>OV179160.1:17189340-18451840 GCA_921972225.1 Euplexia lucipara
CCATCTGTAATTTCTCAGTACCAGCTTAGAGTCTAGACTTGAGGCTTGTCTGACCGGTGATAGCAATACTTAAGCTCGCCCCTATTACATGTAGGTTTAAGATATCACACGATTTATCCTGAGATTTCAGGCTATGTAAGCTTCTAGGATTGCGACCGAATCTTGGAAATGTCAGGATTTTTCGATTTTTCAATAAAATAGAGTAATTAGATCTTTCAGACAATTTTAATCGTTTCTAATAAGAAGACGGTTAAATCTATTTTTTATCTTATTACTTTAACCATGTGTGAATCACTAGGAGCTCTGTAGAACTACGTTTACATCTTATCCATAAATGACAATTAAGAGAGCTCATAACACAAGTCCAATCTTAACTTGGGAGGCAGTGTAAATAAACATTGTACATACTTACAATTTATAAGATGAAATTTATTTCTATTCTTTACTTAGTGACAAACAAATTGTAATACTGGAAATAAATCTATTAATAATAATTATTAGATTATTTTTATTAGAAAGTTAGGTACGTTATTGACATCGTCGTATAACTCTGTGTGCTATTTCCACAGACTTGTGAATTACGCATGCGACTAATTCTATGAAAATCATGCTTTTTCAATATTCCATCTGGTAACCCCATGACATGAGACATAATAATAATAAATAATAAATATTCCACAACTTTTTCACACAGCGCCATTTAGTCCCAAGTTAAGCTTGAGAGCTTGTGTGGGTACTAAACAGCTGATAAACATACTTATTTATTTCTAAATACACACATATTATAGATAAATTACACCCAGACACAGAACAAATGATCGTGCTCATCACACAAACATTTGCCCTGGGTGGGAATCGAACCCACGACCTCCGGCATAGCAGTCAGGGTCACTAACTACTAGACCAACAGGCCAGTCAAAACACATAACATTATCATCTGATGATGTTCGTACCTTTAGACACTATTTTAGTTCAAGTTATTAACTATGTACTGTCGGCCTTCATAATAAATAGGCTCGTTAGTTCCCGTGGGTGACATAACTGACTATATAGGGGGAACTAAATGGTATAACTACGTCCTGGCTGAGAATGCCGTATTTCATGTTGTTATTACCAGACAGTGGTGGTTCCTGACTGGACAGTCAAGGCGCTATTGTTTCTAGAACATGTAGGTAATTTTTTTCAAACTTTTTTTTTTTTCTGGGATCCCAAAAGTTAAAAATAAACAGTTTAGTTTCATGTTGCATTGTTTTTATTGATGAGTAATCTAAATAACTACGAGACGTACTAATCTGTTATGCTTATTGAAAATTTATGAATCGTTTTCTTTAAAATTCTTTTACGACCACTCTCAAACAAAAACAAAATTACAAATCGGTCCATAAATTACTGAAGTTATGTGTTCACACATAAAACAAAATACAATCGAGAATAGAACTTCCTTGTTTTTTGTGAATCGTAAAATTAAACCTGAAGGCCAATTCCCGAAATTAAAACCGTTCAAAATCTAAGCGACACTCCATGTTAAAAACGTAGGGAAGTTACAGTTAGTTATTTTTGACAGATTGATACTTAGATTAGAATTAAAATACAAACGTTTACACAAATGCAAGAAGTACACTGTTACACATCTGTTGTGTAACGTAAATGCTTTGTGAGTCCAATTATATTTTCATAAAACACCGTGGTAGGTGTACACACTGAGATTGCTAGATTGATCGAAGATTTCAGTTATGCAAAGAACTAAGATTTTGTTGATAAAAACAGAAACACATATTTACAGAACAAATTCGCTCTGAACTGGTGGGCTTAGTTTCTTCGTACTTTCGCGATAGGTAAACCGAGCTTAGTAATCCTTGTCTGTACATTCAAAGAGGATTCCACGTTTTCTTTTAGAATATTCAGTTAGAACTGTAGTCGTTAGCGTGGGCTTTTCTTTTTATCTAGATAGTTTGTTATTGAGACTACACGTTTATGAAATACATTTGGAACCTCGACCGGCTGTGTAGTTGATCTTGTTTACCACCTTCGTGAGAATTTACCCACGAAGGATTTACCTGATTGAAAAAAGGATTGTCTCTGTCTTTCGTTTTATTTGTTGGTTTGATGAAATCTCAATTCGAAGGAAGAATGAATCTATATGGTTATGTTCCTTTTATGTGATCAAAATAAGGATCGAATTGAGGACTTTTTGAGTAGTTGGAGCCTTGGTTTAACAACGGCGAGTGGCTCCTAAAAAGACATAGCGTTTCCTTTTAAAAACAATTAAAAGCAGGAACACGCTAAAGACCAAAAATATGCGAAAAAATGTAGAGTTAAAGGTCGATTCCCATACTTTAAAAACGTTTAATATCTAGTCGTAATCCCATCTCAGCGACAATCAATGTCAAAATTTGTCAAAAATGTAGTAAAATAAGAACTAGGTACGTGCTCATATGCATATTTTCTCACATTACCATGCAAATTAATTCAAAACCTCAATGCGAACTTCACCCTTTCTATACTTAAGAATAATAAAGAGTAAAAAGTACATAAGGAGTGGTCGGCCAGGAAGGGTGCAATCATGGCCGCCCCAAATTACACGGCAATACAATCGTGATTCGACCTCCATCGTATTGTTGAATAACGCCCACCGGGACCAATTCATATTTATTATACGACTTTCCTACAAGAATGTCGTTATGATAATATGCAAGAACATTTAGTCATTTAGATCGTGGCTAAATTACAACATCCGAACGGGGCGATCGATGAACTCTTACAGAGATCGGTCCATGGATGGGTGGCTATTCTGTCCTCCACCGCGCTTAAGAAAGAAAAAAAAAATACGTCTAAAAAAATGAATACACCTTAAAACTACTACTTTGTTACATCTAGTCATAACAAAAAAAAAATATGAACTTCCAGTATTATCTAGAAGTATCATGTCAGATGGGAGTAGCTTCATGATCAATGCTCATTAGTAAAAAAAAATGACATTTAAAGGTATCTGGGAAGTACTACTTACAAAAATAAATAGTATTTCATTTCATTATCATTTCATTTCAATACTGGTAGTCAGTTGCGTACGGTTAGTCTGGAAGCCGGCCCCAACGTTGCTAGGAACAGGCTAGACATATAAAGATATAGTAATTCGGATGTTAAATAAGGCTTTTCCGTAATTGTTAGCATTGTGTATTTTACAATTATAACCACATTGTCTTTGGATCAGCAAACACTTTGAAAACCATCACTTAAGTATCATACAATTAAAACTTGAAATGGAATCAAAATCTGTCTCAAATTTCACCCGAAGCTGATAACAAAACTTGAGAGGTGTCAAGGGACACCCGGTTGGACCGAAGTTCCCTTCGATTGATTAGTGAACTATTCAATCTTCTCTTTCTCCCCCTCCCCCTCCATCTTCCTCCTCCCGTTCCCCTCCCTCACCCTCTCTCTCCCTCCCTCCCCAACCCTCACCATATCCCCCTCCCCCAACCCTCCCCATTCCCCCCTCCCTCCCTCTCTTCCTCCCCCTCCCTCTCTCCCGCTATCTCCCTCTCCCTCTCCCTCTCCCCCTCCCTCGAATTTATAGTCACTGACCCAAAAATGTACGGAGAGTATGCCACACTATGAATTGTTCGTAAATCGTTAGCGTAAGTGCTTCAGTTGGTTAATGCTTCAATTGTTATGTTTGTAAACACTTGACTGGCCTGTTGGTCTAGTAGTTAGTGACCCTGACTGCTATGCCGGAGGTCGTGGGTACGATTCCCACCGAGGACAAATGTTTGTGTGATGAGCACGATCATTTGTTCTGTGTCTGGGTGTAATCTATCTATAATATGTATATATTTAGAAATATATAAAAGTATGTTTATCAGCTGTTTACTACCCATAACACAAGCTCTCAAGCTTAACTTGGGACTAAATGGCGTTGTGTGAAAAGTTGTGGGATATTTATTTATTTATTTAAACATGTATAATATCGCAAAAATTAATATAACATAACGCCTGAAATCCCCGAAGGGTTTGGCAGAGGTGTACCTGTAATAGCACACCCACATTTCGCCAGTTATGTTAAAGTCCCATGTAATAGAGGCGAGCCTATTGCCATCAATCAGGCACAAATCCATACTCCGAGCTGCTACTGAGAAATTCCAGATGGAAAAACTCAATATCGCTTTGCCCGACCCGGAGATCGAACCCGGGACCTCGTGCTCAGCAGAAGCGCTTGCGACCACTTGACCAACGAGGCAGTCGAAAAATATAATCTGAACAATTGTCAAGCTCGTGTTAATTGATGTGATTGGTTGAATGAATTGTTAAAGGCCAATCTTGACTAGCCGTCCGTTAAATTTTTGATGCGTGAATAGTTTTAAGTATATGAGAAAGTGAGTGATTTAGTTGTCAATATAATAATCACAGTACCTAAAGCTATAAAATACAAATAGCGGGTAAAACGTTAGTTAAGAAAGTCCAATTACAAGCTGAAGTAAAAGACAGTTGATAGGTTGTAAGTAAAAGCACTTTAGTGTGGTTTTAGTGGTCTTTAACAATTAAATAGCGACACTTGTCGCAGTAATTGTTCCCTGTTAAAAGTGTCAGAAAATAGACATACTTGCATAAGATAACGTAACATCACGCTGGTTTTCTATTAGTGTAACGCGGTGCAGTACCTAAAATACACCAACATTTCGCTACATTGGTAAGTATGGGTAAGCTTATGTCTTGACCTTTATCAAACATTTGAAAACCAGCGTCAGACAAGAGCCTTTTGACGCAGCCGTGAGACGTGGCATTTAGATTTTACTGTTCTTTTTGTTAGTTTCTTGTTTTCGAGTGCGTACCTGTTGCCAAAAAATATAATTTCTTTCTTTCTTATTGCTCCAATTACACAAAATCCAGACTGCTCTCCAGATATACCTAATCTTCTATCAGCACTTCTCACTCAAGTTAGTGACATCAAGTCATAACAAAAGTAACAAATGAAAACTTAACCTACTTTCCTTAGTCCGAATGTGCCTACAATGTCGGTCAAATACATTCTATTACCAATTGTGACCGCATAAAGGCGTTTTTACGACAAAAATGTGGCTGCCCAATTCATCCGAGGTCCCAGCACACTTTTCATTATAGTATTTCGGATCGTAAAATTTTAATCGCGGAAATTTCGGGACACCGAGTAAGGGCGGATATCAAATTAAATTTCTGTGTACTGTATTTTAAGGTTGTTTCAGACGGAAGATTATTTTGACACAGCTTATAAAAAAGCTTACAGGGTACTGTGATTTTTTTGTAACTCCATTTAAAAAAAAATATTAAATCGTCGTGTTAAAAGTGTTGTAACTTTTTATTTGGAACCCTCAGCCCTTTTGGGCACTTATCCGTGTAATACGATTTTATTTTTATCTGTAAGGCTTAACGAGTTTCGAATATGAGCTAACGACAAATGTCATTTAGTCCCGTTTACGCCTTGAGTTGGTATTTTAAAATGAAGTCTTGAGCTCGAAGGAGTTGAAAGGTATTCATGATGTATACATCTATACCTACAAGTGTCTGTTTGTAATGTTAAAATAACAGTCCGTACAGATTCCTGCTTAAGACAGGTAAAGAACAAAAAAAAAATTGTCTGTAACTTTGTTTGGGTCTCCAAAACAGCTGGGTCGATGTTGACTGGACTTTCAATGTCAATGTTTTTAGAAAAAATAATACTTATGAAATTGAATGCGACGACGAATTCGCGGGCACAGCACGATGCTGGAAAAAAATAAGTTTCTACCAAGAAGTTTTATGAATACTTAGCGGAAAACTATACAAAAGTCACCACATTCTAATTAACCGGCTTTTATTACCTTTCAAAAAGGTAATAAAAACATAGCAGTGCATAGGTTGCAACCCGCATTTTTCTACAAAGAAAACTAGGTAATAAATAAATTAGTAACGCATAGGTACCATGAATCCCCCCGTTCTCGTTATCAGACACCAATTACTTACCAAAATAATTGGCACACATGACGCTTACAAAAAAGAGCAATTTTGCAGTTTCCATCATACAGAATTGGCGCGATATTGTGAAAGATATTTTAAACCTCTAGGTATATCAAGTTTCTCTATATTTAGCTTGTTTAACGTTTAGTAGTGTTTTGTTCAGAAAACATATCACAACCATAACATCACACCTGTATTTCCCGAACGAATACGCAGAGAATGACAGATTGAGGAATGATGTGATAAAGCAGCGTTGTGGTTTGAAAGAAGACGTAGTAACAAAAATTGAAAAGAGTATGCTTAGATGGTTTGGTCGCGTTGAAAGGATGGATGAAAGGCGACTAACGAAAGGTATTTACAAGGCAGATGTAAGTGGGAACGCCGAGAGGGGACGCCCTAGAAGGACATACATATACCTTATTGGTGAGGTTCTTCAGAAAGGTCACGTGCGTAGTACTCGCAACCGGCGTGTGTGTATGACAACAAGTATGAATGTAAACGAAGCAAAAGTAGTATGTAAAAATCGTAGCATATGGCGCTCTGTAGTTTCTGCCTACCCCCATGGGAAAAAGGCGTGAGTTTATGTATGTATGTATGTAATACGCAGAGGTGTATCTAGGTATATCCTTTTATTGTTTTTTTTTTTTTTATCCTCTTTATTTTCATTTTGTTTTTATTTTATTTGTGTACTAACACTAGATATAAGGTACGTTACTAACATTGTGGATCCTTGTTGTCCAATTATTTGAATAAATTATTATTATTATAACACACCCACATTTTACCAGTTATGTATAACACACTTCATGAATCACATACTTATTATTCATATTGATTGTTGATTATATTGGTCTAGAGACAAGCACTACTACTGAGCATGAGGTTTCGGGCTCGATCCCGGGTTCGGGTAGTGTTACGAGTATGTAGTTTCTCCATATAGAATTTGTAAGTAGCAACCCGGAGACTTAAACAGTGTCCGATTAAATATATAATAGGCAATAGGCTCCTATTAAATTGGACTTAAACATAACTGACGAAATGTGTTTGTAGGTACTACACCTACCTCCTACCTCTGCCTAAACCTTCGGGAAATACAAGCGTGATGTTATGTTGATGGTGTAACTATTGTGTCTAGTTTGTAGACAGTGAAAGTTGTAAGTCCCATTTTAAATTAATAACATTTATATAAAAAATAATGCTTTCATAACCTTTTATGAGTAAAGTTGAACGTGAAATCAAATGGGGCTTCATTAGAAAGTCGATTCAACGCGGAGGCATCCCCCCATTCATTGTCACCTGCTTCCGCCGACTTCGACTCCGCCCGGGGGAAATTCTATGGGCTGGAGGTCTATACAGACGAAGAGAATTCAAGATAATAGTAGAGAATATGAAAGTAAATACCAAGTTATTGTGTTTCTATTGGAGGCTGCGCGTGTATAACGAAATAAACTTTTATTAGTAGTAAGGTAGTTGCGGAAACTACTGGT
Organism: Euplexia lucipara; assembly: GCA_921972225.1. NCBI lineage: Eukaryota > Metazoa > Arthropoda > Insecta > Lepidoptera > Noctuidae > Euplexia > Euplexia lucipara. The sequence goes on from OV179160.1 coordinate 17,196,795, forward strand.
ACGAATTAACAATGTGTAATCGGAAATACAGTTCTACTTTTTCGCTGTGAAAGGTACTTAGTGAGAGTACAATGGTGTATTAGACTGTTTTTTTTGTATTAGTTTTCTGAAAGCGTTAAGAAAATAGGTCACTTAAAACTATCCCAAAAAATCGCCGAGTAGGTAGGTACTGCTACCATTTTAAGCCACAAGATCGAAACGCCGTAGTAATTTCGCTTTGCAGTATGTGAACGTTTATGATTGACAAGATTAAACTTTAAAGGTACAAGTCCAAGACAGGCTGCTGACTGCAAACTGCGGCCGCAAACTGCAAGGGTTTCTATGAATCGGCAGCGTGTTGCCGCATTCGGAATCAATTATATAGAGATTAATAGAAACCCGCGCAGTTTACGGTCTGCGGCCCAACTCGGAGTAGTACCTTAAAAGCGCGTACTGTTTTTTTTCCCATCGATGCATTAATAAATTATATTTATTTCTGTAAATTGGTTTTTACAAACTCTGACACGTTAAACAAGTAAAATATGTCATTTCTAAACTAGGTGAGGGTGGTGTGCACTATCTGAACTACTCTGAGAAGAAATACTGAAAGTAACTTAGAGATCACAGTTTATTTTTAAAGTCCAGATCATTGAAACTCGGTCATTTTATGTGAGGACCATGCAGATTAGTGTCTAAGATGCTCTTCCAAGTAAAAAAAAAATACAGATATGAGTGGACTTGTCCTATCAGTGTACGCATTTGTCGTCAATCGTGAGCTCAACTTGGGACATCGACTGCCTTAATATATGTTTAAGACAGCAATAGAAACCACACTAAGCATTATCCATATATCCAGCTACACCACATAATTGTCGGCATAATATTCAATATTACCTGTTGAAACCAAGTCCTCTAAACATCCCAAACAAGCCACAAGAGGTTTCCTATCTGAAAGTTTAAGCGTGAAAACCTCTCAAAGTTCCTTAACTTATCTACGAAGTAAAGAGCCCAATATATGGGTCAAACAGTAGCTGTACATCTGTGTATAGATATATATATATAGATGTACAGCTGTTTCAGTTAAGAAAAGGTGCGTAGGTTAGATATATCCGTATAATGTGGACAGAGAAAGTCAGTGTTTCCACCATAAGGGACTTTTCCCTATAATTAGGGATAGAATAACATTTAGGAAAGTTTTAAGGGTAGATTTACAATTGTTCAGAGAATTGTAAGTTATTCAAAAACAAGCATGTTTAGGTACCTACTTATTTTTGGAGTGGTGAGACATTTACGAATGAAATGTTTAAATACTAAAGAAACTATTTGTTAACCTTACCGTGGCTGCTTTTCAAGACTGTTTCAAAATATGTGTGACGTGTTATATTTAATTGAATTATCTAGGCGTTATTTCTAAAGAGTCATCACGCTGGCCCGGCACACTTGGTGCCGCCTTAGGATCAATTTTTTTGTGTTTGATATTTTACTTCCTAATCTCAGACCTACTGCATATACACACACAATTTCATAAGAATTAGACAAGCCGTTTCGGAGGAGTTTTGTAACAAACACGAGAATTGGTAGGATTTTCGGAAGGAACAAGAGGAAATCTAAAATCAACACTGACCACACCAAAGAAAGTTGGAAACTTAAGTTCATTTCCCCCTTATTCTAAGGATTCCCTTAAGATCAAGGAAACTAAAGACTATCAGAATCTTTCAAAAGTTTACTACCACGAGAATTGTTAGTAGGTACTGAGAGGAATAATTAATGTGTGGTAAAACAACATACTCTTATTCCCTGAAGGAGGTTAAGCTACTGTTGTTTATTGTTTTGTCTAGCGTCATGATAGCTGATCTTCCCAACTTAAGTTCGGCTTTCAGTCTTATCGGATGCAGCTGATCTTGAACCTAGTTATTAGTTAACACTATATCTCCAGGTCTTATCTTCTTCTTCTTCTTCATAGAAGTTTTTGGTACCTCTTGGTAAGACTAGCTGTCTGACCTCCAGACTCCTGATTACTCTAACGATCTACAAATTCCAGCGGATACCAATAAACTCTCTTCTCCTAGCAGGTTTTAATTTTTTTTCGGCACCGTTGGTGCAGCGGCTTAGCGATTAATTGCTACGCCGCCGTATGTCTCGGATTCGATGTCTCGCATATGTATAAACAAAACAAATATTTGATTGGTAAGGTGTTCCCGGTCTGGTTGTTTGTGTACCTATGTCCGTTTTAATGTATGTAAGCGCATATACGCAATCCCTAGTGAAGGAAAGGTAAAAAAAATCTCACTTTCCCGACTTAGAGGGAACCATTTCGATCTTTTTTGCGAGAGCTTGTTTTCTAGTCTCTTATTACTGCAACAATAACTCACCTAACCTTACACTCGACAGCACCACAAACATTAAATCAACAATTAATATTGTTTTAATGCATCATTATGACTGATACGTCCAATTAACCAAATTGCAATCTGAGATAATCCAAGCATTATTGACATGTGATAATCTAGTTATGTTGTCAATAGTAATCAATTGACCCACTAATGGCCTACTTGGAAACAAGATGGAGGACGTGACGTAATTAGAAACAATTAGGGAACCTTGGCCGGTGATATAACCCACATACATCACGTGTACGTTCTCACAAGAGGTAAACAAAAGTGTTCTGCACTATTATTTCGTTTAAAATGTTTTAGTCCCACGGAACGGTTGTGGCTAAATAATGTTAGCCGCACAGGTCAACCGAAGGTTAAGGACCGTGGATGGGCGACCTATCAAGGTCCATTGGTGCCTCGTAAAGCCGTTGGTCCCGGCTGCCAGTTATAGAACTGTGACAGTCGTTACGGGTGATGCAGAAACCCGCAAGCCTGACAACCAGATTAATCGAAGGGATATCCATGTTACTCAGTTACTGAGTTGTAAGACACATAGACAGTCGTTTCATGTAAAACAGTGATATAGACTACATCCTAATATAGTTTGGAAAAGGCTAGGCAGATGAATGTTTAACTCCCACAGACTCACGTAATAGAACGTGAACCAAAATACAAATCCGGGAGACGGGTGCCAAACAACGTATTCTATTCATGAAAAATGTGTGAAAAAAATAATTATAAACCAACGCTTTTAAAAACTCGACTGCTCCTAAAGTAGGGTTATGTTTTTTCAGTGTACCTATGTATGTATGTATGTATAAGTCTACGGCAGCCAAGTAGAAGATGGCAAAAACAAAAATAGTAGAATAGAACACAGCAAACTACCTATTACGCTAGGCCATCTCTAGCTCAAAGTATTACTATCGACGTTCCACCAACTGAGGTGCTATTCTGTGAAGATCATCTCGTGAAAATCTAGGTAAAGTAAATGCGAATTGGTCTATCATTTCATACTTATTGAATCCATTGACAGTTCGCTTCACTCAAGTTTTTACGGGGCGACTTCAACTAACTGACTGTAGTTGTTTGTTTTCCAAGTTTGGAAAGTCTGAGTTTTTTTCAAATTGTTTGAGTCGTTGTAGTAAGCGAGTTATATAAATGGAAGTAGAAGCTAAACCAGCTGAATTGGTACGTGTTTCCGCTCGTTTTTCCCCGTTTTATTTGCACTTAACATCTTGTAGTCCAAAAGGGTCCGAATTAGGGACATGAATAATTTATGTCATTTTCCACGAAGGTGTTCTTGTTAAGTGTATATAAAAGGACCATATTGCCATAGTACGAAATCAATGAATACGTAATCACTTATTCCTACTTCGCATCAAAAGACCAAAATTTTCTTCAAACCCAGGTAAGGACCGATCCTCTTAAACTTTACACATAACCAAGTACATCACGAGAAAATTAACTTCATATACCTTTTGAAAATTTAATTAAAGACGACCCTTTTATCCGCTGTTAAATTTTCCTGCGAGCCCTAGATGTTGGCGTTAGTAACACTAGGGATATTTATAGTACTGCAGGTCTAAAACTACGATGTGGTTAGCCTACCCGCCTCTAAAATACGGGCTCATATTTCAGTAACTTTAATTGTCTCTGGAATTATGGTAGTTTCAGTGAAATGCTGTTTACATTTTGCTCCATCTAGTGTTTTGATGTTCACTGTGTTTATTTGAGTGACAAACCATTGAGAGAAGAGCTCATGGGTACACTTTACCGTCTACCCTGGCTACTGAACATCTTTTCTCCAACCTGACCAACTGAGTGGCTGTCGAAGGAAATCCTGCTCAAAAGGAGATTAACAGAAAACTCCGGGCTGGAGTGAAAATGTGATGGTGTTCCACAAACCATAGGACACTAGGTATCTTTTCTTACGTGCCTTAATACCTACACGCTGCTGGATGTTCATGAACGCTCCTAATGATGCCAAACTTAAAGCTTAATTGACAACATTTCAAAATTGACATGACCCTAAAACAAAAATACCGTTTCTTCATTTTTGTATGCTGAGTTCAAATATATATATTTTTAATTTTTTTATAGCTTAATTTCTGAGAAAAAAAATAAAAACCAAAAACCATGCGATGACGTCACTTATACGGTGGAATGAGGTGTTTACCTTTGCGAAAGCAAGCTCATTTTTAAGATGAAAACTATAATTACAAACAAGACATTTCTGTCAAAAATTACGTATCTAATGTCAAAAAAAGACACATCTAATGTCAAAAATTACATATCTAATGTCAAACAAGACATATCTAATGTCAATGTGTGACATTGACAACTGCTAAATGACAGAGACATCTAAGAAACTGATTTTTTTTTGACGTATCACAGTAAATCAAAGGAATTATCGCCATTCCACCGTATGAATGACGTCATTTGGCGCTTACGTCTTTTTAGAATGCACCGAATTTCAAAGTTAAAATTATGAATGAAAAGTACATAATTTCGAAAAACCAAAAAATATGGGTCCTCTAGTTTTGGATTTACTTTTAGATAACATAATAAAACATGGAGGTTAAAATTTTGAAATGTTGTCAATTCTTCGCCAAGTTTTATAGATTGTTATCGACATGGTAGGACATAGGGACTAACTGGATTATTACTAGTCTCAGCGCTTGTAGTCACATCCAAAACTTGTTTTTTTTTATACGGTCCACAACAAACAAAAAGTATTTGGAACAAAATCTAGTAAGAATAGTCCGTTCCTGTCACAAGAGAATATTCAACATACGCAGTCGTAGCCGGAATATCTGCTTACGTAATAAAATTTACGAAAAACACTAACGCCTCTGTAAGAGTGGCAAGCGGATAGCGATGACCGACAATGAGAGTCTAACTAGACTAGCTATACAGGTTTAGGCAATAATAACGTTAGAAAAAAACTTTTTAGGACAAAACCGTCGAAACATTTCTACGCTAAGGATAGGCTCCTAGATGATAGAAGGCAAGGGTGGATAGAACTTATCATCATGTAGGGCTGCCACCATGTATAGTTGGTTGCAATATTTTGTTGGTCTTCGTGTTGGTCCGTCGAGTCGGATGCTCGGATCAAAGGACCATCATTTTCTATCAAAAATATTTGAAAAGTTTGCTTGAAACTTGGCATGTTTCGTCCGCCTATCTAGCACTATTGAGTGATTCCTATACAAACAGACAGCTTTAAGAATCTCGGATTTCATTCAGGTATCGACCTCGTCTTGAAGTAAACGCTCATCGCTTCCTGCGCGTACCAAGGTCAGACTCTCTCAATTTCCACGCCTGTCTCCCGAGTATCATGTATTTATGCATACAAAAACTTGAGCATGTAACATCGGTGTTTTATTCATGATTAACTTAACAATGGAAATTCTATTTTTCCGGCGGCCCAGCTATCTAGGTTGTATTGTTAAGGTAACAATTTTGTCTTTTGTTATTGCAGCACAATTCGACAAAAACCTTAGGAAATTGTTCCAAACTTTGATGTTATTACATTTATAACCTGTCGGTCGATTTAATTAAAGTTACCCCGTAAAAGCTTGATAGAAGTGAAATTTCAATACTTAGTTTTAGTATAATTTGTTGTGACAGCTCAATTTGCAATCGAAGTAACCTACATTTTCATAAAATTATTTTTTTATGGAACGGCACTGCTGATCACCAAAAGCTCTTCGTGGTACAGGTTTGCGATTCCAGAGGAAATTAAAATGTCAAACAACTGAAGTTAGACAAATAAATTTTCATTTTAAAATGCCGTTCAAAATATACCATCACAGCGGGCCAGAGATAGGAACAACGTGTTTTCAATTACGCATTTTAATATAAATAGAGACCGCCGCGTAAAATGCGCTGTCGACATTTTACACGGCATTTATTTTTTTAATAAAAACTTTTCTATTAAACATTTGTATTTCGCCCCAGCTAAAACATTGGGAATCGCGTTATGGAACTCAAATGGAGTTGGGCAGGACACCTAGCTAGGCGCGGTGATGGCCGGTGGAGTAAAGCTGTGACTGATTGGCGTCCTAAAAACGGCAGAAGAAGTGTAGGGCGTCCTGCAGCGAGATGGGCAGACGACATTGTTGCCATTGCGGGAGTACCGTGGATGAGACTGGCACAGAGACGTGGAAATTGGTACCTAAAAAGAGAGGCCTATACCCAGCAGTGGGTGAAGTCGGGCTGTGGATGACGATTATTATGATGATGTAAACAACATTGTTTGTATATGTATACAGAAACTTCACTTGACTACACAACGGACATTTTTCAATACAGTTTCTAGTAACATTGTATTTCGACGCAGCGAATAGATTTTGAAATGAAAAGTTTTAATTCATTGAACGCAAACAGTTACTGTGGGAATGTGCGGTATTTCCTTTGGGTGGCTCGCCTCAATACGAAACATATCTACGTAGTATCGTGATGTTTGAAGAATGTTAACTGAGTCAATATTATAACTTACTTGCTGTTTTCCGTGAATTTTGTGTTTACCTACTTTCAACATCTCTTGAAGAGGGTCGTTTTCGGTAACTAATGATTACGATCTTTATGATATTCAATTCGTTTATGAATTTAATCATTTGGTTTTAGAGTTGTGAAGAACAGTGTGTAAAGTTTTTCATCCTCCATAGAAAAGGGAGGATCCTCCAATCAGACGGGTGTTGTGTTTGATTGGCTACTACTGTCCTACGGTTCTTGGCAGGATCTTGTGTACCTACGTTCAATCGCGCGGATAACTTTAACATCGCTGTTGTACGATGTCAGTCTTTAGTTCGCATGTGGCGAGCGAGACAGATGTTTAAACTGTTATTTTGACATACATACATACATAAACTCACGCCGTTTTCCCATGGGGGTAGGCAGAAACTACAGAGCGCCATATGCTACGATTCTTACATACTTCTTTTGCTTCGTTTACATTCATACATGTTGTCATACACACACGCCGGTTGCGAGTACTACGCACCTGACCTTTCTGAAGAACCTCACCAATAAGGTCTATGTATGTCCTTCTAGGGCGTCCCCTCCCGGCGTTCCTACTTACATCTGCCTTGTAAATACTTTTCGTTAGTCGCCTTTCATCCATCCTTTCAACGTGACCAAACCATCTAAGCATACTCTTTTAAATTTTTGTTACTACATCTTTTATACCACATTCTTTTGACATTACAAATATATACTACAACTTCATTTACCTCTTTACCCTTGTACTAAGAAACAGCTAATTTTAGGCTTAATTTCCAAACGAGCATACCAACCTCACAAAGTACCCACCTAGTCATTTGTAAATACATAAAACCTCCATATAAGTGCTAGTTATGTTACCAACATTACCACAATATAGGTCAGTAGTATTGCACCAACTTTGTACTGAAACTTGTTTAAAACGTATCATCGGGTGCAAAACTTACAACTTTTGGCTACCACCCAGGTTTCTAATTACGTTGCAGTTGCGGGAAATTTTAAACTTTTAAAAATCTTTTTTGGTGTCGTGGGTTCTTTTTGGACCAACTTTTCATGCTTTGTATCTAGTTGTGGAAATGTTACCTGTGAATTTGAGTTAAAAGGCCAATGCTTGCAAAAGGACTTGAATTTCACAGCATCCTGTCAAACTTGCTTATAAAAAGATTATACTATAGGTGGGTATTGTGTAGTAAAGATGCTTAGTAGACAGCCGTTGGTTAACAAGCGGTTAAAATTAAGTAACCTAACAATAATAGGAATAAAACATATTATCTAAATATGCCTTTTGTAATATTCTATTCTGCTTCTATTCAGTGAAAATCTTCTATCGAACATTTAGGTGAAGGGAACTGAAATATGGGATGACAGCATACTTTTCCCCTTTTTCTTTTCTTTCCTTGACTTCTTCTTCTTCAGAGCTCTGCACTCATGAACATTAGAATTCCATAGTAGAACCACAGATATTAATACAGTAGGACGACGCCTTTGATTTCTGGAGAAATGCCGACAACTTCTACACGCGTTAGACTTGAATAATACCTCCCGCACTACGAACATCGGTTTGTTCGCAGTACGGAAGCGGCTTTCCCGCGTCTCGCCCCTCACACCTCGCACGATTGCCCTGTCTAGACAGCTTCGTCGGACGACTGAATGTTTTTAGACTGTGGTAGAACCGTGTCTGGCCCATCAGTTTTTTTACCACCAAAACAAAGTTTCGTTTTAAGCTTTAAAGCTTAAAACTATTACTAGACTACTTTACTATTAATAGTATCGAACCTATTCTTCCACTGCAGTCATTAACTTTTACATAACAATATGAAGTTAAGGCATCGTTAACTGAAATATAAATCGCATTTTAACAATAGGTTTTATCGTAAATAAAGTCGTAACGGACGGTATTCCGCGCGTCCGTTATTCGTCGCATTAAATTTAACGATTGAAATTAACGACTGTACATGTGTCAATGATTTTAGATGCGTCATAGTTGTTTTAGTGCGTGAATTAAGACGCTACGTAAGCCTAAAAGGAATTGGTGCGTTTTAGTGACTTATTTCTGATGACTGGTAGTTCGAGAGTGATAACTGAAATCAAGTAATTGTAAAGAGTATATTTTGTACAAAAAGTTAGAAATGGAAAGGATGGATGAAAGGCGACTAACGAAAGGCAGATGTTAGTGGGAACGCCGGGAACGCCCTAGAAGGACATACATAGACATTATTGGTGAGGTTCTTCAGAAAAGTCAGGTGCGTAGTACTGGCAACCGGCGTGTGTGTATGACAACATGTATGAATGTAAGCGAAGCAAAAGAAGTATGTAAGAATCGTAGCATATGGCGCTCTGTAGTTTCTGCCTACCGCCATGGGAAAAAGGCGTGAGTTTATGTTTGTACGTATGTATGTAGTTAAAAGGTAACGCACCTATGAATCCATCTGTTTTCAATTACTTCATTGTACAGACGCCAGCACATCAAGTTACCACAATGTGTCAAATTTCTTTGATAGTTTTTCAACTTTATGTCAAACAGAATAAGGTTCATATTCAATTGGGAAAATTTGACACATTGGGATAACTTGACGGGCTGGCGTCTGTACCTACTGCTCTCTACTACTGTTTTCAAACTACTAACTCACATATAACATTATAAAACTTTTTGGTCCGTGACTGTCACCTTTTGATAAAAATTGAATTTTCTTTATCATCTACCAAACCTTTTGCCAGCCATGATGGGGTCGGCTGCTAGACGACCGAAATGCCGAAAGCCGATTACGACCATTGGCAAAGCAAGTGTGAAAACCTTACAAGTAAAAACAAATGTGTCGAATTGAAAATCTCGTCCGTTTCTACTGTTAGTAAATAGATAGGGGTCCGTGCAAAAACTACAAATAAAATTCACGAGAGTCTACGCGGGCCTAGCTAGATAATGTATAAAATCTCGTCCGTTTCTACTGTTAGTAAATAGATAGGGGTCCGTGCAAAAACTACAAATAAAATTCACGAGAGTCTACGCGGGCCTAGCTAGATAATGTATAAAATCAAGATGCAAGTTTATTTAATTAACAAGGAAACAGAACAATTGTTTTAAACTTGATATAAAATGAAACATTATGAGATAAGCCGCAGCGAGGAATTACAATAGTCTTAAACAATAGGAGCCCATCATAACTTCCTCGTACAATACATGGGGGAGAAAGATAAACTCATTATGTTTTTATACTTACTGTTTCACTGTCTGTAAAAGGTTTGTGGACAAAGAAATGCGTTTAAATTGTTATCTGAAAATGTTAGGCTGAATGTGACACATTCAAATAATTAAAGGAAGAAGGAAAAATGCATTTAAACACTAAAAATAGACCTTGAACAAAACAAAAAACAAAACATAATCCCTTCGTGGAATGTAATTATTCAGCACTAGCACTATGTGCTTTAATATCCTCTTAGTATTAAAAAAACCTGCTTGCCTAGTTGGTCTAGTAGTCGCAAGCGCTACTGCTGATCATGAGGTCCCGGGTTCGATCCCCGGGTCGGGCAAAGTGTTATTGAGTTTATCAATCTGGGATTTCTCAGTAGCAGCCCGGAGTCTGGATTTGTGCCCGATGAATGGCAATAGGCTCGCCCCCTATTACATGGGACTTAAACATAAAGGCGAAATGTTCGTGTACTACCAGGTACACCTCTGCCTAGCCCTTCGGGGATTACAGGCGTGACGACGATATGTAGTTTTAAAAATAAAATATGGTTTATGACACCAACAAATAACGCGGTTACATTTAGTAAAATAAAACGATATCCCACAATCTCTGCAATGGCACAAACTTTTTAATATTCGTATTAATTTAACTAAGGTGTATCGTGTAACACAGTTACTGGGTTGTGGAGGTCCGGCAGGCAGGCACTCCATGTAAAACACTGGTATTCAGATGCATGCGGTCAAACTGGAAGCCGGCCCCAACTATGTTGGGTAAAGACTAGGCAGATAGATAGATTAACCGCACGTAAAAACTTTTTTTAAAGTACGAATAGTGGAATGGGGTATTTGACAAAATTTTAGTTTTAAACCGACTTCAAAAAAAGGAGGAGGTTCTCAATTCGACGGTATGTTTTTTTTTTGTGTGTTTGTTACGCGATTACTCCGCCATTTATGGACCGATTTTCATATTTCTTTTTTATTTGTTATGGTATACTACCAGGTTGGTCCCATTTGTATCAAACCTCAGATCTGATGATGGGATCTTTGAGGAATTGAGGGAACTCCTCAAATAATATAGGTACACATATACCGATTTTTACATTTTCTAGTACAAACTGTACTGGCTAGTGACGTCATGCGACATTTTAACTCGATGTATCGCCGTTATTTTTTGATTATGTCAAATAAGATACAATAAGTGTCGAATATTTTCTTGTTATCTAGATGAGGGACTGAAAATTAAAATGTTGTCAAATAGCACATTAGTAGTAGCGCATTAGTAGTATTAGTAGTAGCTCAATAGTTCATTAGTTGTTTAAGTACCATTGTTACTAACATAATATGGACCTAGTCTGAAATAAATGTTTATTATTATTATTATTATAACTTAAGTGCGTTTCAGTCAAGTGCGGTTGAAATCAGTGCTGTGTGGAATACCTTAACTTAATCTATCTAAAATTGTTTATGGATAGATGGCAAACAGTAAAATCGATAGATATGTCCAACAGTAACATTTTATACCATTCAAATGTAAGCCAAAGTGAGCCGTATCACACAAAGTTGGTGACCAAACTTTTGGCCAACCATATAGGACACAACTTTGTATCGCTCCCTTACAATTTGAATAACTTTCTGCTGCGGACATGTTAGTTTGTGTCACATGTAGTTTGTGGCTTACTAATTTATTGTGAATGAGTTATAATCTAGTTAAATAACTCGTGCCAAATTGTTAGGTCTGTCTGTCGATGTAAATGTGTTAAGGTTATACGTTAATTAATTAATAGTTTTAATATAATTTCTAGGGGTTCTGACTACAATCCCTACATTTTAACAATATCATCATTCTTTTTATCCTAGTTTATTTAAGGTTGGCACAGTATGTTTTCTTCTTACCAACATCTCTATTTGCGGATATCTCAGTAATCAGTAGTATTCAAGAAAAAAACAAAAATCAAAAGTCTTTATTCAAACTTGGCTGAGAATCAGCACTTTTTGAACGTCAAAAAAATACATAAAGACAGTCCCCCAAAAACGGCCCTTCGCCACTTCCTAGTGTTTTTGCTGGGAAGAAGAAGTGGCGGAACAAACTCCCCAGCAACACATCTGTCTGATTCGTTTGAAGAACGAGGTATACAAAGAATCTATACAATGAAATGGTCATTAAATAGCACTAATGTTTAAACACATTGTAAAACATTACATTTCAGAATGATTGTCACGTGTTAGCTAGCACACTCCAATATACCGAGATTAAGAAAAAAAAAAAAGTAAATTCATATTAACATTGAAATCTAAACTCAAGCAAAACAACTACCAAACTGAAAAATAACGGCCTCCAGGTATAAAAGGCGTACCCGCTTACATGTGCAATGCTGGCTTATATTCATAAGGCTGTGACTCTAAATTTAGAATGATAATCTAGGACCATCGAAGTGAAACCAATAAGAAGTTAACTGTTATAAAAATAATAAAAAAAAAACATTGGTAAGCAAGTCGACCAGTCACCACAAGCAGCACCCGTTCACGAGCATAACGCAAAGATCAGCCAAGTTAGACAATATGACACAAGTTTTTGTGTTATGCTTGCTTGTTATAGTGGTAAATACGCCACCATAAAATAAAATTACAGTACGACGTGGTACTAATCTCACGCAAAATGGGTTGACACCATCTCACAGCCGCCTTTCCGGTTTCCACCGTGTGCGCTAATTGTTTAATCAAATAGCAGCACGCGTTTACCCGGTTTCCTATAACACATTTTCGTCTCTTTTTAAGAAATCACTACCACAAAAATATCTAGTACACCAGAAATATGTTACACATAAAATACCCGACTGAAAGACTTTAATAACATTATATTTATTTCGGTAAATAGGTTCATACAAACACTTTTACTCGTCATTTTTTAGCTAGGTGAGGTCGGCGTTTCACAATCTGACTACTCTGAAAAGAAACACCGACAGAAACTCAGTAAAGTCAGTGTCTTTTAAAATCCAGACATTATCTTGGTCAGATCACTTTCACTCATTAGTGTCTTTTGGGGAAAGAACCACACAGATATTAGGGGGCCTGCCCCCCTAGCCAAGTTACAAACGATTCGTATCTATTCTCTTTCTACAATCGAGAACGCCTCAAATCCCTTTGTTTTGACCACGTGACTTATCACCTTTCGCTAAGTCACGTGGTCAAAACAAAGGGATTTGAAAGAAAAACAATAAATACCGCAGCGCTGTTATTCAACAGCGCTGCGGTATTTATTGTTTTTCTTTCAATATCGTGGCATCGTGCTGAGATAGGGGCCTCTTTGGCCTCGCACAGGTCTTTTTGTTATTCATTTAATATGTTAAATTTAGTTTAAGTTTTATACTGTTAAATTCCTCTGCGTGTCCCAAATAAACATATTTTCTTTCTTTCTTTTCGTTCTAACCTCATTCAGAGTTACCTATATGACGCCCATGGGTCTCGACTTTGCTTCACATGGCTTGGGGTAGCTTGTAGTCTGTACAACGAGCAACTGCCAAGAATCTACTCTTTTATTCTTTTATTTCATCTTTGCTTTCACAGTGAGATTACCTAATACAGAATAGTACAGATGCATGCGAGCGAAACCGCTGGCAAAAGCAAATGCAAACATATATTTTCAGTAAACGAAGTGGGTAACCACATAACTGTTCCTCAGTTTTCGCTTACATCTGCGTGGGTTGGATGTCCAATTGATATATGCGTTTCCTTATTCCCAAAGGCTGCGGAAATAAATCGTAATGATGCTCCAATGTTACCTTATTTATGACACCGTTGAGAATAATATTTCTTCTTTGGATTTTGAAATTTGTCTGATTTAACAAAACGTTGCATGAGCTGGATAAGACTTTTATGCGATTCAAATTTGTTGGAAGGAAAACTCCGTTCAAGTCCAACTGACTTCGACTGGCCTGTTGGTCTAGTAGTTAGTGACCCTGACTGCTATGCTGGAGGTCAAGGGTTCGATTCCCACCAAGTCAAATGTTTGTGTGATGAGCACGATCATTTGTTCTGTGTCTGGGTGTAATTTATCAATAATAAGTATTGTATTTATCCCATAACACAAGCTTTGCTTAGTTTAGGACTAAATGGCGTTGTGTGAAAGTTGTTGAATATTTATTAGATTATTATTATTTATTACTGGAGAAAGACATCAATGGAAAAAAATGGTGAAGGAAAACATCATGAGGACAAACCTGGTGTCAGAGTTTTATGCCGCCCATCGCATGGGCCCTCTGATTTAGTTTCCCCGTTGAGTGGTGCTCTTTTTCATAAGGACTTGTTAAAGTGTTGTGTGTTAAAAAACAGTTTGGCTAAGCTCTGTTTTGAACGTGACGGAAAAACATGAATGACACTAATAACTCATACCTGATGAGGGATCTTCGAGGAATTGAGGGAACTCTTCAAAAAATATAGGCACACATGCACCGATTTCAACATTTTTAGTAACAAATCAAGCATTTTCATTTAGATAGTATCATTTGGTGAAGAAAAACTGATGAAGAAGACAGGTCACGGAACTCTTCAACGCATAACAGAAAATTATTCGCGATTGCTATAGTCTATGCTGAGCTTTTGTATTTCCACAACATAACATTACGCCATTCTATTTTAAAAGGGGCTGGCAGAGATGTACAGATTAATGTTTAGAGATAGAACTTCTTTAGCAATTGTTATCCAATTTCAATGATTCTATCAAGTTTTGAAAGACTTTCTTTACATACAAAGAAACTAAAAATTACAAAATAAAAACTTTTTTACAAAAAAAACAACCGACTTCTTAAAAAAAAACTAACATGTGACAAATAACTCCAGTTTCGGAAGTCGGTGGCCAATAATGAACAAAACAAAACCACCAAAGCCACAGACTTCCGAAACTGGAGTTATTTTTCACCTGTTAGTTTTTTTTTAAGAAGTCGGTTGTTTTTTTTGTAAAAAAGTTTTTTTGTTTAACGACAATGTTCATTTATTGATTTGACTGGCCTGTTGGTCTATTAGTTAGTGACCCTGATTGCTATGCCGGAGGTTGTGGGTTCGAATCCCACCCAGGACAAATGTTTGTGTGATGAGCACGATCATTTGTTCTGTGTCTGGTTGTATACTAATATATAAGTATGTTTATCAGATTTAGTACCCATAACACAAGCTCTCAAGCTTAACTTGGGACTAAATGGCGTTGTGTGAAAAAGTTGTGGAATATTTACTTATTTATTTTTATTTATTGAAGGAGGGATCAGGGATAATGTCATCCAGTCACTGGGTTGTGCAAGTCAGATAGACAGTAGCTCCATTTAAAATACTGGTACTCAACTCAAAGGCCGACCCTACCCACAGTTGGTAAAAGGCCACTCAGATAATGATGATTTATTTCATTTTGTCTGCCTAGACTGCAACGCCTTTGAAACTTCCCAAATACTGTCCCCGTTCCACTCACAAACATTGCCCAGCATAAGAACCCAACATGCTGCTACCCACAGTTGGTAAAAGGCCACTCAGATAATGAAGATTTATTTCATTTTGTCTGCCTAGACTGCAACGCCTTTGAAACTTCCCAAATACTGTCCCCGTTCCACTCACAAACATTGCCCAGCATAAGAACCCAACATGCTGCTACCCACAGTTGGTAAAAGGCTACCCAGATAATGATGATTTATTTCACTTTGTCTGCCTAGACTACAACGCCTTTGAAACTACCCAAATACTGTCCCCATTCCACTCACAAACATTGCCCAGCATAAGAACCCAACATGCTGCTACCCACAGTTGGTAAAAGGCTACCCAGATAATGATGACTTATTTCACTTTGTCTGCCTAGACTACAACGCCTTTGAAACTACCCAAATACTGTCCCCATTCCACTCACAAACATTGCCCAGCATAAGAACCCAACATGCTGCTACCCACAGTTGGTAAAAGGCTACCCAGATAATGATAACTTATTTCACTTTGTCTGCCTAGACTACAACGCCTTTGAAACTACCCAAATACTGTCCCCATTCCACTCACAAACATTGCCCGGCATAAGAACCTAACATGCTGCTACCCACATTTGGTAAAAGGCTACCCAGATAATGATGATTTATTTCACTTTGTCTGCCTAGACTACAACGCCTTTGAAACTACCCAAATACAGTCCCCATTCCACTCACAAACATTGCCCAGCATAAGAACCCAACATGCTGCTGTCCTATTAAACTATGCACACAACTCCGTAACAATATTGCAAGTAAGTTTCTTTCGGTCAGACCAGCCAACAAAAACACTAACGTTTTACGACTGGCTAAGTTGTCGCATCAACTGCGCCTTCATAACTTGGAGACTTGCACACTGATATTAGTATAAATACAAGCAGCTAACTGGCTTATATTGCACGCTCGGAAATGTTACAGACAAAATAGGTTTCTGTTTGTAGGGAAATAATGGTCTGTTCTCTTGTTGCTTTTCTTCTATATCTCAGAAAGTAGCGTATTTATGGTCTTTTGTGAAATTACTTAGTTGAAACACGACCAACATGTGCCCGGCGCGCCAATCGTCACGACTACGTGTCAAATTTAAAGGATTCATTCGTAGCTTGGTGCCGAGGTCGCGGTTACTTATTTGACATGGCGGCCAAGAAGTTAAAAAAGTATCTACTAATAAACCTAATGTTTTGCTTAACGTCCACAGGATTTGTCTTCCCTGAGTTTTTATTCTGAACAATGACTGACATAAGTTCCATTCTACACATATATGTAGAATATTCCAAACTTACTCAATCACTTTTTTGCCAAACCATTCAAATACTTCTTTTATTTATATGCAGAACAATAACCCACAAATGTTCTACGACCTAGTGTTGGGAATTTATCCGGATAAATACTAAAAATGGATAAATACTCATAAATATCCGTTTTTACTCGAGTATTTATCCAAAACGGCGGATAAATATTATACACGATTTTAGTAAGGGAAATTTTATATTTCTACGAAGAAAAGGATGAAATTAAGTGAAATTCTAAAACTTATTAAGAAGTTTAAAAAAAACAAGCCTGTCTAACCTATGATTACACACAATAATAAAAAAATGGGTTATACTTTTCTTTATGGGTCATCGATTTATGGATCGGAGAGGGGCTGGGGAGAGGGACGGGGAGATGAGCTACCCCCCTGTCGGATTCCCACACCGCGGAGCCCCATGGTTATGGAGATATTCATTGTTGAAGTTTGAGGTTAGGTTAAAATACTAATTTCCATTATTTTCACTCTAATTTCCATATATTTATGGGCCGGGGAGGGCGAGGGTGGAAGGGGCCTACCTCCTGTACCATCTCCAACCCGCGGAACCCCAAGGTTACGGAGATATACGTATTTCAAAATTTAAAAGTTAACATTTTGAAATTAGTTTCGGGTATTTTTCGGATAGGTTAAATAAAGCACAAGGAATATTATTATCCTTACCTTCCAAGATGTCGCCGGAGCCGCTTGGCGGGGCTCCTACTTCTGGGTGGTTTAAAAAAATAACCACGAAGGAGGTGGAGAGGGGTCTGTGTTCGCTCACTCACTACGACCCCGCTACTTTTATTTTTTTTTTAGTGGTGGAAAATCCTCATGGATGTCCCCCGCCCCGGGGAGGGTGGAGGGGTCTGTCAGACTTACTGACTAAAAACCACCCCGTGTTCCTTCTCACACCTGCGCCGGGGGTCACGGGAACAGAAGATACTTCCGCGACTCCCGACTGACTGCGACCCAAGGGCCTCGCCAAGTCAGCGAGGGGAGTGAGGTGTTAGACAACCCTCGCAACGTCTAAGAGGGGCGTGCGTAAACACGACGCGCCACCACCTCGGGTCCATGTACATGAGGGCGGCGGACGTCCCGTGTCCGTCGCCCCTCAACCCATTCAGGGGGGCTGGAAGAGGGCGTTGTCCGCCCTCCGCCTGCGCCCGGTACGTCTGCTGCGGGCCGGGTGAGTGGAATTGCTCTCCCTCTCACTTTCCGCAGCCTCCATCTGCGAGACGACCGTTTCGCAGAAGGACACCACCGCGTCCCAGGACTCGACGCTGCTGGCCATCCTCTCGACCCCGGCCGGCAGCGACAAGTCACTGTCTACTCCAGAGACGAGGGCATGGCATGGCTCCTCTCAAGCGGCACACTTTGCCAGCGTATGCTACGCCGTATCCTCCCGACATTCGACAAAGTGGTGATACCGGGCATGTTATTTTCAATTTATATGAAAACTTTTAAAAAATATGTTTCTCTTTATTATTTTATTATAACCGGGAGTCTCCGCAACTTAAAAAAATGTAAAAAACCTTCTGTTTATGAGTACTATCTACAAAAAAAAAATGGACTTCCAACTATATGGCCCATAAAATAAAGTATAGCCCGAGCACGTGTAATTTTGCACTGATTTTATTACGTCTATGCAGATGAGTCGTCGGAGGAACTTGTGGCTAAATTATAACAGCCGCATGGGTTGATCGAAGGTTAAACTACGCTTGACGTGGTCGATCAGGGGATGGATGACCATTTATTATATACCAAGACTCCTCCGTGCCTCGGAAAGCACGTTAAGCCGTTGGTCCCAGCTGTCATTTGTAGATCTTTGACAGCCGTTAATTGTGGTCAGAAGTCCAAAGTCTGACAACCAGTTTAACCAAGGGGTATAATGTTACCCAGTTCACTGCCTTGCCTTGCCACTGGGTTGTGTAGGTCTGACAGACAGCTCCATGTAAAACACTGGTATTCAGCTGCATCCGGTGAAACTGGAAGCCGACCCCAACATAGTTGAGAAAAGGCTAGGCAGATGATGACGTCTATGCAGAGTTTAATAAAATTGGTGAAAACTTCACTTACGCACTGCTAGCAGTTTAGAGGCACAACATGTTGTTAAACTTTTTTTACTAAGTTAGTTTAGTACTGCGCAGCACACTATTAATTTGCTGGCTCATGACGCACTGAGATTTCAAAACACTCATAACAAGGGACTCTTCAGTCTTTTGTAGGTTTCTAGCGTTATCAACAATAGTAAAACTACACTTTTCTATTTATTTTTAGTAGTTTACTTAACCGCCAATTTTATTCAGTGTTTAAACCTTTAACAAAGAAAGCTTCAGCTGTTAAAACATACCTTGAAACGCTATAATCCAACTTCAAAATCACTTAAATGTCTCATAAAACTAGAACACTATCACCTCATAATATTTTTTTTGTTGTTAAAAACACACACGCGCGTGCGTTCTCTAAGACACATACACAAACAAAAGGAATGGGACAAAAGGAGGCTGGGATATAGTGCGGTGCGGTTAGAAACACGTTGCTTTATCTTTACAATCAGAACTTGAAAAAGTAATAATGTATTAAGTATTTTCGAAAGCCTTAATTGTAAAACTAGCCTATCAATATAAAAAAACCATCTAAAATAATAAATATCCATCATTTTGGGTAAATATCGGATAAAAATGAGTAAAAACGAGTATTTATCCACTTCGGATAAATACTCGAGTATTTATCCTTCGAGTATTTATCCTTTGCCCATCACTATACGACGCCGTTTGACCAACTGTGTGTCCGTCCATGAAAATATTACATTCATAAATGGCTTCCAAGACATATATCACCGCAGTGCATCGTGATCGCGATTCTCGCATTGGACATACGCCCCTTCACAAAGGACTGTCCGACGATCCGACCTATTTGGATCTGTACCAGAATTCCGATAGACTGAAAAAAGAATGCCAATGGTAAAATGGTGCCTGCTCTCATAGCAGTTTATTGGAAATTTTAAAATGGACGCCGACGTGAATGGGACTAATGTTTTGGATTCCGGGAATCGTCGATGGGCTTTATTGAGTGCTTTTTTTTAAATTGAGTGGGTTTCTGGAATCTATTGTTCTAGAAAACGGAAAGGAAGATAGAAAACAAAGTTTCGTTTTCACCACAGAAGAAGTACATACTCTAAGCAAACAGATGAAAACTAGACTTAATTAAAAGAAAGCTTGTAGTGAAAAAGTGCTTGTAGTACTTTTCAAGTGACATCTCACAGATAGAGGTCATTGACGTTCCTATTCTCATTTGAAACGCATAGTAGATTTTAATTTGTATACATACATACATAAACTCACGCCTTTTTCCCATGGGGGTAGGCAGAAACTACAGAGCGCCATATGCTACGATTCTTACATACTTCTTTTAATTTGTATCTGTTTCTTAAGTAGTGTTTGTGTATCTTCTGAGTAAGTGTTATGTTAGAGTGAATGTTGCCTGTGCCTATTCTTTTTACGAGAGTTTTCTAGACTTTCTACTGCGTTTCTAATAATACTGTATCCTTTGTTACCTATAGCAAAATGATTCATAATGTTACATTCATGAGCCGATAGAGTATTCAGATTGGATGACGTCAAGTCAACATTAATATTCCTAGAAAAGATATGCTACGGTTTTTTCTATGGTTTTCATCAGCATATTCGTCGTTGTATTAGAATTAGAATAATAATATTTTATTTATTTATTCGAACAAATTCTGTCCTTGTGTTAGTAAGTATGTTGTGCCCAAAACTACATATATACGCCAGATTAATAATATACACAGTAGGATCTTGTCATTCATAAACGCGCCCAATGCATTTTTTGTGGGTTTTTATGTAATGTTTAGTATTGAAACGGGCGACGCGTTTAGAGTTTGCGTTTCATTTAACAAAAAAAAAAACGAACTTGATGTAATAAATAGTTTGTTTTCTTTTTTTTAAATATTATAAACCAGTGCTTGACTGCTATCCCACTTGATGGTAAGCAGTGATGCAATCAGTGATGGTGAAGTGCACTAGTTTATTAAGAGCCTAATTCACTCTAGCCTTGAAGACACCTAAATTATTATCGGACCGCTGCAGGCAAGTGTCTACAGTCCTTCGATGTACGCGGTACAATCAAGGAATTGTAATCTGTTTCTTATTCCTTCTTCTTAAACGTATCCACCATGGCTGAGGGCTGAGGGACATGCCCCATGATGCCTGCATTGTCCACCATCGCACAATGCTGGACGTTTTCCTTCATGCGGGCGGAGGCTTGTAAATTTCATTTGCCCACACAGCTGCCCATAGAAAAAATTATTTCATAATGTGTAATGCATTTACAAAAAAATACCAAACTTGATACAGCTTCATTTATTGTTTGTCACTGGTTGAAACAGAGTTCTTAATTGTTGTAACAAGTAACACCGGAAGATACCCTTAGGGTGTATAATGTTTAAATTTACAATTACCTATATTATGTCAATTAAAAAAGAAAATTGTTATAGCCAAAATATACAAAGGAACATAATATTAATGACCACTAATTAATTAGGTCGTAAACATCAATTGTTGTTTGTCATAATTAATCATTATTATTGCAATATAAAATGTTAAATAACTTTCAGTTAAAAAACTTGTTATTTAGAAATTCATTGATTGTGTAATATACTTTCTTGATCCTTATTAGTGTAAACTTAAGCTGTGAGAAAGTTGTTAAAATGTAGGTTTATAGGTTATATTAGGTGCAGCATTTTCAGTTCATAGAACGCAGCTTGTGCACACAATTATACTGTTGCAACATTATACCAATGTTCTCCTTAATATACCAGAAGAGACACCGGGTGTACAGCAATAAATTAAATGAGACGCCCCGTCTTGACTGTTAGTGCAAGAAACAAACGAAGCCACATTTGGAGCTTTATACTCGTAGTATTTGACTGGATTGTTTTATTTATATTGTTAGGGTGCTTCAAAGCGGTGCAAGTAGCTTGCGTATATTGAGGCACTTGCGCAGGTTGTATGCATCGTAAACTTTACCGGTTAAAAACAAGTGCGGGTCTAGCGACTCGAGCTTGTACCAAAGCGAGCCAACCGCGCAACTAACCCGCGTACTCTGTGGCGCGAGCGCGGGTCACTTGCGCATGTAGCTCTTGACCAAGAGCAAATTACTTGTACGTACTGCTTGCTCTAGTTATAAGTACAAGCGAGTAACTTGATCAAGTAGGTTGCGCATGTTACTCACGCGTGTAACCCGCATCTTTACTTGCTCCAGCTACATGCACCGTGTAGAAGCATCCTTAGGTACAAATTTGTAGGTTCAACGGTACGGTTGGCGCAGCGGCTAAGCGAGGAAGGTTTATAAGTTATCTATGCTGTTTATCGTCACGGCACGACGATAGGTTGTCTGTAAGATATCGCGTTTATTGATAGATGTGCCCATTGCAACTCTTCTTATTCTCATTATTTTCTCTGAATTGAATGGAATGGTTTTGTTGTTGTATTTTAATCCTATCATCTTATTTTGCTTCCTTACTCCTTTTGTAACCTCCACATTCGGCATTGTTCCACTCTTAGATAAGTATGCCAACAATACCTACAACCAAAGAGATTTAAAACACTATAGAGCGGGCATTTCAAGGAAATGTCATTGAAAAACTTTGATCCCATGTCTCAGTAACGCCATCTAGAATAATATATGAATATTGGAGCGGCAGCGGAGCGTACTACAAAAAACTCATATACTTGTATCCAGCAGGACACACTTTTTCGGACGAAAATTTTGTTCGTGATGTCCGGTCTATAGGTATTGAATGTCTTTGCCTACAACCATGGTCTTGCACTTGCATCACATCCCCAAAAACCCATCCACATCTGAAAGCATAAAGCAGTAGTAATTCAATACAACAAACAAATTCAAAGTAAAGTGTGTGCTAGAATATTCTGATCACGCGCAGCTCACGAGTGGTCGCATCCCCAGTAGATACTCCCGTGAATTCCGTATTCGCCTACATTTAGCCCGGTCTAGTTGGTAGTCTAACGACGAAGCTATATCATGTTAGAAAACTTCTGGTTTGGATGCGGCATGTTGGGTTTAGACGTAAAGAAGATAAAGGCTATACTTAAATATAAAACCTTTGTCTTTTTAATATGCTTTAAAATACGTACAAGAAAATCTTTAATCATCATTTCTGAGTCTTCATGTAACTCACTCATCGGCTGTACTGATTTACAGTCATTCTGCCACATTCATTCGCAAACAATCGTACAAGGACACTAAATAGCGAAGTCGGAGGTGTCTGAATATCGATATTTCAGCAAAACATGGTGGAATATTAACATCTCGCTGTTTGTTGATCGACTAGACAAAAAATCAAATCAAATCAAAAATATTTCTTCAGCAACTGAAATAACTTACGCTGCCACTGAGGAGCATCCTTTTGAGCAATAAAATTGCTTGTTGGAGCTGCTTCACTCTTTCACAAGTTTTGTAATCGTGGTACGAGTAGGTAATTAAGATATTAAAGTATAGGTACATTAAAATTTAAATATAGCAGAATGCCAAGAATGAGATTGAATGAGATTGATAGGTGCCTTCTTAGCGCTATATACTTGTTTGTTAGTAATTTAAAACTGTTTTTGTATCGATGTATCGATTTTTTTACATGTGTAAGGTTAATCTCATAATAAACATTATTTATACTTAATCACAAGTACCTACTTTAACCACTGCAAGGTTTTTGGTAAATTACCAATTACCGTGTATCGATACATCTGAATTTTCTCGACACAGCAACAAATTCTACATCGGGGAAAACAATCGCAAAATCATTCGTAATTAGAGCTAACAGTAATTTATTAGCGTAATCTCTTACGTTCACTAACACGAGTACAAAGAAGTCATCCAATCAGCAGTAACGTTCCCGATTGTACCAAGATAACATCGGACCGACGAGCTCTGTATTTTATCCTTCTGCCGCATTCACAAACAATTCGTAAATCAACTGAGAGCGTATATTTCCTCGTCGAAAAGAAAAATGTAACGTTCGAGGGGAGCATCGGAACATGTACTTTAGGTGCTTCGGAAATACCTAGTTTGATATTCAAAAACCATTATTCTTTATACGCGCGCACCTTTTGCGAGGGAATATTAACTTATATTGAAGATCGTAAGTTATGTAACAGCAGAGATTGTCTGCTATGCTTTTGTTCTATTTAATGTGTTGCTAAAATGTTGCTTTTATGGGCTTAAACAGAGTATCCTATCCGTGACGTATGCAAATCTAGACGTATCGTAAAGTTGGTGAATAGGAACAACGCAGAGGTAAATAGAAACAAAATGTTGTTGGAGATTTTTACGTTACTATAATATTGCTTAGTACAAATAAGAAAGCGTGAGTAAGCGTTGTGATTAATGCTCGTATCTTCTATGTATGAGAAGAGGCCTTTTTCTTTTTTTTTTGAGATATAAATATATTAAATAAAATAAATAAATAAATAAATATTCCACAACTTTTCACACAACGCCATTTAGTCCCAAGCTAAGCTTGAAGCTTGTGTTATGGGTACTAAACAGCTGATAAACATACTTATATATTTCTAAATACATACATATTATAGACTAGCTTCTGCCCGCGACTTCGTACGCGGATCCTGTTGCTTATGCCAGCGACAACGGGGTCGTCAAAATCGAAGATCTGAAACGTCTGACGTCGAATTGTAAAAGCCCGGGGACGGCAAAACAATGGAATGCGCGAGACGATCCAAGACGTTCCAGATTTTTTATTTTTGTTGGTCAAAAGGAAATGCCATCAGACTTAACAACTTTTGCTAAGACGCCATTTTTATTATGTATATGCTATATTGTCGCTGGGCTTTAGAGTTCCACTACAGGTGCTCCAGATCTTCAAATTTAGTTTCACAGCAGAAAACACTCTTCACGTGGAATAGTATTAGCAATGGCACCATTTTTATATCTCTTTTACTTTAGGTGTTCCATTTTCCAAAATAAATTATAGCCTATATGTTGCGTGACGTTCACGCTCAGCGGTCAGTCGCGCATCTCCTTCCCCCACTTATCTCTAGAGTAGTTGCGTTTTTACGCTAAAAACTCAAGTGTCATGCTTTTTCCGTGAACGTCTCCAACTCGCGAGACAGTGCAAGGTGTTCATGATCAGCGGTCAGTCATATATTCTTCACTGGTGTCTAGAGACCTGGCTACCTGGTAGATGCGTAAATACGCTGAGAATGCAGGCGTGCTTCGCGATCCCAAGAAGTTTCCACGGAGCGAGTTGCAACCTCATGTTGTCGAACAGCATCAAGTCCCTCCTAACGCTCTTCGGTAGATTGTTGGGATCTTATGATCTTTAATCATTTAGCACTTTTGGAACATTGAGAAAGATTTGACCTCTTTCTAGGTATGGTTATAGTTTTATTGTGATGATACCTGATCAAATAAAATCTAAGTGGCTGCTCCCCAGCGTTACCGGGTAGGCAACCATGTAACAAAGATAAATAGAAAAGGAAATTAAACACTCAAATAACATAAGCCTGAAGGCATATTTATACGATAAAAAAAATGGAAGTTTTGGCCAGTAGAGTCTAATTTTCAATGATACACCATCGTCATCGAAAATCAGCCCTGAACTGTTCCCGCCTTCACCGCGTGGAGGTACTTATGTTATTTTATAAATATGCAATGAAATTAGTGATAGCTTTAATTTCTATATCAAATGTATCTGATCTTCGATTTTTATAAGTCAACAGGAAATGCCTATCAGACCGAACAACTTTTGCGTAAATGTCATTCCTATGTGAGTTATGGTGTAGCTGGGCTCTTGGAGTTCCACAACAGGTGTTCCAGATCTTCGATATTTATACGTCAACAGCGAGTGCTCATAAGGCTGAACAACTCTTGCTAAGACGTCATTCCTATATACGTTATAGTGTAGCTGGGCACTTGAAGTTCCACATCAGGTGTTCCGGATCTTCAAATTTTTTGTCTCAGCAGAAAATGCTCATCACGTGGAACAATTTTTGCTATTGTACCATTTTTGTATCTCCTATAGTTTAGCTGGTCTGTTGCGGTTCTGCATCAGGTGTTCCGGATCTTCAAATTTATTCTCTCAGCAAAAAATGCTCATCACGTGAAACAATTTTTGCTATTGTACCATTTTTGTATCTCCTATAGTTTAGCTGGTCTGTTGCGGTTCTGCATCAGGTGTTCCAGTTTCCAGGATAAATTATAGCCTATGTGTTGCCCAGACTTAATATCTATACAACAAAAAAAAAGTCATTCAAATCCGTCCAGTAGTTCCGAAGATTAGCGTGTGCAAACAAACAGACAGACTTTTTTTTTTGGATTCGTGCTCTATTACTGTTTCTAAACCCCCCTCAATTATTATTTTTTAAATATATTCAATGTACAGACACAGTTTTTTTACAGTCTTATTATATGTATAGATAAATTACACCCAGACACAGAACAAATGATCGTGCTCATCACACAACATTTGTCCTGGGTGGGAATTGAACCCACGACCTCCGGCATAGCAGTCAGGGTCACTAACTACTAGACCAACAGGCCCGTCAAACCGAACCGTTCAAACCGAATTAAGCGGCATTTAAATCAAAATCAAAAGTCATTTATTCAAATAAGGCTGAGGGTCAGCACTTTTTGAACGTCAAAAATTACATAAGACAGTCCCCCAAAACGCCCGCCCTTCGCCACTTCCTAGTGTTTTTGCTGGGAAGAAGAAGTGGCGGAAACCACCTGTGTTCACAAAATGAATAAATCAATTTGATTTTTTTTTTTAATTTGAACAAACTCCCCAGCAACACGTCTGTCTGATACGTTAGAAGAACAATTTAAACAGCATTGGTAATTAATAAACTTAATCGTTTAAATTAAATTATTAGCTACATGTTAGCTAGCATACACCAATATACAAGACAGTAGTAATAAGAATAGTAAGTGCCGACGTTGACAACTAAACTCATGCAAAAAATAAAATATAACTAACCGAATAAAAATAAGCCTCCAAGTAAAAAGGGCGTGCCCGCTTACATGTACAAAACTGGAATACATGACTAGGTCTACGACATTACATCAAAAATAAATAAAAAACGATACAATAAAAAAAATAGATACACTAGGACCATCGAAACTAAATAAAAAATCAGTTACTTATTAAACAATAACAAAAACCATTAGCCGTATGGCTAAGGCGTTTGACTTGCGATTTAGAGATCCCCATCCCCACCCATTGCACTATTGACGTGAACCCACTCCACTCCACTCCAGACACAAGCATATTTAAGTAGCTTAGTTGGAGTAGTTAACAAGACCACTAATACCTAATGTGCAACCAACATTGCTAGTAAGCTTTGTAAAAAAAAATACTAGTAGGATAGTAGAATCCTCAAAAGACCATTTCAAACACAAATCTGAAATGGTCTTTTGAGGATTGATAATTATGATTTATTTATTTATTTACCCTCGCATCAAAACGCCGTACAGAAATTAAAATAATGGAGCTAAATTCATAAAAAAAATAGTAATATCAATAAATATCTGCTTTGTAACATCATTCTGTCCTGTGTCATCGAACGGGCGGTGGCTGCTGTAGATCAGACAGACATTGTGGCTCTCTGCATTATAAATGTGACTGATAATGATAACCAAGATAATGTCTGACTAGCCCCTGAGTTTCTTTCGGTGTTTCTTCTCAGAGTAGTCAGATAGTGAAACACCTGACTGGCCTGTTGGTCTAGTAGTTAGTGACCCTGACTGCTATGCCAGAGGTCGTGGGTTCGATTCCCACCCAGGACAAATGTTTGTGTGATGAGCACGATCATTTGTTCTGTGTCTGGGTGTAATTTATCTAAAATATGTATGTATTTAGAAATATATAAGTATATTTATCAGCTGTTTAGTACCCATAACACAAGCTACCAAGCTTAACTTGGGACTAAATGGCGTTGTGTAAAAAGTTGTGAAATATTTATTTATTTATTTATTACCTACCTCACCTTCTAGTTGAAAAATGACGCTGTAAAAATGTGTATGAATCTATTTACAAAAATAAATATTAATTCATTTGAATAATCGTTCGGAAACTTAGGAGAATACCTAATGCTATTTCAACTACCGCCGCCGTTTATCCGTGTTCATATTTTCGGGACGTTACCGCACAACTAAGACTTGGACATGTCGTATCGGAGTTAACGCTCGGCTGGCCACAAGGGTCGTTCGGACCACATTTGTTTAACTTCCCCGAAACTTCCTCAAAGTTCAGGTCCAACAAGAAGGATCCCGCCACATCCGTACTGCATAAGATGTGAAGCAGTCGACACTTAATTATTTCTTACTTTATTTACTTTGGACCCCAGAGAGATCACTGCAGTATTTTCCTTTTTAGGGTAACATAAGACCAAATGTTGCTAATTGTCCGTATGTATGTTTGTTTGTTTTAATTTGAATTCACGTGATCAAATTTAATTTTGTACGTCTCACATGCTACTGCAAGCATTATTGTAGCATGGGTGTATGCGTTTGCACGCCTCTTGGCATAACATAGCTTCTTATATCTTTAACCTAAGAACTGTATTCATTTTTCTTCTTATGATACAAAAATACTATTTGAGAAATAGCTCGTCCGTACTGTAAAAACTTATGTACGTACACGCGTTAAGTTATACTTCTTTGGTATAATAATAGAAAACAAAACTAAAATGTTGTTTATAGCTAACTTCAGGGTATCGTTTTTTCGTGACGGTGTGCGTGCGCATCGTAAATTTTACTCTCATCATTTTTCCCTAACGCGCCAAAAGAATTATAAGTACAAAATTAAATAAGCGCGTCGAATTGAGAACCTTTTTTTTTCGTCGGTTATTAATGCCACTGCCCTTAGAGCGAGACTCGACTCGAGCGGAGCTAGATATCTCGTAATAAACCAATAGGATATTGTATTGTGCTGAAGCTAAGCACTGAGCTCT
Source organism: Euplexia lucipara (assembly GCA_921972225.1). Taxonomy (NCBI): domain Eukaryota; kingdom Metazoa; phylum Arthropoda; class Insecta; order Lepidoptera; family Noctuidae; genus Euplexia; species Euplexia lucipara. The sequence goes on from OV179160.1 coordinate 17,225,621, forward strand.
CAAAATAACGCAAGTTGATTGGTTGTATGACACATCTGTTCTCATATCAGCTTTGGTGGACACCGGGCCTTTATCACACTTGAAGGCATCGTCACCATTTAACACTCAAAACTTGAGGACATTTTCTTATGCGCTCTACAGATTTATTAACTGCAATTAGGTGTTGGTACTATCCATTTGGCTTAAGGCCCGGTTACACCAAGATACGGGAAATGTAAAGGCCGGTGAGATCTTTTGAACTGATGGTATTTTTTTTGTTTTGTTTTAATCACAGAAAAATAAGAACGGAGTTACAAAATGTGTTTTCCGGGCTCTCAAACTAGTAAGCTAAATTTTTTTATAACTTTTATAATGGTTTCATAATTATAATAGCAGTTCTGTTAAAAAAACGTCTTCTTGTTAAAGAGGTTTAATGTCAACTTACTGTTTTTTTTTATTCGTGCCAAATTTTATACCACAGCCACAAACTGAATAAAAATTGTACCTACTAGAAAAGAGTTAAAAATGATTGCAACGTCACCGTTGCCTTAATAATTACCTCTGCGGTGATATTAATCGCGATGCGGGGCGGTAATGTTCCGAAATTTTCTTGGCTCTAGATCCGAGGATAATGGTACTCCGGAGTGGTAAAATATCTCTCGACACTTGCGTCGTATTGTGACGGTAGATCATTGGTGGGAGTTCGGCGCAGAAAATGGGCGTTGCTTGCCAACCTGACAATTAATTGACGGTATTAACGTCAGCTTTGTTGTATGGCCAAGCTTCCACTTTGGATTGTTTGCGAAATATTATGTAGTCGGACCAATTTTTTGTGAGGTTTGTGGCTAAGGAAAACATCCGTCAATATGTGACGATAGAAAGTTAAGCTACGCTTGTCGATGTACGTTCGTGGGGGATCATTCATTACATATCAACCCTTCGTTTCTTGGCAAGCAGGTAAAGCCGTTGGTCACGGCTGTCAATCATTTTCGGTCAGTACTCTTTGATAGTAACCAAAAAGTCTGTCTAAGGCCTCGGACACTAAGACAGCGGGCGGCGGGGCGCCAGAGGACACGGTGACGTGGCGGTGGCGGGCGCGGCGCTTTCCGATTCATAAATAAATAAATACTAGTAGACGTCCCGCGGTTTCACCAGCGTTAGTCCCGTTCCCGTGGGAATACAGGGATAAAAAGTAGCCTATGCGTTAATCCAGGGTGTCAGCTAACTCTATACCAAATTTTATTAAAATCCATTCAGTAGTTTTTACGTGAATGAGTAACAAACATCCATCCTCACAAACTTTCGCGTATATAATATTAGTAGGAAGTAGGATTCCACAACTTTCACACAACATCATCGAGTCCCAAACTCAGCAGAGCTTGTGATATGAATACTAGATAATTGATAAACATACTTATATATTTCTAAATGCATACAAATTATAGATAAATAACACCCAGACACAGAACAAATGATCGTGCTCATCACAAGAACATAAGATTAAGACAGTCAGTCAGTTGCATAAGATTTATATGGAACTGGCTTCGAAGGCAGCGGGGTGGAAGCGGAGCGGGAGGCGCTGTTCGAGCGTTGCGAGCTAGTCGAGCTCTGTCCACTCCGCTGGCGCCCCGCTCCCCGTTGACCTTGTGTCCGTGGCTTAAGGGCATTATGTTACCTAGTTACTCGGGTTTTGCACAGATACATTGGCAGAGATTGACTTTAGAAAAATAAAACTAAATCTGATTGGTGGATGCGTGCGTGTAAAGTGTCCATGTGTCGACAGTTTATTGAATTAGTAACATTTCTTATAGTGACAGATAGATAAAAAAATCCATAAACCGATGGCAACACAGTAATGATTACCTACATATTGCCTACTTGTATATGCTGTGTTCTAAAACGTTTCTCATTAGTTTTGGGTTCAGAGGCCCCAATAAGTCAAATATCAAATTGCGTCTGTTAATCTGACCCACACATCAGTAAGTAGGTCGTGCTAGTTACAGTCACGTTTACACACCCGTAATTTCGTCCCAGTTTCAATATCATTGATTAACACCCGGTTTCATAAATAGGCTATTTGATTTGAACCGACTTAAAAATCAGGAAGAGGTTCTGAAATTGATTGTATTTTTTTTGAAGTTATGTTTCTTTTGACGCGTTAGGGAAAACTGGTGAGAGTATTTTTTTACGATGCGCGCGCATACCGTCATGATAAACTGACACCCAGAAGTTAGCTATAGTCACCATTTTAGTTTTTTTCTATTATTAGTATCGTTTTATCTACAAACGTAAGATAATGCCAAAGATATATTTTTTAAAAGATTTTAATCTTGTTACGCCACTGAAGTAAAACTTCTAACGCGTGTACAGACGCCAGCAAATCAACCTACCCAAAACTGTCAAATTCTCCCAATTGAACATGAACCTTATTGTGATTAGAATAAAGTTGAAAAACTATCAAAGAAATTTGACACATTGGAGTAGGTTGGTGTGCTGGCGTCTGCACATAAGTACACATAAGTATAAGTACTTACACACTTTTTTTGTGTGTCATTGATCAGAAGTCCGATATTTATCGGCCGATTTTGTAAGTTATTTAATTGTTTGAGATATTAAACGTGTAATTAAATATGGTAAGTACCCGAATGGTTTGGCTTCAATATCAAAATAACCGGGAAAAAAAACATCTGTACAGGGTGGAAAAAATGGGATCTGAAGTTACCACTTTTTATTCCTAAGATAGAATATACTGGATAAGACTTCCGAACCTAGAGTTATTTCAGGTTTTAGTGTTTTTTTTATGAACCCGATTGTATTACTTGTAATAAAAAAAGTGTGTGTGAAGTTATGTACCTACGCGCGTTACAAGTTATTATACTTCTTTGGCGTAAAAAAACTAATATGAGGACTATAGCTAACTTCAGGGTGTCGGTTTTTCGTGACAGTGTGCGCGCGCATCTTAAAAATTTACTTTCATCATTTTTCCCTAACGCGCCAAAGTTTTAAGCTATACTGATGTAGTTACAGTTTAATTAGACCGTAACTATAAACTCTTAATTTAAAAACCGAGTGAAAATGTATTAATTCCACCGTCAATTTGAAAACCACCCATTTCACTATTCGCCATCTTTATCGACGGCTTCACTCTAGATTGAGAAGCCTCTATTCAAACGAATTCATTAGTCAGAGAGTCAGCCGTAATATTTTTGCAGATGAATAGACGAAATTATTTCGCATCGCCGCCTAGGGCATTCATCAAATCCGAATTGGAAGTCATCACGTTGAAATCTGGACATTATTGCCTTGTGATAGGAGCTTAGATAAAGCTACGATGTTTGTGTTGAGCTGATAACGTATGAGGTTTTGTTTCTAAGTCATGTCTTTTTTTTTTTTTTTTTTTTTTATTACTGATAGGCACGCGTTTGACCACTATCTCACCTGATGGTAAGCGATGATGTGGTCGACGATGAAGCACGCTTGCCTAGAAGCAACCTGTTCACTCTTGACTTGAAGACCCCTAGGTTGTAGCTATCAGGAAACACCGACACCGGCAGGGAATTCCACTCTTTGGCTGTTCGCACAATGAATGTGTTTCCATAACGTTTAGTACGTATGGTTGGGATATCTACCATGTACCGGTGGCGCAGTGCTGAACGCCTGGTGGTCCGATGATGGAAAGGGCTTGGTGGAATTAAATCGTGCAATTCCGATGCACACTCTCCGAAATATAACCGATAGAAAACCGACAGGCTAGCAACTCGGCGTCGATGCTCAAGACTTTGAAGTTTTGACACAACGAGTGCATCATTGCCGATGATCTTCTTGGCTCGTTTCTCAATAGACTCAAGCGCATCAAGCTGGTATTTGGCGGATCCGTCCCAAAGATGAGAGCAGTACTCCATACACGACCGAACTTGCGCTTGATAGAGGTTGAGCAGCTGTTCCGGCGTGAAGTAACGTCTCACCTTTGCTAAGATACCTAACTTTTTTGCAGCTATTTGAGCCTTTGCCTCGATGTAAGAGCTAAAATTGAGAGTGGATGACAACGTTACACCAAGAAGATCAAGATGGTCGGTTATCGGCACGGTTACACCTCGGAAAGATGGAGCCGGGTGGAATAGGCTCCGCTTGGCGGAAAACAGACACGCCTGGGTTTTCGCAGCATTGAACTTGACCAAGTTGGCATCACCCCACTCGGCGATTGCCTTCAAGGACAAGTTCAAGCGCTCGACCATAGCTTCTCGGAGAGACTGGATCTGTGACCCACTAGCCCGTGCGTCAGACATGTAGCTCTCGACAACAGTGCTGTCGTCTGCATACCCAAAGGTACCGGGCTTAAGCAGTTCATTAATATGCAGCAAGAATAATGTTGCCGAGAGTACCGACCCCTGAGGGACCCCGGCATTGATGTCTAACTGACCGGATGAGCAGCCATCAATTACAACTCGGATGGACCGACCACTCAGGAAGTCAGCAATCCAGTCACATAGACCAGTGGGCAGACCGAAAGAAGGAAGCTTACCAATGAGACTTTTGTGCCAGACCCTGTCAAAAGCCTTCGAGATATCGAGGGAGACGGCAAGCGCTTCCCCATGCTTCTCGATGGCCTTACTCCAGATGTGAATGGCATACGCTAGAAGATCCCCTGTAGACCGATTTCGACGAAAGCCGTATTGCCGATCACTGAGGATGTCATTAGCTTCTAGGTATGCCAGGAGCTTAGTGTTAAGCACCCGTTCCATACTCTTACAGAGGATGGACGTTACAGAGATGGGTCTGTAGTTAGCCGGGTCAGCTCGACTGCCCTTCTTGGGCACGGGCTGCACGTTAGCTTGCTTCCAATCAATCGGCACTTTTCCAGTCTCATACGAGAGACGAAATAGGCGTGTCAAGATCGGAGACAATTCAGGCGCACAAGTTCTAAGAACAATTGCCGGTATCCCGTCAGGGCCACTAGCTTTATTCACGTCAAGGTTGCGCAGTACCCTGCGGACGTCCTTCTGATGGATGCGAATATCCGACATACTCGTCTCGCATCCATCAAGAGATGCAGGGGGCCGCGCGTCCCCAGAATCCAGACGCGAAGATTCCGCAAAAAGAGAAGCAAATAAGTTCGCTTTCTCTTCAGCGGTGTGAGCCAGCGACCCATCGGGTTTCAGCAGTGGTGGTAGTGAAGGGCGGCAGAAGTTTGATTCAACCGACTTAGCCAGGGACCAAAATGCTCTACTACCAGCAGGGTGAGAAGCTAATTTGTTCCCAATTCGGCTGATGTGGTCAAACCGAGACCTCTGCAACACCTTTTTGCAAGACTTGGCAGCCCTGTTAAAGGCTTTCTTCTTCTGACTGACGTCATTTGCTTTACGCATGCGAGCATCAACCCAAGCTCTGTATGTCGCGTGTTTAAGCGCCTCAGCGCGGTTACACTCGGCCCCAAACCATGGTCGAGCTGCGCCTGACGTTGCTACATCAGAGAACGGAATGAAGTATTCCATCCCCTGCCGCAACACTTCCGTAATGGCAGCTGCGCACGAGGAAGCGTCATCCGAAGAAAAGCAAGTAGGCTGCCAAGGATAACATGAGAAGAAAGATCGCATGCCATCCCAGTCTGCTGACCTGTATCGCCAAACCCGCCGGGTGCCTTTTGGGCTGGGATCGGGCGGGGAGTAAACGGACACAGACTTCACCAGACAGTGGTCGGAACTACCTAAAGGTGAAGATATCGACACCGAGTAGTGGTCTGGATCTGTTGTCAGCAGAAGGTCCAAGCAATTGGCTGTGTGCGACTCAACGTCCGGCACCCTTGTTGCCCCCCGGACCAGCTGGGTGAGATTTAACGCTAGCGCTAGCTTACGCGTCTCTCGTCCAGCATGATCTGTGCACTGGTACGGGAAAAGCCACTCTTGATGGTGGGCGTTAAAGTCCCCCAGTAACACCAATTGGGCAGAAGGGAACCGCAGCCGAGCCGCATCCGCCGCTTCACTAAGATGCTCTGCGAGCCTGGTTGTCTCCTGATCTCCGCTGTGCGAACGGTAGACACAGGCGTAGATAATTTTATCCAGGCCTGTGTCCACCAAAACCCAAAGCGTTGAGTACCTGGAGTCCTCAAGGTTCCGTAGACGCTGATAGCAGATGTCGTCCCGGGCGTACATGCATACACCCGCTCGTGGTTTGAAGTTGTGCTCCAAGGTAAACCCTGGGTAAGATAGGTACGACACGTCAGACGGACTTCTGATCTGCGTCTCCGAAAGGAAAAAAAGTGCTGGTTTCTCAGTCTCCAGATGGTGGTGGACTGCGACGACATTTGAGTGCAGACCTCGAATGTTGGTAAGGTGCACTTTGAGAGAGAGGGAGTGCTGCCGCTGTTCAGCTTTTTTCTTTTTATTCCTTTTCATAATTAGTTGAACGAAGGTTGGAAAGGAGAAGGAAGTGAAATGAGGTTCTACGCTGCTAACCTTCAGTCACGCACTCAAAGAACGACATCATTGGGGGACTAGCCTGGAGACTGCGGGGACGCCCGAGCCCCCCCGGGAATGTCCATCGGGCCCTCTCATCTGGCCGCCAACCAGCACGATGGTGCATTCCGGGATTTTTCGACAGTTGGTGGGGCAGCCTTTCATATGTGGCAAGCATACTACTTGGGCCCCCTACTACCTGCGGTCGGCCAGCGGCGCACCGTGCCACGGATCCCGCTACCCTCCGCGACTAGTCTCCCGATACGTCCAAATCAGCGCGAGTCAGCTTAGTCTGCCTGCGTTGGAACAGCTGTTTCGACCCAGCTCCTTTGTGTTGGCTACACTGAGCATCATACCGGAACACGGCTAGGCCGCTTGGCGGTAAGTCTTTGCCCAGTGGGTGGTGACAAGACATCGGTCGGAACCTACCACCAGTTAGTGTCACCCGTTTAGCACCACCCGGGGGCCACGTGTAGGGACTAGCAATCGGTATTCTCCTACGGACGCGGGTGACCCAGCCCCCAGCCCCCTGTCTGTTTCGACTGAGTCTGTTTTTACCGTAGGCTCAGAAACTACGCACTGAGGCGTTAATTAAAGGTCTTATTTAACCCAACCCTCTATTTTGGGTCTTAAAGTGATGCGGAAACTTATGAGGTCTTCATTGAATTCCGAATTCAACTTGCTACTTTTAGCGATTTTCTATCAGTGCCCTACCTGCTATGCCAGAGGTCGCGGGTACGATTCCCACCCAGGACAAATGTTTGGGTAATGAACACGATCATTTATTCAGGGTCTCAGTGTAATTTACCTATAATATGTATGTATTTAGAAATATATAAATAAATAAAATGGCCTTGTGTGCAGTTTGTCTATACATATAAATAAATGAAATGAAATTGTCTGTTTGTGGTGGCAAAATAGCAAGCATTTTACTAAAAACACAAAAATGTGTTAACAGTAGTTATACAAAAAACTTGAGAGGTGTCAAGGGACACCCGGATGGAACGAAGTTCCCTTCGATTGATTAGTGAACTATTAAATCTTCTCTCTCTCCCCCTCCCCCTCCATCTTCCTCCACCCGTTCCCCTCCCTCCCCCTCTCCCTCCCTCCCCCAACCCTCCCCATATCCCCCTGCCCCTCTCCCTCCCCCTCTCCCTCCCGAGGAGGAGAGGTCCCACACCCTCTTCCTCTCCCTCCCTCCCTCTACCCCCTCCCTCTCTCCCGCTATCTCCCTCTCCCTCTCCCTGCGAACATGCGACGCCGCACAGCTTACAATAGCTTACTATAGCAAAAAGTGTCGTGACAACTTTTCGTAAGAATTTTTTCCGTCTAGCCCCCTTTCACAACGCGCGATAAGGAACATCGTTCCAAAAATATCTATTTGTTAGACCTAATCTCTAAAAGAGCTAGACCAAGTTTGATGACCGACCTTTCACTGTCCGATAGATGATGTTTTATGTAGTAACTTAGGCTACTTTTTATTTTGGAGATACAATTGGATATTTGATAAAACTTTAGTGTTTATATATATTTTCTTGTAATCTAGATGACGGACTAAAAATTAAAATTTTGGCAAATAACCCATTAGGGTTGCGTGCAAAAATAAACAACACAGACGTAGTCGCGGGAATACGTAGTTAGAAACACATTCGCCCTTTTTATTACAACACATTGCGTTACAGCCGCCGCGCCCGCGCCGTTAAAATTACATCAACAAAATTACTGTTGGCCAAATTGAAAGTTACGTCTTTTGGGCCCGTGTCAAAACAACTGTGTTGAGCGCGGTACTTAATGTTGTGCAATTGGATAAAGTAGTTTTTCTGACCTGCCGACCTAATATGCTTTAGTGCTGTGACATGTGTAACAGTTTAACGACTTTTTATTGTTTTAGGTCATATTTATTTCTGTAAATAGGTTCATACAAACACTTTTCCATCTCATTTTTTAACAACAAGGTGTTGTCGGTGTCACTATCCGACTACTCCGAGAAGAAACACCTAAAGAAAATCAGAGATCAGTGTCTCTTTTGAAGTCCAAGTATTATCTTGGTGAAATCAGAATGGGCACCTATTTTTTAATATAAATCTTCTTAAATTCTAAGTTTTAATTTTTAATTTTCTTTGTATTACCTGTTTGTACTTAATTGTGTATTTATTAAAATTGTATTTAGTGGTTGTATGTTAATTCGTATGTCTTTTGTATATCTTCATGGTAAAATATAGCTGAACCTATTACCTATATTTTTCTGTCATCTTTTAATGTTACCCATATTTGCAAAATAAAATGATCTGTATCTCATAAATACACTTGGGAGTAAATAAATTAAGCCACTTGCTTTCAATCATTTTTAAAATAATAAAACGCACCGATTAGAAACACATGTTCTCTAAAAAAAATTAATAGCCTTTAAAATTAGGCTTCCTTCACTGTAAAGGCTATTAAATAAACTTTTAGGGCGATAGATGGTTAAAATTTATACGGCGACCGCTGCAAAAACCGTAATAATTATACGAATATGCGGATAAAACCGCGAGGCACAGCTAGGTCGGTATAAATGTTCTCGAGAAAATGAAGGTGAAGTGAGCTGTCATCTAACCTAATGTAACTAATTGCCTTCACACCCCTATATTACGGTTTTTTTTTTAGTTTTTGCCAGTTTGCTTCAGTGTGTAAACAGCCTTGTGTTCTCGCATGTCGATATGGCCTGAAGTAATTATTTTCAGGGAAATACGAGTTCGGACGGTTTTTGCGAAACCTATATTCATTCTCTCGCGTTATTGAATCGTTTTTGGAAGATTGAATAGGTGTATTTATTTTGATTGGGTATCGTGGAAATTGCATTATAGTGATGGTGATATAAAAACTCACGCTTTTTTCTATTGGGGTTGGTAGAAGTGCACCTGCGACGACCTGCATACTCCTTTTGCCTTGTTCACGTTTATATATTCACGGCTCTAGCGGGAAAGCTTGATATAAACATACTGTAAAACCTACGTAGGTAAGATTGTGTAAAAAATGTTTAATTGGCCGAGCACTGGCGAAAACGCTTGTAATCGTACCACACGCCAAGCAGTTTTATATTCTTCTAGCAGACGTCCCGCGTTTTTCGCCGCGTAGGTCCCGTCCCCGTGAGAATACAGGGATAAAAAGTAGCCTATGTGTTAATCCAGGGTGTCAGCTAACTCCATACTAAATTCCATTGAAATCCATTCAGCAGGTTTTACGTTAAAGAGTGACAAACATCCATCCATCCATCCATACTCACAAAATTTCGCGTTTATAATATTAGTAGGATTTGCGTTTGCTTACAGTTTAATTCATTTTTTAAGAAGGAAAGTGACTTACAGCGAGCGGTGGTTTAGACATGACATATATCATAGTCTACAACGAATTACCTACTGAGTATTCGGAAGACAGTATTAAGCCTCGGACTAACGTCGCATTTGCTACTTCTGTCTGTGAGGCACCAGGTACGATTCCCGGCCCGAAGCCTGAAATCATGCCAATTTGATTGCAATAGGTTCGCCCCCTATTACATGGGACTTAAACAATAAACATGGCATAATGTTGGTGTAATAGAGGTAGGTACACTTCTGGTTATCTTTTGGAGGAAAACTGGAATCAAGCTATTAGAATTTCCTTTAAGTATGTTTCTACCATTCAAAGTGGCATAGTAATCCGTTTGCTCCTAACCACATATCTAAAAATTCCGTAACAAAAATATCACTTAGTAGTTTATACGTAAATTCACGTACATTCTAGTAACGTAATAGTTCATGTCACAATACTAATATTAACTCATTAGGTTTCATCTCACATGACCGCATCGCTGTGCCATTTAATTTGGCCCACATAAGTTTATTCACATTATTATCGTCAGTTTAACCAATAGTTTTAACGAGTATTGTCTGAACTGTGTTCACTATTATATAACTACATTAAATACATAACATAATAATATGACGCATGTAATCCCCAAAGGGTTAGGTACATTAAACCAGTTATGCCATATATCGGACACAATATTCAAACTTCTGGCAGCTACGGAGAACTGCCTGACCCAGGGATAGAAACCGGGACCTCATGTGCGTATAATAAAACCATTTCCTCCTTTTGTATTGTTTACGTCAGTACCGTAGGTAATGTAGGTAATATTAAACGTAACATCGTCGGCATGCTGAAAGGATTTTAAACATAAACTGCAAAAAAAAACCTCGACGTACTTGCTGTGCAGCGACGCAGCCGCTCGCAAACCGCTAGTATGTTAAGGCCCTAAAGGAAGATCTTACACACACAGAGTCACGCACTTACACACACATAGAGGCAATGATAAATCTATGTACCTACACCAGTTCCAGTATAACTTCGTCCCCCTACCCCGGACGTAACGTTTATGTTAAGCAGTGTTCATACAATCAAGGCTCGCGTGACTAAAGCTGGCTGCTCATTCAGTGGCTGGCAAAAGACGGCCTCCTCATTCACAATCAGTTTAATTGCCGCATCGAACGTCAGTGCGGAGAGCGTTTGGCGTGTTGTGGGTACCTATTCGGTTTTATTGATAGATGTGAGTTTGAATTTAGAGCTTTAAGCCGTTATAGTAGCTGGAGTGAACTAGTTTATTTGAAGTGATTACTTCTTTAGGCGCGTTGGGCATTTTTGAGATAGGACAAACTATTGAACCAGCGACACTGTTACCGTAACCGATACCTCTATAGGTATATAAGTAAATTTAGGTTTTAGGCAAGATTTTGCAATTGTTTACATCGTGACGATAAGTTTTCTCTTCTTTCGGCTTCACACAAGTTATATATCTGTGCTTGCCCTTGAATGTTTATACCATAGAGGCACACAATTCCAGTCTCAAGACTCCTTTTGACATATTTCCTATTAAATAACCCAATATCTCTTTGTCTGACCCGTGAAACCAAACCAGGACCTCACGCTTAACAGTACCAAGCGCTAAAATACTTTTCGAAATTTCATCTCTTCGTACGATTTTTATCTAACAATCAGCTGCAGCTCTTACCTAGTTATTTTATTTCTAAGATATTGTGCATAATATAGGCATGCGATAAACCTTATTTACCTTTCTATTTTGTCACATATTTATCATACATTTAATAAATAACTTCATTAATAATCTGAACTGAATACAACCTTGTTTCTGCTGTTTCTTCGCAAGTAAACAAACGTAAGTCTAATTCATCATCTTTTTTTGCAGGTAAGTAACTGTCTCCGTACTTCTACTGGTCTGACCGGCGATTTGTCAAACTGCCCTCTACTCGGTTCAAAGGTAAGTTTGAATCTCAGTATTTATAAGACACAAATATATGGCTGTTTATTTTAGTAGAAAGACACTGGATTTCATTCCATATTAATTTTCTTTTGATGTTGTTTTTCACTTACAGAAATAACAATAACTTTATTTTAATTCATTAAACCCCGAGAGGACACCGGTGTCCGCGCTGTCATTGTCTTTCTATTGTGTCTCTAATTGACACGATTGAAAGGTTGATGTACAGACGCCAGCACATCAAGTTACCCCAATGTGTCAAATTTCTTTGATCGTTTTTCAACTTTATGTCAAACAGAATAAGGTTCATATTCAATTGGGAAAATTTGACACGTTGTGGTTACTTGATGTGCTGGCGTCTGTACATTAAGTTGATTTCGCAATAACTTCCTTCTCACTGTTAGAAAAACTGTAACAGTTTTGAAGTTTTAACACAAATTGAACTTTACGTGTAGGTTTTAAAGATTTTTTTTCAATAAGTAGTGGAAGAGCAGTAAACAAGGGATGACATTTTTGAAAGGCAAGGTGTAAAAAGGCAAGGCAACTGTTTGGACTACTTCTAATTCATGACATATCAAGACCTCTCCGTGGTTCGGAAAGCACCGGTTCTATGTTTCGGCTAAAGAAGAGTCGCACACAGTCAGAAGTCTGACACCCAATCAAAATAAAGGGTCTTATTTTGGCCAGTCACTAAGTTGTTGTGGTCAAGTTAGACTGGAAGCCAGTATAAGGCTACAAAGATGATGATAACTACAACTACAGATAGATGTAATATTTTTTCCAATGCCGACTTATCTCTGGCACTCTGAATCCCTCCCGGTTCCTCTAAATCCATTTCGGAAAGCAAAGTTGTGAAACTTCAACTCCAAGAAGTTTCGAGATGAGCCGGTCGCTTTTATTTTCTTTAATTTCATATTCCCTGCAGACTTTTCAACTCTTCAGTTTTTACCAATTGGGAGCTGTTTTTTTTTTAAGTATTCGTCGCTGGGTTTATTTCGAGATAAACTCTTTTAAGTCCGTAATGGATAAAGTTTGGAGTGTTAAGACCTGTTAGGTACAGACGCCAGAACCTACCGAAAACTGTAAAATTGGACGTGAACCTTATTGTGTTTATAATCTCAAAGCTGAATTGATTCTTTCTTCAAAAGGCCTTTCCAGACTTTGTCCTGCATCGTGAGACTAGCATAATACATTAATACAATCTTATGTCTGGACTTTAAAAGAGACTATGACCCCTGAGTTTCTTTCGGCATTTCTGCTCTGGTATCAGTCACTTTGGAAATTCCATTTAGTTTTAAAAAAATGACATGTAAAAGTATCTGGGAAGATCTACTTACAGAAATAAATATTATTTCATCATTTCATTTCATCATTTCAATAAAATTGAAAAACTATCAAAGAAATTGACATATTATAGGAGTTTAATGCGCTGGCCTTTCTTAATACATTCTAGTACTAGCCTGCTAGATTTAATTTTGAAGATTTATAATTACATCAGTTTCAAGACAGTATTAAGGTGCAAAAAGACTGAAACGGTTTGACGAAAACAGTATAAATAATTATGTGTATTTCGCTTCAAAATGTGTCAATCGACTGAAACGGTCTAATTACGCCATAAATAGAACAAAAGTACTGATGCTTGCTAATTAATATACTGCCTCCCAAGATACAGGTTTTTGCCTAGTTTAGGAGACAGCAGACGGTTACAGTTACCCCAATGTGTCAAATTTCTTTGATCGTTTTCCAACTTTATGACAAACAAAATAAGATTCATATTCAATTGGGAAAATTTGACACATTGGGGTAACTTGACGTGCTGGCGTCTGTACCTACTTGTACAGATGCACGTCAAGCTATTTCAATTGTCAAATTTTCCCAATTAAACATGAACTTTATTCAATTTGCAATAAAGTTGAAAAACTGTCAAAGAAATTTGACACATTCAGCTACCTAGATTAAATGTGGGTGTACTACCGGTAGACCTCTGTCTAACCCTTCGGAGATTACAGGCGTGATGTTATGTTATAGACTAGATTCCCGGGCAGTGATCGTTTCGCCTTAGAATAAATTTAACAGTTTTCATTAGTTCATGTCTTATTCTCAGACAGCTACGAATAAACACACAAAATTTCATATACATCAGTCTAGCTGTTTCGGGGGGTCTTGTAACGAACTCTGTGACACGCCAGTTTTATCCATTAGGAGAAGACAGATAAATAACCTTCCTTCAATAACATATGTTATTTTTCCTCATGATCAAAATTAACTGTTATGTATCATCTCAGAAATAATAAGCTGACAATAAATCACAGATAAACACATTTAAGGGAACCCGAATATGGCCGACATGATATATCTTCACAATATCTTAGTGGTTTACTATTTGTAAACAACCGTCTATATTTTCCTTTTGTATTTTTGTTATGTTAGCATTTTGTCGAACTTCTAGAGTGGATACTAATTTATTTAAAGAGATTGGTCGTGAGTAAAATCATTGGGGTAACTAAATGTTTTTTTGTATAATATTTACTTAATCAAACAGTAAAATTACAATCATAAATAAATTTTAATTAAACCGTACACTCTTCGTCTCTCCTACTTTGCTGTGCCCGTCATCGTCCACAATGATCATATTTTTGTAAAACCTACCAACTAAGTTCACATGTGTTAGCAATAAGTGTATTGAGTATTGGGGTGTTTAAGGTTAAACTATACCAGTCGCACGGGTCAGCAGTTCAGTGAATGGGTGACACGATATGAAGATTCCTCCGTGCCTCGGAAAGCACGTTAAGCTTTTGGTTTTTGCTGTCATTAGTAGATCTTTGACAGTCAAATAGTTAGAACGAGTTCAAAGTCACCTTGTTTCGAGCCTACTGTACCTCATTTTACACGAGCAGCCTATGGGTTTCATACTCGCAGAAAGCCTACGGAGCCCTCCGAGTTCAATATAATAACGCGCTGAGGGCATTGCTGCGGCTGCCTCGTTTCTGCAGCGCGTCGGGGATGTTGGCTAGTGTCCGCGTAGACTGTTTTTATGCAACTATGCGCAGAAGGGCGGCCTCGATAGCGGGCAGAGTGAGGGCCAGCGGTAACGGTCTCCTCGCCGTGTCGTCGCCGACAGGTTAGACTGGCCATTCATGCGGAATTGGTTGACCCTGCATGCGCTCGTATTTAGGGCATGAGGGAGATAATGTTTTTAGTATTTATTTTGACTAAGTATATTTATTTTTTAAATATGGTTATTTTATTAGTCTGATTATTAAATGAATTGATTCATAGAAAACTCCGAAAGGCAACAAGTCTAAGCAAAGCGCAATTGTTTTACCCTGTCACTGGGTTGTGGAGGTGAGAAGGCAGTCGCTCCATATAAAATATTGGTGTTCAACTGCATCGGGTAGAATGGAAGCCGTCCGATTTCTGAACGTCAATATTAAATAAGACAGTCCCCCAAAAAGCCCGCCCTTCCTAGTGCGTAGTAGTAGTTAAGCTGAAGAAGCGAAACGCCTCATAATATTTCCCATGAAACGTACCATAACATTAAATTAAAACACGAACACAATCCTGACCAATGAACAAGTTTTAACGAGTCGCACTCTTTGCCTAGTCCCGTTAATTGCAACTGAAACCTGTGTCACAGCATAGTTATGATACAGAAGGCTAACTTTATACAATAAGTAAAAATACAGGTACGAAATGAAAATTATGTATTTAAATGGACTGATAATCTTTTACCCGACTACGGCGAAGTAAAAAGGAGGGTAATGATTTTGTCCACAATTTATGTATGTAATCTTATGTTTCTTTATCTGTTCCCTCATAACTTCTAAACCAATTACCATAGTTTGACAAATGAGAATAATCACTTCACACACAACGAGTACAGGCGTACTGGTATTGTTTTTTTTTTAGATAGTGACATCTTGCAGGTTAACCTGAGAGATTGTCGACTGATTAACCGAGCCATCTTGTAAATGTCTTAAAGTATATCAAGGTCTCCATGTAATACTTAAAAACTAAGTAACTACTAGCTATGGGCTCTCTCAGCTAAAGGCCACCGTTAGAACCGGCCATCAAACCAGTATGACGATGTCATTATTGTTTTGACAGCCATCTTCATCGTTTGAACATAATCTACCTATACATGCATGCACTTGTTTTCACTCTTTTTATGAATCGACCTTCTGTTCATATTTATTCTGTGCCCGAGTTTTATAACTTCACTGCATACTAGCCAAGTGCGGCGGCTTTAAACTCAGTTTTACGAGTGAAACGTCGCCAGTTCATACCCCGGGCTGTGCGATGTGAAATGTATGAAGTAGTGCACTATATGAGGGGATTTTGAAATGCTTTTACTGCTTGAGATTGATGTATAAAGATATTCTTGCTAAGTTTTAACAAGTTGTTAATTTTGTTGTATTTTGAAATAGCTATGTGTTGATTAAGGTATTCAAAATCTTGAAGTATCTCAACATAAAGCCTGTTCACAATATATTGTCTTTTTTCTAATGAGGATGGACTAAATAGTGTTCGCAGTGACGTTTAGAAAACGTAAATCACTAGAATGAAAACTCGAAATAGCAGGATTCAGATATATTTTATTAGCACTCTAGTTACTATCTCTCTATGAAATTAAATAATATTTATTTCTGTAAGTAGATCTTCCCAGATACTTTTACATGACATTTTTTTTTAAACTAAATGGCATTTTAAAGTGACTGATCCCAGAGAAGAAATGCCGAAAGAAACTCATGGGTCTCGTTTAAAGTCCTGACATAAGATTGTATTCATTTATAATATTATGCGAGTCTAACGATGCAGGGCCAAATCTGGGAAAGCCTTCTGAAGAAAGAATCAATAGGGTATATGCATGTATTTTTTTTATATTTTTAATTCACTGTTTACAACGTTTTAACATAGTAAAAAAATATAAACATATTTAAAAATGCAGTAATGAAGCTTAAAAAAATATTTAAAATACAGAATAAATTTGAGCTGTTTAAACGACGCCATTTTCGCGCGCCATTTGGATTACGTCATTTACTATGATCCTTTTACTATTACTTAGGGTGTTTTCGTTTTTCTAACCATTTCACCATGAAAAAAGCTCAAAAACCAGTTTACCGGTACTGCCTGTACCCGAATGCAATAAACATTATCAGATTGTGCTTTTACAAAACCACTTTCAGTCATTTTTCTTAAATGTTAAATAACCTCACTATGAAGCTAAAATTACACTTGAACATTAAATTAGTTCACAACACACACGGCAATAATTATGTTTTCGAATAAAAAGTCCATTCTAATACTTAATGTCATACTTACACATTGTATGTTTTGTAGACGTTGAGTTGTTGTCGTAGTATTTGACGTCAATTTTCGTTATGACCAATGGTGATGCGTTTCACAAATTTGAATTTCCCGCGCTTAATTCGCACTTTTATTTTTAATTTTAAATAATTATGACGCTGTTAAAAAGTGAAATAATGATTTAGTTTATATTTTCTGCCATTAAAGATTCAGAAAAAAAATATTCGAACCATATTTAATTTACATGCATATTCCCTATTGAACTTAGAATCCAGTGCTTACATCCTCATTCCTTCGCATCAAATGCCTGTTCACAAGCTGATTGTGCGTTGGTAACAAAGTTCAAAGACTCATACAAATAATACATACAAGGTGTCTGAAATGGTCTTTTGAGTAATGAGTCACACTTATTTGGGTAGGCCAGTCCAGACAGTGCATTCATATTGTATTATTATATAGGATGGACAGATGACAAAATTAAGTTTATTTTAAAATGAAAACTTCCTTTAGGCACGTCGGGCATTTTTGAGATGAAAAAAAAAAACACCACCTCACCTCCCTGTATAGTAAGGGGAAATGCCTATGGCTGAGGAAACTTTAGCCAAGTAATGCGCATAAAAGAAACAAATGATAGGCATTAAGATTGACGTCACAGGTAAAGGAACAAGGAAGTTTTTCGCATAGAACTCGGTGGGACTTTCTATCAAGAACTGCAATCCCTACTTTTTTAGTACCTACCGTCCACCGAAACCGAAGTATTAGAATGCTTTAAACAGTTTTATTGAGTTTCATATTAAAATTAGCTTTTTAACCGACTTCAAAAAAAGGAGGAGGTTCTCAATTCGACGGTATGTTTTTTTTTGTGTGTTTGTTACGCGATTTCTCCCCCATTTGTGGACCGATTCTCAAAATTCTTTTTTTATTTGAAAGACTATAGGTACTCCCGAGGTGGTCCCATTTTAATTTGGTGAAGATCTGGTGCTGAACTTCGGAGATATATAATGGAACTCTTCAAAAATAGACGGCAAATCTGTCGTGATTGCTGGAATCGCTTGGATATTTATTGTTTATACAACATCATGACGTATCATCACGCCTGTATGCTCTGAGCGGTACGCAGATGTATACGATATACCTAGATTTCGGCAGTTAGGTATGTTAAGTTTCATTTATTAGGGATAAGTAGATAACCCTATTACTGTGGCATGTATTGTTAACAAATAACGATAGAAATATAAATTCATGGCAAATATTTGTATGGGAACAACTAAAAATGGAAAAATAAAAATCTTTTTTGCAAAAAATAAAACCGACTTAAAAAAAACACTAACCGGTGTAAAATAACTGTAAATTCGAAAGTCAGTGGCCCATCTTGAATAAGACAAAACCACCAAAGCCACAGACTTCCTAATTTAGAGTTATTTTACACCGGTTAGTGTTTTTTTGAAGTCGGTTTTGTTTTTTGCAAAAAAGATTTTGATACCTTTGAACTCATTACAAATTAGTAATAGCAATGTTTAAGTTACAAAATTAGTACATTTTTAGTATGTATGACATAGAATAGGACAAATATGACCAGACGTGGTTTTTTAGCAGTAAATTGCAACTTTTTATTTCCTGACGATAAGTTGTTCTTGACACATTCAGAGTGCCATTGTTTTTTTTTTATTCGTACTCAATATATTCTCAATACCTACATGATCCTGGTTCCTATGCCATCACATTTCCATACACAAGCTGTGTACGAGTACGCGTTGGTAACAAACTTCTCACAATAGTTAGCCGACACTTGGGCACTGGTCACTTGCAGCCCATTAAACTTGGTCCACAGACTACGCCATTGTACGGTCTATACGACAATTTGTAATTAACAATGTGTTTATTGTTTCTAAGTTTATAACTGGTTTAGTGTAAGGGCCGTGGGAGATGGTATTCTGTATTTTCTTTCTAACTGCAACATGATTAAAGGTGTTAGTGTATGTAGGTATAATTTTAAGACGGTGCTTGATTCTGATTGGTTGTCTAGTTCAACTTAATTCTATGTTTTAAATCGACTTCAAAAAAGGAGGTGGTGCTATGTTTTTGTCTGGAGAAAGTATTGTAACTCTGAATCACACATGAAGTAGGTACACAAAATATAATTATATGAATAGTAGAAAATGAATTGGGAAATTAATGGCTGTTTATTTATTTTGAAGAAAGCTTACAGACTCATAACAATTTAAATAATTTAAAAGTAGGTGATACTTTTGCGAATTACAAGCTTCCACATATATATAAGTAACAATCTAAACACATATAATACACGCTAACCTTAAATAAGTAAGTTAATCAACATCAAAGAATTCTTTACTCATTTTTTACTAAGAACAATTTGACTGTAACAAAAAACTTATAACATCACGTCGTTTTTGCATCGGGGGTTAAAAAGAAAACATTCCGGGTGATTTCTTCTAAGTACCAAGACACCGACCCAATTAAAATGTTTTAGGTTTTTTGAAGAATTTAGAACACTATTAAAAACTTATCATTTGGAGCATAAATGATAATTAGATAAGTGCTAATAACATATTGTATTTTGCAAATATTGGCATGAGACATTGTGGCATTTAAACAATCACATTACAGGAGCTATTTTCATTTTTTTTTTTATCATATTTGGCCCATGTTGAATTTGATCAACATACAAGAAAGAAATAAAGGAGGAAAGTAAGAAAGAAAAAGCAATTAATTGGCACGACACAGGCACACGTTGATAATAAAACACGTAAAACAATGTTGCGTTTTACAAAAAAAAACACAACTTATTCTGAATTTCGATACCTTTACCGATCCTTATTGATGATTTGAACAATTTAACACGAAATTACCGACTAAAACCTTAACCAAAGTCTTTGAGCACATACCATAACGTAATCCTCTACAGTATCCACCCTCAAAAAACTAGTCAAGATGAATGGGAATAGTTGAAAACTCAAAGATAGTTAGTGCGACGCTCGACGGCTGGTCACTCTCAGCTCATTTAACTTGCCCCACGGCGTAATGGTTGGTGTGCGGCAATTTGCCATTGAATGAGGAGCTTGTATGAAGTTCAGGAAACATTTACGATGTTCAGGCTTTATAAGCACACAGGTGCGTAAGTTTTTGTGAAGGTTGGAAGTATATTAACAGTTTGTGTGTGGAGCCAAGTCAAAACATTGTTTGTTAAAGCTGATTAAAGTTGTTTTTTGATATACTTGCTGTATACTACATATGATTGCAAATACGTACAATACTTTAGCATAGTTCGCAGTCGTAAAATCGCAATTTATTTAAGTAACCTCACAGCTGAACACTGTCTCTTAAGATACAGGTTACTCTTATTAGAAAGGCAGGGCTCACAATATCTGTAAACAGACTACTGCAGCGTTATTAGAATACTGTTAAACAGTGTATGCTAATGTATGTTTCTTTATGACAATAAACTACTGAAAGACAAAAGATATATTTTAAAACAGTAC
Organism: Euplexia lucipara; assembly: GCA_921972225.1. Classification (NCBI taxonomy): domain Eukaryota; kingdom Metazoa; phylum Arthropoda; class Insecta; order Lepidoptera; family Noctuidae; genus Euplexia; species Euplexia lucipara. Next base: position 17,246,152 of record OV179160.1, read on the forward strand.
CTATGAGGTTGATGTTTCCTATCCGACTACTGTGAAAAGAAACACGCTATGGATTTCATAGTATGTTTTAAAGTCCAGACACTACCTTTGGCAAATCATGCGGAAGCCGTGCAGAGTGGTGTCTCAGATGGCTTTTTGAGAAAATAATCACACTTATTGGTTTAGGCCTGTCCAGTTAGTGCATTCATGTCTATTGTATTGAACATTTTTTTTATGTTTGTGTGATGAGCACGATCATTTGTTCTGTGTCTGGGTATAATTTATCTTTCTATAATATGCATGTATTTAGAAATATATAAGTACGTTTATCAGCTGTTTAGTTCCCATAACACAAACTCTCAAGCTTCACTTGGGACTAAATGGCGTTGTGTGAAAAGTTGTGAAATATTTATTATTATTATTATTATTTCACTGTCACGGTCAAAATATTATTCCTGGATGCGATAGAGGTACAATAAAGTATGGAATTGATTGTAATAAACCCCTTATTTAATAATAAACCCCTTTTGCATGTGCCAAATAAATATGTTTTCTTTCTTTCTTTCTTTTCTTTCTCTCTATTTAATATGAACTTCGAGTCATCATCTACTTGTCCAATGACACTTCTTACCCTCTACTAATAACATACATCCCTATTTATACTTCTCAGCTATCTAAGCGTCAGGTGTGCGCCTCGCCTCATAATTATGAAGCCCTAGACCTCATTAAAGCCGTTCATTAGGACCTCCTAGAGGCGTGAGGCAATCTCCTATATAAATAACTAGTATATAGTGTTTAGTCTAGACGTCTAATAAACTTTTGGGTACGGAGAGTGGTGGGATTTGATTTAAAGTGTGTTCGTAGATTAAAACTGGTTCTCTGATTTATAATAGTGTATTGTTGGGGTTACAAAATTTACTTATTAACAGTGACACGTTTTTTTATTTTATGAAGTTAATGCCATAGTCTTTTTGTAAAATATAGTCTGCTTTTGAGTATGACACAAAGATAGACGTGGAAAAAAATTCCAATTATTATAATAATACGAGTGAAGAGAGTGAAGGCTAAATATATAAAGAAAAAGTATGAGTTTTTATCGCCGTGCTTGTTAATTAGGGTTGAGGATTTCAGACTTAAAATAATTATAAGTTCCAATTTCAAGATGTTTTCCTTTACCGATATCTTGGATAAACTTAGAAAGAGCATATTAATTTTAAAAAGTGACATTGGTACTTGCCTAATTAAGCTTGGACATGAGAGGCGTTAACGACTAGGCCAGTACAATGTATTCTAATGATCTTTTTACATTTGTTGCTTTAGAAGACAAGGAACATTGCTGCTTACTATGGATTTCATCTGTATTCTGGGTTCGTTTTCACCAGTGTTATTTATTTACGTTTATGTGATAAAATTGGTACCTAAATTATTTCGTGAAACATTCCTTTACGGCACTTCAACCTCTGAACACACTCGCTCATTTCACAAAGTCAAAACGAGTCACCACTACAACAACATAACAAAAGAAAACCCTCCCCGCCAAAAAGCAACAACATAATTACACCAAATCAAATTCACACCGGCCACATTACAAGCATGGCTGGTCACAATCCAACCGAAAACGGTACACAAATATCATTATGACACACATAATCCCATCACAATGGGCGCTGGTCGAGCCGAGCGTCAGTCTCCACTCAACTGTTTGAACATATCGCTTTTATGCTCAACCCGGCAAATGAGTAGGTTGAGCGCAAAAGTGCCGCTCAAATGCTGCAACTGCGCTTTGAGACCGCAATTGTTCTGTAATTATATTATCAAACCGAGATATGGGGAATATTTAATGTTGTGTGCTGGATTTTGTATTGTTCTGGCTTGTGTGGAATTATTTGTGTTGGATTTCGTACGTGTGTCTTGAATCTAAAGTACAATTACCGTAAGTTCGATATTTAAAACCAAGCCGCAATCTTAGGAAAGAAAAACTCGTCGTCTTGTTCATCTGTATTAGGAACTTTAGTGTATACCTATGTTTTACAACGAATAAATGGAATTTGAATTTGGAATTTTTAGGGGCAATTCCCGTATTTAAAAAAAAGGACGTTTAAATTTTAATCTCACTATTTGTCAAAAATACGTCTAATTCCCTGTAGGAAATTAGACGAATAATGTATTATTGACAAGACATTCAACAGCTCTAATTTCGGATCTTGTTTTGTTTATAAAATCCACAAAATCATCAGATCCATCGAAAGTAAACCTAATTAAATTTCTAAATCAACCCTTCAACTCACAAGGGATCAAAGAAAAATCTTAGGAATTATTTCTCTAAAACGTCTGCACTCAATATCTTCGCTTACAGCAAATAACAACGATACGATATCTGAACGTACCAATAATATCAGTATCAGCTTTGCAATATCGAGATACCAATACTTTCAGCTCACTAACAGGTACTCTAAAAGACATCACTACGCTTCGCAGCTCAAGAAAATAGTCCTTGAAAATATAACGTAGGGGTAAACAGCACACTCGTAGCGACCGTAGCACGTAGCGCGTAGCCGCGTAGCCGCGTAGCATTCGTAGCACGTCTACGGCCGCTTAGACCGGGCAATCGTTACGGAATTCACTTGGAATAGATTACGTTTAATATTTATTTTATTTACGTTTCTCTATATATGTGAGTTTTATTAAGTGGTTCGGTCAAAGGTGTAGGCTATTTATAGTATAGGCTAAATTTTGTTAAATATTTAATACATTTTAAAGTTTAAAAGTAGCTATGGGCGCTATGGCCGTTTTATTTTTAATGTGGATGGAATTTCTTGATCGTTCTTTCTTATAAGAAAATCAAAAAACTGTGTATTGGGCTAGTTTCAACTCCCAAAGTAAATGCCGTCGTCGGTCACTTGTCAAAAGTTTCAAATATGCTTGTAAATGGTTTAATGGAAATATTATATTGAATTCGACCTTTTTGTAACCTAACGTACCAAACGAAGTCAGAAGAGTACCTATACTATACTAAAATTCCGGCTAAGGTCATTGTCGGCGATTCTTTTGCCATCAACCGAGAACGAAGTCTGACTCTTTTTTTTTATATATATAATGGGTCTACCCTTGACCTCAATATTGTCCTGCGGTCAGAGATGAGGTCGACGATGGAACGAGCTAACCCAAAAAAATCCTATTAACTCGCGACTTAAACAGATTGGGGTCATATGAACTCGGAAACACTGATGCAGGCAGGGAATCCCACTCCGACTCAAAGACTCAAAGACTCCGAGCTGTAACGTAACCGTTCCTGTAACTATCCAAATGAAAAATCAAATAGCTTTTTTACGGACCCGGGACCCATACTTGTGTATTCATTAAAAGTAAGTAATCAAATCAAAAATGTTTATTTGTAAGAAAGTACGTCATACAATAAGGAATGATACCAGCCGGTTGATTCAGTAAAAGTCACGCCGTGAAAACTTGAGTGAAGTCAACTGTCAATGCCTTGCATTAGTATGGAAGACAGCTCAATTCGCTCTTACTACGCCTACATTTTCACGCGGTGATTTGATCAGAATCGCACTGTTCAATCAGCAGTGCGATTTAAAAAAAAAGGTGAAAAAGCGAATTTTATTTGATACTGTTGCACATCAAGTTACACCAATGTGTCAAATTTCTTTGATCGTTTTTTAACCTTATGTCAAACAGAATAAGGTTCATATTTAATAGGGAAAATTTGACACATTGGGGTAATTTGATGTGCTGGCGTCTGTACTTACTAAATGAACTATACATATATTTCTAATCTTCTAATATACATATAAAATTCTTATGTCACAGTGTTTGTTTTCAAACTCCTCAGAAACGTTTTCACCGATTCTTTTGATTTTTATTTTCTATTCGATATGTCCTACCTATTCTCAGGTCGAAAACTATTTTATTTTTTGGAAAAAAAATGCGAAGCGAAGCTTTCCGGGGCAACTTGGCGTAAAAATTGATCATGATCCATAATTCGGTTTAAGACAAAGGATACATTATTCTACATATAAACATTTTTACTTACACGCGGATGAAACAGCAGGCAAACGCTAATATTTAACAAAAGTTTAAAAAATAACACAAAAGAAACTCCGCCAATTACACAGCCTTAACCAAAGGCATCTCGCCGAAATCTTCAAATCGTAAACACAGTCACATTATCGCCGAATCCTTGGCGCGATAAATCAAACGGTACAACATTTAAATCGTGCAACAGGCGAGGTTCAATCGCGATGTCATCCGAAGCTGGATCAAACAAAAAACTAATTCTCCAGCGCTTCATCGCTTGTCGTTTTAAAGAGCTTATTACGCTTTTTTGCCGGGACCGGCGAGCTACGAATTGTCATATAAACGTAAATAGTACTTAAAGCGAAAGCAAATTGCGCGTTTTTACAGCATATAAAATGTCGTATTTGGTTTAACTTAACTTCGGCACACATTGAACCAGTTATGTTCAAGTCGTATGTAGTAGTAGCAGGTAAGTCAATAGGGAATATGCATGTAATTTTAATTTGGTTCGAATTTTTTTTTCCCAATCTTTAATGGCAGAAAGTATGAACTAAATCATTATTTGACTTTTTAATAGCGTCATAATTATTTTAAAAATAAAATAAAAGTGCTAATTAAGCGCGAGAAATTCAAATTTGTGAAACGCATCACCATTGGTTATAACGAAATATGACGTCAAACACTACGACAACAAGGCAAGTTACGCCTACAAAACAGTATTGGAATGGACTTTTTATTGGAAAACATAATTATTGCTGTGTGTGTTGTGAATTAATTTAATGTTCAACTGTAGCTTCATAGTGAAGTTATAAAACATTTAAGAAAATGACTGAAAGTGGTTTTGTAAAAGCACAATCAGATATTGTTTTTGCATTCGGGTAGGCAAGCAATACCTGTAAACTGGTTTTTGAGCTTTTTTCATGGTGTAATGGTTAGAAGAACGAAAGTAATAGTAACCCAAAGTAATAGTAATAGGATAATAGTAAATGACATCATCGAAATGGCGCGCGAACATGGCGGCGTTTAAACAGCTCAAACCTATTCTGTATTTTAAATATTTTTTAAGCTTCATTGATGCATTTTTGAACATGTTTATATTTTTTTACTATGGTTAAAACGTTGTAAACAATGAATTAAATCGTTATTGATAAGGCTACAATAGAAAGAAAATTGCGTATATTGAATCAGCTGTTTGTAAACTATCAAGTGTTAACGAGTAGAATTTGTAATATGACTGAAAATTAAATACAGCTGATTCCATATACGCCATTTTTTTGCTATAATAGACATCGAATAGAAATAGAATTCGTAATATGGCTAGGCCTGCAGACTTCAGTATGTTACTGGAAAATAAAAAAAAAACAAATTAAATTTATTGAAGCTTACAATGACACGGATATTTGTAGAACATGACGTGATTTAGAAAAACTAAAAAAAATATGTTATACTCACAAATAGATGGTCGAAGACTTGTTTTTGTAGATCACGAAGTATTCTGTGTTAAGGGGAAATAGATTCCACTCCCTAGTGGAGTACCAATAACACCAGATGGTTCATGTAAATGACTCATGATATCAGTATTTACGAAGATATCCCTTCCACCCTTAATCTACAAATAAACATATATTCAACAACTTTCACACAACGCCATCTAGTCTCAAGCTAAACAGAGCTTGTGCTATGAGTAATAAACAGCTGATAAACATACTTAACATATTTCTTAATACCTATATATCTATTTAGGTAGGGCCAGCACATCTTGCTACGCCAATGTGTCAAATTTCTTCGATAGTATTTCAACTTTATAACAAAAAGAATAAGGTTCATGTTCAATTGGGAAAATTTTGCAGTTTTGGGGTAGCTTGATGTGCTGGTGTCTGTACCTTACAACCCATATTAAGAAAATATAACAGAAAACACATACATACTCAATAAATAATAATAATAAATAAATAATATAAATCGCGTTATGGTACTCAAATGGAGTTGGGCAGGACACCTAGCTAGACGCGGTGATGGCCGGTGGAGTAAAGCTGTGACCGAGTGGCGTCCAAGAAACGGCAGGAGAAGTGTAGGGTGTCCTGCGGCGAGATGGGCGGACGACATTGTTGCTATTGCGGGAGTACCGTGGATGAGACTGGCACAGGGACGTGGAAATTGGTACATACATAAAAAGAGAGGCCTATACCCAGCAGTGGGTAAAGTCGGGCTGTGGATGATAATGATGATGAAATAATATCAGAATAATTATTTATACATAAATCACACCCTGAGACAGAACAAATGATCGTGCTCATCACACAAACATTTTTCTTGGGTGGAAATAGAACCCGGCATAGCAGCCAGAGCCACTAACTACTAGACTAACAGGCCATTCAAAATCTAAAGTAAAACTTCTTTTATTCAAAAGTAAGATAAGTTTTAACGTCGGCCAATATTACTAATACATTATGGAACTATCTTAACCCTAGAACGCTCGCGTTGGTTTGACATCGCTACCTGTCCTTCTAAGTTAGCTCAGCGGACGGTGCACAGCGTCGCAGGACGGTTTTTAAGCAGTACCATAGTTTTGCAGTTATTATAAAAATATACATATATAAAAGATATTATTTTTTGATACTATGTTCCTGTAAACAGAAGACTGTTAATTTTGTTGATTTTATCTAGAGGTTTTTTATTTAAGTTTAATGATTAAAATAAATAAAATATTTAAGTAACAAAAGTTTTTTTTATTATTAGTTCGTTAACTTAATGTTAAAACAAATAAGTAAAAAATAGAATAAAATAGGTATTTCATAAAAAAAAAACAATAATGTATCGTGCGCCTCCGAAGCGCATGGTTATCTTTTGTTAAAATGAGCACTTGCACAGAGTATATTGTTAAAGGCATCTATGTGCATGAAACCCCTAGGGTAATGTGCATAGGTAACAAGATTTTCAGTGCACTTCAGTTAGAGGATAGATTAACGTTGCCAGTGCTTGCATTTTATATGCTAATACTGTAAGTGGTCTAAATAACTGAGAGCAGTAACACTTGATTTATTTTGTTAGAGAAATGTAGTGAAATGTTTCTGCAGTATTTATCATAATCCAAGGAAAACGTGAGGAGCTTGTAGCTATTATAATAGCCTCACGGGTCAATCTAAGGTTAAGCTACGCTTGAGGAGGTTGTTACGTGGATTGGTAACCATTAATTACTTATTAAGACTCCTCCGTGCCTCGGGAAGATCGTAAAGCCGTTGGTCCCCGCTGTCATTTTTAGATCTATGACTGTCGTTACAGACAGTCAGAAGCCCGAAAGTCTGACAGCCAGTGAATGATTGAATGAATGAACGAATGAATGATATATTTATTTGCAAGAATATAAGTACAGAAGTTGTTATAACTGACGAGTTTCACTATATTCGGCTTTTCGGCCGTACATTAACATTAAAATTCTACTAACTAATAGCATGCACACATTTTGTGTGATGATTAACATTAATAATAATTATTCAAATACTAATAATAAATAAAGTTCAGGTTACAATGCAATGAATAAATTAAAATGAAATACGATTCTATTCATTTAAAAGAATTACTTACATTAAAAGTCGCGAACACTAATTATAATGATGTCGTGCTAATAAAATTGCGAGAATAAATTATAATTATTTTAAAAAATATTTTAATATTATACATTTTGGCGCTCTGTAGTTTCTGCCTACCCCCATGGGAAAAAGGCGTGAGTTTATGTATGTATGTATGTATGTATGTAATAGAATAGAATAGAATAGAATAGAATACTCTTTATTGTACACCATTAATTGGCCATGACCATTCCATCACCATTCACCATTTTGACCATTTCTCTTTATTGTAATAATATAAATGTTATCTATACATCTCATAGTCATAACAAACAAGTTTAACCAATTTGTATCGTATTACCCAGTAACTGGGTTGTGGAGGTCAGACAGGCAGTTGCTCCATGTAAAACACTGGTATTCAACTGCATCCGGTTAAACAGGAAGCTGACCCCAACATAGTTGGGAAAGGCTAGGCAGACGATGAGGAAACCTGGACTTGTTACTTATACACCCCTAGTTTTGACGTGACAACGTCTTATAAATTGGTTTGCCGGGTGACACTTCAAGAAACTGCGTTACGCTCCGCTCACGTTATGCGCTCACAATGAGAGCGAGTGAGAGGCACGCGTCCCTTCCACTCGGGCATGGTTAGCCCGCCTAAGAGCGAGAGAGACAGACATAAAAAGTGAAAGGCACGCGTCCCTTCCACTCGAGCACAGTTTCATCGTTCTTCCTACTATACGAATGAATATTCACATTAAAATTATTTTACCACTCAAAGTCGTTGTCACGTAAAACTTTCGCCCGTATACCGACTTTACAGGCAACCAATTTTTTAAAACATTTTACTCCTTAACCCAAAGGATAAGACTGGAAGCTCACTTATTTCTAAGGTCTATTTACGATGTTCTAGGGTTAAGGCTAACAAATGGGGTAGCGTTATTTCAAGTCTGAATATAACAGTGGCTGCATGAACTTGTGACTGTTCGCGCTTCCGGCTTTAAGAAGTTATAACACTGAAATTATAATGTTGCGGTGAGGATATGAGCTCGGAGTCTGCAGCACGATTAAGGTTTACCTACTATAACATGGACTTAAAGATAACTGACGAATAGGGTGTTTGACAGAATATGAACGTCAAAATACACCCCAATTTTTTAATTAGTACAAAAAAAATGGGCTGTATCCGTACTTGTTACTGATCATGTTGGCGTAATCGAAAGTAAAAAAAACGATGCTCAATTTTTTAAATATGCCACTATTTAGTAAAACTTAAATAACGAAAACAGCTGTTGGAGGCGGGGCATGCTTGAGCGAGATCACGCGAACGTCAGCGAGAGATGACGATTAATGAATACTATTATGTCATGAATAGCCTGTACATTATTTCCATAAATTAGGTGACTTTTTGGAATATAAACCAACGCTAATAACTTTGCTGTTTATGAAATATGAATATTATTAATTGATACTTTAGAAATATAATAAGAATACCGTCCAGAATAAGCCCTTTGAGTATTTGTACAAATTAAAAATTTGTGGTGTATAAGTTTGAAACCGTTAATTCGCCTTGAGCAAGCGAGGTGATCAATGTTCATACCTTCTCTCGATGAGAAGAGTTCTTTGAACTACAGTGGGGTAGTAATAGGCTGGTATTATAACAATGGCCCTTCATATGAAAGTCCTACTCGTGCTTGACCAGATTTTAGGGTGTTACATTTACGCTGTTATTTACAATACCAATGCTCGCAGCAATATTATTTATCAGCTTTTATATTAATTCGTGCAATGCTTTTAGCAGTTACAGAAGTATCGATTTCCGGCCAAAAATAAATTTAAAATTCGCCTCAAAAACACCAAACACCAAAATGGAAACAGCGTTATTTATAAAAAAAAACAGTTGAAAATAAAATACCTTTCTAAAAATATCAAGCTACCTCCTTTCTGTTTGAATCAATGCGAGTAAATGCGTCGTGTCCGTGACGTAGTCTGCTTTGTTTCAAAACCGTTACTTTTTATTTTTAAAAGTGTGTTTTGAACTTTATACTTATACTGTATTTTTGTTTCGTAGTTTACGTCATTGCTATCTTGTACGTGACGACCAAACTTGAGATTTTATACACCACTAGCGAACTGTTTCTTCCCGTCTTATAAGAGGGTCCGGGGTCTCCCCCTTAAGAGTATAGAGCTTCAGAGCCTCCATAGCTGTTTAATAATTTATTAGTATGTTTTGGGAATCAAGAATCCATCGGTAGCTTGTTAAAATCCGGCTCGAAGCACCAAAATGATGTACGCCTCCGTACCGCTATATTCTGATTTAATTCGTATCGAGTCCATGTCCTTAAATAATGACAAAAAAGGTTTTGCTATAAAAAAAATCACTCAATTTCCATTAAGTTCAGTTCACTCTTAGACTGATCTTAAGGTTAACTGCACTTGATGTAAATTGAGAGTAATTTTTATGAGTTTTCGCTGAGAATGTAATTGTAATACATTTGCGTTCGCACCACGCATTCAAAGTTTAACAATAACTTAGATTTGGAATAAAAAAGTAATAAGAACAGAAACAGACAGCTATCATACGTTTTGTATTGTATGGTTTTTATATGTAATGTAAAATACCTCTTTGCTTGTAAACTCAGGTTCCTATAGTACAGACATCAGCACATAAAGTTACCCCTAACTGTAAAACTTTCCCAATTGAGCATGAACCTTATTCTGTTTATAATTAAGTTGAAACACTATCAAAGAAATTACACATTCGGGTATCTTGATGTGCTGGCCTCTGTACCGTTCGGTAACACCGCTTACGTCCGTGACTTTCCCTGTGTTATCTCATTAGAGAATCAAATGCGTGTAAATTTTAAATGAAGCCTGCTATTTAAATTAAAATTCAGATACAAATTTAAACTTTTTGATTACCCCTTCTGGGACCCGGATGTCGTCAATGAAAGTTTGCGCTATCTGTCCAGTTATGATCTATGGTTGCCCAACTTTTTATGAGTTGTTCAAATTATGTTGTTTTAAATGAGCGAGCGGTTTAATGTGTACAAGTTTCATTATTGTTGTGAACGTGGAGGTTTGCGTAGTGGAAGCCTTTTTAGTCATAAGTACCTACATTATATATAAAAAAAAAACAAATAAATAGAAAGAAAATCGTTATAATATGTCGTATTTAGAAATAAATGAGTATGATTATCAGATTGCTGTTTAGTTCTCATAACACAAGATCTCAAGCTTAGCTTGGGACTAAATGGCGTTGTGTGAAAAAGTTGTGGAACGTTTATTTATTTATAAAAATGTATGTAAATAAATAAAATAACTTTAAAAAAAAAATTAACAAATAATTCACTTAGTCCTTACAATCACAATAAAAAAATAAAAATAAAATATAATACTTATACTTTCAAAGTAAAAATACAAATATATGTATGTATAAAATATCCCTTTGAACATCTAAACAATCCTGTGAAATCATCATCGGGCTAGCCTTTTCCCAATTATGTTAGGGTCGGTTTCCAGTTTAACCGGATTCGCTTGAATACTAGCATTTTACATGGAGCGACTGCCAATTGGACCTACAAACCGGGTAACTGGTTAACCCATTGTCCTTTAAAAAACGACTACATAAGGCTTAACTAGACGACAACATAGCTACAGAGCAGTTTACCTGTATAATAAAATAAAACATATACACCCGTTATCTATTCGAGAAGTTAAAATCACCATTAAAAATTGGCTACTGAAACAAGATTATGAGCAAACGGAACTTATATTGCAATAACATTAAGTGATATTTTTTCCCGTTTGAGCATGTAAAAGTTGGTCACCCATCCACAGAATGACCTCGGCAAGCGTAGCTGAACCTTGTATCGATCTGTGCGACGGTTGTTTAGCCACAAGCCCCTCTAAAACCAATCCTTCGAAATAACAGCTTTAAAAACAAATAAGTCTTGTAGCGTGCTTATGTGTCGTTGTAATAAAACTTTATGGGCAGGTATTTAGATGAATGCCTTAGCTCCTACAAGATTGCGAATTTTGTGTGAATTCCATTCGTTTCAGTTGAAACTCTATTATCGTCATGGCCAACATAATCTCTGCTTGAATAACAAACTCGTCATAAATCGTTTAAATAGATTAGTTCCACTGATTGTAGTTGTTTTTGAGCTTCGTTGCCAACTTTAATCAACTTCCGTTGAACAATATCGTCCCACTATAAGAATGATCGAAGCTATAACCAACATCTTCCCGCTTAACATCAAATTTGAAAGAAAAATCGTCTCATAATTGAAAACTTCTCCCGGGCTCAATTGCATAGACACCCAACCCCCACTCGGCGATCGCTGTGTGCAAACTTGCCGCAACCAATTTCCAGCCAAACGTCCCGGCACCAAACCCAATAGGAAACGTCATAATCATATGATAGGTGCGGCGCATTGCGCCCACCTGTCGCCGCGCGTGCGTCCCACGGTGACGTCACACGCTCCGCGAACCCGCCCGAGTGCCGCCGGGCTCTCACGAACGCGGCCGACCCGCGGACCGCAACGGATTGATCCGAGCGAGCCTTCGCGAGCCGCTAATGAAATGAACTAATCGCTATTTGCACGAAAATACCTTAACTAAGACTATCAAAACCTACCAAAAACTTTTCATACTATAAAAGTCCCATATACCCCCAAAAACATATTTTTCAAGCAAGCAAAACATGGAGCGAGGAGCGCTTTCGGCGCGTGTCTCGCCGCGGCTCCTTATCTAGTTCTTAATCCAAGATAAATATTACATCAATCGGGGGAGGAGACCGCGCGGCGCACGCAGGCGCGGCCGTCGTCGGCCCAGTCCCGCTCCGGCCGCGCTGTCCGCCGCACTTCGCTCTCGCGGGCGCTCGACCCGGCGGCGACTCGCCCGCTGCCTTTTCTACGACCCCCACAAATACGAGTGTTGAACGCCTCCCAGTTATCAGCGCCGTCGACGCCGGATCGAACCCGCCGAGTGTCCACTGTCGAGCCGCGAAGGTCGTCCACGTGCCCATCCCGTTGCGTAAGTCGGGAAAGCGAAAACTCGCCGAAAACGAACCTCTTCTCCTATTGACACGCGAGAAAAACAAACGTACTTGAATATCGATCACACCGTGTTTATCATTGCCATGGCGTGCGAATACGGGGAGCACTCCATGTGTGTTTATACCGCGCCCGAAGTAAATAGTGTATCGTATTCGATGTGTTGGCGAGGTTAGAAGTGGCTTTCTTTTTTAATGGGGTAATCCGGACCGCGCCCGCGGTCTTTTAACCCTATAGTACGCAAGTGCTAGTTGACCTTAAAACCGCGGTTCGGGGACGAAAGTTTCAAAGTGATAGCTTGTTTGTTTATGAAGCCATAAAACTGCTATAGCCACTAATGTTTATTTGACAAAGATCTCTTATGGGGATTGTCCTCTAACCCGTGAACTTAGTTTGTTTAGGCACAATCTAAAATAATTATTTGAGAACGTTCATGTGTGGCTTTTGCAACAGCGTTCAAATGGTGGCGAATTTCAGTTCCTCAGTAACTGACTGCACTATTTATTTCTCTATTAATCTTGGTAGTAACGCGTTAATAATTCAAAGGTTGGCAATGCCCTAATAATTATTTTTTATTCCCAGGCTAGCGTAGTATTTGCGCTGTTGCTCCGTTTTGCCGAATTTATATTCGAGGCAGGCTTTCAACTTTTTTTAATCGCCTCTAATGACTTCTTTCCCCTAATTAATGACCCTTGACAGTTCACAAATTAGAATTTTCCGGAGAATTTCGCGCTAGCAATTTTGAATAGACATTTATCATTTGTATTTAAAAAGGATATTTTATACTTTTATGTATTTAATGACCTAGTGAAGCACTTAATACTAAAATTGTAACGAAAACAAAGTTACGAACTATCGATAAAACTCATACCCACTAATAGATAATTCAATAAAAAAATTTAATTACACATTTAAACTTTAAAAATGCTGAAATTATGACATCTCTATATCCAGTTTTACCAAATCTCAGTTACTATATCAAAGTTATTACTTTGTTCTCTTAACTTATGTATTCTTTTTTCTTATTTTTTTTGTATTTAACATTATATTGTAACGAATAATTAATTCGCATTTCCGTAGCAAAAATCCTTGAAAGTTCAGTCTCATTTAAATTCTTTCACCATTTCTTGTACTTTCGTCAAATAAAATCATTTCTTCGTCTGACTGGATTATTTTGGAACAAAACTTTGGAACATCTGTTATCATTACCTAATAAAATTGTTTCTTTTACTATATCTGTAGTTATCTTCAGAGACTGAATTCGTATGAAAAAAAAAAACGGAGAATACTACTGAACTACACACAACACTAATTTCTCTTGTATCGTGGTGCATTTACAAACAATTAAATTCTCATACACAAACAGCCAATAAAGCGAACAACACACCATACCGCCACCACCGCCATTTATTATTATTTATCGTTAAACATTTAACTGAATTAATAGTATTTACCGTTAAACTAACATGTTAAGTTTGGTGGTGAAATCCTGGTTTCGATTCCCAAGTCGTACGCACTATTATGTCTGTTATATGTTAATTGGTTTAAAATTAATATTGTCTTAGACATGGCAAGGTCCATATTTTTCTGAAACAATTTGGTTTTCCCTCTTATCCATATCTCACAGAACACTTTACAGAATATCATTTTAAATATTTATAAGCACACGTGAACCCGGTCTGCTCCATACTTATGCTTTCAATTTATTTGTTACAAGAAAGACAAGTTGTACAAATAGATGAACGATAACGTTAGGGTAAAGGACTTCAATACGTTCTTTTATTTGAATAGTTTGCTTTATAGAAATACCTACCTTTTTTATTTAGGCATTCACAACAACCTGTGTTCCTATTAAGTATACTTAATGTGAAAGTCGTCCAAATTTACTTTACACTTATGTGGAGAATTCCTGCCAGGGCTACTAGCCCTCCCCTTTTTGATATCCCACTTACAATCTCATCATCATCATCTGTCCCTCGGGTTCGACTTATTTTGTATTTACTGAACAACCCTTAACTAAAGTTTCGCGAAGCCATTCCTCAAAACCACAACACAACATAAGGCCATCCCAAATATATCTGTAATCACTCAGCCATCGGACCTATCGATCAGAATACTTCTTAACTTTCCGAAGTTTCCAGATTCTTACCGCAACTTCTAAATGTCGAATCCCTTCTATTTTCAGACAGCTACATTATTAATGTACCAAATTAATTTATAGCTTTAGATGTATATCCTTCCATGTTCTGCAATAGTCCTTGATGACCTAGAAAACTAAAACTTAGTTTAGCTTTATCTTGATATTTTTTTTTAGATAATCATTTACTGTTATGCATACCTTTTTATTCTTTTTCTTTTCTTTCTCCTTATTTGTACACCAACTATGATCAAACATGTTAAGTCCAACCAATACTTTCACTCCAACTTTTTATATTTATCTTTTACCAACCAATTAACATCTGCATGTACTTACAGTACAAATAAAGGACTAGTATATTCTAACATGCACACAAACTTGAGAGGCATACGCTTAAATTTACATACAGCCATTTGAATTAGTTTCGTCTCTTTTAGTTTGCACACCCACTGTTTTCGTACATAAAGTAATTAATTCGGGACTATTACTACAATTTATTACGTGCCATTCAGTATTCCCATAAAAGTGCAAACAGCAAGTCATATATTTACAGTTAGTAATAGTAACTGTGCCTCGTTGAAGAATGTTATGTTCTTGTAACTAAATTTTAACAGACTTTGGTGCGGTTTTATTTCAACACTTAATCTAGACTGTCCAGTTTTATAGTTGACGGTAAATAATAATTTGTGCTATGAAAAATTTAACATACTTTTTAACAATCTAGTAACCTTTAGTTATTTTTTATCCTCTGTTTCACAGCAAGCAGGACGTTTTCTAAGTAACACCTTATCATTTAAAATTTTTTAAGTAGGGCGACTTGTAGACTGAGGAATAGGAAGTACAAGGTCCACTTAATATGAGCTGTAGTCACGACAACTTTTAATAACGGAAAAACGCAGATAGGCACTTAAGATTACCACTTTAATCACTTAAACGAAATCTTGAAGTAAGCTCCACTGTAATTTATTAGTCTAAAAAACGTAACTATTTCCTAGTGTAATGATTATTAGATAAATGGATTCAGTTGAAAATTGAAGCATTAAAACCTTATAGTGGATTAAACAAAAGCGGTAAGATTACGTCGAAACCGCAAGAAGCGTTCAATTGTCGATGTGTGCCAGCTCGCGGCCCATTGAAGCGAAAGGATTTAGCCCCAAACAAAATTAATTCTGCCACAGGCTCCCGGAAAACAGAATAAATTGCACGAGAAACATATCTACTTAATTAAGAATATGTAAACATTTTCCCTCTGGCTATGATTGGACTTGTGTTTAAAATAAAAAATCAAGTCACCATCTTTTTTGAACAATGCTTTTTCGTTACAAAAAGGTCCGAAAAGTTTTAGCGTCAGACCTTTAGACAGAGTCCTAACTAGACTTACCTAATAGTTGCGAACATTGTCGTGTATTTTCGACCTTCCTTAATTGTAAGTGACCTTTCACATTAAAAGTTGTGTTGGTTTTTCATCAGGACTTGAAACGTCCCTTTACGTTCTGGTTAGACTTTTGTAGGACGGCTTTTATTTAGAAACGTCTCTAATTAAGGGCTAATTGCCTGTGAATGTTTTAATTGACTTTGTTTTTATTGTTTTTAAACATCGTTTATATTTAATGGTCGTACATTACTGGGCAGTCCGAATATGTAATTAAGTAGCGCACCTTTTAAAATTTATAACGTCTATTACTTTTGCTATTTTATTAGTTATTGAAATAAAAATACTTAACGACTTATTATTTCGCCATCTTGCACGCTACATGTATTCAGTACTATTAATCGTACAATATGTGACAATTTATTTTGTTAATTCTGCTGTCATAATCCGCGTCTGTATTCATATAAAATATTACAGCCATAAATTGTAAAATATTTAAACCTTACGTACTTTAAATTATGAACTTAAAAGTCTGTTTCAAATGCTTTTAGTACTAACATATTTGTAATTTGTTAGGATTATCTCGCCTCTGCTCGCTTATAATAATGATTATTTCTACGAAATTGCCCGGGACTAGCCCTAGTCACTGTAACAGTAAATTATAGTCCACTCAAACATAAGAGGTACGTAGGGTAATAAATATATGTGTTTCTGATAACAAACTGTATTATTCATATTATGTCTCAACAGCTAAACTGTTTTATGAATACTAGAATATAATTCGCAACGAAACATAAAACTGTCCATTTCTAAAGATAGTGTTTTATTAAACACTTGAAATTTTGTTCCTAAACGTCTTCTCATGTGACTATTTGTAAAACAGTGAAAATGAAACAATAATTATTTTCCTTCTCGGCGTTTTTTCCTCAAATCAAAAGATAGACAGTGACAGACATTTCGTTTTCCTAAATTACGACAAAGATTGAGTGTCGTGTCGTAAAACGTGTCTTATTTTCATAACTTTTGGACAATCATAGGAATAAAAATTTAGTTAGTTGTTTCTAATGGTTCCTACCGTGAGACAGGTGTGGTGTGGGACTAGTTTGGCGCCCAGCCTGGGACCATTTTGGCGCCCAGCGTGGGACTGGTTGGGCGCCATATGCAAAAGGATTATTTTGTTTCACTATGATAGTATTACATATTTCAACTCACATCGAGACAAGGAGTAAATGAAATGTAAGATAGAAACGTCATTGCCCGCCTTTTTCCAATCTTTGTACCATTTCTACTTAAAGATAAATATAATATCTTTCTTTTATCTCTTCACGACACGTGAAAAGAAAGCAACTCGCGCACAAGTCATAAATAATCAACTGAGCGTAACGCGTTCTGTTACTTTTCGTTACTTATGGTGGCAGCAGGGGGTAGGCTAGCTTGACATTATTTATGTAGCTTTGCAGCCGTTTAACTCTGCAATTAATCGCTTATATTGCCTTTAACCGGTGCCAACGCAGCGTTTAATGTGTTGGCATCGTTTAAAAGGCACAGGTTTTGTGTTTGGGAAAAGCCGCATTCTAGTCCAAACATTAATTAGAAATTATAGGTAAAAGTTACTTATAATTATTGGTAATTAAGAAAATAATGAGAAAAAAGGGGTGGTTACACTTCATAGTTTCTAAATTATGCTTAGTTAATTATAACTTGTGTTAAAAGTATTGAGTCTATGTCAAAAAAGTTTACATATACTTTTTATTTATTTATTTTATGATATTTCAATACAGAGGTGTTCCTTCATTCTAAACTCCCCAGACTTTTGCGTTTGATGGCAAGTGGCGCTCTAACTACTACCAACACTACATTATGTATGATAGTATGAGTATAAAAAGGACCCCCATAATGACAATATAAATAGAATTACGAGGCCGCCCCATACAAATTACGCAGTAAACCACCAGCCTTTATAAATAGAGGAAAGACGCAACAAATCCTAAAGAAATATAACTGTCATATAGTGAAACTCAACGTCAGGTGCGGGGGCCAGGGACAACTAATTCAACAGTTTTATGGCACAATTCGTATCGTAAACTACTCTAAAAGCCTCCATCACTTTATTTCTACGGCTTTGCGAGCATAGTCGTCTTTATATTAGTTAGGTTTGTTGGTGTGCGTTTCAATCATATAAATTGCGGTTTTATTAATGTATATAGCTTTTACCCGCGACTTCATTCGCATGGAGGTTTACTACACCGTAAAGCATATCCTTTAGGTACTCAGCGATGATGTGCTAGATAGTGCAACTTTCCTTTAGATGAAGAATTTTGAAAATCGATTTAATCGTTTAAAGATTACCCTCTATATACATACTTACAAACAAACCATTTTACCTCTTTGTAATATCTACAAGTTTCTGCCCGCGAAAAAAACTTTAGATTTCAAAAGTTACTCGGCAATAGTGCAGCTTTCTATTAGAGAATTAAGAATTCGAAATCTGCCGATCGTGTCAAAAAAGTCACCCCGTGACGTAAACTGTCAATTCCTAGCATTAATGTGAGATGACAGTTCAATTCGCCGTCACTTCACCTACATTTTTACGAGGCGAGTTTTGCAGAATAGCTCTGCAGGTGATTCCGGAGATTGTCCTCGAAAAACAAATTTTGCCAATGACGTAGGTACTATACATTGAATTTTACCTCGGTATGATATTAGTATAGATAAAGATGGCTGCCGATAGACTGTCTTAGGGTTCTGTAGCTCGTACAAAGGCAGCAGGATTAGGATAAAAGGTAGAACTTGTCATAATCCGGGATAAATCACACAAGGCTAAAGACAATAAGTCAACATGTGTAAGCTTTTTTTCCTCGAATGTCTTATAGCCACTATCAGGAAGATGGAAAGTGTCATTTATTTGGGCTTATCATAATGGAACCGGGTGTGTCATAACAAGTTATTTGTTCAAATACATTATGTGAAAGATCGGAGATACGATACAATGTTTGATAGTTATTGAACTATTACATAGTTTGTATAGTTTCAGTAGTCAACTCTGCATTTTTTTTTATGAACAGCACCTAGCTGTGCTAACGAGAAATATCAGGGGCTCTATACTCTTGCATGACGCTTATTTTAAAAGTACTTCTAATAATATTAGCTGTCTGACATTGAAAGCTTAGTCGAAATCGGTTCAGTCATTTTGGCGATTAGCTCAAATAAATGGGTATATAGACAAACAGATTTTTTAGTAAAAGTACCATATATACTTTCATAGGCATTTAGTATAAATAAAGTCACTTCAATTTGATTTATTTGTAGTGTTTAATTACCTTTTGAATGTAGTTTAGTTCAGAAAGGCTTTAATTTTAAAATGTTTACTGAATTTCGGGGCGCAAATAAAGTGACCAGCTATTCATCTGGCAACTAATAAAAAAGTTACGAGTCACAATGTCCACATCAAAAAGCACCGGATGCATGTTTGTGAAAAACATGTGAAAACCATCCATTGTGCAGGTAATAAAATATCTTCACCAATTTTATTACTCACATGTTCGTTATCCGATACAAATGTGAGTTGTTAAAATTTCACGTAGGTATGTACAAAAATATTTTCGTTGTCCGTACAGGCTTGGGCCAAAATAAATTTTATAAAATTAAATTGCTTTGCTCTCTGCATGGAATGCTATCAGTGTTTGTGAATGCAGATGTGATTGTATTGGGATCATTCGATCCGGGGCCTGTGTGTTATTTTGTTGTGGGATAGTAAGCCGGGTATAATTGGTATTTAAAAAAAGAATCTCGTTTTCGTGTTAATAGTTTTTTTTTAATACTGCACTACTTACTAGTTTTGCCCTTTGCAATGGTAAGTAAGGATGAGTTTGTGTCTCATAGTAAGATTGACAGATAGCACGTCGAGTTTGGTTCAAATAATTTATTTCAATTCGGTCCATTAAAGGCACTTTTGTACGTCAGACTTACAAGTTAAAAAAAATTAAATGAATAATTCTAGTTGCACATTCCAAAAGGTAGTTTCATATGGAAAAGAATGGACAAGAAACTCCATACTTGCTCTTTTCATGTTTATGCATATTATGCCTTTATTGATACAATGCATGTATATGAATTTTATGAATCTGAATATCTTTACATTACTTAGAATCTTGCTATATCTCTATGACTTGAACAACACAATTAATTTTTAATTTCCATTATTGTTAAAAATGTTATCATCTTCTCTTTTTATTAAAAATAGATTGTAAAAGAAATTTTCACCTTCACTCGTGTGCATTAGTTCTTTAATAATTTGTTGTATTTAAGATGTGGATAACGTCGCTAGTTACACATATGCAGTCTAATTTTAGTTTACTACCTGTTTATAACTATATCTGTGTAGCTGTTTTCCCAAAAATAAATAAATAATAAAGAAACACAGTCTTGGCTAACCTTCCCCGTCATTATCTTTTACATACACAAGGCTTTCGATAGCACTTAAAGTCAGTCTACCGTGTAATGCCGTTTCAAACTTAACGGATCCAAAATGACTGGATGTTAATATAGCCAATGGCTGAACGCGCACCAAAACACTAAAGCCACTGAGCTACACTAATAAGTGCCAAAAGCACTAGCACTATCCCTAAACAACATAGCAAAAGAATCCCTACGGAATAATCCAAGAAAAAACGTACGTTTGATTTCCAAAATAATATGAAATACCAGTATTATTTTTGTGCCTGTCAGTAACCAGAAATAAAATTGGAGAAACGCCGTATTTCTCCATAGGGACTGTATACACATAAACTTTCTGATCCGCACGGCATCGCGACATATTTACGGAAACGCTTCGTTACTCGACAGGGTTCTAGTGTGTAATTTGTGTCAGGATCGGGGTTTATTGACATATTTTGAAATTTTAAGTAGGCTTGCATGTGAACTATCGACACGGTTAATGTAATATAGGTTGAAGTCAGAAATTCCTCAAGACGAGGTTGCAGTAATTTTTCTGTATTTTTAGTCAATAATGCAAAAAAATAAAGTGAAGATAGAAACTTGAGTGATTAAATTAGGCTCAATAGAAAATATCATAAAGTTGACACTAATCGCTATTTTAAAACATATAAACAGTTACACTTACCTAGTCTGAAAAAACACATTTTGTAATCTCGTTCTTATTTTAGGTACTCTTTAATAAAAAAAAACAAAATCAGCTGTTCAAGCGCTTCTACCGGCCATATATTTCACGTTGGTACTTTGACGCAACCTGCCCTTCAGTGCCATACGTTAATGCGTGATTACAATAGTTTTTCTATTGCGTGTAGCATACAATTTATAAAGCAAAGCTTTATGTAGACTATACGTATCGAATTTCTACTTATACTTTTCTCCATTAATTAATCATCTTCAAAACACATTCTTGCAAAATTATTTAATTAAAATATAGACCCGATGAAAAGTTCAAAAGTGAGGATATTAACGAAGTAAAAATACAAGTAATCCGAGTCTCCCTTCGAAAATATACGCCTTCAAAAGTTTAATCTTCTAAAAGCGGCGTATTAAGTCAAGATTCAGCATTTAATTACCGAACACGTAAGATATGTATCTTCAATATATCCCGGGGCGTAAAAGTCTGTAGTAATCCGGGACGACGTCAAAGAGCTCATAATGAAATAAGTTCACTTTCGCTCATAACGCGTAATTTCTCACCAGCTTTTGCGGTTCATTTTTCGCGCGAACTTGTGCAAAGACGCCTTTACATACTATCTGATTGTGTGGCGTGTTTCTTTGTGTTATAAGTTTAACATATTTATTTATTCAACATTAAGCACAAAGAAAATCATTGTGAGGAAACCTAGCTGTTGATATAAGACTGAAGTCGCTAATTCACCTTGGGCATGCGTGGCGATCAATGCTCGTGGGTTCTCTGTACGAGCAGAGTGCAGTGGGGCAGTAACAAGCACCATTGTGCATAAGCATTTTCTACTAGTCAGTTTTTGAGAAATGCACATGGAAAGAAAAGTAATTTAAAACCTGATGCAACCTTAATTTCCGACAATAAAACCAATATTACGAGTACAAGACATCTGGCTAGGAAGATGATATCATCTTCCGTACAATCTATCCGTTATTTCTTAGGTCTTCCTCTACTTTTGTAACCCTACCTTTCACTTTCAAATATTACAAACATGATCCTTATACATTCGTTAATAAAACGCATGAGAATTTGTAACTTTTGCAGTTGAATTTTCTTAAAATGTCCACTAATCACAGTTGTTTGTTAACTACGCGCTAGAGCGACCTGGCTGCTAGGTCAGTTACATTTGTAATCATTTTCTTTCATCCTTAAATCTTATTTAAAATCTTTAATGCTCTGAATATGTTAAGCTTTATGGGTGACATGTCTGGTCTAATGCTAATACATGTCGCAAGCGCCTTACTTCACATAATATAATGCCGACTTACGTCAACATTTCTATACAAGTCCATAGTATGTGCAGCTTACGACGCCAGAAGCTCCACCATGCATGTATGTAAATACAATCTATTATAGCAACTATGTATTAACTGAACTAAGATAATGCATGTCTACATTTGCATGCTAACTCCCTAGCTAACAAATAAAATGTTAGCTCAAAATACTCCCAAAAAGACAAGCCATTTTAACGAACTTCCACATGAACTCAGCGACATTTAGCTTTTGTATAACGAAATAAGCATATCAGAATTACATCCACCGTTTTCGAGTTATAAATGTCAGCACAAACAATGTGACAGTGTTTTATGTGCGAAGATAACAAGGATCGAGTTTATTGTATTTTCTGTTTATTATGTTGGCCATTGATCTGGCTTTTACAAATTGTATAGTGGCGCAGCGGAACCGCATCGCAGCACCCCTCGTCTGGAGGGGCTTAGAGTGTCAGACTGTATCGTGGCGGTTTCCGACCCATGGAGCAATATACGTCGACACCCAGCGTGTGGC
The DNA here is from genome assembly GCA_921972225.1 of Euplexia lucipara. NCBI lineage: Eukaryota > Metazoa > Arthropoda > Insecta > Lepidoptera > Noctuidae > Euplexia > Euplexia lucipara. Next base: position 17,269,262 of record OV179160.1, read on the forward strand.
GGCTCTGACGTCACTAGTGCACTTTAAATAGGTTAGCGTTTAATGAGGCGTGCCAAAGGCCAGCTCGCAGGATAAGAAATTATGAAAAGCTATTTTTCACTACCGTCGCTTTTAATGTTCCAAAATGACTCGCTGCTTTTACTGTCTATGTGTACAAACGCTAATTACCGACGCCGTCCTTTTAACACAAATCAAACAATCAAACATAAATCATTCGCCATACGTATTTGCCTATAAATTCACAGCCACCAATGCAAGTTCAGCGGCTTAGGCGTCCGTTGTTTATCGGTATATATCAGCGGAGTTTCCATCTCATTTAGTAGGCACCGAAACTGGCCCGAGTTGAATCAACCCGAATTAGTAAAGCCCACCGAGCTTCGTCACCGCGCTCGATCCTATCGACGCAATGAGATATGAAATGAAACTCACTGACTACAATATAAACAGGAGTACACGATTACCTATCTGACGTTGACGCTGGCGTGACTGTCAGTGGAGCGAGTCGCTTGTCAAAATATTTTGGGAGCTATCATGTGCGGTCACGAAGCTTTGTCTCTGTGGGCCCGGGGCGGCGACGTCAAAGGAGATTAGGTTCGTTTACACAATTGTCGCGTCCCCTCGACCGGCCGCCGGCGACTAGCTCACCGCGCGACCTCGCCCGCCACACGCTCGGATTACGTGACCTCGACTCTAAAGCCTTCGTGTGCAAACGTGGACACTCATACTGTGAACGTACTCCTTCCGTAGGTTCTTGATTTCTCCGTGTTTATGGCTAGAACTTGATTAATAACAGTGTAACAAACAGTGAACGAAAATGGCGTGGGGTTACTGGTCGGCTTCGTCGGTGCTGCCGGACCGTGGGCGGAGTCCGCGCCGCGCGGGCACGTCCGCGGTGCATGTGCATCCTAACCCGCCGACCGCGAGAGAGGTCATGGAGACGCACGACGAGAGTATCATCCACACGGCGTCCACGTCACGCGATAGCCGCGACCACTCCGCCTCTCCGCATTCGTCTTCAAACGGTGGGCACTCCCACCATCAACATGAAGTGCGGCACGCGGTGCCAGCCAGTGCTCTCTTCGGCGAAAGCTACGGCGAACTATCTAGACGACCGTCTTTAGACCTTGGATCAGTGCGGAGTGCGTTAGCGTCATGTTCTGGTGGTGGGACATTAAGTGCGGGTTCGACGTTGACTCGTGGTGGTACGTTGGCGGACTACTTGCCTCCGACGCCGTGTCCGCACCACCACCGTGTTTATGTGGATCATCACAAGCACTACGAGCAGCCTATACAGCCGGTGCATGTGGGTGTGGCCCATCACTCGCACTCGCACGCCTCCAGCAGACATCACACTGATGACGAAGACGACCTTGAACCGGCCTATGCTACAGGTATGTGATATAGTCGTACAGTTTGCCAATACCTCGGTTTGTCCAACCCAAACTGAAAAAGAAACTTTGTGCAAATCTTCCCTCATCACATTCTAGGCAGGGACCTGACTTGAGACCGCTAAGCTTTATGTAAACCATCTATAGACACGTGGTGAATCTAACCGCTCTGTTATAGGGTTAGATAAGTCTTCCATATATTTTATTTTGGTATTACTTCCAATACGAGATCGACTCGTCACGATCGTAAAACTGTATCTATTGCTGAAGCCTAGCAACATTGGCAGTTTTATAGCCTTCAATATTTTATTTGCCTCTAGTGGAACGAGAGTATAATAGACTTGAAGCCGTTTAGTTCATTTCGCCATCTTCGATAGACTCAATTAAATCGATAGCCGACTTCATCTGTTCAAACTTTTACTGCTTGTCGATATTGTGTTGCCAGCAATCAAAATATGAAATATTATCTGGGAGGGAGTTAGTCATTAATTCCCCGCAGCTCTGGCATTGTATTACATTAATTATAAAAGTTTACCGTCTTATTTCGTTAATGTATTTGTAGCTCTCGTGGTGACCTACTTTTCTGTGAGCATTCATCGCGGCCGGTCAGTGTTGCCAACTTCGTAACATTACTTACACGTTTCAGTTGGGGAGGGATATCCAACTATATGTTGCTGAAGCGGAATTAGGTTGAAAAACTGGTAAAGTTATTTGCAACATTGGATTCTTTCATGGAGGAAACAATGCTGGCTGTTTCTTTGTACATGGAAATACTCACAATATCTGTTTGTTTACCTACTTAACAATACCTAACTGAAAAATTACGTTTAGTTGCTTTTAGTCTATATTGCAATACAAATACCAATTGGGATAGCTTTCATATGCGTATATTACTTAAACTTTTTCTTACCAGCTAAGTTTTTGAGACTATTAAGCTCACACTAAGTACTTCATGTAAGCTAAATTTATTGACAGTATTCAATGTCACAAGCATACATCTTTGCACTTTGTTGGCCGCCGAAGTAAAGGAAGGTCAAGGACCTCGCTGAACATAGCTTAACTTTCGATTGTCCCATCGGGCAGTTATTTAACCGTGCTAATCGCAAAAGCGGTATCTCAGGCAAAGCTAGTTCCGAGAAAATTTAAGTTTTGTAAACATAGTTTTCTTTTTACTTAATTGATTAATCGAACTTTTTCAAGGGTTTTTTCTAATGTTTTTAATAGATAGTGAGACCGCTAATTGGCTTGAAGCCCGACTGTCAAAACAACAATGGCAGCATCATATCGGTATGACGGTTGGGGCTCAAACTGTGCTATCAGGTGCCATAAAAATCATGTTAACGATTTTTTTTTTAATTTACTTTTGAGATTACTAAGTCATGAGTCTCACTTCCTGCCCTCGTCCCGTGTTATTTGGGGTCGGCGCACATGACTCACACTAAACTGCACTAAATTATAACATGATAAATAGTCAGGAATTTACAAGCGTCAGCAACTTAGCATTTGTCCAGTAACATTTTTTATTAATATTTTAACTGTGTCCAAAGAGAGCACGTTGACTTGTAAAAATCCCTCCTTAAAATCAAACAGAACGATTGTATTTATTAAGGTAAAAACATTCTGTCTCAAGCATTCATCTTTGCACTTTCATTTGACGCCTAATGTAGCGAGCATTCGTCCCGCGCTCGATTCCCCTAACTTTGACTCGCAAGGTTGTGCTGATGCTAATCAGTGCGATGTGGTAGATTAAGCGTGTACATTCTGAGTGAGTGTTTTACATTAAAACGTTCTTGAGTGAATGTATTACGAATGTGTGGTGGGTGAATGGATAATGGCAAAGTGTTATTGAGTTTTTTATCTGGAATTGCTCAGTAGCAGCCTGAATTTGTGCCCGATTGATGGCAAAAGGCGGTGATGACTGGCGGAATGTGAATATACTCTCTGCTTAACTCTTCGGCATTACAGGCATGATGTTATGCTATGGTGTTTGGGCTGTAAATCAATATTTATTTATCTATTTAAACTTTGTGCACGAGTAAAAGAAACTGTACAAAGGTGGACTTAATGACTTAGGCATTTTCAACCAGTCTACCATATGCTGATGCAGAGACAGAGCATGGTAGGCGTAACAAAGGAACACAAAAATTAAGTCAAATACATATCCTTTAAGAAAATACATAGGTACATCTATATATATAAAAAATGTTATGTTGGTTCGTGTACGCTTCAAAAACTAAAAAAGTTCTGCACCGATCGATCTGAAATTTTAGCATGATATATAATCCGCATCCAGGATTGTTTTTATTCTATTTTTTTTTTACCATTCAATCACAATGTGCCACAGCGAAGCGTAGCAGGGTACAGCTTATTAGAGAAAAACTACAATATTCTGTTTGTTTGGTAGTTAATGAGGTTTCTTGTAATTAATCGTCACTTCGGTGTCTATAGAAGTATTTATTGAACAAGAAAATAATAACAAAAATTGAATTCATAGCACCAAAACAAACCTTACATAACAAATGAACTGTAAGATTTATCAGCAAGCCTAACAAAACAATTCCTGATCAATACCAAAACAATGGAACTGAAATTCGTCATAACTATGCAGCTAATACACAAGTATGGCTGTTAGCAACTATTCCTTTGTCAGTCTGGTATTGCGAAATTTCTACCAGCATGGCAATAGCCCTGGCTATCTTTTCATCGCCAGTGACTAAATGGCGTCCAGCCTGCGTAGCATGAACACATTGATCACCGAAGAAACGGCCTTTGTCTGCAGACGAATCGGCAAAGTGACAGATTATATAGACAGGAACCTCAATCTGTCAAATTTCTTTTACCTGCGTAGCATGAACACTTAATTTCTTTTCTTCCGAGACACGACAAATTTCTTTCTGTCCAACTTGACATTTCTTCTACCCGAGCATGAGGCGACTCGTCGTCAAGCGTTTGTACGTAGAGAAAGAGATTTACATGCTGTCTATAGCAACTGTCAAGTTGCTATAGACAGCTCTTGTCTAGGTCTCATTTGATGTAGACTGTTTGACACTTGTTGACAGGAAATGTTTCGAAAAGAACTGTCAAAAGTGGAGAAAATAGGTACCTACGCACTTCATGCTCGGCATTGTTGATTCTTGTATACTGACGAATCGACGTATAACCTCTCATCTTTCTTGACATTGTCATGCTCGAGACGAAAGAAATGTCGATATAATCTGTCACTTTTCCGATTCGTCTGTAGACAAAGGCCGTTTCTTCGGTGTTCAATGTGTTCATGCTACGCAGGCAGTTGCACACCGACCTTTGATTACAACTGAGAATTTACAAAAAAAATAATAGGTATTCCACTATCAGTGGACTTCAAGTTATGGTAACTATCAGACAAATTTTCCCAATTAAACATGAATCTTATTGTGTAGAAGTTTGACTCATTGGGGAGTTTGGTATTATTTACTATTACGCTGAACTCGGGTTTTGACTTAAACAGTGGTATTCAGCTGGTTAGACTTAAAGTCAACCCGAATAAAGTTGGGAAAAGGTCAGGCAAATTATCTAATTTCATAATAATACAACAGTAGTAGTAGTTGGCTCTATTGAATACATTCGCGTCGAGACTCAGATGTGTCTCGACGCGAATGTATTCAATAGAGTCTTCATAGGATTCACACGTCACTGTCAAAACGTTAGTATACTATAAATAAAATAAATATTCCTCAATTTTCACACAATACTAACTAGTCCCAAACTAAGCAGAGCTTGTGCTTTTTAGATAAATTACACCCAGAAACAGAACAAATGCCCGTGCTCATCACACAGACATTTGTCTTAGGTGAGAATCGAACGACCTCAGGTACTCGTATAGCAGTCAGAGCCACTAACCCCTAGACTAACAGGCCATAGTAAAAAGTTTATTTCAGAACAATTACACAAGACAATAGGTACAATAAGTAAAACGATGATAGCTGCAAAAGTATAAACTGTTGCGCAGCTACCAACGCCCTACTCCAGGTACAGAACTAATTGAAATTTCGTGTAAAAATAATAAATTAAGTTAAGCTAAATGATAATAAAAACTAAATAAAAATACATAATACAAAAATAAACACAGGAGATATCGGACTATATTGTTCAATTTTCGCGATGTGTTACCTAAGTATTCAGTTGTACTCTGTACCACGTAAGACGGCTCCAGCATAAACCACAGACCACTCTATTTCGCCTTCTGATCTCCAGAATGCGACCATTCGTAGATCAGAAGGCGAAATAAAGTGGCCGGTTAAAGAGAACAGCCACTTAATTATTGAAGTGTTCCTCCTCTCTCTCTCACTTGGTGAACAGCTGTCTGGAAATATGTTAGAATTGTGGCGAATTGGTACTGCTGAAAGGTAGCCATTGTTTTTATTTCATCTCTTTTTTTATTGGTCTTCTATTTAGTAAGTAAAGAACACTTTTGGCTAGTGTGTTTAAAAGAGCCAGCTTTGAAATAAAGCCAAAAAGGTTATTGCATAATGATTAAGTCAGCCAAAAGCTTATATACCTACTCTTCTCAATAAATAATTAGTTTATAGTAATTGTGATGAAACAAATAGTAAAAAAAAATCGAATACGCGTAAAAATCTATGGCTATCATTGAATAAGCTCACTCTGTGCCATATAACATTTTACTGGTGAAATCGAGTGTGACTTCGAAGAAATAATGCCAGCACCTAAGCAAATTCAATTCTCTTGTGTTAAAATTGATAGAATTCCAACGCTCCGTCGCCCTTTAGTTGTCTTACCCAACCCTTTCCATCTTGTCTACTACAAAGATCCTAACAAAAGCGACATCGAGATTATAGTGATAGCAAAAACGAGATATTTATAACTTACTTTAATGCCGAAAATCGCAAAACATAAATATCAATGTTTTTTAAAAGCTCTTATCAACTACGTGCATCATTGGTTGTAAATGTCACATAAACTAAAAATAAATGGCTCTCATACATCAAACAAGAACATCAAGGCAAATATATATTTACAATCCTATATAAACAGCAAGGCCTGATGCATTCGCGAGCCGAGATATGAACAGAAGAGCGACTGAATGAATGAAAACGTCGAGAATGCTTTACAGCGAATGTAATTAAACGTCCCATTCACCTGGCGACGAATGTAACTTAACAAACGATCCGAGTACGACCTACATTCACTCCTGGGTTCATTCATTCGTTCAACTACGCACAAATTACGGGAATATAAAGTGTATGCGTACTTAAGCGGAATGCATGCATTATTTTTTTCAAGCCTGTAGAAAACTGTAGGCTTGTTGTACGTGTTTACATCTAGGATTTTCCACAATTTTTTTTATTTTTTTATTTTATGTCTTTTGTCTTTAAATGCCTCGTCAGTCTAGTGGTCATCAGCTCCGCTGTGGTGTTATTCTGTAATAAGTAAACATGTTGTTGTTGTTTTTTAATCTTTTCTTTTTTTTATCTGTATTGCTGTTCTTTTGTTTTATGTTCTGTGCGTCCAAATAAAATATTTTCTTTCTTTTTCTCTCTTTCATGTAGATATAATAAAGGTTACTACTGCTAGGCATTGGCAGTTCACTCCACTCAAGTTTTCCCGGTCCGACTTTTACTGAATCGACCGGCTGAGCCTAAAACTTCAGTCCTAAGTGAAATTGGGTTCTTCACCTAGAATTCTTTATTAGTTGTCTGGATTTTTATCCAGTTGACCACACAAATTCGCGATGCGAATTGCTGCGATACGATTTTTGACCGGTAAAGCGTTGGTTTAGTCGACCATACCTCGCAGTGATTTGCTATGCGTTGCGAATTCGCAGTGTATATGCCACTTAAAATGAAATGAAAGTGTAGTATAGGTACTATACCTCTGCATATCCCTTCGGAGAATACAGGCGTGTTGTTCTGTGTTTATGTTGGCTTCTATTAACATGTCGTAGTGTTTAAACTAAGGTTACCTAAAACCCACACAAAACCACCATTGTTAAAGTTAAGCTCAGGCGCCGATTCTGCACTTAATAATAAATAATAATAATAATAATTTTATTGATGTTAATAAATAATACAAGGATATTTGTAGTACATGGATGAGCTTATAGATTATAAAAGAAATACAGAACTACAGAAAAAAAAAAACATGTTGTACTAACAAATAAATGGGTGAAGCCCTGTTCTCCTAGCTAGATTACGAAGTAATCTGTGTTAAGGAGAAGCAGAAAACCACTCCCTAGTGGAGTAACAATAACACTGCATGTTTTAGAGCCCACAATATAGGCGTATAAGCGCCAATAAAACAGCCAAAAGTTTAAAACTTAAAACCGCTTGAAATATTCCAATTAATCAGGCCTCTTGGTTACGTTAGAGACGTATGCGCCGCGTCAATCGACGAGCCTGTCCCGAGCCCAACCCCACTCTTAACCTTTCACATATCGCGCGAAGAAACCGGTCAAGGTCGAGAGGCTTTTTTTATTGTTTCAGGTTCAGAATCAGTTACACAATAACCTCGTTCACGCTTGCCTGGCTCCAAATATACACCCTGTATTCCGTACAGTCGAGCACACCTTGTTTACCATTTAACTAAAGTGCCTCTAACACACGCGCTCAACCTTGAACTGAAAACTGAAAAGCCTTTTGTGCCTTCTCATTAGAATAAAAATAGTTATTTTCATATACAGACGGTTGTTACCAACAAAAACATGTACAGAGTAATAACAATGCCTGTGGCGTGTTCGAAGCCATTCCCTATGGGCGATCTTTATGTTTTTAATTAACATAAACATTAATCGTTCACTGTTGTACTGTAATGAACTATGGTTGATAGTATCCATAGGCTTTGTGTATCGTAGTCATGACGGGGTATTTTTCATCGTGTTAAAAGTTTTTTTATGTGACTGTACAAAGCGTTCTGAAATTAAATTGTCTAACAATATCAATCACGGTCACTTTCCCTACAAGTATTCTATTAAACATCGTTTACATCTTATTCTTCAACAAAGTATATTCTTTCTCATCAATATGTAAAAGTTATGGATCGCCGGCTTATATCGCTAATTTACGGCTATTGAGGTCGATTGGAGCCAATGATGATAATATATAGCCAATTTAGCGAATGACAATTGGCTCAATTAGGCTAGCAATAAGCTGCCAAGTCTCCAAAGCATTCTCACAACAATTCGACATTAAGGTCAAAGATCGTTATTAAAGCATCGATGTCGGAAAAAACCTACCATTTTTGCAACAAAATTTGTCGAGTTTCCAAGTACTTAATTAATATTTCCGACCATAAAATGTCCAACTGATTGACCAGAACGGCACTTCCTTAAACAATATCCAACCTTCCGACTTTTACTTAGGGTTGAAATTTAATTGTGAACTCTATGTAAAAGACTAACTTTGTAAAATCTAATTTGGAACTTATGGGTTGGTTTGTGAACTGCATTTTCCATTCGGTTCTGTAACTTTTAAACTTGTTTAGTATTTAGAGCGAACTGGGGAGTATTGAGTAGGTTGTGCGCTGAAACAAGCTTCGGGAAAGAATATTTTGCTTTGAAAAAGAATTTCTGCTTCAAACTTACTTTAGCGTCCGATTTACCCTCTTACTGAGTTTTTTCTTGTTGGTAAATAAGAACCAGTAACGAATTTAGACAGTTTCAATTCGTTTAAAGTATGTTTTTGTTGTGTGAATGTTAGTCATCATCTGCCTAGGCTTTTCTCGACTATGTTGGCATCGGCTTCCAGTACGATTAATCTTTCATATGAATGATGCAGCCATTGTTATAATACCAGCCTGTTACTAGCACACTGCAGTGCAAAAACCTTTTCTCATGCAGAGAAGGCACGAACATTGATCACTTCGCTTGCTCAAGGCGAATCAGCGACTTCAAACTTATGTTAAGTAAATGTCCGGTTTTCGTCATCATCGGGTCTGGTGGTGGTCTGGTGGTTAGTAACCCTGACTGCTATGCCGGAGGTCGTGGGTTCGATTCCCGCCCAAGACAAATGTTTGTGTGATAAGCACGATCATTTATTCTGTGTCTGGTTGTAATTTATCTATAATATGTATGTATTTAGAAATATATAAGTATGTTTATCAGCTGTTTAGTACCCATAACACAAGCTCTTTGCTTAGCTTGGGACTAAATGGCGCTGTGTGAAAAAGTTGTGGAATATTTATTTATTTTATTTATTGTTATAATACCAGCCTGTTACTAGCACACTGCAGTGCAAAAACCTCTTCTCATGCAGAGAAGGCACGAACATTGTTCACTTCGCTTGCTCCAGGCGAATCAGCGACTTCAAACTTATGTTAAGTAAAAAGTCCGGGTTTCGTCATCATCTGCCTGGCCTTTGACCAACTACTCGTATTTCGGGGTCGGCTGCCAGTTTACCCGGATGCAGCAGACCAGTGTCTTACACGGAGTGACTGTCTATCTGACCTCTATGATCTCTGATGTCATGATTAAGCTGGTTGTCAGACTTTCTGACTACTAATAACGACTGTCAAAGATCTACAAATGACAACCGGGACCAACGGTTTCACGAGCTTTCCGGGGTAAGGAGGAGGAGGTCTTGATGTACAAGGTGTTTTTTTTGATATCCCATAACTCTAGGGCTATATTCTGTAGGTAAAAATAATACTAAAACTCCTAGAATAGATAGTCCAAAAATACATAGTTTCGGAGATATCATCAATCATAATTAAATTATTAGTTGTTTAGTACCCGTAACACAAGCTCTGCTTAGCTTGGGACTAGATGGCGTTGTGTGAATAGTCGTGGAATATTATTATTAAGTATTATTTATATTATTTTTATTACCTAATTAGTTCAAAAATTGTCACCAGTACGACGAATCTTCTTTCTAACGTCACTTTTCTTTCACGTAAGGGTGTTTTACATTAATCATCGTGACTTTGTCGAATTATTTTGTATGACAGTAAAAAAAAAACAAGGATGATTGAAACTTAATTCATATGCCAGTTGATTCTTTGATATGGTCTCAATCATACCCTAGAGTTATGGGATATAAAAAAAACACGTTGTATATGTAATGAATGGTCACCCATCCTCGGACCAACCTCGTAAAGTGTAGCTTAACCTTCGATCGACCCGTGAGGCTGATATCATTTAGCCACAAGCTCCTTCACAAGTAAGTGATGTATAAAATACAGTCTCTGTCCGCGTGAATTTCGTGTTTCCTTTTTAATATTCACATCCGTCCCGCCTTTCGTAGTTATTGAAAATAAAATATAGCCTATGTAACTCGGTGATAATCTAACTTTTACAAATTTCTACAAACAAACAGACGAACAAAAAAATAACATTTTTTTCCGCTTCATATTAATATTACACTTAACAACGAACTAAAGAAAAAGCAATTTATTAGAATTTAAAGATGATATAAATAAATAAATATAAATAAATATTCCACAACTTTTCACACAACGCCATTTAGTCGCAAGTTAAGCTTGATAGCTTGTGTTATGTGTACTAAACAGCTGATAAACATACTTATATATTTCCAAATACACACATATTAAAGATAAATTTACACCCAGACACAAAACAAATGATCGTGCTCATCACACAAATATTTGTCCTGGGTGGGATCCGAACCCACGACCTCCGGCATAGCAGTCAGGGTCACTAACTACTAGACAAACAGGCCAGTAAAGAGATAGGACCCACGGAAAATTGGGTACCCAATCCTAAAGTCTCTAACTTAATCCCAAAGCTGACTATTACTTTGAACGAGTTAGGAACCCAGTAACTGGTAGGATAATCTCTCTCAAACTTCACAATATTTCGTATTCAGAGGGTAGTACACAATTTGTCAGGTTTGATCTTGAGTGATTCGTCCCCATGCGAGTAAGTACAGTGACTTTCAAAGGTCAAGCCTTTGAAAGTCACTGTACTTACTCGCATGGGGGCTTTACCTGTTTTTATAGGCATCCATTGGCATTTTACTCGGCTATAGGGAACGTAAGCTGTGTTACGAGTATGTTTTACAAGTAACATGTAAGTAAGTATACAGAGTTATTTGTAAAACATCAGCAACCTCCCGGGACTAGATGGGTAATATCAAAAGCAACATCTTTTGTTCTACGAGTTCTGACGAAAAACAATACATGGAGCTAAAATTATATTTTAGGTTTTTATTGTATTGTCGTGACATTTTTAAGCCTATGTTTCTTTCACAAACGAAAGGACGACGAAGTTCTAGGCGCTTGCGACCTGAACTGCGATGCGTGTAGAGTTATAAACGTTCAAGCGAGCAATTGAATTAATAAATATTTATTTTTGTATGAAAATAAAATCAAAGAAATTATTAAAAGTCGTCGAACAAAAGTTGTTGCTTATGATGTTAGCTATCTAGTCCTGCGAGGTTGTTAGTGTTTTACAAGTAACCCTGTATGTTATGGATTGTGATTTTGTATAGAACTCTCAAACCTCCATGAAAGTCAAACAAGTTAAATCATAGATAAACACTAATTAATTAATATTTAGATTACGGACGTAAATCAAATAGGTGTTGGTTGATAGGCGGTTTGGATTTACAATGATAATAATATAACATTCCAACACACAACGCCATCTAGTCCCAAGCTAAGCAGAGCTTCTGTCTTGGATACTAAACAACTGACAAACATACTTATATTTCTAAATACATATGTATTATAGAAAAGTTACACCCAGACACGGAAAAAATGATCATGTGTGCTATGTGCATGTGCTAATCACAAAAACATTTGTCTTGTGTGAGAATCGAACGGAATTTAGAAGACGATAAATAAGAAACCTGTATTTGTACTTATGAAAAAGGAAAATAATATATCTACAAGCGAGGCCAAAATGACACGTCTTACTACATCCTACTATTAATCTAGAAAGATAAAAAAAAAAATATATTAATATAAATAATTAAATAATATTATATAATAGCCTGATGGTCTAGTAGTTAGTGGCCCTGACTGCTATACCGAAGGTCGTGGGTTCGATTCCCACCTAGGACAAATGTTTGTGTGATGAGCATGATCATTTGTTGTATCTGGGTGTAATTTATCTATTATATGTATGTATTTACAAATATGTAAGTATGTTTATCAGATATTTAGTACCCATAATACAAGCTCAGCTTAGCATGGGACTAGATAGCGTTGTGAGAATGTTGTGGAATATTTATTTATTTATATACTGTTCAGCCAATGCGAAAGTTTTTTTAAGAGAAAAGTGAGTGATTGAACGAAAATTCGGAACAATATGGCTATTATCATGATTATGTTTAGCTACAGAATGGTTTCGTTTCATTCACTCAGCACTTTCTGTATCAATAGTAACTACATCTCGTATGTTATTTAAGATGAGTTTTATTTCTGTAATAACATTTAGGGTTATAGTTTTCCAACGGCTAGGTATAATAAAAGTTTATAGCTTTTCCGATAATACGTTAAGCCTAGCGATCGAATCATTACCGTTGCCGTGGATATGCGAAAGGATCCTGTACGTTCAATATAGCGGTTATGGCCGTAAAACGCATTACAATTATGTTTACGTAACATCAAAGAACCTAGGTTTAATGCTTCTTTGGTTAGGTACACTTTTGTGATTGTTTCTTGAAGGGGGAGATCCGTGGATATAGCCCATAATTTTTCTTAGGAGGATAAAGGAGGTTTATGAAGGCCAAGGACTTATACCTTGACTATTTTTGTGTTTCTATGCCTTGAATTCTGTCTGACACATTTACTTGTTTCATTTTATTGAGCTTCAAGGCCTTCGTAATGACGCGTTGTCTTCGTAATCGTGTTTAAAACCTCTTAAATGACGTGTAAAAGTGTTTGTGGAAACCTATTTACAAAAATAAATGTAATTTATCATTTATCATCACTTGCGCGCGAGGTTGTAGATTTAAATCCTGTAATGTAACTCCGTCTTGAGTAAGCGTGGTGAATATTCAATATTCATCACGCTTACTCAAGACGGAGTGAAACAGTATCAAACTGGTATCAATATCGATCTTCTTTCCCGCGTTTCTTGCCTGACGTCCCTTATGTCAATGAATCACGTAATGACGTTAATACGTCTGTCAGTGGGCGTATGTCCAGTGGTAGTACAAAGAAAAGCTTACGTTCAATTTAATTAAAAAAACAGACATTGTGATCTAAAAAAGTTGACAGTGACGTTTTGTGAAATGATTTTGAAAGTAACATCATTAGCATCTGCCTAACCTTTTGCCAATTATTTTGGGGTCGGCTTCCAGTTTAACCAGATGCAGCTGAATACCACACGGAGCAACAGCCTGTCAGACCTCCACAACCCAGTTACTGGGTAACACGATACCCCTTGGTTAAACTGATTGTCAGATTTTTGACAAGCTTTTGACTATCTATAACGTCATAGATCTACAAATCACACCCGAGACCAACAACTTTAAGTTCTTTCCGAGGCACGGACTAGGTTTCATATATAACGAAAGGTCACCCATCCCCAGAATAACCTCGTCAAGCGTAACTTAACCTTCGATCCACCCGTTTTATTTAGCCACAAGTTCCTCTATTTTGAAAGTAACACCATTCTTAAACACAAACCAGGTTACCTTTCTGTCCCATAGACGACTGATATAAAAATGTTTTCGGTAACGAAGCCGTAGCTTCATTGAGTAAATGGGTATGAATTGACATATTTTTCAAAGTCACCTTCTCAAACGTTCAGACGTTCTTTTATTTAATTTTGAGGACAGAATACTTGGCACAAAGTACGCGATTCACGTCTCGACGACGACGAAGAAGAAATTAAGAAAATATGAAATACGAGGTGTTGAGATTAATTTCATATTCCATTACTTTTTTGGCAAGCGTGTCTTGATGACAGTAGTGAAAATGCTCAGTGAAGAGTTAGAGACTTTGTTATCATCATATCCCTAACCTTTACCCGGTTTTCAGTTATATATCACCAGTGTTTTACATAGAGCGACTGCCTGTCTGACCTCCACAACCCTGGGTAACACGATACCCCTTTGTTAAACTTATTAACAGACTCTCGGGCTTCTGACTACCCGTGGCCGTAACTAGTGTCAAAATCTAGAAATGACAAGCTGGACCAACGGCTTAACGCACTTGCTTTCCGAGGCACGGAGGAGTCCTGCTAAGTAATTAATGTACACGGGCCGAACTCATCAAGCGTGGTTAAGATCGAGCCGTGTGGCTGAAATTATTTAGCCACAAGCAGAAGCTTGATGTAAGATAAAAACGGCGCCATTTTTATAAGAAACTTAAGTAAGTCCGAAACAAAAAGAATTTAAAACAGAACATAATCCCCCCTAACCTTTATACGGAACTTTTACGGAGTTCCTCCCCTTTAACTCCTGAGTAGGTAGGGTTGTGATTTTTCACAATTAACGGATTATAATTAGAGAGGGGTGGCCACGTCGTGTCTTTACGAGCCAATCTCTCCGTCCCATTCCCCGGGGCCTACGTGCACTGAATTCAAGTAAACCTACCTAATACCAACCACAGAGGTAGGTTACCTTCAACATTTTTCCCCTTTTAAATAACCGCGGGGTTAAGGTGAATAATTTTTACTTTTGTTGGTAGTAAAGTGCGAAGACGGGCGGAATGCGGATTCTGAACCGTTTTGGGATATTCAACAGGCCTCGGGTTGATGTTAATATTTTGTTTCTTTTTCTTTGCCTTTGTCGTAATTTTTCTGTTTTTTATGGAATGTTGTCCAATTTAGTAGGTATGCCAAATAATTTAAAACACAGACTCAACTAAAGTTTTCTCGCAAAACGCCTTGTTTACTGAGTTCAACAAATACAAGCATACGTCTTGCAAATTACGAGTAAGCACCGTCTATTTGCCTTTGATCGTCCTTCGAAACCGTTTTCGCATTAACATCGGAATTCCTACCTTTCACCGATAATCTTCTTTCAGCAAATAACTTGCTTTAAAAGAATTTCCAATGATAATATTTTCTCTGGAGATGGAAGTCCGCCATTTCAGTCGGAGGGCTATAAGAGTGCCACCTTACAATTTGCATATTCAAACCCTCTCGATGCGAGGGTGCCCCTCCGTGTTGGCGAATTTTTATATCGACATCGTTGAAGAGATGTCGAGGGAATAAGATTTACATGAGGTTTTTTTCGATGTGACTTGAGAAATGAAACGTCATTACGTTGACGTCAAATCGAAAAGGAAATGTGTATTTAAGATTGATGGGTTAGCTGTCTATGTTATAATTCGGATTGATGAAGACGCTGTAATGTGGTTTTTGTTATACTCAAAGATTGAATGTTCCTGTTCTCAGTCATTCCAAGTCAGTATTTCAAGTTTTTTTCTGATGGATTTACTTTTTATTTAATTTTTAACCATTTCTATTGTATGATACCTATTAATCTTTATTTTTATATTTTCGACCCATTTATATTTCTAGATATAAAAAAAAACAAATAACATTGAATTGCCTGTGTGTAGGCCATTTCAAATTTATCATCTTTTTACTAAATATGCATTTAAAGTATTATATACCGGCACAAAAACCATTTTTATGTTTCTGGCTGTCTGATTTTTGTTTTGAGCTAAACTCCAAAACAGCTGTGTCGATTTTGACGGGACTTTCTCTGCTACTTTTGTAGCTGATGTTGTAACTATATTATTTTTATTTTAGAAAAAGATTACCTAGAGATCCGTGCAAAACTATGAAACCTATGTTTTAAAACTTGGTGTGTGCTCTACGTGTCACAAATTGGGACAAGGATACACACTGATATTTTTCTTAGAACCATTCAGTTACATAAACACAAAATGAACCAGTCAATTCAAT
This sequence comes from Euplexia lucipara, assembly GCA_921972225.1. NCBI lineage: Eukaryota > Metazoa > Arthropoda > Insecta > Lepidoptera > Noctuidae > Euplexia > Euplexia lucipara. The sequence goes on from OV179160.1 coordinate 17,285,471, forward strand.
GCAAACTGTAACACTTGTAGCAAACGGCCAAACTTCAGTGCTCCGTTGTTGACTCACAAATAGCACCTATGTTTGCTTCCCGCTTCGATGGCACACAGAAACTAAGTGATGGATGACAAACCGATGGATTATCAATATGGAATTATGTTTCATAGGGCATTTAGTATATGTACACACACATCGAAGCATTTGGTCTATGATTGATATTCGAGGGAGTTTACGAAGCAGCAGTGATTGCCCAGTGGTCGGACCGGCAAACTGTTATAGGTCTCGAGTTGAAACCCAAGACAAGCACCTAATTACCACTTGCTTATTAAACGCTGAAGGAAAATATCGTGGGGAAACCGGTATGCCAGCATGTGAAGCCAAGTCAAAGGCCCATAGGCCCTCAAATCTGACACCAGATTAGTCAGAAACCACATGAAGAGAAGAAGAAGACCAGAGGGGCAATTCCTGCACTTTTATGAAGGTTGACATTCTTACGGGTGAACAATAAAATTGAAATGTTTGAATCTAATAATAAGTATTTTTTGAGTATCAAGAATAAAACAAAACAGTCCCACAAACGCCCGGTCTTTATCACTTACATTTATGTTTTTGCTGGAAAAAAGAAGTGGTGCAACAAACTCCTCAAGCATTGTAACTTACATTACTTTGTCAGACCTGCGTTCCCAGGTGAGGCAATGTAATGTAAATATTGAACTATTCCATCAGTAATGTTTCCATAGTAGCCTGAAGTCTATATTTGTATTCGATTAATGGTTACATTATTGAGGCTGGCATAGGGAGATTGAGGTTGGCACCAGAAAAGAGAAGCCTGCACCCAGCTGTAGGTGAAGGAGGTCTGTAGATAATGATGATGATGATGATGGTTACATGAAGCTTAAACATAAATAACGAAATGCGGAACTAATAAAAGTAGTCTGCCTTACCATTCGAAGTATACAGGCGTGATGGTAAACTTCGTACAAAGGAGAGTTTCATTACGAAGATGATATGCTTCACTCGTAAGCCGATCCTCTGAAAACAATTGCGGTTTATACCTATGCGCGTCTTGTCGCACCTCGTTACGTGAAACACATTGAAAATTCATATCCAATTTGTCAGGTGAAACTGTACGGCACAGTTCTCAGGGTGATTAAATGTCATCAATAATGTATTTACATGAATATATACCTGGTTTAAAACCTAGTTTTAATAACTTTATTGTGTTTAATAAGTTTATTTAGATTTGATTGGTGGCACGCCCTTTTAGATTCTGTCGCTTAAATGGTAATTTACTAACGCAATGTATTTTTTTAAAAATCGTTATATTATGATTTAGCACAACGAGCAACACATGCATATGCATGCGTTTTCTTTTCGATTGCTGGTTTTTTTTTTGTGTGAGTGTTGCCGTGGAACGGGACGGAAATGTGTTACAGGAAAATGGGGAAACGCGCGTTATTTAATTTGCATGGTGGCGGAAAGATGGTGCGAGATGGTGCCAACCCAGTTTGCGTGAGATTGGTACCACGTACCGTATATTTTATTAAAAGCTTTCTACTTAGCAAGTTGGTTTCCACAGTACTAGTATTCTGGATATCCCCTCCAAATAAGCAAAATGTGCTTGTGTCTGGATTGGGTTTACGTCTCACGACCTCTGGATTTGCCAGTCCAACGCCTTAGCTATTGGGCTATGGCCACTTATTTGATTTTCACGATAACATATTAGATGTTACTCTATCCTATGTTACTACGGTAAGGTTCGGTCATTTTTATCGATACCTACCTCTTTATTTTCAACTCAACATCATGTCCATGCTTACTCAAATCATACCTCTCAATTCTACCATCCAAAAATGGGTACTCGAAATGTAAAATTAGAAACCCGATACTAGTTAAATAACCGCAAATTATTGACGAACCTATCCCGCTAACAAGCACCGAACATTAGATTACTGGTTAGTTACCAAATTAAGGTTCAGGGATCCACGTGATTGGTAACCGATGCACCGGCATAAAAATCTGAAAATATGTAGCAATAATGGGCAATCCGAAAAAGTGAGGGGTCCAGCCAGTATAAAAGAAAAAAGATTTATCGGTAACAGATAGAAATACGCACGTTAAAAACATGTGTGACAATTAAAATTCGCGTGTGCGTGTGCGGTTTGTCTCGTTACGTTTGTGTGTGTGCGGTGTACCTCCCTATCTACTTCGTTGTATACCCTGTGGCCATCAAATCACTACACATCTATCTAATTGATTACTAGTTTACATTAGGTTGATAACTACATTGATCCGGCCATAGTATGTGAGTATAATTATGGAGACCAGTCCAATATGTATTCAGGGGAACGAGTAAACCAATCGACCAAATTACAGTCGATTACTAAGTATACTCTGCTAATGTATGTTGTTATGCTATTAATATGGTTTTCATTTGATTGGTAATACAACTTAATTTCTTAAATATATCAAAAGGCCTTCTACTTTATACAAGAGTTTCTTACGTAACGAAGGCACAAAACAATTGTTGACAATTAATTATCCATAGGAGAGAGAATAACACATTTTTGTTGATAGATTTTTTTTAGAGCACACGGCTTGTGACTTAACACTACGGGATTGCTGTTCATTGCTTTGCAATGATGTTGGCTTCTGACTATTGTGTATAACAAATATACAATTACCTACTTCGTATAGTAACTATTAATGTTTATCATAAGGGTTAATGTTATTTTTTGGAGTAATAAATTATGTAATGTACAAAATTCTAACACAATGTAAATTGTGACGTGGATAAATGAATGAATTATCTTCACGTTAAATTCTTTCACGGCTGCAATGCTTTGCTTATGGTTTTAAAATCTGTACACTGGAGTGGATGAACCTCAAAACAAAATGCGGAGTACGACGCAAGGAGGAGGGATTATGGCTAAAAATTATTCCAATTCTCATATATGTATGTGTGCCACGTTGTTAATCAGTTTTAAACAACCGTTACAATCTATTAGAATAATCAATATATTGATCGCTTCAGAAAAGCCCTTAGTTTACAACGCGACCAATATTAACTACACACATATAGGTACTTGCAAGTAGGTACACGGTAACGAATGTATATCGTTACCGTGGACCGAAAACTACGCAAACTAACCTAATTATTTAGGCGCTAAAACTTCTAGTTATGCTCCGAACTATGTCTAGTTGGGATTTTGTTGCGGTTGAATTGTTGTTGGATGAAAATACGGTAAAACTATCAAGTTAGTGGTTTTTATGTTATATTATGTACCTGTCAAATATAAGTTGAATTCATTGTAGACACAGTATCTACACAATTTTAAATAAAACATTCATTATATATCAAGTATCCTCAATGCTTCGGAAAACACGTTAGGCCGATGGTCCCGGCTGTTAAATCTAGGTATAGTCGTTACAAAAAAACCAAGAGAAATCGTGTTACCCAGTAACTGGGTAGTGGAGGTCAGACAGGCAGCAGCTCCGTGTAAAACACTGGTATTCAAAATAAATATATTTTCTTTCTTTCTTTCTTTATTCAGCTGCTTCTGGGTAAACTAAAAGGCGACCCCAACATAGTTGGGAAAGGGCTAGGCAGATGAGATGAGTATCTACATAATAACATACAGACAGATATGTAGTCTTAGTTGGTGAAAGAACATTTTAGTGTATTGATTCTTACTTGTCACTTACCTATATTTTCTTCATGTTATTGTTTATCTTGTTGCTCCTACCTTGTTTTATCTCTGCATCACCTTAAAGTAGCCTGGTAGAAAATGGCTAGGGCATGAAGTCCGCCTTTGTACAGTATTGTTTACTTGTGCATAAAGTTTTTAATAAGTACAAATTCTGAACGATTCTTATCATAGGCCGTTCGTTAAGGTAAACATGCATATCTCCCATAAACTGAAAGAGACTAATCCATTCAATGGAAGCATTTAAAACGGCATTAAGTCCTGGAACACGAATAATTAAGGCAACCCTAATTATTCACTGGAACAATCTAATACAACACACACATGCGAACGTTCTACGGGAACAATAATTCAGGGCTGTGATTACGATGCGAAATGGCCGGTGGGATATTAGACGCATTAATATACATGTCAATGACTATTGTTTCGGGCATTGTACCTTCCGTCTATATTAACGAATGCCTGGCTGGCTTCCAAACTGGACGTAATACTGGTTATGACAGGTAAGCTGAAGCGGCTGCAGGCAATATATCCGTAGATAAGACATTAATATTAAGTGCCAAGGAAACGAACAGTAAAATGTATTATTGTAGAAAATATCCGGTTTTCCATTCATCTCTAATACATATCAGAAGAGTTAAGATTAAGATTCTTAATATAAAACAATATTAAAACAGGAAAAAGTCGGTAACAAAGCCTAGATATCGAATTCCGAAGAAGTTCTTCCCGTTAAGAAAAACCTTCGGGATTCCAATGTACTTTTCCGTACATATTCTTCTTATATTGACAGTTAACTACACTCTAGGGGATAAAGAAAAGACGTTAGATGGTTCTTGAAGCTATAAATCGCAAACGGTAACACAAGAAATAGATTTATTATCTTCAAGAAGCTTAGGAGGAATTCCGGTTCCATCTCAGAAGGTAAAGAAAATCCTTTAAAAGATACGACTCCAGAAGAGTTCCGACCAATTGATATAATTAGAAAGTCGTTAAACGCTCACGTTTTAAATTGGTCGCGAAGCTTATAATAGGGGGAGCAATTTACGGAATTTAACCGAGATCTCAGTAGTTAGATTACTGCCACATAGGGATGAAACCGACCCAGTAGTGGAGGTTAAATAAGTTAGAGATAACTTGATATGAAAAAGCACTTACAGCGAAAGTGAATAATTTTTCTGAATGTGTGTTCGTAATCTAATTCCTCCACAATGACTGGACAGATAGTGCTGAGTTTTATTGTGTGTTTGTGGGTTCCTGGGTTGTTTGGATTCACGATTTGGAACCAATTGGTACCAGGTAAATAAAAAAAAACAAGTGGCGCTCTTCAGACAGGACAACGTCAGTCGGGTCCCAAAAGCTTAAAATTGAATTCGTCAGTAAACAAAGTAAGTCGAAAAGACGAATTAGTCACGACAATCAACAAAACCGAAGACGAATAATATAACAAAACACCCAAACACCGTTTCGCTTTTTCCGCCCATTGATGATAGACGATCGAATTAACACCCGCGAGTCCAAACCAATATTGCAGCTGACGTTTCAATGGGTTCACTTCGGCTTTATTCGTGCCTCTTCGGTCGGCTATTCGTTTTGAAAACCAAACAAAAACTCTGCTTGATCCATGCCTTCCCCAACAGCATTGTTTACGTGTCGGGTATTCATTAGCTGCGGTGATTGCTAGCTATGAATATCCTCAGGACAGGTCTCGCCAGTAATTGAAATCGACTTGAAATATGATTCGGATGTCTGTCAATGGTTATGTTACGGCACATCGTGTTGTATTACTTCTATTGTTTGTTGGTATTTTATAGGCTTATTTTAGTGTTTGATATGTAAGGTGCCGGGCACACATAAAAGACGTAAGATGAGGACGGGGCACGGGCATATGTCTCTTCCGCGTCACTTTAATACAAAATGTATAGTAGCGACGCAACGCAAAACGTACAGAAAAGAGACCCTATTTTTAAAACATATAGAAAGTGAGTCGCGATGGCCCAGAGGTTAATTAAGACGCCTACTTCTCATGCACGAGGATGTGGTTCGAATTCGGGCAAGTACCAATGTGACTTTTTCAATTCATATGTACTTTCTAAGTTTATCTTGACATCATTGACATCGGTGAAGGAAAAACATCGTGAGGAAACCTGGACTTATAGTTAATATAAGTTTGAAGTCGCCGAGGAGCTTGTGGCTAAATTATAACAGCCGCATGGGTCGATCGAAGGTTAAGCTACGCTTGACGAGGTCGGTCCGTGGATGGGTGACCATTTATTACATACCAAGACTCCTCCGTGCCTCGGAAAGCACGTTAAGCCGTTGGTCCCGGCTGTCATTTGTAGATCTTTGACAGTCGTTACTTGTAGTCAGAAGCCCGAAAGTCTGACAACCAGTTTAACCAAGGGGTATCATGTTACCCAGTTACTGGGTTGTGGAGGTCAGACAGGCAGTCGCTCCATGTAAAACACTGGTATTCAGCTGCATCCGGTTAAAACTGGAAGCCGACCCCAACATAGTTGGGAAAAGGCTAGGCAGATGATGAAGTCGCCAATCCGCCTTGAGCAAGCGTGGTGATTAATTCTCGAGCCTTTTCTGTGTGAGAAGAGGCCTTTGCCCTGCAGTGGGACAGTAACAGGCTGGTATTATTATTATTTATAGAAAGTACGCACACAACTACCTAGCAAGATACACAAGTGCTAACATATCTTTATCTTCGGAAGAAGACATGTTATCGTGTCAAAATGGGACGGTTGAAGAAGTTGGTGGAAAACCTCTCGTGGGGCCCACGTCCGTGCGTTGTCTTTTCTGTTTTTTTTTATATAGTACCAACGTCCGACGCCCCGTCTACGTCCAGTCCGCGCCCCATCCTAATCCTCGTCTTTTCTGCGTGTCCAGCGCTTATGGTATACCTACCTGGCTAAAATTTCAATCGACGAAATACTCTTTAGATGTAGATTGTAAGTTTTAAAATTACCTGAAGAAGGTGTGGGGTCAGAATTAGTGATGGGCAATGATAATAATCCGGTTAATAGCATTTGGCTAATAATCGATTAAAACTCAGTTAATAGCCATTGATAGCCATTATGGATGATAACCCTGCTGTTAATGTTATTTTAGTGATTGAAAATTTCCCTTCATGGTTTTCAGGTTTAGACTTCATTCTAAACTTCATTTTCATCATCTTTCTTTGTCGTAAATAAATTTTGCATATCTATACCTAGTCTAGCCATAAATATTGTTACGAAGAAAAAACATTTTTTTTATTGCAAATAATATTTATTACTTTTACAGTGTGTTAGTTTAATACATAAATATAAAACAATTCAAAATATAAAAAGCTTATTCGAAGTGGTCTCCATTGGCTGCAACACAGTCCTTTAAACGTTGAGGCCAGTTATCAATAGAAGCACGCACTCTTTCCATGGGAAAATTCTTCACTGCCAATCGTATGGATTGTTTTAGGGACTCCAAATTATCATGGCGTTTAGAGCAAGCCATACTCTCTAAAACTGACCATAAATCATAATCCAGCGGATTAAGATCGGGACTAGACGACGGCCAGTCTTCAGCTCTGATGAAGTCCGAAACGTTCATTTCCAACCAAGACTGCGTGGACCGAGCTTTATGACCCGGCGCTGAGTCTTGTTGGAAGGACCATACTTGGTTATTGAACATGGTGTTGTTAAGGGGTTTAACTACCTTCTCAAGAATGGTATCTTGATACACTTGTGCCGATGTTTTGATACCTTTTTCACAAAAATATGGCTCAGTCACTCCTTCATAGCTAACACCCCACCAAACCATCACTGAAGTCGGATAATGCCCACGTTGCACTCTGTCGACTAATTGGGAAGCTTCCTTAGAGCTTTGAGCATAAATACGGTCATTTTGTTTGTTAAAATGTTGCTCAACTGTAAAGATTTTCTCATCCGTAAACAAAATTTTTCTGTGACCTCCCTTTGCGTACCGCTTCAGTAGTTGCTTCGATTTTACCACCCTATTCTTTTTTAAATTATCAGTTAAAAAATGACCAGTGCGTCTCTTATAGGCTGCAAGTCCTAAGTCATCTTTTAAAATGCGTGACATGGTTCTGGGTGCTATCTTCATCTCCCGAGATAAAATCTTTTGCTTTCGGACAGGATTTCTTCGAATTCTTTCCCTTACTGCTTTGACCACCATTTTCGTACGAACACTACGTGGACGGCCAGATCTTTTTCTGTCACAAACAGAGAAGGTCTCATTGTACCTATTAATAGCCCGGTACACAAACATTTGACTAATACCAAGCGTATGGAGAGTTTTAAAAATTACATTCGGCTCCATACCAACTTTGTGTAATGCAATCACAGCGATTCGGTTTTCTTTATCACCCCACTCCATTTTAATATAGCAAAATATTGTACAATGTATTGGCGCCAAAATTAGAAAATACAATGAACAATCGTATAAAAATGACAGATTCCAAATTCAAATGTAATATCTTTCTTATTTTTAATTGTAACAGTATTTATGGCCAGACTATGTATACTTTACTTATAGTAAATCTGTAGAAGTAAGAATTCTGTACATTGAAAATATCAAAAAACTAAATGGCAGGGGGTGTTACTAGACCGTAACCGAACTCAAAAATGTGATTAAAAAAAATTTTGTCGGTCTGGCTGTATGTTCACGTATCACGCAAAAACTACCGGTTTGATTACAATGAAACTTGGTACACTTACTTGGTAAAAAGTAACTTTTTATCCCGGAAAAGTATATACAATAAAAAAACAAACTTAATTTTGCGGTTCGATCCTTAGACCCGACTACTGTACCAACCGCAAATAATAAGTGTGTCGTAGGTTACGTCACCCGCAGTGGTGGTCTTAGCCGTGTGCAGCGCCCCTTGGTGAACTCCAGTTCACCAAGGGGCGCTGCACACGGCTAAGATACATACTATAATATTTTATCTAAAGATACAATATATAAATAAATAAAATAAAAAGCCTTTTATTGCTTGCATAGGTAAAATTACAAAACAGACTTTTTAAGAAGATTAATAATGATTGATGATTTTATAGATAACTTACTTTTACCTTATCTTGTAATAACATTAAATATTAACAAGAATTTAAATTGATATTGACATATTTTGATTTAAATAATATCTTGAGAGATCTATATCATAGTTTTAAAATAACTAAAAATCTTCGTAGTGTCCATTGAATTTTATGACGACCGATATTGTATCTTAAGATAAAATATTATAGTATCTCAGCCGTGTGCAGCGCCCCTTAGTGAACTCCACTGCGGGTGACGTAATCTACGACAAACTTATTATTTTCGGTTGGTACAGTAATCGGGCCTAGGGATCGAACCGCAAAATTAAGTTTGTTTTTTATTGTATATACTTTTCCGGTATAAGAAATACCCAGTGTGGTGCCCAAGATATTAAAGAATAATTATACCAAGTTCTTTGCGTGATGCCTGAACATATAGACAGACAGACAGACAAAAAATTTTAATCACATTTTTGGGTTCGGTGTCGGTCAAAGTAACACCCCCTGTCATTTATTTTTTTTGATATTTTCAATGTGCAGAATTTTTGCTTTTACAGATTTATTATAAGTAAGTATAGATAAAAGTTATATTTTTTTTATATTTATTATAATTATTATTTATTAATTTCGCTGTAGTGCAGTTCATGCATCTCTTTCAGGCACGAATAAATATTAGCACCAGAAAGAGATAGCTCGAAAACGGGGGTTCGGGGACGCACATGTTACCTACTAACCGCTCGGGTATTTTCCATTGTTTTTAATTTACCTACGTCGTCGTATTCACAGAAAAGACCTAATAAGAACTTACTTATTGTACCTACTTTACATTTTTACGTATCGGTTAAAATTTATTTGTATTTGTAGGTATAGGTACATAAGTACAATTACATATTTAGCTCACTTTGTTAAATTACAAAGCGATCTGTCAATAGTAATTGTGGTTTTATAGTTTTGGGTCTCTAAATTAACAAAGCTGAATTTCCCAAAACACTTTTTCATATACAAAAAGTGAAAATAAATAAAAAGAATTACAATACATTTAATCACACTACAGATTTTACACTAAACAAAAGAAAACCTTTTATTTTTTTAACAATACATTAATAGCAGGGTTATTAGCCATTGCGTGGCTATTAATGGATACTTATGGATTATAATCGCTAATAACTCAAAGCAGCCGGCTATTTACCCAACTCTAGTCAGAATGGATGCGGAAGGCGGTGACAGGGTGTTATGGCGTAGTCTAGGAGTGGCTGAGTTTATTTAGGAATGGAACTGGAAGTGTTTTTTTAATGGGTTTAGAAGATTATCTTAGATGTTTGTGATTATAATATGAGACGATGGAATGGCAGGATTAACTCAATTTAGGTACTTTTATTGGCTACTTGCTGTGCTGAATAAACATTATGTACTTAGCCTTTTTAGAACTATTGTGGGGTCAGCTTCCAGTATTTCCGGGTGCAGGTAAATACTATAATACTTTTCGGATTTCGACTACCCGTAGTAACTGTTAAAGATCTGCGAATGATTATCAGCTTAACCTACTTTTCAAAGCACATTAATTTCTCTGTACGTTATCAATATTCATCCATCTACGTATCAGCTTTAACTTCGATCGTTGTGTGGCTATGTTCAATTAGTCACAAATTTAACCAACCAGCCATATTGACACCAAACTGTGCGCTAAATTGAGTTTTTAAGTCGTTAAATTAAACTAACATGCAGAAAACCGTCCCTGAAGTCCAAACACATCAGCTCGATACGAACTCTACTTAACCAACATGAATAATTAAACAGGATCGCGGTAATCGGTTTTTACTTAACCACCTTAAAATGTACAGGATTTTCAACCTATTTTCAGGAGTCTCGTATTTTCATATCTCTTGACTTTGAATTAAGTATCGGTGTATTTCTTTTTATGTGTCACCTATTTGTCTGCATCTATGTCTGCATCAACTTAACGTAGACTAGCAGAAAATTCCCAAGGCATTAAATCTGCCTTCGTACAGTTTTTTTTTACTTCTGCATAAAGTTTTAATAAATAAACTAGCTGTCGTCCCGCGTAGGTCCTGTTCCCGTGGGAATACAGGAATCAAAAGTAACCTATGTGTTAATCCAGGGTGTCAGCTAACTCCATACCAAATCTTATTAAAATCCATTCAGTAGTTTTTACGTGAAAGAGTAAGAAACAACCATCCATCCATCCATCCTCACAAACTTTCGCGTTTATAATATTAGTAGGAAGGATAAATTAATAATACTCTTCTCCTTTTCGTTTGGTTAATAACTAAACTAGTGATAGAGACTTTGACTTAGCTTCACAAGCCGTTGAAAAATATCTTTTAAACTAGTTAGCTCACGACGTTTTCCTTTCCAGTTTTGAAGCAAGACGCACAAGCACATGAATCCGAAAAGTCAGAGTGCGTGCCTTGGGTTTGAACTCGAGACCTTTGATTTGGCAATCCGCCGGTCACATTTCTAGTCAATCACTGCTCTATAATGTCATATTGAGATCCGCGAATAGAGCATAAATACATGCAAATTACATTCCCGTTCAAGCTTTAATTAATCCGGTATTATCATATTTCGTTAATAAGATATTATTAATTTTGTGTATAATACCATAACAGACAAGTTTCGCGTTTATTGAATACTATCAGACGTCACGCGGTTCCACCCGCATATTTCCCGTTTCCGTGGAAATACAGGGATACAAAGCAGCCTATGTAACTCTGGGTGAAGGTAGCTTTAAAATGGTGAAAGATTTTTTTAAATTGGACAGTATGTTTTGAGTTTATTTATTACAAACATACACACACTCACATTTTTTTCTCTTTATAATATTAGTGTAGATTCAAATACATAATACATTGTTTACTTGAAATAGGCAGTGACCATATTTGTGATATATTTTTCCTTGAACATATTGTATGTCTTTATTCTTCAAAGGGATCGGTAAACAAACAGAGAACCCTTTGAAGTATTTGCCTAAAATAATAGAGATTGGCGTCTATCTGTTTACTTCGGTTTTCCCTATGTTATTATTCATATAAAGAGGAACTGGGGCATCATTGATCTCGACGTGAGTTTGTATAATATGTCACTCGGAGATGGCTTGAGTGAAGTATTTGATATACGACCTCATTTGAACACCTAGATATAATGGGCTTGGTTATAAAACTGTACCTGATTTGAATGAGGGAAGACAAGATGATATTTCTATTTACAAATCGGTTTGCTTTTTGCTAACCTACTTGCCTTACTAAATGATTACCATAATTAAGCATTTGCCAAGTTTGTATATTGAGAATCAACACTCTTTGAACGTCTAAAATGACAAAATACAGTTAACCAAAACTTACCACTTTGTTGTGTTTTAGGTGAGAGGAAGAAATAGCGTAAAAAATTCTCACATCTATCTGTCATCTTAGTTAGATGATCTTAATTCTGTACAATAGTACCTATGTGAAATAAGAGTAATTAACATAATAAATTAGGCAATCATTAACTATACTAAATATAAAATTTAAAATTTAAAAAACCCCCACCGCAAAAAAGTAAAACATTTAAAAAGTTAAAAATAACCCTTTAGCCATGAAATTTTACTTCACGTCGGGGAACCGCTTAAGTAAGGAATGTTCCTAGTACTTGTAGATATGTAGGTAGGTACTTATTTTAACGGTACCCCGACGTTACGTAAAATTTCATGGCTAAAGGGTTATTTTTAACTTTTTAAATGTTTTACTTTTTTGCGGTGGGGGTTTTTTAAATTTTTAATTTAATTTTTATTTTAATATTTTTAAAGGCATTCATTTTGTTTTATAGAGAATACAGTTATGAGAATTGTTCAGTGCATTGTATGTAGAGTCAAATGCTGATTAAAACGAATCCAAACACGACAAATCTGCTATTATTTTGTCAAGATTCTACCTACTGGTGTGCTGGATAGCCTGGCTGCAGCATCAGCTCATCCTGTTGCCATCAGTGCATTGTGTTTAGAATCAAATGCTGGTTGAAATGAATCCAAACACGACATATCTGCTATTAAGTATTTTGTCAAGAGTCTACCTACTGATGTGCTGGATAGCCTGGCTGCAGCATCAGCTCATCCAGTTGCCATCAGTGCATTGTGTGTAGAATCAAATGCTGGTTAAAATGAATCCAAACACGACATATCTGCTATTATTTTGTCAAGAGTCTACCTACTGGTGTGCTGGATAGCCAGGCTGCAGCATCAGCTCATCCAGTTGCCATCAGTGCATTGTGTGCAGAATCAAATGCAGGTTAAAATTAATCCAAACACGACATATCTGCTGTTATTTTCCCAAGAGTGTATTAGTCTGCTAGATATCCTGGCTGCATCAGACCAAATACACCATAATGATGCTTATTAATATTACACACATGGGTGTTTCAAATTTTAAGACACACATATGTTTTTAACCCCCGACGCAAAAAGAGGGGTGTTATAAGTTTCACCGCTATGTGTGTGTGTCTGTCTGTCTGTCTGTCTGTCTGTCTGTGGCACCGTAGCGCCCAAACGGGTGAACCGATTTAGATGCGGTTTTTTTAAGTGACGTTAATATCCATAGACGTCTAAAATAGCAACGGTAGCTAACACAAAAGAGCTGATAACCTTGAAACGGCTGAACCGATTTTGATGAATTGTGTCTAAGAACCATCGCAAGAAACCCTGCTTTCAAATAAAAAAAACCGCATCTAAATCGGTTCACCCGTTTGGGCGCTACGGTGCCACAGACAGACAGACAGACAGACAGACAGACAGACACACACACATAGCGGTGAAACTTATAACACCCCTCTTTTTGCGTCGGGGGTTAAAAAAGGCTATCTTTAGTGTTAATCCCACTGTAGAATTGCCAATATCAATACCATGTATTCAAGTGGAAACGTACTTATAGTACTACTAGCATACGTTCCGCGGTTTCACTCGCGTAGTTCCCGTTCCCGTGGGAATACAGGGATAAAAAGTAGCCTATGTGTTAATCCAGGGTGTCAGCTAACTCCATACCAAATTTTATTAAAATCCATTCAGTATTTTTTACGTGAAAGAATAACAAACATCCATCCATCTATCCATACTCACAAACTTTCGCGTTTATAATATTAGTAGGATAACATAACATTACACCTGCAATTCTCAAAGGGACACAGGTGGATTTATGGTACACCCACATTTCGCCAGTTATATTTAAGTCCTATTTAATAGGAGGCGTATTGGACACGCATCATCGTACCATCGAATCGGAATATCACACTATCACTTCCCAACATCTATTGATCGTCAAGATTTATTTATTAGGTATAGTATTGAAAAAAAGACAACACACTTCGATAGCTGAACTACCCTCCATATAAAAGCACTCAGAACAACGATAGCATTATAACATCGGTCGAGCTCAGAAGCCAGTTCGCGACCAATTTACTGTAAACATTGACATTTATTTTTAAGCGGGATTGAGATAGTCAGGGACAATGGGGGCTTAAAGCAATTTCTAGAGCGGCGATAGTTAAGCTAATGTTCGAAGACGGTGAACGAGGCGTAATGGAATAGTTAGGTGGGATGGTATATGTTTATAATACCTCTCTGAACTGCTGCAACTGACACTGTTCATGTTTTCATCTTAATATTGTCTAATAGTCTTCATTATCATCCTCTCATTATGTCAATTTATTTGGGGTCGGCACAGCATGTCTTTCTCTTGCATACCTACATCTCTAGTTGTCGTCACAAATACCATCCCACTAAACTTCTATAGATATAATAAATCGTGTTATTTTTGTGTTTTAAACTTCGTCTAGAATAGGATACGACAAATTAATAATAAATGCATCTTTATAAATGCATCGCCATCATTACAGGTGACTCTTTTGCAATAAGTTTAGTTTCTTATTATGGACAAGTCTTAAGCTTACACGTTAGTAAGGAATTTGAGAATTCATTTATAGGTATTATATTACTCATTCACAAAAGAACAGGACCATGGATGGACTAAGTTTGAACTTTAATAAAACTTAACAGTTAAAGCATAAACATGAATAACATATAGGCTAACTTATGAAGGTATTTTGTTAAATGGCTTAAATATTACAGACAATGTCAAATAAGTAAGATAAAATTCAACCATCTGCGAGATTTTTTGCAAGTGCTGCAAAGACCGCAAGAATTACACGAATATACGGCAAAACCGCTGGGCATAGCTAGTTTGTTTTATAAATTAAAATGGCTGACTCAACTGCGGCCATTTTAAAGTTTTGTATGCCGCGACTACCCATTACGTGACCAACTTTATTGCGGATAGAATTTAATTTAACCTTATTATTAACCAAAGTTTGTTTTAAGTAAATTACTTTGGACTTACTCCTTTTTACCTGACAGCCACAATTAAGCTTTATTTTAAAGTTATTCTCAAAATTAACGGAAACTTTAGTTAGTAAAGTGCATTATACAGTACTAAAAACTGTAGACGTAAACTATATGCTGTCGTGTGATATTTATTACGTAATCGTTGTTACTAGCGACGTCGTCGTAGCATTTAACAAAACTTGAACTAAATAAAAGGCTATTATTTTAAAATTACAAACTTATCATAGATACATACATAAGCAGTCATGTCATGTCATTACATATCTGCCGCATGCCGAACAAGCTATGAGCTCGTAAAACCCAGAATTGGTGCCCTACAGTGACAAGGAGCCGCGACCACGAAAGAGATGGCGGGACGACCTGGATGTCTTCCTTGAGAATTGGAGAGAGGTGGCGCAGAATCGCGACAGATGGATGGAATAGAGGGAGGGAGTCATGATCAACAAAGAGACAATGCCCGATTTTTAAAAAACGTACGCATTCGAGCCGGCGTATGTGTATGACAACATTGTATAAATGTAAACGAAGCAAAAGAAGAATGTAAGACGTAGCATATGGCACTCTGTAGTTTCTGCCTGCCCCATGGGAAAAAGGCGAGAGTTTATGCATGTGTGTATGTACGCATTTTAATTATAGTGCGATTTTTTTAAATATACCTACGTTTATTTTTTCTATATTATTGACATGTATTTGGCATTGATATATAATAAAATGGCTGATAGATTCAGATTTTCTGTAAAGTGTGTATTGGACACAAAACTGTTCCCCCCAAAATTTACTTCTACACATTCATCCCATAAATGTAGCAACTACGAATCACATCCCAATCTCATTAGGGATTCCATCCATCAAATATTAGCTTGTTGGGAAGGTTGGCGCGAATTACCTGTGTAATCCTACTGTCCCTCATACATCGTGATAACACCTTAGATTACTGTACCCTTGTTCAGCACATGGCGTCATATCCGTCAATCATTAATAACGGCTGGCTGAGATACGTTTGGGGACCGAGTTATGGAAGTTAGCGTTGGAAGGAGTTCTGTAGTTAAAAAATAATTGTATAACGGGTTTTCTGTTTTTGTTTTTCTGTAGTTCGTGACAAACCTGGTACCGCAATTTGCACCGCTCTTGGTTGTGACCAGGGGGTAAGCCCTTGCTGTTTGTCTAAATATATAAAAATGAATCCTTATTTCCCTTGGTCACGGCATCATGCACGAACGGCCGAACCAATTTGGCTAATTCTTTTTTTGTCAGAAGTAGCATCTTATGAAAGAAAAAGTTAAGAAAGTTGAGCGGATCCTTAGAAAATTTTACAAAACGTGACGAAAATGAAACATTTTAAAATGCCGCGCCATATTTGATGACATGACAGGTGACAATATAATGTCTTCCCGGTCTATTTTCACACGACATAGATTGATTCTAAGGTGAAATGATTTTTTTTGAGGCAGCTAGTAATCTAATACTTTTTTTTTTATAAATTTATTTATACTTCTTCAGCTTTTGTTGCATGATAATTACTTTAACAAGTTGCTCTACTAATATCTACCTCACAGTTTAACTATAAGCCTTTCCCCGTACGCTAGCTCCCGTTATTCAAATCGAACAAGGGCCAGTCCTGTTTACACACAGCGGACGCAGGCCACAGTTAATAGGCGGGTAATTTGTTGTGTCCCAACACTAGAGATACCGGAGTTGATCGGTCTGCGTCGTGCCATCACTTACCCTCAGTTAACTGCCGGTATAGCTTAGATATATCTGTCTTAAAAATAATCGCTAGGACTTCTTCTTGTTCGATTTAGACTATTCAGCGAATAGAATAGAACTGCATGTGCCCGGTTGATGGCAATAGGCCCGCCCCCTAGTATATGGGACTTAAACATAACTGGCAAAATGTGGGTGTACTGCCAAGTATACTAGCTGCTAGCCCTTTGGGAATTACAGGCGTGATGTTATGTTATGTAGAAAAGAACCCAAAAAGAATTTTATAATATTGGAGACTGCGAATCTACAGGTCAGTGGTGCTGCATGTTTCCTGCCAAATTCCTTTGTCCATATTCACAAGTTCGTCGTCATAATTCGTGTCGCATTTGCAAGTTCAGACCTACCTATTTACGTACTTTTCAACCCCCGCAATAATACAGTCCACTATCCAATCAAACAAGCTCCCTGCGTCTAGGATAAACGCAAACAATGTATATTTCCGCGCAAGTATTTGGTGTAAGGTGCCACCATTATTTTTTGGTACTTCCACCTTGGTCTTGGTGCATGCCACTTCTTTCCTTTAAACCTCATTGGGGATAGAAATCATGGTTTTATATAGTTTATATAAAAAGAACGCTAGGGAAGTCTTGGAAGAGTCGACGAAAAATTTTAACGCTGAGAGTTCCTTGATCATGGGCTGAACTCTTGTTGTTACACCTCCACGCAAAACCTACAGAACAAATTTTGATAAAACTTTTATAGACATAGACACGGAGACAAAGGCGTTCGACCGTGAGTACTAAATTACTTAGCTTGAACTGTGCCACAGCTGGGCAATGGCCATTCCATTCCTTCCAACTGTCGCGATTCTGCGCCACCTCTCACCAATTCTCAATAGGAAGACATCCAGGTCTCCCCGCCATATCCACCGTGGTCTGCCGCGGCCCTGTGTTGTAGCTGACAACAATTCTGTGACCCTAGTGAAAAGGGGTATAAGCCCAATTTTGTCGAAAATGAGTTAAGTGTACCAAAGTGATCAGAAAAAAATGTTCTATTGTTTGGTAAGACAGATCTAAGCTATCTCTAAAAATAAGAAAGTTACTTTGTGTAAAAGGGTCCAACTGACACAAAAAAACTGTAAAAGTCGGTTTTCTGATCACTTTGGTACACTTAACTCATTTTCGACAAAATTGGACTTATACCCCTTTTCACTAGGGCCACAGAATTATGGGCTTACAAAACAATCTTCTTAAAATTATTTCTAACTGTCCATCAAAATTAAACGGCTACCTGTTAACATCAATAATATTTTCCTCTCATAAGAGTCCTCGGAATAATTTAACTTCAAGACACATCAATAAAGAAACAAATGACAAACAGAACTTGAAAGCAACAACGGACTCAGTACAAAACGCCAGTCTTCAAAGTCTTTTGATTTAACACAATGACGCTGAAAGTGTTCTCGAATATTTTCTTGAATATATATATACTAACTGCTCCGGAAAATATCGTTCAGCCTTAAAATCAATTTATGCACCTTCAGAGTTTTAGCTTAAGACTTTTCAAATGTCAAATTGTCACCTGAAAATGGATTAAGAAGACATTTGTCATCTGTCATGTCATATGGTGCTGTATTTGAAAAATGTTTAATTATCGTTAGGTTTTCCTAAATTTTCTAATGTTCTTTTTGAACTTTCTTTTTTTTTTTCAAAAAACCTTTCTTTTGACAATAAAAAAACACAACAAAAAAGTATTGGTGAAATTGGTCCAGTCGATCATGCGTGATGGCGTGACCAATGAAAATAGGGATTCATTTCTATATATGAAGATCGGTCGGGTCTCGAGAAAAATGTTCACAAACTCAGCAAGTTAATATAACTTGAAGTCGTATAAGGATTTGCAAACATGGCGTATTGATAACGCGTTCGGTTTTTTATTAAGCGTGTAAGTTCGGGTTTTTATTGCAGAATACGTGTGTATTTATTTGTGTTTGTAGTTGCGGCTGATAGGAAATTTATCACTGTTGAGATTGTTTAACTTTAATAAATGTTTCTTGTAGTGTTTCATCTCAGAGTAATCAACTAATCAGCACTGCTATTTTGTAAAATTCACCTCGTGAAACTGTAGGTGAAATGAAGGCGAATTGAGCCGTCATCTATTCTGTGCATAGGCATTGAAAGATCACTTCACTTAGACGCCCTCTGGGTGACTTCAACTGAATCGACCGGCTGGTGGTGAACTTCACCTGTTTTATAATTTGGCTTGTTTGACATGGAATAAATAGTATCACTTGAGTGTTTTTTCTTAAATTAAACCGAGTAATGAGCGTTAGTGTAGTGGTCTAGCGTTTTTGCAATGAATAAGGTCCTGAGCTTATGACCTCTGAGTTTCTTTCGGTGTTGTGGTGGTGTTGTGTTTCTCAGAGTAGTCAGATAGTGAAACTCCGGTCTCATATACTAGTTAAAAAATGACGTGTAAAAGTGTTTGTAAAAACCTAAGTATTTACAAAAATAATTTTTATTTTAATGCATTAAGGAGATCCTATCGTCTTTATATCTGGCGCAATGCCAGCTCCTACAACAAGAAGATAACTAAGATACGTTCTTATACTTTAAGCCCGCATCCCCATCCACACGTTATTCTGACATGAAAACTTAAAAGTCCTAAAGACTGTTTTACTTGAGATTAAAATAAAAACAAATAAAAAATCATATCTAAAGACGAGACGAGAGAGAGAGATGTAGGTACGTTATACATTAAAAAAAAATATTTGTATTCTTTCATTTTATTTATATAGTCATATTTCATACAAAATAATTGCCTATGTTACTCAGCGATAATATTTCTTTCTATAGGTCAAAGTTATTTTTTTAATCGGTTAAAGTTGTTGTGCTAAATCTCTAGAAACAAACAAACAAAAAGTCTAATCTTTCTTCTTTATAACATTAAGATAAAAGATAAAGATATTTATTTCCAGATAGAATATACAGTTCCACTTACAGACTAGTAATTTTATAATTTATTAAATTTATATAACTCAAATTAGTACTATATAACTCAAATTAGTAAAATTTATATTCATTATACTACATAATGAACTCTGGTACCCAAGATAAGATTTAACTTGTGTTATGGGTACCAGTGCTCTCTCATGGTTATCACAGAGTTACATTAATTATCATGGATGGAGGACGTGGTTTTGGTGGACCAACACAATATTAAATTAAAAAGAAATAATAAGCAGAAAAAAATAATAATAAAAAAAAAAAAATTTAATTAGTAGTAAAGTACCTACTGAACATGCATTCGTATATTTACTATATACTAATGCAAGTTCAGTACTTTACTTAACAAGTAATGAGTGCGCAAATGATCAAATGGAATTGTATATTACTAAATTAGAATGTAAATTCGTATATGTACGACGATCTTAGAGTACTCCAAAATGGATTAAAAGCGTTTCAGCTTGCTCTTAAGAGGGGAAATGAGGTTACTATCAAGTTATTAAAACGTTGCGAGAAAATTTTGTTAATTTCACTTGAAAATTGCAATCTTACCTATGATTTTACTCGCTAGAACCTATATAATAATGGCTTTTGTAATTCTAAGTAACGCATTCAATACGTTAGTAAGAATTATCTATGTATTTCCTAATTAGCCGCGTGACTTTGTCTACTTATGTATATTTTATAATACTGTAAAATTTTAACAAAATTCTTTTAGTAGCTTTGAGTGAAAGAGTAACAAACATTCATACATTCAAATCCTCACCTTAAACATTTATAATATCAGTATGATATCCATAATGGCATAATGTTCAATTAATTCATAGTATAGTAGTTAAAATATTATCATTAGAATGATAAATTGAACAATGTTGTGACATGGCACCCAAAATTCATACATTCAAACTTCAGACAAAACAAACGAAAAGTTCAGTGTTACCAGTCATTAACAAAGAAATGAATAACTCTTCTAACTATTCACACAAACTTACATCAGTCTTAAACCAAATCTATTGTACCCCTAACTCCACTAAACTTCGCTCGACTTGATATTGTAGTGCTATTACCCAGGTTTTAAACATGCAAATTCATTCAGCTTTCTTAATACAATCCGCCCTCAGAAGTTGAGTGGGCTAATAATTCTATAGAAGACAAGTATAATTTAATTTTTAACTAAGAACTTGTAGGGCTTTTCATGGTAATTTAAAAATTGAAGAGCTGAATTTAATCTTGAGGGAGGAATTAGGATAATTTTGCATTTTGATCCTCCGCCAATCCGCCATCTTTTGGGGTGCGTCATCCGTCGGCGTGTTCACCTGAATCTATTTTAAATTTATTTGATTTAAACAGCACGCAAAGATTTTCATTTTATTATTTTCGCAGCTGGTTTTCTTAATCTCAATGTGTTGTATGTTAATTATTGTAAGTATCGGCTGAGGTTCAGTTTTAATAGTCTGTATAAACCTGTTTACAGAAAAAAAAAATGTTTTATCATCAATCATCATTATTTAGGTACTAAATCCCAAAAAATTGTTAGTAGTTTGACTGTGCGGTCAGTGAGACTCTATACTCTTAATACAGCTATCTGTGACAAAGTGACTTTGACTCTGTGACTTTGTCACAGATAGCCGAGGCTTTTCTCAAATGCTAACATTCCCCAAAAAATAGTCAACAAATAAAACTCTTTCTAATCCTAAAGTAACGTCTAAGACAGATAAACGTCCATTCATCCACCGAAAAAAAGGAAACGAAATCCGTGACTCGAACCAATTTATCTCCTGAAGACAGCGTTCAACTTGAATTTAAATCCAAGACTTGGTCGGAATAGCAGTAGACACTTCGCTACAAGAGTTCAATTCTACACCCGCTAACACTTTGAGACGTTTAAAAAAAGTAAAATCTTTAATAGCGGGTGCCTTGAGTGCTGAGCTCGACAGGTTTGCCAAGGGAATGCCCAGGCATCGTCTGAATGCTTTGTGAAATGAAGAAATAAGTCGCTTCCATTTGACTGCCACTGAATTCTTTGATGGCGTTCTCTCAATTGCTCTTCTCTTTTAGTATTTCAATGATTTGATATTCATTTTGTATCTTTCGCAATTTGTGTTTTCGTCACTCTAGTACCGTTGCTGTTTATTTTTGCTGTGTACTCTTTGATTGGCTTGTTATTTGTAATCATAATTTTGTTGTTTATTTCTAAATATGTTGTATTTGACTGATTTGGCATTCATTTTGTACATACAAATACATACATCCATAAACTCACACCTTTCTCCTAAGGTTGGCAGTAACTACATAGCGCCACCTGCTATGATATACTTCTTGTGCTTCGTTGACATGTATACATGTAGTCAATGCTATTACTATATGCGCATAACTTTTCTGAAGAACTCCTCCAATAAGGTCTGTGTACACAGATCCTTCTAAAGCGACTAAAGCGTACCCTCCATTTTCTGTCTCCTGTACTTATTTTGTGTTTTTGTCACTCTCGTGCCAATGCTGTTAATTTTGTTGTATACTTTGTCATTGACGTATTGTTTGTATTCACAATTTTGCCACACACACCCCTTTAAATATGTAACATAACATAACGTCACGCCTGTAATCCCCGAAGGGCTAGGCAGAGGTGTACCTGGTAGTACCTACACCAACATTTCATTCATTCATTCATTTTTTTTTCCATTTTTTTTTCATCTTTTTTTTTTCTAAATATGTAATTTTTTTTCATTTTTTTTTCTAAATATGTAAATAAATAAATAAATTTGTTTGCTGACATTTTAAATCGTAAAGATATTTTTTTGTTTTCTCCCTGTTTTTCGCAGTACCTATATGTGCCTACTCTGGTTACACGACACGTCATTCCTGACGGCTTAAGTATCAGATAGCATAAAGTACGGAAATACTCCAGAATTCCCATATACCTCAGCCCCTCGACAAGTATATTCAAAACATGTACACGCAAAACAACCGACTTCCAAGTATGCTTTGACACATAACCCCAAAAAAAAAACTCGCTAAAGTTAAAACGGAATCCGCGATCGCTGCGAAAGGTGAAAAATTTGGAACACCAACCAACATGGGCATTTCCACGAATGTTGTTAGGTTAAGGTGAAAGCGACAAGGTAGTCCGCAAAATCTAACTTTTCTTTCGTTTTTGGCTATTTACCGTTTAGTGTCTGGATGTAGGTTAAACATAATATGACTGCGACCTTTTTTAATTACAGAATTCCAATAAATATTCCACAAGATTCCACAACTTTTCACACAACGCCATTTAGCCCCAAGTTAAGCTTGAGAGCTTGTGTTATGGGTACTAAACAGCTGATAAACATACTTATATATTTTTAAAAATACATACATATTATAGATACATGACACCCAGACACAGAACAAATGATCGTGCTCATCACACAAACATTTGTCCTGGGTGGGAATTGAACCCACGACCTCCGGCATAGCAGTCAGGGTCACTAACTACTAGACCAACAGGCCAGTCTACAATTATAACCATCCTAGTCATTTAGACAACCTTCTAAGTTCCTAAAATCCCATTAAATGATTATTTCATGACAAAGTCATTTAAATTAACTTAGGGGGTTGTATAAAAAGGTGTAGATAGGTTATACGCCCTCGGCAAGTGACACGTTAAAATGTGGCTAGCTAGCCACACTTCACCTCAGTGTGGCGTCGCGCCCCCACGGACGCAAGCGTGCGTTAGTGTACCGTTTTAGAAGATCGAATGTTGTTTATGTAAACCTATCTACACCTTTTCACTTATAATATTATCATTTATGGTTGTATTGGTGATTTTAATATTACTACGCTGTTCAACCATATTTGTTATGGTCTCGATTTATGTTTTAATCATGTAGGTACTTACAACCTGACACGAATTGCCAAAAACACAATAAAAATTAATTTTACAAACTAAACTAGTATATCTGGTATATCCACCTTAAAGTACGAACCGACAAAGTTGAAGAAAAAAAACCGCGTTATGCTAGAAAGTCGCAGAACTGCATACGTTAGCGGATAATTCGAGCTGGTCGGAGTTTCGCCGAAGTGGGCACACGCTACCTTACCAAGTGCTAGTTTCAACGGTAATTGTCGGGTGGAGTATAACAAATTTTGTTGTAACACACTTTGTACTAGGAGTGTGGTGCTTTTCCTAAATTACGTAAGTACATAGGTTTTTTAGTAAGTGCCTGGTAGATGTGCTGCAAAGTGGAGGTTAAATTGGATTAGATTTTAGGAACTTAAAACTAGCAGCAGCTTGCTACTTTGTCTGAGTGTATTTTTAACCTACAATAAAACTAGGGAGGTTCTCAATTTGACACGTGTATATATTACTCTTGATAACGCATAACTTTTTACACTGTGGTCTGATTTCGACGAATGTTTTTTTATTAGGTAGGGTATAAGTACTTCAAATAGAGTCCCATTTTGTACCCTAAAATGAAAGTGGAATGGAAATGGAAATGTATTTAAAAATAAATTGAAAAAAAATGTTAATTGAAAATGTATTTTATAATATTAATGAATTTTTTGATAAAAAATAATATTTGTTAATGTACCTAATATCTAATGGCTTATAATCTATAATTGTCTAATACTATTGTTGCATGTCCGACTTGGGTAGACTGTTGAAACCAAAAATGTAATGATTTACTAATAAGAACTCAATGTACACAGTTAAGCAATAAATTTATCTTTATCTTTATCTTTATCTTTAAGTCGCCAGAAAAAAATAATACTAGATTCTTAAGGGAAATAATGTCGTGAAGACGACAACAACAATAACAATATTTTAAATTAAAATTTTAATTAAAATATTGTTATTGTCGTTGCAACAGAAGCCGAAATTGGGGGAGGAGATTCAGTGGGTAACTAAGGCAAATGTGGTATCATATAAAAGGACTTCATTTGCACAATATTGTAGTAAAGTTAATTTTAAATTACATTTGCATGAAGAATAGACCGACCGACCATCGTCTGATGTTACGACCGACAATATCTACAACATTTTCACACTGATAACCTACACCGAAAACCGGATTTTCTTGTTACTACCTCATCATCTGCCTAGCCTTTTCCCAACTATGTAGGGGTCGGGTTCCAGTTTAAATTGTTTAACCGAATTCAGCTAAATATACCAGTGTTTTACATGGAGCGACCTCCTGTGAGACCTCCTCAACCCAGTTACTGGTTAACACGTTACCCCTTGATTAAACTGGTTGTCAGATTTACCGGATTATCTTGTACAGACGCCAGCACGTCAAGTTACCCCAATGTGTCAAATTTTCCCAATTGAATATAAACCTTATTCTGTTTGTCATAAAGTTGAAAAACGATCAAAGAAATTTGACACATTGGGGTAACTTGATGTGCTGGCGTCTGTACCTCAAACCTCTATAAACGGTACCCATATAAAAAATATTGTGCAATTATAACGCGTAAATGTTTTTATACATTTATCTAGGTATAGGGACTCTAAGAGATAACTCAGCAGTATCTTTTTATTTATCCTACTCCGGAATGGTACCTTTTTACCGTGGTCTCGAAAGGAAATACGACACAGTTATTTTTTTACATGGTAGAAGTCAGTTTGTGTGACCTCTGCTTTTCGTGTTTTCCATTTTCAAATGGTGTGTTTTTTTTTGTCAAATATTTTGGGCATAATATTATTAATCGATGATCAAGGTGATGGTCAATAGTACAGACGCCAGCAAAAAGAAAATATATGTAGGTAGTATGTGGTGTACAGACGAAAGCACATCAACCTACCCCAATGTGTCATTGGCTTTCAATCTAATTTGCTGTGTTACTCTATTCTTTTCTAGTTGTAAGTCTTCCACGTTTACTTAATAAACACATACTTTTCAGAAATGTATTACTTTGTAAACATTATTAGTATTTTCATGAATATGTTTTCTAACGATAAAATATCTTTGTTCTAGGTAAGTCCACAATGAAATTACTTAAGCGAAAAAATCCGTGCGGGACCCTAAATAGACAGACAGCAGAAGAAAGGTAAGTCGTTTATCATCTAAAAATGCTCTCGAAATAATGAAAATGTTGCCCCTTTTTTTCAATACGCAACCCTAAATGTGGTTCATCCATCATAGTGAGGGACTTCACGGGGTCTGCATAATCGAGTCATTTCAGTAATCTCGACTGAATGTGCTCTGAATCGATATTCACATCACCATTCCATTCTAAGTTTAATTCCCCTCATTCCGATTTCAATCGATCTATAAAATTGCGAGTTGTCCAATTTCCTAACATGCAAATTCCATTTCCTTCACTAAAATATGAATCATTTAATTCGGTGTTTCGTTTATTTAAATCACATTTTCTACACTGGCGAGCATTCGTGCTGTTGTTTCGGTTTTATATTTTTTTTAGGGTTTCGTACCTCCAAAGGAAAAACGATACCCTTATAAGAACATTTTGTTGTCAGTCTTTCTGTCTGTCTGTATGTCAAGAGCCTTTATTTCGGGAATGTATCTAGTTGAAATTTAAACTGGATACTTAGGTCTACTACAGTCCCATGAACTTGTGAAAAAATCAAACTTTTAAGATTGCATAAAACAAAGATAAGGCCGTTTATTCAGCAAAAAACCGGGAGTTGCCCGTGGTCCACCTACGTTTGTCCACCTGGTGGACCACAGGCAATTTTTTTTGCCCGTGGTCCACCTCATTTTTATTGGGTGTACCACGGGAAAAAAATATTTCCCGTGGTTCACCTGAGTATTTACTTGTGAGAATCTATTGCCCGTGGTCCACCTATCATATTTGACGGCGCGTTTGATTATTTCAACATCAACGGCTAGCGTGGGGGAGAAAGAACATGATGTCGGATCAGTTGGAGTCAGGCAAGCAATCCGTTCGCAACCCGAGCATGCGCTACGTTTTTTGTTGTGTCTAGTGATTTGGTGTGCCTAATAATTATATAATAAGATTCTCATCATATTTTGTGCGATGATATTGCGGACTGTCCTAACGTCCCTTTATATTAAATAACAAGATGACTATTGTTATGAAGATTAGGATCCTTTTTGAAAAAAAAACAGTGAATTCGAACAAACTAATAAAAAAAAAAAAAAATCTTAACAAAAACTAGGTAGTGCGAGTCGGACTCGCACAGGAAGGGTTACGTACGTGCAAATTATAGAAGTTAAACAAAAAACGTGGAAAAATCATGTTTCATAAAAGAGAATCCCAATTTTTTATAGTTTTATTATAATAATAATTATATGAATAAAGCTTTTGATACTATTTTATTATTTGGCCATTGGTAATACTGGCCATATAAGAAAGTTATTTGTTTGGTTGTAAGTTGTTTTCCTCAGTTCTTCTCGAATGTTCTAGTGTGTTCTACATAAATAATGAAAGACACATTTCGTATAAGTCTGCGTTCTATATATTTTATCACAATAAAAGAAATGATTTGATTTGATTTCCCTCCTTGCGTCGTACTCCTCAATGCTGTGGGTCGTGACCTCCCTGCTTCATCACCTTTTTTAACCCCCGACGCAAAAAGAGGGGTGTTATAAGTTTGACCGCTATGTGTGTGTGTCTGTCTGTCTGTCTGTCTGAGACACCGTAGAGCCTAAACGGGTGAACCGTATTTAGATGCGGTTTTTTTGTTTGAAAGCAGGGTTTCTTGCGATGGTTCTTAGAAATGATTCATCAAAGTCAGTTTAGCCGTTTCAAGGTTAGCTCTTTTGTGTTAGCTACCTTTGCTATTTTAGACGTCTATGGGTTTTAACTTTACATACAAACATATGCGTCGCTTAAAATTTCAAACACCCATGTGTCTTATATTAATAAGCAAGATTATGGTATATTTGGTCTAATGCAGCCAGGATAACTTGCAGACTAATACACTCTTGGGAAAATAATAGCAGATATGTCGTGTTTGGATTCATTTTAACCAGCATTTGATTTTGCACACAATGCACTGATGGCAACAGGATGAGCTGATGCTGCAGCACTTCAGCACACCAGTAGGTAGACGCTTAACAAATTAATAGCAGAAATGTTGTGTTTGGATTTGTTTTAAACAGCATTTGACTCTACATACAATACACTGAAAAATTCTCATAACTGTAAACTCTATAAAACAAAAATAATGCGTTTAAAATTTTTAAAATATAAACAAAATTTTAAATTTTAAAAACCCCCACCGCAAAAAGAGTAAAACATTTAAAAAGTTAAAAATAATACTGTCCTATCGTTGAGCCATGAAATTTTACGTAACGTCGGGGTACCGCGAAAATAAGTACCTGCCTACATACCTACGAGTACTAGGAACATTCTTTACTTAAGTGGTACCCCGACGTATCACATAATAGGTGCAGGCGCTGGTGGTAATGCAGGTGGACCACGGGAAAGAAAAATTACCCGTGGTACACCCAGGTGGACATAGGTGGACCACGGGAAAAAAAAAATTCCCGTGGTACACCCAATAAAACTGAGGTGGACCACGGGCGAAAAAAATTGCCCGTGGTCCACCAGGTGGACAAACGTAGGTGGACCACGGGCAACTCCCGCAAAAAACGCATATTTCGACATTCTCAAGGCAATCAAAATTCATAGAGTAGGCACTTTCCGTTGATCTAGAACTATGAAATTTAGCATGTAACATCGTTTTAAACCACGAATACAAGAAAACATCTTAAAACTATGCATTTGTAATTGTAATTTTAAATTGACTTAGAAAAAGCACTGAAAAATCTGCGCGATTCAATTCCTTAACTATGTATTTATAATGATCCTACCTAAGGAACCCTCGGTGGGCAAGTCCGACTTGCACTTATCCGGTTTACTTTTTTTATTTGAATTGTAGTTTTTGTTTGGTGCCTGTAAGTCTTTTGGATCTGGCCAGTATCCGCCTTGGCAGGTTGCCCGCCAAGTCTCTGATTACATTCGAAGGAGATTCGATTTCATTTCTCGAATATAACACTCGACTGTTGGGAACGATATTCCGCCATCCACTTTCTACCTACTTTCAGTTTGCTAATGTGAATGTGGTCATATTTCCCTATGTTTGTTGGCCAATCTCGCTAAATGATCGGCCGCAACATATTTGTGGTTTCGCGTAGTATCAGTTGGACTATTTAGTTGTGTGGTTTTATTTGTATTGCTGTTGTATTGTGGCATTGTGTTTTGTAGAATAAAAGAAAACTTCAAGCCGGCTGTGTATACTGTTTTAAGAAATCCATATAAGTAGGATGGTCGAAGTAAATTACACACAACATATTACCCACTTCTGCATAATAATAATTGAGTACAAGTACTTCAGTTCCTCAGTGCCTTTACTCTGAAGCGATCAGACACTTCATGTCCTAATTGCAGTAAGTCTAATATAACGACGTACGAGCGCGCCATAGTATAGTTGTGCCAGAACTTCGCCAGATGAACACACAATCTTACACTTTTTGAGAATTAATGAATTTACTCATCACCAAAAGAAAAAAATCCGGAACAGAGCCATCATATTAAGGCATTACTTTGTGTTTCGCCGAATGTTGGCGACAACGGGCAAAAATGTCTTAGAAAAATGCACCAGCAACATTATTCAATCACGTTCAATATCTTCAAAACAATAACCTTCAAACTCAACCCAAATACGAAAACAAAAAAATATATATAAAGAGCTCTACACTCTACAGCATGCCAAGCTGCGTTTATAATACTTTGTACAAGTGGACTGAACCCTTGCCAAATTGCAGCTACAGCCTTGGATCCAGTGCCACTTGGTAATATGACCGCCTGGCGCTGTTCACCCACTTGAAATAAGATATAAAAGCTACATTTCAAATACTTTTTCTGGCAAAGAGCGAAATAATACACGAACACGTGTTATGACATTAACAGTGCTGTTTTGGGAACTATGATAAACATTGATTTTGTAAAATGGATACCCAATCTTAGATGGAGAGATTTTCTCTAAATATTTTACTCCTTAGTACATTTGGTGATGGTCCGGGGTGGACTTAAAGATGTCCGGCTGTTCATGCAACAGCGACCTGCCTCCACGTGCTGATTGAAGGTATCGGCTTCGTTTGCTTTAATTTTAAATTTAAGTAAATGAAGCCGATGAACGACGAAGTGTCTCCTGTAAAATACACGAAGTTTAACCAAAATATAGCTAATATTTTGACGTAAAAGCGAGGTTCCAAATATTGCTATCGCCAATTTGCCTACCAAACATAGCTATTCCCCCAATGACGCTTGTTCGTTGCTACAATGTATTGGACAAGACCCATAGATGCAACGGACGGCAATACGGTTCGATAGTAAAAGTTTACGAGCCGATATTTTGTGTACGAAAATTCTAACTGTGCACCAATTTTAGTTGAGCTGAAAAGTGTATTAGATGACGTCATTTGTCTGTAGCTGTGTCTTTGTCTGTTTATGATTTTAAATCAGTTTGTTTTATCTGTTTTCTATATTTTAAGTTACTGCATTCGTCGGTCTGTCCTTTAACGGGTAATATCTCGGGAATCGTAATAATTAAAACTTACACAGAGTATGTATTTCTATTTCCACTAAAATAAAATAAAAAATAAGGGGAATATAAGAAACTAGCAGACGTCCCGCGGTTTCACCCGCGTAGGTCCCGTTCCCGTGGGAATACAGGGATAAAAAGCCTATGTGTTAATCCAGAATGTCAACTAACTCAATACCAAATTTTATTAAAATCCATTCAGTAGTTTTTACGTAAAGGAGTAACAAACATCCATCCATCCTCACAAACTTTCACGTTTATAATATTAGTAGGATGTGTTGTTTTCGGCGTTTTTGTTTGCCTTTCAATATCATACCGTGTTTGGCGTATTGCGGGTTCGATATGCTATGGTAGTAGTTCCGGGATTAATTGTTCGTGTATATGAGACATCCAAAATACAAGAGAATATTCCTAGTGTGCGGTTACGTTTAAAAAAAATGTTTTTTTTCTCGATTTACAAAGAATAACATAAAGTAGACATACGCTTACAATGATTAAAATGACTCGACGAACTCGCGGCATTTAATCCCAATCTCGCTGAGACATATTACAAAGCCACAGGTGTAACCGATTATAATTTATAATATTCCTAGCATTTTTCAAATACTTGTCGACTAGAAATTCTTCAAAGTAAATATGGATGGATCGTGCGTCAGTACACACCTGCAAGTAGGGTTGTCAACCGTCTTTTAAATCTAGTATTGTACACCATTTCACATAGGTGTATTTATTAATCAGCAATACTAATTGAGTACGCAAATATACTCTATTTTACACAATGTTTACTATACTTACTCGAGTCATGCATACCCATTGTTAGTATCTAATTTGAGAGTTTACTGTTAAAACAAACTAATAAAAAAACTCATAAATATTATCTCACATGCTATGTTTGGAGTCATACAACTCTTTTAAAAAAAACGTTGGTTCTCGTTATTTACCCTCTCTGTAATCAGACTCTTTCTATTAAAAAAAAGTTGGCAATCCTACCTGCGAATCAAATAAAGTATGTTACTGACGTCAGCGTTTCATATAAATTGAATTGTAGAATGAAATATTGAAGACATAACACAACATCTCGCCTGTATTTTCTGATAAGCGAAGTTCCGCATGCATATTCACTCTAATTACGCCAATTATGTTTAATTACAATCTTAACGCCCGCCCTCTATTCTATGGGACTTAAACATAACTGGCGAAATTTTAGTGTAGGTACCGTTGTCAAACTTCTACCTAACCCTTCGGGTTATTTAAAGCGTGATGTTATGACATGAAGCCTTAGCCGTGATCTTGTAACTAGAAAGTACAATAAGCGTTTCTAGCGTAATATACGCCACTAAAAATGAGTTGCGAGAACAACGTTGTACAGACGCCAGCACATCAAGTTACCCCAATGTGCCAAATTTTCCCAATTGAATATGAACCTTATTTTGTTTGACATAAAGTTGAAACACGATCAAAGAAATTTGACACATTGGGGTAACTTGACGTGCTGGCGTCTGTACAAGTAAATTCCAAGTAATAATTCGCGCAATGGTCTACCAACGACATAAATAATGCCAATTCCGACTTTTCGGATTCTTGTTACAGTCTTGTTGCAAGTCTTGCATCAAAAACGGTGAAGGAAAACATCGATGCCACTGATTTGCTGTATAATTCCTGCAATGTGCAGACGCCAGCACATCAAGTTACCCCAATGTGTCAAATTTTCCCAATTGAATATGATCCTTATTCTGTTTAACATAAAGTTGAAAAACGATCAAAGAAATTTGACACATTAGGGTAACTTGATGTGCTGGCATCTGTACTAACTGTTCGCCAGATTTTCATTATGCACCTAGTATTAAAACAACACTCCACGCTTGCATACAATGCCGAGAACACTAACAAGAGGCGTTATGATTTAGTATGTATATCTAATGCTTCCTCAAAACATGTCTTTGTAGAAAGATTTTTTTCTTTCTTAGGCCCTTTCCTATATAATAGATGAAATAGAAAACTAAGTATCTATAAACTAAATTACTACAGCTGTGAAAAAACAATGCTAAAGTACTTATTAACCATAGACTATGCGCAGACAGAAGACTCTACTTGTTGTCTCCAAATAAAAATCCTAACACTTTATGTAACTTTATTTACCTAAGTTTTAATTTTAGTTTTTTTGTACGTTTAAGTAGTCTGAAACACAGGTTCAAGTTAGTTGAGGCAAATTTGCAACTCTGCACGATTTTTATTTATCAAGGTTTAAATTGTACATGTGCCACTTTTATTAATAAACAAATTATTATGTAAACATTGTATGTTTCTCGGCTTACCGAGTAACCGAATAACCGGAATTGCTGATAGCACGGGCCTAAGCCAAGTGATTATCAGCTAGGTTAAGAGATGAAATAGTAGGAACAGCTACAACATGGGTTTGTGCTGTAGGTTGAGTAAAAGATGGGGGAATGTTTGACTGAGAATGTTGTTGGGGTGGGTCGTCTTATTATTATTATTTATTATTATTATTGTGAGGTAACCGGCCGGAAATATAGTTGAGAGGTAGGTGGCATTAAAACTCCCACAGCAGATTAATCATTAACCACAAAAAAAGACACTCGACTGGTCACACCCATGGTAAAAAATACCAACGTTTCTGTAATTACTAAACTCCTTCTTCCCACTTTAAAACATAACATCGTGCCTGTAATCCCCGAAAGGTTAGGCAGAGGTGTACCTGTAGTACAACCGCGTTTCGCCATTTATGGTTAAGTTCTATGTAATAGGGGGCGAGCCTATTGCCATCAATCGAGCACAAATCCAGACTCCGAGTAGCTTCTAAGAAATTCCACACAGCAAAACTCAACAAGCAACGTTTTGCCCGCCCCGGGGATCGAACCCGGGATCTTGTGCTGAGCAGTAGCGCAGTAGCGTAGGCAGTCCCACTTGAATCCGTTTTAATCTTTCGTTTAATTTGAAGTAAATACCGGGTAAATACGATCGTCTAGAAGCGAGAGCGGTGCCAATTCTCGTAAATCGATACACTTACCTGAAGTAGAGATTGAACACTCAACACCGACTCGTAAGCTCGCACCTACTTATTCACCTCGTACCTATGTGTCGTGGAAATTCTTTCTAGAACGGTCTTACATACGTGTCGTCGAGTTTATATTTGGTGGAAAATAGAAGGGATTTTTAAAGGCTTAGGTATTGACGATAGTCGCTTCGAGATGTCATTGGCCTCTCTAAGCAAGCGCTGTTGTATAACTGTATACATACACCCTACAACCACACTCAAATACTCGATGTTGTAGTGAATTTGTCTTTGATTTATAGTATTGATTAATTGTATTGTATAAATTCATGCTCAACCTACATATTTAATAATAATCATGTAAAATAAAATAATAGTTTCATGCTTGCAATCCAGGATCAAATCATAGCAACACGCAATTATAGAAAGTATATTATGAAAGACCACAATCAACCGACTGACACATGCAGACATTGTAACAGTGCTTCTGAGACTATACAACACATAACAGGGGCCTGTAAACCACTTGCACAGACAGACATATGCTTCAAAAAGCCACCATTCTGAATACATGCTGCATTACCCGAAAATTCTTAACTTCTTCTACACTATCATCCACCTTTACAATTTAAATGTCCCCTTACAAACTTGGTTCCGACCCGTGTGTAAGGTCGTAAACTCTCCTTGGAGAAGAAAAATAAAGAAATCGAAATAGTAATAGTAATAATAATAATAACAGCCAATGGCCTTATGGCTAAAAGCCTCGATGAGCATCTGTCGAGGCTTTCGTTGCACGGTTGGGTCAAGAGCCTGATTCAGAAGGCAGTACCTACTTCTTGATACGGCCCGCATCGTGAGGAGGTTCCTGTCTCTGGAGCCCTAACCACCGGTAGCTCGGACCCTGCTCCCGCCACCGGTGGTCCACTATTTTTTATATTTTTAAATGTTCTTATCTTTTTATATCAATATTTAAAAATGTAATTTATATGTATATACAGGAAATAAATGGAATAATAATAACTTTTATGGTACAGATAACCTTTGTTGCAAAAATAATTTAAACAATTAGGTTACAAGTTAAGATACATAAAGGTAGCTTAGATAGATTAGCTTAGCTTTCTTCTTAGCTTAGCTTAGCTCAACATTAGACAGATGTGTTGTTGTCATGTGTAAGTAGTCAGAGCCCGAAACTCTGGCAACCAGTTTAACCAAGGGGTAGACAGTAGACCAGGGCTAGGTAGACAGCAGCTTCATGTAAAACACGGGTATTCAGCTATCAGGTTAGACTGGAATCCGACCCAAAAATAGTTAGATAAAGGCTAGGCAGATGATGTGTTGATGGGTAGTCTGTTGCGTCATTTTTTCTTTCTAGCTTAAACTCTAGTAAGTTTTGTTGGTCGGGTCGTAAATACTGATCCTCAGCGGAATTTGATTAGATGAATATTGATTTTTGGTCATCTAAACTAATATTATATAGAGGAAAAGTTTGATTGTTTGTTTGTTTGCGTTGAATATGCTCTGAACCTACTGGACCGATTTGAAAAATTATTTTACCGTTGGGAAGCTACACTATCCCCTGGTGACATAGGCTTCTTTATATTCCCGTATTCCCAAGGGAACGGGAACCATGCGGGTGAAATCGCGTGACGTCTGCTAGTATTTACTAAAAACGATCACAACTGAACATCAGTCTGAGCAAAAGTCTAATAAAATTACCTTTTTCTGTTTGACAAAAATCGTCCCGATAATTCTTTATTATGCCATTACGCTCGTGCATATGTATTTATGTTAATTATTACGATTGTATTCTCATGAACGAGTGGATTTTAATGCTCCTACTAATGGAGTTTTCATTGACCATTAGTTAGCGGGAAGTTGGAAATACTATGCGAGTTTTTATCTAGCCTATAAGGACATACAACTAAATACATACATACATAAACTCACGCCTTTTTCCCATGGGGGTAGGCAGTAACTACAGAGCGCCATATGCTACGATTCTTACATACTTCTTTTGCTTCGTTTACATTCATACATGTTGTCATACACACACGCGCCGGTTGCGAGTACTACGCACCTGACCTTTTTGAAAAACCTCACCAATAAGGTCTATGTATGTCTTTCCAGGGCGTCCCCTCCTGGAGTTCCCACTTACATCTGCCTTGTAAATACCTTTCCGTATACAACTAAATATAAATATAAACGTCTAATTAATTAAAAATAAAATGTCGGTCAGGTTACGGAGGCTAATATCATCACAATGATGTCAATAATAATAATAAGTATGTCATTCAGAATAAAAGTATGTACATTTCTATAATTAGTGGCTGTTATAACAATAGGTAATAAATGTAGTTAATCAGGTATTGATTCATCATTAATAAAGTCCTAAATTGTATAATAACTTTTCTCAATTAATATTTCATTATTGAATTTCACTTCATTTTCATTATTCATTTCACTTTTGAATTTTATTACAGGCATATTTTTTATTAAGTACATTAGGTACTTACTTTATTATAAATACGCGGTGCAAGTCCAAAAAAACTTTTCTGCATTAGCGCGGTTTTACATTTCACATCACATATATGGTTTCAATATTGAGTCCGAATTGGATTCCTTCTGACCTCCGACAGTTTCTTAAATAATTGTGGATTGTCTTGATATGTAATCATGGTCACCCATCCACGGGCTAACCTCAGTATGCGTAGCTTAACCTTCGATCGAGCTGTGCGGTTGTCATTATGAGTTAACAAGTACCTTCCACATATGAACCCTATATGAGATTTTTTATTACCCATTTGGGACAGGTCTCCTTAGCTACCGAGTCACCGGTTTCCATTTCCTCCTCCCAACTTTCTCGTTTCCATAAAAACGCTGGTGTTATCTTATATTTCAAATGTTCAGCATTTTTTCCGTTTGAGATATCTTTCCGGTTAATTTAATATTATTTTACACTCAAATGGTCGGTGAATTTCTACCATTGCGGATGAAAAGAGTTGAATAAACACCTAATTAGTTTGCAAGTTTATGGATTTACGAGAATACTGTCATTTTTTACATGTGAAGTGAAAACCGTCAGGAAATAAATGCAATCTATTGCTTAAAACTTACACAACGCACGCGATGCAACGTTTGTACATACTTATATATAGATGTGTTGGTTACATTAACAGTTTTTTTTACATTGTATTATCATTGTGTTAAAATCACGTTATTAAATGCTATTTAACAAAATTTTAATTTTTAGTGCCACATCTAGATTACAAAAAAATATTCGACACATAATATATATTTTCTTTTTACACGCAATCAAAAAATAACGGCAATACATCGAGTCAGAATGTCGCATGACGTCACTAGCCAGTACAGTTTATACTAGATAATGACGTAACAAGCCCCCTCTCCTCAACTTTACTGCGCTTAATCTAAGCAGTTTTCCATCAATTTGAAAAAGAAAAAAATATATGTCGAATATTTTCTTATAATCTAGATGAAGGACTAAAAACTAAATTTTGGCAAATACCCCATTAAGAACTACATAGGGTGTAACAAAGAGCGGTCTTAACGCAAGCACCATCTTATAAGTAAAAAAATAAAACCGTCTTCAAAAAAAACACTAACCGGTGTAAAATAACTCTAAATTCGGAAGTCGGTGGCCCATCATGAATGAGACAAAACCACCAAAGCCACAGACTTCCTAATTTAGAGTTATTTTACACCGGTTAGCGTTTTTTTTGAAGACGGTTTTATTTTTTGCAAAAAAGTTTTTTTATTTTTCCATTTTTAGTTGCCATGAATTTATTTTATATTGTTAAATGTTAACAATACATGTCATGGTAATAGGGTTATCCACTTATCTCTAATAAATGAAACTTGACATATCTAACTGTCGAAATCTAGGTAGTACACATCTGCGTACCCCTCAGAGCATACAGGCGTGATGATATGTCATGATGTTGTATAAACAATAAACATCCAAGCGATTCCAGCAATCACGACAGATTTGCCGTCTATTTTTGAAGGGTTCCATTGTATATCTCCGAAGATCAGCACCAGATCTTCACCAAATTAAAATGGGACCACCTCCGGAGTATACTCCTTCAAATAAAAAAAGAATTTTGAGAATCGGTCCACAAATGGTCGAGAAATCAGGTAACATACAAAAAAAAAATACATACACACGAACATAGAACCTCCTCCTTTTTTGAAGTCGGTTAAAAAATAATCATGAATACCCAGCACAACCCATTAACATATTACCTCATATCTATAACATATAGACTGCCTCTCATAAACCTATTTACGGTTACAACCAATCCATCAGGAAAACCGATAATTCGGTTTTACTATACCTGAGGGCTGAGTGCCACAAACGAACTGCTCGTAAAACTCTCGGTAAGTTCCTGCAGAACATTCGGTATTAGCACGAGACTTAGTCAAGTTAGTTGTTCAGCTCTTGCTAAGTGATAACTTGTTTAGTTCAAGTAGATGTATTAGTTATTATGTTGGTACCGTGTTGAAGTTCGGTTTGTCAGAAAATTTTCGGTTATTTTATGTCAAACTTGGCAGTTGTACTT
Organism: Euplexia lucipara; assembly: GCA_921972225.1. Lineage (NCBI taxonomy): Eukaryota > Metazoa > Arthropoda > Insecta > Lepidoptera > Noctuidae > Euplexia > Euplexia lucipara. The sequence continues at coordinate 17,323,405 of OV179160.1, forward strand.
GGTTGGTTGATTATTTTTACTCAAACTACAACAAACTTACAAACTGGATGTCGCCAATGTGTCTGATTTATTTGATAGTCTTTCAACATTACTTATTACAAAGAGAATATGGGTTCATGTTCAATTGGGAAAACTTGACAGTTTAGGGAACTTTCATGTAGTTGGCGGATTATTTCCATCCTTTATTAATACTTAAAGTAATTTACTTGTAATTAAATTAAATTCTGGACTCTTTGAGCTTTCCGTGAGTATTTTTTATTCGAATGTAGCTATAGCAGTTGTTCAGTAGTAATAGTTTTTGTAAGAGGGTCTCGCGCGGTTGTAAAAATGAAAGTTACATTTCATGCGTGGACAGGCGGGGCGAGAATCGCCGCGCAGGCTGGACTGTAGAGTGGTCTTTCTTTTTCATGTAGTTTACATTAAAAAAGTTTACAAAGGTCGATTGTTGTTAGTATTTAAGCTGCTGCTTATTCATGGGATGAAAATAGCAGCAAATGAAGAATAATAGCTCTAAAGAAATCAGCCTACTCGACCAATAGATAATATAAAAATCCTAATTTCACAGTTGGCCCAATAGTGAAAGTCGTTCATTTTCATGGGTAGCACACTCCGCTAAAATATGGTGTAAAATAAAAAAAGAAACCTGTAAAATAGGGCGATTGGAGATAGCAAATGTTGTCAGTAGCTTATGACTTCCTTGTACCTGAGTATAATGGAAGCTGCTCATAATATCTACAAAGCTTGCACCCTGATTAGACTCAACGCGATCCCCTACTCCTAATAAGAAGAAAAAACCAATAAATTCTTTTTTATTGCCGCGAGTATTCCAAATTGCACGAAAACGAAAGCAAAAGTGAAAGTATTTATTTAGTAAACGCAGCCTGGACTTCTAAAGTAGGTGAATTAGGCATGAGATATTTGTTGTGGGCCTACAGACCCTTTATTGTTTTATTTAGACTGGAATGTAGTAATTGTTTCATGTTTTCGTGTTTACGTACGTTTCAGTATGTATTACTTTAATTTTCAGTTTTGGTACACCTGTGATAAAATGCTAAGCTGTTGAAAGATTATGCTTTGGTCATCATAGTCATTAGTATATAGAGTGACTGGTGGGATTAGTGACCGATACTTAAATACGTGATTGTACTCATGAATACGAAAAACTTTCACAAAAAACTTTTTTTATACTCAGTGGAGGCTTGTTATTAGCTATTTTTTATAATATTATATTCTTAATACACTGGATTGTTAGTCTGTAAGCCTTCCTTAAATAAAATAAATAAATAAATAAATGACTTTCAATTAATTCAATTACGTCAGTACTGCACAACGGGAGCGGTGGGGGTGGCGGGGGAGCGTTTGGCGCTACTACTACTAGTAGATTTTGCCCTTCCCGAGGTCAGACTATCAGCTGATAGATAGTGCCGATTTGTGCCTACTGTGATCGATCACTGGCGCGCGCGCGGGAATTTCAAACAGCGTTTTTGTTATTTTATTGTGTCATAAGTTATAGTGTATAAAAAAAAAGTTTCTGTGGGAGAGTTCATTGAAGTCATGAATACAATCACGTGTTTAAGTATCGGACACTAATTACCAGTCACCCTATTTAGTCAGACTATTTTTTTCGTGTCTGAGTGTAATATTTACTTATAACTAACTGTCCCAGCAAACATCTTTCCGCGAAATAATCAATTTATGTTGTGTTATTTATTTATTTATTTTATTAAACCTATATGCACTAGTAAAATAAACTGTACAAAGGGGACTTACTGCCTTAGGTTACCTTCTTAGTTTTAGCTAAAGAATTGTTAAATGTCAAACTGGACAAATGTGGACTGGGAAGACATATACCACCGTCTCGTCATACCACTAAAAATGACGCTGCATTTGAAAAATGTTTCAGTAAACGAATTGTCTTCTCATTATTTTTTGAGACAATATGATACAATGATTGCCCATGTCCGTCTCCGTGAAATGTCGGTTCGATCGGTTCTGCCGTTTTGTAGTGAACAACAAACAGACAAACAGAGTACTTTACAATTTAAGTATGGATATGTATGTATTAAGATAGTTTTGGACTAAGTTTAAGCGTTGTGTGAAAGTTGTGGAATATTACATAACTCTTAAGTTTAATTCAAATATGTTCAATAGTTTTTGCGTAAACTAGTAACATACATGCATCCTCACAAATTTTAAAATTTATTAGTTTTAATGGGATAGTTGGATTCATGTCCTAAACTATCGCCTTTGTCGTTCTAGAAAGGCACTATGCCTTTGATACGCGCTGTGTAGCTAAGGCAGGTGACATTTCTGGCTTTGAAACTGAATATAAACGGATTAGGTCTATCAAGTAGTATACCTGATCCTCAACGTCTCTACACTGTAGTCGTGCAAGAACGGGTTGCATGACACATACAAAAATAACTTTGTTACGTGCAAAATCAATAACACAGGGCGGTAGGGTATCGACTGACATAATTTAATATGAACCTTGTTAAGTTCAATACATAATTCTGAACTCTGCAGCGTTGAAATATTTTGCCGGAATTTCATCTTTACTTCTGATCTAATATTATGAAGAGAAAACATTTACAGTATAGAATACTCTTTATTGTACACCATAAAAACTTGCAAATTATAACATAGGGATACTTAGGCTGATACAATGGGTGGCCTGTATTTATGTACGTAACGAATAACCAAAAAACTACTCGACCTTTGGGAAACTTTACTATCCCTGGCGACATAGGCTTTTTATCCCCATATTCCCATGGGAAAGAGAACTACATGGGTGAAACCGCGTGACGCTAGTAGTTTATAAGATACTTAGTTTTGCCCGTGACTACGTTCACTAAATAAGCAAATTTACTTAATTTTCCCAAGTTTAGATTACCGGGTCATCAAGTCCTACGTGTTTATCCAGGAAATATTGTGACAATTTGTATCCAAATCTGTTTAACGGTTTACGCGTGATTGAGTAACAAACATCCAAACATCTTAACCAACTTTTGCATTTATATAAATTAGTAGGATTTGCTGATGTTCTTTTGTTACTTAAAACTACAGTTAAATACATGACGCAATTTGAAAAAAAAAAATCTTGTTATACCATACAAGAAACGCGATTTTTTCGCCGTTTTTTGCTCGACATGGTACCAGAAAATTTCGTCAGTTATTTAAATTATGGGAAAATATAATATTTTTAGGTACCTACAAGTCGAAGGGGCACAGACCGCAAACTGCAACAACAAACTGCAAATGACACCACGCTTTCAATCTGGACGGCAACACTGCAACAGCATGATGCGCGCCGCGGCTTCACGCTGCAGTCTTGCCGCGCTCCGAATCAGTTTCATAAAGATTCAAAGAAACCCGTGATGTTCTTTGAAGTTTAGAGTTGCAGTTTGCGATCTGCGACCCTTCTCAGACTTCTCATCTTGTACCTTTAAACACTACTTAATGGAAATATATCAAGTTCATTGTATCAAATAAATTCGATTCATAATTTTCTCAAAACAATCGGCTAACTTTCAAACTTAAGCCGTATCTAGCAGACCTTTTTCTTTGCCTCTTTCAACAATTCAGTCAAAAACACGCTAATTAGCCCCAAGTTCTCCGTTTAATTATGAAACTTCCGTAGTTTCGGTACAAGATAAAATTTCTAAATATCTCGTAAAGTTGATTTAAAGTAAGCGTGCCGCATTGTTAATTAAAGGCCTGTTCTTATAAAAGTAAGGCTTTTTAAAAAAAATATGGGCTCAAGAAATATTTTCGCACTGAAACTACTCTTGCAATTTGCGCCGTGTTAATTTTTTTATTACTCTTTGCGTTTTATCGGTAATGGCGCTTTATTAAATTCACACTTTTCACTTTGTTCGGCCTGAAATTGATATCACGTTAAATATACAGAGGACGGAAAGAGACACAAGCTTCTTCTTTTCCATCTAGCTATTACTGGACCAAGTGTTTAATTAGTTAATTGAATTTTGTTATTTTTAACCGACTTTCAAAAAAGGAGGAGGTTCTATGTTCGTGTGTATGTATTTTTTTTTTTTTTTTTTTTTATGTATGTTACCTGATTTCTCCCCCATTTGTGGACCGATTCTCAAAATTCTTTTTTTGTTTGAAAGAGTATACTCCTGAGGTGGTCCCATTTTAATTTGGTAAAGATCTGGTGCTGATCTTCGGAGATATACAACGGAACTCTTCAAAAATAGACGGCAAATCTGTCGTGATTGCTGGAATCGCTTGGATGTTTATTGTTTATACAACGTCATGACGTATCATCACGCCTGTATGCTCTGAGGGGTACGCAGGTGGGTACAATATACCTAGATTTCGTCAGTTAGGTATGTTAATTTTAATTTATTAGGGATTAGTGGAAAACCCTATTATCATGACATGTACTGTTAACAATTAAGAATATAAAATAAATTCATGGCAAATATTTTTATGGCAACAACTAAAAATGGAAAAATAAAAAACTTTTTAGCAAAAAATAAAACCGACTTCAAAAAAAAACACTAAACGGTGTAAAATAACTCTAAATTCGGAAGTCGGTGGCCCATCATGAGTAAGACAAACCCACCAAAGCCACAGAATTCCGAATTTAGAGTTATTTTACACCGTTTAGTGTTTTTTTTTGAAGTCGGTTTTATTTTTCGCTAAAAAGTTTTTTTGTGTGTTATGATGTATCTCCGTAGTGGGTCTTATTATATTTTTCCTGAAGTTCACTTGCATTGTCTATCAGTTCCCTACTTCAGTTAAATTGTGTTACGTTCCAATCCGACCAACCCAAATGTTCTTTCTTTGGTATTGTTCGTCAGAACGTGGAGCTCTTCAAGTTCCGAGTTGAGGTCACGATTTCTGACAAATGCTTGCAATGACTGATCTGGTCCCCTCATATCTACACAGATATGGTTTTTTGTGGAAAGAACCGTGTGGTTCTTTCCTCAAAAAACCATTTCAGGCACTGATCTGCATGGTTTTTACATGATCTGACTGAGATAATGTCAGGACTTTAAAAGAGACTGTGACCGTGACTGTGAGTTTTTTTCGGGTTTTTCTTCCCAGAGTAGTCAGATAGTGAAACTCAGACCTCACCTTCTAGTTAAAAAATGTCATGTAAAAGTGTTTGTGTGAACCTATTTACAGAAATAAATATGATTTAATGATTTTTAATGATTTAATCCTTGAAATGAAATTTACGTTTAATTTAGTTATGTTTATTTTCTTAAATGCCTAGTTTGAAATTTCAAATTCTAAAGTCATATATTCAAATTAAGCTGAGAATCAGCACTTTTGAAGGTTAAAATAACATAAGACAGTCTCCCAAAAAGCCGCCCTTCGCCACTTCTTATTAGTGTCCGTCAGAATGTCCTTTTAAAAAATGTCTCGTTTTAGTTTTAACCTATTAACTTTTCACAAATGTTCTGATGTACCTTATGTGTACTTACGTTTAACAGTTTCCATGATATTGCTTCAGCCTTTTATTTATAGTCTTTAGTAACACGAAAGTGGGTCATGTCGTGGTGATTTTTTATGGGAGACTACGTTGAAAGGAGTTCAGTATCTGAATTCGTGAAGGTTGGTTACTGCAATTCCCATACATATTTTTTTATTGTTTTTTGACTCCCTCCCCACAGGTGGTCACACTTTTAATACCCCCGTGCGACGTCACATATTTTTCAATTTAATGTTTTAGAAATAATAAAATTAAAACAGCCGTTATTTTTTGGTTTACATTTAGCCCGTTGTACCGTATGCACCATTGACCTGCACCATCAATGGTGCAGATGAGACTAATTAGTTTCGTTTGCACCATTAATGGTGCAAACGAAACGGCGGATTTGATATGGTCTCATCTGCACCATTGAGATGACACAATATACTATCAATGTATACTTAGATATTTCTTCAAATTATTATTCTTAGACGACGGAGCCCCGCTACGCGAGGCTCCTATTTCTGTCTGCAGGGTTTAAAGGAACCTAACTAACCTAACGTCGGGATGCCCCAAGTCCTGTGTTTTAGACGTTCATTTGTTTTACACGATCATCCTTTCCCCGTGGACCAACCAGTTGGACAAAATTGCATCGTTGTCCCACGAAACAAGAAAAGTATGGTGAAGTAAGTTGTATTCTATTAATGGTGCAAACGAAACTAATTAGTCTCATCTGCACCATTGATGGTGCAGGTCAATGGTGCATACGGTACAACGGGGATGACCAATCATTACATACCAAATCAAAGTCAAAGTCAAAGTCAATCATTTATTTCAATTAGGCCTGAAAACAGGCACTTTTGAACGTTATACTTACAAATAAATTAAATTAATATGATTCTAGTTGCACATTCCAAAAGGTAGTTTTGTATGGAGAAGAATGTATACTTACTCTTTTAAAATAGATTTTACAATATTTGTATACATAATTAGATTGTATGTGAGGACGATGTACCATGAGAAAAAAAAACAGCTATCCTGAGATAGGTGATATAAAATAAGCAACGTGGCTGGTAAAAAAAAAAAAGACTACTCCGTGCCTCGGAGAGCACGTTAAGGCGTTGGTCTCGGTTGTCACTTGGAGATATTTGACAGACGTTACGACTTAAGACTGAGAACCATTTTACCCAATGGGTATCATGTTACCCAGTCACTGCGTTGTGGAAGTTAGGAAGGCAGTGCCTGCATGTGAAATACAGGCATTCAGCTCATCCGGTTAGACTAAAGGTAGACCAGAGTTGGGAAAAGGCTAGACAGATGATGAATTAAAATCTTCGGTGCCTTTTTTAGCGTCAGTGTTTCATAATTTTCGCTCAAACAATTGTTCCAGTAAAGTATTTGAAACTTTTTATTGTTATTAATGAATTCTAGGAACGTCTTTGTTCAAAGTTTTCTGTTAACAGAGAATTTGTTTAGACAGAAGCGGAATCATTAAAATATTTCCTAAACTTCTCTCGAAATGAAGGTCATTGCTTCTATAAATAGATGCCGACTAGGCATATGTATGTAGATGGCTTGTTATTCTTACCCTCTTAAAACGTTTCCTCATTATTATGAGACCAGTTCTGTCTAACAATTGACACTTCTAAACACAACGCTTGTTAGCAACTTTTTTCCATATATTACACCAGCGCGGTTTCAGCTGCGTAGGTCTCGTTCCCGTGGGAATAGAGGGATAAAAAGTAGCCTATGTCAGCCGGGTATAGTGTAGCTCCCCAACGGTGAAATTATTGTTCAAATCGGTCCAGTAATTTTTAAGTTTATTCGTTTCATACAAAAATACAAACCTTTCCTTTTTATAATTTGAGTATAGATCTAGATTACGTGTAGCCCTGAGACAGCTAGAAGGCGTTGCATCAGACTCCGTAGAAGATGGCGGGACGAGCAACACAAAACAGGCGACCAGTGGTTTAAGCCTTGGATCAAAAGACCTGGAAGTCATGGAGAAAGGTCTTGCCCAGCACTGGGATGACGACACCAACAGTAACAATATTACCAACGTTTCCTTGCCTCGTTGGTCAAGTGGTCGCTGAGCACGAGGTCCCAGGTTCGATCCCCGGGTCGGGTAAAGATTATTTCCCATCTGGAATTTCTCAGTATCACTCCGAAATCTGGATTGTGCCCGATTGATGGCAATAGGCTCTAGCCCCCTATTACATGGGACTTAAACATAACTGGCAAAATGTGGGTGTATTACCTCTCCCTAATCATTCGGGCATCACTGGCTTGTTGTGATTTGTTACTAGCTTCTGCTCGCGACTTTGTTCGCAAACTAACTGATCCCATGGCACTAGGCATTAGTATAGCTTATTCCAGTTAAATAATTTATGAAGTTTACCCACTACAGGGTGTACCTACAGATCAAAGACATTCAATACCTATAGACCGGACATCACGAACAAAATTTTCGTCCGCAAAAGTGTGTCCTGCTGGATACAAGTCTATGAGTTTTTTGTAGTACGCTCCGCTGCCGCTCCAATATTCATATATTATTCTAGATGGCGTTACTGAGACAAGGGATCAAAGTTTTTCTATGACATTTCCTTGACATGCCCGCTCTATAGTATTTTAAATCTCTTTGCTACAGATACACCTCGGCCTTAGCCTTTGGGGATAACAGGCGTGATGTTATGTATGTATGTATTTCCCTAAAATTTGAACACTGAATTTTCGTGTTATTTTCGCTTGAAAATCAAGGTTCAAATGTGGCATGTATTATGCTCACGAATCGCCGGTTCCAAGCCTCAGCGGGAAGTAACAGTCCTTAGCCTTTGGGGATAACAGGCGTGATGTTATGTATGTATGTATTTCCCTAAAATTTGAACACTGAATTTTCGTGTTATTTTCGCTTGAAAATCAAGGTTCAAATGTGGCATGTATTATGCTCACGAATCGCCGGTTCCAAGCCTCAGCGGGAAGTAACAGTTTAAAATTTAATCACATTTCTGCTCTTAAATTTGTTTTCGTTGTGTGATGAGTGCGGCCATGATTTAAAACCAGAAAATGGGATTTTAGGCGGAAAATAAGTTGGTTGTTTTTTATCTCATTGAGATGCTGTTAGGATTGAGACTGCAAGTGATGTTGGTTGGTTGTGAAGTAATGAGAATCAATTTTTCACCACCGATGCTTAACTCGTCAACTTCCAGAATTCCAGACACAATTCAATTTCCTATTTTCCTCGGAAGCTGGCTTCCTTTCTGGGCTTGATAAATTAAATGAGAGGTATGTGTCTATTTCAGGGATTATAGCATAATAGCTTTCAACTGAAACGCGTGAGTTTTTTTTTGTATAGTAGACTGGTTTATCAAGATGAGTTTTAGCTATCTCCCGGAAAAACCTGTTCAGCCATTTTGAATGTTAGTAATATAGTGGTAGGTACTTTATTTCACTTCCGTTTATTTGAACGACTTGAAATGTGGTGTTTAAAAATAAATTGGTTGACCCTTCTGCAGACAGGAGTCCTTCTGCAGCTTAACAAGACACAAGCATATTTAGCTTATTACGAGGGGTTAAAAAGATACTCAATTCTTGAGTGTCTTTCGACCTTTAACATTGCAACTGCGATATTGATATCGTAAGATGTATAGCAAAAGACTGCAGATAGATGCTGGATGCGGCAAGGGGGCAATTAGGAGAGACCTAAATCCAGTTGTAGACCACTGTGGGCTGATGATGATGATGAAAAAGTAAAACACAGGAAAGTCTCAACACACCCACCGCTTTTGGTCACATTACCCTTGACGTGGAGATGTAGGTAGGCCCCTCGCGTCTGAACAACGGGCGAGAAAAGTATTCATATTTATACTGTTTTAAAATATTACACATGCAGCGCTGACACTTTTTTTAATATGATGAGAGCAAGGTCAGGCACAGGTCGTCTGGACGGCAGGGTTGTGTACTTGTAAGATGTGGACTTGACAGGGCTTAGGTAAAAAGAAAGGTTTAATTATATATTTTTAAGGCTTGATACAGACATAACAAAGGCATTACTTTTTCGTCTATTTCTGTAACAATGGTGTGTAAATAGTTGAGGCTTTCAAAAGATACTTTTCTTACATCTATACATATAATAAGACTGTAAAAAAACTGTGTCTGTACATTGAATATATTTAAAAAATAATAATTGAGGGGGGTTTAGAAACAGTAATAGAGCACGAATTCAAAAAAAAAAGTCTGTCTGTTTGTCTGTTTGTCTGTTTGTCTGTTTGTCTGTTTGTCTGTTTGTCTGTTTGTTTGCACACGCTAATCTTCGAAACTACTAGACGGATTTGAATGATTTTTTTTTTGTTATATAGATATTAAGTCTGGTCAACACATAGGCTATAATTTATCTTGGAAACTGGAACACCTGATGCAGAACCGCAACAGACCAGCTAAACTATAGGCGATACAAAAATGGTTCCATAGCAAAAATTGTTCCACGTGATGAGCATTTTCTGCTGGGGGAATAAATTTGAAGATCCGGAACACCTGATGCAGAACCGCAACAGACCAGCTAAACTATAGGAGATACAAAAATGGTCCCATAGCAAAAATTGTTCCACGTGATGAGCATTTTCTGCTGAGAGAATAAATTTGAAGATCCGGAACACCTGATGCAGAACCGCAACAGACCATCTAAACTATAGGAGATACAAAAATGGCACCATAGCAAAAATTGTTCCACGTGATGAGCATTTTCTGCTGGGGGAATAAATTTGAAGATCCGGAACACCTGATGCAGAACCGCAACAGACCAGCTAAACTATAGGAGATACAAAAATGGTCCCATAGCAAAAATTGTTCCACGTGATGAGCATTTTCTGCTGAGAGAATAAATTTGAAGATCCGGAACACCTGATGCAGAACCGCAACAGACCATCTAAACTATAGGAGATACAAAAATGGTACCATAGCGAAAATTGTTCTGTCTGGAACACCTGTTGTGGAACTCCAAGAGTCCAGCTACACCATAACTCAAATAGGAATGACGTCTTAGCAAAAGTTGTTCGGTCTGATAGGCATTTCCTGTTGACTTATAAAAATCGAAGATCAGAAACATTTGATATAGAAATTAAAACTATCACTAACTTCATTGCACAATTATAAAATAACATAAGTAGGAGGTACTACGCGGTGAAGGCGGGAACAGTTCAGGACTGATTTTCGATGACGATGGTATATCGTTGAAAATTAGACTCTACTGGCTAAAACTCCCATTTTTTTATCGTATGCCTTCGGGCTTATGTTATTTGAGTGTATAATTTCCTTTTCCATTTATCTTCGTTACACGGTAGCTTACCCGGTAACGCAGGGGAGCAGCCACTTAGATTTTAATTGATCAGGTATCATCACAATAAAACTATAACCATGCCTAGAAAGAGGTCAAATTTTTCCCAATGTTCCAAAGGTGCTAAATGATTAAAGACCATAAGATCCCAACAATCTACCGAAGAGCTTTAGGAGAGACTTGATGCTGTTCGAGAACATGAGGCTGCAACTCGCTCCGTGGAAACTTCTTGGGATCGCGAAGCACGCCTGCAGTCTCAGCGTATTTATATAAGTGGGGGAAGGAGATGCGCGACTGACCGCTGATCGTGAACGTCACGCAACATATTATAGGCTATAATTTATTTTGGAAAATGGAACACCTAAAGTGAAAGAGATATAAAAATGGTGCCATTGCAAAAACTATTCCACGTGAAGAGTGTTTTCTGCTGTGAGACTAAATTTGAAGATCTGGAGCACCTGTAGGGGAACTCCAAAGCCCAGAGACAATATAACATATACATAATAGAAATGGCGTCTTAGCAAAAGTTGTTAAGTCTGATGGCATTTCCTGTTGACCAACAAAAATAAAAAATCTGGAACATCTTGAATCGTCTCGCGCATCCCATTGATTTCCTGTCCCCGGGCTTATAGAATTCGACATCAGATGTTTCAGATCTTCGATTTTGACGACCCCGTTGTCGCTGGCATAAGCAACAGGATCCGCGTACGAAGTCGCGGGCAGAAGCTAGTAGCATAATAACAATTTGCCTGTATTCCTCCGAGGGTCAGGCAGAACCTTTAGTGCACGCACATGTCGTCAGTAACCTACATATGTGTGTAAGTGCTAAGAATAGGCGGCGAGTTTATTGCGATCGACCGGGAACAAATCCATTCTCCGGGCGACATAGAAAGACCAACAACACTTTACCCAACCTAGGATTCGATCCGAGGACCTCAAGTACAGCACCAGCGCTTTTTTTTATTATTTATAGGCACGCGTTTGACCACTATCTCACCTGATGGTAAGCGATGATGTGGTCGACGATGAAGCACGCTTGCCTAGAAGCAACCTGTTCACTCCTGACTTGAAGACCCCTAGGTTGTAGCTATCGGGAAACACCGACGCCGGCAGGGAATTTCACTCTTTAGCTGCTTGCTACCACTAAAAAACGACGCAGGCGTAATTTTTATGCAACCAAAATAAATAATTTACATTTAAAAATTGCAAAACCATCTCAGTACGCAAACACGGTACCAATACACACAAACGAAACGCGTTAATGATTCAGAAACAAAACACCGAAAGCTAAAATGATAATAATTGATTCAGCAATAAATAAATATGGATATAATAATAATAATTCGAAGCAAACCCTTTATTGGAACCCGTTCAGAGCGGTCGGCGAATCGTTTAGCACATTTATAATATGAATTTATTGTCTATGTTGGAGCTATAAATTGCCAGCGTCCTCGCCACTCTCTATTATTAATTTCAACGGCGAGCGGACGGCGCGAATTTATATTCTTTCACCAAATAATGAAGAGCTATCTTGGTGGCAAAAAAAGAGGAATTAACGAGAGCTGTGGTAGACAAAGGGGCCGGGGGCTCTACAATTAGACCCACCGCGGATGGATACGGGCAATTTGCAAACTCATTTGCGCTATTAATAAGTCGTGTCTGAAGTGTTGTAGTGTCCACAGTGGACCATGACAAGTATCTCTTTCTTAACATTGCCCGTATTGTAGAAATCAGAAAGAGAAATAGTACTTTTCTATCGTAAAGGTCTGACAAATTTTAAAAGGCTGTATGGAGGTTCTTTTGTGTTTTAGGGAATAAATTAACTATTAATTTATAATTGTTAAAAAGCGACCGACTCTTAAAACAGGTACAACGATTTTTTATATCTTACATTAATTGTTAAATATTTTTAAGTGTATAAAATCAAAAACATATCTAATTGATAAAATTAAGTTATTTGTTTTTGACTTTAAAAGTGAGATATCTAATTATAAAAAAAATTGTCAGGGGTACAAAAATTCTAACTTCAAGCGCCTATTTTACAGTCTTTCTGTCTTTATATACCGTTAAGTTTAAAAAAAAAAATTGCATTTTAATACTTGAAATATTTCTGTTAAGATCAACTTAGAGACAAATATCATTTCATTTTTTTTATATAACTGACTAAGTGCCCGGGCAAACCTTGTTCCGCCTTAGAATCAATTAAATAGTTTTATTTAGTTTTTATTAGTTTACGGTCCCGGTCCTATTCTCATACCTACAGAATATACGTACACAAAAGTTCATAACAATCGGTCGAGCTGTTACGAAAGAGTTTCGTAACAAACGATATTTTTATACTTATATTAAGAAAGATTTTATCTGCAAATTTTCATATTTACTTTCAATTTTAATTTGAGTAATAAGTAGCATACTGAAGCTGTTTGGACACCACAGACTACCTCCTGTCAAGATCCATTTCATATCAAGTGACAGGGCCTCAGGGATTGCCTTAACAGGATGATGATAAATAAATATTTTCCTTTAATCTTAACTCGTTCAGTTGTTTTGTCATCATCTCTCATATTATTTATGTATAATATGTATGTTTTTAGATAGATATATATAAGTATGTTCATTGGCTGTTTAGTAGCCATAAAACAAGCTCTGCTTAGCTTGGGACTAGATGGCGTTGTGTGATAAGTTGTGGAATATTTATTTATATTTATTTAAAGAATTTTTGAAATCGACTCAGCTGTTTTTGAGTTTATTGATAACAAACATACACACACGCAATTTTTACCTCTTTATAATATAAGTGTAGATTTTAATGGAGGGACTAAAGTTACAAAAAAACCGCTCAATTGTCGTGTTTATAATGACGTGTAGGTAAAAGTGTTTGTATAAATCTATTTACAGAAATAAATATAATTTATGACTAATTATACCAATATTGTGTGCATAAATAAGTGGGAAACAAAATGTTTGCATGTCATATAATAAATTATGATCTATAATAATGAATTTTAAGGCTGAAATTGTACCAACACTTATTGCGAATAGACCGAGTTGAATTGAATTTCAAAAATAATAAAAACTCAACTGCTTCCAAGTATTTTATTTTTTACTGCTTGTCGCTTAGAAAAATATATTCACCGTGTATATACAAATCATATCATACACTTAGACAAGTAAACAGTGAAGTAAAAAAAAAGCCAATTACCAAAGGCTCTTTCACATCAAGTGCCACATGGCTGGGACAAGAGGCCCGGGCCTCCGACGGCCCTCGTTTACGTTATCAGACTTTTAAGTGGAGTTCACAACAGCGTTACTGCCTCAATGCTTCCAGATAAGGCCGCGTATACACTGTCAACAGGTGTCGCAGCCTGATAAACGTTTGAATAGTTTTTGCGGCCGTATCGAGGAAGTACAATGGTATGCAAGATAAAACCCTCAGTCGTCAACCGCCTTTCATTCTAACCATTCTTAAAGCAAACAACGAGAAGACTCTTTAGAAGCTTTTCCGTGTAATGTCCTTAATATTTCGTAAATGATCCCATTGTTCGGGAGGTTGTCGGGTGAATGATGCCGGCAGTCGGACTTGAATGCTGCCTACCTTTTGTAAATGGGGGCGTTTTGGCTGTTATGCAAGTTGATATCAAGGTCTCAAGTCTCATTAATATTTTGTCGAGGAAACTCACGATTGCGCACTTCGTTTTTTTTTGTTTAGATTTGCCGAAACGCAGGGGTGAATCGAAACAAAGCCTTGAATTGGATTTTTATGTAAATATAATTTTATTTGTAAAAATAATGATTTGGTTGGCACAGTGGCTGAGCATTTGGATGCTGGCACGCGTGTCGCGGTTTTGATCCAAAGACGTAATGAATCATTGTATGGCCTACAGGATTTAAGGTCTGCCTTGTTTGTGATTTTAAACGTTTGTAAATGCATCCACGGTTCAGGAGAAATATTTCTTAAAAAATAGCTGTGGTATTAAGAAAACAAATAGATACGAGAAATCTGATAATTTGTGGAACTAACAATACTTAAGTAACACAAAAATCTTCTTAAACGTTACTATTCTCGGTATAACCGTAATATGACGAAAAAAACTTACAATAAATTCTTAAACACAAAATATTCCACCTCCGGCAAAGTGCTACGAAAGACGCTACGATTCCACGTAGCGCTACGCGATCACGTAGCAGCGTAGCCAATATAAAGTTCCGTAGACTGTCATTTATACGGAATAATTTTTATGGAATAATTTATGTGAAGATTTTATGCGCATTTCATTTTCTTATTCTTAACTTGGGTAGTACTTTAGTAGGTCAATTTTGGAGCTTAAAACTTTGGTAAGGATATCAATACGTAACATAATATCACGCCTGTTTTGTCCGTAGGGTTAGCCAAAGGGGTATCTATAGTATACTAACGTTTCACCAATTAGATTTAAGTCCTATATAGTAAAGCGGGAATCCATTGCCATCAAACAGGCCCAAATAACAATTTAAATTTTCAGTAGGTACCTACGCATGTTTATATAGTTTACAATTTCATAGAACAGTTTTTTTAGATTTTAAAACAAATACAAAAAGGTATATTAAACTTAGCAAGCGATTTTTGGCACAAAAGGTCTAAATGAAACTGCACCAATCATAAAAAAAATTGATGATTTTTTTATGAATCGGTGCAGTTTTATTTGTTCCTATATTTCTTTAAAAGCTGAATTCAAATATTCTTTATTATATAAAAACATTGTCACGGAATTACAAACAATAGTACTTTCTACTTGAGAGTGCTTGTTGCTATATTAAAAGTGAAATAAGTAACGCATTTTCAGTGACAGAGCTAAAAAAGAAGGAAAGAAAGAAATTGCGACATTTTCATAATTGCCGGCAAACTTTGTGGAATAACAGAATTCCTCTAGGAACATGACTCTTTTTAGTGTAACTCTAAACTGTGTTTGTAGTGCAGGTTAGTCATTATTTTTATCTATATGTGGAGGTTTATAATTAGTCATACAGTGTGAAAGGGAATACAGCGTTTTCAAATTTTTTGTCGGCTTTTCTTAGCAAGAAAGATCCAACCTCATTTTCTGAACCTGCTCATTTGCTTTAAGCCAAAAAAAAAACAAATAATTTTTATATCCAAAGAGATTTTAAATATGTGAGTAGAAGTGGCAGTAGAAATGTACTTTTTCATTTTCGTTACATATCAAGTTTATGTTTTTCATGGGTTTAACAGTATTAAGAAAAAAATTACATCGGAACAGAACGTAAAATTAAGGACTAAATATTATATCCATTTACAAAACTTATGCTATCTGTAGGTATGTGTGACAATGTCCTTTCTAAACTGTATAACCTCCTCGTTTTTTTTAAATCATTTAAAATTAAAAAAAAAAGATGTAGTATACTAAGTATTGGCCAAACAGAGAATTTCAAAGAAGGTTGTATTGTTAAGGTGCGGTTCCTAGAAAGTATTCCAGTATCGTATACAATCAGAAAGTTGCTCCAAGTCGGTAAACACGAAACCACAACTTTCCAGTTCGCTATTCCACGCTGAATTTGTAAGTGGCTGGTTTTATAAACGTTTTCTTTTTTAAAGAACACTTAAATGAACTCAAATTTTGTAATATACAGAGTGAAAAAAAAAAACAATTGGCCATATCTGTGAACCACTTTAAATCGTTCAGATAGTTTTTTTTTATACCTACTATAATAAAATAAAAATCCTCATAATTCATATACTATACCGGGTGAAAAAAATCAATGGGCCCTGAAGGTAAACCACTTATAATTGTTAAGATACATAATTCTACCAAGAGTTTCCCCTAGGTAAAATTATTTATCTTAACAATTTAGTTATCTTAACATTGCATTATTTATGTAAAGAAAAGAAACTACATTCTCACAGTTCTTGACATACATGCATGCTAGAATCGAACCAGTCAAAAAATAAACGCTTACAATTTTATTGTACAGACGCCAGCACATCAAGTTACCCAATGTGTTAAATTTTTCCGATTGAATATGAACCTTATTCTGTTTACAATAAAGTTGAAAAAACGATCAAAGCTGTAGGATTATTTGTGTGTATCTGTGATTTTGTAACTTTATAGTAGAGCGTGTTAGGTCTGTGTTTTTATACCCTTTTTTTGTATTTTTTACCTTTCTTTTCCTTTTATTAAAATTATAAAATTGTATTTATTACTTACCTTCTTATAAAAATCCACTAAGGGTAAGTAATACGACAAAAAAAAAACACATTAGGATAACTTGATGTGTCAAATATTCCCAATTGAATATGAACCTTATTATGTTTGCCATAAAGTTGAAAAACGATCAAAGACATTTGTCACATTGGGGTAACTTGACGTGCTGGCGACTGTACTAATTGATAAGATTATTGCACAGGGTAAAATCGCATAAACATTTGGTCTGAGAAATAAAAATGATCATGAAGAGATATTTCTCATCGGCATGTAAAACCATGTCAGAGCCATAAAAACTCTGAAAGTCAGGGCGGCATAAAAACTCTGAAATCAGGATAGTCACTATATGAAAAAGAAGAAGGCGAGGTTATTTAACTTGAATACCTTGTAGTGAAACTAGCTCGATGCAACGCCAACGTTGCGCCACTCTATTTAATTTCCGTTCTATTGAGCTAACTTCGCTCCGAATGCTCCGATCGCTCGCAACTTAAACGTCACGAAGCAGGTACGGAGTGGTCGGTTTGAGAATGTTTATTTTCGGTTTGAAACGTCAACATTGTATACATCGACGCAGAAACTGATACTTTGAGTTCGATACATGATTTTGGACCTCCCAATTTTTTTTTACACGTTCCTACGAAACATTACAGAAGAATTGGTAGTGTGGGGTGAAGTTTATCTAGAAACAAGCCGACGACGTCACGAGGTATCACCCGCGTAGATCTCGTGGGAATATAGGGATAAACGGTAGAATTTTTCAAATCAGTCTGGTAGTTCAATGCAAAAAACAAATAATCAATTCTTTCTTCTTTATAGGTAATAATAAGTATGAAAAATAATCGCCTGTCATTTGTAACATCTGACATATTATCGTAGTTAATACGCCGTCATAAAATGAAATGATAGAACGACGTCTCACAGTTATATCTTCACTACTGCGCAAATCAAATAACGCGCGCTACCCCAGCTTCCTGTTACACATTTAGTCCCCTTTTCACAAAATCACTCACACACAAATATCCAGTAACCGGGAAGAACGATGTCACACAAAAACAGGGAACTTACATGATGTACAATTTCAATACTGTCAGTGAAAATCGAAGGTAACTTCTCTGACAACGATTCCTAGTACCTTCTGTTACCAACAGTTTTACGTGTTTTCCGAGGCACGGAGGAGTCTTGATATGTAATGAATGGTGACCCATCCCCGGACCAACCTCGTCAAGCGTAGCTTAACCTTCGATCGACCTGTGAGGCTGATACTATTAACCTACAAGGTCCTCAATGAAATAAAAATGTAATGTAATATAACTGTACACCACTATTTTTCGCTATCACAGCTGCTCGTTACAACCTCGCCGCTTTATTTCCGCCATATTGCGCTAGTTTCACACCGTAACTGCTTTTAACTTAGACGATCGAAGAGTATGTAGGCCAGACCTACTACATTACCGATTGGCGACATCCATTCTTGTATATGATCATTTTGTTGTTTATCATGTTAAGTGTTTGACGGGGAAAAGTTATTTTTTTTAAACCGACCAAAAAGGAGGATGTTTTCAAGTCGAAAAAGTATACGCATAACTTTTTACAGTTTGCTCCGATTTTGATGTTTTTTTTGGCACAGTAATAAACAACAGTTATTATGTTATCAGTGGTACCTAAAGAAAATGTGTTTATTTTTTATTTATTAAATAATCAAACTGACCAGAGGCAGACTTAATGTCATTTAGGGATTGTATATAATTCAGGCTAGACTATAAATTACGTCACACGTTAAGGGGGGAACCAACAGACTGTGACATTGTGTAACAAGGAACAGGGGAAGCTGAAAGCTATGTGACGTCACATGTAAAAATCAAACATACTAAATGTCCCGTTGTACCGTATGCACCATTGACCTGCACCATCAATGGTGCAGATGAGACTAATTAGTTTCGTTTGCACCTCGACGTACCAGCCTTGTACCGTACGAAATTATATTTATTTCTGTGAGTAGACCTTTCCGAGATACTCTTACATGTACCGTATGTGACTGGCCAGTTAGTCTAGTAGTTAGTGACCCTGACTGCTATGCCGAAGGTCGTGTGTTCGATTCCCACCCAGGACAAATGTTTGTGTGATGAGCATGATCATTTGTTCTGTGTCTGGGTGTAATTTATCTATAATATGTATGTTTTTAGAAATATATAAGTATGTTTATCAGCTGTTTAGTACCCATAACACAAGCTCTTAGCTTAGCTTGGGACTAGATGGCGTTGTGTGAAAAAGTTGTGGAATATTTATTTTATTTATTTATTTTATTATTTGTTCTGTGTCTGGGCGTAATTTATCTATAATTATGTATGTGTTTAGAAATATATAAGTAGGTTTATCAGCTGTTTAGTGCCCATAACACAAGCTATCAAGCTTAACTTGGGACTAAATGGCGTTGTGTGAAAATTTGTGGAATATTTATTTATTTATATCGGTAAATATATTTTAATAAATAATTGGCGCCTGCTTTCTCTGAGAAGAAATGCCCAAAGAAACTCATGGGGTCATGGTCTCTTTCAAGGACAAGGATATAAATAGATTATGCGAGTCTAACGATGCAGGGCAGTCTGGAAAGGCATTTTGAAGAAATAACCATCACTGCTTTGAGTTTATTCAGCAGTTCAAAGTTATACCTGACAATGACGGAAGAATTAATGTCGACGTTTCCTTCAACATTGAATGGGAGTGTGAGATAAATCAGACCCCTATTGGAACGGAATGGGATACCTAATTAGTAGACGATAATCGACGCAATTACCACCCGGAAGGGTTGAGACCGGTGTCGTAATGGTATGGGCTAAGGAGCACCTTGTAGGCTGTTCAAATTTAAATATTGCCGACGTAAACGACGCTGTTGTGTACCTAATTAAAATGTGAATTGTCCGATGGATTAAACGGTCCGAATTTGCTCAGCGGAATTTGTTTACTCGGTAAATGTTAGGCGGTAAACAAAAAACGGGTAAACTGTATATTCATCTTTTTTAATTATACACATAATGAAAATGTAAACGGTGTCTCGTTGTTGGCTTCGTCTCCGGCGATACTTTTAGGTTCGAGTTTGTACAGGTATTAGAGTGATTTTTTCCTTATGTATGTACTTTTTGAGTTTATCTTAGCCATTTGCCGGTCGACTCAGTACAAGTCAGCCCGTGAAAAAAAAAACAGTGAACTGTCCATGCCTAGCATTAGGTCGAGACTCCACCAAAGCGGAGACGAGAAGAGCTGTGTCTTACAACCAATCAGCTTGCGTCACTTTGGCGGCTCAGTACTTAGTTTCAGCACAAAACAATATCCTATTGGTTAATTACGAGACATCTCCCCTCGTCTCCGCTTTGGTGGAATATCGCCCTAAGTATGAAATGACAGCTAAATTCGCTTTCACTTTACAAACATTTACATGGCCTGATTTTTACTGCAGTGCAAATAAAAATAAACTAAATTTTGTGAGGAATTTTAAACCTATAATGACTATAAGTCTGAAAATTGTTACCGCATTAAGCAAGCGTGGTATACTCATGCCTTCACATGAGGAGCAGGCTTTGCTGTACAATGGGACACAAACTAAACGCTAATGAATGTCCCATAAAAATTGGTCCAGCAATTTTAAGTATAAACACAAAGAAATGAAAAGACAGGCGGCGGGGGCATATAACTACCTTTTAATAACAGACAATTCAATTTCATTAATTTGCATCTAGATTTAACACAACATCGTTCATGTTTATAATTAAAAACTGGGTGCAGAGTAGTGCGTTCACGCGTAGTTATCAACACGGCCTACCCTTTAGCAAAAACTGGTGCTCGATGGCACTTGACCGCCAGCTATCGAGTGGTTATACCTCTTCAGCGGCCCGTCCTCTAATGGCCGTGTTTTTCACGTTCACCGCCGATAAAGCGATGAAAAATATTGATAAGTTTCAAGAACTATTCTTTGTGCTATTTTCTTTGAACATAACATCGCTTATTTTCTCCGGAGAGTTAGAAAGAGTGGTTTAAAAGTGTCTGAGTTGAGTTTTGAGCAATGAGGTACAGACGTTAACATGTCAAGCTATCCCAATTTGTCATATTTTTCTAATTGAACATGACCCTTTTTCTTTTGCAATAAAGTTAAAAATCTATTAAAGAAATTTGGCAGGTCGGGGTAGCATTATCTACTGGCCTCTCTACGTAGCCCGACATGAGAATTGAACCCGGAAGCATATTTTGTCTTACGGCTACTAAACCATAGATCAGTTATATTCTTTAGTAATTATTATAAACATACATAAATAATAAAAACAAAAAGAAAAGTAAAATAATTATAAGGGGGCATCAATCATGCGTCCCCAACGCCGATAATGGGAAACGTTCCCAAAAGACTGGCCGCATGTTATAAAAGAAATATTACTGAAAAGAAAACCGAAATGAAATACGTTATGAAGAAATATCTTCAGCTAAAAGATAACAAAACTAAAACCAGTCATCTGTTCATTTCCAAATTAAATAATCCGCTCAGCTTCCCTTTACTTACCAAAAGAGTTCATGGCAGTCCCTTTTCACTAAAGGACCCCTGTGGAAATTTCCCCCTTAGGACTTTTCGAGGGTAAAACCTTTTAAGACATTGACATTCTATAGAGATACAAGGTTGACCTAAATAGACAACACGTGTACCTATTCGTTATGAGGAGATGACGTAATCCCGGGGATACGTCAGAATCCAGCAACGGTTTGGTGGTGAGATTTATACTACACATACAAACAAACATGGCCTGTTGGTCTAGTGTTTAGTGGCCCTCACTGCTATGCCGGAGGTCGTTTCGGGTTTGATTCCCACCCAAGACAAATGTTTATGTGATGAGTACGATCATTTGTTCTGTGTCTGGGTGTAATCTACTATATATAAAAGAAAGTCGTGTTAGTTACACCACTTATAACTCAAGAACGGCTGGATCAATTTGAATGATTTTGGTCTTTTTGGATTTCTCGTTGTCCGGAATAGCATAATAATTAATAAAAAACATGAAAAGTCCTCGAAAAATAAATATCAAGAACATTCGTTGTCTCAAACATTTTTCAAACGCAGCGCCATCTTGGATGACATGACAGGAGTCAAACAGTTCCCAGTTCATTATCAGGTGACAATTTGACATTGACAAGTCTTAAGCTAAACCTAAGAAGATAAGGTTGTCAATTTATACGTACCTACGTTCTGAAATTTATTTTTTTACTAAACTTAGAGGTTTTATGTAGCATAAAAAGTCTTATATTTCAGAAATCAATTTACGTAATTAACAATGACGACAGAGACAAACTTTAATAATTCTTTGCAAATAGAACTTATTTTACTGTTAAGACTTTAATTAAAGTAGACCGGGAAAACTGTAAGTATAAATTGTATGTAACATAGAGGCAACAGTACAGATTAAAATTATGAATTTAGTATTTTTTAAATCAATGCATTTTAGTAAGGTAGTTAGGTTAGGTAGTTAGGTTAGCTATAGGATAGGTATGTTCAGTTAGGTTAGGTTATATATACATGTTGTAATTTTAATTCTTTCGAACACAAAATGTTTAAATAAGATCACAGTAGAGACTCGCTACATAAAAAGTAGTAGTAGTTATTATTGGTTTGGATTTATTTTTTGTCGTCTTATTAAACGTATGTATTAGATATACATACCTACGTTTAATAAGACGACATGTAAAAACAAAATGATAAGAGCAATAAATTGACTCTAAGGCACAACGAAGTTTGCCGGGGCAACTAGTTTATCTATAATTTATGTATTTAGAAATATAGAAGTATGTATATCTTTATGTAGTATTCGTAGCACAAGCTCTGGTTGGATTGGGGCTAGATAGCGTTATGTATTAGGTATATTTATAGTATTATTACCCACGGCTTTTTCCTACGAGTCCTTTTTAAAGATATTTTGGGATGCCCTAGAACATATCCTAGGGCATCCCGTGCCGGCGTCTCCACTTACAACTGCCTTATAAATCTACACTTATATAAAAATGAAATGACGTTTGTTAATAAAAATAACAATTAATGTATGTAAGTACCTACCCATACAATCTGTTACTTTCTGTCAAACATTTGATGTTCGTTCCATCGTCCGTACGGAACTCTTCTCAAATCAAAGAACGTGTTTAAATAAGGATTTCGAATCGAGAACATGAATGTACAATATTGGAATTATAGCGTTTTTAACTTGGAAAAATACTTATAATAATAACATGATTCTGGTCCCCCTAACATAGACATTTAGGTTTTATTGCCAATTAGGATAAAGCCGCGAAAATTTTAAGGGCAGCATGATGAGCTAAACTCATGAATTCCGTATGTGCGGTGCTGTACAGAGGCCAACACATCAAGCTTCCTCAATGTGTCAAATTTTGTTGATCGTTTTTCGAGCTTTAACACGAAGAGAATAAGATTCATGTTCAATTAGGTAAATTTGGCAATTTGGGGTAGCTTGATGTGCTGGTGTCTGTACCTTCCACACTGTATATATAATAAAGACTGTATTATTCAACAGACTCATAATTCATACGTCGGCCATATTGCGATCTCCACATGAAAGAACTTTTTTAATCCCATCCTTACAAATACGAGTTTGCTGTAAACAATTTCAAAGATTGTTTTTATCTACTGTCCGACCACGTTTGTTTTCGCCACAACTTTGTCTGTACGTTTGTTCTAGCTTAAATGTGAGTTTGGATACAAGTTTTTTAATTTTCCCCCAAACGCTATCCGTGGATAGATGAAACTCCTTCGTGAGTGAGTTTAGCAAATAGTTTTAGCCGTTTATTCTTGTCGAAGTTTTGTTATTTGTGTCTCCTAATCATAACATTTTGCGCGCGTATGGTTTGGTAAATGTTTCTTTCAGTTACTCGTTTCATTTTCTATTGTTTGTCTCGTAGAAACTTTTGCGGGTCGGTTTTTATTTTCGGGAATGCTTATCTAATATGGCAATCGATTCGGATAATCGAATCTTCGAATTAACCTGTTAGTGTTGGCGTAGTCTATCTCAACCCTAGAAGCACATGCGTACACATGTTCTTATTGATGATGTTAAAAGGTTTATAAAAGCTATTAGATTAACCAACCATCACTTAGCTTACCAGTCATTTTAGACAGACTACGTTTTTGCCTTAAAAAAATCGGCCATTCCAAATCCACACATTTGACGATTAACTATGGCATTTCTTTACTCCACGTTCATTTATAAGGGAGTAGGAGTAAAGACTAAAAACTACCCACATATCTTTCCTCTCTCTCGCTTTCAAGTCCACCCATAGTTTGCCTGTAAGAGATCGCTTTTATCAATAAGGCCGTCTTATATAACACACGCTCTCTAAATTAGTATTTCTAAGTTTTTATGTTGTACAGGCGCCAGCACGTCTAGTTACCCCAATATGTCAAATTTCTTTGATCGTTTTTCAACTTTATGTCAAACTGGATAAGGTTTATAATTTCAATTGGGGAAATTTGACACATTGGGGTAACTTGATATGCTGGCGTCTGTACAATCCAGTACAAATTTGTACAGACGCCAGCACATCAAGTTACCCCAATATGTCAAATTTTCCCAATTGAATATGAACCTTATTCTGTTTGACATAAAGTTCAAAAACGATCAAAGAAATTTGACACTTTGGGGTAACTTGATGTGCTGGCGTCTGTACGTTGAGCAAATATAGTAGTCCTGATGGCCCAGAGGCTAAAGCGCCTAAGTACATCTTATGCACGAGATTGTGGTTCAAATCCGGGCAAGTACCAATGTGACTTTTTCAATTCATATGTACTTTCTAAGTTTATCTTAGACATCATTGACGTCGGTGAAGGAAAACATCGTGAGGAAACCTGAACTTAGAGTTAATATAAGTTTGAAATCGACAATCCGCCTTGAGCCAGCGTAGTGATCAATGCTCGAGCCGTCTCTGTATGAGAAGAGGCCTTTACCCTGCAGAGGGACAGTAACAGGCTGGTATTATTATGTTTTTCAATATATTGTATTCTATTCTCAAAACATATTTACTGCGAAATGATACTTTGCATCTTCCCACAATATAAAGTTTCATATTATATTAGAGTTTACTCCAACTAAAGTCCATTCATCAACTGTATGTACCACGATTACGAGCCAGCTTTGTTCGAGCAAATGGAACGTTCTCGAAGCTTTTACACCACTCGTATACCACAGTTTACAAGCTGCCAAAATATGTAAATAAAATATAACGTAAATGTAAATTTTACATTGTATTGTTTGAGTTTTACGACGTGTAATAGAACATTATGAATCGTAAAAACTCCACGTTACGTCAAAGATAGTACTTTATATGCATTTTATTTGCTTTTGACAACGCACCGTTACGTAACGTTGAACATTCATTTTGTTTTAATGAAATTTTCTGTAAAGCTTTCATTAAGCGTTTATGAGTTTATTTTTAAAGTGGCAGTTACGGTGACGGGATAATGTTTTGAGATTAAATCAGCTGTTTTTTTTTAATTTTATATATTTTCATGTCGCTCCGTGCACAAAAATTATACTGGAAGCCGACCCCAACATAAACACACATACATGTTATATGTATGAAGCGGCAATACCCCAAAGACTAAGGCGTCGGCCTGGCGATCGATGTGTCGTATGTTCAATCCCCACCCATCGCACTATTGACCCACTCCAGATACAAGCATATTTAGGATAGTTGAAGGGGTTAACAAGAGTGTTCTTGTCAAAAAACAAAAAGCAGACTTGAATGAAACGCACCTTATCCGTGATGTTCTTCAGAAAGGTCAGGTGCATAGTACTGGTAACTGGCGTGCGTGTATGATTAAATGTATGGCCGTAAACGAAGCAAAAGAAGTAGGTATGTGTGAATCGTAGCAGATGGCTGCTACCTACGAGTACTTCTTTGCAAACAACTACAACTTCTTTGTAAACTGGCACTAAGTCCATACTTAGTGCCAGTTTCGGTCTGCCTCCGTAGGAAAAAAGCGTGAAATTATAAATGTATTTTGTAATTTTAAATATTAAGTTCTAGTTTTCATGAATGCTACATGGCACTACGTAGCTTCTGCCTGCCTCCGTAGTAAAAAAGTATATAAAATACAAAAATCGATTTCAAGATTGAAAAGGTCCCCTCAAATCCACCATCACATTTTTCGCTGTATAATTCATACATCAGACGAATCGCCGACAAAACCTTTTTAAAATAATCCTTTTGGTACCCTCGAACCCTATTTATACATATTGATTCATCGATCCTTAAGTCATTTTCAATAAATCAGACACGCCTCTTCGCTGTCCACACGCAAAAAGCCGCCAGGACTGAATCGTCCCAAGATTTTTGTTGAGTTTTTTTCAGTTACGGTCGGCCCCACTAGCGGTGAATCAGAGGGGAAATTTCCGTATTATAATGTCAATTTTAACCTGTCAAAATACGAAGGGCGGCTGATAATTTTGCGGCCTAAGGTACTTAGCGATGACTTAGCATCCCATCAATAATATCACTAATTGCTTGACTCATTGATACACTCGTACAAATAACAACTTGATTGTTTAATTGCTTTATTAATACCCTATTTTTGGAACAAACATCTCGTACGTCTCATTTCTCTATTTTATACGACTTTTTCACATTGATTGTGGCTGAGATGAGATTGAGACTAGATTTTTACCCGAGTTCGGCGAAGCAAAAAGTACGGTTCTGATTTTGACCACGATGTACAGACGCCAGCACTTCAAGCTACCCCAATGTATCAAATTTTCCCAAATGAACATGAATCTTTGCAGTAAAGTTGAAAAAATATCAAATTAATTTGACAGATTGGGGTAACTTGACGTGCTAGTGTGTGCTGTGTCTGTACAAATAAGTAAGAAAACAAAAAAAAAACTCTTATAAGGATATTCTCTTAAAGGATAGCCGTAGTCTTTGGCCACCTGTCCTAACCAGAAATACATCGTAACAGTAGTTAGCGATCATAAGCTTAAGAGCAAAGGAACATACAACTGCGACTATCCTCTAACTAAGAGAATATCTTCATGAAAGAATATTTTCTTGTTTCATACTTTTTTGAACGTTTATAATTACGAGAAGTTCCCTTTTGCTAACGAAATGCTTTGAACTACGCAATGTGTGTATGAATGTATCAGGCGCCTTATAGCCATAAGGGTGATTCACCGGATTTAAGGCCGACTGTACTCGTACTTGATACGAAGTCTATTGGCATTACATGAGCCGTGGAGACAGCCGGTTACCAGCTTTTTGTGGATTTGTGAGTAAAGTTGATACGTTTAGTTTAGTTTAGCTTAGCTTTGGATACTAAGGTTCTTTTTGGACCTGAATAGTTTTCGTTTAGCATTTTTCGTGTCTGGGACTTCAGAATAGAAAAGATACTCTTTATTACCGTTATAACTTACAAATAATTAATTATTTGAAGAGTTACATATGGTATGGCTTTTGTGTATGATTGATTTGTTGTTTCCTTATTAATCTTACATGCAAAAGAAAGAAAGAAGAAGCCATTTATTGGCAACAGCACATTTCATTGCATTGCTTATGCCTGTTTTTTCTGGAGGGTAAGACACATGTAGCCAGTTGTGTTTGAAGTTCCTCGAAAATAGGCTTTGAGCCTATTGCCATTTACTGGGCATACATTTAAACTGCAGGCTGTTACTGATAAATCCATAGAGAAATCGGCTTTTGATACCTTTAGGGCCGAGTCACACCGGTGTGGCAGCGAAGCGGCCAGCAGATTCAGTGTCATATAATTTTTAACTTTATCTTGATTACTATAAAACGTTGTATCGTTTGAGACTTCTTTGGACGTTGGACTCCTCGTTAGCCGCAGGAGGCCGCGCGACATCTTCAATTTTCTTAAACGATACTACGTTTTATAGTAAAGGCCTATTCAGACCTAAGCGGTATTCGCTACCTTCTTTGGCAGACGGTTGCAAAATTGATACTAGTAAATACCTGAGCGAAACCCACGCGGTATGTACCTCTACCCACAGCGGCAGCGAATATCGCTCAGGTTTGAATAGGCCTTAATCAAGATAAAGTTTAAAATTATATGACACTGAAACTGCTCGCCGTTTCGCTGCCAATCTGCCATTCCGGTGTGACTCGGCCCTTATACTCATTACAAATTGCTTATAGAATTATTTAAGTCACAAAATTAGTATAATTGTAGTATTTATTATTTTCTCTTTGAATCAAAACGACATCCACTCGTAATAATGACACTGTACAAATTGCACAGAAGAAAAAAATAAAAGATTTCTTACCAAGAACAAACTTTACAACGACTTCTTAATTTAAGTGGTACTTTAGTGAGTCGCGTAAGTCGCTCCTTAACCAAGAGTGTCTCTCAAACGGCTCACAAGTACCGTTCAAAATATTAACTTTTAAAGGTAGTAAAAGTATAGTCTTGGTGGTTAATTGTTGCTTCAGTTTATAGCTTGTTTTGTTGCTCATATAATGAGTGTATGTGTTAATCTTTCGTTGGTGTCTAAATCTAGTAGTCTACATCTAAATCTGGTGGTCCCAAGTACCAGGATAAATAGTTCTTGTCGTACAAGAATTGTGCTTATCCTACTTTTTACTAATAATCAAAATGTCAAAATTTGTGATGACTGAAGTTTGTAAATGTGGATGTTTAATAAATAAATAAATAAATATTCCACGTCTTTTCACGCAACGCCATTTAGTCCCAAGCTATGCTTGAGAGCTTGTGTTATAGGTACTAAACAGCTGATAAACATACTTATTTATTTCTAAATAAATTCATATTATAAATAAATTACACCCAGACACAGAACAAATAAAAGTGCTCATCACACAAACATTTGTCCTGGGTTGGAATCGAACCCACGACCTCCGGCATAGCAGTCAGGATCACTAACCACTAGACCAACAGGCCAGTCAGTTTGTGACTATTTCATCTAGTACTATTATTTTATTATAAATGTGAAAGATCGTGATGTTGAATAGATGTTAGTTACTCTTCCACGCAAAAACTACTGAACAGAATCTTATGAAACTTTACACATAAGGCACAGCTTAATTTAATACATAAGTAATAATTAATACAAATACATGAAAAAATCGCAGACAATTTTATCAAGAAAAATCTGAAACTGTTTAATTTCGACAAGAACGAGCAATGCAAAACCAATTTAATTAAATTTATGGAATAGAATTTATGGAAGATAAGATGTTAAAATAGAAATAAAGTATTTATTTATCTGTTAATTAGAAGTACATAATAATATTTTATTTTTAAAGCTATAATAGATATAAGCTAAGTTGAGTAAAGTTTGATTGTGAAAGTTACTAGCCAAGTTGTAAGTCATCTTGCTGCGCCGTTGCAGGGTCACTAGTTTTAAGCTTAGCGTGAACATTATAAATTAAATTAAATAAGTAAATAATCCATATCATCGGTAGAAATAGAGACCATATTACTAACTAACTCTCCAATAACATAACTTTCTTTACAATTCAATTTATTTAATTAAGATAAAATTACAACACTAAATGTTATAAATTATCCATATTTAGCGAAATTGATTAATTAATAAGAAAAAAACATTCAAAACACATACAATACAATACAAATAATAATACAATAATTACACACAAAATCATGAATGCAAGACATGTTGAGAACATTGCAAACATAGCGCACTGTATTTACTTTTAAGTTCTGTATCTTCTGTTACCTATGTTTTACAAATAATAAATGATTGATTGATTCATTGATTGGTTGACTTGTCCAGTACTACATGAAGGTGCTGTCAGTGTCCATTCTCCCAGCAATAAGCTGCAAGAAGCTGTTGGGGCTGCCCCGCAAGCGGCGCATCAGGGACGCTATTCGATTCACTTTTGCAATATCCCACAATTCTCCACACTATCCAACCAGTCTACAATTCTAAATAGAGGGAGCATCGGAAGATGTCACGTACCCGATAACAAGGTACACTCATATCACAATACTGCACTATTGTGTGCGCTGTTCCCGTTCAACTAGTTCCCTTGACTTGCGACCTAGCTCGACTCCGTACGATAGATACTGCGTTTGTTTCATTTGTTTTTTTTTACAAAGGCATTCTTACTATGGAAGAACGAAATTTTCATCCGATATTTGTGTCATAGTAGAAAAAAGTCTATGAGTCTAGATTGGCACGCTCCGCTACCGATGCTACAAAATGTCCTTAGTTGAAAAACATACATTTCAAAAGTTTCGACTTAATGGAAAAAATACCGTCTTGGAGACAAAATAATATTCCACAATAATATTCCACAACCTTTTCAACTTTTTCATTTAGTCCCTAGCTAAGCTTGAGAGCTTCTGTTATGGGTACTAAACAGCTGATAAACACACATAAATACTTCTAAATACATACATATTATAGATAAATTACACCCAGACACAAAACAAATTATCGTGCACAAACATTTGTCCTGGGTGAGAATCGAACGCACGACCTCCGGCATAGCAGTCAGGGTCAGTAACTACTAGACCAACAGGCCAGTCAAGCCAACAAAAGAAAGAGAGAAAGCCAAAGAGATTAACAGATCCTATAGACAGGACATGCGATGAATGTCAAAAAAAAATGTTATCCCCTGTTTCAGTAATGCTATCTAGCATAATATGTCAATATTGGAGCTGCAGCGGAGCGCAGTAAACGAGACTAATCGACTTGTGTCCTCTATGACACAAGTAGCGGATCAAAATTTTGTTTATGCTGTCTTGTCTATAGTTATTAAATTATTGATGATATCTACGCCGATAGTAGATTTACGTCATTAATTTGTAGATATTAGACACTCCATGTCACAGCGCGGCAGCGGTCCTGACTAGGAGCGCGCCAAACAATAGTTGTGACGAAACGTCCACCAGGATTTGGCGATGTTTTTGTGTCTGTTATTATTGTTGTTTTGTTTTTGTCTGTTTGTGTTTTGTGTTGTTGATCCTTAAAATAATCAGTCCCCTTCATTTCAACTTTGCCTGATTTACGTTTTGTGCATACTAAAAAGTTGCGCACACGCCAATTACCAAACCAACCAACAAACGCTTAACCAACAGAATTACAAAATCACTATTGTCAAACGACCTGCATTGACCGCAATATAGGCGACGAGCTATAATGCAGTGTTTTGCATCGGTATCCGCACTGCGCATTACATTGGCGGCGCAGTGGGCTGATACCGACGCCACTTACATGCTGGGGCGGCGATGCGGCCGTAAATTAGCTATTTGCTCGTTCGCCCGACGTGTGCGTGGTACGCAGTGGGAACTGATTCTAGGCTGGAGGGATTTTGTCGTGTTTGGTTTACGTGTTAGGTTAAAGCGCCATTTACATGATACAAGTTTCTTGCCTGTTGCATACAATAAAATTGAAGCAATAAATTACCTGCATGGTCTAAACAGTACGTAACATTTTGATCTTTTGCGCAAGTTTTGCTTGCCAACATTTTCTTGGTGTAAACAGCACATACAAAAATTTCTTAGGCGATTCTTGCATTCAATTAGTTTTCTCTTCATTTGCCAACATGAGTGCAGTAAGTGAAGGTTTAATTAATCGTGGGGCTAGTTCATAATATCGACAATCACTACATCGATGGTCGCTGTATCGAAAACGTTCCATCGACGGGCTAATGTATCGACAGTACCCCAAATCGATGGTACGATACATCGTTAGACAGATTGGATCCAGATTGGTCCTATTTGTATCAAAACTCATATCTGATTAGGGATCCTCGAAGAATTGAGGGAATTTGGCTCAGGTCGGGTAGTCGATGCAGCGTACTATCGATTTGGTTTACTGCCGATGTAGCATACCGGCGTTTTAGTGTACTAACGATGTAGCGTACCAACGATTTAGGGTACTGTCGATACATTAGCCCGTCGATGGAACGTTTTCGATACAGCGACCATCGATGTAGTGATTGTCGATATTATGAACTAGACCCGTTAACCGTTGCTGCTCTTCTGAGACAAGAAATATTGAGAAATCGTCGTAAAAAGAGGTGTTGGATCAAAAAATGGATAGCAAAAAGAGGAGTTCTTGGAGGAGGAGTTGGAGCGTCTAACAATCTTTGTGTAGAATTACAAATAAAAAATGAAGATGACTTTAAGAACATGTTTCGTGTCAACAGAACCCAGAACCTCATATTTTTTAATAAACAGACTCTTTACAAAACCTTCCAACACTTGAATGAAAAATTTGACAACGCAAATACGTGCAATACTTGAAGCAACCCGCCAAAGAATGGTACACGCACATACAACTCTCTATTTAGACAAGTCAAAACTTGAAAGCAATAATCTCCTAAACATTATTGTATTGGTCTAAACACAAGACATTTGCAACTATTTTTTGTCAAGACTTGCATTCAATAATTGCGTTCAATTTTTTTACTTGTATCCACGTGTAAACAGTTGCGTACAATTCTTGAAGGGCAATTATCGCACTTCATTTATTGCATTCAATAATTGCACTTGAATGTACAAGAAAATTGTATCGTCTAAATCACGCTTAAGGGTATGGTTCTAGTTAGTTCGATTTTGATTTATTTTGTGTAACCTAGTTTAAAGTAAGTACCTACCAGTTTTTGCATGCTACAAATTTTCACAAAGTGTTCTAATCTCTGAAAAAAGTATCTGCTGTTTCATACATTTTGGTTGAGTAGGTATCAAACTTTTCTATTCAACAGATGATTTTTTTTCGCGATAATCGAGTTGGTCCTTTAGTAAAAGTTGTTCATATTCATGGGTAGGACATCCTGTGAAAATTTGTCAGACGATTAAAAACACAACTTGTATAGGTAGGTACCGATGAGTTCTATAAGTCATATTGGCAGTTCCACAGATTTGATGGCACGTCCTTGCGCATAACAGTTAAGCCGAGATCTTAACCATCACGGCATACTGTACAGTTGCTTGTAATGAACAAGATTACCAAAAAATAACTACATCTAACTCTTCATCTTGGTTATGCTTAGATGCGTGCGCAATTTTTTTTTTTTTTTTTTTTTTTTTTGTTTTTTCTTTTTTACTGACAATGTGATTTGCACATTAAACCAACAGCTTCTGTATACAGCATTACCTTAAAATAATAATAATCAGCATCAGACTTATACAGTCGCCAATAATAGGTCGACCAACATTCATGTGAGTGAAAAAACATTTAATTATTATTAGCTTAATAATTATTAAAATTAAAATTAATCAAATTAAAGTTAAAAAGAAAATATAATGAAATTACAAATACAATTAGGCTTGTTAACCCCTTCCAAAGCTAAATATGCTTGTGTCTGGAGTGAGTTAAGGTCAATAGTGCAATGGGTGGGGTTTGAACTCACGATCCCTCGACCGCCAGGCCGACGCCTTAGATATTTGGGTGTGCCGCTTAATTCTAAACCTTATCTTTAACTAAGTAGATACTGCTTCAACTGCTTTTCCAAGAATAACGGCTATTTGGAAAAATAATAATTCGCCAACTAACTTACAAAGAAAAAGAGCACGACCATAAAGTTTCTTCTTAAACCCATACCTCATGCCAAAAAAAACACATCTCCGAAAATGCAGAAAGGAACTTCAATATATAGGTATATGTAAAGTATGAGGTACACCTTAGTAATACGACTGGCTATGTATCACGACATCTGACGAGCACATTTACAAGATAATTCTACGTCACAATATGTGACTGGGCTAGGGTCCAGGGCTAGTAAAAAGGTGCAAGTCTGTCTGATGCCAGCATAAAGACTGGCATGTTGGTCTTGTAGTTAGTGCCTCTGACTGCTATGCCGGAGGTCGTGGGTTTGATTCCCACCCAGGACAAATGTTTGTATGATGAGTACGATCATTTGTTCCGTGTCTAGTTGTGATTTATCTGTAGTTGGTATGTATTTAGAAATATTTAAGTATGTTTAACAGCTGTTTAGTACCCATAACACAAGCTCTCAAGCTTAACTTGGGACTAAATGGCGTTGTGTGAAAAGTCGTGGAATAATTAAAAAAAATATATTTACTACGACTAAGAAACTTTAGTTGCCTGACCCGGGGATCGAACCCTCGACCAATTGCTTCTATTAGCGCTAGACCAATAAGAGACAGTCTTTACACAAACTTTATTTCTTTTTTAATAACCAAAACATTCATACAACGTTTTGTAGCCACAGCAAGGTTCAATCCCGACATTTCGATAACGTCCCAGTATCCCAATATTCTGGCGAGCCTGTTCGCTTCAAATCGTAAAGCAAGGAGTTACAGCCGTCGCTCGTAAAAACTCCAATCGCCTACGATTTTATGTTCGGAAACGGTGCGCGCTATATCGAAGAAAAAACTGAAAATTTTCCATTTGGGCCCGTTTTAATAAATCTGCGCGTTTTAGCGTGCAGTAAAGGGGGCGAATTATTGAACCTTGACTTTGATAGAATCATCAACACTCCGTTTTAAGTTCAAGTTAAGGATGTGTTTTTGAAACTGTCCTTCTTGATCACTTCAAAGTTTACTAACGTGGATATGCCTTTGAACTCTTCAGTTTATCATCTCAAGACAGTAACTTTAAGTAAAATAAAGTAAAAATAAAGAAAAATCGTTTATTTCGTAATTACACTCTAAAAAATTGAAGCCAACTAAGAGAGGTTTTCTCTTAGTTGACGTTAAATTGAATAAAACAACTATGATATTATGCAACTCAACCATAGCTGATTAATTACAACAGCAACTTCATTTGTGATTGAACGAACAATATAGGTATGTTTATTAATTTTAACATGTATTATTGTTGATTATATCACTCTAAACTTTTTTTGTATGACTTATTCATTTTTATTTAGTCAACATAGACAAATACGTCTGTTGAATCAATTCAGAATAAAATAGTAAAAGAAATCAAATCAAATGACAGTTTCGATAAACTTTATTTATAAAATTAACGAACATGTCGTAGTTGATTTAACTAAGATCTGATAATTACATCAACTAAAATGTAATGTTACATTCTATTATAACTAAAACGTTGAATCGACTTTCATATTTGTTGAATTTATCATTCGTTTGATCTATTTATTCAAGACTTCAAGAGATCCACCCTTCCCTATTCCTTCCTACCGGCTACCCCGCCCCGCACACACGCGCCGCTTAGTTCTGCTGTGCTCCCAATGCTCCTATTCTAAGAATCTTTGTAGTATCAAGTAATTTCAGTGTTTATCAGTGTCGTTAAAGAGTATTTGGCATAACTGTCGATTAGATTAACTAATTAGCTACAAGTGCAGTGACTAATAAATTAAAAGTGTAACATAGATACTATTATTAAGGATTGAAATGGAAAACGTTAGCGAACTCCTCAAGACATGGGAGTTAGAGGCTCTAATACCAGTATCACCCGTAAGTATCTCACTCGCTAGTTTATTTTTATGGTGCTGATTGAAAATGTGTTAAACTCGGAGGCCCCCGGGTGATATTCATGTTGTGTAAGGAAATAGGTAGGTACCCTATCACATACTGTTTCGAGTTTGCTCCATATAGGTAATAACGAGAGATAATTGCGAGACAAGTGGATGTGGGAACTCTTTCTCTCCCATTTTCACGTTCTCGCCTTGTTCTAATAACCTGTAGGTACGAGTATGTAAGGAGTTACTATGTAATCCTGTGGAATTAAATATAGTCCGTACATAAAAAACTATATTTGCATCAGTCACTAAATACCTACATGATCTGCTTTGTCTAATTTCAAGATAATTAGCCGTAATATTGTTTATAAGCATTCCCAATTTATAATTAATTGAAATTGATACAGTATTGTTTTGGCATGATATAACTGACAGAAAATTAAAAATAAAAGTGTCTTTTTCTGTTAATGTTCATTGTATTAATAAATATGTATTTTTATTTTCCAGATGCATATAGAATTTGATGCAGCACATGGTTTTAACAAAGACAATTTGTTTATTAATTTTCCATTATTGAAAATCGAGCTACAGGAACTGTTTATAAGAAAAAAACAACAGAACCATTTTTCCATGAACTGGTCACTCTTACCAATTGTAAGTATGAAAGAAATATCTATATAAATTTATACTCCATCCGATTAGGTAGTTAACAAAAGATAAACAATTTTGACATGTATTTTTAGTTAATAACACAGTTTAAAAATAAAATGCAGCTCAAATTATTATATTATTATATATTTATTTATTTTAATTTAGATACAACAAAAACGATTACATGATAAATTAAAAAAAATGTTTAAACAGTAGTTGTATTTAATTAATAAGCGTTTATGTAAAAAGACTTGTCAAGATTGTTTACCTTAAGTTAACTACCTACTCGGATGGAGTATAGGTGGTTTGCCGATGGGAAACTGCTCATATAATATAACAATACAAAAGTTTTATTTTATTTGTTATTGTGATAATATTTGTTGCTTACTTCTTCTATTTTTTTACAGCATCGAAAGAAGATTCATCGTTTTTATTAAACACTGCGGCAGTTAAACAAAAGAAGAAACGCAGTTCGGATGCAGGTCAAAGCTGGAAACCAAGTAAAGTTGAAGCCCGGGAAGGCTTTATAAAGCACGTGAAATCGAGTGCAGAAATCCGTCAAGCAATCAAGCCCTTAATGCAGAGTAAGGCATCGACACATACCTACCCTGTGTGGTACTTCATTCACAACTAAAAGATATTTTTTTTAAAGGTAAACTAGATGACATTTTTCGCACAGGTCCTGTTATAGATTCGTTTTCAAAAAATCTAGGTGAGAAACAATTATTCTGCTCCACTTTGAAAATATGTCAAAATAAGTCACTAGTCAAAGTTCCTTGGGCTACTGTTACTTACACCCGCTATGTACTTTAAGCACCTAATGGAAAAAATATGTAACCGCTCTGCGCTGTACTATTTAAGCATTCCATGAATATATTTTATTGTTTGTAATTATATTTTTGTTTCATTTTGACCAAATTTTTGTTGGTACCTAACATGTCAGCCACTTAGAAAAATGTTGTTAGACAAAATAGTTACCTATCAAGACAGTTTAAATATCCAAATA
This sequence comes from Euplexia lucipara, assembly GCA_921972225.1. Classification (NCBI taxonomy): domain Eukaryota; kingdom Metazoa; phylum Arthropoda; class Insecta; order Lepidoptera; family Noctuidae; genus Euplexia; species Euplexia lucipara. The sequence goes on from OV179160.1 coordinate 17,360,460, forward strand.
GAGTAGTTAAACATTCGTATTTTGGGAATAGAGAAAAAACGATCATGTTTTGATATCATACTTTTATTAATATATTGCTCTCAATTCAGACAGTATTCTGGGTATGATCTTGAGGTGCTAGGTTCATTAATTGGATCAGCACTTCAAATGCGTAAATAAGAGCACTCTCAGTATTTAGTGATATTTATAAATACAACCCTTAACCCCGATTTCTGAAATGCCGGTAAAATTTTGAGAAATGTTAAATCTCATGTCAAGTCATATGATTGGTTGTCATTTTGATCATCGTTAAAATTAACGAATCACAAGAGGTGATACTCATAGGTATATTCAAATTTGACCTGGATTTCAGAAACCGGAGGTAAGGGTTGTATTTATAAAAAAAACACTTAATACTGGCTCCTAAATACACATTTGAAGTGCTGACCCACTTAATAGATTGGCGCTAGTTAATGAGACAAAGTGTCTCAGTACATTCGATTAAGAGTAACTTTGCTGGCTTAATAATGTTTCATATTAGTAACTAACAAGATTAGTAGCTTATTCAAATAAACAAATTGATTGATATGAATATTAAGAGATTTAACTTGAACAAGATCATAGTTGAATTGATTATGGTAAAATAGTTTAATAGTAATTCAAATAATTAAAATAACCAAGGTCTTAGCTGAGTCTACGAAGATGACTTAGTTAAACTTACCAAGTTCTTAGTCGAATCTACGAAGATGCATTTGTTGCAATGACCAAGTCCTTAGTCAAATTTAGTAATCATAAGTAGTTATAGTAGTCATTTTCAGATTTATATTGACCAAGATTATAGATGAATCTATTATGTTGAATTCGTCATAATGGTCATTTTCATGTTGACGTTGACTAAGGTTATAATTGTTCTAGTTAAGAAGCAGATAGTAAGAGCAATAAAAATCACCTTATTTGATTTATCTAACGTCTTGTTAGGCTCGTATGGAATCAAGATGCTTGATTGCAATAATCACAATCCTGTTAGGAGCAACCATTTTTTTTTTAGAGTGTAGACAGTACAAAAAGAGGTATCGTTGGTTCTAAACTTTGGCAATTAAATAATTCATGGAACACCCTTCTAAAATTGCCATTTTATTTGCACAGCCAATAGATGTTATATTAATCCATCCTTAGAATTATTTCCCATGTTGACGTTTAAGCTAAATTTAAACACATTTTTTAACCGACTTCTAAAAAAGGAGGAGGTTCTCAATTCGGCGGTATGTTTTTTTTTTTCATTACAAAAAATAGTCGTTTATACATAAAATTAACTCGTAAACATGCATAACATTAAATCACGAACGTACGAAAGTACTGATTGATGACACTGCCTTCATTATGAAGCATGAATACCACGTTTACAACCACGTAATTATGGTTTAAATCCGTCCTGTTTTTCATTTTATTTCGGTGAACTGAAATATAATTTGACCACAAATGAGAGCCCTTCTCGATCGTGTAGGACACCGCGTTTTTAGAGTATATAAAAAAAACGTTTTCTCTGTGGGATGGCAACCCTGATACCCTGATTTGACACTTCTTTTTCGCGCGTTTAATGGCACCGCACGGGAAAAATTGTTTCGGAAGAAAAGTTTTACAAAGAATAGGCAAATGCAGTTTAAAGTTAGTGTCATCGTAGTGTGCACACAATAGAATCATGCAACTCCAATTGGCGACCCCAAATTCACCGTGACAAACCTATTTGTGCGCCTTGACAGTGGCGAAGAAAAGTTAATTTGGTGTTTACGAAATCAAGAACTAAATCAAGAAATGCTACTGGTTACGATTGTTGAGCATAATATACCGTGGGGGTACGTGATACTTTCAACACGAAGATCAAATTTGTTACGAGATAACATTTTTGATAGTCTAAACTAACTAATCAACTAATCAAGAACTAAATCAAGAAATGCTACTGGTTACGATTGTTGAGCATAATATACCGTGGGGGTACGTGATACTTTCAACACGAAGATCAAATTTGTTACGAGATAACATTTTTGATAGTCTAAACTAACTAATCAACTAATCAAGAACTAAATCAAGAAATGCTACTGGTTACGATTGTTGAGCATAATATACCGTGGGGGTACGTGATACTTTCAACACGAAGATCAAATTTGTTACGAGATAACATTTTTGATAGTCTAAACTAATAATACAGTGTCAACTGTTGTGCTTTGGCTTTGTTACAAACCAGCACGTACGTGTTTATGCATTAAGGTACGAGATACTGTTTATGCAATAAAATCCACGGAACGATTAAGCTCCTTGAGCAAATAACCTTGAGGGCCTAACACTACCTACGTAATACCGTAGAATACATTCAAAATGCTCCTGAACGTCTTTTATAAGTGTTAAAACCAGCACGAGATGCTGTGGATATATTAATGTGATCATGGATTCTCCTGAACAACAATATACACTCATGACGGTAAGTCAGTAATGTCATAAATTTGCTGCTGAACAACCTAATGTATTAAGAACAGTGCGAGACACTAGAACAGTGCGAGACACTGTGTCATGCAGCCAAATATTATGTCCCTGAACAAGCATATGTATTTCCATTGTATGCAATACTGTGAAATGCAATATAACATTGAAAACTTTAGTTTAAATGGTATCTTATGTGATCCAAATTGATTCTGAGAAACCTAAAAGGTATTTCTTAATGTTTGAAATGTCATCATTGTCTCACTTGACTGTTGATTATAATTATCAGCAGGAGACCCAAATGATCAAACCCGCGAGGTAGACATTTGAGATATTTTACTACGATTTCTTTCTGATTTGTATTACAAGCACTGGGCCAAGAGTATGAATATATTAAAAAATATGAAAATCTAAATATTCATAAATATATTTACAAAATGCATCACATAGTTGAAAATTCACAACTTCTGAATGCCTAGTTTATTTCATATGGGCAGCGATCTCTGAAGCTGGGGAACTAGAGATGAGTACATTGTCCACCAAAATGTGCAAAGTACTATGTATGCAAAGACATGTCTAGGATGTATAATCAATGAAACAATAGATGTAATGACTATCCTAAATTCACTTAGTGATATTTGTCATGAACAAACCTATTATTTTATAAGTTTGTGTAGTGAATACAACTAGAAATAAGATTTAAAAATGTGCTAATTCTGTTATGGAAACGGCAACAAAAGCAATATTTGCTAAATACATAAATTATTTGTAAATACGAGCGGTCCACTCTGACAAGGGTATCAGAGTAAATCATCTAAGGTGATGACACATTGGTTCATACCATGGACTTGCTACAGTCCACCACCAGGTAACCTTTAATTTTCTGTGTTCCATGAGAACTCCAAGGTCCCTAGGTACATGCTGGGAATAACTACCTGGTTTATGTTGAAAGTTATTGACCCTACTATAATGTAGTTGTCTAATGGAAATATAACATTTGATTTCATTTCTTTGTGAAATTAAGTACCTATGTATATATATGTATGTTACATTTCAAAGAAAATTGTTAGACACAGATCAGATGTCACATGTTTTGATTTAACAGTGAAGTTTCACTCATGCAAATGAGTATTACTAACATTTTTCAGTTGGTTACTAAAACACCATGCTGTCATTTATATAAGGGAAATGTAGTTACTTCAAAATATATGCCTTGTAATGAAACCTAACGTTTAACAAAGATTTATAATTATTAAACTTTAAAAGTTCATAAAATCTAGCAAGTTCAGCAGGATTTTAAAATTTTGTTTGAACTGCAGTCAGTGAAAGTCAAAGATTCATTTGCAGATTAAGAGTAAGATTAGTGTCCATATTCCTTTAGGAATCATATTTACTAGAAGCTTTGACTGTTTGTACCTACTCTAGGTACATATTAATATTGTTGTATGCATTACATGCACCAAAATTAAAAAAAAAAAAAAAAAAAAAGTAATTCAGGCTTCCTATCTAATAAAAATATTAATAATATTTTATGTATTGGCCATACATATAACAAGTGTTTACTGATCAACAAAACAACAATTAGTATGTATTACCTTGAAACACTTGGCTTCAGCAAAAGAGAAACATACAGAAGAAATGGAATGTATGAAGTACCTAGCATAACAAAAATCAAAACTAAATGATGATGCTTCAATGACTTATAGGGTTACAGCAACATTGTATGGTAGCGAGGTAACATAACACAAGACAGGAAATATTTAAATTAAATAATATAAAATTTGATTTACAGATGCTTCTCTTCTTCAAAGGCAATAGGCTCGCCCCCTATTACGTGGGACTTAAACACAATGGCAAAATGTGGGTGTACTACAGGTACAACTCTGCCTGACCCCCCGGAAAATTACAGGGCGTCATGTTTGCTTGCTTCTCTTCCAGGCTGAATTTGAGAGGTTTGCAGGTCTATGGGTGACCATAGACTATATCTTGTTCTGATGTAATATCCTATAAACCATTAAGAACTAATGGAAGTTTTTTCCTTTCTGAATTAGTGAAGTGCCTTGCATAATTGAAAAGTAATTATGAGGTTCTTCGGACAAAACTACTGCCCTAGTATGCACTTGTTACTCAATTGTCACACCTCAATCAGATTAATTGAAGAATATGGGATTGGTATGCAAATACCTTTTAAAGTTGAGGCATGTTGCTTCAATCTATGGATAACTGGGCAGATGAGGATTCGAGAATAATAACATAGCTAGAGTGGGGATTATCTATAGAAATATTTAATTAAAGCATGCTGTTGGTTCATTCCCTCCCAGAATCAACACAAACTCCAAATTATATGTGGCTGGGATTAAAGGCCGTTATAATATATTTAGTACACTCATTATACTGTATCTTGTCAGTCATTGCTATTGACAAAAAGTTGATAGTAACCAACAATTTTTTACTCTAATAGTGAATTATTATCTTTTCAGTTCAGACTACTTACTGAGAAATTTTACCCTGGCAGCAATCATCTTCTGTAAGAAACATTCATATGCAGAGGTTTGCCAGAAAGCTCACTAAATGTTATTTTATCATCCACGAGGTATTGTGAAATAATTTAATATTATTTATAAAAACTGATGGTCATTCTGCCTAAACTCAGATAGACATCTACCCTCATTACTAGATGTAATGCTGTAGGTACTTCACTGAAACACTTAGAAGAAATGAAGGCTACAGCTTACTAAACACTGCTTCACTTTACCTTCTGCTGGAGAGAAGAAGTAGCACAAGTCACAGATCAGGATAAACCTTTAACGAAACGCTCAACGGAATATAATCGTTCTGCGCAAGTATCTTAATACTTGGGTTCTCCTTCGTTATTTCTTATTGCTATAGTGCAAGAGTACTGAATAATTAGTTGACCATGAAATATTTATACATGTCTTAGTGGCAGAACATTATGTACAGTAATTAATATTGTTCAAAATACAAATGCATAAATTTCATCTAAAATTGTAAATGACATCAGTTAAATCACCATCCTAGGACTATAATGCTGTGGTTGTTCTAACTAGAGATTTACGAACATATTATATCAATCGAAGTCGGCTATCGGGACTAGTGCAAAATATTTTTGCTAGTTACTATTAGACAACAAATATTTGCTAGTTACTAATATTATACGAGAACATACCTACAGACAAGCAATTAAGATGGATTATGATGGTTAGTCATGAAGGAAAGTGGTAATAATACTAAAATATTGACTCCCAGTAGCAGACGTACAAAACAAGACAAGCAAAAATATCATGATGCAATTAGCTAAGACAAGTCTCTTAAATGATTGCTAGGTTTTATGATGCATCAGCGAATGCTAATGTGCCGCAGGACAGATTTATTTATTTTTTGTCTTTGCTTCCAATTTGAGGACGTAATAAAGGGATTTTGATATATTATAAATATATTTATATAGGTACATTTAGTACTATAATGTGACTAAAAATCTAATTGGTTTAGTTAATATGACTAAAGAACATTTATTTGGTAATTATTGTATAGGTTAATACCTGAGCAATGTTCTCACTAAGTTTAAATACTAATACTACTAATAAGTGGTTAAAACACTTTGAGCAAGTTGATTTCATGTAAAAGTTGATTCTAAATATCTGTTAAATCCTCTTTTATCTCAAGTGGCTTGCCCATAGCAAGCATGTGGCAATGGCCCATGTCGACTTGATACTCTAAACATCTCATTTGTGGTCAAATTATATTTCAGTTCACCGAAATAAAATTGAATAATCAGACGAACTTACCTTAAGTGAAGTCCGATTATAATTTTATGAAGGGTGAACTGAAATATAATTACCCGCCCAGCCCATTCTGTTTTTTGATAAAAAAAACAGTCCCTGGTCGAATGGGCCAACAATAAAATAATCTCTAAAAAAGTGTCAAATCAGGGTATCAGGGTTGCCATCCCACAGAGAAAACGTTTTTTTTATATACTCTAAAAACGCGGTGTCCTACACGATCGAGAAGGGCTCTCATTTGTGGTCAAATTATATTTCAGTTCACCCTTCATAAAATTATAATCGGACTTCACTTAAGGTAAGTTCGTCTGATTATTCAATTAAAATGCGTCTACTGTGGGGGGGATAAAATTGAATTTTGTTCATAGCGGGATGATGGACTTAGGGGATATTACTACCGGGCTATTAACAAAGTTATGAGCTGTTACTAGGTAGCCTGTTAGATGTTATTAAATAACAGGTTCGTGGTAGTACCTACGAGTATTTTTGGTGGGAGCTGTTTGGTATTAATGGAGTAGATTTTAATTCGCAATTTGTTTGACGACTAGAATTACGCTCGACACTTTGTCCGTATGCATTTCGTATTTTAACATCTTCTCTACACCCTCTTAGTTTTGAAAATAAAATCTAGCCTATGACACTCAAAAATAATGTGGCTTTTTATTGGTAAAAGAATTTTCAGAATTTTTATTTTATCATTTATTTATTTATCCAGTTTGTAATCCACAATTTGTAAGCTTAAGTAACTAAATAGTACAAATAAAATAAGTCGCCATTAACAGTCACAATACCCCCTGTGCTAGTTAATACTGTATTACAGTAGGGTATTATTTCTAACTAACAGACGTCCCGCGGTTTCACCCGCGTTGTTCCCGTTCCTGTGGGAATACAGGGATAAAAGTAGCCTATGTCACCCGGGGATGGTGTAGCTTCCCAACAGTAAACAAATTTTCCAAATCGGTCCAGTAGTTTCGGAGCCTATTCAATGCAAACAAACAATCAAACATTTCCTCTTTATATATTAGTATAGATGCCTGTAACAAACAAAAACTTAAAGCTTTATAGGCTCCTTTGGATAGGAATAATAAATTATAGAGCAATGAAATTGCTATACTTACAAACTAATTTGGCTTCTCGTGAGTGTGAGTATTTGTGTGTGAGTGAGTATATTTGATAGATATGTATGTAAGAATCGGTTCGGTAGATGGCGAAATGTGAGTGTACTGCTGGTACACCTCTGCTTAACCCTGCGGGGATAACAGGCGTGATGTTATGTCTTTGGTTCAGTTGCTGCAGAGATTACCCACTACAACCTCACAAACTCGTTAACTGAACCTCTTTATGATATTAGTATAGAGAATCTATATCTATACTAATATGTAAAGAGGAAATGTTTTATCGTTTGTTTGCATTGAATAGGCTCCGAAACTACCGGACCGATTTGTAAAATTCTTTCACTGTTGGGAAGCTACACTATCCCCGGGTGACATAGGCTACTTTTTATCCCTGTATTCCCACAGGAACGGGAACAACGCGGGTGAAACCGCGGGACGTCTGCTAGTAAATAATAAAGATATTCTAGTCTTTCTTAGTTCATCAAATGGATCATAAGTAATACCCTTCTTACAAAAAAGATGAAGCGTTATGTGGGACAGACTCTTATACAGTATACTCTTAGCTACCTTTGAGCACCATGTTCGCAGTTTCTTGTTTCTTTTGGTTCTGCTGATACAACATGTTAAAAAACTTATGTTCTTTGCTTTACTTTTATCGAGCAAAATTTGAAAATTTATGATAAAACGTCACGCCTGTAATCCCCGAAGGGCTAGGCAGAGGCGTACCTGGTAGTACACCCACATTTCGCCAGTTATGTTTAAGTCCCATGTAATAGGGGGCGAGCCTATTGCTATCAATCGGGCACAAACCCAGACTCCGGGCTGCTACTGAGAAATCCCAGATGGAAAAACTCAATAACACTATACCCGACCCGGGGATCGAACCCTGGACCTCATGCTCAGCAGTAGCGCTTGCGACCACTAGACCAACGAGGCAGTCGAGGCAGTAAAATTTATGATCAACGTGGTAAATGCTAAAAACTAATCAAATATTATCTTATTAATCCTTCAAGTTCCTAACAAAAACTGAATTACTTTTTTTTCTTTTTCAGGTAAGTCTCCAATCCTCAAAATGGATCCGTCAGAGCAACAAGCGAAATTGAAAGTTTCTCACATTTGGAAAACTGCAGTGTTTTTTACTAAAAATAATGACAAAATTATAATTTCTTTTGAATTGCACTCACATGGATCGATCGAAGACTGAGCTGCGCTGGCTGAGGTCTGTCCTCAGATGGGTGACTATTCATTACATACCGACCGAGAGCTCTACGTGTTCCGTAGTTCACGATAAGCAATTCATTTCGGTTGTCGTTCATGAAACTTTGATCGTTGTAACGAGTAGTTGGAAGTCTAGAAGTCTGACAACTATTCTGTAAGTCGATCCAATAATACTTAGAGTGGCAGTTGATGATATAAAAAATACTGACTATTAAATCATAATTGCCTCGAAACGAATTTGATAAAATTTCCTACAACTTAAAACAGCACTGCAATTTACAAAAAAAAAATAAAGTAATGAATTAATCTTTCGCCGGTTATGCTATTCAACACACTGTACGACACATGTAGGTAAGTTCTATCTAAGTAAGTACATTTAAGTTCTGCTCATATAAACTTGGTATGAGCCACCAATTACAGATAGCTCTTATCGAAGTTTCTACCCTCATAACTCGTTTTCTTCAGACTATCAACGACAAAGTTCGGGACATTGCATTGCAATCTATGCAATGGGCGTGTCTTCAGAGATTTGTTGATAAGAGAAGTGCTGTTAACCGTATCTGCTATGTGCTTATGAGACTTAACTTTGTTTGTGAATGCAGTTATTGGCTTTTAGCATTAATACCTGGAACTAGTAAGATAGGAACTTGTCACCACGGAACAGTAAAAGTGGTTTGAAATTGTAAGTGGGCATGCGTGCCCAGTAGTCTGATGTGGCAATGATTTTTTTTTGGAAAACATAGGAAAATAAGGGAAATTATTGAATGCCGCCTGCTACATTACATACACTTGTTTTGCTTTCTTTGATACCTCAACTGTCAAACTATACTAAGTATTTTAGAAGTAATGAGGGAACAGGTGAGCCTACATGCAGACATCGCGGTCAAAATCATAACGCTCTTTTTTGCTTAGCCAAAGTCGGGTAAAATAGATATTTAACAGAATGAAGATGCACACGAAACTAGTTGTTAAACAAAGTTATAAATCGAAAACAGCTTAGTATTTTAGTCCAAGATAAAAATAATATATTCTAATTGATTAGAAGGGAACTGTGATGTCAACGATAGCGAGCACCATTAATAGACATATCCAAATTAATAGACCTGAATTATAACTCTATATTTAGATCAATCAAACTACCAATCAGAAGGGAATTTATTTCGGAGAATATCCCAAAAATACACCACCAAAGCCGCATTTGAAACGAGAACCAAAAATATCACCTACCCTTAATATTAGCATCCATACTCAACCCACCGAAGTGTAAACGTCCTTTCACATTTATACACCCAGTCCCCAAAATATCGAGTGTTAATATGATTACGCGCGAATGTGTTTGCGTTAATTAATATGACGGTTGTGTACACTGCAGTGCAGAAATAGATAAAGCCTTCACGTAATGACAGGGTGGGAATCGTCGCACGCTGTGTAAAAGAGCTCCATTTAGGGGCCACAAGAATTACGGCGACCAGGAAAATGAAATTTTGTGTTGAGTGTAATTTTTGTGTTTTGGCAGTTGCCTCAAGTTTTTGCCTTCAGTAATGACGATGTGGTAAATGGCACAGGCCCATTTTTTTTGGGGGCTACGAGTACAACAGGAAATGGAAATATTTATTTTTGTTTGTGAATTTTGTAGAACGAAACATCTAAAGTAACAATACAATCTTATCTTGAATTAAAAGCAAGCTGGTGTGAATACCTAATAGTACAAGACGAAAATTGATAACATTTCATAACTTCAGACAGGGTAGGTTCTCTTGAGATTATTAAAGTATTAAATACAAAAGCTAGGTTTCTTACATAAAAGTACTTCCTGAGACGGCAGACAAATGGTCATGGTCTGAACGCAACAACTTTACGGAAGTTGGAACAAAAAGGCAACAGTAATTTATCAAGAATTAATGGTTTTATTAACGCGAAGATAAAATACGAACTTGGAGGTAAATATTAATTCGCTTGCTTGCATTTTCAATTTATCAAAAAAGTTTTATTTTTATGCACACTAGACCGAATCTTTTGCAGTGCAAAAATCTTCTTATTCTTTATTATTGCCCCTATTTGGGGTCAATCTTAACCGAACGAATCTTGTTTACTTTATTAAATTATTAACTGGGTCTGAAATGGGCTAGTGACAAAAGACTCATCTTGTATTACATTGGGCTTAAATATCGAAATGTACTAACTACAGGGATACCACTGCCCAAACCTTTGAGAAAACACAGGCGTGATGATGCAGATTATTTATTTTTTCTTATTAATAATATTATTTTACGACAATTGCAATACAATCACGACTGTATATGCCATTAAAGTTCGTTCGTTTCCGATGCAATAGTCACCGCCTTTTTCGTGGCCCAAAGCGCAACTTCCATCCACAATTAAATACATATAACACGTGCGTTGTCGGTGCGCGTTACTAATAAACTCTTAGTAATAGCCTGACCTAGTTTGAGAGCCAGGCTTTGTTTCACACTGTGCGTGAATGTACTCGGTGGTAAAGGATTAAAAGCCTCGCAATAAACACAATAACACTTTAGCTAGATGTACACACGATAACAAAAGTGATTTTCTCAGAAATCACTGTTGTTTTTATGAAGCGTTGTTTGTACAGTGATGTAAAAAGAACAGGTTTTAATAGTGGAACAGTTATGGGCATAAATATGGTTCCAGGTAATCTAAAAAATATAGTCTCATCTAAGCATGTTAGGCTAATAGTAGGATAGTCATCAAGAGGCGCATGGGCGGCATAAATACTAACACTGGCACTTGGGGGCTAGACAAAGTAACCTTTAACGATAATGAACTTCGATAAATTCGAAATGTGTCTGTGTGTGTATGTGTTTCAAAGCTCATGCCAGCTTTGAAACACATACACACACGTATGTGTTTCAAAGCTTATGCCAATTCCATACATCTCGGATTTCTTGGCCACCAAGTTAGTCACTCATCACACAAAAAATAGAAGAAAATCAAGAGTGCATGTTAAAAAAGAAAAAAAAACCTCGGCACACACCCGGTGTGTAACACAAAAGTATGGTAGTAGTTAAAGCATCATGCGACTGAAAATGCCTTCTTCCTCCAAAGAAGAATAAAGCAAGTACTACAAACGTTTATCCCAAGAAGTAGTCGTCTAGTGGTCAAAATTTCGGCATTAATATTTACAGTTCTTCTCCACTCTTTATTATACTAGCTACCCGGGCAAACTTTGTCATGCCCTTTTTTTAATAGTTTGTAACCTACCCAACCTTTATATCCTAAGTAGACACGAAAAATTTCATAAGAATCGGTAAAATCGTCTCGGAGGAGTTTTATAAGAAATACTGTGACACGACAACTTTATAAATGAAGATACGACTACCAGAAGCCCATGAGGTGGCCTTAGTTGGCAAACGCTAATATCAGTATGTCAAATTTCACACTCCTCCATGAGCGCAAGGTTCTTAAAAAGGTATCTGAAATTAGATATAGATAAATCCAAAAAGACTTCATAAAATACCCGACAAAAAGCTTTTTTCAACGATTTCTCGACATTCTTTTTCTCACAACACTTCAAGGAATCAGTCAAATAGATTCCTACGGCACTATACAATAAATCCCATTCAAACAAATAAATATTTACCCGTAATCAGAAAGGCTGGGCGGAATAAATTGCTGACGACCGCAACACTCCGCTGAATACCTGAAAATGTCGCCCGATTCACTTTTAATGGGAACTATCTTTTGTGCTCTTTATAGTCAAGAGTCGGCAGTAAAAAGTTTGCGGGAATAAAGTATGAGCATATTGTGCGCTATTGTGTTCGTTTTTCCAGAGATAAATAATAATAATACCAGCCTGTTACTGTCCCACTGTAGAGCAAAGGCTTCTTCTCAAACAGAAAAGGTATGGACATAAATCACCACGACTTTTTAAGGGGTTGGGGATTTTAGACGACTTTGTGTGGTTAGAGAATAATCTAGCGTTAAAGTTTTCATACAGCCCCTTGGCCTCAGAATTATCACAAATGGACTTATATGCATTAATGCATAACTACTTTCATAGATTAGCACTTAAAATTATACTGTAGTTACAGGCAGGAGCCTGAAAGCCTGAAACCCAGGTCGGCCCTACCTAGGCCTGGCCTAGACATATCGCATTACCCAGTAAATAAGTAGGTTTCGCAGCTAGTTAGACTTAAAACAGACGCCCAAGATGATCTTTTTGGACCCTGAAACAATACCAAATATTCCTAGGATAGGAATATTTGGTATTGTTTCAGGGTCCAATGCAATGCTTCAATTTAGTATTTAACACACGTAAAAAAATCTGGATGTGATTTTTTATGTCCGTAATTTCCTTCATAGCATAAATTGTTCCAATAAAGTCCTGTCTTACGATTTCCCTGCAGAAACATTCTGCATTACTTCTGAACGAATATTAAAAGAACAAACATAACAAATACGAATAAAATATTTCACTGCCACTGCAAATTACCTACCCCTTTTATCCAAATCGATATTTGCAAAACTTTACACGCCAATAATACTCCGTCTTCGGGGAGACTACGCAACGTATGTGACGCAATAAATAAGAGTTTGGTCCCGAATGTAATCGTAAATTATGCCACGTTTTATCGAACCCGATAAGAAGCCCCTATAAGACATAGCTGGTCCCCTCACGAAGGCTGGGGCTATAGTGTGAGCTTAAGGCGGTTGCATCGACGGTCGCGTAGTGCCAAATATGTATAACAAACAGTACATTTATGTCCGTGGTAATAACTAATCAGTATACCTACCTATATTTCGCCAAACAAGCGATCTTGCTAAAGGTGTAATTTCTTGGAATCAAATTGTATGTTCATAATTAAATACCTATTAAGAATGATCGAGTATGGTGTGTCTAGGTCTTTGGGTATATTACAGTTCTCCCTTTGTGCCCTTTGGCGAAGTCAAAATGGTTTACTTTCTACCTCTTCCGCTGTTCTTTTCTGATTCATTTAATTGCGAAGTTAATAAATTTTACAATTTAAACGTTTCGCTAACTCTTGTGGAGCTGTTCGTTGATTCTGGCTCTCAGGAGTTGCAATGGTTATGAATAGTATGATGGGATTGACCCAAAAACAACCAGTATGTCCTTCAGATTTAAAACCGTTAACTTTTGAAGGATTGATAAGTAGCCTTTGTCCGCGTTTATAAATAGAGGAGGTATTGTTATACGAGTACATAGCGGTATTCCCCCGCTTTCCGCTTCTACTGTGGACGTTTACTCGGTTATATAGAGATTTATATAGATTGTTTTTTCGTGTGAACGCCGCCTGCTGTGATTTCGCTCAACCCTTGAGGTGCTTTTAGAAGTTGCTAACAGTAATAAAACGTTGCGCCCTTAATCTTAATCGTAATTTCATAGCGGATACTTCATAGAATACTTAATCATTTTATGGAGTTACATTTTGGGGTTAACAGATAATAAAAATAAAATCTCGGGGTTCACTCTAGACTACGGAAATGCGTGGTTTTGCTTCGAAAGTATATTATGAATTCCACTTAGATCAATACCTAAACTTACATTTAGTAAATCAGAATTCTAGAAAACGCCATTTAGGCCAGTGAAGTTTAGTATAATAAGTAATATGCTTTGACTTCAATAATTTATTTCAATTGGGCCATTAAAAACCACTTCAGAACGTAAAACATTATTGAAAAAAAAAACAAAACCTAAACATTTTAACTACATACCATGTTTTAATCGAAAATCTTTCATTCAAAAATCCCGTCTCCCGCGACCCTCATCGTGACGGACCTTGAACTGTCAGCTGAGATTTGTGTCCTTACATCAATCAAAGCCTAGAAAACGAGGACTAGGAAAAAAGTCTCAAGACACTACTTACGGTCGCATAAAAATTAATCTTCAAAAATACTAAAATATTTGCTTGGTTACCATCAAACCTTTACCAAAATATTATCATATATTATTATCTACTTAGTCGTTTTCCAACTGTGTTGGGCTCGGCTCTCAGTCTAACCATATGCTGCTGAATACCAGTAGAATAGAGTGAAGTCTTTACAGCATGACTATCCAACTCAGTAACTGGGAAATGCATAGACATCCGTGGGGAAATGCGATGCCCATAGTTGGACCTACAAATGTCAGCAGGTCCCTGCTGCAAAGACTTCACGTGAGGGGTTTTGCATATGCAATGGACGGTCACTCAAGCGCAGAATGAATTCAGCAAGTGTAGTTACACTATAAGTTATTAAGAAAAAAAAATAGAAAAAAAGACTTGTGACACACAGAAAACATAACTACAAAAACGGAATGCAACAAAAACAATATGATTAAAACAAAAGAATGACACTATTTTTGTGACTTTTAGGCATTTTATATGTTAGCCACGAAAAAAACCTCACTTAGTCAATAATCTCGTCTCTGTCCACATTTCTATCTCAACCTTCACAGTGATTGCGACACAGTCAGCTAGAACCTTGGACATGACATCAATCAAAGCTTAACTTGACGGCTGAGAAAAATATTTCGTGACAATACCGCTGCCCGACATGTCCAAATGGGCGTTAGGTCCAGTTAATGTCTATTGGACACGAGGGTAATAACGAGACTAGATAGTTATGAAGCTAATTTATAACTTAATTAGTTAGAGGATGAATGAAAAGCGACTAACGAAATGTGATGTGTGTGGAAACGCCGGAAGAGGACTCCCTTGAAGAAATCTTCCATTGCCTTCAAGGTTATGTCGTCGGTATGTATGTGAATGTATGAACGCAATCGAAGTAAAGCAATATGTGACCAGTGTGGCCTATAATTCGGAAATTTAGGGAATTGGCAAAAGCTTATGAAGTGCTAAATTCCATACATTATGGATTTATCGAACTTCGATAACGTTAATAAAAATTTGACTTGGTAGAAGCCCCCTGATCGTAACAGGTGGCGTTCTGTAAACCTCAGGGGCTGCATACACTGAGACACTTTTTGTAACCGACACGGCACACAGCAAAGGTTCATCTTCATTCAGAATCATTAAATGTTGCATTGAGTGCCTGAGTCCATACTGGTGACATAGAAAGCAAATTAATATTAATTTATGACTTGTATTCGATACCAGACACAAAAGTGTCCACGTTTGTGCAGCGCCTTAAGGGGCACATGGCTTGTTTTAATCGTCATAAATACGTCTATTTTCCCTGCATAACTGCCAGATTTGACAATGATTGACACTGAGATGAGCTTTGCGACTAGATTTTGAACGTATTTAAGCACGGAAATTTACAGCATTTAAAAAAAAAAGCTTTAATAAATACTTTGCCTTAGATTTGACGTTGTATTCCAGTAACAACCTTCTAACAGACTAAACTTACCCAAAACCCTACATTTGGAAAACATAAACAAACTAATAGAACAATATTGCTATGAAACAATCGTTCGTAACGAAACACGTAACGGAAAAGCCTAAAAGCTTTTAGTTAGGCTCGGATTTTAGTTTTAAAACCATCATAGGTACTCTTAATTGGAAATAGACTATTCCATTGTATCGAGAGTTTGTGTACCTATATATGTGGAGGATGTGGCCAACAATTTCGGCAATTTAGTCATTTTAACATTTAAATACTAAATAATTAATGTTTGCCTTTCGCTTGATCAATACTTTGTTTCTCTTGCAACCATTTTTGTAGCATTTATGCCCTTCTTGGCAAAATATACCGACCTAGCGAGCGACCTATGAACTTTAATTTAAGAAGTGTGAAGTTCATTACGTTTGCAAATTGAAATGAGTATTCATTTTGATTAGTAAGTAGCTAATGTCTGCCTCATTGGTCTGTTCGTAAGCGGTACATCAGAGCATTAGGTCCTGGGTGCGATTCCTGGGTCGTGCAGTCTTATTGGGATCTTCATTTGTCATTTCTAGGTAGCAGCCTGTTGTTGTTATTTGTGCCCAACTGATAGCAAAAGGCTCGACGCCTGAAAATAGATAGGCGTAATGTTTTGTTACGGAAATACAGAAACCATGCACAGACATGTGACTTTACCAATTGCTAGTAATTTGCTTTTATGCGTGGAAGAGTTCTGTTGCTTGTCTTTTTCAGTTTATTTCATCAAATTATACTTTCGAAATAAAAATGCTTGATTTGTGACTAAAAATGCAAAATCGGTACTTGTGTACCTATATTATTTGAGAAGTTTCCTCAATTCCTCGAGGATCCCATCATCAGATCGGGCTGGTCAAGCTGGTAGTATACCCTATCAAATAAAAAAAGAATTTTGTAAATCGGTCCATAAATGGCGGAGTAATAGCGTAACAAACATTAAAAAAAAACTTACAGTCCAATTGTATTTCCTCCTTTTTCAAGTCGGTTAAAAAGAAAATAGATTGTTCCACATAACGCCGTGACACACAACAACTTTGTATCTATCTCACCCTTTCGTTGTCACAAACAGGATATTATGTTTGTTATAACAAAGTGTCATAAGCGGTACAGTTGAACCCTTTCTCACAAGATTGATTCGTTGGAAGTTCGCGAGTTGGCGCGGCTGCACTCATCAATCAAATGGTACACAGTACGAGAACTATTGTGCGAGAGTGATCAACTATTGATACGTCTGAGCTTACATGGTATTACGTGAATAAGAATAATAAGTGAAATTATATTTAACAAAACGATAAAGTTGTCCTCTAAGCAACAAAATCTTGAAGACTGAGTTTGGAGCTCTATAGAAAGTTACCAACTTTTGTTGGCATTAAGTGATTATCACTGCTGATTGAATTGAACGTTGAGTGTGATGATTATGTAAACCGTTAGTACCTACTCAATACTTTAATTGCATTCCACATGTAGGTGTTTTAAATGATAAACTAGTATTAAGGGCATATGGATAGACAGACAGGTCTGGCACAGCAAAATAAGTGAGGTAGGAGCTATATGACTACCCCGGCAAACACGCACGCTTTTAATGTTTATTGCAAAAAAAAGTAGAATCACTGTACTTGATATTTGATTAGTTTTTCTTGACAACTTTAGCAAATAAAGCTGCGTGTATTTACGGTGAGCCAAGCACGAACGAATCACAATCGGACCACGAATTCGGATGGCAAGAAGTGCTCTTATGGGGCTCTGAAGTCCGTCTTTACCAGGTGCATATGAGCTAGATTTAAATTAATCTTTTATTACTAACACCAACACAAAAGATGTTGATTTTATATTGTTGCAAACTTAACATTAAAAAGGCTATACGTTAAAAATCAAACAGTACAACACTTGTACTAACACATCTTACAAATAAAGCTATAGAAATGTCTATATATACTCGTACATACCCTTCAATTTCCTAAATGGATTCTCTCTATGTACCTACACTTTGTTTGTCAAGCCGGTCTGGACAGTAGAATAGATTATCTTCACAGGTTCCAGGAAACAAACGACACACAAGACATTTGGCAAGGCATGGACAAGACAAAGGCTGTAGGCATAACAAGACTATGGGACTACGTATAACTGAATGTCGTAGGCGGCACATGGTAGTGTTTACTACATCGAGTTAGGTTCTAACGTAGCGTGTTTGTTAATTGTGAAGGGTAGTGTAAGCGGAATGTGAAATTTTAACTAACAGTATGTCGTCGTCTTTTAAAATGTATGGGGTTTATGTGATGTTTTGCGTGGTTAAAATCGGAAAAAAGGATGGATGGGTTATGTGATGTGAATGAACAGGGAGTGAATGATAGCGTGGCGGTGTATAAAGTATTTTAAAGTTCCTCAACAGTACAGAAGATCATGCTAGGGACATGATGAAGATGGCTTACAATTTATTCCCTTATTGATACGAGAAAAAGAAACTAATTAAGAACTAACTTAAGCAGCTATAGCCCAATGGCTAAGGCGATCGAGAGGTCTTGAGTTCGATCCCCACCCGTTGCACTATTGATGAGAACCCTCAAACGTCTTCAGACACAAGCATATGTAGCTAAATTGGAAGAGTCGTCAAAACTACAAGAAATGTGCAACCGAAGCTTTTGCTGTGCCTGACAGGGTCCATAATGATTCTGTACCCTTATATTCGTAAGACCATTTATGTACATTGTGGAACGCAATAATTATTGTGTATTGAGTACATTGCTAAAAAAAATATCTTTAAACTTGTAGTATGCATTAGATTGCTTTAGGTTCAAACTGCGAAGTTTCATTTATAAAAAGTAAAAAAATATATTTTTTTTAATTTAAATCTCATTATAACTCATGCAATTTGTATCGCGTTTTCAAATAGGCCGCAAAACTCTCTTATCATCATCTTTTGTTTAGCCTTTTTCCAACTTTGTTAGGATCGTTTTCCCAACTTGTACTAGATGCAACTAAACACCAGCGTTTTATATGAAGCGACTGCTTTTCTGACCTCCACTTGTTATTTGATGACACGGCAGTCCTTGATATGACTGCTTCAGATTCCGGTTTCTGTTTACTCGTGACTGCAGCCAGGACCAAAGGCATAAAAAAAGGATTAAAGGTACCGGGCTGGTATCCGCAACTCCACGTCATGGCAAGACGCGTATTTTGCATATGGGCTATAATCTACCACGCGGGCCCAGTGCGAATTGGTGGATGTCACATGTCTTCGAATTTTTAGTTCTAGAACGTTTCCTAACGATGTTTTCCTTCACCGTTTTAAAGAGCAGTGGTGAGGAATTAAATAACAGAAAGTAATGCGTCTGCCTGGGTTCACCACTTGGCGACCGCTGCTCTCAAAGACAAAGGACGTAACGTGCATTCCGAGGCACGGATTTGCCACCTATCTACGGACCGACCTCAACAAGCGTAGCTTACCTTTGGTAGACTCGTGCAGCTTTTATGCTTAATAATACAAGCTGCACGCCTGTGTCACAATCGTGCCGATTTTTACGGCTTTGGCATCATACTAGACTTGTTCTCTCTACGATGGTGTTTATTAACAGTCTTGTTCCTAATCTTGAATAGAACCTTGACGTAATGAAGCAACTCCCACGATGCCCTTACCGTCTAAATGACGTGGGTCTACTATCAGGCGTCTCCATCAGTTAATAATACACGTAGCCACTGGCCACGCGGAAGAGCTCTTGGCGTTGATAACATCGGTCTGTTGGGGAGATTTTGAGATGCGGAGATACATAGAATAGAATAGAATGGAGAATACTCTTTAATGTACACCATAAAAACTTACATATTATAACTTTAAGAGCTACATAGGGTGTTCCAATGGGCAACCTTATCGCTAAAAACGATCTCTTACAGACAACCTTTGGATGGACTTGATAGTGGAGGAGAGAAGATAAGTAGGCAGTTTGTGGTGTACTATTTACTTAAATATATACCATACATGACTATCTCAATAGATGTATAAAATAAGTATAAATAAGAAAAAAAAAGTAACAATACATAAATACTAATCATTTACAGAGTAACGAACTGTTATATTAAGACGTGTTAGGAGAGAAGTAATAATTTTTAAGCATATTTTTAAATGATGGTAATGTTTGAGCTTGCCTCACTGACACAGGCAAAGCGTTCCACAGCCGAACAGCTTCCACTGTGAACGATAATGATACGACATATAGTGTGTGTGTGGCAAGCCTTGATCTGGAAAATATCACGTAGTAAATACATATGAGTTACATAATAGCTTCTGCCCGTAAAAAGTAACTTTGTCAAAATGAAATTTCATCAAAACCAGTTTAAAGGATTATGCTTGATTAAGAACATTCAGACATTAACTGTTTATACTCGTATCTGTGTAGTTTTCGTCTAAATAGACAATCATGGATTGTAAACTGCATGTTTCTACTATCATCGATCTAATTATATTTTTAGACGAGACTGTAACCTTTGAGACTTGCTTATTGCGCGTGTAAAAGTGTTTGTCAAAACCTAACAAATGCGTACATTGACTGGACAGGTCGACTCATATCTGTGTGGTTATTTACTCAAAAGACCACCTTAGGCAATTATCTGCATAATCCTTACATAATCTGACCAAGATAATGTCTGGACTTAAAAAGAGACTGTGATCTCCGTTAATCAGGTGGTAAAACACCGACCTTACCTCTTAGTTAAAAAATTACGTGTAAAAGTGTTTGTAAAAATCAATTTGGCTGGACTGGCCTGTTGGTCTAATAGTTAGTGGCCTTGACTGCTATGCCGGAGGTCGTGGGTTCGATTCCCACCCAGGACAAATGTTTGTGTGAAGAGCACGATCACTTGTTCTGTAGCTGGGTGTACCTAATTTATCTATGATTCGTATGTATTTAGAAATATATAAGTATGTTTACAGTTGTGTAGTACCGATAACACAAGCTCTGCTAAGTTGAAACTAGATGGCGTTGTGTGAATAGTCGTGCAATAGTATTATTAATTTACAAAAATAAATATCATTTATCATTTACCAACTTCATTACTTGGCACATGCCCAGATTTTAATCTACAAAGTCATGCATAAATTGTGTTCTATCAATTTACTAATGAATAGCTATATCCCAAACATTCACATTTAATAAACAAACAGGAAATCTAAACATAGCATGCATCGAAGCTGGCTTGTATCTTCGGAAGCCGGGTAACGCGCCGCTAGTCAAACATCAAACATCATGAATCAAACGCGTCCGGATTCGGACAGCCGGACACCCGGACACACCAGACATCTGGTAACTTATATTATTGTATTGTGTAGGATGTTTCATGAATCAAACATAAAAATAGTTATAATTATCTCTGTCAATTCTGATTTACGAGTGACTTGTACTTAAACTGACTTAAAGTAAGTATGGCAATAGTCTCGCCCCCTATTACATGAGACAATCATAACTGGTGAAATGCGGGTGTACTATAGTTTGACCAACACTGCTGTACCGCGACTTAGGAATGCGCGCGGCGAGATGGGGGGGATAATCGGCTGTTGCGCTTTGTCAGTCTGCCGCCAACGCTCATGGCGGTCGCTAGTGTCATTTGTACCGGACTGTCCATACGTGAGAAGCACATGAGATGATTGTTCAAAGATGGGTCGTGCGTTAACTCGTGATGTTAAGACCGTAATTTTTAAGGTGGCCGAATATTTTAAGAAAAGAATAGCAGACAAAGAAAGCGAATATTGCCCTGTTTAGTTAATTTAAATGAAATATTTGGGTATTTTTATTTAATTAATTTCCTATTCAATTAAATAATTTATCATTGAAAACGTGCCTTAGAACTGTATACTGATATCGTAAGATCTACCCGACAATATCGATCTCATGTGAACTCATGCTCTCCCCTTCTCGGCCCCCACCTCGCCGCGCGTTCCTAAGGCGCGGTACAGCGGTATTGGTCAAACTATACAGGCACACCTCTGCCTAACTCTACGGGGATAGTAGGCTGTGATGTTATGTGCTGTTAAAGTAGAAAAGTAATTTATTTTTTGTTTTGAATATTATAAACCAGTGCTTGACTGCAATCCCACCTGATGGTAAGCAGTGATGCAATCAGACAAGTTTTATCAGTGTGATAATACTTGTTGAAGTTACCTATATTATGACTCCCGCACGAGGCGAACGTAAGGTGGACTACACCGAGGGTAGTCCGTAGATGGGTGCCTATTTATATTGTAGGGTAACTGCTCCGTGCCTCGGAAGGAGCATTAAGCTGTTGGTTCCGTCTAAACTAGATCTTTGGCCGTCGCGTCGTTAGACAAATGCTCAAAAGTCAGTCTTACTATAAGACTATCACTCAAGACTGGCCGCCATAATCAGCCGTAGTCCACTGCTGAACAGGCATCCCCTAATGAGCGCACCAGCGGCCTGCCTTCAGCTTGCCACATCCAGATCCAGTCATCACACCTAGCCGGAGGGTCGCTTGCCCAGTTATTGGGCAAGCGACCCTCCGGGTCCGGGTCCGGGTTGGGTTGTAATGGTCAGTCACTCCAAGGAACGTATCGTAACGTATTTAGCTGCAGCCAGTTAAACTGCAAGCCACCTTCAACAGAATGCTAGTTTATAGTGAAAATAACACACAGTAACACAAATCATGTTAAACAGAATATCAAAGCGAAATTCGGGCAAAATTCCTAATATATTACTTCGCAAATTCGCAGCGACTGTACATTAGGAAAATTAAATAACACAACAGAAGTTCCAACTAAAAGCATTGCACATAAATCATCGCAGAACGACGTACATCGGAACTGCACACCCGTACGGAACGAGACCGGATGGCGGAATAAAAAACTGATTAAGCGCAAGCCGGATTCGGACAGCAAGGGTTCTGTATAGACCAAAATGATGATATATGATGTAAACTTTATTTCTGTAAATTGGTTTTTACAAACAGCTTTATATGCCATACAAGTAAAATGATTTTGACTTGTGAGGTCAGTGTTTCACTATATTATGCTTACTGTAATTATGTCTACTGACCGAATAATATTACCTACCAAGCCATAAATGCATCTGAATAGAGCTGGAATGAAAAAAAGTCTTAAAATTAGCTTTGAGGTTTAAGATACACATATCATAACGATTTACGTTATGTTAATAGGGTAATTTATTAAATTCTTAAATCACAATAATGTACAGACGCCAGCACATCAAGTTACCCCAATGTGTCAATTTTCTTTGATCGTTTTTCACTACTTTATGTAAAACAAAATAAGTTTCATATTCAATTGGGAAAATTCGACACATTGGGGTAACTTGGTGTGCTGGCGTCTGTACAGAGACAGATTTAAAGCCATGTGTATTTTTACCAGTCAGCCTTTGAATAGTGCAGATTCAAACAGATCTTTTATAAACGACTAGCGGACATCCCGCGGTTTCACCCGCGTAGGTCCCGTTCCCGTGGGAAAAAATAAAAATAAAAAAAGTAGCCTATGTCACCCGGGGATAGTGTAGCTTCCTAACGGTGAGAGAATTTTTCAAATCGGTCCAGTAGTTTCGGAGCCTATTCAATGCAAACAAACAATCAAACATTTCCTCTTTATAATATTAGTATAGATATAGTAAAAGCTAAAGTAACAAGTATTATGTTAGAATTTTAACTGGCTTGCTATTAGCCTTTTTTTTACGGAACCCTAAAAGTACCAAATCTATTACCAACTACGGATCTAACATGTTACTCGATATTCGTAATGGAACACGAAGAATGCCGAAGCTATTTCACGGGCGCTTTTCATATATTCAAACATTGGAAATGGTATTTTCTAATAAGAATTGTTTGTTCGTCTGCTCTTTTGATGTATTTTACCCGAATTCAGTTAACCCAGAAAACAATCGCTCGTGTTTTATGACCTGACTAGGTTCTGCCCGCGACTTCGCTCACGTGGAGATATATTTTACACATACGTCGACATACAATTGCACAAAACACAGCTCTTAACCACTTTATAAGCCAATGTTTGTCTTTGCTTCTTAGTTCTTAAGTTTAATTGTTACAAAGTCTCAATGTATGTAATGTAGCAATAGTGTATTGCTACACTATAAATTAAGGGAAAGAGCAAGACAACCCCCAATGAAAGTGTTATTAATTACCTTGTGGGGCAGATTCATTCACATAATTTGTAAATGTAACCGTTGAGACCCAATTAACAATTTTATTATAAAACATAATTATCCCAACGCACTTGTTGAAAATGCAGCTTTTCAGCAATCGCATTCATATCTTCTGATAATTAATTTGGTAGTAAGTTTGTGTTTTATAATAATAGTAAATATGAAAAATCAGGTTAGGTCAATCGGGCCCCAGGAGCGAATTTCAATAACTAAATTGCTTTCGGTTTGCGTATTTGATCTAAGGATATTGTTTTGGCGCACGCGATCTTGCCGTCGTAGTTGGGTTTGCGAACTTCGACGCTGAATTCCCTATGGGGTAAGCAGAACTGAAACGTTACATACAAATTAAATTCTCGATCCTTACAGCGCTATCGTGATCGGTATGTTTTCTGCCTCCCATTTAGTTCTACAAGTTCGTAAAGGGAAGCGTATGATTTTGTGCACGATATTGGCGTTAGAAATATATAATTACTTATGTATTGGGTAGATAAATGTGAATTTCACATTAATAGTACTTATTCTTGTAAGCCCCTCCTACTAAGCTAAATATGCTTGTATCTGAAGTGTGTTTACGCGCAATGTGTGAGGATAGAACCCACGACACTCTAGTACCCTAAAATTCCTGTGGTACCCTAAAGTTCGACATATATTTCAATAAACTTGACCGGCTTCTAAATAACTGCATTCGATTCGTTTTCAACCTACGTAAGTATGACCACGTTTCCGCGCATAGGGCACTTTTAAAATGGCTACCTATCCGTCAGCGCAGAGCCTTGAGGGCTTTGACAACTCTTTTCTCGTTACTTAACAATCCCACTTCTCCCTCTTATCTAACTAGTCACTTTCAATATTTATGCTCTGCGCACGCTTTGAATCTTCGGTCCACGAATAATCGTCTTCTACGATGTCCTTCTCACCGCGCTGGTTTTATTCACTCTTCCTTCTTCGTCCAGGCGGTTTTCCTTTGGAATGCGCTCCCTCTGAACATCAGGATGGCTACCAGTCGGTTTACATTTAAAATAAAAGTTCGAGAACATTTGCATAAGATGTTGGCAGGTTCATCACCGAGTTGATTGGCTCTCAGATTGGTTGTTCTTTATAAACGTATTTTTATCTCTGTTGACTATATATTTATTTTGATTAATTATGTATGTATCTGTGTATTTATTTTGTTTCAGTATGTATGTATCTGTGTATTTTTTATTTCTTTCTTTTTTTTTTAGAGTCACCTTGTCCTTAATTTCTGCCCAGTTACACCTACCTTGTTCCATCTCTGCACCACCTTAAGGTAGACTGGTAGAAAATGCCTAAGGCATTAAGTCCGCCCTTGTACAGTTTTTTTTACTTGTGCATAAAGTTTTAATAAATAAATATTTGGAATTTTAGTTCGTCATATGAGAACCATGAACATCATTAAATACGCAGTAATTACGTGTGTGCGAAATATGCTACAAAAATTTGAACCCCTTTACTATTAAAGCGTTTAAATTTTAATTTAGCGATAAAATCTAATTACCAGCTATATACAAATGGCACTACGAGAGACTAATCAAAAAGTAATTTAATACCACTCGAAAGTTTATTTGGAGTTTTTGGTGGAATTAACCGTAAATCATCCGGTATTACCGGCGTTGTTTGCTACACGAGAAATAAATAGATTTTAACGATTGTGCGTTGAAAACAACAATAAATATGCTGCTTTAAATATTTATGCCAGAGTTGTTACATTTTTTTTTTTCTAATATTTCAGGGTTAATAGGTTTCTTGGAGTCAACAACCCTATAGCTCTTTCGTTAGAAGGAAAATAAATGGGATTTTTTTGGTTTGGTTTATTCATTAGTCGTGCCGCAGTTTTATTGTATACTAGCTTTTGCCCGCGGCTTCGCCCGCGTGGATGTCGAACTTCCGCCCCCTATGTTTTCCCATTAAGGGTTGAATTTCCAAAAATCGTGTTTTAGTGGATACTTAATCTTAACTAAGAAGTCCCCTTCAAGTTTCATGTCTATAATACCAGCGGTTTGGGCTGTGCGTTGATATATAAACGTAATAATTTTAGCATAATACTTCCAGATAGACTACTTTCAAAGTTGATCCTTCCAGTATGTATGCATAAAGATTTCTGGAACTACTGACCCGGGAAAGAGCGCCGTACAACTGACCATGTGTAAAACAACTGAGACTAAGATCAACCTACCCAGGCGTATTGATTACAACCGTACCAAGTCAATCCCAATCCCTTTAATAGTTATTGAACTATGCGTGCACATACAGACAGACAGACAGACAGACAAAACATTTACTGATTGCATTTTTGGCATCAGATTCAGTATCGATCACCAATCATCCTGCAATATTAATTTTGAATAATATATATTCAATTTACATAATTATCTTCGTAGTGTGTGATAGTCAATTGAACTGTATGGCGAGCGATATTGTATCTTAAGATAAAATATTATAATATCTTAGCCGTGTGCAGCGCCCCTTGGTGAACTCCACTGCGGGTGACGTAACCTACGACAAACTTATTATTTGCAGTTGGTACAGTAGTCGGGTCTAGGGGTCGAACCGCAAAATTAAGTTTGTTTTTTATTGTATATACTTTTCCGGGATAAAAAGTACCCAGTGTTGTGCCCAGGATATTAAAGAATAAGTATACCAAGTTTCATCGTAATCGAACCGGTAGTTTTTGCGTGATACCTGAACATACAGACAGACAGACAGACAGACAGACAGACAGACAGACAGACAAAAATTTTTTTAATCATATTTTTGGGTTCGCTGTCGGTCTAGTAACACCCCCTGCTATTTATGTTTTTGATATTTTCAATGTACAGAAATTTTACTTCTACAGATTTATTATAAGTATAGATATAGATTTTACTTAGTATAATGAAAATCTATACCGTAAAACGGGGTGGATAGAAACTCAAGGGTGAATAGAAACAAAACTTTGAGGAGGATTTTTACGGTAGTTTAATATTGTTTGATACTAACAAGGTGTCGAAACTATTTATCTCAATTATTTGAAAGCATTACAGGCCTCGTGAGTTACAAACAACTTTTAACTTACGTGAATATCCTCCTCAAAGTTTTGTTTCTATTCACCCTTGAGTTTCTATCCACCCCGTTTTACCCGGTACTTACATCTATACAAATAAAGAGTCTGTTTGTAATGACAATAAAATAATAGTTCCATACTAACTGAATTCAAATGCAAATATATATTAATTACAGTTTTTGACACACATGCAATCTCTAAAAGATTGAATGTCTGTCTGTTCGTTCCGCGTTGTATCCAAACAGCTGGAGTGATTTTGACGGAGTTTTAAATGCCATTTATTTATTATAGAGATTTATTTTGTAAGAAGATACAAGCAAACGTCACGCGGTTTCCAGCCGTATTTCCCGTTCCCTTGGAAATACAGGGATAAAAAGGTAGCCTATGTCACCCGGGGATAAAAGCGCTTCCCAGCGGTAAAAGATTTTTAAGATGAACTTTGGTACCACGCACTAAATCAAAACCCATGAAATTGTAAACAAAATCCGATCGAAATAGGAAATATTCATAGATTTTTAGTTATTTCTAAACATCTGTTTCAATGGTGCTACATCTTCATTAAGCTACATAGTACACATTCGAAGTCGCGGGCACAGCTAGTATAATAAATAAACACCCTAAGCAGATTATTTTAATTAAACGCCTAAATAAAATAGAAAATTCTCATCAATCTCTTCGGGTTAAGCGCTAATCCAGAAAAAAAATGATAATCTCATCGAGGTCCGCCATTAATGTCGTAATTTAACTTTATTGTATTTTGTTTACACGCAGTTAAATACGGAATACCCTTTAATAATTAATAATTTGGCACAAAGAATGTGCGGTGGTAATTACCGGGGTGGTCTTACCGGTGAACCAGGGGGTATTATCGTCCACCAGGTGTGGGGTAACATGGCTAATGAGCCCATAAATTGAGCCGGGGTCTCCGAGAACCGGCTGTGACATTTGAAGGTTAAGTTTCATGGTGTATTAACATTATTTGAGGCAATTTTAGGAAGACATTTTTTTTTGTTTTGAATTTTGGATTTGGTAAGGAAAAAAAGAAATGTTTAAAAACAGCTTCTAATTTAGCACAATTTGGATAGTTTTTAATGTCGAGTTTCTTTTCACCTTTATTGTGTGTGACTATAAGAGACCACATAGACGTAGACACTTTTTGGTGCCAGTTACCTACACCGAGTTTTTAATTGTCATGAATATGACGTGTTAAGTGTAAGCAACTGGATGCAAAAAAATGTTTGCGTATGCGCAGGGAGTGAATAATTTTATACTAGTTCTATAGAAATAAAATAATTATCAGTAGCTTGCGTCTGACACAACATACAAAAGTGTCACGTTTGCGACCTGCCTGATGGCTTTATTACACAACGGCCTTTATATTCCTAGATTAACACCATTTTTGCATATTAAACGCTATCCTAAAAAAAGATTAAAGTTCCAATTACAAAAACTGACGTCAAATCAGAGTATTAAGTATTAGACTGGCTCGTGATTCTTGTGGTCGCTAATTTTACTGGTGAGCGGAGATCCTGACGTCAACTCCCAGGTCGGCCAAAGCGATTTTGTTTTAAAACATCTTGTTTGTAAGTCCTCCGTGCCTCAAAAACTAGTAGTCACTTGTAGTCTATCTTTGACAGTCGTTACAAGTTGTCAGAAGCCTGAAAATCTGACAACCAGTTTAACCAAGGGGTATCGTGTTATCCAGGAACTGGGTAGTGGAAGTCTGACAGGCAGTCGCTCCGTGTAAAACTCTGGTATTCAGCTGCACCCGGTTAAACAATGGAAAGGCTAGGCAGATGATTATTTGAAACTACAAATGTGAGTGTAGGATGAATGAAAGGCAACTAACGAAAGGTATTTACAAGGCAGATGTAAGTGGGAACGCCGGAAGGGGACGCCCTAGAAGGACATAAATAGACCTTATTGGTGAGGTTCTTCAGAAAGGTCAGGTGCGTAGTACTCGCCACCGGCGTGTGTGTATGACAACATGTATGAATGTAAACGAAGCAAAAGAAGTAGGTATGTAAGAATCGTAGCATATGGCGCTCTTTAGTTTCTGCCTACCCCCATGGGGAAAAAGCGTGGGTTTATGTATGTATGTATGTAAATATGGGTGTACTATAGGTACCAACACCTGCCTTTCGAGGAATCTAGGTTTAATGTTATGTTATGTTTATGGCTATTGACGTAGCCTCCAAGACAACACAAGCTACAAAGTTCAGTGCAGTGGCTTATTGTGGCCACTAGGTACAGTCGAGCACAGCGATTTCATTAAGTAGCCGGGAGCTGCAGCTTGCATTATTATGCAAATGCGACGCTGAGTACCGTCGGCGACGCAGCGGCGCCGGTCTCAGAAATTAGGTGGAGCCCCAGTGAAAGCGAGTGTTCATTGTGACGTCAGGCACGGTCGCAGTTACAGATTGGAGGGTTATATGGGGAAATTAAAATTGATTGCACATAACTATGAGCTATATACAGGGTGTCTCATTCAAATGGGTCAGTATGGGAAAGTCTGAAACTATAAGACATACGAAGATCTGTTCTGAGGAACCATGTCATCGATTTTAATAAAAAGAGAAACTGCATTCATACATTTTAAAAAACATATGTACTCCGTTCGGGAATCGAACACGGTTTTTTTGAAATAAAACCTACACTATTTCTATTTAGATATCGATTGTGTAGGTCTTAAGCAGTAAATGTCTGTATGAAACATGATGTCTAAAATGAATAAAATGCATTGTTTCCACATAAACGTGTTGAATACTATATTGAAAAAGGCGGTGCTCGAAGTGACCACCGCCTTTTTCAATACAATATTCAACACGTTTAGGTAACGATCTTACAATTGCATTTTGTATCTGCATGTGGTGAATTTACGTTGAAATTGTCTCTATGGCTACTTTTAGGTCTACAACGGTGTCATAGCTTGTTTTGTACCCTTCATCCTTAACGTAACCCCACAAGAAATAGTCCAGAGGCGGTATTGAAAAAGGCGGTGGTCACTTCGAGCACCTACTAGAGTAAATTAAAGTATGTGGAAACAATACATTTTATTCATTTTAGACATCACGTTTCATACAGACATTTACTGCTTAAGACCTACACAATCGATATCTAAATAGAAATAGTGTACGTTTTTTTTTTTCAAAATAACCGGGTTCGATTCCCGAACGGAGTACAGATGTTTTTTAAAATGTATGAATGCAGTTTCTCTTTTTATTAAAATCGATGACATGGTTCCTCAGAACAGATCTTCGTATGTCTTATAGTTTCAGACTTTCCCATACTGACCCATTTGAATGAGACACCCTGTATATATGATACTAGCTGCCACTGCAAACTTCAATCCTCCTTTGCTTTGAAAAAAAAAGTTTGCGTCCCATTCTCAAACCTACTGATGGTACAGACATAATTTCATAAGAGTCAGTTTTAAGCCGTATCGGAGAAGTTTGGTAACAAACACTGTGATACGAGAATTTTTATTAGGTTTTAAACGCGAAATAGAAATCACTAAACAAAATGGAGGTGTTATAATATTTAGTTAGACGTCTGGAGTTAAGTATGATTAAATTAACATTTCATATTGACTCTAGTGACTCCTACGACTACGTCGGTCATAAAACTTTTGGGCCTTTTATTCACAACTATTGCTTTCTATGGACAAAGGCGGGATTGAGCTTAATACTCGTGAATGCAGTTAATCCCTAAGATAACAACGAAACCAATTAAAACTGACTTAACCTTATGAAGTCTGCCGAACAGTATCTTATGCAAGAAACGATAAGCAGAAGGGTGTTAGTTGTAGTTATTTGTTAAAGCGTCCTTGTCAAATCGTTAATTTGTCAATTTGACCGCCATGTCGTGTCGCCTGGCGGACTGGGAACATTTTAGTTTGCCACCTTACGCTGGATATTAATAATCTATCTCGGTTGCTATCTTGATCCCGATCTTTGTCTGTAACCAATCAACGACCGAATTCGCCTATCCGAGTGTTAACGATGTCCAATCAGAAGCAGCCGTCAAAAACAAAGGATCGGGATTTGGATTGAGATAGATTATTAATATTGGGCGTTATTAAATAAAAATTACTAACTTAAGATAGGGTTAACATTAGAAAAAAAACCTTAAGACCTTTTTTAACAATTACCAAACAAGATATCTATAATAGACCTAGTTCATTAGATACGTATTTTTGCCACAAAAGTACGTTTTTTTGTGAAATACTGATTTTGAGCTTAATACGCAAGCTAGAACTGTACGTAGACTGGCCTGTTAGTGTAGTAGTTAATGACTACTATGCCGGTGGTTCAGGGTTCGATTCCCACCCAGGACGAAATATGTTTGTGTGGTCATTTGTTCTGTGTCTGGGTGTAATATTTGAATAATATGTATATATTTAGAATTATATAAGTATGTTTACCAGCTGTCTAGTAACCATAACAAAAGCTCTGCTAAGCTTGGGACTAGGTGACGTTGTGTGAAAGTTGTGGAATATTTATTGAGTATATGTATTTCTTCCGATGGTTATGAAAAAATGGAGAAACAAATGAAATATCTATAATAAAGAGCTTTTTGTAAATCAAATGTAGTTTGACACTTTATATATTTCTTTGTAGACCTCTCTTATTCGCTGTCAAGTTTACCGGACCCTATTCTGTGGGACCTCCGGTTTATATAAATCCGCGCCGTGGGCCCGCTTCACTGAATTTCCTCTGGTTTTCCACTGTTTGTTTTTATGTCTTATCTATACAAGCTTCGCCCGTGATGTTGCCCTTTTGTTTTAAGTGTTTTATACCCTGCCAAATTAAATTTTGCTGTTTATATTTCTTTACTAAAGCGGAGGCAATTTTAAACATACCAAAATTAGCTGTTTGATATCGGTGAAGGAAAATATCATAAGAAAGCTTAACACTGTAAGTCTAAATAGACCTATAGCTAACTACCTGTCCTGACAAACTTTGTTCTTAGAATCAATTCATTACTTTTTATTACTTTACCTTCTATTCTCAGACCTACTTAATTGCTCAACTCACTTGTTTACTTAATTAAAGAATTGGTCATGCTGTTATGGAATACGATGACACGAGGATTTAAAAACTTTTTTACAAAAACAAAACAACCGACTTCTTAAAAAAAACACTAAGGTGAAAAATAACTCCAGTTTCGGGAGTCGGTGGCCAATAACGAACGAAACAAAACCACCAAAGCCACAGACTTCCGAAACTGAAGTTATTTTTAGCCGACTTCAGGAGGAGGTTCTCAATTCGATCGGTACTTTTTTTTTTTTTTTTTTTATTTATGTACACCGATTACTCCGAGATTAATGATCCGATATACGTGATTCGTGATTTGAGTTCGATGCGGAATAGCTGCCATTTGGTCCCATAAAAATATAACATAGTTTGACCCGGTAGTTTTCATTTTAAGAACAATTTTATGAAAATTTAATTTATTTTTGAACACTTTTTTGTATGTATGTTCACCGATTACGCTGAGATTTATGTACCTATTTACGTGATTCTTTTTTAGTTTGATGCGGACTAGTTCCTTTATGGTCTCATAAAAAAAATACATAGTTTGGTCTGGTAGTTTTCATTTTATGAAAACTTTTGTTCATGGTTCTTTTTGATTACATCGCGAACAGTTGCTGTTTATTTGTTTGATTGTAATATGTAAATATGTGTTGTAGAAATGGATAATAATTTATCATCTAGTTAGGTATATAAAAATAAAAAATAAAAATTGTTAAATAAAAACTTTTTACAAAAAATACAACCGACTTCAAAAAACACTAACCGGTATAAAATAACTCTAAATTCGGAAGTCGGTGGCCATCATGAATGAGACAAAACCACCAAAGCCACAGACTTCCTAATTTAGAGTTATTTTATACCGGTTAGTGTTTTTTAAAGTCGGTTGTATTTTTTGTAAAAAGTTTTTTTCTTGTTATTTCTTCTTTTATTTATTTCTATTTTCTTCTTTTAGTTTTTGAGTAGGTACACTAACATAGGCTTAGTAAGATTGTAACTACCACAATGGACCTCATTTGTAGTCTGAATTAATAATAAATAATAGTAATACACCTTTTTTCACCTTTGTGCTATATTAATATATTCATTGTTGAGCACTTTATCTTAACAATATTATTCTCTTGAATTAACTTTCGAAAGGCTGCTTAAATTTATGTTAATGCTATCTCCTGGAAAATTACTTAGTTTTAGATTACTTACTTTGAAGCACTTACTAGGGCCAGCCTTTTCGTTGGCCGACCATTTGTTACCCAATTAAAAAAGGCTTACAATATTTTATACTGCCTCGTCGGTCTAGTGTTCGCAATTCCTACTGCTGACCGGTCTCGGATTCGATCCCTGGGTCGGGCAAAGTGTTATTGAGTTTTTCCAGCTGGAATTTGGCAGTAGCAGCCTGGAGTCTGGATTTGTGCCTGATTGATGGCAATAGGCTCGCCCCCTATTACATTAGACTTAAACGTAACTGGCAAAATGTGGGTGTACTACCAGTTACATCTCTGCCTACCCCTTCGGGGATTACTTATGTATGTTTTTATATAATATATCAAACTGGAAGTGAACAATACATTACGAATCTATAATTACTGTTCTAACACTATTTTCTCTCATTAACACAAAATGAGGCTCTCAATGTATTGTTATTACGTTCGAGTTCCATGTTAAATACTGCTCATTAATAAGCGACTCGTAATTAGCTTTGACGTCGATTTGTGTTGTTCCATTTGTCCTAAATGTATTATTAAATTCATAATAGCTGCCCGGATATCCGTTTTGATGTTGTAAATTATATTGAAATTATTGCTGCGCGCTTGGGGTTGACTTGAATATTTAAACGTTATGTTTAGATATTGATGAGTATTATTTTATAAATTTAAAGGATTGTAATAATTTTACGCTCAAGTATAAAACGCTAGCTTGTTCCCGCGGCTCTCAGGGCCTATTATTGAATAATAGAAACTAGCCTACAATAATAAAAAAAGGAACCATATTTTTGAGCAAACACGTTTATGTCGAAATAATAAGCTTATGTCACTAAGAGATAGGATAGCTTTCCATCGTCAGAAGAATTTAAAAAACAGATCAACATTTCTTAAAACTAGCTCCTACAGACCAACAATTTTACCTTTTAAAAAAATGTTTCGATATAGTTTCACCAACTAAGCAATAAGACGGAATCATATTCCAAGTATTTCTTGTTAATTTCTGCGGTTTAACTCCTGTTGCTAAATAAACAGATGAAAGATTCTTTACGTAGCCTAATCTTTCATTCATGTCATCATGCCACCATTTCACTTCCCCCCTTTCCACTGTCTTCACCATTATTACAATTACCATTTCTTTACCAGGAATCGAATAAAGTAGCGCTGACAGGAACATCTTAGCGTTCCATCCCTGCTGACAACAGCCCTGTGAAAACAAACTCAACCCACCGTGGCCATGTTATTTGCAGAATAAGTAATTCAATTTAAATAAAACACAGTATCGATTGCAAGCTACTGCTGCCGGGGATTGAGACACGGAGTAGGGACGTCCAGAAGGACCAGTCAAACCTCTTACACTTGAGTAACTGTGTGACTTACGTGTGTGGTCCTAAAGAACGCGTGGATCGATTGATAAATGACATTTATTTCAATACTTCAGTTACTAGTCATTACAATATATTTTTGTAAACTAGTGTGTTTTTTTCACATGACAATAGACACACTAGACACTGTAGGCGATAGCTATAAAACTATCCTTTTGTTTCTACGCTTTGACAATATTCTTGTATAAAGAATCATTAAATTGAATATTGACAAGTCCATCCAAATATTGTAAGAGATTTAGCGGTAAAGTCGCCCATTATTAAGCCCCGTATTCATGGTAAACATTTGTTTAACAACAAAGTTGAATCAACGTGTTGCGGAGTTGCTGTTTTCTTGTTGCTGGCAACACTGTGTGTTGCAGAGTTGATAACAGCTCTCGCTCGGTATGTTGCGGTGTTTACGCTCAATGAGCGTAAACACCGCAACACGTTGATTCAACTTTGTTGCTCAACAAATGTTTACCATGAATACGGGGCTTTACACCCTAGGTGGAGCTTAAACTTATTATTTGTAAGTGGTAACGGGTCAGACAAAGTGTTTTTGAGTTTTCACATCTAGAATTTCTCAGTTGCAAACTGGAGTCTGTATGTTTGCCTAAATAATGGCAATAGGCTCGCCCCTATTACATGAGACTATACATAACTGGCGAAATATTATGGGTCAAATAAAGGCACACCTATCCCTCCCTACCCATCTCTTCGTGTGTGCTGTTATGTGTTACTAGCGTCTGCCCGCGACTTCGTTTGCGAACAAACTTAATATAGTCTTTTCTCAGTAAAATCAATTATGAAGTTTACCCCCTACATACAAAAAAATATTTGACCTGGCCCTTCTGTACGTGTTACTCAGTGGTCAAGAGGTCTCGCTGCCCCGCTGGAGGCCTTGATCTGGCGAAATGAAACATAAATTAATAAGTCGCCGGAGCCCCGTTGTGTACACCGGCGTTTGTACAATCCCAACTCGGCAAATAATAATATTTGTGCTTTCAAACTGATGAGCTTTGATTTCGTGTTGAAAATTGATGTTTACACAGATTAGGTGAAAACGCAAACTTTGCATGATACACAAAGCTTGTGTTGCATTTTCTATTAAAACTGTGGCCTTTGTAAAATAAGCAAGTTTTTGTAGTTGCATTTTAGGCAGTAGAATTTTGTTCAAAATTTAATCATGTTTGAAGTTGGTAGATCTGATGTTCTTCCCTGGATTGTTCTAAGTATTGCATGTATACCACTCTCATACAGAGGAATAATTTGTCAAGAGTGAGTGTGAGCAATTACTGTATTGCGCGTATGTGTATAATTCTTCGCAATTTTCGATCTTAAGTACCTATGTCTTTAAGACCCAACCTTTTGAAGGTTCTTCACTTCGCCGATTTCTTCATCATGTTTTCTTTCACCGTTTTTAAAGCAAGTAACAGTGTCAGTGTGTTTGATTTATTGACAGACGAGCTGTATGCGCATTATCGAAACCTAACACTATACCAAAATTCAAAGTCCTACTAAAATAGATAGGACTGTCGAACCAGAAGGAATTATAAAGGTTCCTTACATTTAATAAGGAAATAAATATGATTATTACATTATTAAGATATTCCTGAGTATGTGAAATAATGTCGTGATGACCCAGAGGAAAAATCTCGTGCATGAGAGGAACCTTAGTTCCTCTCACGCACGAGTTTGTGGTTCAAAACCAGGCAAGTAATGAAGAAGTTATTGGGTCGAATGTGTGTCCACACTCTAAGAAAATACTTTATACAAAAGAAGGAGATATATATACACTTTTATTTACATAGGTACAAATAACAACTATAATCGGCTTATTTAAGCGAGCACACGATAAAAATATAATTAACATACAAAACAAAAAACGTGACAACAGGAAAAAACTAAGTGACATAGTAATTTTTTTTTTTTCTATACTTATTTGAAAATCAAATGGCATTCCGCTACACTAATGTAACTTTCTCAATTCATATGCACTTCCTAAGTTTATCTTAGAGATCGTTGGTAGCAGGAAACCGTCGTGAGAAAACCTGGTCCTATAGGTAGTTAGTATAAGTTCGTAATCGCCAATCAGCCTTGAGCAGTCGTGGTGATCAATGTTCGCGCCTTCTCTGCATCAAAAGAGGCTTTTGCTCTGCAGTGGGACAGCAACAGGCTGGCATTAATAACATTTATTAAGTAAAATAATATTAACTTCTTTTTTGTCTATCAAACTTCATCTTGGCCTGGTAAATGTAGAAACACAAATATTATTCTTTGCTTAAACTTGTTCAAGCACGACCCGCCCGTGTGCACAGCTTGCAGAGTTCTGGCGACTTATTAATTTATATTTAGTTTCAACTGAAGACGACTTTGATGTTGAATTAAAATTGGAGCTATGTTTATGGAGATTGTTGAAATGATAGGAAATTAATGTTGACGCAATTTAAATAACTTTTTTTTGTTTTTACTCAACAAGTTATCGCTCGTACTTTTTTAAATACACTTACAGAGGCAAGCACATCTAGCTACTCCAATGTGTCAAATTTCTTGATAGTTTTTCAACTTTATCAAAGACAGAATAAGGTTCATGTGCGATTGGGAAAATTTGACACTTTGGGGTAACTTATTTATATATTTATTTATTTAATACTTCAAGCACACTAATGTACAGAGGCGGACTTAATGCCATAGGCATTTTCTACCAGTCAACCTTTAGGTGATGCAGAGAAAAACAGTGGTAGGTCCAATTAAAAATGAAAAAATAAAAGGAATCAAAGAATACTAATACATTCTAGCTTGATGTGCAGGCTTCTGTACATAAACTCACGCCTTTTTCCCATGGGAGTAGGCTGATGCCTTAGAACGCCACCTGCCATCGATCGATGACATACTGGTTTTGCTTCGTTTATCTTCATACATAGAATTGCATGAATGTAAGAAGCTGAAGAAGCCTGGTCTCCCGTCTCTCTTTAATCTATAATACATTTACTTCCATATTAATTTGTAATATAGTTATTTTTTCCTGCCTTACTACCAGTATTATTGGTCGTCGTAAAACCTATTTTAAAAGAGAAGTATGGAGTTTCTAGCCTTTTGAAGGCTGACGTTTTCGACGACTTTCATCTTCCGAAAATATAGGCGTGATGTTATAAAGTAAAGCTCTTTTTAATAAAAAAATCATAGACAAAAGTTAATTCCTTTCCTAGTATACACTACAACTTGAATCCGTGTTTCATCGCTCTTGACAAACTTTAGCTTTGCCAACTTTTAAAATATTACCCCTCTGTAAGTCTCAGATTCTAGAGGACTGCTTTTAATATGAAAAGGAACTTCAGGAAAACTATT
Source organism: Euplexia lucipara (assembly GCA_921972225.1). Lineage (NCBI taxonomy): Eukaryota > Metazoa > Arthropoda > Insecta > Lepidoptera > Noctuidae > Euplexia > Euplexia lucipara. The sequence goes on from OV179160.1 coordinate 17,398,579, forward strand.
TTATGAGTTGAAAGATATTAATTACTAAAACTTAGTTGGTTGGTTGTAAGGTAACTTTGTGAGAAGAGTTAGATTTACACTTATAAAATTGTAACATAAGTCGGTTAATTTGTACATTGTTATGTCAGTCTTATTGTTACAGTATTCGCATACATGCATGGTATTTTGTATGAAATAGATTTGTCTAGGGTGGGTCGCAAGTATCTTAATTGCAAAAAAAAAACCTTTTTAAAATCAAAATCTGTGGATTAAAACCCTTTTTTAAATTAGTTGGTTTATATATATCTATAGTCACTAGTTCCTGATAAAATTGGCCGTGTAAGCGTGGCTTTAGCGTATGGTGGAAGTCGCAACTTAGGACTGCCTTCTACACTAGCTCTCAAACTTACTGCCTTCAGATAAAGACCGGATTCAGACTAAGCCAGCCTGCTCTGGATCTTCTCGCAAGTGCACTTGAGATTCGTTCGTGATAAATGTTGACGGTAATATAACCCTTATGGATAGGTTAAGGAAAGGATAGACCAAAAATCAATTGTTTCGATGTTGCAATAAATAAACAAGACCAGGTAAAAATGTAAATAATACAATTTATTTATTTATTATATCCAGTTTTCACAATTTGTAACTTTAAACAGTACACATTATTTAAGTCGCCAGTAACAGTCACAATCCCTGTGCTAGTTAATACATAAACATAAACATAAACTTAAAGCTTTATAGGCTCCTTTGGAAAGAAATAATAAATAATAGAGCAATGAAATGAAAAATAAACTCAATCATAAAATATCACAGTTCACCTTTAATTACAAGGTATGTCTTCGATTTTAACTTGATATGCTTACTCTGACTCCAACTATTGAAAATTGATAAGTATTTGTAAGAAATCAAGCCGAAGTACCTACACATCACACACACACACACACATTGTATTGTATAGTTTTCATACATATTGGAGAACTTCCTTTGCTAGGCCAAGATTCGCTTCACAGACACTGTCAACTTATTATCTGCTGAAGTAATTACCTATTTTCCTAAAAAAAAATAACTTAACGCCTCTACTAGGTGTACCTCCGCCTACCCTTCGGGAAGTTGACGGAGGTATACCTCCATGTCGGGGGACGCGGAAATATCTTCTGTTTTCGTGACCCCGGCGCAGGTGTGAGACCGAACACGGGGTGGTTTTTAGTCAGTAAGAGTCTGACAAACCCCTCCGCCCTCTCTGGGACGGGGACATCCATGAATATTTTCCACCCCACAAAAAAAAGGTATACCTCCACAGTACAACGTCATTTCGCAATGATGTTGAAGTCCCATTCAATATGAAATCTATTTTATAAACTGAGCACAAATCGAGGCTCCAGGCTGTTATTTAGAAATCCCATGAATGTAAAACCCAATTACACCATCTCCAACCCAGGACCTCATGCTGCGCAGTTCATCATACAAAGCACACATACTTTGTACAGTATCCCAAAGTCACCAGAGTCACCAATATCTAGTCCCCTAAAACAACACGCGACCATTTTTTTTTTAATTGGCGCGATGACGCGATGACATGAAAACAATTTCGCGAGGCCTTTGCATGAGTAAATTGACTACCCGTTATTTATGAACCGATCGGGATCACTTTTAGGAGATGAACAGTGGATGCTGTGTAGGCTTTATTAATAAAACCGGCCAAGTGCGAGTCGGACGCACAGTCGATTAGTTCCGTACGATTAGAGATCTAGCTATTATGAAGGTCGACCGATGGCCCATTCGATTATTATTAATGTCATGTTATCTTTCCTATTTGTTGTTAAAAAAAACTTTACATATTAATGAAAGGAAGAGAGCTGAGACGACGAAAGACGCGTAAATTACATTAAGACGAGACATAAATAAAAAGTAACGCAATCCTAAGCTTTTATTTAAATCCGTTGAGCGAATCCCACAACTTTTATATCGAGAGCCCCCTTTGATTTTTAGATCTATTTTCTATACTAATATTATAAAGAGGTAATTATTGATATATTAGCAGACGTAACGCGGTTTCACCCGTGTAGTTCCTGTGCCCGTGGGAATACAGGGATATAAAGTAGCCTATGCCATCCGAGAATAGTGTAGCTTTCCACCAGAGCTATAATTTTTTAAAGTTGGATCATTAGTTCCGAAGATTACCCCCTACATACAAACTTACAAACAAATTTTACCTCTTGATATTATTGTTATTATAGATTAACCAATATTATATAGCTGCAATAAAAATACACATTCTGTAAAAAATACTGTATACTTACCTACAGACAGACAGCGGTAGTTACTGTGTCCCGTTAGGACCCTTTGGGTTAGTACGGAACCCAAATTATTATTAGTGATTTCATTTTTTTTAACACGTAACGTAATTAATAAAGTTTTAAACCAATTGAAAACTGGTTTTAAACCACGGACTTTTGTTTATCCCGGGGTATTTGCGACTATAGCTAAAATTGAGAACATTATAAATCTATTGTTTTTATGAAAACATGGTGTGTTTCGATTAATTATTATGATAACACATGCGCAAAATACTGAGTTACATACGTGAAATATTCATCAAGATAAAATAAACAAGAGTCTCAACACATTGGTATAACAAAAACAGTGGTCATTGTTTAAAACTAAACTCATTAATTTACTTCTTGGAATGTTTGGAACCTCAAGACACCTCTTTTGAAACGATTCTTTATTTGCAACCCCTTTTACCTGGTTACCTAATTAAGTCTACCGAAACATTTGTCTTAAAACTTCTAATTAGTACACCTGAAGCTACTCGCAAATAAGTACATAAGTATTTATAGAACATACTGTATGAGAGAGTTCAATTTTACAACAGCCTAAACAGAGATGTAAATAATAAATTATATGTTAATAAAAAATACTCTAAAAAATCGGATTTATTTACAATTACCTTAATGTGTATTATTTGTAAATACTAAAGATTTAAACTGATTAGGTACCCCTATTTATGAAACTTGTTGGTCATTTTCCTCAACACAGGGAAAAGTATGTAAATACGGTTGTGTGAACCAAGAAACAATTTATTTTCGTGTCACCACTATTTTTCTATCTGTCTGTTTCTTTGAGCAAATCTCTAAAACGATTCTCGATCTCATAGGATTTTATAGGAAGTAACTTAGACTACTTTTATTTTAGAAAAATGGACGGTAAAATCATACACATGAAATGAACGCACGTAAACGAAGTCGCAGGCACAGCAAATGAGAAATAAATTCTAATAACCTAAACACACTTGTTATCTTAAACACAATAATTAAAACCACTCGCGTCTCAACTTTAATAACAAAGATAATATATATGTGGAAGACGCCGCAATATGTCTGCCAGTCCACATTACATATACCTACGCACAGACGCGTATATTACTCTTGATAAATGTACACCCATCATTTCGTGATGCTTGCTTACTGGGCACGCCTCCGTCGTGGTAAACTGATTCGTGTCTATCTGTTTGTGTATTATTATTATTTTTGGGGGAAGGGATGTACATTAATATATCAAAGTTACTGGGTTGTTATTGTGAGTTATGTGACAGGAATTGGACTGGGCAAACATGAACACTGATTGAAGTACTTACCTTGATATCATTAATTCTTAAATGCTCTATCTTCGGATGGAAGGCTAGAAACGTCCATAAACCTTGTCCAGAAAGAACGAATTCGCAATGAATTACCACGTGTTTTTAAGTTTAATGCTATCAAAGTTGCATACATTCTTTACAGAGCTTCACAGTAAAGAGCAATGTAAAACAAAACGCATCAGACTCGCGCGTGTATATGGATGAGGCCTTAGTTAAAACCCCTATCTTAACTTGAACCTATAAAAGTACTACGAAATCTCATGACCACTTATTAAATTGATAGTGATTTACTCGCCTTTTTAACACTAATCAATGCCTAAATACTATTTCACTTTTGTATTATTAACTATCGGTAGTGAGACATGAATTGAAATACAACAGAAAGAAACATCTTAAAAAACTTAGTACCTATAAGGTTTGTTTTATACGCCCGATAGTGTGAAAACAGTAATTAATTACATAAGCATTTAAAAGCCAGTGTATATTTAATCTCCTGTCTAAAAACCCTATATTTAACGCTCAGAATAAACAACACATTTTTTTTAGGAAAATATGTAATGATACAACGCTAACATCAGGCGTAATGATCATAAAACATACCCTTAAAAGGGTAAAAAATATGGCGGGAATATTTTGACACACCCGCCATGGCCGCCATCTTTTTCACTGACGTCACTGCCCTAAAAAACCAAGATTTATAGTATCCATCAGGCTGTCTAATATCGAGTTTTAACAAATAATCATGTAATAAGAGGGCGATGCCATCCATCATGGCGCTTGGCTTGCCCAAGTTTGGCCCATCACTCAAACTTCAGTGGTATATCAATAGCTGGGAAGTTTACGAATGGGTATTTTTAGAAGCTTGTGGGCAGACTGGAGTACATTTTTATACATAGACACCACTATTTTTTTAGTAGGTCAAAAAAATTGCTCTGTTTCCGTACCTGTTACTGATCATATTTGCGTATTCAAAAGTAAAAAAATTGAAATAAAATTTTTAAATATGCCACTATATAGTTATACTTAAATAACGAAAACAGCTGTTGTAGGCGTGACATGCTTGGGCGAACGTGAGCGAGAGATGACAATTAATGAATACTACTATGTCATGAATAGCTTGTACAATGATTCCATAAATTGGGTGTCTTTTTGGAAACAAACGCTAATAACTTTTCTGTTTATGAATATTATTTATAGATACTGGATATACTCCGGAACTACTAAACCATTTTTATGAGGCTTACTATGAGTGATTTGGTCACACTTAAAAGGCTTTTAGGAAAGTTTTTATCTCGCTAATTGACCTCAATATTTTATTGCAAACTAATTGCTTTTCTTATTCAATTTTTTTTAATAAATTTCAGTGTAAGTTAACATAGTAGTTTATAAGTTTGTATGTTTTATAGACGTTTAGTGCAACTTATACGTAAAGAAAATAATATATCCCTTTCATAAGTTCATTTAGGAAGAAAATTATGTCTTAACTAGCTACAATTTCAAAAATCGCCAATATGCCAGCTTTAAATAATTCAGTGATGGGCGAGCTAACTGAACTGCTCCTGACAGATTCATTACTCTTTTGTCAAAACATTTGTTTAGACGAAAACAAATGGCCTCAATTCTTTACAGCAACAATAACATTTAACATTGTTTTAACTCGTTTTGTGCGTATTTTACTAGCTTTTATTTAGGTTTTATATAGAAAGTAATCGTTATTGATGTATGGTTAGTCATTTACAAAATAATTATGTTAGGAATATATAGTTTTTGTTTATTTATTTTGTTAGTGGTCGCAAGCGTTATAACCGAGCGTGAGGTCCTGGGTTTGATCTACGCTTGTCGGCAAAACGTTATTGATGCCTTTTTTTGTGGTATTCCTCAATAGCAACCCCAATGTCTGGATTAGTGCCCGATTGCTAGCAATTGGCATGCCACCTATTAAATGTGACTAAAACATTACTTGCTCAATATCTATCTTAACTTCTACTATTCGAAAATATATGTACGATATTCTCTACTAAATTGTCTTAGGTATTATACATATAATTCAAATTCAAATTCAAATTCAAATAGTCTGAATTAAAATATTTGAATTTGAATTTGAATTATATGGTAATTTAGAAAAAAATATCGTACACATTTTTTTGAATGGTAGAAGTCAAGATATTTCAGAAAATGTGACAATGTGTACATATTATTGCTCTCGTGACTGTACCTATCCACTACAATTACACCTTTGCCTAATCGGCGTTAGGTAACAAATGTGGAGACCAGCATGTCCTATGGTTTCTTTCGATTCTTATTATTATAAGGTGGTCGTTAATAGCCCATAAACCTTCCTTAAGAATTGGGCTATAAACCTAATTAGCTTTTTTTTTAATTCGACTAGGATTTCTGGAAATTAGCGTGTTTAAACAAAAAAAATATGAACTCTTCAGTATAGATTAGCCCAAATGGAATCAAATTAAGGATGGGACTGAATGCCACTTCCACACGACATTTTTGCATTATCATTTGTAAGTTTTTAACCTGACATACCTTTATTTAAGTAAGTACGGCACATTTAGCTTGTAAATGTGTGCTTGTAAAAGCTGTTACTTATTTGACAACACAAACAGAAAGTTTCATTTTTGACACACTTTTTTATCAGTATGTATAGAGTTTTCAGTTATTCTAGTCTCTGTGAATGACCATGCAAAATTAAGCCTAACAGAGCAATATTATGACTACTGGACATAGACAAAGGCTCATCTATTTTCGGGCTTTCGTGAAATTTTGATACCTCACCACCGTAACCGCGAATAGTTCCAGTTTAATTTTAAATTGATATGAGTTTGAAACTGAAATAGTTTGTCATTAATTAGCGAAAGTTAGTATTGATATTAAAACTAATCAATCACTTTAAATTTAGATAGCAATCGACTAAAGTTGCAGCGCAATTATTTGTTTTGTTATAATCATTTATGATGACAGATGACCTTTTATAGTGAGGAGGGGCTTGTGATTAAAGAATGACACGGATGTGTCCCGACTCCTACAATTTATCTTGTATCTTTAAGTGCAATCGGGTACAACATTCTTGTTTTAGGGCTTTTTCATGAATACTCTGGAAAGCAGTCGGGTTTTTCACTTTTTTTTACTTTTAGGATGGCGTTCAAAAGTGCCTATTAACGGTCTGATTGAAATTAATTATTTGACTTTGACTTTGGATACTGAACAGTTGATAAACATACTTATATATTTCTGAATGTATATATATGTTGCAGTCAAAACTCTTAACCAGACAAAAGTACTATTGACTAGCAAAATCAGTCAAAACTACTTTTGACTGAACAGGTTGGTAAAAAGTGGTTTTGGCTGACGCTCGTCGTCAAAAGTAGTTTTAACTGCATTAAAGCATCAGTCGAAAGCGCTAATGGTCATAGTTCTAACCTAACCTAACCCACATGATTTGCCAACCATAGACGGTTTTACCTGACTGATAAAACCAGTTAAAACCACTTTTGACGGAATCACTTAGTTAAAAGTAGTTTTAACCAGCTCCATTAGGCAAAAGTACTTTTAACTGTTATTTTAGTCAACAGTATTATTGACTAAAGCATACGGTCAAAAGTACTTTTGACTGATTTTGCTAGTCAATAGTACTTTTGACTGGTTAAGAGTTTTGACTGCAACATATACATAATAATAATAATACCAGCCGTTACTATCCCACTGCAGGGCAAAGGCCTCTTCTCATACAGAGAAGGCTCGAGCATTGATCACCACGCTTGCTCAAGGCGGATTGGCGATTTCAAACTTATATGTTAACTATAAGTCCAGGTTTCCTCACGGTGTTTTCCTTCACCGATGTCACTGATGTCTAAGATAAACTTAGAAAGTACATATGAATTGAAAAAGTCACATTGGTACTTGCCCGGATTTGAACCACAACATCGTGCACGGGAGGTAGGCGCCTAAACCTCTGGGCCATCACAACATACATATACATATTATAGATAAATATCATATAAGCAAAAGACATGTTTTCGAATGGATGTACATTCAAGAACATGTCTTTTATTTGTTTGACGTACACAAAAGTATTTAATAACCAATTTACTGAAATACATAGGTACCTATCCTTTGACATTCATCACCAATGAACATTTATGGGTTAATATAATATGATAATGTTATCTATCCTGTTCCCATTTATGAGTAAACAGAGCCCTTAGTTTAAATAGTTATTGAGTCGCGTGGCCTTGCAAAACATTTCAATAATGCATTAAATAGTAATGGAATGCTTACCCCGAAGTACGATTGCCGTGGATACCCTTTCCGTTTCCCCTACTTAACATTTATGGCTAATATAGCTATGGGGCTTACAGTTTGCACATTCGACTGGCCTGTTGGACTAGTAGTTAGTAGCCCTGACTGCTATACCGGAAGTCGTGGGTTCGATTCCCACCCAGGACAAAAGTTTGTGTGATGAGCACGATCATTTGTTCTGTGTCTGGGTGTAATTTATCTAAAACATGTATGTATTTAGTAATATATAAGTATGTTTATCAGTTGTTTAGTACCCATAACACAAGCTCTGCTAAGCTTGGGACTAGATGGCGTTGTGTGAAAGTTGTGGAATTTATTTTTTATTTTATTTTATTTGTGTGTACATTGTGTTGATTTCAAATAAATAACTGAAAGGTCATAAGGAATTATTAATTAAAACAGCATACTACATATTTAACTAATACTTGAATGACAAAAGAATTGCAAGGCACAAACAGACACCTATGATAAATTTTAAATTCTGCCCCACCACACTGATACTTATCCCATTTATTCATAGTTTAATTAAATAGGAATATACTTTATAAGATAAATAATGGCATGTTATTCTAATATTGTAAATGTGAATGTTAGGATGTATGGACGATAATTTAGTTACTCTTTCATTCGAAATCTACTGAACTGATTTTGATGAAAACATACAATGTTATAGCTTGCACATATTTCAGTCTAACACATAAACTACATTGTTCCCAAAAGACTGTCCAACTTTGTATGACCTAAAACCTGCTTTCCTATTTAGAGAAACATTTATTCAAAGTTTTAATAGAATTTCTCTTAAATACATACATATCTTCATACAATGTTAAACTGAAAACTCAGATTGTGTAACCAAACTTCGTAGGAAGGTAGGCATATTAAATATACCATCTCATTATGTACTCGTGTATATTCTGGCAAATATATAGGTAACCATACATAAACTCACGCCTTTTTCGCATGGGGGTAGTCTGAAACTACAGAGCCCCATCAGCTTTGATTCTTAATGCTTATTTTGTTTCGTTTACGTACATACATGTAAACATATGCATCATAAACACGCCCGCGCCGGTTCCGAATACTACGCTTCTGACCTTTCTGAAGAACCTCACCAATAAGTTCTGTGTTTGTCCTCCTTCTAGGGCGCCCCCTCCGTTTTCACTTACATCAGCCTTATAAATACCGTTAGTCGCCTTTCATTCATCATGTACTATGTACTAACTATATTCTGGCAAATAAATCAGTCATCAACACACTCATTTATCACAAAGTTATCTCTGGTGTGGCTTATCAGCTGATGTTTGCTGTCCCACATAAATTAGTTAATAATAAAATTGACGACAAAATGTCGATAGTTTCGCTGGCACGCGTCGTAAGTAGTCGGTGATGTCACGAAACGCACTAGTTTGTATTTCGATGTCCTATTCTAATCTATATTTAGTTGCAATAGTGCAGGTGCATATTTTCTGTACCTATTATTACATAGATGAGTTTTGGAGACGAACTTTGTTTAACAACCGCCACGTGTTTGTAATTGAATAATAATGTGAGCTTAATAAAATGAATAAATAAATATTTCACGACTTTCACACAACGCTGTCTAGTCCCAGACTAAGCAGAGCTTGTGCTATAAGTACTAGACAACTGATAAACATAATTAATACATACATATTATAGATAAATTACACCCAGACACATAACAAATAATCGTGTTCATCACACAAACATTCTCATAATCATTTATTCGGCGCCGAGGTCGCTTATAATCTAATCGAATGCAACTGACCACCAGTATTTTACATGAAGCATTACCTATCTGACCCGCAACCCAGTAACTGGGTAAAACGATACCCTTTATTCTGCCTGGTTTCCAGAATTTAGGGCTGACAACTGACCGGCATCAACTCCTTAATGTGCTCCCAAGAAAAGGTTTCGGTAATAAATGCTCATCAATCAAGTGTAGCTCAACCTGGCTGTTATTATTGGAGCTAAATTATTGTGGCTAAATAATAACAGCTGCACGTGTCTATCAAAGGTTAAGCTGCGTTTGACGAGGATGGTCCGTGGAGTGGTGACCATTCAGTGCATATCAAGACTCTTCCGTTCCTCGGAAACCATACTAAGCCGAGGATCCCGGCTTTCAATTGTAGGTTTTTGGCAATTGTTAGGGGTAGGCCCGAAAGTCTTAACAACCAGTTTAACCAAGAAGTTTCGTAGAAATAGAAATAGAGATCATTTATTTGCCAATAATGCAGGTATACATATATGAAGGTAGTTTTTTTGAGCGTCTCAATACGTTTTGCCTTACGGCATGCAAAATTGTTTAACATTACACATTTAACACTAACAAACATTCAAATTAAATTACAAATGAAGTCGGTTGAAAATTAAAAAAAAATAATAACTAGGTATAAATGTCTACAAATTAAGTTAAGAATGTCAAAAAAAAGTAATTAAAAGAGGTGAACAAATTGAAAGTATTAAGACAATTAATTCAATACAAATTTCAATAAATTCAAGTCCAAATGTCAGTAAATAATCAATGTCGTCGTCAATGTTGTCAATTATCCAGTACCAGGGTTGTGGCGGTCTGACAGGATCCTGTTATACTGGAAGCCGACCCTAACATAGTTGGGAAAAGGCTAGGCTAGGATCATCTTCCTCTCTCCTTCCTTTATATTTTCTTTCCCAATCCTAATCTAACATCAATGACCACCACCTCGTTAGCAACAGTTGTGACAGCGCATTATACAGGGTGGCCTTGACATCAACACACACGCGGACACCATGAGATCTGTACCTACCCGATTCTAGACAACCCTGCTTCGAAATTTCTTGTCGGTTATTTCCACATTTGTAAGTTTTTTTTTCTGGTGTTGTTTTTGCTGTAATGATCCATTAAAAAATGTAACCTGATCCTAATGGGATTTGTCTGTAAAAAATACTTCGTTAAGACACTTCTAAAAACAAAGTCAAAGTAAATTAATTGTATAACATAAGTAAAAAGTATGTAACTTGGTGGAAATATAAATTCTATGTGCAAAACTATGTTTCACCATAAAAGATATACACATTTTAATATTTGGTATAAGTATCTTAAAATTAGTAAAACATTTTCTTTCGTTTAAAAATCCCATTAGTTCATCACATATCAGATTTTAAATAGTTTAAAGTAAAAACAACTCCAGGCAAAACTTGGAAATAAGGGAAAAGTGACGAAAAATTTTGACGCTGAGAGTTCAGAATCATTATAAAACTTATAGTGTGTGTGCGTCGATGCCGCTTCCACCCTGTATTGGTCTATAAGTCATCACACGTCGCGTTTCGTGTTTGCTATTCGGAACTAATCGATGGTCGTTGCGTGTGCTCCTTATATATTCGGCTCTTCGACTTGATCGTGCCCTATAGGTATTGCCTAAGATTTACTAGAGTCCTTTAATTCGTTTAGCAAGGCACAGACGGCCGGGAATGTCATTTGTAGACCTTTGACACACGGGTAGTCAGAACAAAGAAAGTCTTACGACCGCTTACCAAAAGGTGGTGCTACCCAGTATCTGGGTGGCGAGGATTAGATAGGCAGTTGACAAAGACTCATTTATCTATATAAACACTAAAGGTATACAAACACAGATAATAAATTAAACATTCTAACACAACACAAAACAATATCCACAATATACCAACAACAATCGACTCCAAATGGACTAAAAGCTAACCTCAATATAGTTGTGAAAAGGTTTGGCAAATGTTATGGCGTGTTTAGTTCAACAAACTGTGGTTTATATAAAAGATATTTTTTTTTATATAAATGTGGTGTGTTAGAAGTTACCTACAAGCTGTATACCTAGCATGCAGACACTGCATATACACCATTACCTTTTCATTTATGCCTTTTAAGTAACGTTTTTTAACGCGACATAAATACATTTCCTTTCACCTCATATATATTTACATCCAGAAAAAGTATTATAACTTCCTTCTTAAAATGATCCAAAAAGGCGGTCATACGTTAGTTCACTGTAAAATATATTACCACCTGTAATAATTACTCCCTAAACCACAACTACTCTAAAAGCCAAACACGGAATAAGGGCTCACCAAATCTAAAGGTAATTTCAATAGCTGGCCATCAATCAGTGTTGCTAATCACCTCGCCGGCCTTATTTGCTCATTAGTTAGTATGGCCAAATGTTCGGACGCCATCGCCTTTGTTCGGCAGTTTCCGGAAATGCGGCTTTTTTGACTCTTTGCTTCGGCATTAGCGTGGCGTTCTATTGGTCCGAATTGGAATTGCAAATGAGCGGAAAATGTCATGCTGGTTACAAAGCAAACAATGTTTGATTTAGAAGGAGATTGTTCAGATAATTTACAAAACAAATATTTTCGCAGTACCTATATTATGTTATGGTTAAATGTAAAAAGGTCATTTGCACCTTATTGGCGCAATAACTGACGAAACGAAAAAGACGAAAAATCAATAACGTAACTAATAAGATTTTTATAAGTCTCAGTGTTCTCTTTCCCCATGTCACCCGGTGATAGTGTAGCTTCCCAAAGGTTTAAGATTTTTTTTTATTCAGTCCAGTTTTTAAGTTTATTCGTTACATACCTATATAAAATGTTAAGTTCTTCTTAAAGCACAACACAATGTGATTCATCTAAAACAGAGTTTTGTTTATAAAATACAATTAAATTTTAAGTACTTGCATCAAATATAACAAATGGAAAAGTAATGAAAAAGTTACTAACCTAAAACAGAGAATCGACAATTAAATGTTCATGCCTTACTCTTCTTATTGCAAAACTTTAATCGTCTTTTGCACAATAAATTAACTAAAATTCACAAACATAACTTCAACATAAATAAACATAAAAATTATTAAAGAAAATCAACAACGTTTATTTTTGTAATTTAAATTCGGTAATGTTACATTTCTCTCGCTAGTGGCTCTCTTTGTCAATGTCATTGTCATTGTCAATGTCATTGTCAACGTCATTGTCATTGTCAACGTCACTAAGCTTTTACATATAAAAATACAAATCTTTCCACTTTATAATATTAGTAAAGATATACATATAGTTTGTGGTTGGTATTATTATACTTAAGAAATAATGTTCGCATTACAAATTGTCTGCCATCTTCAAATCGATCTGAGTCCTCGCATTTCATCATACATTTACAAACACGTAATTACATCTTACATTTAACACATTGTGGTAACGTCGTGTTTTTTTTTCTATCTATAATAATTTTAATGGCCGTATGACGTGTAATTTTTGTTACATCAAAATCTAATAATAAACCGTCTCAAGCAATACAAGTAAATATGCGTTTTTCCTATCCCGGACCTATCCACAGTTACCTGTACTAACACTCATAATGTACAGTAAGCCTCAGTTACTGTGAATCGCTCGTGAGTCTACAATACTCAGCGTCTAGACTCAGAGCTTGACCAAATTCACGTTGCGTTTCGTTGGCTAAGTGATTCACCGCAAGTGGGACCGACTGTACAAGTAACACGGCTAGTGGTCTCTCTCGACTAGTTTTCTGTAGCTAAGCGAGTGATCCATTAACTTGAAAGCTGGAATTCGACTGTACACGTGTGGACATTCTGGCTCAAAATATCGTAGACTGGTTGGAAATAGTACCAGCTTGATACTTCTATTACGAGCGAGAGTTGATACTTAGGGTAATTCCTGTATTTTATAAGAATACTAACTGCCCGGCAAACTTTGTTGCGCTTTAGAATCAATTTATTGTGATTCCTTTTTTTTTCTTCTTTGGTAATGAGCCGATGTCGACTATTCTGCCAGTGTCAAGTATTGACGGCAGATAAATGTAGTATGAGCCGTCGAATTTTGCACTTTGTGGTAGGTGTTAGTGGCTGGAAAGACAAGACAATTTTTGTTAGTTAACACGTTTAAATATATAAGTGCTTTCTTCTTAGTTTTAGCTAAAGACTTGTCAAATGTCAAACTGGACAAATGTGGACTGGGAAGACAGTTGTCACCGTCTGTCGTTTCACCAAATATGGCCGTGCATTTGAAAAACGTTTAACAAATGTATTTCCTACATTTTAATTTTTGAGACAACACGTCCGCCTATGTCCGTCTCCAGAATATGATTAATCCCCATGCCAAATTTCATTACGATACGTTCAGCCGTTTAGGCGTGAAAAGCTGATAAACAAACAGAGTTACGCACTGTCGCTGAGATGAGATTGTGGCTAAATTTTGAGCGGTTTTTAAATATTTTTTATGTGTTTCTGTTAAGTTAGTGACCGTAAAGATCCCTCATTAATTGATTTTCTCTTTTCTTTCAGGTAAGCAAAATTAACAAGCAATGCGGCTTGGTGACGGCAGCGACGTATGTATAATTTAATGAGGACTGATATAGCTTTGCCGAAGAGTGATGTTGATCAAGCACTATTGACACTATCAACATAAACAGATGACTTTCTTATAAAACATATTTATAAATATAATGTTGGATATGTTGGGACATCGATAGGGTAGTGAGATGGAGTAGAGAAAATCTGTTGCAGTTTAATAGCTCGAAATGTGTGACTATCACTTTTTCTCGCGCACACAATCCCATCTTACATACTTACCATATTGACGGGTTGCCTATGGAGCGCGTCACGGAAGTCAAGGACTTGGGAGTAGGATTCAACACTAGTTTGACTTTTCGGGATCACATCACGCGTTGTTGTAAAAGGGCCTACAGAAATCTAGGATTCATGCTACGCACGGTTCGAGGTTTCACGAACGTGAAAGCGATCATAGCATTATATAATGCATTGGTGAGGAGCCAGTTAGAATGTAATTCAGTCATCTGGGCTCCGCATGAAGCTAAATATAGTCTCATGCTGGAGAGGGTACAAAATAAATTTATAAGATATTTATACAGGCGTTATTATGGAGTGTATCCATTTTACCCGTTAATGTATCCGACCTTATTTATTTTAGGTATGGTGGGATACACCGAGCTTAGGGTTAGGAGGGATTTTGCACTTGCCTTATATGTATTTAAAGTACTTAGAGGGAAGATGCATAATGCAGTTGTGTTAGGCCAGGTGAGTCTATGTGTTCCGGACAGGTACGTGTGGCGACGACGGCAGCCACGGCTGCTAGTGGAGCCGCGAGCTCGGACCAACCTTTTAAAGGAAGCGCCGCTGACGCGGGCACTCCGCACGTTAAACTTTGTTGCGAGTGAGACGGACTTATTCTGTTGTTCTCTGGGTGAATTCACAAGGAATGCTTTATTTGTAATTAGTTATAGGCATTAGTTCTAAGTAAAATAAGTTTAAGTTATAAATTAATTAAGGCCCATTTACCGCATTGGTTATCTGTAATGGTAAATGTTTGTTGATAAATAAATAAATAAATAAATAAATGTTTAGTGACATACACACGTACAGAAGAAAAAAACATATAAGTAGAAATAATAATAAAATATTAAAACAAACTACGAAAAAAAAAACACGCTCGGGTGGCTTACTTTGGTACATGCTCGAGTCGCTAGACCTCCACATGTTTTTAAACGGTAAAGTTTACGATGCATACAACTTGCGCAAAAACCTCAATATGCGCAAGCTACTTGCACCCTAATCAACAACGTTACCTTTAATATCTTACCCTTTTCTGTATGTCACAGAACGGAACGAAAGGCCATCGTTCAATTCAACTTAAAGTACCGCAGATGTGATTAAGAAGTTAACATGTGACGTGAAGCAAGTTAGACGACCAACTTGGATAGTTTGAACGCCTGTGTACATAGGTTTATGTATTGGGTATATGTCTTAGGTATATACATATAAGACTTCTAGTCATAACTTAGTTACTGATACAGTGATACTGATACTGCTAGCCTGTATCATTCCACTGCTGAGCAAAGGCCTTTCCCGATGACTTCCAGTTTGTGTGTTTCTAGTCCAAGATCTCAAAGTTAAAGTCAAAGTCAAAGTCAAACCATTTATTTCAATTAGGCCCCTATAAGGCACTTTTGAACGTCGAACAAAAATTAACTTTAAAAAATGATTCTAGTTGCCCCTTCCAAAAAGTAGATTTGTATGGAGAAGAATGGGCAAGAAACTCCATACTTACTCTTTTAAAATCGATTTTACAATACTTTGTATACATCAATAAGATTATATGTGAGGACGATGCACCTAGAATAAAAGTACTATACTAAGATAGGTTTAAGCAAAAATTAAAAAAAGCAATGGAGTTGAAAATTATATGTGGTACAGCTAGATACATTGTGCTCACATATTTACAAATGTAATAACATTAATTTAAAAACAAGTGAAAAAATAAAAAAAATAATAGAAAACAATACATCTCAGGGCCTGGTATGATAAAGTAGATCATCCATGCATACACCGTTAACGGACGCCGTGTTCCGCCGTAAGATCACGTTCGCCGCGTCGATGCGAAATTTTTAAAGAAAGAAAGAACAAGCATTGATTAGCAACAACTAGAACCACACACATCAAAAACATAAAAGTACACATAAAAAAAATTAAAAGACAAAAATTGCATGTCTCACTGTTAATTTCAGCGGTAGGTAATGCCAGGCAGATGCTGCCTGTCGCGACGAAGTCCTACGTCGCATCGTTCCATACTTTGCTCTCTTTTTGCGTGGGCAAACCGTCAAACGCCGTCGATTAATATATCCTAAACCTAACACGAAACCAATGATATTATAAGTAAAAAGGTGTAGATAGGCTATAAGCTCTCAGCAAGAGACACGTTAAAATGTGTTTAACCTGCCACAATTTTCCTTAGGGTCAATTTAAACTAGCACAGAGTCGTTGCGCATCGAAGCGTCTATCCAAAACTGAACATAATAAATTCAACCTTAACTCCACAGTGTAACGCACCACTATACTTAGCAAGAATGCGCGCGCACCAATCAGCGTTGTTCACGCGCAGACGCGCGTATTCCTAAGAATGCGGCGTCTTTTTTAAAATCCCAGAAGTAATGTGTGCGTTACGCTGTGGAGTTAAGGTTGAATTTGTTATGTTCAGTTTTGGATAGACGCTTCGATGCGCTTCGACTCTGCGCTAGTATAAATTGACCCTTAGTGTCGCGTCGCGCCGTCAACGGACGCATGCATGCGTTAGTGTGCCATTTTAGAAGATCAAATGTTGTTTAGGTAACCTATCTACACCTTTTTACTTATAATATCATTACACGAAACCATATGAACCAAAGTCACAATATGATTATATAGACTGGCCTGTTGGTCTAGTAGTTAGTGACCCTGACTGCTATGCCGGAGGTCGTGGGTTCGATTCCCACCCAGGACAAATGTTTGTGTGATGAGCACGATCATTTGTTCTGTGTCTGGGTGTAATTTATCTATAATATGTATGTATTTAGAAATATATAAGTATGTTTCCCAGCTATTTAGTACCCATAACACAAGCTCTCAAGCTTAACTTGGGACTAAAAGGCATTGTGTGAAAAGTTGTGGAATATTTATTTATTTATTTTATAGGTCTTTCTATTAATAAGATACAGATGAAAGTTCCCAATGGGTTAGTTCCGCTTTTAATATCCCAACTGATCTTAAAGTTAGTTGGTATCAAAGTGAACGTGAAGGCTCTCGAATTGAGTTGATTAGATTGATCGTAGCTTCTGGAAGGGAACACGCCGATCTCTTGAGTCTATATGAAGATTGATGAAACTCTTCAACGTGTTGCTATCATCGGTTCACCCTCCATGGACTTATGTTGACGATCAGCTTAACGATTTCCGTGCTTTAATGGGTACCGTCGAGTTGTCCATACCTTCGTCAGTTATCAAATATAGTCTGAACACATACCTTTAGAAGCTACTGATAGAGAAACTCTTTAAGAAAATAAACTAAATAAATATACCACAACAAGCTAAGCTTGAAAGCTTGTGTTATAGGTACTAAAAAGCTGATAAACATACTTATATATTTCTAAATATATACATATTATAGATAAATTACACCCAGACACAGAACATGACAATGAAAATGACAATGAACAATCATCGTGCTCATCACTCAAACATTTTTCCTGGGTGGGAATCGAACCCACGACCTCCGGCATAGCAGTCAGAGTCACTAACTACTAGATCAATAGGCCAGTAAAATAAAGGTGTTCTAAGCATATGTCATCAACCAACCATAAGAAAATAATAGCCTGACGCCCAACTTAATACTTTTTAATAGACGGGTGAAATACGGAATGAAGCAAAATAATAAGTCTAGTTTATTCATATCACGTTCTTTTTTATTTAAGCTAAATCTAAATAACAAAATTATTACGGTTAACTTCTTAAATGCAGCAATACAATATTTAGATTTACTTCTTAAAGGAAGCAAAAAATATAAACTTAACAACCAGTTTGATATTGTTAAGACGTATTATCCTATAAAGCATAATCGGTCCACAATATTATTAAGGATGCTGCTAAAACCCTTAAAACAGCATTTCCTTAACCCTGATATTTTCCTCTGAACTACATATTTTTCAATTTAGTAAATTGACTTAGCAGCATTGCTACAATCAGAACTATTCCTATTTTCACTAAATCAAACTTTAACATTTTCCAATTCGCAGGTGTTGCCATAATTCAGTTTCAAAACTAATAAGCCACAAGCTTCTCATTTCATAATTCACACCGCAGAGCCGCGGACGGGCAGCAGTGTTGCCAGTGCAATAATAATAACGTATCGCTCCCTAGAGACGTCGATATTAAATAGTTGCTCCGGGGATCGCTCGCTTGTTTACCTGGGATGAGAATATAGAATTGCATATGAAGCGACACCTAAATAGGAGTGTTAGTTCAACATTATGTGGACTTAATAACCATCAACATGATCTGCCTATCCTTTGTCCAACTATGTTGGCGTCGGATTCTAGCCTCATCAAATACAGCTGAATACCTGAATAGTGTTCGAAATGTAGTGACTGCCGA
The DNA here is from genome assembly GCA_921972225.1 of Euplexia lucipara. NCBI lineage: Eukaryota > Metazoa > Arthropoda > Insecta > Lepidoptera > Noctuidae > Euplexia > Euplexia lucipara. Next base: position 17,417,469 of record OV179160.1, read on the forward strand.
CCTGAACCCACTATGTAACGTGATACCCCTTTGGTTAAAGTCGTTACTTAAATAACAGCCAGGCGGGCAGATCGTAGGTTAAGCTACAGTTGCCGAGGTCGTAAATTGCTAACCATTAATCAAGACCCCTCCGTATCTTATTAAGTTGGCCATCACAGACATCAGTAATGCCAGTGCAATTTTATCACTCGCGCATTTACAATTTAAAAAAATAAACCAGTCATGGAGAGAGAATGAAAAATACCCACGTAAAACTTAGACACCGAACACAAAAGCCCAGTTTTAGGCATTTTAGTGGCCAAATTAAAAGACCCACAGTTCACCCGGCGGCCACTATTAATAATAGATATTATTACGTATCGAAGCTTTCTATCCAATACATAATCTCGTCAAAGCTGTTAAAAAGGTCCCTAGTTTGGCTGCCCCGATAACATTTTTTACTGAATGCCTTATTTCTTCCTTTATGCTCTGCCGATTCAGTTCAGGACCCTTATCTGAGCCGTTACAGTAATTTATTAGGTATAAGAAAGTGTTTAAGAGTGTCGCTCTATTGGACTTTACCTTCATCCCACCTGCGCTCTGTAGGGAGGGAAGAGTCGGAAATCAAGAGGAGGATAGGGCTGTCGCTTTGAAGATTATTATGCACCAAGGGGATATAAGTGTCTTATGTTATGGCCGCCATGTTGAATTCGGAGAGTTTTTTTTTTTATTTATTTCAACAAAGTTACATGAGTGGGTACAATACAGTAACGGATACTGCAAGAGTTTATTAAACATTTTTCTTTACCAATAGCTGATATTTCAATAGTCTGATAACTTTTAACTAAACAATAAATATGGCGGCTTGACATGGCTCACATTGGGTTCGCTAAGTTAGCTTTGCTCAGGTTTTTGTTTTTAATTTGACAGGAGTGAAGGGATATTACATTATTGACTAGTGGGCGATAATGTAATTCAGTAAATTGTTATTTTCAGGATAAGTTGTTAACTTACACGGGGCGTGGGTTGACGTTTGGTAAGCTAAACTGATCATAATAGTGACTTATGTGAGTGAATTTAGAAAAAACTACATTTATTGATAACAGAACTGCAGCAGGTATTTGAGTAAAAATGTTGCCTATACTAATATTATAAAGAGAAAAGATTTGATTGTCTCTTTGCATTGAATAGGCTCCGAAACTACTGAACCGATTTGAAAAAAATCTTTTACCGTTGGGAACCTACACTATCCTCGGGTGACATAGGCTACGTTTTATCCCGTATTCGCACGGCAGCGGGTGAAACCGCATGATTTTCGTTCGCAATCCTTAGTGCAGGACTTTTGCAGATATAACCGGCAGGTGACAGCCCTACCGTGGCACAGATTATCGCCGCCGGATAGAAGTAGTCGATTCTTTATTTGCCGATTTGTTAGACGTCCGTATCTTCGCGTCTGCTACGAATGGCTGCCAGAGAATCTGGGTGATAATATAATGTGGTTTTCGTTATTAAAAAGTAGTAATACAGGATTCGTGTGACGATTGAATTTTTATTAGTTTTAAAATATTTTATAACTGTTTAGTTTTTATTTAAGCATAAAACTAAGGTAGTTCAGGAAAGCAATGTTATATATGACTCTTGGTAGTACAGCCCATTCTATCTTCTCAGCGTGTGGTTAATGACTTACCTGTTGTCAGAGTTTTAATGCCGCCCATGGGCCTCAGAGTTGGCATCACATACCCTCGAGAAATATCTCTCAGGCATGCCTGGTCTTCTCTTAAAGTGCCTGTTTTCAGGCCTAATTGAAATAAATGATTTGACTTTTGACTTTGACTTTGCCGGTTCCCTCACGATGTTTTCCTTCACCGTTTTTGAAGCAAAGTGATAATAATACAATTTGCACATGAATCTAAAAAGTCAGAGGTGTGCTTTAGGTTTGAACTCGAGACTGATGATTTTCATAAGCTATGTACTGTACTGTTGTTTTTTTATGAACAGACGCCAGCACATCAAGTTACCCTAATGTGTCAAACTTTCCCAATTGAATATGAACCTTATTTCGTTTGCTATAAAGTTGAAAAACGATCAAAGAAAATTGACAAATTGGGGTAACTTAATGTGCTGGCGTCTGTACTATTAAACGTATTGTTGTTTACGAAACAATGATCTTTTATAAAAGAAAACTGTATGGAATAGTGAAAAATATTGAAAATAGTCCAATCCTTTGAGTATTTCCACAGCGAATTATATAATAATGATAATAACTTTATTTCGGACACAATAATCCATAGAGTGTTAGTTACATACAAACACTTATTACCTATTGTTAGTAAAGATTAATCTCGGCACAAACTGCTGTACAATCGGTGAGCCGAAGCTCTCAGCTACAGTTTTCAGGATGCTGTTTTGATTATACGCAATGGCGTCAATTTTGAGTATTTTCTACAGTTCCTTATATTTCGAATTTTATCAAACACGAAATTCAGCCTGTGCTGCTCTAATGGACAAGATGGAGATTGAAAAGCCTTCCGCCACCATCTTAAGACTGTAGTAGCATCTTGATATTAGACCGACACCGTCACCTTTAAGCCAAGGATTACGAGAAACGTGCCTATTGCACCACCCACGGTACCATAATTCCAACATCGGCCTTAAAAGCTTATTGCCACCATAAACAATAAAAGATTTTCATATAACAAACAATAAACAAAACAAACAAGGGCTGTAAACATTGGGAACACCAATAAATGCTTATGGCTATCACCATAGTGCCATGGTGATTTGACTACGAGCTTTATGGTTTTAATTTACGTTCCGCCATCCATGGTGTATTATGTAAATGGCCGTAATGGGGGCAATGCGGAACGATATGTGGTTCTCATTCGGTGATATTATTCTATATAAGTGGTGCAGTGGAAAAATTATAGTTTTTGACTATAATCATTCAAGACAAAATCCAATCATTCACTCGTATTTCAAAAGGTGAAGGAAAACATCGTTAAGAAACCTGGACTTATAGTTAAAATAAGTTTGAAATCGCCAATCCGCCTTGAGCAAGCGTGGTGATCAATGCTAGTGCCTTCTCTATATGAGAAGAGGCTTTGCCCTGCAGTGGGACAGTGACGGGCTGGTATTATTATTATTATTATAATAATAATAAATAAAAATGTGTGTATTTTATTTATTAAAATTTATTTTTGCCTCTATTTGCCTTAACATGTCTTGCCTTAAAATACATTTCATTTAAATAGCATGCCTCAAAAATACATTTCATGTAACATTTCATACCATATTTTTCATTAAAAAAGATACATTTTTATTTAACAATAAGTATATGTATACCTACATTCAATGACACATTAAATATTAAATTCATTCAACAACATTTTTTACATCTATAAAACATTTATATACATTCAATACATTTATTATTTTACTAAACAATTTGTTTAACACTAAATTAAACATCAGTTCATTTATAACTACATATTTTCATATTTATCTCAGTATATTTAATTATCATTTAACAGTTTGATAAGTAGTATATTAACAGACATTAATTCATTGAATATATCAATTTATGTACTTTTAGTATAACAATAAATTTTACCGTAGGTACATTGAATATTTCATTTTCAAAATGTGTGTGTACCTAGAATAAATAAAAATACATTCATAAAAGAAGAAGAATAAAGATACTATTAAGATAGGTTCAAAGTATTGCAAAATAAGCAGTGTAGAAGATAAGTAAATTATTGAGTGGATAGAAACATGACGTCACAAAAGCTGAGATTGTAGATTATAAAATAAAAAAAATAAATAAATCTGTGATGAGAGAAAGGGAAAGCTAATTATATTATTAGACAATTAACCAATTTGATTTTGTTTAGTTCCTAGATTGTCCTATGGAGAAGGACCAGCATGTTTCCAAGCATTATTATCTGAAATTTTCTTTCACTTAGATTTAATATACCTATCACAAGGTAGATTTGAAAATTTTTCATTATTTTGTTGACCTAGTTTTTTTATCTTTATTGTGGAGTTTGTTCAGTATTTAAACTGCACCAGAAGGCGCACTACTTCTGTCATATAGATAAAAAAATAAATATAGTGATGAAGATGTGTCATAATTCAATTACCTTCTTTCAGAGAACCCGTGACCCGATTTTTTGTTTCAGGTTTCTTGTTTGTCGTCGTGTAAAGGGTAATATATGGGTTTACCAATTTCCGATTCCTTACAGCCAGGAATTTACAAATGGAAAATCTAACCCATGGCATGGCAACCTGCATACATTTCATCGTAGATCTTCACTCTACTGACATACTCGTATGTACTACAGATTAAATAAAAAAACAACTTCAGTATCACCATCAAACAGTAGGTACTATGTAACAGCGGTGTCTCAATAATAGGATTATCCGCCTCATTAAACATCACACCTACTGCGGAGACCAGTTGTTATATGCTTCGTTGAACTGCAGTGATCTTTGTGTGGGGGACGCAATACAGCTTAGAGGAATTGTCATTGTCGAACATAATTTTAGATACAGAAGCTAGCACATCAAGCTACCCCTGTCAAATTTTCTCAATTAAACATGAACCTTATTTCGTTTTTAATAAAGTTGAAACACTACCAAAGAAATTTGACACATTTAGGTAGCTTGATATGCTGGCCTTTGTTGAAGTTCGTCGTAGCTAGGCTATAACCAGAGGGCAATTCCTGTATTTTTAAGAACGGTTACATTTTAATATCTGTATCAATCCGTAATCTGTCAAAAATAGTAAGTTTTTGACATTGATTGTCGCTGAGATGAGATTGCGATTAGATTTTGAACGTCTATAATAACGGGAATTTAAATAGCAACAGAGAGTGAATAAAACCTCTTGTAAAACTCAGTCTTATTTGCGACGTTTTAATCCCAGGATTTAAAAATCTCATTATTATTGGATGTTGAATACGTAGCATAAGGTCTCCGTGTCTAAGAAAAGTTTAGCAACCAGTTTTACTAATGTGTATCGTTTATAGAATCACTGGCTTGTGGAAGACAGATAGTCACTTCATATTAGACTGGAACGCTACAAAATATTTGCGAAAAGGTTAAGCAAATTATAAGTTTGTTTACCTACTGCTGGTGATCAAGGTTCCACGCATTTCTGCAAATGGATGCGCGTTAGTTTAAGCTAAAGCAACCAGTTGTAAAATTTTCTAAGACGATTACAAACATGTTTCATAACATTACGAAATGCCAGGCTAATATTAGTGACAATTTCCGACAAAAAACTAAATGCACAAAAATTGTCTGTCATGTCTATAATTCAAATACAAATTCATCTCCCTTAACCAATCCAAGCGATTAGAAACCACGCTAAGTTACCTTTAGAACATTCAATTTCAACCCCTCGCAAACTAACTCACTTCCAGCTCATCAAGCATTCTGACACTTCCCTATCTTCACCCCACAAATCAGATAGCAGGTGTCTGATCATTGATAAACGCTAGACAAGCCAAGCCCGCCACCGTGCCCTTGGACAGATATCGACGAAACTAGGCCACTGATACCGCCCCACATATGCATATGTATGCCTGTCCCAATATTTCGCGATCACCGTTCATTTGCCGTTTTATTTTTGTTTCGCCAAGTAGTTTGAGATATCTCTTTTTTTTTCCTCTTGTTTATTTTTCTACTCTGTGGCACACCCGGTGTTTGTGTTCGGAAATTGAATTTATTGTGGACTCTAGTGAAGTGTCAAGGTTTACCCGTTTACGTGTATCGATATATTAGTGCTGTTCTATTTAGATTTGTATATTTTTAGGACCTATTCTTAAGCTCTTATCATCGCGCGTCGGACTTATGTGAAAACAAATATTGGCGTAATTTTATCTTTTGCTTGTTTTGGAAGATTAGCTAAATAATCTAAATGTATATTTGCATCTCGGCTTCAGATTTTTAACCTTTTTTCAATCACCCTCACAATTTCCTCTTATCAGAACTCAACGAATTTCAGGCGCTTCTGTTAATCTCCTGTCGAGAGATATTTCTAAATCCATTCCCTTTTCTGTAGGTATTATGAATTTCATTTTTTAGTATGATGTAGGTATTTCGTTAAGATATTAAGTGACCTAACCTTTTCTGACTAGGGATCAAAGTTGCGACAAGCAAATACGTGGCAATTGACTGATTTTGGTGTAGTAGTTAGTGGCCGTGTTCGATTCCTATCCAAGACAAATGTTTGTGTGATGAGCACAATCACTTGTTCTTTGTCTAGGTGTAGTTTATCTATAATATGTATGTATTTAGAAATATATAAGTAAATCATACTTCATCATTTGTCTAGTACTAATAGCACAAGCTCTTCTTAGTTTGGGGCTAGATGGCGTTGTGTAAAAGTTATGGAATATTTATTTATATGTTACAACAACGCCGTTCATTAGTTATTTAATTATTCTATAGGATTAAGCACTCAGTATTTTATTATTAATCTGCTCTTGTAAACAGAATATAGAAACGTTTGTAGCTCTTTAGTTTGTCTAGCGAAAATTGTGTCGCCCTAGAGTACGTCGGTCAAAAGTTACGTCGTCCCATCGTTTGTCGTGAAAACAAGCACTAACGAACATCGAGCTGATATGCTGTCACACCACTGATAGGCGACCTTTATTTATTTATTTGTTTGGTTTACAATCAATTAATTTGTTTTACCTACAATTATGAGTGTAACATTACTTATTTTCCAACACCGCGTACCTAAACTATTTTATGGTTAAATAATAAATTATTACAATAACTTATCCATACGTACTGTCGCCATGACTTTTATCGAATTGAAAACTTTAAATCAAATCAACATTCTATCTCCTTTACTCGTTTACGTTTTAAAAACTAGATCATAGACTGAGCATAGACTAACCATAAAGGGTAGTATAGCGGTGTTTGGCACACTCACAAATCAGATAGGTTGTGTAGGTGACCGACCGGATTGCTCGCAGCCTGACGTACCGTGCAAAACTGATATTTTTTTAACATTCTACCCTCCATTTTCAAATAAATTTCTATTACATTTTTTTTCGTGTTCCATGTTTGAAACGGGTAAAAATATGGCGTCAGTGGTTTGTTTGATCGGAAATAGAAAGTGTTGTTACCTATGTTGTTTTGTATGCTCTGAAAAAGCGTATCTATTTCATAGTGACATGACATTTCAATGTTTAGTGAATCAAAAGTCCTTGATACCGTTTGAAGTTTAGTTTATAAGAATTAATTAAAACACACAAATATAATGTGTTACCTTTGTCAATCACATTGAAATCGACCCGTTCGGATTGTGGTGTCTATTTAATTAAATTCAACATTAGACCGTTTGGGTCTACCTCCTGTAATGTCCAATATACCTATATACCAAACGGGGTAGGTACCCACATCAAGTCTTTTCCTTAATAGGAACTATGGCCCTTTATAAGGTCCAGCAAAATGCTCTGATAAGCCCATTATTACTATTTCGGACTCCTGAGTTTACGCTTATCAACTAGAGGTTTCAACCGGAACCGAGTCCCATCCGCATTCCATTCTGTTAATACTGTAATATAACCTACTTAGTTTCCTATAACCTGAAAATAAAACACTTTTCTACTTCCTTTTAGAAATTCATAATGTCAACCACCAATGTGCTTAAGTAAAAAAAACAAAGTGTTTGTAAAATCTCAGTGATGTGCTTATGAACTTTAAAAACCAAAATGGTGCACCATAAAGACCAAGACTGTTTATTGGAACTCTTTAGTTTATTGTGTGCCCAAAAAGGCCCAGTGCAAAACAGGAGGAAGAAAATAAAAGAAGGTAAGATGGTTCCATTTTCGAATTTTCTATTTCGTAAACTTTCGGATTTACGATCTTACACGAACATATTTATTGTTATGGAAGTTTTTAAGTTCTTATTTTGAATTTATGGCTCCAACTTCCAGACATGCATAAGCGTAGTGTTGTGAAATGTGATATCGAGCGAGTCAATACGATTAAGTATCGATAGGTATGTCAACATGACATTTGGAAATTCGACGCATAGGTTAATTGAACTCGTGCCGATGTCACTTGGTCTCTGATGTCATGTTACTCGCACATTCAAATTGGGAGTGACATCGCATTGGGACGTGCTTCCCTCTCGACACGCCCCGATTCGACGGCTGCTGATATTATCACATATTTCATACGATTCATATCATCACAGCGAAATTGGGCGCGGGATTTCCTTATTCCGTTCCTTTATTCTACTTTTCGCCTCGTAAATTGTAGGATTGTTGCCAATATGCTTTTATATTTCAATGAACGATCGTGCGAACGCATTGAGTAGCTCGTTTTTATTTATCACAAGATGACTTAACGTTTAAGTGTTAAGTTAATATTAGGGATCTGCGCGTGTACTTTTCTAATCAACATCGTTATCTTTCAGTGTCAGGTGTAGGCGTACACAAATTAGAAAATATACGACATAAGTACTGATATATCATGTGTGACCTACTTCCCGTAAGTACATCAGTAGCTTATCACGGTGTATTTACGTATAATATCGCGATTTCTCCGAATACGCACAGTGTCGGATCAATTGGAAATACGCAGCGAGCAATAACTTAGTTTGTTTGCTTCGAACAACTGACCGCGTTATTTTAAATCACTCCATTTTAATAATTCACAAAACTCATCTTTTTTTTATAGTCTGCGAGGAATAAAATATTTTCCATATTCATTCAGAATTTCCGACATTTTCCTCTATTTTTCACTGTATCTGTTGAGTAATACGTTCACTTTGGTAACTAACGGTTATTAATAAAATATTTACCCGAAACGCGGTTTCTGTTGATATCGGTGATAACAGTGTTGCAAAAATAATAACCTTTTTTTTATACCTGGCCAACAAACAAGTGCACTATCAGCTGTTTCACCTAATTGTTGTGGGCGAGGCTTATCACTGCGATAGGCGAGACGACGCTGTATTGATAACAGCGAAACAGTCGCCGGCCGCGCGTCCCCGAGTGTATCAGAAACACTCGCCGGTTCTGAAAAAAAAAACAAAGAAAAAACCGTTAAATAATATTTGCTCGCCAAACACGCGCCTAAACGGCAACACAGCGTTCGAAATTGGAACAATATTCAAACGCAACGGTAGTGATGTGACGATGACAATTGATATTATCGATAAATTATTGACATAACGATGAAAATGAACACGTTTTGGAGTGAGTTTCTGAACGCGGCCGCGAACCACCCGTTCCCGTCGATGCCCATTGATTTGCTGTCGCCTTTCGATCTACAAACAAATGAAGATGATGATGATGATAGTTAGTACCTATTCTGTATTTTGTTTTTGTGTTGCCACTCGGAATAACACGTCATTTTGTTCATGACAATCAAGACTCCTCCTTGCCTTGGAAAGCACGTTGAGCTGTTGATCGCGGCTGTCATTTGTAGATCTTTGACAGTCGTTATGGATAGTCAGAACCTCGAAAGTCTGACATCCAGTTGAGGTTAAGGGTATAGTGATACCCAGTAACTGGGTTGTGGTGGTCAGACAGACAGTTGCTTCAAATACAACACTGGTATTCAGCTGCATCCGTTGTGTTGTCTTATTAACCGACTTCAGGAGGAGGTTCTCAATTCGATCGGTATTTTATTTTATTTTTTTATGTATGTACATCGATTACTCCGAGATTAATGATCCGATTGGCGTGATTCTTTTTTAGTTCGATGCGGAATAGCTGCCATTTGGTCCCATAAAAATATAACATAGTTTGACCCGGTAGTTTTCATTTTATGAACAATTTTATAAAAAAATAATTTATTTTCGAACATTTCTTTGTATGTATGTTCACCGATTACGCTGAGATTTATGAACCAATTTACGTGATTCTTTTTTAGTTTGATGCGGACTAGTTTCTTTTTGGTCTCATAAAAAAATTACATAGTTTGGCTTAGTAGTTTTCATTTTATGAAAATTTTTTTGTCTACATAGTTGTGAAAAGGCTAGGTAGATGGTAGTTAGTATTTTGTACTTATCATTATATCCTAGCTTTATGTCCATTGTACGATAACAGGGAACCCTTTGTTTGATAGCTCATGTAGGTACTTTCACAATAGGCACAAATAGTTGCATGGCCGCTGTACTAAAAGGAATGATGACGAATCTTGTTGTGACAGTACTATATAATATAATACTTTACGTTTCTTTCTATGCCTTGAATAACTATACTATATAGTATCTATATTCTATACTATATTATAAATAGGAAAGATTAGGACTTTTGTTTGTTTGTAACGAACAAAATGAAAACAATCCTGATCCGATACCAAAAAATGTTTAACCATAAGAAAGCAAGCGTGGAGATGATTGCTCGTGCCTTCTCTGTATAAGAAGAGGCTTTTGCCCTCCAGTGGGACACAAACAGGCTGGTTTTATTATTACTATTTTATTGCTACATTATCCCCAAGTAACATGGAGTATTTTAATATTAAAACGAGGAGATGTTGTAGTTGTTAAAGTACCCACCTAAGTAGGGTAGGGTCACACGCACGAAGTCGCGAACAAAGTGCTAGTATTCAATAACTTCTTATCTATAATAATCTGTTGTTGTTAAGGAAAGCGATATTATTTGTATTACTTTAAATCAAAGTAATTAACCTTATTCAAGATTAACTAGCGTAGCGTATATACATATAATGCCCCAAAATATACAAACATCACGACTGTTGTTCCCGAAGTTTAAGTAGAGGTGTACCTGCAGTTCACCAATATTTTATTTCGCCAAATATATAGTGAGCGCGCTCATTCCCATGCCCAAATCCAGACTCCGGGCTGACACAAAAAGATCCAGATGGCAAAACTCAATTAATGCTTTGCTCGACCCAAGGTTCGAACCCTGTAATTTTATGCGCAGTAGTAGTGCTTCAGACATCTAGACTAACAAGGCAGTCATACTGCAAAATAATACCTATTATCCACCGTTATGTACAATAGGTAAAAATACTGTTATTTTCACATCACAAACAGACTATTTACTTTAATTTATTTACCTATATAGAAAATATGATTACCAATAACAAAATAGAACCATAATACCTATCTACAATCAATCACAGCTTTCATATTTCGCGGCGCCATCAAATTTAAACAATTCAAATTAGTGTAATCCGCAATTAAAACAACTTCAACCGAATCAATCCCCGTTGAATAAATGAACCGGATCTAAATCCTCTTACCCGGGTATTGTACAAATAAACATTTCACTTGTGCACGTAGATGCATGTGTAATCCAATTAAAGTGTTCCCGCCATTGCCAAATTAGAATTTAGTATTTGTTTGTGCTGTTGTTTGCGGGAGTTTGTTTTGAACTTGGAAACATGGTTTAAGTACTGGAAATTGTTAAAGTTATAATATAATATATGTGAAATTCTAATAACCTTTAAGGACGTGAAAGTATTCACCCCTAACCCCTAACCCCTTTTATATTAGTCACATAGTGTCACCTCACCAAAACATCATTGGTCACATAGTGTCACCTCACCAAAACATCATTGGTCACATAGTGTCACCTCACCAAACCATCATTGGTCACATAGTGTCACCTCACCAAAACATCATTGGTCACATAGTGTCACCTCACCAAAACATCATTGGTCACATAGTGTCACCTCACCAAACCATCATTGGTCACATAGTGTCACCTCACCAAAACATCATTGGTCACATAGTGTCACCTCACCAAAACATCATTGGTCACATAGTGTCACCTCACCAACACATCATTGGTCACATAGTGTCACCTCACCAAAACTTTATTGGTCACATAGTGTCACCTCACCAAAACATCATTGGTCACATAGTGTCACCTCACCAAAACATCATTGGTCACATAGTGTCACCTCACCAAAACATCATTGGTCACATAGTGTCACCTCACCAAAAGATGATCGCATAGTAATCTTTATAATTTCACGATTATAAGCATCTTAATGTAAATGCAAAATATGCATTTAATGTTGATTGATGCCTTTTATATTCACATTATAGACTTAGTTGCTATAAAAAAGTTTTTCAATAAAAGTTCTTTCACGCCCTTAAAAGGTTGTAAATGGTTTACTCATCACTCTGTATAAAAACTCTGGAATATAATAAAATAAGCCATGAACTAAACATCTATGCGGCTACGCGCCAAGGGTACCCCAAGTGGGAACTTCTATTAACTTAAATCATTCGGGAAATACAGGCATGATGCTATGTTTTATTGATAAATTTACAGTGAATTTTATCGATAAAATGTGTTTAACTAGAAAACAAGTATGTATCTGGAAATAATAAACACGATATTGAGGCGGATATCAGGCTTTTAATTAAAAGAAAAATATGTCTTTCGATAAAATTATTATCTTTTACCTGTCCAATTACTTAGTTACGAGAACTATAAATTGAAGTGTTTTGTTTCTAATTATGATTAATAACGTACAAATGAAACACAGACAGACTGACTTATCATATACGTAGCAGCAAAAGTACAGCACCAACAAAATATATTTGAGAAAAACAAATGCCACAATCAATTTGGTCAGCGTTTATCAAATTCGATTCATCTGACGTCCGATACACAGATAAACCTTGTGTGTGACGTCATTTAAACCGAACAAATACTGAATTGGCTTTGTTTGTTGCCACATACGAATATCATTACGTATGAATGTTGCCAGCCTGTTACTGAAAGTCTGATAACTAGTTTAACTAAGGAGTGTCTCTGGGTTTTTAAGGTCTGATAGGCATTTGTTCCATGTAAAACACTGGTATTTGGTTGTATCCGGTTAGACTAAAAACCGACCACAACACAGCGTCAATTCTCATTTTTTTAGGAACATTCGTATTCTATCTCAATCTGTCAAAAAAATACGTCAAAATTACTCTAGTTTAAAAGTCAGAAAACCCATAATTTGTAAACAAATGTAACATGCATTTAAATCAATATATTCGACCATTTATGTAATTATTTAACCCATTTAATCATACTTGTAACTAAGAAGTTTTCTTCTCATCATCTGTACCTTTTATTCAATTAACAATCAATTATATTGATTTACAAGTTTTTGAATGTGCAATACTTTAACTTAACCACTTCCCCACACACACACATATATGTGATTGTTTAAATATTGTGTCTACTTTGTGGACAGGGAAAGTCTAACAATATGATATATTAATAAATTAAATAAATTTTACCAAATATTACTATTTTTAATGTTTCATTTAAATTATATTTAAATTATTATTTCTCTTAATAAATGCGCCTTCATCCTCTCTCCTACTTTTATAATTTTGCTGTGCCCGACAGGGTCCATAATTGATTCGATGTTATAACATACCAACTTTTATGTACACATTATGGAATGCAATAAAGTATTGAGTATTGAGTATTGAGTATTGAAATTGATTGATGATGCGATGAGATTGCGACGAGGCGTGTATGACCAGTTGTATGAACGTAAACGTAGCAAAGGAACTGTGTAAGAATTTTAGCAGGTGTAATTCTGTAGTTTCTGAATATGTCTGTATGTGAATACCTTAAAGGAGGTTTCTCTTCCAAAGTTTCCAAGGAAATTAAAGCAGTTCGTGCCCAAATTAATAATAAACTCGTACGACTAAGTACAATAAGTTCCTAAGTCCGTGTGTGTCGTCTGACCAAAGGCGGCGCAGAACAACAGACAACGAGTGTCCTAAACAAACGGTGGTTCGCAACAAGAACGTTCCCATCCCTAATTACAGACAGAGACAGTTCCGTAGGTACTGTTGCCAAGTTATTTGTGTTTTTTTTAATTAAACTGCTAATTATGGCGGCATTGCGTGCGCCAGGTTAAATAGAACTGCAAAGCAAAAGTAGAACAAGAGAAAAATAATATAGAAATTTACAAAAAGAGAGATATACAAACGAATTAATTTTATTTCTTTACATAGGTATATGTATAAACTTACGCCTTTTTTCCATGTGGGTAGGCAGAAACTACAGAGCGCCATATGCTACGATTCTTAGATACTTCTTTTGCTTTGTTTACATTCATTACGCCCATTCGATGATACATAATAGAATGATGTAAAGAAATAGATTATGATATATATGTTTTTATTAATTGCTCTATTAGTGTAATTGCTGTACCTACGGCGTTCTGATGCGAGGGTAAATAAATAAATGTAATCTAAATCATACAACAATACAAATTGCTTAGTAATACGCCAATGTTATACTTTACAATATTGTGGGAGACTGCTGCTCAAGCTAGGCGAAAACCTGTGTTTCAGGACAGCAGGTCTCCACCCCGAGTTGCCTAACTATGTCTAGGCGTATTCGGGCGTTACACCATACATCAGGGGGCGAGTACAGTGTTGTAGTTGGTTTTGAGATTAAGAGAGTGACTGTGTGATTATGTACAAGATGTGTGTATTTATGTATTTGTAGGTGTGTGCTGAAGGTAATTTTCATCAGCTGGTTGTACTACGTACATACTAAACATTTTGGGAACATATTTATTATGCGTAAGTTTACAGCTAAGGATTGAAATTCCCTGTCGGAGTCGGTATTTTCTGAGAGCTGCAGTCTAGGACTCTTTAAGTCAAGAGTGAATAGGTTACTTCTAAGTAAGCGTGCTTCATCGTCGACCACATCATCGCTTACCGTCAGGTGTGATAGTGATCAAACGCGAGCTTATTAATAATAAAAATAGATAACATTATAAACATGATAATGTTTAATCATAACTTGAAATAACCTCATTATGAATTTAGAATTATCTTGTATTTTATTTTAAACATATAAATGTCTATTCTGATGTTGTTTTAAAGTAAAAACATCGCCTTCCAGACTTCTTCAATCGATATCGCTTTAATCGCTTAACCTTGGAATTTCTTAATTAAATCTGTATTTTTAACACAAAACGGCGCAGCCTATATATCATTAAATAGACATGCATGAGCGTTTCCACAAAAAGGACGCGACCTTCACTTGAAACATATTCCTTTTTACAATGTTTCGTATAGCATATAAACCGTTGCGCAAACTCGATGACTTATCGCGTTCGCTATCGCTTCGATTGCCTTTATCTTTCAATGCGAGATAATATGCCATGACGCCTACACAGCGCACCTGATCTTCACAAAGAATGGCACCATCCATCAGTGCCGTTTTCCACATAGATGAGCGCTCTCGCCTCACACCATCCTCTTAATCTTATCGATACAAGAAACATCGATACCTGAGCGAAATCACGCGCGTCAATGAACATTTTCTATTGGATAGTGATGTCCCTTATCTAATCTTAATGTAGTTAAAGTAATACTATCGGTGCGTATCGAACGTGTTGCAGTGTTTAATTTAAATTTTTGTAAATAATAAATGTGCAAAATGTTTTCTGTTGTAGTGTTTTGTGTTTGTGAAGTGATGTGTGATGGTGTTTTGTTAGTTGTGTAGTGTGTCGGTATGAGGATGCCTTCGGTGTCGTGGTCTCAGACGGTGGAGTGTATGCGTGAGTGCGCATGGCAGACGTTTTACTGCGGTCTCAATGTATGCGAGAGGATCGCTGCGGCTCAGGGCCTGCTATCTCAGCCGTATCCGCGTTTAGATGTTGTTATATCAGCTCCTTCATATGCCGCACAACGTTAGTACCTTTTTAAATTAAATTTATGTGCTTTTATATCTCGGAATCCTTTGGTTCCGGTCCTTTGAATAGCGAGCGAGGGGGAGGCCCATTGTTGTCTTTAATGAAATGAGGCACCAACCGCAGATTTTCCCTGTATGCACTAGACAAGTGCACCCAAGGAAACCCTACGACTGGAGTAAAACTATTACAGACTATGGTACTGGCTAGGGTGGCCAAAATGGACTGAATACTAAAAACTATGAATGACTATGGTCTATACCCCTGCCTTACCAATATTTTATATAAACGGATTAACATTAACATTAATGTTATTAATAAGACGTTCTCTCGTTGGTTTAGTGCCGTTATTTTTCGGTAACAGTCAATTTGATTGCAATCGCCTCTATTATACATGGTCGGGCAAAATTCGGTTGTTCTTGAAATACATCTCTGTCTTAACCTTCGTATAATACACACGTGATGCTATTGTTATTAGCCTTTTAAATATTATTCCTGATACAATTATGATTTCAATCCCAAAAACCGATATCTGTGCGTTTCATCTACATAACTCTGTTGTGCCATAACAAATGACGGGCACCGCAAAATAGTGAATATTAATGTGCAGCATTGTCATGTCATACCGCAGCTTCGGTCAACAGAAATGCAGATAGTTTTAATATAACGCGTTGTTATACAAAACCGTGCGATATGTTTTGCTTTAGTCGAGTTGTACGTTTTCTGTTTGTTTATTTATTTATTTCATTTATTGCATCAGGTACATGAAGTTCTTGTATATAATATTTAGTAACACACATTTGGCCAAGATATAGCATGCAATAGTACAAGTTTTACACATTTATTAAAACATTAATTAGGAACAATTCTATAGCTTAGAAATTAAATATGTCTGTGATTTAAAGTATAAAATTTACAGGGATACTTTTGAAAGAACTCATCTATCGAATAAAAGCACTCTTGTAACAACCACTTCCGCAACACAACACAAAACTTATTGAAGGATAGTTGAGTAATTGACTTAGGCAAAGCATTGTAAACTAAAGGAGCCATATAAACGCAGCTCCGCCGAAATAGTTCTAGCTTTGGAATGGGCATTTCAAAATCTAAATGAGTAGGTTTCCTTTTATTAGTGTAATCTTTGCGTTCAAATACTTCAAGATTGTTTTGCCCATCACTATTGTGTTTTATTATTTTTACGTAAGCACGACATTCCAGGAGGTATCGTGTTACCCAGCAACTGGGTTGTGGTGGTCAGACAAGCAGTCGCTTCATGTGAAACATGTATTTAGCTGCATTCGGTTAAACTGGAAGCCGTCTTCCCAATACAGTTGGGGAAAACCAGGTAGATGATGATGAACATCATAGATTGTATTGAATAAAGGATTCAAAGGTGTTCTTATTGAATTAACAAACCCATTTTGCATTATAAGGCCTTAAGCATACACGTCTGTATAGTGTAAAAGATACAAAAACTGAGAAAAAAACATCTAAACGCATCTAACATGTAATAGCGAGTTATGTTTTAGCCCAGTTTAATTAGAGGTTGAGACGTGCAAAGAACTGAACACATTTAATACAATAGGATACCTACTTACTTTTTATTGTATACCATATAAACTTTTGAATATTTACTTAAATCCAGGCTCCGGGCTCTTTTTAACAAATTCCAGCTGCATTATCCCAATAAGTTCCAACACGTCAATCTAACCCAGGTCCTCATGCTCTGCTAAATTACTTTGACCTTTACACCAACGAAGCAGTTGGTACCTTAAAGATATCAATTATTTTTAATTAAAAGTAAAATAATAAATACTCTTTGCTTTTGTGATCCTTTTTATCTTATCTACTAACATACCTATTGACGACCGTCAGTCTGACTTTGAAAACTCCAATCGACAAATCACATTCTCAGCAGTTTTAGCACAAATGCCTTGACGCGAAGGTAAAGTCAACACGTACGATTTTGTAATTAAAAATATAACTATCCTGAGGCAAACAGAATTTGTATCGCCTGCAGATGTGAATAAAGTAGAAATAGATGAAAAAACAATTAATAGGACGAAGTTGCCGTGATCCCTAAAGCGCAGGTCACACCGCCAGCTAGCGAGCGGGCGGGCTAAGCGGGCGAACATCGTTTCACCTCTTTACATACTTAGTCGGTAGCTCGCGGTGTGAACCGAAGTATGTAAAGAGGTGAAACGATGTTCGCCCGCCAAGCCCGCCCGCCCGCTAGCTGGCGGTGTGGCCTGCGCTTAAACTAGACACAGCCTGTATCTTGGTGGCCCAATTTCAGCAGTTAGCCTAACATGAATTCGAAAAGTTCCGTGTGTTTATGTTCACAGTACAGCAAAACATAAGTTACAATTAATTTAATGAGTAGGAATAGTAAGTAATAATAGTATGAGTTTTGTACGTGATTCTGTACCCCTAGGAATGAAAGTTTTCGTCGGAGGTCCTGGATCTTTTCCTAAACGCATGCCATCTTATTATAAAACTTCCGTAAGTACCAGGTTTTAACCAGGGCTAAAAGGTCTAGGTTTGTTACGGTACTAACGTTATTTAAGAATTTGACGTTGAACAATTTAGTACCATAGTTAAACTTGCCACGATGGTCTATCTTTGGTACCATAGATAGTTCTAGGACTAGCGATAAACTTCATTTTGTGTAATAACGTTTATTCAAGTTCATCACTTTTTTAAGACCACGTTTTATAATAAGGGAGATGTTGTTTAGATGTGCACCGATAGGACTCCGCCTTTATCTATTTATATGCAAACCGAATGTTTCCATTTTTAAATTGTTAATAACGCAACCCGTCAACAATCACGTCGTAAAACACAAACATTCAAAACACTCACAAACAAAGTTTAAAATTATTACTTCAAAAGGATTATATAAAAGCGATAACACATTCACATTCCGACGATGTCGCTCGCCTGTGAAACAATCAAAGCAAATCCAGCGCTTATAAACATCACCCGGTGTATACAATTAAGGAGAGTTACGCACACAAACTTTAGTGATTCATTCTAAAACTCCACATTCGTTTTATGAAGGTAAACAGGGAACAGACAGGCTTGAAGTGGGGACATACACCCTACTTTTCACATCTTACGTTGACATTTTTCATCGGCTTTTTTCTTTTCTAAACATAGTTTTATAATTCATCATAAGAAGTATCATGGTTTCTGTGTAACCCAAATAATAATACCAACCTGTTACTGTCCCACTGCAGGGTAAAGGCCTCTTCTCATACAGAGAAGGCACGAGGATTGATTTGGACTGGCCTGTTTGTCTAGTTGTTAGTGACCCTGACTACTGTGCCGGAGGTCGGGTTGACTTCCACCCAGGACAAATGTTTGTGTGATGAGCACGATCATTTGTTCTGTGTCTGGGTGTAATTTATTCATAATATGTATGCATTTAGAAATATATAAGTATGCTTATCGGCTATTTAGTACCCACAACACAAGCCCTGCTTAGCTTGGGACTAGATGGCGTGTTGTAAAAGATGTGGAATATTTATTTATTTAAAACCCCTTACGTCGAAAGTTTTCGTCGTCTTTTTCCTAATGTAGGTAAACTCAAAAAGTTTTTTATTAGTCATAAAAAATCTTATGATTTTTATATAACCCAAATTATAATAATAACAATACCAGTCTGTCGCTGTCCCACTGCAAGGCAAAGGCCTCTTCACCACGCTTGTTCAAGGCTGATTGGTGATTTCAAACTACATGTATTAACGTTAATAAAGCAAAAGAAGTATGTTAGAATCGTAGCAGATATCACTCTGTAGTTTCTGTTTGCACCCGTCGGAAAAAGGCATTAATGTATTTAATTTATGGTTTGAACAAAAGGTGTAAGTGGAAACGCCGAGAGGGGACGCCCTAGAAGGACATACATAGACCTTATTGGTGAGGTTCTTCAAAAAGGTCAGGTGCGTAGTACTGGCAACCGGCGTGAATGTATGACCAACATGTGTGAATGTAAACGAGGCAAAAGAAGTATGTAAGAATCGTAACCGGTGTCGTTCTGTAGTTTCTGCCTACCCCCATGGGAAAAAGGCGTGAGTTTGTGCATGTATGTACCTTAAAGGAAGTTTCTCTTCCAAAGTTTCCAAGGAAATTAAAGCAGTTCGTTCCCAAATAAATAATAAACTCTATGTATGTATGTATGTATGTATTAGAGAGTGTTAAAACATCTCAATCATTAACAAGTAAATCTCATACAAAATTAATTTAAATTGCCAACGTTTTCGATTACCTGCCGCGTCGTTAGTTTTAACAACAGTTCTACCTCATTTGTTAAATACACGTCCGGTTAACTGCTTTTTATTCCGTTAAAAATTTAATGTTTTAATTTAATGTTTAAACGGTTTAATTGTACGGAGTGATTGTTGGTTTAAATTTATATGCGAGTTGCTGTTAATTGCAGTTTTAATTACAAGGCAGAGGTGTGATTTAATGCTGTTGTGTAAATTAACACTGGGGCTTGAACTTTTTAATGTTACTAGTATTGCGATATAAAACGATTTACTTGTTTAAAATAGGCATAATTATGTCAAAAAACACCGTTTACTCAATCACGATATTAATAACTTTACTCGACATGGAAGTTGCAATTGTAACATAACCTCACACATTCATTCATAACCTTTTTAGGGCATGTTTTGCTATAAAAGTGATGTATATTAGTTATAGGTGTACCAAGGGTGCACCAAAAAAACTGGGAGAATGTGCTAACCGCCA
Source organism: Euplexia lucipara (assembly GCA_921972225.1). NCBI lineage: Eukaryota > Metazoa > Arthropoda > Insecta > Lepidoptera > Noctuidae > Euplexia > Euplexia lucipara. The sequence continues at coordinate 17,437,866 of OV179160.1, forward strand.
GGTTATAGGCGATCATATTACCGTCAATTCTGTTTAGTTGCTGCTGAATAATTTCATTTTCCGACCTGGAAAACAAACCTGGTATCTTATGCAGCATTACTGCATACAAAAACTAGAATTACGAGGCAAGCAGTCAGTATAACCATAAGAAGTGTATGAAAAAAAAATGCAGAAATGGAAAGACCTTCGTACATATATCTTATTATTATTTTATTTATCATTAAACAAGAGGGTAAGTGACTTATAAACTAAGCCCCACAAAACCGTTGCAATGGTTTGACTGTGGGGGCGAAGAGTCTCTAGACATGCCTACTTAAATATACCTAAAACTAAACAATAATTAACTTATACTTGTAAAAAACTTAAGATATTTCTAAATAATATAACTTTACTTTACGTTTAAAAATATTAGCGTTTGTTTCACTTCGTAAGTCCGCCGGTAGACTGTTCAATAGGTATGGTATTCTTTTGCTTAATGTTCTGTCACCAAAGTAATTGGTGACTCTGGGTACATTGAATCTACCAGCAGCCATAGATCGTGTATTATGGTTGTTGTTTACGTGGGTAATCGTGGGTATCTTTGTAAATGATTCTCTGTGGATTATTGCCATATACAACATAACAATATATTTAGATATTATATTGTCTTTTGTGTATCCTCAATCCACGACAAGATACGACTCAAACCTAATAACTCATTAATCTTTACCCGACTTAAACAAGTTAATAAACCGAAAAATATAATTAAAAATCCCTAATCATCTCCCATTAAGTTCTAAGCCATCCAATAACAAGTTCTGCGACGAAATGTCGTTTTCAAACGGATTATTATGATCGGCTCTTGATGAGTTTTATCCTTATTTAATCTACCAATTTCCTCTCCACAAATTGGTTAACTTCAGAAGATTATTACACAGAAGCGTAGATTTAAAGTAATTGATATTATTATCATGTATTATTAAGAAAATAAATTGTTAGTGATATTGTGTACCATGACTGATAGACAAATATGTATATTTTGTGATGGTATTTCAAAGTCAAAGTCAAATCATTTATTTCAATTAGGTCATTTAAAAGGCACTTTTGAACGTTAAACTTACAAGTTAAATAAAATATAATGATTCTAGTTGCCCCTTCCAAAAGGTAGTTTCGTATGGAGAAGAATGGGCAAGAAACTCCATACTTAGGTACTCTTTTAAAATAGTTTTTACAATATTTGTATACTTACAATAAAAATACATTATATGTGAATACGATGTACCTAGAATAAACAAAGTAAAATAAAAAAATAAATAAAAAATAACATACCTACTATGCTGAGATAGATTAAGCATTTTAGTAGATAAGTATATAATTATGTGGATAGATACATGGTACTCTCACATTTACAAATATTAACAAATCAAGAAAATATGAAATAAATAATAATAAAAAAAAATACACAGCAGAATAGCGTGAGTGTTGAGAGCAAAATAAAGCAAATTAAATCATTAGAATTATTGATGCAAGCGATACTGCTGATTATAATTTGGGTGTCTTCAAGGCTAGAGTGAATAGGCTCTTAATAAACTACTGCGCTTCACCATCATTGATTGCATCACTGCTTACCATGTGGCATTGCAGACAAGCACTAGTTTGTAATATTAAAAAAAATGAGGTCCAGGGTTCAATCCCCGGTTAGGGCATTATTGAGGGTAGGTAGGTTGATTAGGGTTATCCAGAGTCTAAATTCGTGCCCGACCAGTGAAATAAACTCGCCTCATATTATCTACACTAGCTGTTGCCAGCGGCTTCTTCCGCTACAACTCCAAAAATATCCCACGGGAAGATATAATAGGGATAAAAACTATCCTATGTGTTAATCTAGGTTATAAACTATCTGTGTACTAAATTTTATCCAAATCCGTTCAGTAGTTTTTGCGTGAAAGTGTAACAAACATCCATCCATCCAAACAAACTTTCACATCTTATTACTTCCTACTAATACTATAAACGCGAAAATTTGTGAGGATGTATGGATGGATGGATGTTTGTTACTCTTTCACGTAAAAACTACTGAATGGATTTTAATAAAATTTGGTATGGAGTTACCTGACACCCTGGATTAACATAAAGGCTACTTTTTATCCCTGTATTCCCACGGGAACGGGACATACACGGGTGAAACCGCGGGACGTCTGCTGGTTTATAATATTAGTAAGAAAGATGTTATTTTTCCGATTTGTACTTCTCAGTAGTGGCCCAGATTCTGGATTTGTGCGTGATTGATGGCAATAGGCTCGCCCTCTATTACATGGGACGTTAACATGATTGGCTAAATAGGGTGCACTACAGGCACACTTCTGCCAAACCCTTTGGTGATTACAGGCGTATGTTAAGTTATGCATTTATAGACGGATTGTAATTTATTTCAAAACCTAGGTTTCTAAATGTCCTACTATATTTGGATCCTAATTATCTTTATCTATCTTTGTCTTTTATGTCAATGTGTTCTTTTTAATTGGATCAAAAAGCAATAAAGATACAAAATATTTTTGATATAGATAAAATAGTTACGCTCTATATTAAAACGCAAATAAAACAAAGTGCTCCAGATTTTGAGTTTCGGCCTTGTTTGAAGTAATTGATTTGATATCTGTTATCACGTTTTTAATAAAGTAGCCCTACCGACTTTATCTAATTTATTACAATACTTACTAACTCGTAAAACACTATACAATACAGTACGAGCCAGGAATTCCAAATAGTTGGAATTGTCGTAGCTCGTAGCACTTGTCGTAGACGCCTACGAACGCTACGAGCGTGATGGCTCGTAGCCGTTGCTACGAAATTGCTCAAGTTTACTGTTTAATTTTGTGACGTAATGTTAGATTGTCAATATCGTCTTTATAACAACTGACAATATTGAAATAGTCTTGTATTCGTCCAGGTTAGTCCTGGATTATTTACGTTTATGTTTTGTAACATATATTATGTAAATATAAATTCAAAATGGCATTGAAAGAAGGGATTTTTGGCTATGTCCTGAAATTTGTGGCCGCACGGGTCATTCATGATTGAGTTTCGCTTGCCGAGTTCGTCCCGTGGATGGGTGATCATTCATTACATATTGAGGCCCCTCCGTGCCTCGAACAGCACGTTAAGCCGCACGCCTGGCCAGCTGTTCTTAATAAAGCCGCGTTTCCACTGTGCAAGTGATTGCACGCAAGTATGACGTCACACTTGCGTACATGTTACTTAAATTGGAAACTAAATTTTATAGAACTTGAACCTCGCATGCAAGGTTTTATTGGCATGCAGGTGTGCCAGTGTTCATCAAGGGCGGGCTGGCACTTGAGAGCGCAACTTGCACACACAAGCGTCAGTTGCGCATTTTATTCACAAGTTCAAAACTACCCGCATGCAACTTGCGGGTTCCATGCATGTTTACGTTTCCATTACTCAAGCTGCATGCAACTTGCACCTTGCATTCGGGCTACTTGCATAATGGAAACGCGGCTTTATCGCGGGTCACTTGCGCATGTAGCACTTGACCACGAGCAAGTAACTTGCGCATATTACTCACGCGTGTAACCCGCATCTTTACTTGCTGCAGCTTCATGCACCGTGTAGAAGCACCCTTACAAGCGTCGGGCTGTAGGTAGTGGTCCACCAGACACAACAGTCTGGTCGGAGAATCCTGCCATTTCTATAGAGGATGAGGAACTTTACACTATGTTCCTCTGAACACCCATCAAGAACAGCTCAACAAACTCCTCGTCCACGAAGACTCATTGAAGTCCCGTAGGTTTTGCTCCAGTACCGTTTTTCCTCTAAACTGTTCAAATTATCGGCTATGCATCACGCCGGGTGCTCGGGGAGCTTGCCAAATTGCAGGCCGTACCAACAACTTTGCCAATAACGTGATTCTCAGAACAGCTTGCGTATTTGACGATGGTTTTTTTGTTTTTGTTTGGCAGTGTTTCTTTTTGAGTTTGGTTTTGATTGAAGTTTTGGATTTATAGGTTTTAGAAAGTGGTTCGGTGGGTACAGTGTCTTTTTACAGCTATTAAGTAGAAGCCTCGTACGTTATGCTTACTGTTAGATTGGTTTTAGGATTAACTTTGTGTTTTCGGAATATTTCGGGTTTTTTTTATATTCAAGCACTTTCTATTTTACATACATACATACATACATAAACTGACGCCTTTTTCCCATGAGAGTAAGGTAGAAACTATAGAGCGCCATGTGTGATTGTTACATACTTCTTTTGCCTCGTTTACATTCATACCTATTGTCATACACCACCTCACCAATTAGGTCTTTTCGAGCATTTATTTTATGTTTGGGATTATTTTCTACATACATTCGGATTATGTTTTTTATGTTTGGCAATTTTCTATGTTCGGAATAATTTTGTTTTTCGGATTTTTAAATGTAATATACATAAAAGCGCTTTTACACGGAAATAATCAATCAAACAATTTACTGTTGGTTTCTTTTAAACAACATTGATTGATCTAAATCCATCAATCGCTGATGTTTCCTCAAATATTTCCTGCCGAGAAGAAGTTATGTTATAAGGAAAAATATGACTTTTCCTGGACAAAATTACATTGTGTGTAACATCTGTATGGTTTGCATTATTTCTTATTACTGAGACTGCCTCGTTGGTCTAGTGGTCGCAATCGCTACTGCTGAGCATGAGGTCCCGGGTTCGATCCCGGGTCCGGCAAACTGTTATTGAGTTTTTCCATCTGGGATTTCACAGTAGCAGCCCGGAGTCTGGATTTGTGCCCGATTGATGGCAATAGGCCCGCCCCCTATTACATTAATTACATGGGACTTAAACATAGCTGGCGAAATGTGGGTATACTACCAGGTACACTTCTGCCTAGCCCTTCGGGGATTACAGGCGTAACGTTATGTTATGTTCAATCAAAATCAAAATCTTCAATAACATGTAATAAAATGAATTGATGAAATTAAATAAAATAAAATAATAAAAGTTTATTTAGCAACATAAACACAAGAAGTAAAACCATGATAGCTGCAAAAGTATAAACTGTAGCAGCTAACAACGCCCTTCTCCAGATACAGAATAGAAATGACGGATTAGTTAAATGACGAATTTTAATTAATGATTTAATTTCATCATAACATTCACAAGCAGCGGTGGCCCAGTGGTGGCGGCCCCGACTTACGGACAGTAAGTCGTGGGTTCGAACCCAGGCAGGCGCATTACTTTGTGTAATTTATTTCATCACCACTGCTCTCAAAAACGGTGAAGAAAAACATCGTGAGGGAACCGGCATATCCTAGAACCAAAACTTCAAAGACATGTTACATGTAAAAATGTTTGTATTGCTGTGCCCTAGCAGGGTTCATGTATGAAACCTATATAAATGTAACAACTTCTAAACTACATGCATGCAATAAATGATTATGATTATGTACCAATTCGCACTGGGCCCGCGTGGTAGATTATAGCCCATACGCAAAATACGCGCTTTCACGTGAAGTTGCGGATACCAGCCCGGTATCTTTATCTTTTTTTTATATTCACAACATCTTGATATTTTGCAGTATTTCTTATTTACAATATCCCAGAAAAATATCAATATCTCGAGTGAAAGGAAAGCATAAAAGTAAACAGAAACTTTGCTACGGTCTTAAGTTATCATGAGTTAACCCTCCAATGTCAACCCTATAGAAACTAAGTCTTTTTTCGTTATTGAGTAAGAAAGTTTGTGCACCGTTGTGCCAACGCTTTGTTTAACTATCGACTTATTGAGACATGTGGCGACGTGTTTGGGTCTGGTTTTCGAATTACTTTCTTTTTAATAATAATATTAATATACTAATAATTTCTTTATTTACATTATAATTTACACGAACATGTTTGAAGAGTCTGACTCCTGAACTAGGTAAACCTGTGTGTTGTAAAAAGGAGGGGGTTCTCAATTCGGTTGTATGTTTTTTCTCTTATGTGAGTTTACCTAAGAGCTAATATTTTTTGTACTTATAAGAACAAACTTTTTACTAAAAAATAGAACCGTCTTTATAAAAAAAAACACTAAAAGGTGTAAACATATTCTAGTTTCAGAAGTCTTCTATTATTTTACAGCTTTTAGTGTTTTGTAAGAAGTCGGTTGTGTTTTAAAAAAAAGATGGCAATTATCTAACGGCATTTTATAAAGGTATTCCGATTTGTTTGGCATAACACTCATATTTTATGTCTATGCTGACTCTATTTTTTAATAAATAATACCGATCTGTTCCTTTCCCACTACTGGTCAAAGAAGGCATATCTCATACATAGAAGGCACGCAAGCAATTTCAATTTTATATTGACTACGTCTAGTTTTTCTGTTCATGTTTTCTTTCATCGACGTCAACAATGTCTAATGTAAATTTAGAAAGACATTCAATAATTAAGACTTCTTTGTTTTTATTTAACATTTGTGAATTAACAATCTATATTAAAACACATTAACTGTAATGTACACTTACCAAAACTTATAAAAAAATAACTAAACCTAACAATAAATAATAACGAAGTGTCGAAAAATTCATCCGCATCGCTGCCAGCTGGTAAAGTGCCCATAAAGACTGGCGGCGAAGAAAAAATAATTATAAAGTACATATAAATTGAAAAAGTGACATTGGTTTATGCCCAGATGTGAACCACCACCTAGTGCATGAGAGGAAGGTACCTTAAACTTTGGCCCAACACTAACACTCTTTTACGGAGACAATATAATACACAGCAGTATAATATACAGCAGTATAATATACAGCAGTGGTAGCCTAGTGGTGTGACCGGTGGATTGCCAATTCATAGGTCTCGAGTTCGAACCCAAGGCACGCACCTCTGACTTTTCGGATTCATGTGCGTATTGTATAATTATCACCTGCTCCAAAAACGGTGAAGGAAAACATCGTGAGGAAACCGGCATGCCTGAGAGATATTTCTCGACGGCATGTGATGCCAAGTCAGAGGCCCATGGGCGGCATTAAAACTGTGACACCAGCCCCCCTAGCCAAGTTACAAACGATTCGTATCTATTCTCCTAAGTCACGTGGTCAAAACAAAGGGATTTGAGGCGTTCTCGATTGTAGAAAGAGAATAGATACGAATCGTTTGTAACTTGGCTAGGGGGGCAGGTTAGTTACTAACCACACGATAAGAAGAAGAATATAGGTAATTAAAAACCTAAAAATTCCCTAAACACACACATTTTCCTTACATACATACAACATAATGCAGGTCAGATACCCAGTAAACAAAAATAGTTGAACCTCTATGGTCCCCCTGCGATAACCAGTAACTATTCAAACGTAACTCCGCAAGAAAACTTGTTAAAAGTAAATCTATTAAGCCAAAGAGTATTTAGGCAACCCCTAAGTGTTGCCACACATGAAATCGGAATGGTTCTGTTTTTATTGAAAAGTTTTTTTTTTGTTGATGGCAACCTGATGTTATTGTTATTGGTTCTTCACGTGTGTTTTGAGGATTCGTTTAAGGAAATAGCTTTATTATCTATAAAAAAGTTTTGAAGTGTATCAATTAAGATTTTGGAGATAAAGCTGAATTGCGGACTGAATCAATTTGATTTTAATATTATATTGTTATTTTAAGACTTAGATTCTGGTTTTTTGTTTTGTTACTTACTACTTTTTCGCGCCAAAAGTATAATACAAGATTATTCTGATACGCAAATAGAGAGTCGAAACTGTCTCCCCTAAATACAGATTGCTCAGCAATCTAGCTATGAGAGCAGTGAATCACCCAATTGTTGTACCTACTACATACATTTAATTATAAATGCATACTTTGTAAATCCCTTATGTACTACAAAACTTAATAAGTTATTATTATTATTATATTGTAATATGATACAACATGTTATGGACATGAGATGTATATATATAATACAGAATGTTGTTTGGTTGTCGATTGACAATTGATTCACGTCGTCACATCTACTCCATAAGTTACTAGTGAAAACTCAACTCTGTTTGTCCCTAAAGTGTGAACGCAGCCTTACATTGTTTTTCGGACAATAAAAACTAAAACGTAGTAGTTTTCTTATCGGAAGTTTATATGTTGTAGTTAAGGACGCTTTCGGTATTAAAGAGGGTGTACAAGACACTAAAAACGTCACTCTTGTACACTCCCTGTTCGTGAGATAAAAATCTGCTTTTAGTTCCTGCAACATGCGACAGAAGATGTTTTCCTCCTAAGAATAATAATGTATAGTAAGTGCTGAAGAAGTATAAATCCAAAAAAAAAACAAAACTAGAGAGAATTTTCATTACTGACTTCAATAAAACTCAGTTATTTTATTTTCAACATGAAGGAAAGAGGAAATTACAAAATATGATATTAGAAACATTAAACAAATTAAGTCGTGTCATAATAAGTTGTGTTTATTTGTTTACTATAGTAATTTACCCACGACTACTTTCCCATCGAACTTCATCCCTAGTAGTTTTAAACATAAGATATGGCCTATGTTACTCGGTGATAATATTCCATTATAATGGTGAAATAATTTTGAAAATTGGTTGCGTATGTTTTGAGTTAAATCCCTACAAATAAACAAACGAAAAATGTAATCTTTCCGTTTAATAATATTAGTACCTACCTACTTGCAATATTAGTACGTGCTAAATAATGGAAAGTAGTGATAGGGTTTTCCAAATCAATCGGGTTCATGTACTTAAACGTATTAATTATATTATCGCTTGCTTTATAAACGGTGAAGGAAAACGTTGTGAGGAAACCGGCATGCCTTTGAGATACTTCTCGGCGGCTTGTGATGCCAGAGGCCCATGTGTGGAATTAATGACCCATGGCTGTCCTGTTGGTCTAGTAGTCAGTGACCCTGATAGCTATGCCGGAGGTCGTGGGTTCGATTCCCACCCAGAACAAATGTTTGTGTGATGAGCACGATCATTTGTTCTGTGTCTGGGTGTAATTTATCTATAGTATGTATGTTTTTAAAAATATATAATTATGTTTATCAGCTGTTTAGTACCCATAACACAAGCTCTGCTTAGCTTGGGACTAGATGGCGTTGTTTGAAATTTGTGGAATATTTATTTATTTTATTTATTTATTTATTAATAATCTGACACCAGGTTAGTAATTAACCACAGTATATGAAGAGACCACACAAATGGACAAAGGCGGACCTAATGTTGTGAAATTTTCTACCAACCTACGTACCTGATTACTCTCACTTAATTAATTTCTCCTTACAGTATTAAGTCACACACAACACAAGCATACCCTAGTGCCTTTGTCCTTACGACAAAACCTTAAATACAGTCAAGCTCACAAAAAGCTGGGGTCTGTCAAAGGGTGTAGACAAAATAGATCTACCCAGTTAGTACCGAACAGAGCCAATGTCGACGTTCAGAAACACGTACAGAACAACACATAAAGGTAAAACATACTGTACGTAAGTATATACAGTATCCTTGTTAATACAAAAGCGTGTACAGTTAACTGTATTTCAATGAAAGCTATGAGTTACCATTAGCTGCTTACCCTTTTCTTAACTCGTCAACTACCGGAATTCCAGACACAATAAAATTATCTATTCGCGGAAACCGGCTTCCGCTCGGGGCTTGATTAATTAACTACCGTGTTAGGTTAGTCAACATGTTACTGAGTATTGATTATACCAAGCCCTTCTAATGTTTCGCATAAACCTCTTCTCTTACAGAGACTAGTTTTGAGCATCTTCAAAGCCGATTTCTGGCTTAATAACTCCGGGTTTACTTACTTTATTTTTTACACGATGCTGATTATATCCGAATTTAAGTTATTACATCATATAACGCCATTAAAAATCGAGAGGGAAAAACAACAAAAACATTTATAAAAAGTACACAAAAAGCTCACCCAAAACGTCTGCAAAACACCCACGCTTCACCAAGTTCTAGTCTTGCAACTAAGTCAACGTCAACGTCAACGTCTTAAAACACATCTAGCTGATAAGGTTTAAGATTGAATTCATTGATAATAATTATACACGTTTGTGTTATGGTCGCCTCATCGCCAAAACACCTACTGACGTAAAAATAATAAAAAATCTACATCAAAATAATGTAAGGTGTGCCTTGGGGCCATTTTAAAGTAACAAACTTATGCAATGACAATGTACGGTAAAGTTAGCGTAACGAGGTATGTAGCGGAAATGGCTCGGAAGCGTTCTACACCAACCTGACCACAGAATAGATAGGTACAGAGGATCCACTTATTACCTACACGATCACAATACCAAAGACTAAAGAATAGAATACACTGGCAAACTGAGAATCACACTTTTAAAATTGGAATGCGAAGAATGGGAGAATATTCCCCAACATCGGCTCCGAAACCTCGTGTGCAGTATGTTTAACCGCCTCGAAGCTGTAGTTAGAGCCCAAGGAGATCATACCAGTTATTAAAAATTAAATAACATAAAAACGTAATTACCTACTTTAAAATTTAATTTGAGTTTTTTGCCACTAAGCTAAAAATGGCTATTTTAATTGTTTTTTTTTTCTTTTTTTAAATTGTTACTAATTTCAAAGAAAGCTAATAACATTTGCTGTAAAACGTTTTTAATTTTAAATATCTAACTTCTATAGAATAGAAAACAAAATAAAAAGTGTAGTACTTAGTTTTGCAGGCCAGTGTAGACTCCTTTTTATCGTACACTGCTTATCTATGACATGAGTAAAAACGGGCGCAATTCACAAGTAGCATAGATACTGACATTTATGCCGTTGTGATACTAGGCTGTCTCAATCGTCTAGTGGTCGCAAGCATTGCTGCTTGAGAATACAATCCCGAGCATTTTTTTCGATCCCGGGATTACGGGATTCTTGATGAGATTTAGGTTGTTACGTATCGTCCGCGTATCAAAGGCAACTAGGCGATATGTCATTTTAAAGTGCAACGGACTACGTAGTGCTTGTGGAGAGGAGCTTGGTCCTCATGACTTATTTATATACGTAGCGTAACATCATTAAAAGATTCATATCTCAGAGCTCCAGTCTTTGTCTTTTGACCTTGGCTGAATACTCTTGTACGGCTGAAAATGGCTTGAAACACAACACGTGGAATCGTGGATACATATGTAAGTTGCAGGGCGATAGCGTGAATATTTGATAACCCAGTCTTGTGGCTGCCTTGCTCTTATTTATTCATCCTATGTATACCACAACGGACAGTTTTGTGAAATTTGGTTGTCGGAATAAACAGAGGCATATTTTCAACATTCGTATTTATACATACATACATACATACATTACATACATACATAAACTCACGCCTTTTTCCCATGGGGGTAGGCAGAAACTACAAAGCGCCATATGCTACGATTCTTACATACTTCTCTTGTGTCGTTTACATTCATACATGTTGTCATACACACACGCCGGTTGCGAGTACTACGCACCTGACCTTTCTGAAGAACAGCACCAATAAGGTCTATGTATGTCCTCCTAGGGCGTCCCCTCCCGGCGTTCCCACTTACATCTGCCTTGTAAATACCTTTCGTTAGTCGCCTTTCATCCATCCTTTCAACGTGACCAAACCATCTAAGCATACTCTTTTCAATTTTCGTTACTACATCTTCTTTTAAACCACAACGTTGCTTTATCACATCATTCCTCAATCTGTCATTCATTGTTACACCACACATACTTCGCAAGGAACGCATTTATAATGAAATGATATTTATTTGAAATTATATTTATTTCTGTAATTTCTTTTACATGTCATTTTTTTAAACTAAATGGCACTAAATGGCATTTCCAAAGTGACTGATCCCTGAGGAGAAATGCCGAAAGAAACTCAGGGGTCATGGTCTCTTTTAAAGTCCTGACATAAGATTGTATACATGTATTATGCGAGTCTCACGATGCAGGGCAAAGTCTGGAAAGGCCTTTTGAAGAAAGAATCAATTTAGCTTTGAGTTGACCTGTCGCGACAGACGGCATATAAACTTTCGATTTGTAATTTTGATAGGTAGGAAGCAAAATTGGTTAGATGAGGACAAATATGAATGTTATGTGAATTAATTTAGATTATTGTTGACCTTTAGTTTCTTTCGTCTTTTTGATTGTTTTAATTTTTGTCTTGTGTGACGTTTCCCAATTGGCAATAGGTTGACCATTTCAGCCTCTAGGCTGTCATTGATAAATTCTAACTGAATCCAGGAACTCACACTCATTAGTGGTTATTTAAATCACTAAAACAACAGAGCTGTCTAAAATATAAACACTAGCTGCCCCGTTCGTTCTTTAAAAAAAAAAAACAAATAGATTTCGTCCTATTCTCAGACCAAATATATGACTGGCCTGTTGGTCTAGTAGTTAGTGACCCTGACTGCTTTGCCGGAGGTCGTGGGTTCGATTCCCACCCAGGACAAATGTTTGTGTGATGAGCACGATCATTTGTTCTGTGTCTGGGTGTAATCTACTATATAAAAATAAGTCGGGTTTTCCTTCCTGACGCTATAACTCCAGAACGCACGAACCGATTTCCACGGTTTTGCATTCGTTGGAAAGGTCTCGGGCTCCGTGAGGTTTATAGCAAAGAAAATTCAGGAAAAATAACAATAAATTACATTATTAGAGCTAATAAAAATAAATTAAATTACATAAATCAGATGCAACCTTCATAGTCACTATGAAAAACTGAGACACAAAATTAGAGAAAAGTAAATGACAGATTGACAACTGACATAATGTCAGGCAAAAAGTAAATATTGAAAAGTATTGTGTTCATTGTGAAATTGTGAAAAAAAATAAGTTATTTGTTTCCTAACATTTAAATTGGAAACCATCAAATCAATAACGTGTATTGTGCAAATTTTTATTGAATTTCAACAGCAGGCATTTGTCTTTAAGGTGGTAAGTTGAACTGTGTAAATTATATGGATCGTGCATAGTTAGGTAATTGAAATAATATTAACAAGTAATCTTCTTTCTAATCTAATCTAATATATAAAATTTTCGTGTCTCATGATTTTTTTATGCATATTCAGTAAGCCTGAGAATCGGCTACTATCTATTTTTCTAACCTCTAAGTGATAAGGGGTGTTCACACCAAATTTTTATTTTTTTATATTTTTTATATTTTTATTTTCTTATTATGTGGTATCAAAAAATACATACTTACAACTCTAAATTTGCACTTTTTTATCACCAACCCTTGCTTTTAAATAGTCATTTTCATAATTTTATCATTTTCTATCCCGCTCGATAACATCAATCAAATCACTTGGTAAGTTATCCCCTCCATGTGTCTACCGGTGTCACTTCTCACCCTGTAAACAGCACGGAGTAGGGATGTTACCTCTTTTTCGGCTATTATTAGTGTATAAGCTTCAAGCGTAGTAGTTAAACATTTTTACTATCTCAGTGTAACTCTCATATCAAATATATTCTCGAGTAACACTATTATTTATTTATTAATCTATAATTTAAAAATGAATCGCAAAATGTGTTGGTAAGCGCATAACTCAACAACGCCTGGACAAATTTGGCCAATTCTTTTTTTTATTGTTCATTGAAGTTGCCGGAAAACCCCTAAAACAGCCCTTTTCTTTTTCCCATACAAACGTTTTCTAACTAAAATGAACTTTATTGCTATTATATAAAGTTTATATTGAATTACAAGCACTCACTGTTTAAACAATGTAGGTATGTTCCTAACGTCAAAGAGTCAATTTGCACATTAAAAGATATACGGAGCAATCATAACCAATTTGGTGGTGCAAAGATTTTATTAGCAGATTTTCGTCAAACATTGCCAGCTGATGAACTCAATGCATGCCTAAAGTCCTCCAATTGTGGAAACATGTCAAAGTACTTTATTTTAGCAAGAATATGCATGTCAAATTGCAAAATAACCAATCTGGAAACATATTTTCTAAACAACTCATTGAAAAAAAACACACTCACACTCATTGAATAAATGATTTGATTTGATTTGATTTGATTTGACATTGGTAGTGGCAAATTTCCTATATAATAGACATGTTGACTGGCTGCATTAACATTTCTCAAAGTTTAAGTCAGTTAACTCGATCAAAAGATGAACTTATCCAGAAGGTAACAAAAAATAATAAAAAGATATCTGGTGTTTCCAGATGTTTCTCAAAATTACAGGAACCATGATTGGTTGAGCGAACGAGCTATATTAGCTGCAAAAAACATAGATGTAAATGAATTAAATTTAAAAATGCAAGAACAAATTACAGGCGAATCGAGGATATATAAATCAGTTGATTCGGCTACTAACCAAGATGATATAGTGAACTATCCACCAGAATTTTTAAACTCGCTGGATTTGCCAGGATTGCCACCTCAATCTTCAATTAAAGGTTGGATCGGTAGTTATAATGTTGCGAAATATCAACCAACCGCGTCTTTGCAACGGCACACGGTTAGCGATAAAAAAAATACTAAACAACGTGATAGAAGCAACTATACTGAAAGGAAAGTACCTATATAGGAGAAGACGTTCTCATACCGCACATCTCAATTATTCCGAATGATGTGCCGTTTGACTCTAAACGACTACAGTTTCCAGTTCGGCTTGCTTTTGCTATGACCATAAACAAGTTTCAGGGGCAATCATTCCGTGTTTGTGGTATTAATCAGGAAAACCCATGTTTCTCACATGGTCAATTGTATGTTGCCTGTTCCGTGTTGGAAAACCATCAGAATAGTTTGTCTATATGCGCCAGATAGTCAAACAAAAAACATCGTATATCACAAAGCACTACAATGAAAATAAAACTGATTTTTGTTAATAATTATGATTCACATGATTATCATTAAAGGGATTACTTATTTTGAAATGCTTATATATGTGTTATTTAATTATATTTCTTATTCACAACGCCCTATCACCAGCGTGACGGTTCTGTTCAGGAGATTTTTTTGCCCCGACTATTTAATATAAAAAAATTTCACATTACAAATCATTTTGACAGGAATTTATTGCAATTTAATTAGGCAGTACGAAGTCTGCCGGGTCAGCTAGTTTATCTATAAAATGTATGTATTTAGAAATATATAAGTATGTTTATCAGCTATTTAGTACCCATAACACAAGCTCTCAAGCTTAACTTACTAAATGGCGTTGTGTGAAAAGTTGTGGAATATTTATATTTATATTTTGTACGCACAAAATTCCAAAAAGATCGGTCAAGCTGTTTCAGAGGAGTTTGTAACAAATACTGTGACACTGTAATTTTTATATATTCGATAACATAAAATCGGACCTGTATGAAGGGTTAGATATATATATAGTTTAAGTTCAATGAAGTAGGGGGCGAACCAACATAACATCTTCTAAATACCATCACCAACCAAACCCTTAATATATTTCCTCATTAACGCAAGTTATTCAAGAAGACAACAGCGCCTACTAACATTCAGTAACATTAGCGAACTATTCTTGAATTATATTAGATTTCAAGCTCTCGAGTAGTACAACATGATCCGCGTCACACAACTATACAAGACAAGAGTGAATTGTTTAGTAAACAAGTCGACGGGAACAGAGCCGTTGAATGGATTGTATTCCAAATCAGAAGTGGATTGCTCTTGTGGCAGTTTGTTTATTGTTTCTTCATATTCCATATAGCCTGTTACTGTCCCGCTGCATTAGCGACTTATCATTATACATCATACCACACACCAATGATATTATAAGTAAAAACGTTGTAGATAGGTTATAAGCGCTCAGAAAGCGACATGTTGAAATGTGACTAACTTTAAACTTGGTAAAAACCTCAGTGTCGCATGTCGCGTCGCGCCGTAACGGAGGAGCGCGTGCTTTAATGTGCCGTTTTTGAAGATCAAATCTTGTTTAGGTAACCTATCTACGCCTTTTTACTTATAATATCATTTCCACACACCCTCTCATAGGTACCCGTGCACACATGACTGCCGGGACCAACGGTTTAACTTGCTTTCCGAAACAGGAAACTTTGGATCTGGACTCCGATAAGGACTAGTCCCAAAAAGCCCTAGACAGAAAGAATTGTAAAGAAAGTAGGGATTCCTTTCACCTGCGAAAAAATCCAGGCTAGTATTAAAATAACTATCCTTTTGTTTATTATTAATACCAGACCAGAAAAGCTCGCAAATATTATATATGATGGCCACACTAGCGATATTAATACTGTCCTTTTAGTCACTCCTAATATTGACCTACCTCCATATATCCTACTTTTTTTTTACTTTTAAAACTTCATCGTTGAGAGTTGTTGGTTGATTGTTGTCGATTGCTTTTGTTTCAGGAGTGACACTCTTTGAGTGTATTATATAAATCTCCGGATTGCTGGTAAGGCAGCATAATGATAGTCCTGAGTTAGGAGGCCTTAATGGCGGGCGTGTAGGCTGCATTGATGGAAAACGTTTTTAGATGATTTTTCTAAAGGTGACGATTAACCGCCACATTTCATTTAGGAAAGTCGGTTAGCTATTTCCCATTAGTTTGTAGCATTAAGATTAATTTCTTTAGGGTATTGTTTGTGTACCAGCTCGGCATTATTTTCGGCGGTCATTACTTTTCTTTAGAGGATGTGCAGAGTGGTATTGGTGTACGATTGGGTGGGATGGTCTCTCCTATATAATTATAGTAGGTCAGACAAGGTTATTGGTTTGGTAGGCACTTCAGCAGATACTTTCACATCTTTACTCTTTTTGGAGCTTGTCTTTTACATGTTTTTAAATGGATTAGACTCGCTCCAGGAGAAACACTATTTAATATAATTCACAGGTTGAATCAGAATTCTGTACTGGTGTTGTGCCTTAGCTACCTAGTCGTGCACCGGTTTCTACGTTTATTTATTTTTTCGTTCTTTCTTTCTCACTTCCTGTTTTTAGGAATGAGAGTTGTGGATTGTTGTAAGCGTGCTTGGTTCTTCGGAGTCTGCTTTGACGCTGGAGGGCCAGCGTCGAGATTTGCCCTATCGGGTCAAATCTCTGGTGGTTGGGGAGGTACTGTTACGTTGTTTTTTTATGTACCTAACGTTTACCTGAGAGCATACGTTGTAAGTAGTGAGGTTTCCAATATTGACCTCAGTGGTTTCCAAGTGTAATTTTCATTGTAGTTTTTGCATATGACTTTGGCTTACGATCTATGGAAAGAGTCGCCCCGTCACCTGTACTTTACCACTGGATTTGATAGTAACATTTTGTGACGATAATTCACTTTTCAAAACTCTAATAAACAGTTTTTACAATAAATTAGATCCTTCATAAATCGTATTTATCGCGATTGTTTACACTACAAATGACATTAAGTTAAACGTCAGTCTTTGACAGTTGGAGGCGACATCTAGCGGTTGCCGATTACCTGTTGTAGTTTTAATCGATATTGGTTCTTTTTAACAAATTGATTGGAATCCATCGAACTAATATCGGGTAGACTAATCATTACTAATTTTCTGCTTTTGGTTAAAATACACGACTGTCTATTTATTTTATCTATGACGATTTTTTCATTATAGACCTTATTCTAGAAACTTCCAAAAACATAATCTAGTTTTAATCTATGGTTTGTCGATATGTCTTAGTGTGACCAGCTGCCTTATTCTAAACCGTTCGATTGGTTTCCGTGTCGGTAAGGAACCGTTTTCGACAATCTCATTTCCGAGCCGAAGAACTGCCAAAACGCTATTCACAGATCCGAACGGATACGTTTTTTTTTCTAAACGATTGATCATTGTATTTATGGGGAACGCTACAAAATGGTAGTAAATGATCAGCGTGGTAGAAAACTTAAAGTAGTAAATAAAATTGGTTTATTTGAATGTTTCGATCCGTTTAATTATACAATATACAGCTAGTAATTTAATAGACAGCAAACGGTACAAAATGATTTTATTATTAATCAAACAAACTTTATTTCGAATAAACTTGCTTTGTAAACAGCCGTTTGTCAAACTGGCATTGCCAGTTTGACAGACTTTTTTACTTTTTAAACTTTTTCCGCATTGCCAGTCTGGCAATGCGGAAAAAGTTTTTATTAGAAATAAAACTATGGATTAAAATTTCTTTTATTATAACTTTGCTTTAAAAAGGCTAAATGACTGTTAGTATTTGATATCAATACACAAATCTTGCTATTTGCTTATTGTCAAACAATAACACGTACAACTATAGGAATAAAGTAATTCAAAGTGTAGTTATGTAGTTCTACATAATTACACTTTGAATTTATGTAAATGCGAAAGTATCAATGAAATACGGTCAATACAATAATAAAACTTAATTTACTTAAAAGTGCAGTGTTTTAAAGGTTTACAGTGTTTATATTTCTCTGAAATAACCTGGATTTATGAAAAATAAATCGTTTAAATTTTGTTCGGTATGGCTCCCGATAGCAAACAGCTGTCGGAAATATTTGAGTCTTCTTATCGAATTTGAACTGTCAAAAAAAGTCGGTTTCGGATTTGTGAATTGCGTTTGGATGACATCTTCGACATCTTAGACGTTCGATTCGGTACGGAATCTAGTCGAATGGTTGTGAATAAGCCAGCAGGTTGTGCTTTCTAAATTCGCCAAAGGAAATAAACGAAAACTTTCCCTACTGAAGACCAACTTTAGTGTTGAAAATTATCAATAATGAGTTTGTTAGCTTGAATCTTGGAGATGGTTATTGTTTCAGAGTATGGAGGTTATTAGGGACACGTTTGACAGTTGTTAGGGATTTTCTAAAATTAAATATTTTGGTATGGTGATTCTGTCATCGGTACTTTTTGCCTGGAACAGGGGAGATTCCGGTTTGGACGCTTGACAGGACAGGAGAAGATCAAGGGCGTTCATTTGCATTTGACCTCGCTTGAGATCAGTTAAAAACTTTATCCCAGGTTTTTAAAGGTCAGGTTCTTGTTGTATTAGTGTTTGGGAGTGATCTCTGAGTCCTTCCCAGGTCGTTAAAAGGATATTGTAGTGATCCTGGATATTTATTACAGACCAAGCACGTGTCGAAAGGATATGCGGATGACCTAGACGGACGCGTCTCCAGCACAGTCTCGCAGTCAAGTGTTTCCACCATTGATCAACCGTAAGTATTACACGCCCTCGTGGGTAATCCTCTTTCTTATTGTCCCACCACGCAGGGTTAGGCAAACAGAAGTCGTAGTGCATTATATTGTGTTGGCAAAAGGCCATGTTAAGCGGCTAATGTAAGCCTTTAGATTTACTAGCTCGTCCCCTCGATTCGTTCTCGAGGAAAGTCCCTTAGTTCTAGCTTTTATAATAGGGTCCCCGTGTTGTCAATTCCAGGTGAGGCAACTCGAGTGATTCGTCTCGCCGCCAGGATCTAGAGGTGCCTCTGGGACCTGGACGTGAGACCCATTCCTCGAGTCCACTCAAAGCCTCCTGTGGAGACGACTGCGCGGTGGCAGAGTCCGCCTAGCGTTGTGGCGCAGGCGGGACGGTTTTTTTTTTATATCTTACTAGCTTCTGCCCGCGACTTCGTCCGCGGAAAATTTCTTATTTTAACATAAGATTACACTCGATTGATATTACTGTATTTAATTTTAATAGTGAAATATTTTTTGGAATCAGATCAGTAACTTCAAAGATTACCGAATGTTATGGCATTTTGCCTAGCGAGCCGCTGCGAGCGCTCAGCGCTAGTCTCCGTATCCCTTGTTTCAGAGACATGCTGCCTTAAATCAGATAGACGCTGCGCACGTTCAGCGCTAGATTCCTGAGCACGGGCCTGCGACTTTATGGCATTTTGCCTAGCGAGCCGCTGCGAGCGCTCAGCGCTAGTCTCCCTATCCCTTGTTTCAGAGACATGCTGCCTTAAATGAGATAGACGCTGCGCAAGTGCGCACGTTCAGCGCTAGATTCCCGAGTACGGGCCCGCGATGTTATGACATTTTGCCTACCAAACCGCTGCGAGCGCTCAGCGCTAGTCTCCCTATCCCTTGTCTCAGAGACATGCTGGTGCGCACGTTCAGCGCTAGTTTCTCGAGCACGGGCCCGCGACGTCCTCACATTTTGGCCAGCGAGGCGCTGTGAGCGCTCGGAGCTAGATTCTCTAGCGCGTGCTTGCGAAATATTTTCTCTATTTCTCGAGAGGCGCTGCTCATTTTCAGGGGCAGATTCTTCCGTACTCGAGCGGCTCTTGTCTGTGATGTCTGCCGGGACAGTTGAGATTTCCTTTTAGGCATGCTCTCAACAAACTACGCACAGACTTGAAAACAATTATGAACAAAGGGAGAGCGACTCGAACACCGTCTGCCTTTACAAAACTAAACAATCGTAATATAATATCGAATAACTCGTATCGAATTATCGATTATTATGATAGAACGAAGTACGAAACTACGAAGACGAACATACAAAACAACGAAATTACGATATTTTCGATTATGAAGTATACTACAACAACCATGCGAACGAAACAACTCAAACAACCGAAACCATTAAGCAACAGACATATAGGTAATATTAAGAACCTCAGAACTAACAGCATAAAAATTCGAGACCGTCATCAATCCACGGAAAGTCTTAACACCGCGATTCAAAAAAATGACGTAATTGCAAAACGCCATCCCATAGATGGCGTTTTGCAATTACGTCATTTTTTACGCAAATAGGTAAAACGTCTGCACAATGAAAGTTATGCTAGGGCGTGGGCATTTTGCGTTTTAGTAATTTTATATTATCTCCGAAACTGTATGACCAATTGATATACTGTAAATGGCAAATCTCATCTGTATGATGTTCTTATGACACTGAAATAATTTATTGTCATAAGAATTAATATTTTGTTGCTCAAATAATCAACCAAACGTAAGTATGCCAAAAAAAACATTTTTAATGCAATAAAAGAAGTATAAAACCTAAAATATAAAAGATAGAGATATAGTATCGCAGACTTTTTTGTAGAAATAATTAAGACGAACCAGGTAGCCATACATTGTTTTTAATTTTAAGCAACTGTTTAAGCAGCGCACGCAAATAATTCTGTTTTAACAGGTATTTTTTTCCGACTTGCTAGACAAAAGTTATGATAGCTCGGTTAATATACATGTTATAGAAACAATTTATAGCCTATAGCACTCAGGAATAATGTAGCTTTCTGCCAGTTAAAAAAATTTTAGAATTGGATTATGAGTTCCAGAGATTACCCCCTACATACAAATTTACAAACTTACAAATTTTACCTCTTTATAATATTAGTATAGAGTATAGATTTTACCCCATTTTATTTTCTTTACTATTGGCTGGTTCCTTTAAGAACCAGAGTATCATCGGTCCGGTCTTCAAGCTAGAAGCCGGTCTTCTACCAAATTTAATTTACGGACCTCGGGTCGACGCCTAAACTTAACTGGACGAACACCGAACATCCTAGTCGGCTCCGGGTTCTGGGACTCTTAAAGTCCCTGGCGCCCATTTAATATTATATTTTACTGGAAGGTTGTACCTTGATTTTGCTATAAGTTTTAACACTTAATTTTAAATTAAGAAATAGTACCTGGGTTATCTCCAACCCCCCACCACCCTAGTTCTACCAACTTAAGCTGGCTGGCAATAACCTTGTGTTTTTTTATTTTAACATTGTAAGTAATAAACTTATGTTGTATAGAAGTTTGTTGTTTCCTTGAATCAATACCCACCCACCTTGCATTTGGGCTTTTGTTCGCCTACTACTAGAGGGACAAAATCTTAAATGTAACAGTTATCAAGAAATGTGTCAGTTCAGTCAGTTCCCTTTTACAAAATCACTAAATAGCTATAAACCCCTTCTCTTTACTTAAGTTAGTAACATGGCTTTAACTCGGACCGGCAAACTAAGTTACAACTTAACAAAAGTGCCCCGAAAACTAGGCTTAGGCGCTTCGTTTGACTCGCAATGTCGATTGGCTGACGCGGAATATTGGACCACAGGTCCACGGATATACGTCGGCTAAGACAACACTTTTCACTAAAGAACATTACATAAAATAAAGTTTTGCTTATTTTTACTTTGTTCTTTCACTAAAGAACAAAGTAATGAAACCTCTATATTTTTTATTATGTTTTTCTATAATATGTTGCATAAGTTTCTAACCTATGGCAGTGTTTGTTTAAATATTATAACGACTGAGCCACCTAGTTAATTATAAGTCCGGGTTTTATGACGTCAAAATAGGTAGAACAAATCTTTTCCCTGCGTCGTCGGTCGTCGGCTTAAAGTGAGAACCTACTAAATCCAATTAAGTGAATTGGGATATTGTGTTTTAACCATTTAATTTTAGAATGCAATATCCTAACAAAACAATTGGCTTTAGTAGGTTTTCACTCTTAGTCGACGTTAGGGAAAATATATGTTCCACCTATTTTGACGTTAGGAAACCTGGACTTATATTAACTAGGAGGCTCAGTAGTTCTGATATCTAAACTAACACTGCTATTTGTCAGAAACTTATGCAACGAAAAATACGATTGTCAATTAAAACAATATTAACTTTACCCATCCCAAAAAAAAAATCATCATGTTGTTCTTAAGTGAAAATTGTGGACACATCTACATCTACATCTTTACCTATAGTAATATTATAAAAGAGGAAAGTTTTTTTGTTAGTTTTTGCAGGGCTTTAACTCCAAAATTACAAAACCTTTTTTTATGTTTTACCATTAGAAAGCCATATTACATAGATATTAAAAATTGAAGGGAAAAAAACAAAAATAACGCGGAAAGTTCTAGTCTGGCTTACATTGCAATAGCAAACTCTGCTAGGTTCCCCAACCATCACGGCAACATGTTAGCTCTTTTGAAACCCGACAATTTCGCAGCTATTGTCCGAGAAAAACAATTGTACGTCACGAGTAATTGTCTTGTACAAAGAAATCGAATTGAAGTGAAAACACCACAATAGCACGAGTCCCGTCAAGTGGGTCCGGTGTTTGTCCTCCCACCCGCAGCCGACTGGATTGGTTCTGACGCCTCGGTCCTTCTTTTGTCTCGTTTATTTTTATTTATTTCCCCTCTCTTTTATTCTTTACTGCACGATACCAGCTATATTATAAATAAAATTGTAGTGTCCGTTTGTAGTGTCAAAATAACAGCCTCATACTGAATGCTTAAGGAAGTTCTGAACATGATTCTAAACATTAAAAAACTTTTTAGCAAAAAATAAAACCGACTTCAAAAAATACACTAAACGGTGTAAAATAACTCTAAATTCGGAAGTCTGTGGCTTTGATGGGTTTGTCTTACTCATGATGGGCCACCGACTTCCGAATTTAGAGTTATTTTACACCGTTTAGTGTATTTTTTGAAGTCGGTTTTATTTTTTGCTAAAAAGTTTTTATTTTTCCATTTTTAGTTGTTCCTATACAAATATTTGCCATGAATTTATTTTACATTATTAACAAAAAATGACATGATAATAGGGTTATCCACTTACCCCTAATAAATGAAAATTAACATAACTAACTGTCGAAATCTAGGTACATTGTACACCTCTGCGTACCCTTCAGAGCATACAGGCGTGATGATACGTCATGATGTTGTATAAACAATAAACATCCAAGCGATTCCCGCAATCACGACAGATTTGCCGTCTATTTTTGAAGAGTTCCGTTGTATATCTCCGAAGATCAGCACCAGATCTTCACCAAATTAAAATGGGACCACCTCAGGAGTATACTCTTTCAAATAAAAAAAGAATTTTGAGAATCGGTCCACAAATGGGGGAGAAATCAGGTAACATACATAAAAAAAAAAAAAAAAAAAAAATACATACACACGAACATAGAACCTCCTCCTTTTTTGAAAGTCGGTTAAAAATTTCGTCATCGGTCGAAAGTTTTGTCCTAATTTTTACATTTCTTTCTGATGATACTTTTGCTTAAGACTGTAAAGAACCATAAAACCAATCATTATTCCTGTCTCATTGGGATTTTTCCTCAATAAATAAATTTGACAGAAATTACTGTTTAAACTGTGTAAAACAAAAAGAACATCAGATAAAACTTAAAAAAATAAACAAAACTTTATTTTATGTAATGTGAACAATAAGTACAAAATCACTATTCAACATATTATCAGCATAATGGCTGAACCAATCTTCACCTAATTTATAGCAATAAGTCTAGTGTCCTCGCGGCCTAAGTCACGGGTACAAGCTAGCTTACTAAATAAAATTGAATTACACTTACTTTGTCGAGTTTTTGACGTGGAAATTAGTGGAGTCAGTTTATTAAGTGCAGTCAAGATTATTTTCAAAGCTTTGAGCCGGGTCTGAAGTGCTTTATGAAGCTAAGCAGCGCATTTAATTAATTTTAAACAATACGTTTTTATATTGTCTTGTTTACTTTTTTTGTTTTAATAAAACAGTGTTGGTACCTTATTAAGTTTTCTTTTATATAAAATGGTAAAATGGATGAATAGAAACAATAGTTTAAGGCGAATTTTCACGCTAGTTTTAATACTATTTGATGCTAAACAAGGTGTCAAAACTATTTATCTCAATTATTTAAAAGCATTACATTCCTCTTATATTATAACAAACAACTTTTAACTCACGTCAATATCCTCCTCAAAGTTTGGTTTCTATTCACTCTTGAGTTTTTATTCACCCCGTTTTTCGGTATAGCGTATGTAGGTACTGTCTTGTTGTTCTAGCTGAACACGAGGTCCTAGGTTCGATTCGCGGGTCGAGCAAAGTGATGTTGTTGTGTTTTTCCATCGGGAATTGTTTTGTACCAGCCTGAAGGCCAATTCCCGTAATTGAAAACGGTCATAATCTAGTCACAATCTTAGCGAATGTCGATACCTTGTATTGACAAGATTTCGACATTCGCTAAGATTGTGACTAGATTTTTTTATTTCAACAATACGTATAATTTCCCCCACATATTGATGTCGGGGAAATTATACGTATTTTTGACAGATTAAGATGGATTTAAAAGCTTTTAAAAATACTGGATTTATACTTTAATGTTTTAATGTTTTCGAAAACTTCTTTATTTGCCAACATGTTACTTACACCTTCTTTCTACCCGTTGCAACAAGACATTCCGTTCAAATTATAAGGATGGACTAATGGATAAAATATGCAAATGTGAAGTGATTTGCGCTTAATATAAAACTATTCAATTTATCGATAATAATTAATCATTGTCGTTGTTTACCGATAATAATAGAATATTAGTCGTGCGAAGAGTCCTTCAAAGTAGATGCATAAAGTGGTAAATTTCTTCACGTACAGTCAATTACTTTAAACTAGTGGTGCTATTCTAGAAATCACCCCGTGATAATGTAGGTGAAGTGAAGGCGAAATGAAACTGTCATTCCATACTTTGACAGATCACCTCACTCATGTTTCAGAGGGCTAACTCCAGTTTTTTTGCTAGGGCTAACTCCAGTTTTTTAGCTAGGGCTAACTCCTTTTGCTCCATACTTGTCTTGTTTTTCTCCTGTCTCCAAAATGGATAAATTTAAAGTTCCTGAGTACTTGCTCAGTGAAACTTGGTGCAGTGTTTCGGAGTTTAAGTGTGTGTGAGATACGAACTTTAATAATAAACTAGGGTTACTTGTCTACAAAGTTTCGGTGGTGATTTATGAAGGAGTGTGTCGTTGTAGTTGGAATATCCATATTGTTGTGACGCTTGTTATGTATTCTTAAGGTTTAAAGTGCTATGTGTGCATCAAGTCACGTGTGGGGTGTAAAAAGACAAATCATGAAACTCTTATATACGCGTTTTGTACGTCGAAGTTGGTAATCAACTATGCTATAATGAAAAAAGAGAGAGAAAAATTTGTATTTTTGTATGTAACGAAAAATTTGTTGGAATTAGACTAGACAGATGATGATAAATCACTGAGGGAACACTATGAAACCTTTTTTTTAAACTGCAGTGCGATTCTGTTAAAATAAATACGTGTAAATGTAGGTGCAGCGATGGCGACTTCAGCTGTCATTCCATACTAATACCACAGTCTAAAAACCTTTATAATTAATATTTATACTTTTTTATAATATTTATACTGTGCTAATACTGAGCATTGATAGCTCACTACGCTCAAGTTGTCACGGGGCGACTTCTACTGAATCGACCGGCTCAGTCAGTTGTCGTATTTTATTGTTATTTGTAGAAAAAGAGCAAAATAGATAAACAAAAAACATAAAGTACAATATCGATTTGTATAATAAAAAGTTACGACCAATACCCACCCCATACGACCCGAGACGTCTAAAATAGCAACGGTAGCTAACACAAAAGAGCAAGATAACCTTGAAACGGCTGAACCGATTTTAATGAATTATGTTTAAGAACCATCGCAAGAGACCCTGCTTACAAATGAAAAAAATCGCATCTAAATCGGTTCACCCGTTTGGGCGCTACGGTGCCACAGACAGACAGACAGACAGACAGACAGACAGACACACACAGCGGTGAAACTTATAACGCCCCTCTTTTTGCGTCGGGGGTTAAAACAAAGCAACATTCACTATACAGTTACTAAAATAATAAAATTGTTTTCAAAAAATATTCATCGGTTGTCGATGACAAATAAAAAAGTGTAAGAAAAACGAAACACCCAAGTACAGTGCATAATCTAAAATAATCTAAGTAAATATTGAATCATAGATAACGTTACTTATACCTACTTAATGTCAACACGAGAAACATAATCTTATCTTTGGTTATCTGAGTATTTTTGATCTACTAAAACAAACTTATTCTGTTAAGGTCGAATGGTACTAGATAAACCTGTAGACTTCGAAATATTCGTTTAAATCAGACGGTTTATTTTTTCCCAAAAATTCGGGAGACGTTAGAAAAAACGTACGTTCCCGCAAACCCTTGCGCGCGTGTAAGAAGGAACACCGGGGTGGTGTTTGGCAGTAAGAATCTCACAGACCTTCCAAAAAAAAACTGTAAGACGGGTGGAGTCAGACATTTTAACTTCTGCCGAGCCCATATCGTATGCCAATGCAGTAAGTAGTACATGACAACCCGAACTAACCGTTTAACATGCCTTCCGTGGTACAGAGGGGTATGTAAACTGGTCACCCATCTACCAAGCAACCTCAGCAAGCGAAACTTAAGCATTAATCCCAAATGAGCCCAACAAAAACCATAACAAAAAATAAAATATCTACTACAATATTGTCTATGATGAACACTATTATAACGTCACATGACACCCCCTCTATCTCTAGTGAGTAGTGCACACTATGACCGGTTGTCCACGTGACGTAACATCCGGCGTGTCGGCGCGGTTGGAACTAACTTCGTTCTGTGACATATCCGCTGCGTATACTCGGATACCCATATCCGGATACTGTCCTATGTCACTGTTAGGTATATCGTTTAAATATAATACTGGACAAGCTACAAAAACGGTGAAGGAAAAGATCGTAAGAAAAAAATGGCATATCTGATTGACCACCCACCCACCGCCGAACTGCCTCCTCATCTTTTCTCCTCCACTATCAAGTCCATTCAAAGGTTAAGCAAAGACCTACCTATAGACCGGACATCACGAATAAAATTTTCATCCGAAACTTATGCCCTACTGAACCCAAGTCTATGGGTTTTTTTAGTACGCTCCGCTGCCGCTCCTATATTCATATATTATTATAGATGGCGTTACTGAGACATGGGATCAAAGTTTTTCTATGACATTTCCTTGACATGCCCGCTCTATAGTATTTTAAATCTCTTTGTCTGTAAGAGATCGCTTTTAACGATAAGGCCGCCCATTGTAACACCCTGTGTAGCCCTTGAAAGTTATAATTTGTAAGTTTATATGGTGTACAATAAAGAGTCTATTATTCTATTCTATTCTGATTGATATTTCTTGATGGTATGTGAAGTCAAGCCGAGGCCCATGGACTGCATTGAAACTCTGAAACCAGTTTAGTCACTAAACGCTAGGCATATGACTAGGTCACAAATAACGCCATGATGTGTTTGCGTCTGCACCTAACTATCACAAACTGTAACATTTTCCTAATTCAACATGAACCTAATTCTTTTGAAATAAAGTTGAAAAACTATCAAAGAAATTTGCCAGATTGAAGTAGCTTAATGAGCTGGCCTCTGTACAACTGCCAAATAAACACAGACTTTCAAAAGGTGCAAAAAAAACCTGGGATCTCGCTTTAAAGGTTTTGATGTACGAATTCTGACGACCCTTCTAACACAAAAACAAGCGAACACGGCTCTCGAGCTTTCACGTCACACTTTTCGAATTTCGAATCCTACAAACATTAGGCCTCGCATTTCCGAACGAGGTGTCCGAATTTTCAAATACCCGCTCGGAAGATTCGTGAGTTTGAATAAAGCCGAACCTTGTTTGGTGCCATCGGCTTTTTTCCGCTCTTTATTTGCATGAAAACAAAGAACCCTATTGTCGGATAGTCCGCTTTTATGTGACGACAGAATTGGAAGTTCATCGATAATGCCGGTTTGGGCCGTACATGGATATGAAAGATGGCTGTATGAATAGACTTTCAACTAATTAAAGTAGGTAGGTACTCAAAAAATTAAGTGTAAACTTCACTTACAAATCTAGTGAATAATTTAAAAAATAATATCAAGAAGAAGGTATAAATAACTATTCTACACCATATTTTGCAAACTACCTACAAATAAAAAACTAAATAAAACCAAACTACAAAGTACTACTACGGAGATAGAGAATCCAATTGCCATGCAATTATTGTCTATATAATAATATGTAGGTTTGTGTAAAAAAGTAAAGGTAAAAATTATGGGGTATCAAAAGAATTGTCGAAAACGGGAAAAGTCTCTTAAAGGCTGGCAACATTACCGGCTGTTAATTCAACGGTCAAACTGGCGAGGCTTCTAGACAAGAGAAGAGTCAATCAATCGCTTGAAATCTAGACACTGGGCTCACACATCGTATTGCTTTGATGTTTCAACCCCACACAGCTCAAACTTATACTACAGCCCAGTAAGTTATATTTGTTATTTATTACGTAACCTAAATGTATTGTGTTAAACGTCAACTCAACAAAGGTGGGTAGAATAGAATAAATTACTGTTTAGTGCACACCGATAAAACTTGCAAATAATATCTTAAAGAGCTAAAATCGCTAAAAGTGAGTTTTTAAAGACAA
Organism: Euplexia lucipara; assembly: GCA_921972225.1. Lineage (NCBI taxonomy): Eukaryota > Metazoa > Arthropoda > Insecta > Lepidoptera > Noctuidae > Euplexia > Euplexia lucipara. Next base: position 17,466,977 of record OV179160.1, read on the forward strand.
CCTTTGGATGGTATTGATAAATACGGAGAAAAGGTACATAACCAGCGAACGTCACGCGGTTTTACCCGAGTAGTTCCCGTTCCTGTGGGAATACAGGGATAAAAAGTAGCCTATGTCACCCGGGTATAGTGGAGCTTCCAAACGGAAAAAGATTTTTTCAAATCGGTCCAGTAGTTTTTAAGTTTATTCGACAAATCAATCCCAAATCTTTCCTAAACTGGAAACACTATTCTCACTTTCTCTTATATTTAACAAAGCAATTCCTCACAACACGAGTATGTACCAGAAAAACTACTTACAATACCTCGGCTTGTGTTAATATTCTATTTTATTGTAGCAAGTCGCCACATCGCGGCCGTCTCGTGTGTGCGATAAAATGTAACAACCAGAGAACAAGTCACTTTATGTTGTAATAAATCTAAGGTCTATCTCGGCGGTCAGACAATTGCCAAGTACACTGACTTAGGAAATGACCTGTGGGCTCGGCTGGTTGTTTAGTTAGTGTTTGGGACCTTGGGCATATTAGATTTGTTGCTAAATAAAAGATACGGGTTCAATTTACTTTGGGGCGTGTTTATTACATTACGCCTTTTATACCAGAAGGGTTAGGTAAAGGTGTACCTGTACAACATACGCGATTGATAGATTTATAGGATATCTAAGATCACTCATTACTTACAACCTACACGAGTTACAGTTATAGATTTTTGGATAATCTTCACACATAAAACACACATGGGATTAAACCCGACATGTTGCCACTCATGTTTAAATTTCATGTAGTTAATAACAAGTGTATTTCACCAATCGGGCACAAACTTAGACTCTAGACTGAGTAGGTACTATAGAATTCCATATATCGTTGTTGATATTCCAATGCCGCGGAGGTAACTACTTACAGTTCTTAAATACTGCGAATATAGGTACAACTTACACACAATCAGCGAAGTTGAATATTCGCAGTATTTAACAATTGTAGTGACGCGGCATTGGACATTTATTAACGACTAAACGGAAAACCTCAATAACGCTTGGCTCAACCCGGGGATCGAACCCGGACCCTAATGATCAGCAAAAAAAGACATTTTTTCTCTAGATTTAACAATATTAGCTTTGAACAAATAGTGACGAAACAAACCTTTTAACTGAAGAGAATTCAACAAATAATGTAGTTAGGCGCAATTGTGGCTACAGAAAATCACAATGTCGCGTCCCTGTCGCAATATGGCTTTGTCGCACTGTCGCTCTGTCGCACCGTCGCTGTCGGCAACAATGACTGCGTCGGACGTCCACCTCAACTTATTTCTCCGTAAAGCGAAGTAATTTCGTTTCAACAAATAAACGAAACAGTGAGAGACTTATTTCGTTTTTCTTTTTCGTGTAATTTCGTGGTTCGTTCTAATGATATTGTTTGTTTGTTTGTTACAGTTTTCCCGAATGTGCCCGCCGCGCCTGGCATGCCGTGCGCCGGCGAAGACAGTAAGTACTTTATATTATTACTTCTTCATTTCGTGTTAGTGACTAACCGGCAAAAGACCAATTCCTATAGGTAATTAAAACCGGTCAAAGCCTATACTCCATTTACAATAGCATCAGAAAAAGGAGGCTCGTAGAAACAAAAATAAAGAACATTTGGTTTACGGTCAGTGAAAACAATCATAATTAACATTGTTTTATTTTAAATTATGAAGAATAAAAGTGAAACGAAGAACGTGGCCATGTATTGTTCATCCCTGCTTCTTTTAGGTTTTTTTCATTGACACTGTAATTTTCAACTAAAATTAAATAATAAAACTAAATGAAATCCATATAATTTTGTTAAAATAAAATGGTTTCAATTGACAACATTTTAAAATTGACATGACCCTAAAACAAAAATAGGTACCGTTTCTTTATTTTTGTATGCTGAGATCAAATATATATATTTTTAAATTTTATTATTGCTTAGTCTGAGAAAAAAAATAAAAACCAAAAAACATGCGATGACGTCACTTATACGGTGGAATGAGACCTTTGCGTAAGCAAGCTAATTTTTAAGATGAAAACCATAATGTCAAACAAGACATATCTAATGTCGATGACATTGACAACTGCTAAATGACAGTGACACCTAAGTAACAGTTTTTTTTTCGTATCACAGTAAAGCAATGGATGTATCGCCATTCCACCGTATGAATGACGTCATTTAGCGCTTACGTCTTTTAGAATGCACCGAATTTCAAAGTTAAAATTATGAATGAAATGTACACAATTTTGAAAAACCAAAAAATAAGAGTCCTCTAGTTTTGGATTTACTTTTATATAGATAAAGTAGTGAAACATGCGCGTTAAAATTTTGAAATGTTGTCAATTGTTACAACTAAGTGTGACAGCTTACTGTGAAAGTCACGGGCACCAACTAGTATATTGTAATTAGAAAACATACATACCTATACTATTAGTCAATATGCAATGCAATCAATTTCCCTCTAATAACAGTCAAATCTAATACATAGCGCATTTAGTAAAATATATTTGGTACGCCAAGCAGTGATCCGAATTGATTTGATTATTGCACTTCAATGGTTACATATTAATTCCTAGCTAATCAAAATCTTACGTAGGTACAGTAGGCCGGACGTCAGTTGTAACATAATCAGTAAAAAACTGTCTTTTTTACGTTTATTTATTTATTAAAACAGTATACAAAAAAAAACTGTACAAAGGCTTAAAGGCTTAATACCTTAGGCATGAATTAATGAATGAATTAATGTTGTCCTTTACTGAGAATTTCTTCTGTTTCGTGGTCAGATTCGGAACAACTTGTACGTCATAAAAACAGTTTTATTTAATACTTCAAGCACCCTTATGTACAGAGGCGGACTAAATGCCATAGGGATTTTCTGTCAGTCAACCTGAGTTTATGTGATGCAGAGAAAAGCAGTGTTTTAGTACCTACATTAAAACTTAACTAGTCGCCTTTGATTTATTCTCAAACTAACCTATTGCAAACAAATAATAAAAAATAAAAAAAATACCAGCCTGTTACTGTCCCACTGCAGGGCAAAAGCCTCTTCTCATACAGAGAAGGCACGAAGCATACATTGATCACCGCTCTTAATCATGCTGGATTGGCCATTTCAAACGTATATTAACTATAAGTCCAGATTTCCTCATGATGTTATCCTTCAGCTATGTCAATGATATTTTAGAGGTATGAGGACCAGGGTTTAAAGTTCCTCATCCCCATAGAAAAGGGAGGATCATCCGACCAGGCGGGTGTTATGTCTTTTGGGCTAACTACTGCCCAACGGTTGTTGTCGGGAACTTGTATTCATCCAAATCGTGCGGATAAGTTTAATATCGGTCATTCTTATGTGGTGATATAGATATTGCTAATTGCTACAATGTCTTAGTTAAATTTAGAAAATACATAATGACTGGCCTGTTGGTCTAGTAGTTAGTGACCCTGACTGCTATGCCGGAGGTCGGGTTCAATTCCCACCCAGGGCAAATGTTTGTGTGATGAGCATTTGTTCTGTGTCTGGGTGTAATTTATCTATAATGTAACGTGTACACGTGTGTGTGTACGTGTATATGTATTTAGAAATATATAACTATGTTTATCAGCTATTTAGTACCCATAACACAAGCTCTCAAGCTTAACTTGGGACTAAATGGCGTCGTGTGAAAAAGTTGTGGAATATTTATTTATTATTTATTTATTTACGTAATGATAAATTTAATAAAAGGCACATTGGTACTTGCCCGGATTTGAACCATAACCTCGAATATGAGAGGTAGGCGTCTTAACCTCTGGACTATATTTGCTATTTTATACCAAATACGTATTTATAACTGTAGTCAAATCGTACTGGCATAAAAGCGCGGAAGCTATATTTGTCAGCGGCCGCAGCGCTTCATACAGCGCCACAGCGCGTCGACATTAGCATATGAATACGCCGAAATGATGCATATTACGGATGCCGACGAAGTGCCGACTGCTGGTGTACTGTTCAGTCATGTTTCCTACATCTCATCATAATATTTGTACGTACACGTGCGCTTTTAGCGGCTTTCAGGGCTTTCAGTAAGTGATTTAAAGCTAGGGTTCTGTAGTTCTGTGTTTCAAAAACTTAACTCTTGTCATTTCGCAGTGTATATCTGTCTGCTTGATGTCACACAGCCATTTTGTTTTAAGACTATTAGCATTATATTGATAAATTTAGATTTTGAATGAATATAAATATTCCACATAAATATACAGGGTGTAACGGAAAGGGTATATACATCCGAAGGGCACGGAATCTCTTGGTGATAAGAAACGACATGGCAACGTTTTTATACATATACATACATAATTGTAAAGTTGAGCGCGCCCGCGCCGTCGCGCCTTCGTCGGTTAGGCAGAGCCCGATAGGTCTGTACTAGGCGCGAAGAACCCGAGATAGATATACTTGAACCTTGCCGGACAGGATTATGACCCTCATAGTGCGGTGACACGTTTGTTATGATTTTGCATTTAATAAACTGTCGATATTAAATAATATCGTGAAGTTTCAAAGTTATTAGTTGGGAGCTGAAATTTTGAGGAAAGACTCGTTATTAAATACTCTATTCACTCTGTTTGTATGTATATACCCTTTCTGTTACACCCTGTATAAGCATAAGCAAGCAGAGGTTGTGCTATGAGTACTAAACAACTGATAGTCACGCTTATACACCACAATTTTTTAATTAGTACAAATTTATAAAGGGCTTATTCTAGACGATCTTCTCATTATATTTGTAAAGTAACAATAAATAATATTCATAAACAGCAAAGTTATTAGCGTTTCTTTATATCCCAAAAAGTAAAAATATTTCCAATAATTGGGTATTATTGGAAATATTATACAGGCTATTCATGACATAGTACTATTAATTAATCGTCATCTCTCGCTCACGTTCGCGTGATTTCGCTCAAGCATGCCCCGCCTCAAACAGCTGTTTTCGTTATTAAGTTTAACTAAATAGTGGCATATTTAAAAATTGAATTTAGTTTTTTTTACGACGTTTTCCTTCACCGTTTTTATATTAGCACTACCATTCTATAAAAATCTCCACATGGTAATGTAGGTGAAGTGAAGGATCAGTAAGCTGTCATCTCACACTTATTATTTGCTAGACGGATTGACAGTTCGCTTCACCTAAGTTGTCACGAGGAGAATTCTTCAGAATCGACCTTCTGCACCTACACTAAAACGGGGTAAACAAAAACGCGGGGTAAATGATAAATGATATTTATTTCAGTAAATAGGTTTTCACAAACACTTTTACATGTAAGTAATTTTTTTAACTAAGTAGTAGATGAGATCGGAGTTTCACTATCTGACTACTCTGAGAAGAAACACCGAAAGAAACTCAGAGGTCATAGTCTCCTTTAGAGTCCAGACATTATCTTGGTCAAATCATGTAAGAACCATGCAGATTAGTGTCTGAGATGGTCTTTTGACGAAAGAACCACACAGATATGAGGGGACCAGATCAGTCAGTGCAAGCATGAATCAAAACAATACGTATAACCTGCATAAAAGGTTACAAGTAGCATAATCTTAACCATTTTTTTGCCATTGCCGATTGGTTAATGTAAACAGCCTTTATTTTTCCAAAAAACTTATGGTTGAAGTTGAAATAGCGGTTTGCTCGAAGGGCCTTGGCGGGAAAATAATTTAGGTTGGATCTAATGTTGTCAACACTTAATGGGAATGTGGTTGGGAAAGAGGGATTTACTTGGAGGGTGAATGATCGCCTGAAGAAGTGGTCAATGCGACTGCAGGGCGCCGTGCGGAGGTCTTGTTTGAGGTTTCTTCCTGCACTGCACTTGTTTTAATTATCCCACTTGTGTTGGCCAACACGTTTAATGATTCAGCTAGTCTTGGATGCTGCAGCCTTTATTTCTGTATCTCTGCAATTTAGTAGAAAACTTAAAATGATTCTTTTTTTGTTGCTCGTTTGTTTTAACTGATTCTGGTTTACTTACACGATACATACCCAAACGGAATATATGAACTGAGGGAAACTGTTAACTCGGTATTTACTAAAGTCTCAAACCCTGATGATGTATGTCAACAAGCGCACATCAAGAGTGCCTGGGGCCTAGCAACGTCCAGTATACCCACAGCAGATGTGTGTATTCTGTTACCCTGTGTAATTTTCAGTAAACAAAGTTGCAATGGCCATATTTGCTGTCTAATCATATGATGCTTTGCGGATCGGATTATGCGTCCGCAGTCTACTGCAAATGGTTTCTGGATACTGATTATTTTGTGTGATTAGTACTGCTTGCAAGTCGGGAATAAATAAATAAATATTCCAGTGTCACACAAGGCCATCCAGTCTCTATACTTATATATTTCTAAATACATGCATATTATATATAAATTACATCCAGACACAGAACAAATGATTTTACTCATCACGCAATCATTTGTCTTGGGTGAGAATCGAACCCGCGACCTCCGGCAGCAGCTCCATAGCAGTTAAGGCCACTAACAATTAGACCAACAAGCCAGTCATATAACTGGTTGGCTCTGCCCCGTAGCTTTACTCGCTTCTAAGGGTTGTGACGTAGTGTTAAATAGGCTATAGTATTCCCCAACAATAGGGTCTTCCAATGTTGCAAGAAAGAAGAAGTATTGGAAGTTGCTTATTGAAATCTGAGTGAACGTTCCAGAGATAAGCGATTACAAACAAAAAACAAACAAACTTGCCTCGCCTATATTATAAGAAAAATTTACCAATCAATCATCACAAATGTAATTAAAACGTTATTGGATCATTTAAGGACGTATCTACGAAATGTCGCGCTTCAATTCTAGGTATTGGGTTTTATAGCGCACAAAACACGTAAAGTATCAAATTTGGTATGTCAAGTATTTCGTATTCGCATAGCGATCTTATTCAACAGGAGTTACTGCTTGCAAGCGACATACACGACAAACTAATATTTTTTCAAACTTTTGTGCAATAACTCACGACATTGATCAGTAAAATAACCCTTAGATTCAAGCCTTTAAGGTTCACGCAATTTAGCAAAATTTGTTGAAATACTAAAATCGTTTTACTTTTTTTCTGGGATTAATTGGAATATTTTGGTAGTTCTTTCTGCCACCTTTTTGAGTTGATCATGTCTCCTTACATAAAATATTTTGAAATAAACACATTACTGTTATTAAATAGAAGAAAAATGTTCCTAAACTCAAAACGAAATCGACAATTTTGTGTGAAGAAGTACCGGAAATGATTTTTTACAATATTATTTACCTAGACTTTACAATAAAAAATTGCGACCTTTTGAAGATGAAGGAGTAATCTGTCTGTGGTGATTATTATTTAGATTCAGTTTAGTTTTAGTTCTGCCGCAAAATGTACCGAAAAACTGTTCATTTTGGTCAGATTTGTCAACGCGTGCTTAAATTTTGTATTTTCCAATTTTTGCTTCTTATTCGCGTTACTATCATTATTAATCTAACTGTATAATATACCTAAATATAGTGTATGTTAATTTAAAAGGTATACGCTATAATACTGAAAACGTTTCTTCAAAAGTGTAGTTCATTAGGTTTTCTGTGAAAGAGAAACAGATAAAACCTTACTAACTTTCACATTATTAATATTAGTAGGATTGTGCAAGCCGTATTAAAGTGCTTGCTTTCTTTCCTTATTAAATCAAATAAATATTATTCTCAGCAGTCTTTCCTCCAATTTTATAAACCGAAACTTCCTTCCTCTATTCTATCTCTTGACAAAAACTCTAGTCCTCAGTAATCTAGTTGTATACACAGCAAAATGTAATTGTCCAGCATACAGAACGTACTGTCGGCTACTACGTACAGCAAACGAGGTAATATTTGCTAAAATCTCGGCGCGAACACCGTCCGGTGCGTCCACCCGACAGGCTCCCACATTTGCATACCAATGTCCGTTGCATTAGGTATGGTACGTGCGGTTCTTTTGAAATGGTATTATGTGTTTAAAAGAACTAGAGTGGTCCTCATGTGGTCGGAATTCGACCTTTCAAATCATAAAGTCATTCATCTAAATGAGGCTGAGGGTCAGCAATTTTTAAACGTCAAATTGTACATGTGACAGTCCCCAAAACGAAGAAGAAGTGGAGGAACAGACTCACCAACAACACGTTTGTCTGATAAGTTAGGAGAACTTAGTTGATTAAACACTATAAATCATTATTCAATTAAAATTAAATGTGAGCTTAGCTAGTAGCACATGCCAATATACATAGTGCGGACTAGTAATAAATAGGTACCGCCATATTGTCAACAAAACTCAAGTAAAGCTTACAAAAACTGAATGAATAGAAGCCTACAGGTAAAAAGGCCGTCACAGCTTAGGTACCTACATGTTACATGTGCCTAAGCGGTGACGCCCTTTTTCTAATTCAGTACTGTACATATGATATGTACAGTACTGAATTATATATTCAGGTCTGTGTTGAGCATTCTGCACTAATTGTCTACTCTTTGTTATATTAGAATAGGGCTACGATTACCAGGGCTTTTGACCACTGTCAAATGCCGATTTCGTTGAATGTACACTACAATACATTCGACAAACTTAATAAACCTATCGTTTACCTCAAGACACTTTTTTTTTAAAAGTCTGTTAAACTAACAAAAGCGATAACAACAATCACTACGCGATTAGCAACGTTACATTTCGAAATACCAGCAATTGCAGTTATTGGCTCAAAAATTCATTGAAATCGGCTCACTGGTAGTGTGATTCAATAATTTCGTGATACTCGATAAGATAGCTGTGATACTGCGGCTTATCAACGGCAGTATCGCGTCGTTCGCGACTCGGAACAGTATCTCAACTTGGTACTATGTCACACTCAAAATAAATGTCCTGCTCGGTAGAAATTGCTAAGCACCTGTTCAAAGGTATATTTAAAAATATTTCGGGTAATGATCGATAATATTGGGGCATCCACCCTGTGGGTGTAGGTAGGGCCACGAAGTCAACGGACACAATATGATTGTGTAAATATGATTTTCATCTTCTAAATTGCAAGAGTTGTTATCGTCAATGAAAGTTGAAAGGTGAATGAGATTTGTGATGAACTGTGCATGTGAATGGTAGTGAATGTATCTTACATTAATTTCGGTTCGTAATTTTTCAATAATTTGTTATAGTATGTTCTTTAATGCCCAAACCCAAGAAACCTGTAAACATTTCTGAAAAGACACAATTGTAGGACTCCTACATACCTAGCTTACAAAAACGTAAACTAATGTGTGTTTGGGGAAAAAAATATTACTTTAATAACCACATAAAGTTTTAATAACCACATAAAGTTCTCTACTTGACATTGGCTAAATGCACAAACCGTGCGAAGCCAGAAAAAAAAAAAAAAAAAAAACCACATAATCTTTTGTTTAGGCTAGAATTCAAACGAATGTTGAAACTATTTCAATAGTAGGTACTAGTAATATTGTGAAATTGACTATTTTGATTAATTTAAAGTTGACATTTGTCCGAGTTGAAATATAAAAGAAGGGCTGCAACTAAAAATGTCACAAAACAAAAGATTTACGAGAAATCTGGAATCCGAGCACAGTTTCCTCAAGTCTTCGACACTGTCAATAAACAGTCCATTTGCTCCCTGCTTCACTTTATCTTCCATCCGTTGTTAGACCTACTAATGGTTATAAAAACGCTCGTTTCGGGGCCATCCCTTAAATTGCAATTAGATCGCGTGCTCAAAGATTAATGGTTTCCTGAAGTGACATTGCTTTGGCCTGTTTTATGCTGAATACCACAAGATACTACACACTATCAATTTAAATAGATTTCCATTAGTGTGTTTTTGTTAAATCTCTAATATTTTTTGTTTTGTCATATACTCATTGGTCTAGTGGCAGCGAGCGCTACAGCTGAGCGTGAGGTTCAGTGTTTGATTCCCGGGTTGAGCATAGTGTTATTGTGTTTCCATCTGGAATTTCTCAGTAACAGCCCGGAGTCTGAATCTGTGCCTCGTTGATGGAAATAGACTGGCCCTATATATTACATGGGACTTTAAAAAAAACTTGCGAAATGTGGGTTTACTAAACGTTCATCTCTGCCTAACCCTTCAGGTCATAAAGGCGTGATTATTTGTCTTTGTCACTGTTTAATGTATAGTAACTTTACACATTGATTTGGTTCTCATGGTGCTTCTGTCAGCGGCGATTACCTATGAGGCTTCAAAAATTATTCATATCTCTTTTGAAATTTAAAATTTGATAACTTACTCTAATCACCAATACTTATTTATTACAATAAAACTAACTACTATTTATCCTATACTAGGTGGTCGACCATATTATTTTTTATGCTCAATAGAAAATTGCAATTTTGCTTAGCCTTGCGCGCAATTTTCTTAAAAAGGGATCCCAAGATTTCGCTTAGCGTATAAGATTATTCGATAGGAATTACCTAACACTGTTTTGTCTATATTCTTTATGTAAAGTATCAACTAATTATGTGTTTTTATTTACTTTCCAGGAAGCATATACAGAAGAGGCGCACGGCGGTGGCGGAAGCTATATCGCGTCAATGGACACATCTTCCAGGCTAAGAGATTTAATAGAGTGAGTATACACTTACCAACTTACATAATATCATTAATTCCGTAGAATTAGTATTTCTATACTCGATCGTTGGTTTAATAGTCGTAAGCGTATAGTACCTACTGCCGATCATGAGCTCAATACTCAATACTTTTATTGCATTCCACATGTTTATTTTTAGGTGGTAAACTTATTACTAGATCATACCTACCACTCGTAACGGTCCATACGAGTAGGTATGATCTAGTAATAAGTCGGGCTCCTAGGTTCGATTTTCTAGGTTAGGTTTTGCATTGATGGCTATAGATATAGAAGAATCCCATATTGTAGTCAGAATGGGTTTTGTACAGACGCCAGCACATCAAGTTACCCCAATGTGTCAAATTTTTCTAATTGAATATGAACCTTATTCTGTTTGATATAAAGTTGAAAAACGATCAAAGAAATTTGACACATTGGGGTAGCTTGATGTGCTGGCGTCTGTACTAAAAAGAAGTTATAAGTTGTTTACGAGGTAAGCAACGCGCGAGCGACACCTCTGGTGTAGCAGGCGAGGCATACGCGTGGTTAGCACTAAGGTGGTATAAGAAAGATAAAGAACATACATAACATAAAATCACGGTTGTAATCCTCGTAGGGTTAAGCAGAGGTGTCCCTGTAATAGTATACACCCAAGCGAGCCTATTGCCGTCAATCAGGCACAAATCTAGACAGCAGGCTGCTAATGAGAAATAAAGAAATTGAAAAAAATCGGAAAAAAACTAAAATTCGTCGTAATTGTCGTTTTAGGTTTTATAGGCGACTAGCAGACGACACGCTGTTTCACCCGCGTAGTTCCCGTTCCCGTGGGAATACAGGGATAAAAAGTAGCCTATGTCACCCGGGGATAGCGTAGCTTCCCAACGGTACAAGATTTTTTCAAATCGGTCCAGTAGTTTCGGAGCCTATTCGATGCAAACAAACAAACAATCAAACTTTTCCTCTTTATAATATTAGTATAGACAATCGAGTACCTACATTTTTTGTTCATACTTTTAAACAAAACGTGTGGCGCGCCTTACAGTAGAGATGTGTAACTACAGTTAGTTACACATTTCTACCTGACCTTTCGCGTTATACATACCTATGTTCCTATGTTGTATTAATTCATAATGATAAAAAGTATGGACATTTCAGGTTTTATCCATACTTAAACTAGAACTGAGACTAGTAAATACTGAAATCAGCTTTACCTACAGCAACCAATTCTATTTATAACAGCAATCACTGCTATCAACTTGTTTTTAGAGATAACTTAAATAAACCGTATTGTTTGTAGATAATAAGGTCAAATCGAATGACCTTAGATCGTAATACATAAGTATAAGAGCATGATTCATGTTTCTATGATTGTAAGAACTAATCCTGTCTCCTGATCTATACGGTGTGAACGAAGCAGAATAAACCTGGCGTGATTATGATATCGCCTGAGAGTTACCTCCATCTTGAGCTCCGTGTTGAGCCACACGAATTAAGAATTTAGGGGGGTCAGATCAGTATAGAATTGTTATAGAATTATTAGATACTTGTTAAGGATATTAGCATATTAGCATGTATTAGCATATACTATGTAAAGTAACAGAAATATTATGGTAGTTTCGCCGGGAAGGATACTCCACAGTGCAACCACTTTAAATGAAAGTTTACGTCGAAACTAGAGCTATGGACTTTTTTTAATAAGACTAGAATTTTATAGACATTCCATATAATTTTTTACGTAACTTTTACTTGTTAAGGAAAAGGTGGTTTCGCCAGAAAGCATGACGTGATAAATTAAAAAAACTCAAACAACTCTCTCTCGTTCTGGCAAGGAGTGACTTCACATGTTCACTCGTATTTGTGTGGTCCTATCCTCAAAATACTATTTCATACACTAATCTACATGTCCTTTACATGATCTGACCATGATAATGTTTGACTTTAAAAGGGACTGTGACTTCTTAGTTTCTTTCAGTGTTTTTTTTCAGCAGTCTGATAGGAAATACCAACATTAAGTACCTAGTTTTTGTATTTTTGTATAACTTAAATATAAAATAAGGAACTGGAAAGGAAGGAACTCTACAACTCTATTTCAACCACAGCATGGTTGACAATCGTGTACCATTGAAAACTGCGTTGGGCTTCGTCAGATATTAGCTGGCCCTTAATTAAATTTATCATCTCACTCTGACACACCTATCTCTTTCTTCCAGCGCGCATTCTGTGCCTTCTGCCAGGACCGTATCTGGGGTCTGGGACGGCAAGGCTTCAAGTGCATCCAATGCAAGTTGCTGGTCCACAAGAAGTGCCACAAACTTGTACAGAAGCCCTGCTCCAATGAACATGTGGACCCCATCGAAGTCAAGGACGATGCTAATGGGGAGAGCACCCTGGGAAGAGCGTCTTCTGTCAGGTTAGTACTGATTTACGGTTACACACCACTAATTTCCACCACCTTTTCTTAATAAGCACTTCACTATAAAAATGAAGTCCAGACGTAAGCTACACTTGGCGTGCCTCCTGTTCGGGGTTATTAAATATAAAAAACCGGACTACTTATTTAATAAACTTAGTTGGTTAACTAGCAAACGCGAATGTGAAAGACGGCAATGCTCCCAACAACTTTCGACTCAGTCACACAACACGGCGGCATTCAGGGGTAGCTTCCGCTATGCGGCTTCCAAAGTGTGGAACAACCTGCCACCACCGATTAGAGTGATCAGCTCAATAGATACATTCAGAAGACGGTTACGGCAGTATCTGATAGAATCGCAACGGAAGTTGGATATGGTCGCACTGAATACCTCAATTATTTAATTACCCAATTCCAATAGCAACTACAATATTATTATTATTATTTTTTCTTTTTCGTCTCTAAGCGTTTGATAGATTTATTACATATCTGTTTTTGTTTCGTCTTGCACTTTTCTCGTATTCATATTTTATTTTGTATATATAAATATAATAATAATTATTATTTTAATACTAAAGTCTTATTTGTCATTATTGTACACATATTCTGCATATATACATATATGTACCTATTCATTCATACACAACTAACTAATAACACAAAGTTACTACGTCCGTCACATCACCATCTCAGGGCCAGTTGAAAACCGGCGTCGGGCACTAGTTGCTCGGCATTTTGCTGAACTGGTCCTATTTGGCGCAGCCGTGAGATACGCACTCTTTTTCGTGTTTAGTTCTAAGTCTTTTATTATTATTTTTTTACTTTGTTTTGTGCACTTGTGGCATGTGCCAAAAAAATATGTTTTCTTTCTTTCTTTCTTTCTAATTTTTAATTAGTACAAAAACCTAAAGGGCTTATTCTAGACAGTCTTCGCATTATATTTGTAAAGTATCAATAAATAATATTCATAAACAGAAAAGTTATTAGCGTTAAAGTCACCCAATTTATGGAAATATTGTACTGGCTATTCATGACATAGTAGTATTCATTAATCGTCATCTCTCGCTCACGTTCGCATGATCTCGCTCAAGCATGCCCGCCTCCAACAGCTGTTTTCGTTATTTAAGTTTATCTAAATAGTGGCATATTTAAAAATTGAATTTCGTTTTTTTTTACTTTTGATTACCTACGCAATTTTTTTTTGTACTAATTATAAAATAGTGGTGTATGGATACAAGTACGATTTTATCAATTAGTAGCTGCCCGGCTTACTTCGTTACGCCTTTGAGTCAATTTATTAAGTTTTTACACACAAAATTTCAAAGAATCTGTCAAACTATTTCGGAAGATTTTTGTTACAAACACTGTGACACGAGAATTTAGTACAATAGAGAGATTTACTACACGCTAACATGGAAACAATGATTGGTTATTCTAACTATATTTTTCTAATGTTCTAATCTATGCTTTTTGTTTAGAAGCGTGAAATCGTGTTTGTAAATGTTTCGCAGTTTAGGTAAAAATACATCTTGATCCTTGACCTTAGCTACCTAATCTGTTATTATGTTTACGTGTTTATGAATACGGTCTCTTGAATATTTGTTAATTCGGGAATCCCGCTACCAAGAGAACAAATAGGACGCTTAAAATAATTTAACCGATGCAATAACTTGGTATCGAACCTATACTGGGCTCAAAAATGTTCTTGTGCTTTTAACAATTTGCCGATTCTTGTCAGGTTGTATACGAATTGTTGTTGACTAATGAAATATATATAAAAAAAAAGGTTAAGATACACACATCAAAAGTGTCTAGGGATCAACATATATTTTTGCAATAACTTTTCTCCTGATTGATATTAATTAAAATATTCTTTAAGGATTCATCAAATAAAGTGTTTTCGTTTGTCACAGTAACGATGAACCAAGTCACCTTTGCATTAATAAAGAAATTTGCCATTTTCCTAATAAAGGGATTTTTGACATTTGAACCACTAACATTAAAGTTCGAAAAAAAGACTGAAATAACAGATTTCTTTAAAATTTTATTGGGTAACTTAAACAATTAATAATCCGTGTTTCTACCGCGAACACTAACAACACAAGAACATCGGTTTGGCATACTCAAAATGAGTTCATCCAAATCACGCTGTGGAATGGCCGCCCATGTTCGTTGCAACAACAAAAAAAGGTCTTCTTGCGACTGGATACCCTCCATATTCGGCAGAGCTCTTCTCTGTAGCATATCCCATGCATGCTCAATCGGGTTCAAGTCTGGCGACTGAGCAGGCCAGGGCAGGACATTGATGTTAGCTGCGGCGAGAGTCTGTCTTACAACTCTTGCGGTGTGCGGTCGTGCATTATCATGCATTAACTGAAATAAGGGACCGATTTGCACTTGTAGAGGAACGATGACGTCTGATACAATCGTCTCAGCTTAAATTTGAGCGTTGAGGTTGCCTCTGATCCAAATCAACTCAGTTCTTCCGCCGATCCAAATACCCGCCCATACCATGATGGTTCCACCACTATAAGGATGGACTTCCTGGCAGGATTTTAATCGCTGTTGGCGTCCAGGGGTTCTCCAGTGTCGTATACGTCTTGTATCCGGTCTCATACCAAAACGAGACTCATCAGAAAAGCACACGAAACGCCATTGTTCTTCTGCCCAATTTCTGTGTTCAAGAGCCCATTGATATCGAATCCTACGATTGTGCATTGCTATAGGTGGTACCCGTAGCGGTCTTCGGGAATGAAGGTTCACTTCATGCAAGCGGTTTCTGACTGTTTGGTCGCTAATTAAGTTCCCTGAAGAGTGATGAAGCCTCACGAGTTGTAAGACAGACTCTCGCCGCAGCTAACATCAATGTCCTGCCCTGGCCTGCTCAGTCGCCAGACTTGAACCCGATTGTGCATGCATGGGATATGCTACAGAGAAGAGCTCTGCCGAATATGGAGGGTATCCAGTCGCAAGAAGACCTTTTTTTGTTGTTGCAACGAACATGGGCGGCCATTCCACAGCGTGATTTGGATGAACTCATTTTGAGTATGCCAAACCGATGTTCTTGTGTTGTTAGTGTTCGCGGTAGAAACACGGATTATTAATTGTTTAAGTTACCCAATAAAATTTTAAAGAAAACTGTTATTTCAGTCTTTTTTTCGAACTTTAATGTTAGTGGTTCAAATGTCAAAAATCCCTTTATTAGGAAAATGGCAAATTTCTTTATTAATGCAAAGGTGACTTGGTTCATCGTTACTGTGACAAACGAAAACACTTTATTTGATGAATCCTTAAAGAATATTTTAATTAATATCAATCAGGAGAAAAGTTATTGCAAAAATATATGTTGATCCCTAGACACTTTTGATGTGTGTAGTTTGCCCTTTCTCAATTTTACTTCAACTAAACTACATTTTGGAAGGGGCAACTAGAATCATTAAA
The DNA here is from genome assembly GCA_921972225.1 of Euplexia lucipara. Classification (NCBI taxonomy): domain Eukaryota; kingdom Metazoa; phylum Arthropoda; class Insecta; order Lepidoptera; family Noctuidae; genus Euplexia; species Euplexia lucipara. The sequence goes on from OV179160.1 coordinate 17,483,441, forward strand.
TCTTATTAAACTTGTAAGTTTAACGTTCAAAAGTGCCTTTTAAATGGCCTAATTGAAATAAATGATTTGACTTAAAATAATTATATAAAACTTCAATTACCTTGAGGCTTGCTTTCACTGACATACTGCTAATGCTCGCTTTATTGGGCAGCATATTGATAGCGCCATGCACCATATTTACCGACTCTTCGATAAGATAAAAATACGGGAATAATATCCTAATCTACCAAATATTATGTAACACAAGTGCGTTAATAGTATTTAGGTCAAATTGCTTTAAATGAAACTATCTCAATAATTGGCAAAATATCGCTAAGTATTGCTTTCGTTATCTTTGAGATAAAAAATGATTACAGGTGAATTCATGTTTCCTATTTTTAATGGCGATATCGTAGGCGCCTACTGTGGGAAAAGTAGTAAGTGTTTAGGGTAAATGTGCCAGTTAGCCCGCGAATTAAAAAAATCTTGTTTTTTTGCAATTGGCCGTACCGTAGGTACGTATATGTTCAGATCATTAAGACAATTCTTTAACTAAAAACTCTTAACTCTTTCTCTTCCGAAACAGCTTGACTGATTCTGATGACATTTTGCATGCATAATTATACATGCAATTAGTTTACGTCCTATTTTTAGATCTATCAATTGATAGATCCAAAAATAGGACGAAACGAATAAGTTAATTCTTATAAAGCAGAACAAAATTTGCTGAGGCAGCTAGTATTTTTATATAATATCATTGTCGATCGAAAATCATACACTCTTATATAGAACATAGTTATAATAACTAAGATATATGATGTAATATCTTTATTATAGTCAGGATACCTGTATTCGTTAAGCTCTTAGTTTGACCTTTTTCTTCGACACTCAGAGAAGCTGTTCGTTGTTCATACAACTTTGTACTTAATGACACTAATAACAAAGTTTATTATCTATTACGGATCAATAAGCTCTATCTTCCTTTAGCCATTAACGTCTTTTTCTCCAACTTATCACAATTTTGAACCTATACAAGAAGGAAGTCTTAATCTTTATTTCTTATAACATAAGTACCAAAACTTTTTACATTGGGGTTTTTGCACAAATATATTTGGACTCGTCTTATCAGTGTTTTTTCGTCACCTTAACCTTCCGGGCGATATGGGCACGACTACAACGCTGTCAAACGAATCAATTCGTTTATAAACATCAGTGTTTTGACGGTATTTGGGCACACATCACAGTATCAACCCAAACCGCGTTGGGAATACAGCGTAATAAGCGAAATATTATTGTGATACAAACAAAAGGCGTCGAAGTTCTTGGGACTCACGCAAATATTCGTTAGTCGTCGCCTGATGGATTGGAAATGTATCATTTACTAAAGACTCTTCATTCAATCATGAAAGACCTCATACGTTATCTCAGAGTGTTCAAACAAAAGCAAATCAAGAAACTTCAAGAGTTGTTCTTAAAACATGTGATACCATGCAGATCTCGCGCGGAAGTGGAGCCCCCGCTACCGGAGACGCCGCCCGCTCCTGCGCCGGCGCCGCCTCGGCCGGACGAACTGGAGCCGGGCTCTCAGAGACAGTACTCGCTTGACGACTTCGAACTCATCAGGGTTATTGGACGAGGATCTTATGCTAAGGTACGTTTAATGAAAACATCTTATACGTCAATTCGTAAACATTTATTTTATTTCCACACATACAGTACCTATACAAATTTAAATACATGTACAAAAAAAAACATTTATAGAAAAATAAAATACCCAGAACACAACATACAATCTCATTAATAATTACAAATAAAATTGACAAAGTCAGTAAATTCGTCACAACTTTCACGTGCAAGAGTTTTAAAGAAGAAGACAATGCTTTCCGAATAATATTGAAAACGGGTGATGATGATGTAACGGTATCTATGGCCCAATGTATTCAGAATGAGCCAGTTCATCCGCTATAAAAGCCACACTTCAATGACCAATTGCTGGTCAAAGATGTCTTGGATAAAGGCTCTTCACCTTTTGGCTCCTTAGTTAATTATTTTCTATCCCCGTACAGGTCCTGATGGTAGAACTGAAGCGCACAAAACGCGTTTACGCAATGAAGGTGATCAAGAAGGCGTTGGTGACAGACGATGAGGACATCGACTGGGTGCAGACAGAGAAGCATGTGTTCGAGACCGCCTCCAACCATCCCTTCCTCGTCGGCCTGCATTCTTGCTTCCAAACGCCCAGCAGACTGTTCTTTGTCATCGAGTTTGTTCGGGGTGGAGATCTCATGTGAGTATCTATATCTAGTTGTTTCTTACACATATAGGGTTCAGCACCAATTTCTCGCAGATGCATAATTGCGGGCTATTTTGGCGGTCTCTAGCTTCTTTACTTCTAGCGAAAACTTTTTAAAGGACATTACGAAATTAGAGTAGAGGCGTTAGAGGCGTTGTTACAAACCTGGTACAAATTCTTGTCTATTACTTTTAGAATACTTTTCGTTAGAAATACGTGTTATTCGTACAGTTCACTTAGTAATTATAATTATTTTTCTTCACTTAACACACACTTCATAATGAGATAGATGTTGTACTGGTTTTTCTATTATTATTTAACAGTAAGTTACAAATAGTTTCACTCGAAAAAGAAATTATGTTATTATAATCGCTCCAGTCTATTTTCAAATTCATAATCAGGAATCTGTGCAAATGTCATGAGTAAACTACCTCCATGGCATCGTGCGATTAATTAGGACAAAAAACACAGGATACTATTTTGATAATATGTTGATGCACCCTGAATATATGTATATTTATGTAGGGGTATGGACCACCGTAATAAAAATGAAAATATCTTTATAACTTCTTCCCTTCGCATGTCGTCGAACATTGTTTGTATGGCTTACGATCCACCGGGGGCTCGTAAGGACATTCGAGCAGTTAAAAATATTATAACTTCATATGTAATAAAAAACGTCTTTACTTCTTGACACTCGCTCGTCATCCTTTTTTCCTTCTTCCTTATTTAAAATATTCAAATCTTCCTCTTTCTCCTTCCCACATTCATACTCTCTCATTCATCCATCACTGCGTTCATATTACGACATTCCATCTAATAATCATGCATTCTAAATTAACATCCCACATTTATATGCTGTATTTTCGTAGGTTGGGAAGTTGAGTTACTTTGTTTAGCGTAAATAGTGATATGTGATTGCTGGGTCGCTGTAGGTTCCACATGCAGCGCCAGCGCCGCCTGCCGGAGGAGCACGCGCGGTTCTACGCGGCGGAGATCTCGCTGGCGCTGCACTTCCTGCACGAGCGCGGCGTCATCTACCGCGACCTCAAGCTGGACAACGTGCTGCTCGACCACGAGGGACACATCAAGCTCACCGACTACGGCATGTGCAAGGTAACACAAACCGCTTTAGCGCTCCCGCACACGGGCCACCGGCCACAACCACAAAACGCCGCCACTGGCATATTTCCTGTAATTTTCATACATTTTATATGAACTCGCCGCACACGGTTGACACCGGTGGCCGCCACAGGCTACAAATCGTCGCCACTCGCTTTTTGTGGCCCGCACCGGCCACTAAACGCCGACACAGAACGCCGCCACACGCCACTCGCGCGATTATCGTCCCTCTCTACCTTACCTCAGTCAACCTGTTCCTAGAATTATTCATATCAGAGTTTCAATCCCATCCTCCGATTTGGGAGTCAAAAAGTGATAGTTACGGTAATCAATATCCATTATGATACTGCATGCATGAGTTAAAAAAGTAGCAACCACCGACCGCAAGTGTCGAGCACCGGCTACAAGTGGCTGTCGCGCGCGTCAGCTTCTTTTGTAGCCGCTTCTGGCTTCTCGTGGCGGCGTTTGTGGCTGTGGCCGGTGGCCCGTGTGAGGCGACCCTTACTCATAGATAGAACATACATAACATCACGCCTGTAATCCCCGAAGGGTTAGGCAGAGGTGTACCTGGTTGTACACCCACAATTCGCCAGTTATGTAAGTCCCATATAATAGGGGGCGAGCCTATTGCTATCAATCGGGCACAAATCCAGCCTCTGATTTGCTTCTGAGAAATTCCATATGGAAAACTCAATAACGCTATAGCCGACTCGGGGATCGAACCCGGGACCCCACGATAGAAAGAATGTCCTGAAAAATCAAACAAGTTAGTTATTCTCCGACATTCATCGTCGTTTCTTTAAAAATCTTGTAAATTCTGCTTCACCTCTAATTGCTTGCAACTTCTGTAAAGCCTTCGACATAGTTCATAACATGATATTGGTTAAAAAGCTACAAAATAATGTATTATTTGACAGACAATCTACCAAACTGAATACATTCTTATTTATGCCGTACAATCCTTTGCTTTGTTATCCATTATCCATGAACTAAGGTCAGACGCATTTGCGATAACTTTTGGGAGTTCCACAAGGATGACAACTAAGTCCTGTTAACTTTAGAATGGTAAACAGAACAACAGAGAAAAAACTAGGTCATATAAAATATATCAGTTTACTATGTGTACCTTTTTACCTAGTATAAGAAGCCTTTGTCCTACCAGAAGAAATTTAGATTAGTATTTTTTAATACAGAACTTGCTCAAAAAGTGGGCTATTAAATACTCGTGCTTTATTTACCTTTCCCGAACTCGAGCGTTCTCTTTCCCAACTGTCAAAATAATGTCTATTAAAAAGAAAAACCAACCATGAAGTTTTTAATAAAAAAAATAGTAGAAGTTTTTATGATTCATGCAAATACGTAAATGAAATATATACGTATTTGCATGAATCATAAAAACTTCTATTACCTACTAGCTATTTTTTTTAAAAAAGAAGCTACTAATTTGTTTCAATATCAGATTTAATGATTTGATTGAATGAGTTAGGTTAGGTTTCATTTCATTTCATCACATTAAATTTCATTTTCATTTCATATCAATAAAAAAAATATACTGGAGACTTGGCTGTATGGGCATAGTTCCCTTTGCCTGCCAGAATGGGTGAAGAAAAAAAAATCTCTGCTTATATTCTAGGGTTGGCGCCATTATTCAAAAAATTTCTTTACGAGTTTTTGTTGTTTGTGTCACAAAATGATAAATCAGATTCAACTCCATCAACTAGCAAACGCCATTGTATGACAAATATACATGAACAATCATACGAAATTAACAATAGTTTGTCTCAAACAGTAAATATGCAACCTAAAACTTCCCCAGTTAATGTGAATTATAACTTTTATAAGAAATAAATTATTGGTCAGTTGAGTTTATTGTGTTTTTATTATTTTATTAAATTGCTTAATTTTTTCGCAACTGTATTAAAAATAGTCGTTTAGTACACGTACGAAACCGTCATGCGCCTCGGCTCGGGTAGACATTTGTCGGAACTCTTTGCAATGACAACCTTTCCGCACTTGTACCTAATGAAATATACTATTTATTAATATTATACCTTTCAAATTGCAGGAGGGCGTGAGACCTGGCGACACGACGTCTACATTCTGCGGAACTCCCAACTACATCGCGCCGGAGATACTCCGCGGAGAAGAGTACGGCTTCTCCGTGGACTGGTGGGCGCTCGGCGTGCTGACTTACGAGATGTTGGCGGGACGCTCGCCCTTCGACATCGCGCAGGCCGCTGATAACCCCGATCAGAATACTGAGGATTATTTGTTCCAGGTTTGTTATTTAATATAACTTATGAGTGATCTTCTCATCATCATGTGTGGCATTTTCTCAGCTATGTTTAGATCAGCTCACTAACGAACTTGTTTTACTAAATTATTTGTTCGTTTACAAATGAGTAGGTTAATATTGCTGATTTATTTAATTTTTGATGGAAGATTAAGTACTCTTTTCAAAGAAAGTTTAATAATGTACAACTTACTTATTGACACTTCTCTGAATATTGACGTGTCCGGTTTTCAGGTAATCCTAGAGAAGACAATCCGTATCCCTCGGTCGCTGTCGGTGAAGGCGGCGTCGGTACTGAAGGGCTTCCTCAACAAGAACCCGGTGGAGCGGCTCGGCTGCGGCGAGAACGGCTTCCTCGACATCGTCAGCCATCCCTTCTTCAAGAGCATCGAATGGGAGATGGTGAGTGTGCACTGTCAATGATTAAAATTTTTTATTTTTTTTACAGGGTCATATTAGAGTCAATTTTTTGAAAATATATTATATTTATTTATTTACATTACATCCTTAGGTATCTTAACAGGCCTTAACTTAATGCGGCAACTATGCCTAACATATTATTATACTGAATAAATTTATAAAATAATCAAAAATTATTCTAGTTGTTTTTGCAATTAAATTATAATAAAGGATAGATGAATACTAAAGAAATACAAAACCAACTATATTTATTATTATGTATTCAACAAACTGTCAACTGTCTTCTTCAAACTGTGTGAAGGTGTTTGTATGAACCTATTTACAGAAATAAATATTTTTATTTTATTTTTATATTGCTTCAAGAATTGACTAACTTAAAATTCCTTGAATTGTCTATTTACCTATAATAAAATTCAGTTTGAATGATAAATTAATGTAAGAAACTAAGAAAAAAAAATGAAATTACTACTTACTTATAATTTATTTAGTAAAAAACTAAACAGACATCGGTCCCGTTTGGAATGACTATTACCAATGTGGTTTTACGGTAATTCCACTGATTAGAATAGGCATGTGGACTGTGTATGAATATCAAAATTATAATTGATTGTAAAAAATAATACTTACACAAGTATTTTTTTGCCTTTTCAAATTGATGGAAAACTACTTAGATTAAGTGCACTAAAATTAAGAAGAGGGGGTTTGTGACGTCATTATTCAGTAAAAACTGTAGGGGATAATGACGTCATGCGACAGTTTGACACGATGTTTCGCCGTTATTTTTTGATTAGGTACATGAAAAATATGTGTCGAATATTTTCTAGTAATCTAGATGAGAGACTAAAAACTAAAATTAGTCTACTAACCTATTGTAACCGAGGCCCTTATTCCAAAATATTTAAATCTTCAGCTAGAGCAGAAACAAGTGGTTCCTCCATTCAAGCCGCGTCTGGAGGGAGAGCGGGACCTCGCCAACTTCCCACCCGAGTTCACCGACGAGCCCGTACACCTCACGCCTGATAACGAGTAAGTATAACCTGAATGTAAAATTAATTTATTTTATTTTTACTTATTTATTTTTTGGACAACATAATCCACTTTGTAAGTAAAATACCTTATCACTAATGTTAGTAATACACAGAAACAAAAATAAAAAACAACTGATGGCTGCAGCACAATGGCAGATCCAGAATTTGTTAACCAACCATTCTCCCCAACTCATAGCGTTTTTAAATAGCTTTATACAGGGTTATTTTTCAATGACCGGCCAAATTTTCACAGGGTGTTCTACCCATGAATATGAGCAACTCTCCCTATGGGACCAACTCTGAAATCACGAAAAAAAAATCAGCTGTTTCATACATTTTACTCGAATAGGTATTGAACTTTTGTATGAAAATACCTATTCGAGTAAAATTTTATGAAACAGCTGATTTTTTTTTCGTGATTTCAGAGTCGGTCCCATAGTGAAAGTTGTTCATATTCATGGGTAGAACACCCAGGTTTTTGAAAAATAACCCTGTATATGTGAAAGCTTGTAGTTACCAATCTTATCTGTCAACGAATAATTTATTATTATCTTAATAATCTTTCAGTAAGCTTTCTGTAACAATAAAATAAATAAATATATACATAATTATATTGTTATGTTAATTACAATGTAATGCAATATAATATAATTATAACAAATTGATTGAATCGATTTATTTTAATTTGTTAAATTCAATGTAATGACAATTTTCCTTTCGAACATTTGCATACCCGTAACTTGGCGAAATATATCTTGGTCTATATTTGCTGTATTATTTCATGTACAGACGCCAGCACGTCAAGTTACCCCAATGTGTCAAATTTATTTGATCGTTTTTCAACTTTATGTCAAACAGAATAAGGTTCATATTCAATTGGGAAAATTTGACACATTGGGGTAACTTGATGTGCTGGCGTCTGTACCATATTTTTAGAAAATAAATGATTGACTGATTGATAATTAGTAATGATAAAAGTACATACTTTAGTTGACACAATATTCTTGTTATTCCAGCACGGTGATCGCGGACATTGACCAGTCGGAGTTCGAAGGCTTCGAGTACGTGAACCCGCTGCTGATGTCTCTGGAGGACTGCGTGTGACAACACGCCTGTCTGCTGCACCCTTACCACGACCCCGCGCAGGTACCTACAGTTTCTTCACCATCACCATCATAATATGAATAAATTAATTCATTTTAAAGGGCCCATTATTGAGTGTGCAAGTCACCCCCTGTCATTTAATCTGTGTATACAGGGTGTCTCATTCAAATGGGTCAGTATGGGAAAGTCTGAAACTATAAGACATACGAAGATCTGTTCTGAGGAACCATGTCATCGATTTTAATAACAAGAATAACTGCATTCATACATTTAAAAAAAAACATCTGTCCTCCGTTCGGGAATCGAACCCGGTTATTTTGAGCACCTATTAAAATAAATTGAAGTATGTGGAAACAATACGTTTTATTCATTTTCGACATCATGTTTCATACAGACATTTACTGCTTAAGACCTCCACAATCGATATCTAAATAGAAATAGTGTATGTTTTTTTTTTTCAAAATAACCGGGTTCGATTCCCGAACGGAGTACAGATGTTTTTTTTAAATGTATGAATGCAGTTTTTCTTGTTATTAAAATCGATGACATGGTTCCTAAGAACAGATCTTCGTATGTCTTATAGTTTCAGACTTTCCCATACTGACCGATTTGAATGAGACACCCTGTATATAACATTGATGATAAGGCAGGGGCCATAGTCTTTCATAGTTCTAGGTATCCAGTCCATTTTAGGTACCCTAACCTATAGTCCAGTACTTTTGTTACCATTTTCTGCAATAGTCTTACTCCAGTCGTAGGGTTTCCTTGGGTGCACTTGTCTAGTGCATACAGGGAAAATCGGCGATTGGCCCTCATTTCATTAAAGTAGACAATGGGCCTCTGCGAGTTGGCTTCGGCCCCTCGTACGCCTTCCTTCTTATTCTATCCGCGTAAGCTATAAGCGGATAATAAATTGGACAAATATTTCACAACTTTCACACAACGTCATCTACTCCCAATCTAAGCAGAGCTTGTGTTATGCTTGTTTTAAACAGCTGATAAATAAAACTTAAATATTTCTAAAAACATACATAATGCAAAGAAATTACACTCAAACACAGAACAAATGATCGTGCTCTTGCTCATCACACAAACATTTGTCCTGGGTGGGAATCGAACCCATGACCTTATAGCAGTCAGGGCCACTAACTACTAAACCAATAGGCCAGTCATAATAACAATCATTATCACCATAATCTTCATCATAATTTCTGCAAAAAGACGACCAGCCGGTGTGTTCTGGAAAATTACCCTGCTAAAACCAGAGTCGAAGAGCATCGAAGCGTTTATCCAAAACTGAACATAACAAATTCAACCTTAACTCCACAGCGTAACGCACACATTACTTCGCGAGAATGCGCGCGCACCAATCAGCGTTGTTCACGCGCTGTCAAGACGCGAATTCCGAAGTTTGCGCGCGTCTTTTTAAAATCTCAGAAGTAATGTGTGCGTTACGCTGTGGAGTTAAGGGGCCGTGCATAAAATTCGCTCGCTGGAGTTTAGGTAACATCAATGCGATGCTATATATGTGTGTACAGTTTACGAACACACGCGTAAAGCTCGAGCGTAGTGATCGCTTAAACTGTTTTAATATTTTATATCATATTTTGAGTTTTTAAGTAAATTAAGAGGGTTGAGAAATAAATCTCCGGAATTTTTGTGTATACATATTTAGCAATGAAATGCTATTGTTTTTTTCTTTCAAACTCCGTGCTCTCAATAGAATTTCCTATTCGTTAACATGTCAAACTAAATGATAACCGAAATGTTTGGGACGTTTTTTTATTTGTTTTTTATTTCATTGTTTGTCCCATAGTAAACAAAAACGCTGTGCATATTTAAAGCTAGGTTCAAGATATTGCTTTTAGATAAATGTTGATATAGTATTAAAGAATTTATTAAAGACACTAAATTAAAATAGAATCCAAATATTGATTTATTAGTTAATAATAATATTTTATTTTAAACCTAGATAGAAATAAAGTAACTTAAGTTAAGCTAAGTTTTATTGCAAAATTCCTATCTTAGTTGTAAGTTATCTTGCTGCGCCCTTGCAGGGTCAATGGACTCATTAGTTTTAGGCCTGTTGTGTATGTACATCATGCATAAATAAATAAAAGTTGTGCATAATTATCCCTCTTAAAGTATTACGTTTATTTTGTTATACATCTCGATAACATGCAAGTTACAAGGTTTTCACTTACTGTTGTATAATTCCGCAGACATACGGCTACGGCGCAGAGTCGTCGTCCTCGGACTACGACAGCGTGTGCTCGGAGCTGCCGGCGCGCAAGCCGACGCTGCTGCAGCACATGTTCTGCCTTCCGCTCAACTGACACAAGCGACACCACGCGCCCAACAAGCGCTTCTGATCCGATAAGCGACACTAAACGAGTACGTTAAGCCATTGGCGATAAGCAACATTATTTCAAGTTTATCTGCCCTTTGTTTACTGCCAGTAAGGCCTGGGTTAAAATAACCTCGGGTACAAATGTGTACCCGAGGTCATTTTAACCCAGGCCTTTAATACCCAAGGTCATTTGGTCTTGAATCTTTTGTACCCAAGGTCATTTGGTCTTAATTAAATCTTTTGTACCCAAGGTCATTTGATTCCACGTCTTTTGTACCTAGGGTCATTTGGTCCCACGTCTATCGAATCGTACCCAAGGTCATTTGGAGCCATGGTTTCCATAGTTGGTTGAGCTTGGACGACCCGCGAAGTTCTGAATGCCATGAGGTACTAGGTAAATTGGAAGATGACTCCTAGAGTTGGAATGATAAAAAGGGATGTGGCACTGGCAGTTAGTCATAAGAGGCGAAGAAACAGTTTTTTTTTGTAATGATATTATTATCACGCCTCTATTTGTTAAAAGTTAGGTAGAGGTACTGTTGGAAAAATATCAGCTGAACACATTACGTATTTACAAAAATCTTTCCTCTAAATTCCTTGTCTCGTATTATTTGAGTATTTTACTACGATCGAGAAACGTATTCGGTAATTATTTTGTAAATACGTTTGTGTTCAGTGGCTAACATTTCTGACTGTACCCTTATTTGTAAAGAAAAATCTTGTAAATAAAGCATAATGTAAAAAATGTGGGATAACTTCAGCGTACGTCACGATATGCTTACTTGAAGTCTTAAAATTAAATCCCAATATTGCCCTATTCGTGGCATTACTAAATTAGAACATAAAACTAGCATATAAACTGGGTATATTGATATCTATTTGAAAAAATTATAACGCACATAAAGTGCCAATTGTAGCACAAGTATATTATTAGGTGTCAATGGCTTGGTGTACCATAAAAGATCGCTTATATCACAAATACTGTAAAGAAATGTATAGATTATGATCAGAATCGCTTAAAAGGCACTATTACTTCGAAATATGGACATTTTGTGACATTGAAAGTAATTCACTGTCATTAAGCTGTATTTTATCCACCGTTGAAGTTAATATAGTTATTTTAACATTAACAACACTCGAACAAGCAACACGATTATGCAAAAAAAAAAAACACTCCTAAAATTGGTACAGAATTTACGAAACACGATTTTAAAAATATTTATTATATTTGTGTATATTATACACAAAAAAAAGATAAATAGCTAAAAAATTGTATTTATGGCAATTACTTATTTAATTATTATCCTTTGCAAGTATTATTAACGTTCCACCTTATCATTAAACAAAATGTATAAACACAGATCTGACTTTATTTATTGCTTCATGGAATTGATTGATGCGAAACTACCATACAATGGATGAATATTCTTCTACAGCAAAAATATACATTAATGAATTAAATATTTAAAACGAGGGCTAAGATGTGTCGTGAAGCCAACTTTGGTGCTCATAATATATTGCGCGCGTCAGTGTTACAACGCTTGAAAACTTAGGAAGCAGCGATTCACAACATTTCCTATTAATAACAATTAGATCACTTATTATAAACAAACCCGTAGCTAGCAACGGGACATACGCTTCTGTACATAAATTAAAAGAAATTATTCATCTATGTATAAATGAGAAAATATTATATAAGACTTAATATTTTTGAAACTATTGTAGTAGTCTTACCTTTCTTTGAGAAGGGTGGCGCGGTCGTGCGACATCGCTGCGTCGTCGCGCGTCTTGCGAAGTGACGCCTCGACCAGCCTTGTCAGGCACGAGCGTGCTTTCTATCAAATCATTGTTTTTTGAGCAATAAAATATAACGGGTGTAGAAAGACGCTTCACTAAGCCGAGTGTCACTTGTCCATACTTTTTTCTGATAATTTTACTGTACTTAGGTAACTAAGATGTTGAAGGTCAAGGTCAACTAAGTTGGAAGTTTGACCTTGAGTTTTTTTTTCGTAAAATAATTTATAAATGTTAAAATGGCCGCTGCACTGTTGTGTGCACCCAGAACATTCGTTAAACCTGTGCGATATTGCGCTTTACCGCAAATAGCATTTTTTTCTGGAAAATAAATTAGAATGCGTACGTCAGGGCTTTGTGACGAGTCTTTTTACACCCTCTATATAGTAGTAGGTAATATTAAAATTGTAATTACGCGAGACAGGTGAACTGCTCAATGAAAGGCACGTAAGGAATTAAAAGTAGTTGAAAATTTTGATGACCGACCGGTCTCAGGAACTTATTTATAGCCCTTATCAAACATTAGTGTATTCCCTAGATACCTAGAGATAAGCTAGATTCGTAGCTATGATACTAGGCGTGGAGTTGCGCGCGGCATGATACCTTTACACAGACTACAATTTTGTTTTTTTATATACACTTGTACAGCTGGCTGTTAAGTAGAAAATTTAAAAAAAACTATTGATTCGAAGTTACCTTTTTTAAATTAAAATTAAACAACGTGTACATAAATATATCGAGTGCTGCGCGCCATTCCAGTACTAATTAATACAATCAATGACACGGAAAGTATACCAATCTTGATGCTATCAATTTTTTATTCTAGTGTTCTACAATTTTTTTTTTAAAGTCACTTTTCGTGCCACTGACTGTGTATATATATTCCATTCCCTATTGTAGATTCTGTTGTCCTTCATAGCTTTCACCACTCGTTTAGGTAGCCAACGAATTTTAAAATAAAAAATAAAATATATATATAATATTGAGCACTGAAACAAATTTAAAATCGTGTACATTATAAAACAAATTAACATGAAAAAAAAATAACTCGTAAAATACATTGGTTATATTATAACAAATTATTGTTAATGTAGAAGAAAAGACTTATTATATAAAGAATATTATCGTAATGGATCGTGTGCGGTGTGCGGTGCGCGTCGCAGGAGAGCTCAAGTGTCCACAAACTATTCTAAATAGTGCGTAGTACCTTATCTATTAGACATTTTGCACCGATAATATATTATTATTATAGTTGTATAGACACGCGTCGGTCTGCGCTCGATACTTCGCGACGTGTTCTCTCCCGGCGGTCACCCATCCGTCTGCTGACCGCGTGCACTTACTTCTGTACCTTCAGACGCTAGCACAGAAAACTATAAAATTTTTCTTTTGGAATAATGTTCGAAAACTATCAAAGAAATTTGACAAATTGGCTTGATGTGCTTGCCTCTGTACCCAGACATCACAAGCGAGTAAGTTGTAATGCGAGTTGTTGATCGGTACTCGATGGCCATATTTAAGGTGAATTCCTGAATGTGACCCGCGAAATTTAAATGTCTTACGTTTTTTTTTGCAAATTGGAGCACTGTGTTACGTAGCATGCTTATTAAATTTTATTCTGCGGCAATTATTATTTAAGTTTTAATTTTTAATACATCAATTTGGTTCGCGAAATTATATTTACTGGGAATAAGATGTTATTATTTGCAGCAAAAATAATTTGTGTCTTACGTCGATATTTTCAATTATTATAATTTACTTATAATTAAATCTGACGCAAAATAAATTTTAATCAGCGTACGACGTAACAGGAGCTAAAATTTCCAGGAAGCTTAAGATTTTTATATTTTGGCGGGTAAGAGCGACGGATCCCCTCTAACTATATCTGTGTTGTCGTTGCCCATTCTATTGTATTTTATTAATGTGTTGCCGATATTAAATGATTAAAACGTTGTGCTATTGTGTTTGTTGTCGCGGCGGCTGCAACCTCGATGTCTGCCTGTTTAGGTTAATTTGTATAATTTATATTAAGTATTTAATTATTTGTAAGCGACAGTATTGTGGTACTATTAACGCTTTAGATGTAATTAGTTAACATTCCATGTATCTGAGGAGTGGCCCGACCTACCCATCACAGCGAATAGATGATGAATTCTTACTATTTGTTCTCATGTTTTTGTCATTTTAAAATAGTTTCGATTATAACGGCACGTTGTATTGTCAAACGTTAAGTTTGAACTCTATATGATAAATGTTTTATTACCAAAAAAATTGTAATATGTTTAAAAATCTTACTAACCGCATGACAAGTGACATTTTAACAATTATATTAGTTATAAGAGGAATTGTTAAACGGTTACATTTCGCAAATTAGAACAAACCATGTATCTTAGTTTTTAAGTATTTTTTAGTTACTTGCACGTAATGATTCCCCGTTTATGTTAAGAATGATAAAACATAGATTTTTACATAAGGTATGTTGATTTATAATGTTTAGTTTCGGCCGTATATACTTGTATTGTGAAACACCAATAAAATATACGTTACTTAAAATTTTATTGTGAATTACTTGGTGCGTGATTGAGACATACTGTCAAATTAGACTGGAGAAATTGGGATAACTGTAACTATTCTATGCTTAACTGAAAATAAAGAAGATTAATCAGATTACGTGTTTTTATTATAAACTAACTACACTTGGGGGCAAATAAATCGAGGCACTTCCCTTTTCACGTAATATTACTTAATTTTCTATCAAAAGTACCACTTTTCTTTCTGAGCCAGATTAATCATTTGATAAGGTAAAGTTAAGTTAAGGTGGTCATACAAAATTTTTACCCTCATTATAAAGGTTATTCAATAAACTTTTAGGAAATATACAGGGTTATTTGTAAAACACCAACAACCTCGCAGGAGTAGAATACTAACTTTATAAACAACAACATTTGTTCTACGACTTTTTCGAAAACAGACAAAACTCTCCATACAAAACTCGATCAACTGTTCGGATATATTATGTATGGAGAGTTGATTTTTTTTTTTGTCTGTTTTCGGAAAAGTCGTAGAACAAATGTTGTTGTTTATGATGTTAGTAATCTACTCCTGCGAGGTTGCTGGTGTTTTACAAATAACCCTGTATAGTTAGAAATAATACCGATACCTTTGGGTAGAAAGGTCGTATAAAAACCATTTTGGCCAAATTGAGTTATATATACCATTTTACTCAGATTTTTTTTCTCTATCGATCTGTGTATACGAAATGCAGAAATTCGCACAAAAATTGTTTATACGACCCACAAGTTTTCGGTCATAGCCTCTTAAAAAAGGTAAATTTTCAATGTAAAAGCCGAATGTTTATTTTTTGTAGTTTTGTTATGATGTAATGACCATAATTTATTTTAACTCAGGGCGTAAAAATAGTCTTTAATTGTAAATGGTTTATACGCCCTAACGTGATAAATGCATTACCTAAACATAGTTTAAATTCGACGTCTTAAATCCAAAGGCAGTTCGCGACGTTGGTGTATAAACCATGTTCATTGCAAGAAGCACTTTACACACAAGTTTCGTTTACAAGCGTTATTGTTATAACAACAATTAATGAATAATGTAATGACTAAATAATTCTATAAAATGGAGGGAGACACTAAAAAAGGAACCCTGGATGCTTTACTTCGACGGAGGCAAGTGCTTAGTGCAATATACGAAAGTCGACGGATAGGATGGTTTATACAACCTCAAGCTATGATACTTTTTAATAGACTAGCAAGTATGAAGAGAAAAATTATAAACAATCTTCGTCTTCTTGCAGGAAATGGTTTTTACGACCTTCTTCGCTTAAAATATTTTCTTTTATTCCCTCAAACGACATGCTACTAATATTAGACCTGCATTAACAACTCACGTTTTTTTAAGGGATGGCTTAAAAACCCTTTAATCGCAAAATAAAATCGTGGCCCGAGCACATAGTAAAACAACGCGTATGGAAATAAATATAAGGTTCAATATTGTATGGCATAAAATTTTAGTTCTGCGCTAATGATAACGAAAATAGTTTTAAAATGTAGCCAGATAGATAGTGTTTTAATTTTACTTAGATAAGCTTAATTAAAAACAATACAACAAACATTTTTAGGACTCGACACGAAAAATTATATTGCAAAATGATTTAAACCTTTATAGTACCTAACCGTAACTTTTATCTAAGCTATTTTCCTATACCTATTGTCTGTGACTTTATAATATCACAACATTCACAACAGAGTATTTTATCGGATAGTGACGTTATAGATTACAGAGACTCTGAACGACCTGTTAAACGGGCCAAGAAACCACAATTAATAATTATGGATTCAACCACCAGTAATAGTGACAATACTTTTAGCACGTCTATGAATACGTCTTCACTATTCCATCTTTATTATGACAACGATGCTATACCGATTAATAGTTCTGTAAAAAACTGTCTCAAATAAAAAAAATAACTTAATTTCGAACATAATTACTAAAAAGTCAAAACGTAACAAAGAAAATTACCGTAATGTCCATTTATTGATGATATCTATATCTTCTATAACTATTCTAAATAATTCCCCGGATAAGAATGTCACCTTATCTACGAGCAATGTGAGATAAACAATACCTCAATGGATGTCGATACTGACCTTAATGCCGTTATACCTTCGATGTACGTTGTCAGCGTAACAGAACCAAATACACTAGCTCCAGCAATTGTATCTGACCATGATGTTGTGACACCTTTGACATACTATGTTGCTGCTGCAGTCCCAGATTTGTCTACTCCAGCTTATCTAGATACTCACCTGGATACTTCATTGTACAATGTTGATTCTGCAAGTTCAAGCTTATCTCCTACAGTTGACATTAATACTGACCTAAGTTTGATGAACAAAACTGATCCCGTTTTACTCGCTCTTGACGCACATAACGTCCTTAATGTTGCAAGTACTTCAGGTTACAATGCCGCTGCAGACCTTGTTTTACCTTCTGCAGATAATAATAAACAAACTAACCTGTATACTGATATTTCTTCGATAAAGAACGCCAACGCTGCAAGTCCATGTTTGTCTGCTAAAAAAGCTAAAAAGCGTCCAGTACGAACGAGCCATGCATAAAAATATTTTAGATTTCTTGTCTGATGACGATACAAGTGACTATTCTGCAGGCAGTTCAGATGACTGGGCTCAAGAAAATACAAATGAATCAAGTGATGAAGACACTTCCAAGACTAAAAAAAGAAGTTAAAGAAATTTAAAAAAACAAGAAACAGAATTAATGAAAAGAAAAAAAAACTATTAAAAGTAAACAAAAGAAAGTAAGGAAAAATTAAAAAGGAAAAAGGAAAAGAATATGAAGCTGAAAAAGGAAAGGTTGTACAGGAGAAGATGCAAAATAACCCTTGTAATCTCGACAAATGCAAAAGAGGTTGGTACAATACAGCGGAGGAGAGACGAGCTAGGTACTTTATTCAATTTCTACTGGAATTTGGACTCGCAACGTCGAAAGGATTGGTTGGTACGAAGTTCACACGTTGCTGCCTTGTGCAAGGAAAAGAACTGATTCAATTTTAAGCAGAATAACCCTTACTTATGAGTATTACGACAATAACGGTGATAACCACCAAAAAGTAGATATGCCAAAAGTTTCTGATCAGCACCTTAGATATCAATTTAAATTGTTATAATTATTTTTTCGATTTAAAATATTAAACGGTATGTTGTACCATTATTGAAATAATAGTAAATGTTGATTAGAGGGTATTATAATCTTAATTAATGTTGATTTCGTATTTCAGGTAGTTTTATTTTATTTGAAACGACCATTATTGGGTATTAGAATAATAATAATTGAGTTCCTACTAATTCTGAGAGTAACAGGATTGTTAGTTAGTCAGAATTCAATTGATCTATGATTATAAATGGTTTTTAATACATAATAAACTACATATATGGGTTTTTACGACAGTAAATATGACCATAAGCTAACCAAAAATGGATTTACAACCTATACAGTTTTTTTAAAGTACATTTTCATGGGGTGTATTAACCAAGAATTGATTTTTTCTTAGACGTAAATCCAAGCTAACTTTAAAACTAAAGAAGATAGAGAGGTTTTGATAATTTAACCTTTTTCATTTGCAATTTGTAAGAACCTTTCTCATAGATCATTTTTTTATAACTTCAAAAACAAAAAAGTTATGATTTTTTAAGTAAAAAAAAAATAGTTTTTCTGCTCTCCTGAAAAGTCGGGTTTTGGTTTATACGACCTTTCTACCCACAGGTATCGATACGTTCTTTATTACCAAGAATATAAATCATTATACTTGAAAAAGGGAAGTGGCTCGATTTATTTTCTCTCAAGTATATATTGGCTCCATTTATACGCTCCCAACCAACGGGCCCCCAAGTACCTATATATATCTTGCCGACGCAACGAGTGACATTGACTGTGGGCGTACCCAGCTCTTTTGATCTAGGAGGAATCAGATTTTTGTTATTCAAATCGTAATTTTACTTGCCCCTTCCCTGCCGGTAGTAAAAGTCATGCCGTGAAACTTGAGTGAAGTGAACTATCAATGCCTAGCATTAGTATAGAAGACAGCTCAGTTCGCCCTCACTACGACTACATTTTCACGCAGTGATTTGACCAGAATCGCACTGCTGATATTATATCAGCTGATTTGTCAGCCGGAAAGGGCCGGCCTTAAATAGTAGATTGTTTATCTAGGGAGCAAACAACTATTTTAAAGGCGAGAGTGTTTTTTTTAATCCAGAGCGGAGCGAAGGATTCTAGAGTAGAATCCCGAGCGGAGCGAGGAATTCTTAACTAGAATCCTAAGCGCAGCAAGGGATAAAAAGTATGTCACTCGAGCTTACAATAGTGTTGCTCCCGAGGTGGACACTCTACTTTTTATCACCCTCTATGAGAAAATAAGTAAGTGCAACTTATGAACAAGAATTTATTTACCTACGTACAATTCAGAACCATAAGACATAAACACATTTTCCGAAAAAGATTTTGTTCTTCTTGCATTTTCCAAAGGATGAAATTGTTGTATGCTTTGACATATTGTTCACGCGATTTTGTAGGTAAAAGACTTTCCATCATGTTTTTAGCGTCCGATACAATATTCTCTGGAGTCAATATAATACTTTCACTTGAGGAAGACGCACTCATTTTTTATAATTCTAAAATCTGAAGAATCAACCTACGAACGAAAGCAGAATGCATTTAATTTCGCGCGTTGTTTATATTTCATCAACTTTTTTTAAATTTGGCGCGCTCGCAGTTTTTCAGCCAGTCACATATTCAATACATTGTTCCCGCATGGTTTGTGATTCACTTCTTTGCTGATTGAAACATTTACTAACAATATCCACATTCCAAATTCAAATCAATTTTGGTCCCTAGGGATTAATGAGCTATTTTGGTCCCTGTTTACGAGGAATAAACTAGCTCTTTTTGAATAGATGTGATAAAAAATATTTTTCAGCGCCTGTTTTTTTTATTGCTGGCTGGCTTGCGAGTCAATTCTTACGAGGGGGCACAAGGTTAAGGCGCCTAGGCGTGCTATACACGGATGCAGCTATTAATTATATGTACCTAATGAAAGTAGCCTCTAGTAATTCAGTTGTTAGTCCGGTTGACCTAACTACTGAAACTTATCAGTAACGATAGTTCGGTTCTAACAGGGCACCGAACTATATCATATACCCCTTTATTTCAGCAAATAAACTAGGCATAGCTATAATTTACAAAGGGTTCATTACTGTACTATGCGTTTCAAATAAGAATACGAACGTCAATGACCTCTATCTGTCAAATGTCGCTTAAAAAGTACGGCCTGCAACGAAACCTTAATCGCGTATCAATTATTTCCTTTTTTTTGTTTTATTTAGGCGAATTTATTCAAAATGATAAAACGTCTTAAATTAATTAGTCTTGTAGTGTACCTACTTACGTTATAGGTACTTATTCATTCTGTTTGTTACACGGTTGTTTGTTGTTGATATTGTTTTTGTTTTCATCTCCTTGGCTGCTCTAAAATGTGTGAACGAGGCGTTGTTTTGCATGGGAGGGCTCGAGAGATTATCTCCAATGTAAACAAATACTTTGACAATACAATTTAGAAAATTATACGTTCGTAATTCGTAAATAAATTATATTCAGAAAAAACCTTGTTTTGCTGACCTTACCCAATTTATTCGAATGGACAGCTGAATGACGTCACAACATGGCGCAAAAACATTCCTATTCTCATTTGAAACGCATAATACCTCACATTAAATGGGAGCCATCAAAATTATTTATTAGGCTTTATAATCACACCCAAAGGTAACAAGTATAAAGCTGAAAGTACCTCTAAGATGCATAAGGGAAAAGAGTGTGATCGAGCGAAGCAGCTCGAACATTTTTATCCAGATAAGTTTAAAGAGGGCGCCCTGGGCGGCGACTCGATTGCTCAGTTTAATTTGATGTTTGCATCGATTCCTTATTCGAGGTTGTGGTTCAAATCTGGGCAAGTACCAATGTGACTTTCAATTCATATGTACTTTCTAAGTTTATCTTAGACATCATAGACATCGGTGAAGGAAAAACATCGTGAGGAAACCTGGATTTTATAGTTAATATAAGTTTGAAATCGCCAATCCGCCTTGAGCAAGTGTGGTGATCAATGCTCAAGCCTTCTCTGTATGAGAAGAGGCCTTTGCCCTGCAGTGGGACAGTAACTGGCTGGTAATATTATTTATTTTTTATCGATTCCCTAGCTCTAAAACCTAACTAAAATAAGAGATTGAGAAAAATTGTGTGCACGAGATAATAATCACACACTGAGCAACCGGCGTGTTTGTATGACAACATATTGTGTGAATGTAAACGAAGCAAAAAAGCTTATGTAAGAATCGTAGCATGTGGCGCTCACGCTCTGTAGTTTCTGCCGACCCCCATGGGGAAAAAGCGGTGAGTTTATGTATGTATGTATTTGACCTATTAAATTCTAAAAGATTTTTCCTTGCTCCATCTCACTTCCCTGTCGAAGTTTGTAATTTGTTTCAGTCACTACCGTTTCTTACTGTGAGGGACAGTTTGATTTCAAACAACAAACAACTAGCAAGAAGGATTATGAAACTACCCTAATTGCTCACAATATGGCAGTGGATACTGGATGACTGGCCTTTTGGTCTAGTGATTAATGGCCCTGACTGCTATGCCGGAGGTGGTGGGTTCGATTCCCACCCAAGACAAAAGTTTGAGTGACTGGCATGATCAATTGTTCTGTGTCTGGGTGTTATTCATCTATAATATGTATTGATTTAAAAATATATAAGAATGCTTATCAGTTGTCTAGTAATCATAGCACAGTTTGGGACTATATGGCGTTGTGTAAAAGTTGTGAAATATTTATTTATTATATTTACACTGCTCTTTAGAAAACTTATATGCAAGAAAATATTGTTAGACGGTGTACTGCCAATTATGCTCCGACAAATAAGTGATCCGGCCTTCGAAGTACTGTTAGAATGCACTATTTAAATATTATTTTGTACAAATAAATACATTTTTTTTTTATTTTTTTTTTTAATTCTCCCGCCTAACGACGACCGCGACGTGTTATGAGAGGACTTGTCGAAATGTGCATTCTTCCTACCCTCACATATCAATATAATACTTAACTCAAAATCGACTACAATTTGACTTAGGGGCTTATTACACTACTATCCGATTTCTAGGATCCTAACTAGGATCCAAATAGGATGCAACCAAGCGGTCGGTACTCTAAATCGGATCCAATCTGTCCTAACTGCGATTACATCTTCCGATTTCCTAGTTAGGTTCTCTACAAATCGGATAGTGTAATAAGCCCTTTACTGTAAATGTAATTATCAGCACGGCAGCATGGTTCTCAAACATGATCTTAAGACTTTTCAGCGGAGGTCCACGCTCGAGGTTTGCCAGAGAGCTATGGAACGTAGTATTCTGTGTATCAAACTTAAAGACCGGGTAATTCGTTCAAAGTATGAGAACAATACACACGTCTACAAGTTTTTTCTTATGGTATATACCTACAGACGAAGATATCCATTGAAAAAATAGCCTAAATAGCTGCTCAAGGCAAGGCATTTGCGGGGGCAAAATCGAGGCTCTTAAGAATAATAATAAACGTTTAACTTGACTCACCAGCTTCTCCGATGATGGGTACTGCAAACCTGCGATGTATTCTTCGTAATGACGACTCGCGTCATCGAATTCAGTGCGTCTTTTCCTCTTAAAACTGAACTTGATACTAATGATCTTGATTCACTCATCACTTCTTGATAGCACTCGTGCACTCGTGAGTAATTACTTTTTCGTGGCATCGTGATCAATAAAACAGTTACATGTTTAGCGACTAAAACTGTCCGCGAGAATGTCGACGCACAGCTCGGTTATTTTATTGTTATCTACCGCCCATTTGAACAACGAACGCTCTTAATTTTACGTTACGAAAAAAAAACAGTAACTTGCAAATTAAACCTTGACTGTTAAAAACAATTTTCAGATACTTATGCAAAATGGTGGAGGTTTTGCAAAGATTCTAAATTTAAATTCGAACGACACACGCGCTGTATGAAAATCAACGCTACAATGTTTGTATCAAGGCGGATTTCTCCGTGGTGCTGTTTAGTTAGTTGGCCACGGGTGGCGCTGCGGTCGATTTACGCGGCGGAAGTAGAATTTAACGGAAAGCGAGGGAAAAGGTCTATTAGCTACAAAATTGTGTTATCAAAATTAAAATCCCTGATGGTGGCTAAAACTTCGGACGATAAACGGAAAACACTGAGTTTCCACGTACGAGTCGAAAGCAGACCGGAGCGAGAATCGGTGATAGTTGTTTTGTGTTAATAATTCTAACAACTTAACGACGCGAACATTAATAAATAATAACGCTAACAATTTCATGGCGCGAAAAACAATGAATCTGGACATCATCTGACGCGCGCTTTAATACCAACGATAAGTATAGAGGGCGCTACCGGTGGAGAGGCAAAGGAAATTTCTCAATAGGCTGAAAGACATGCTCGATTGAATAAAGTAAAGATTTCGTTATTTTGAACTTGTACATTTCGAGATATTCGACGTAAAACTAAAAAAGGTGTTTTTTCTTCTGTCTGGAGGGCACTAGCATTGATAAAACACTAACGCCCGATGTTAATATTCTATCTCAATCCAAATCCCGATCCTTTGTTTTTGACGGCTGCTTCTGATTGGACATCTTTTAAGACTCGGATAGGCGAATTCGGTCGTTGATTGGTTACAGACAAAGATCGGGATCAAGATAGCAACCGAGATAGATTATTAATATCCAGCGTATGACTGAATGCGGGTTACTTACTGTATTGCCAAAAAAAAGGCCAAAATCCATTATAAAATTATTTTATTTCAAAATAATCGCACACAGATGATACAATGAACTCAGTACGATCCTCATTTGAAACTAATTCAAAATGAGTTAGCAAAATATTGAACATTGATCTCTTAATTATAGGATTTAATTAAACATTACACTGTCTTACATAAGTAAATGTAAGTAACATATTGATAACGTGTGTTAAACATATGTAATCACGAAACTAAGTAAATGCTTTCGTACATAACATTCGTAGACTTAGCGAAATACTGAGATTATCCATGAAATTCGTAAATAAATATAATAATACCGGTGCTCAATAAATTATTGAACTTTTTACGCGCCTATAATACTGTAATGCGAGATTCTATGATGATGCAATGGAATGTCATAGTTAGATGAAATAAATTAATAACTTTGACACATATTTGGTTATTCGACAGGAACGATGAGAAGCTTTTATAATGAGAATCTTTTATGATGATGATATTATTAATATACTGGGTTACTTCTAAAACACCAATGGAAAACATTTAATTTGTAATACAAAAATATTCGAGAAAATCTAACCAAGATAAAAAGTATAATTTATGTTTGGCCAAATTACACACGATATGCCAAGTAATTTCATAACAAATTGGTTAAGCACTTCCGGAGTTTATCCCGGACAAACATTGAGACGCGTCTAATATTCACTGATACAAGACACAGGAGATTAGTAATCGATGTATCATATACATCTTTATTACCTTTTGACCGCCACGTCACACAAGCAGAAAAATGCTCTCAGCGCCAAGCTATGAGTGAATCCTTCAAATTCGACATGTAGTCGTGACGCGTGGCGTACTGGTCACATTTTGGTTTGTCATGACTGTGGCAGTCAACGGTTTAAACTAATACTTTTCTAGTTTACCGTCTTACTTTATCAGTACGAACGTTGATCACACATTATCACAGAAATTAACCAAAATAATTGAAACTAAGTGAATGTGCAGGTGCTAAGTACATTAACTAAATAATACTATTCAGAGCACAGAAAATAAAACAAATAAAGAAATAAAGTTTTCTTATAAATAAATAAATAGAAGCACCGAAAGCACTAGGTATCTGTAACATGTATGAATAACAAAATTTATGATAAATCTAGAACTACATTTACGCCCGATATTAATATTCTATCTCAATCCAAATCCCGATCCTTTGTTTTTGACGGCTGCTTCTGATTGGACATCTTTAAGACTCGGATAGGCGAATTCGGTCGTTGATTGGTTACAGACAAAGATCGGGATCAAGATAGCAACCGAGATAGATTATTAATATCCAGCGTTCGTAATGAAGATCAATGTAATTTTTTTTATATAAAAATATGGCTTATTTCGTAAACAAACGTGGTATGAAGCCACTAGTTCAATTTAAATTACGTGTAGGTCATAACATAACGTAAGATACAACACTGAATAAAAGAGACTGTGACCTCAGAGTTTCTATGATTGTTTCATGTCAAAATCTGCAAATAGTAAAAACACAGACCTACGTAACTTTTCAAAATATTTTACTTGTTTGACGAGTAATATTGTATGTATTAATATTATTTAAAACCAATACGTCTCGAGCGAATGTGGTGACTATTGCTCGTGCCTTCTCTGTATGACAAGAGGCCTTGACAGTATCTAGTATAATTATTACTTTAAAATAACATTGATTGTATGACCTACATAAAAAACCGTTGAAAGCAACTGAATCACGCCACTTTACTTTTTCACGTATTATTACAAAATTTTCTAACAAAATAATTACCTTTCTGAGCCTAATTAATAATTTAATAAGGTTAAGTTAAGTTTATGTGCTATGTAATAATTTTGCCGTTATTTTAAAGATTATACTGCAATATAAGGTTCGAATTGATATATTCCTAAGAATATATTAATATAAAACGTGAAAAAAGGAAGTTGCCCGATTTACTTGTTCCCAAGTATATTTTAAATACTTAACCCCAACATGATCTTTCTCAATACCTTATCATAATACTCATTTGTTTACAAAATAGCATTCTTAAGCAAAAATACGCATATACTCTTTAATGATAGACCTCTTTCTTATAATAAAAATGACAGTATAGAAACGATGGAGACTGCTCGTGAATAGTTTTGTGCCCCTAGTGGAGTGTATACATGATGGTGGTGAATGGTGTATAATGGCTGGTGCTGGCGCTCACTGGCCTCCGTTCTCGTAGTTTAGCTTCTGTTTCTTGTTCGGCGGCGAGTTGAAGAGGGCGCCACTGTGGAGATCCTTCATGAGGAATGGTATCTGGAGAAATCAAAAGTGATTCTAAGAATAGGCTCATAGGAATTCGGCTCCAAGTCTAACTGGATAGTGCTGAATACTAGTGTTTTACACGTAGCGACTGTCTATCTGAACTCCATATCCCAGTTACTCGGTAATACCATTTTCCTTAGTAAGACCGGTTGTCAGACTTCCAAGTTTCTTTCTGGGTAAGAACTGTCAAGGATCTATATATCAAAAGTCTTTATTCAAACTAGGCTGAGAATCAACACTTTATGAACGTCAAAAAAATACATCAGACAGTCCCCCAAAAACCCTTCACCCTTCACCACTTCCTAGTGTTTTTGCTGGGAAGAAGAAGTGGCAGAAAAAACTCCCCAGCAAACACTCTGTCAGATTCGTTTGAAGAACTATACAAAGAATCTATACAATGATGAAATGTTTAATAAATAACACTAAGGTTTATACACTTTATATAAACTATATAAATAAAGTGGTTTATATTTTTATTTTGCATGCAGCCATTTTTGTACGCCTCTTGGCATAATATAGCGACCTATGAACTCTATTTAAGAACTGTATTTACTACCTATGTTATACAAATAAAAATGATTTGATTTGATTTGATTTGTAAAAACATTACATTTCAGAATGTTTGTCACGTGTTAGCTAGCACGCTCCAAACCAAGAAGAAAAAAAAGAGTACTTACATAAAAATATTCACATTAACATTTAAATCTAAACCCAAGCAAAACGACTACTAAACAAAAAAGAATTGAGAATTGAGAATTAAACTGTTAAAAAATAACAGCCTCCAGGTATAAAAGGCGTACCCGCTTACAGGTGCAAAGCTGGCTTATATTCATAAGGCACTGACTCTAAGTTTAAAATGATAATCTAGGGCCATCGAAGTGCCGCGGTATCACAGCCGTGGTGAACAGTGGTCATGTTGAGTAATACTTGAAGGTTCACGTCAAAAGTACAATGGGTGAGGGTCTAACCTATGACTTTTCAATCGTAATTCGTAGAAATAAAGCAATTTCCGCTTAAAGTATTATCTTGAAAATAAAAAATTAAGGCGCACAGGGCGCCTGGTTAATACTTTTCCACGAGTGATATTGCTAATAACTTGTTCGAATATATTTAGGCTACAGACAAAATAGGAAAAACAAACGTCATTTATTTTTGCAGGTTTTTTTTTCTAACATCATGCTTTTAATTCACATGTAGCGACATCTAGCACGCCACATACGAACTAAACTGACGTATCCTACATCGCGATATCAAAGTTTTATCCGTGCGATTGAACACGAAACCAAAACCTGAATACAACCGTCGGGACAGAAGAGCCTTAATTTTCAATGAGGGATGGGATGGGATCTTTACACCCTTTTCCGCCAGTTCTCCTTCCCAGCAAAAACATAAGGAAGTGGTGAAGGGCGGGCGTTCAGAGGGACTGTCTTATGTCATTTTTGACGTTCAAAAAGTGCTGAGTCCTCAGCCTAATTTGAATAAATGACTTTTGATTTTGATTTCGGAACTGTACCTTATGCTCTAGCCCCAGATAGTTGTTGGGTGGCAGCGCAAGCGCAGCTCGCAGGATGTTCTCGATGGCCGCGCGTTGCTTGAACAGCGCGTTGACGACGGGCGAGCCGGCCGGCACCAGCGGCGCCTTCAGCAGGTACGCCAGGCAAGACATTACTGCGTGCATGCTCTGGTATGCTGGGGAAAATCATTTAGATTCAGATTCATTTATCGATGACTACAAACTTGACTATATATTCTATAATTCTATTAATTAATTATATTCTAAAATTTGCATGTCAATATGTTATGATTGAGTATGTTATGGAACTTGTACTATTATTTTAAGAACTTATGGAGACATATTTATCTGTAAATAAATCTTTGACTTGATACCTTTAGGCTCAAAGAGCGTAACCGCCATTTTGACCAAAGTGAGATTTTAATGCAGTCATACTTTGTTTTTTGTTCTCTTTCGATTGTTATATATAGGGTGACTGGTAATTAGTGACCGATACTTAAACACGTGATTGTACTCATGAATACGAATAACTTTCTCAAAGAAACATTTTTTTATACTCATTAACTTTCAATTGATTCAATTACGTCAGTACTGCACAACGGGAGCGGTGGGGGTGGCGGGGGAACGTGTGACGCTACTACTAGTAGATTTTGCCCTTCCCGAGGTCTATCCCGAGGAGACTATCAGCTGATAGATCGTGCCGATTCGTGCCTACTGTGATCGATCACAGGCGCCCGCGTGGGAAATACAAACAGCGTTTTAGTAATTTTATTGTGTTATAAGTTGTTGTGTATAAAAAAAAGTTTCTTTGGGAAAGATTATTGAAATTATGAATACAATCACGTGTTTAACTATCGGTCACTAATTATCAGTCCCCAATATATTACTAAATACATACATAATAGACAAATCACACCCAGACACAGTACAAATGATCGTGCTCACACACTAACATTCGTCCTGGGTAGCAATCGAACTAACGACCTCCAATCAACCAACAGGCCTGTCATAATTGATCGTCTAGGGGCCCCTTAGGATGATTTTTGGTCATTAATATGTTTAATAGTCCAACTGGTACTTACAGCGGTCTGCGTCGCGGAAGGAGAGCCTAGCGAACAGCTCGCTAAGCAGAACAAGATCCAGTATCAGTGGAACTGCCAAGAGGGAGTCCTCGCAAGTGTTGTGCACCACGATGGTGTTGTGACCATGCATAAGGATCTCTGATGTGTACTCGTCCATGGCGCGCTTTGAGTCAGCTGAAAAAAATAACATACCATCAGGACTGTATTCCTAAAGAGTAAGTATGGAATTTCTTGCCCATTCTTCTCCATAAGAAACGACCTTTTGGATGGAGCAACTAAATAATTGATTCAACACGCAATTTACTTTTTAAGGCACTCTACCCATCTGACTGTTATAAAGATTAACTAAAAACTGACGATAAAAATGCTTTTAGGTATCTGATTAGGCATTTTAAACTTCGAGGTACATAGGGGAGTGGAGCGGCCATCCACGGCTATCAAGACAATCACGGAAGTGCGCAGCCAGCATCTTAATAAAATGCTTTGCTCTAGCGAATCTCCACTCTAGCCGGCCAACTAAGGCAAGAAAGAGGTGGGAGCTCCGTTCCTCGTCAGAGTTCACTCTGGCCGGCTAATTAAGGCATGCCAGAGATGGAGAACAAGATTTCTCCCGGGAGATCAGGTCCGTGGGGTCGCCACTGCCCAACAGCTCGCCACGAGCTGCCCTGCGGGGTTATTATTATTGTTGGATCTTTGCTTAGATGAGGGTGGATGATTTATGTTTTGTCATCCACTTTTTTTACGACTACCGTCGCTTTGAATCGTGGCCGACGCTCGTGCAACTTCCGCGCGAGAGCCGATTGGTCAGTTGGCTTGCGTGATCAGACATACGTCAGACGTCTTTTTTTATTGAGAAACTATTCCGTGAATAAGACAAGTTTAATTCATTTTCTACACTGCCGTGCAGTATCCATCGTGTGAGACGTTCTCGCAGTGCTGTGCCAATTTAGATGGTGTTTTTGGAACGTTTAGTGCCCTCGCTCGCCTCCGCCTTCGATGGCAGAACCCCCTTGCCGTGCAAGGCTGTCGTGAAGAAACGTACGTGTGGAAGTTTGAGGTAGGTGGCATACTGAATCATCTACCTATTTACGAGCAAAGATCCAATTTCCAAACTTTACCTACATATTGATACAGCTATTGTTTTATTAATTAATGGTCCTTCGAAAAACACAATTTCTTACCAGCCTTCAACAGTCATACTCAACAATTATTATAAATATAATACATTAAGA
This sequence comes from Euplexia lucipara, assembly GCA_921972225.1. NCBI lineage: Eukaryota > Metazoa > Arthropoda > Insecta > Lepidoptera > Noctuidae > Euplexia > Euplexia lucipara. The sequence continues at coordinate 17,513,377 of OV179160.1, forward strand.
CGTGACTTACCGACATAGGGCACATACTTGATGACGACGACATGGTCCGGCTTTTCCCCCGGCTTGTACAGTATTTGGTTGGACTGCACCATGTCGTCCACCACATTGCTCTTTGAAATCTGTAAACATTACATGTTAGGACATTAGTCACTTCTTAATCGAACTAGTCTAAACACATGTTTTATAGAAAATTGAATTCGAATAATCATCATCATATATATAAAGGGGTAAAATATTCCACAACTTTTTACACAACGCCATTTAATCCCAAGTTAAGCTTGAGAGCTTGTGTTATGGGTACTAAACAGCTGATAAACATACTTATATATTGCTAAATACATATACATATTATAGATAAATTACACCCAGATCATCATGCGTGAATTCATGAATAATAATAATAATAATAATAATATATATTTATTGATTTCTTAATGATCATGCTCATCACACAAACATTTGTCCTGGGTGGGAATCGAACCCACGACCCCACTGACCCAACAGGCCAGTCAGTATGCATGTCTAGAGACTCATCGCCCCCACAGTCAAACCATTGCAATGGTTTTGTGGGGCTTAGTTTACTAAGGCTAAGTTACTTACCCTCTTTGTTTAAAGATAAATAAATAATAGATAATAGATAAAACATTTATTTAATACACACATTAGACACAGACACACAAACTTTGGAGGTATGAAGAACAGGGTGTAAAGTTCCTCATCCACCATTGAAAAGGGAGGATTCTCCGACCAGACGGGTGTTGTGTCTGGTGGGCTAACTACTGCCCGACGGTTGTAGTCGTGAACGTTACGAATACGTTCAAAGTGCGCGGATAACTATAATACCGCGATGTAGGATATCGGTCACTAGTTCGCATGTGGCGAGATAGATGTCGCTACAACACAATACAAAGACAAAAGTGATATAACAATGAGCGATGAATGATACAAGCTTTTCCAGTACAAACTGAACTCTCATTATACGGAAATCCTATGAAATGCGAGATCAGCTTATACTAGAAACATTGAATTAGAAAAGCTATGGAAACAGCATTGCACTCAAAAAGTGGCACCACGAATAGTACGTCTAAGTAGGCGGGGCTTTAAAAGTACGTCTTTTTTGAGAACTAGTCTACTGCGCACTCAGTGACGGAAGGTCGCATTGACCAAAGCGTTTGACGTTTCATTATTTGGATAAAAACATTGGTGGAATTATAAAAAAATGACTTCTTGTGTAGTAAAGTGGTGCAAAAAATGCAAAGAAAGGCGGAAAAGTGATACTGGAATAAGTTTCATTGGTGAGTAAAAAGAAATCCTTTTATTTACTGTTTTACCAGTTCTAACAAATATTTGAATGACATTGACACTATAACCAAAAAATAGGTTTATTTAGTCAGCCTAAAAATAGGCAATTCTAAATTGTGTCTGGATTTTCCCTTATTGGCGAGTTATTAAGCGGTTAGAGTATAGCATTTAAATATTATGTATACTAATAAATACAAATGTGATTAAAACACTAACGAGTAATTCATTGTGGCCGGTGTTATGCAATAAGTGCTCGTAACCAGCCCAATTAATTATTTTTTTTGGATTTTTGTTTTTGTAAATAAGTAAATTTTATTTTTTGACAAACATAAGCTTGTGGGTTATTTTGAATACACGAACATTATATAAACAGTAATTACCGATTAATTGTCGTTGTAATATTTTCAGTTTTCCTAAAAATGAACTAAAGCGACTGTTGTGGATAAAAGCTGTTCGTTTAGAAAGAAGACAGGAAGATTGGGCACCAAATAGATTCAGTAAGGTGTGCTCCATACATTTTGATGCTCAAGACATGTATCTGTCGAGTAAGGGTAATCGCTTGTTGAATAAATCTGCAGTACCTATTTGCACGGTAAATAATTTTCATATCAAAGGTTTAATTTTAATTATTATTATTTTTTGTGTCGTCATTAACCTTATTTTTGGTCTTTTTAGATGGTTCATAGAAGAAGGAACGGTTGCGTCCGCAGTCAGAATAATGGTAATAAATTATGGTCATTAACTTCTGTTTAGATCAGAAAATAGTTTACGAAGTAAAGTAGTAGTAGATTTAACATTGTATTAAAGTTCAAGTCTATGGTAAGGCGTGTAATTCCAGTATACTTACCAGGTTATCATTAAATGTTTAAATAAAATTTTAACGTATCAATTTTAACCAGAAGAAGGACAAGACGGAGTATCAACAAATAATATTTCCGTGAATATTAAGGCTCACAAACATAAGCAAGTTAATTAATTTCGAGGAAGGTATTTTTTTATTGTAGTGACACGGTTCTCAAGTCACTATAAGTCATTTTTAGAATGAAGTTTGTACCAAAATATACCTATTTATTATTGAAAAAGAGTAACCATAAGAAGCGACTATTTAGAATGGGGTGTTGTCCGTTGAGCTTCACCTTTCTTACTAATTACTGTTAGAAATTTCAATAATACCTACCTTGTTTTTTGTAAATTAAATTGAAATAAATGATTTTCACTTTCACTTATTGTTAACACTCGTTTGAACTAACATTGCAACAAACCGCGATGAGTGGAAGGACGGAAGGGAAGCCTTTGTCCTGTAATGGGACACAACAGGCACATAATAATAATAATAATTATTATTGTTAAAATTCTTAATTTGTCAATAAATATATTTTTACTTTATCCGAATTTTATTTATCTTCATCGACCGCTTTAAAGTGATATCTTGAAAACTTCTTAACCAATTTTGATATATCTTGCATTTATACCTAATTACTCGTACCAATACCTGATTAAGGAATTTTGGGATAGAAGGTGTCCTACGGTCTTATCCAGGTGATAACATATACATGTGCCTAGTAATATTTAGGTACATAGACTATATATTTTTAAATTTAAAAGACGTGTTGATTTGCTAAATAAATAGCAATATTAATTAGTGAAATAAAAAAACAACAAATCTCCCCACTGCTCTGGTTACGTATTATGCCTATGCATTCGCATGGTTAAACTATGGCGTAATATTATGGGGAAATAGCACAGATGCACCAACACTTCACACTACATAGAAGACCTGCATACCCCATTTCCAAGAACATAAAATTTTAACACTTCCTTGTATATACAGGGTGTAACGGAAAGGGTATATACATACAAACAGGGTGAATAGAGTATTTAATAACGAGTCTTTCCTCAAAATTTCAGCTCCCAACTAATGTCTTTGAAACTTCACGATATTATTTAATATCGACAGTTTATTAAATGCAAAATCATAACAAACGTGTCACCGCACTATGAGGGTCATAATCCTGTCCGGCAAGGTTCAAGTATATCTATCTCGGGTTCTGCGCGCCTAGTACAGACCTATCGGGCTCTGCCTAACCGACGAATGCGCGACGGCGCGGGCGAGCTCAACTTTACAATTATGTATGTATATGTATAAAAACGTTGCCATGTCGTTTCTTATCACCAAGAGAATCCGTGCCCTTCCGATGTATATACCCTTTCTGTTACACCCTGTATATGTCGCCGCCAGCAAAGGCTGAGCGATGAGCTGACACCGATGGGGGTTTCGTGGTACAGAGTTCATAACGTAGAATAGCAATCTTTATTGCAGTAATAACCTCACTTAACAATCTTAATCACAAAACAACTCAAATCTAGGTAACTGACAGTTTCGTACTGGATGTGTGTCTTCGTCGGTGCCTCAAATCAATCTGAGCTCCGCCCAGCTCCCACGCACGAGCACGACTCTATCCACGTGACATTACCGAAAACACATTCGCGCCATTTTCAAATGACAAGTAACGTCACGCTGGTCACCATAGACTCTGTACTAAGTTAATCAACTTCACAACTTATTATTCAAGAATATCGCTTGCCGCGACATATATATTGGAATTGTGCAAATTTGTCAGAAACAATCAAAAACTGTTTACTACACGCGAACACATACAGACTCACTACACACTACGACACAAAAATAGACTAAACATACCAAGCTCTAAGCTGAAAATACACTCCACAAGCACTTTAATAATGTCAATTAAAATAGTAGTAGAGATTAATATAAAATTTTTAAATATTTATAATAGCCCTCCTCGTAATTCTCCTAATTTTTATATTGTTATGCCCGACAGGGCCCACAATGATGCATATTATTATTATATCCTTACGTACCTACCACCTAAGTTCACATTGTGGAATGCAATAAATATATTGAGTATTGATTAAAAAGAAACAATAGTATAGAAGTATCAATATAATTTGTATGTATGTATTGTATATAGATAATTTACATTTATATTCTGCCGGAATTCATTAAAAAAGTCATTGTTAAATATACACAAATAATTTAATTTAGCTAAGTATCTACTGCATAACACCATCCACGCTCGGCTCGCTGTCATTTTGACTCCGCCCAGTGACCTTGATGCACCCAATCGCGCACTAGCTTCGTCTATTATAGTGTGTCAGTTGTTTGCGTAAATGGAACCAAAATTGAAGCGTTATTTGTATGAGAATTACGTTTCCATAGCTTTTCTAATTCAATGACTAGAAATGTATAGCTTGATATGTGCCGTCTGTATCTATAATTCAAGATATTGCTTACCTCCTTGGAACGAAACTGTTTTGGCGCTGAGAGATTTTTGCCGTCATTATTACCCAGATGATTGTAGCTCACGATGGAAACTGGCTTCAAACCTGAGAATAAATACATACACACCAATAACTAACGCCTTTTTCCCATGGCGGTAGGCAGAAACTATGGAGCGCCTTATGCTACGCTTCTTACATACTTTTTTTGCTTCGTTTACATTCATACATGTTGTCATACACACACGCCGGTTGCGAGTACTACGCACCTGACCTTTCTGAAGAACCTCACCAATAAGGTCTATGTATGTCCTTCTGGGGCGTCCCCTCCCGGCGTTCCCATTTACATCTGCCTTGTAAATTACCTTTCGTTAGTCGCCTTTCATTCATCCTTTCAACATGATCAAACCATCTAAGCATACTCTTTTCAATTTTTGTTACTACATCTTCTTTTAAGCCACGTTGCTTTATCACATCATTCCTCAGTCTGTCATTAATTGTTACACCACACATACTTCGCAAGGAACGCATTTCTACTGCATTTATTCTACTTTCATGTCTCTTGCCACGCCCAACATTCACAGAGAATTAATCATTATTTATACATATTAAAACGCTAAGTGAAAACCTTTTTTTAAGAATATTTCGCGCACGGAAGATTATAAGGTGTAATTACTGTGTGTGAATAAAAAAATTGAAACATTTCGACTAATAATGAAGATACCTCAGTTGGAAAAAGTTTCCTTACGGACTCCTTGTAATAGTAGCGCTATACTATCTCCCATTTGAAATAAGTTAAGACATTTAAATTAACCTTTTTTTTGTATTCATTATAATGTATTCTCACTGCAGCAGTCACACTTAGTTGTAATCATTTCATCAATTTATTTTAAGAAATTATGTGGATTTCATTTGGTAATATTATTTCATTTTAGTTCAAAATTAATGATGAAAACCTAAAAAAGCAGGGATGAACAACACATGTATCGTTCTTCGTTTTACTTTTATTCTTCTAAATTTAAAATAAATAAATAATAAATGAATCAATTAATTAATTTTTAATAATATGTTCTGCAAGCTGCTGCTGCTTCTACGAGCCTTTTTTTCTAAATGGAGAATAGCTTTATTAAAATAAAGAATAGTAACGTGCAACCCTCATTGCTAGTAAGTACCTACTTATAAAAAAAAACTTTTCTTGTGCGTTAACTCACCAGCCGACACGAGGAAGTCTACCAGCACGGACTTCAGTTTGGTCTGCCCGGACTTGAAGTCGTCCCCGGCCACGAACACTCCGCGCAACACCGCTCGATCCACCACGCCGGCTACTAACGTGTTCTGTGGCGAGCCGTTTATGTATATGCACTGGAATTGTTAGAAGCAGAGTATAAGTAAAGAAAGAAATTCGAGAAAAAGATTCGAGGGAGCGCCAACTATATCCTAATCTCGGAAAGGTCAAAAAAGCGTCACGTGGCAAGATGACACTAAATCGACGGTTGGTTTTACATGCAATACTTTGTTATTATCTTATTTTTAACTACCTTCTAAAAAAGGAGGAGTTCTCAATTCGGATGTTTGTATTTTTTTTTTTGTTAGAAAATAAAGAAAGAAACTACATTTATTGGCAACAGCTGGATACACGCACAGAAAAAACATAATAACACAAAAAAGAGACCCTAAAATGGCATGTCTCACTCACGGCTGCGCCAAAAGGTTCATGTCAGCTGTAATGCCAGACAGATGTTTAGATCCTGCCTGACGCTGATTTTCAAATGAACCTTTAGAAAGGGTATACTTCTAAAGTCACCAAGTCGGAATCTGATGATAGAATCTTGATGAAAACAAGGGAACTCTTCAACGCATTACTGTAAATTACTCGCGATTGCTACAGTCGCATGTCTGTGCATGGTTTTTGTATTTCCATAACATAACCACAGTATAAATATTATAACGGCAGGACGACGCCTTTGATCTCTGGAAAAATGACGACAACGTCTACACGGGTTAGCCCTGAATAATACCTTCCGAGCTTCTTTTTTTGTGTTATTTATTACGTTTTTACCAAAGACATTCAATACCTATAGACCGGACATCACGAACAAAATTTTCGTCCGAAAAAGTGTGTCATGCTGGATACAAGTCTATGAGTTTTTTGTAGTACGCTCCGCTGCCGCTCCAATATTCATATATTATCCTAGATGGCGTTACTGAGACATGGGATCAAAGTTTTTCTATGACATTTCCTTGACATGCCCGCTCTATAGTATTTTAAATCTCTTTGGTTTTTACTGTGTGTGTATCCGGCTGTTGTCAATAAATGTATTTTCTTTCTTTCACTTCTTACTTACGTTTTCATCAATAGCAGCAAGCGCGAATATCGTGGAAGGCGATATCTCGGAATTGTTATCACGCAGTGCGCGCTCCAAGTTCTCTGAAGTGTCGTGCACTCCCGCAAGCACCTCGCAGAACCTATTAGAAGAAAATACAATGGATTATACTTAATTTTTTTTTTGTTTGTTTCGTCAAAATCAGCCCACGCGTTTTGTCACTAAAGCACCTCAAAGAAACAAACATAAGTACAGAGGCCAACACATAAAGCTACCCCTATGTGTCAAACTTCTTTGATACTTTTCAAATTTATTGCAAACAGAATAAGGTTCATATTGTGCAATTAAAATTTGTGAGGTTGGAGTGGCTTGATGTGCTGGCGTCTGTACCATAGTTCGTCCCATAGGCCCATAGTTCCCATAGTTGTTCCTAATTATGACATTGGGAACAACTACTATGGGACGAACCCTGGAATCACGACAAAAACGTAATAACGTAACAAAATGCATACATTTTATATATTATTTAATTTATCTTCTTTTATATTCCTACCACTGGTAAATTCGCGAAAAAATACCTGTTTATTGGTTATTAGTACTTTTGACTGCAAATAATTAATAATTTTCAGTCAAAACCACTTTTGACCAACATTTTCTGTCAAAACTAGTTTTGACTGATTTTGCTAGTCAATAGTACTTTTGACTGGTTAAGAGTTTTGACTGCAACATACCATTTACATACATTTACATTTGCATTAGACAGAGTTTAAAATGCTCATTTTTAATTTTCACACTTTGTAACGAATGTGCAATTAAGTATGTTACAATTACGATAGACGCCGAATTTATTATACTTAATCTATTTTCACAGCAGCTAAAATTTATTTTTTGAATTTATGTGGATTTAATTTAGTAATATTATTTCATTTTAGATGAAAATGACAGTGTCAATGATATCCTCAAAGAAGCAGGGATGAACAATACATGGACACGTTCTTCGTTTCACTTTTATTCTTCTAAATCCTACTAATATTATAAACGTGAAAGTTTGTGAGGATGGATGGATGTTTGTTACTCTTTCACGTAAAAACTACTACACATAGGCTACTTTTTATCCCTGTATTCCCACGGGAACGGGACCTACGCGGGTAAAACCGCGTGACGTCTGCTAGTTTAAAATAAAACAATATGAATAAGAATTGTTTTCACTTATCTTTAAAATAAAATGTTCTGCTTTTCTGCTTCCACGAGGCTCTTTTTTCTTATGCTATTATAAAAGGAGTATAGAACTGGAGCATATTAAAAGGCATTAGTTACCTCTCAGTATTAGCCGTCCAAAGTACGATGACTTTGTCCAGCTTGTTCTTATCGCGGAAATCCTTGATGTCGGCGCGGATTTGCTGGTATTGCTCGTACCTGGTGCCACGGATGAGGTTGGTCGCACGGTCCGCCTGAAACCAAAAAAGAAACGCATTGAATTTATATACAAGGTGTTTTTTTTTATATCCCATAACTCTAGGGTTATATTCTGTAGGTAAAAATAATACTAAAACTCCTAGAATATATGGTCCAAAAATGCATAGTTTCGGAGATATCGTCAATCATAATTAAATTATCAGTTGTTTAGTACCCGTAACACAAGCTCTGCTTAGCTTGGGACTAGATGGCGTTGTGTGAATAGTCGTGGAATATTATTATTAAGTATTATTAATATTATTTTTATTACCTAATTAGTTCAAAAATTGTCACCAGTATGACGAATCTTCTTTTTTACGTCACTTTTCTTTCACGTAAGGGTGTTTTACATTAATCATCGTGACTTTGTCGAATTATTTTGTATGATAGTTTAAAAACAAAAAAAAGGATGATTGAAACATAATTCATATGCCAGTTGATTCTTTGATATGGTCTCAATCATACCCTAGAGTTATGGGATATCAAAAACAACACGTTGTATAGAACTATTAGGCCATACTCAAACATAACATCACGCTAGTATTCCTAAGGTTAGGCAGACACTCACATTTTGCACAAATTCCATGTGGAAAAACCCAAAAACACTTCTCAGACTCAAGAATCGAACTCAGGAAGTCAGGACTGCCGGTCCTGAGTGTAGTGAGCTGTCAATGCCCAGTATTAGTGTTAAATGACAGCTGAAGTCGCCATGCCAACCAACGTCAGACAGCTGCGTCTATCTGGCATTACCGATGAAATGAGCCTTTTGGCGCAGCCGTGAGACATGCCATTTATTTTTTACTATTTTATTTTGTTATTTTCATATTTTAACAGAGTGCATGTTTTTACCTGTTGCCAATAAATATTATTTCTCTTTCTTTCTTTTTCTTTACCCTAAATTCCTCACCTACATTTACACGCAGTGATTTTGCGAAACATAACTCAAAATATCAAGCAGTGCAACTATTCAATAAGTTGCCTTTACAATTGTAAAGTTTAATTTACAAATCTTCTTTTAAGACTAAGCTTCAAGCATTTCTACTAGATAAGTGTCTCTACTCTGTTGATGACATTGTTAGATGTTATAAACAACTGGCTAGTTTCGTAAACGGTTTTAATGTAACTGTTTAAGTAAACGCACACTTAGTGTCATTGTGTCGCTTATCGCTCTGTCTGTCTCTCTCTCTCCTGTCATCACTGATGGTGTATGTACTGTAAATCTGTCTCGATAATAAATCTCTAATTACTGCCACAATCAGTAGTTATTTCCTCATAATCCATGAGACATTGTAATACTTATGACCATGCATTTTCCCCAGATGATTGATAGGTTCATATAATTTTGTATTTTTGTATGTTAAAATGTGTGACTTTGATTTTGAAATTATTGTTTTTAGAATTATATTTTTTTTATTATATTAAGCTGACATTAGAATACTAATTTTTATATAATTTCAATTGACTTGGAATGATTGTATTGTACTTTCAAAAAAATATTTTTATTTCTGCAATTAGTAATTTTTAATTAATGTTAGAAATTAAGTTGTCAATTTTAAATAACTGTGTTGTTTATGTATCTTTATTATTATTTGTTATTTCAAACACAATGTAAATTGATAATGAATAAAAAAAATAATGAATTTTAACAAAATCGCACTGTTGAACTCGGTTGTAGCGCTTCCGAACCTAGCAGTATAGAAAGGACAAGGCACTGCACAGACATTCATTAGGGTCACCAACAAGTAGCAGTGATAGCCTATTAATGTGACCGGCGGATTGCTTAATCTTAGGTCTCGAGTTCGAACCCAAAGCACGCACCTCTGACTTTTCGCATTCATGTGCGTATTGCATAATTGTCACTCGCTTCAAAAAGGTTAAGGAAAACATCATAAGGGGCGGCATAAGCCCTGACACTAGATTAGTTACTAACCACACGATAAGAAAAAGAAGACCAACAATAATTGTATTTTTTATTTTATTTTATTTGGGAAACAAACCACTGTACATTGTATATTATGTTAGGATACACTGTATGCTATAACTAAATGTACAATCCACTACGTTTCCACATGTTACTAATTTAAATTAGATACAGTTTGGCAAGCTAATTACAAAAAAAAAGGAAAGAAAAGAAAACAATTCTACGACAATACAATATTTTATAGCTATCCCTAAAAAGAAAAACATAATAAAACTTAAAGTTATATAAGTACTTATATCCTAGTCATATTCCTACGTAATAACACAGTCTAAAAACCTTCAGTCGTTCGACGAAGCCGCCTAGACAGTGCAATCGTGCGAGGTGTGAGGGGCGAGATGCAGGAAAGCCGCTCCCGAACTGAGAACAAAACAATGTTCGTAGTTCGGGAGATATTATTCAGGGCTAACGCGTGCAGGCGTTGTCGACATTTTTCCAGAGATCAAAGGCGTCGTCCTACTGTATTAATATTTATACTGTGGTAATGTATATTAATTAATTAAACTCAGCAAGGTACTTTACAATACATTCTTTAAATTTAGTTTTTGTTAGTGCAATATTTGTATACACTGGTAAACAAGACAAGTTTGGCTTCACATGCCGTTGAGAAATACCTTTTAGACATGCTGGTTTCTTCACTGCACATACCTAATTTATAATTATAGTCACAGCCAGGGTTATCATTATCTCAGACATTTTTCCAGAGATTTCAGGATTTTTAAGCTCCTCTCAGGATTTTTCGAGTAGACTTTTATTTTCTTATATTTTCTTTTTATCAACAACATTCACACATCATTCAGCGTTGTGAATTACGTTTGTGAGGAAATCTAAGTACTTTTCTATGGAAATCAGACAATTTGTCAGGATTTTTCAATTTTCCATCTGGTAACCCACTCTAGTTATTAATTAGAAATAAGTGCTTTAAGTGATCATTTTTACTAGATTAAGAAAACAAAATTAGAAACGAATGAACGGTGTCTGTAGTTCACAGCCAAGTGCATGGTCGCCATTAATACATAATTCATGTTCCAACAATTTCCTGCCGCGATAAGTGTAATATGCTATATTGTGAATTGGCAACTATTTTCCTCATACGTAGGTATGACATAGAGCGATAAGGATTCTATTGAATTTTTCGCAGAACATTCGTGCGTGCTATGAATTTACTTAAAACTAATAGTAATGTCATTTCAATTTTTATACTTACTTTATGTACCTACCTATATTTATAAATAGTACACCACAAACTACCTGCATAATTATATTTTTAAAAAAAGAGGATGTTCTCAATTCAACTATATTTTTTTTGTGTTTGTTATGCGATTCCTCCGCCATTTATGAACCGATTTTCAAAAAAAAATATTATCTATTATCAAGTCTATCCAAAAGTTGTCTGTAAGAGATTCGCTTTTAGCGATAAGGCCGCTTATGTAGTAGCCTATGTAGCTCATAAAGTTGTTAGCATGGTTTACAATAAAGAGTAATATATTATTCTGTTCTATTAGTTAGTTGGCTCAGATTTTGAAGTGAAAACAGGTTCAGGGGCGTTGAGCATTTTTGAGATGGGGAAACACTATTAAACTCGCGACACTGTGTAAAAGAAAATTTACGTTTTAGGCAATAGATTGCAATTTTGTCAAATTATTTTCATAATACAATATGCACTTGTCAGCACTCCCGGAGTGCCACTGTGCCACTGATTTTTTTTGGGCTCAGTGATTATAATTGGACAGCAAAGTTTAAATGTAAAGAACACAGCGTGTGTGTGTTCTCATAAGAAAGCAGTGTGCGTCGCTGCTGAGTCGTGTTAGGTCCAGTAGCAACAGTCTAATAGGTGTGTTCTCGGACAGGTGGCACTCTCCACTGCTGCGCCACTGGATACGCTTGCATACCGCTCTGTGAGCAGTGGACAGTTCCTCCCGGTCGTGTTGTGTTTTCCTTTACTGTTTTTTTACTATGTGTGTGTTTGTTTTTATTCTTGATGTGATTTCGTTGTTTTTAAATGTTTGTGTTGTAATATGGATTTTTTTTCTGAATTAAATTTATTATATGTGAGCAAAAATATGTAGCGACATCTATGTTATTTTATTTTATTATTATTTATTCAGGTCAATAAACAGCTACAATGTGTTTAAATAGAGTAAAAATAATACAGAAATTAACAATATTGCAGCCCACTACATTATGTATACACACAACAATGTATTTTAATAGTCAAAGCTTTGTCTAACAGTTGTTAAAGTTTATTAAATAAATTGTATGTAATACTTGTATGGTTGTCTGTGGTTATGCAATAAAGAATTATTATTATTATTATTATTATTATTATTATCCGCATACAGGTGAGAATTTGATAATGAGTGCCACTAGAAAACAATAATAATACATAATAAATAATACATACATCATATTAATCATAAGAATAAAAAAAAACAAATAAGTAAAGAAGTTAAATAAACAAAACATATATCACATCGTGCAAATTAAAAGTTCTTATTAATTCATATATTCATACCTCACCGACTTTTCAACCTCTTTCCATAGAAAAAGACGTACTTAATCGAATTATAACTTATCTCAATTCTTTTAATTTATCTTTCTTTTTTTTTAAAACGAACATGATATTAACACTGGTATACAAAAACGAAGCCGAAAGTCACTGATTCTTCTCGTCATTTGTTTATTATTGATTGTGATGCCAATAAACGCTACTTACTTTCTATCAAGATTCAAGAATGATCACACGTGGCCGCTATGTTAACGCCCGCCAAAAATACAATGTACTCTTAAACATAACAAGCGAATCTTGCTTCGCACAGATGCAATGGCGAGGACTCAATAACTTTTTGACGAATTTTCGTGATATTAAAAAGGTATTCATTACAATATGTGTCTCTTAAAAATGATAAAAAAGTGATAAAATTTCAATATTTGTGCTCTGCGCACACTTTGAATCTTTGGTCCACGAATAATCGTCTTCTACGATGTCCTTCTCAGCGCTCTGGTTTTATTCACTCTTCCTACTTCGTCCAGGCGGTTTTCCTTTGGAATGCGCTCCCTCTGAACATCAGGATGGCAACCAGTAGGTTCACATTTAAATTAAAAGTTCGTGAACATCTTCATAAGACATTGGCAGGTTCAACACAGAGTTGATTGTACCTCTCTTGACTACCGGATTTATTTTGTTTTAAGTAGGTCCCTATGTATCTGTGTATTTATTTTTGTGTCTTTTTTTTTGTACTTAATGTTTTTTACCCTGTTGCACCTACCATGTTCTGTCTCTGCACCACTTTATAGGTAGACTGGTAGAAAATGCCCAAGGCATTAAGTCCGCTTATATGCAGTTTTTTTTACTTGTGCATAAAGTTCTAATAAAATAAAAATAAATAAAATTATATTTATTTTGTAAATAGATTTTCACAAACACTTTTACACGTCATTTTTTAACTAGTGGATGAGATCGGCTTTTCACTATCTGACTAAGTCCAGACAATATCTTGGTCAAATCATGTAAGAACCTGATGAAGATTAGTGTCTGAGATGGTCTTTTGAGGAAAGCGAGCGTTCTTTTAAAGTCAAAGTCAAAGTCAAACCATTTATTTCAATTAGGCCCCTATAAGGCACTTTTGAACGTCGAACAAAATTAACTTTAAAAATGATTCTAGTTGCCCCTTCCAAAAAGTAGATTTGTATGGAGAAGAATGGGCAAGAAACTCCATACTTACTCTTTTAAAATAGATTTTACAAAACTTTGTATACATTAATAAGATTATATGTGAGGACGATGCACCCAGAATAAAAAGTACTATACTAAGATAGGTTTAAGCAAAAAAATAAAAAAATAAGCAATGGAGTTGATAATTACATGATTAAGTTGGTACAGCTAGATCGATACATTGTGCTCACATATTTACAAATGTAATTTTATTTTATTTTATTTTTATTTTATTCAATAGGTACAGATACAGACAACAGATCAAAACAATACAAAATAATAATAATAACATTAATTTAAAAAAAAAAAGTGAAATAATAAATCAATAAATAGAAAACAATACGTAGGTACATTATAAGATTAACAACCAGGTTGATTTTGTCAAGACTCCAATGATTGTCCTATGGAGCAGGACCAGCATGTTTCCAAGCATATATAATCTTCTAATTTATAATATGCCAGTTTACAAAGTGTACTTTTAATATAAGTTTTAAATTTTCTTTTTCTTAGCGAGGCATTGTAGTCATAAGGAGTACTGCGTCGCGGTTACACCTACACCCAAATAGATTTAAGATACCTACAGAGAAGACATGTAACGAAATATAGAAAAACTATGATTACATGTCTTAGTAACGCCTTCTAGCATAATATAACACTATGAGAGCGGCAGGAGAGCGTACACTAAACGAAAGTAATCGACATGTGCCCACCAGGACACAAGTATCGGATGAAAAAATTGTTAGCGATGTCCGTCTTTAATAAGTATTGCATGTCTTTTCCTATACACCTAATGTTTTCAAATGGAATGGTAGCCCAAGAGACAAACGCGTTGAAACCAATTGACAACATTTCAAAATTGACATGACCCTAAAACAAAAATACCGTTTCTTCATTTTTGTATGCCGAGTTCAAATATATATATTTTTTTATTGCTTAATTTCTGAGAGAAAAAATAAAAACAAAAAAACATGCGATGACGTCACTTATACGGTGGAATGAGGTGGTTAACTTTGCGTAAGCAAGCTAATTTTTAAGATGAAAACCATAATGTCAAACAAGACAATTCTAATGTCAAACAAGACATATCTAATGTCAAAAATGACATTTCTAATGTCAAACAAGACTTATCTAATGTCAATGTGTGACATTGACAACTGCTAAATGACAGTGACATCTAAGTAACAGTTTGTTTTTTGACGTATCACAATTCACAGTAAAGCAAAGGATGTATCGCCATTCCACCGTATGAATGACGTCATTTGGCGCTTACGTCTTTTTAGAATCCACCTAATTTCAAAGTTAAAATTATGAATGAAAAGTACATAAATTCGAAAAACCAAAAAATATGAGTCCTCTAGTTTTGGATTTACTTTTATCTAATGTAATAAAACTTGCAGGTTAAAATTTTGAAATGTTGTCAATTCTTATCTACCTAATGCATTTATTGCACGCGCCAACTATCAAATTATCATTGTCAACATAAAAGGCTATCTCTTCAAGGCTAACGATCGATCGGATACTATTTTCAGCGCTTTCTATCAAAATAATCCGTCCCTTCATAGTAACATGGGATATTTGGCAATCCATTACTGTGTAGGTGCCAATTACTGGGCTATATCTACATAGAGAGATTAATATAGTAGATAATAAATTATGAGCTTATATTATTTATTGTAAAGCAGCAAATTATTCTTAGTTAATTTATTCCGGTTGTTTATTGCGTTTAATATAAATGAATGTGTGCTCTGAGCTGCATTCAAATTGTTTGGGTTAGTTTATAATATTTTTTTTCTCACCATAATATCACAAAATTTACAAAAACTGAGCAATTATTACAACACTAAATTGGCAAACATACTGTGAGGGAGACTGGTGCCTAAGCTAGATTTTTGGCCTGTATTTCGGGTTACCAGTTCATCCCTACAACAGTTTAAAACTTTTCTGTTTTAAAAGTTGTTTTTTCCTTTAACAATCAGTACTATAAGAAGCGAACTTCTTTTGTAAAATGCGAACTTAAAAACTATTTTTTTAGATGCTAAGTATTTTGTGTCTCTGAATCCCTATATCATCTACGTGCAAAAAAATTGTATCTAGAATACGAATACGCCTACTCAAGCGCGGATCCACCGTTTTGGGCATTGTGGGCATGCCCACAACCCCTAATTGAGGTCAGACATAACAAATGATCGCGCTAATCACATACAAATTTGCTTGGGTGGAAATCATACCCACGACCTCTGACACAGCAGTCAGAGCCCCTAACCACTAGATCAACAGGCCAGTCAAAGTAGTACTTTATGTATGGATGACATACCAATCGAGTTAAATTCTGTGGCCCTAGTGAAAAGGGGTATAAGTCCAATTTTGTCGAAAATGAGTTAAGTGTACCAAAGTGATCAGAAAACCGGCTTTTACAGTTTTTTTTGGTGTCAGTTGGACCCTTTTACACAAAGTAACTTTCTTATTTTTAGAGATAGCTTAGATCTGTCTTCACCAAACGATAGAGCATTTTTTCTGATCACTTTGGTACACTTAACTCATTTTCGACAAAATTGGACTTATACCCCTTTTCACAGAATTATTCTTTCCTACTACTACTACTACTACTACTCAAGTATTGTATGTAACATAGAGACACACAGCGCAGTAATTCAGTTTAAAATTATGTATTTTGTATCTTTCAAAATCAATGCATTTCAGTAAGGTAGTTAGGTTAGGAAGTTAGGTTAGCTATATGATAGGTAAGGTAAGTTAGGTTAGGTTATATGTATACATGTAAGTTGTCATTCTAATTCTAACTAACACAAAAGGTTTAAGAAGCACATCAGAGTGATTAGAGACTAGCTCAATAAAAGTAATAGTTGTTATCATTGTTTTCTACCTATTATTTTGTTGTCATCTTTTTAAAATTAAGTATGGCCCTAATATAAACAATCCTCGTGTCACTGTTTGTTACCAAACTCCGACTCGCGCTTGACAAATTATTTGAGAGGCTCTGGGCCGATACCACAACCGCAATATTTTCAGGCTTGGAACCGCGCCTGTTAGTCGGGTCATTTTTCAAATATGGAATAATCGGAACCGAGCACTTGAATTGACAATGTTTTACAAACATGTCGTCGATGGCTATGGAAAATTTTGTAATTCCACTGTGGGCCATACATAGACAATCGATCTTTGTAAACATACTGCCCGCTCATGATCAACAGGCGCCGTAGGTGGACACGTGTTTTGGAAAAATAGTTCTGAACAATGGCTACACGTGTCTCAAGCTTACACATGTCTTAGTATTATATACATTTAGTTATACATGTAATACTACTATTTTGTCAACAGTCTGTATTGTTTATCCATCATTAGTAGGCGCCTGTTAGCTCAAGTTAATCATTGTGCAATTGTACTTTCATTATTGTAGATTGAAACAAGCCAAGTTTATACAGATTGGCAGGGTCATCGACGCGCAACTGTCGTGAAAAGGTTACACCTGATGCCATAAATGAAATTACGATGGTCATTCATCTCGGAAATGGTTGGTTAAAAAAATTGTTATTTTTGAGTGCGCAATGTATTGCAAACAACGCGATCAAAACGCTCTGCGGGAGGCGCGCGCGCTTGTGCTACCTAACTGCATCTGCTGTGCATCGACGCACAACCTGACTTTATAATAGTAACACACGGTAATTTAAAAAACTAAAAAATCCGAGAAATGAAGGCTTTGTGAATTGAGAGCACAAACCTATATTACATTGCAAATTACTCCAATCTATTGACTAGACGGCTGACTTTCTAGAATGGGCCCCGACTGCAATGTCCAATTTCTCAGGCAATTCTTTTAGTGCAATCGGGTACAACGACTTGTTAGTTTTGTTTTAGGGCTTTTTTTATAAACACTCAGAAAAGCTGTCGAGTTTTTTTAAATTACCGTTTCTTTTTTATTATTACGATATCACTCTCACAGTAAATACGAATCCAACGGCACCTCTCAAGCTAAAATCCATCGAGCCGTTCAGGCTGCAGAGCGTGCCTAACAATTATACATACATACATACATTACTCTCGAAAAACATAAACCCACCTGGCGCAGTCGGGTATAGCTAATACTCGTGATAATATAATATTCCACAACTAAGCCTTCAGTACGTGAATCTGGACCCCCACATCATCATCTCCACCTCACTTTAGGTTAGATGCAACTTTCTAGTCTGAAATAGAACATTACATCATGTAATAGGAGCCGAGCCTATTAACATCAATTGGGCTTAGATCTAGACTCTAGGCTGCTGCTGTGAAATTCCCAATGGAAATCCCAACCAACATTTGAAATATACATTAAAGTATGTACCTACCTATGTTGTTTTTTATGTGTGTGTTTAGTACTTCAGACCTCCGACATTTTTTTTTTTTTTTTTTCGTGCAATCAGTTTCAAGAACTATGAGCAGATGAGGGGCAGGAAGATTTGTCAGGGAAGAGTTATTCCTCATCAGGAGCAACTCTCATCATAGTAACGCAGTTTTTCTACAAGTCGTCCAGTTGTAGAATTTTGCGTCTCTTGAGCCTGTTAATACAATCTGATATTGTGAGTTGTGCGGCCAATCGGTTGGGGTGTTTCTCCAGTCTGGATTTATATTTTAGTGAATGTGACTTTATTTCTTCCTTAACTGTGTTCATGTTCAGGTGCTTGTGAACTTCAGCGTTCTTTATAAACCATGGTGAATTAGCTATTTGTTTTAAGATGTTGTTCTGAGTTCTCTGAATCATGTTAATGTTTGAGTCACACGCGGAGCCCCACAGTTGTATGTCGTAAGTCCATATTGGTTTTAAGGTAGTCTTATAAATAAGTATCTTATTGTCAACAGACAGCTTGGAATTTCTACCCAGGAGCCAGTACATGCCTTTGTATCTAATGTCGAGCTCTTTGCGTTTTGTTTCGATATGTTTCCTCCATGTCAGTCGCTGGTCCAGGTGCATCCCTAGGTATTTGACACAGTCTTTCTGCAGAAGTTGACAGTGGCCAAGTTTCACCGGTGGGCATTGTTGGTGTCTAAGTGTAAAGACGACCTGAATTGATTTCGTTGTGTTTGCTCGTATTCTCCATTTGACGAGCCATCTGTGAATTTCATCAAGACTTTCCTGTAGCTTTTGTGAAGCTTTGTTGGGGCAACTGCTACATGCTAGGACTGCGGTGTCATCTGCGTAGGTAGCAATTGTTACTCCAGGGGTTTGTGGTAAATCTGCCGTAAAGATGGTGTAAAGCACTGGTCCAAGAACAGAGCCCTGGGGTACTCCTGCCAGTATATCATGGAAACCAGAAGTGCTATCATCTTCCTTGACCTGGAATATTCTATCAGATAGGTATGATTTCATAATGGTGTAGTAGGAGTGTGGTAGGTATGTTTTTATTTTACTCAGGAGGCCCTTATGCCATACTCTATCGAAGGCTTGTTGAACGTCTAGAAATACCGAAGAACAGTATTGCTTGGTTTCCAGAGAATTTCTGATGACACGACACACTCTATGGATTTGTTCGGTAGTAGCATGCTCTGGTCTAAAGCCAAATTGGTGGTCGGGGATTATTGATATTGTATTTAAAAGGCGGCGCAACAATACTTTTTCGAAAAGTTTGGACAATATAGGCAACAAACTAATGGGCCTATATGACGTAACTTCATGAGGTGGCTTTCCTGGCTTGTATATCATTATGACTTGTGAGACTTTCCACAACACTGAATATACATTAAAGTATGTACCTATGTTGTTTTTTATGTGTGTGTTAAGTACTTCAGACCTCCGACATTTATGATACGATTTAGTTTTTTTTTGCGTTTCAGGCGGTATACTTCGCGTGTGGTCTTATATGAATTTCATTAAAGAAAAAAAATAATTTTTTAGCGACTTCATAAAAAACACGGGTGCAAAAATACCTTTAGTTTCGGAAGTCTAAAACACAACATGTTACGCTTTCCTGAGTTAGTGTGTCCATTATTGTAATGGACACAATTATTGTAAGTATGTGTTTTTTGTTAAATATTGTTTAATAATTAGTTAATTAACCAAAATAAATAATTTATATAATTTTAAGCCTGTAAAGCCCAAAATAGAGTGAATCTGGCAACAAATGTAAATAGAATAGATGATTTAGAGAGAGTGAAGAAAAGTTACACCGAAATGAAAGCGAGAGTGAAAGAAGTGGTAAAAAAGAAGAAGGATGAAAAAGATGAAGAGTATAATAGGAAGTTCTCGGATAACTTCAGGGCCAATGTTAAGATGTTTTGGAAACAGGTAAGATTGGCTCGTGGAGTGACAAAGACTTCGAGTATGAATGTTATAAGAGCAGAGGATGGTTGTTTGATAAGCGAAGAATGTGATGTCTTGGAACGCTGGAAAGGATATTTTGAAAGTTTATTTAGTTTTCAGGATAGTGTGCAAGGAGTAGGTAACTGGGCAGAGGAGAGTGGTGAAAACCCAAACCCGGATGTAGATGAAGAGAATGAAATAGGAATGGATGAGATCGTAAGATCGTTAAGAGAAATGAAAGTTGGAAAAGCTGCAGGGTATGATAGATTGTCCGCTGAAATGCTGAAGGGCGGTGACGGGGTAGTAGCAAACCTGTTGTGCCGGATCTTTAATATGTGTTGGAGATATGGCCGAGTCCCAGATGACTGGTGCAAGGCTGTAATCGTGCCACTGTATAAAGGAAAAAGCTCACAGTAGGAGTGTAAAAACTACCGCGGCATTAGCCTTTTAAGCGTAGTTGGTAAACTGTATGCAAAGGTTTTGATTAAAAGAGTGATCAGACTGACAGACGAGAAATTATGGGACGTGCAGGCAGGGTTTAGAGAGGGAATGGGATGTATGGATCAGATCTTCTCCTTGAGGTGCATAGCCGAAAAATATCTGGCTAAGCACAAGAAAGTTTACTGTGCTTTCGTTGACTTGGAGAAGACCTATGATAGTGTGTGGAGGAGGGATGATCTGTGGTCGACACTATCCATGTATGGTGTGGACTGGTGCTTGGTACGGGCACTGAAATCTTTATATAGGGATTCCAGTGCCTGTGTCAGGATAAACGGGGCATACACAGACTGGTTTAACATCTCTAGGGGAGTTAGACAGGGCTGTGTAGCGTCACCTTGGCTGTTCAACTTATACATGGATAGTTGTCTGGCAGATTTAAAAGAGAGTGAGTGTGGATTGAGGATGAATGAATTGCCTGTCAAATGCCTCCTCTACGCAGACGATCAAGTTCTTCTTGCATCGTCAGCGGAACAATTGCAAGACATGGTGACCAAGATGAATGAAGCATATAAGATGAAAGGGATGAACGTTAATGTGAATAAGACGAAAGTAATGGTGTTTGAAAGAGACGAAAACGTGTCGTTGTGCAATGTGAAAATAAACGATATGAGTGTAGAACAAGTGAATGACTTTGTATATCTGGGAAGTCTGTTTACAAGGGATGGAAAGATTGATGCGGATGTGGAAAGGAGAGTGAATGCAGGAAATAAAGTGAATGGCGCTATACATGGCGTTGTGACCAGCCAGTCTATGTCCGAAAAGGCACGACTGGCTGTTCACAATGGTGTGCTGGTGCCTACACTAACGTATGGAAGTGAATGTTGGGTGTGGCAAAAGAGACATGAAAGTAGAATAAATGCTGTAGAAATGCGTTCCTTGCGAAGTATGTGTGGTGTAACAATTAATGACAGATTGAGGAATGATGATATAAAGCAACGTTGTGGTTTAAAAGAAGATGTAGTAACAAAAATTGAAAAGAGTATTCTTAGATGGTTTGGTCACGTTGAAAGGATGGATGAAAGGCGACTAACGAAAGGTATTTACAAGGCAGATGTAAGTGGGAACGCCGGGAGGGGACGCCCTAGAAGGAGATACATAGACCTTATTGGTGAGGTTCTTCAGAAAGGTCAGGTGCGTAGTACTCGCAACCGGCGTGTGTGTATGACAACATGTATGAATGTAAACGAAGCAAAAGAAGTATGTAAGAATCGTAGCATATGGCGCTCTGTAGTTTCTGCCTACCCCCATGGGAAAAAGGCGTGAGTTTATGTATGTATGTATGTATAATTTTCTTTCACGAATTACCTGAATTATAATATAAATTGAATTGAATGTACCACCGACTTCTAAACTATTACACTATTAATTTACTACTTTACATCTTTGAGAGTATTTTATGAAGTCGATTATATGTTTTATTTAATATTAGAATTATTAGGTAGGTATGAATGCAAAACTGAAGAAAACAAGTCATAAAGATGACGATAATAAATTGAGCTAGGTATGTATTTAAGTTAATAACTTAACTAACAACCAGGAAAACTGTCGTTAGTAATAATAGACAATTTATTAATAAACGATCCAATATTAAATGTGTTATAATCACGCAACATAGAGTGTTTAACTTCAGTGATATTCTGTAAATATCACCGCGTAAAAATGTAGCTGAAGTGAAGGCTCACTTCACCTACATTTTCACGCGGTTTTAGCATTAGTATGGAATGACAGCTCAATTCGAATGACATACAACATACGAAGACAAAACAGATTTAGGTTGTGACATCATTGCTGCTAGGTGACAATCCTAGCCAAAACCTTGCAGCAATGGTTCACAAACAATCAAGCCTGCTCGCTGTCATAGACAGGATGCTGTTGGCGCTGCCCCACACCCTACGAACCAAGGATGGGCACCGCTATAAACCCGATTATCCGTAAAATCTAAATTAAATCAAGAACTTTTGGCACTCTAAAATGACATTATATACATGCTGTGGATAACGGTGTGAGTTTCACATTTATATAATATCTTTGTTTATATTATTTGCGCATATATAATGTGTTACTGTTTGTTTGTCCCAAATAAATAAATAGATATACACTGACCTTATTGGTGATGTTTTTCGAAAAGTGTGGTGTCGCTAAATAATAAGAGCCACCCACAGGTGTCTGAATTTTGGAATACATCATCATCTGCCCAACCTTTTCCCAATTTCTTTCTTTCTTTGAGGATTATGTTCAGAACTTGTGGCATCAGTATGTGCGACGTTTTCCCTTCCACCTTGTGTATTTCAATCACTTAGTTAATGCATTGTTCGAGAACATTTCCCCCTGACCTATTCTCGACGCATCAATATGGCGCATCGTGTCAAGGCTACCTCCCTGTGATACCCCTCTTCCCTGTCATTTGCTCGAGAAATCCTTTCAGCTAAATGCTTTTCAACCTGTCCGTAAAATGGACCCCAAAACTAAATGTACCTTTCTCAAACACTGTCAGATGTTTTCCTGGGTCGTAGACATTTGAGACGCACACACGGCTACACACCAAACTATGCATTTCCATTTTACGCTGACCTCGCATTGTACTGAAATCTTATAAAATGTGAGATTAGCTTATACTGGAAATGTATCTAGCTTGATGAGTCGTTTGTACCTATTATTGTGTTTTAAAAAGAGGATTTCTATAGATTCGTTCAGAATTTCCAGACTGTGGTCGGACGCAAGCGCGGATCAACCGTTGCGGTCAGACAGAACAACGATTGTGTGGTGGGAATCGAACCCACAATCTCCGATTTAGCAGTCCGGGCCACTAACCACTAGATCAACAAATCAGTCAAAGTAGTACTTTATGTATGACTGATATACCAATCAAGTTTAATTTTTTAACCCCCGACGCAAAAAGAGGGGTGTTATAAGTTTCACCGCTATGTGTGTGTGTCTGTCTGTCTGTCTGTCTGTCTGTCTGTCTGTCTGTCTGTCTGTCTGTCTGTGGCACCGTAGCGCCCAAACGGGTGAACCGATTTAGATGCGGTTTTTTTTATTTGAAAGCAGGGTTTCTTGCGATGGTTCTTAGACATAATTCATCAAAATCGGTTCAGCCGTTTCAAGGTTATCAGCTCTTTTGAATTAGCTACCGTTGCTATTTTAGACGTCTTTAGGTATTAACTTTAATTAAAAACGTATGTGTGTCTTAAAATTTCAAACACTCATGTGTGTGAAAATAACAGCAGATATGTCGTGTTTGGATTCATTTTAACCAGCATTTGATTCTGCACACAATGCACTGGTGGCAACAGGATGAGCTGATGCTGCAGCCAGGCTATGCAGCACACCAGTAGGTAGACTCTTGACAAAATAATAGCAGATACGTCGTGTTTGGATTCATTTTAACCAGCATTTGATTCTGCACACAATGCCCTGATGGCAACTGGATGAGCTGATGCTGCAGCCAGGCTATCCAGCACACCAGTAGGTAGACTCTTGACAAAATAATAGCAGATATGTTGTGTTTGGATTCATTTCAACCAGCATTTGATTCTAAACACAATGCACTGATGGCAACAGGATGAGCTGATGCTGAAGCAAGGCTATCCAGCACACCAGTAGGTAGACTCTTAATAAAATAATAGCAGATATGTCGTGTTTGGATTCGTTTTAACCAGCATTTGACTCTACAAACAATGCACTGAAAAATTCTCATAACTGTATAAAACAAAATTAATGCGTTTAAAAATTTTAAAATAAAAATTAAATTAAAAATTTAAAAAACCCCCACCGCAAAAAAGTAAAACATTTAAAAAGTTAAAAATAACACTTTAGCCATGAAATTTTACGTAACGTCGGGGTACCGTTAAAATAAGTACCTACATACCTACAAGTACTAGGAACATTCCTTACTTAAGCGGTACCCCGACGTGAAGTAAAATTTCATGGCTAAAGTGTTATTTTTAACTTTTTAAATGTTTTACTTTTTTGCGGTGGGGGTTTTTTAAATTTTTAATTTAATTTTTTACCTCCTACTACTACTATTTCAAATACTACTACCTACTCTAGCATTGTATGTCACATAGAGACACGCAGCGCAGTAGTTCAGTTTAAAATGATCTATTTTGTATCTTTTAAAATCAATACATTTCAGTAAGGTAGTTAGGTTAGGTAGTTAGGTTAGCTATAGGATATATGTATGGAAAGTTAGGTTAGGTTATATGTATTTATATATATGTCGTCTTTCTAATTCTATGTAACACAAAAAGTTTAGTGCACATTAGAGATTCGCTAAATAAAAAGTAGTAGTAGTTATTATTGTTTTTTTGGATCTATTTGTTGTCATCTTATTAAAAGTATGTATATTATCACCAAACTCCTCCGAAACGGCTTGAGCGATTATTTTTAATCTTCTTCTTATCTTATATATAAAATTCTCGTGTCACAATGTTCGTTCCCATACTCCTCCGAAACGGATTGACCGATTCTCATGAAATTTTGTATGCATATTCAGAAGCCTGAGAATCGGCTACTATCTATTTTTCTAACCTGTAAGTGATAATTGTTTCGCTATGATTTTCGGCTTTTGCTATGACCATAAACAAGTCCCAGGGGCAATCTATCAGTGTCTGTGGTATTAATCTGGAAAACCCATGTTTCTCACATGGTTAATTGTATGTTGCCTGTTCCCGTGTTGGAAAACCATCAGATTTGTTTGTCTATGCGCCAGATAATCAAACAAAAAACATCGTATATCGCAAAGCACTACAATGAAAATAAAACTGATTTTTGTTAATAATTATGATTCACATGATTAACAATAAAGAGATTACTTATTTTTAAATGCTTATATAAGTTTTATTTAATTATATTTCTTATTCACAACGCCCTATCACCAGGGTGACGGTTCTGTTCAGGAGAATTTTTTGCCGCGACTATAAAATATGTAGGAACAAAAAAATGTCACATTACAAATCATTTTGACAGGACTTTATTGCAATTTAATTAGGCAGCACGAAAACTGCCGGGTCAGCTAGTTTTTTTATATGAAAATCAGACGGGGCGGGAGCGGGGCGGGGTCGGGTTTTCTCTATTCTGTTCATATTGTGAAGAACAGTGATTATGTGTAAAAGTTTTGCTACATTTTGAATTTATAAATATTTTGTAGATGCATTCGTGTGGTGTCAGAGTTTTAATGGCGCCCATGGGCCTCTGACTTGGCATCACATCTCTCAGGCATGCCGGTTTACCCACAATGTTTTCCTTCACCGCTTTTGAACCAAGTGTTAATTATACAATACGCACACGAATCCGAGAAATCAGAGGTGCGTACCTTGGGTTCGAACTCGAAATCTATGAATCCTTTGCATGAACGTCATGTCTCAATCGCAGGGAATAGTGACCACAACCTTTATTGAGGCCTCAATCTACGCCTGGACGGACGGCCCATCTAATGTATGTTTAAAATAAATCAAAATCAAAAGTCTTTATTCAAACTAGGCTGAGAATCAGGACTTTTTGAAAGTCAAAAAATTAACATAAAGACAATCCCAAAAAAACGCCCCACCCTTCGCCACTTCCTAGTGTTTTTGCTGGGTAGAAGAAGTGGCGGAACAAACTCCCCAGCAATCTCCCAAAAGTCTGATTCGTTTGAAAAACTATCTATACATTGAAATGCTCAATAAATAGCACTAAGGTTCACTTTGTAAAACATTACATTTACAATGTAATGTTTTACAAAGTCGACCAGTCACAACAAGCAGCACCCGTTCACGAGCATAACGCAAAGATCAGCCATTACCCCCTCGCCATATTTGAGGGAAGGAGTTAACCCGATCCTCGAATAGATATTTTCATTGTTTTTCTAATGCAAAGTGTTGGTTTAGTAATACCGTCGACCTGCGGCACCCCACTAGCGATCATGACTATGTCTAACGTGAGTACATTTATACCTATTAGCTTCGATAATTCTCAGTGTATACAGAGTCGTAATTATATACAAGGTCTGGCGTGGAGCGAAATTATATGGGAGTTGCATGGACGTAATTTATCGCAGTAATCCTACTAAGTAGAAAGATAATGACTAAGTGGATGTGTTATACATACATATACATACATACATGGTGGAAGGGATATCATCGTATATAGGAAATGATAAATATACATATATTTTTCATCGGATTTTTCCTAGTTTTTACGATGTTTTCTGATGTTTTTTATGCCTTAAAACTGTTAAGAACCATGAAAAAAGATCGTTCTTGACACTATTACTATTTTAGTCACTTCTGTCATTTAAAATCTCATTGGTTCCAACACAAATCATTTTATTTTATTTTATTTTATTTGTTAGGGACAAAAAACAGTTACATGCCAAGCTTAACTAAAGATTCTTAAATTAACACAACTTAGAAATACATTTATACACAATCTCACATATTTATATTATTACACATGTAACCAACAACATTGTCCACGAATTCACAAAAAAAAATTGTTAAAGAAAACAGACAAATCGTGTGCATCGTAAAATATCAATGAAAAGAAAGAAAGAAAAGAAAATGCATATACTTATGAGTTTAGTAATATTTCTACTGCTCTTGCCTTGAAGCGATCTTTGGAAAGAGTAAATAAGTCAAGCTCCATAAAGTGATTGTTGTAAGCATCAACAAGGCGCCGAAGAGGCACGCGCTCCCCAGCGTTAGTCCTGCACGAATTCGTGTGGAATAGTCGAGGCACACGCACCCCACGAAGCATGACAGATCTAGGTACTGTATAATTTAGATTATTTGAGAGAGGAATGCAGTCGAATCTGTTATTGCATATTCCATGCAGCATCATTACTCCTAGAAGAAATCGTCTAGACTCCAAACTAAGAACATTATAGCGTTTCAGTAATTGGTCGTAGGAGACTTTAGAACGACAACATCTATAATTCATAGTACGTAAATACTTTCTCTGAACAATTTCTAGCCTATCTTTGTACTTATCATATAGAGGATCCCAAATTTGGACGGCGTATTCTAATTGAGACCGAATCAGTGTTTTATATAATATTAAGAATGTAGAAGGTCGTACAAAGCTACTAGAAAATCTCATCACCATTCCATACATTTGAAAGGCCTTTTTTACTATATTGTCAATATGAGTATCAAAATGCAGACAAGAATCAAGCGTAACACCCAAGTCACGAACAGATTGAACTTCGTTAAGAATTATATTGTTTATTGAATAATTAAATTTGATCTGGTTTTTATTTTTAGTGAAAGAAATTGTGTAACATTTGGGAAGGCTAAGAAAAAGTTTATTTTTGAGGCAGTATTCATAAAGTCTATCAAGGTCCTGTTGTAAGTAATAGCAGTCGCGAATATTTTTACAGGTGGTATAAATTTTCATATCGTCTGCATACATCAAGAAATGTGAGTTGACAAAACAATGTTTAATGTCATTAATAAACAATACAAAAAGAAAAGGACCTAATACTGAACCCTGAGGGACCCCGGAATTAACAACTTTAGAGTCAGATTCGTGCCCATTAACGATGATCTTTTGAGTCCTATTGAAAATATATGAAGCAAACCATCTGAGTAAATTGCCACGTATACCGTTAAAGGCAATTTTTGCCATGAGAAGGGTGTGGTCCACTTTGTCGAAGGCCTTCTGAAAATCCGTGTAAACGGCGTCAACCTGTACCCGGCGATCCATGTTTTCAAAGAGATAGTTCACAAAAGTCATGAGGTTAGTGGTGGTAGAACGACGCTTGACAAAACCATGTTGTTCGGGTAATATAAGATGACGGATATGAGGATATAGTGCACTGTGCACAAGTCGTTCAAAAACCTTTGACAAAGTGGAAAGAATAGAAATGGGCCGATAATTCTCTACATTATTTCTATCCCCACTCTTGTACACAGGGGTAATAGATGCTCGTTTCCAAACTGCAGGAAAGACTCCTTCCCTCAAACATTTACTAAAGATTATATGTAAGGCGGAAGACAAGTGGTCAGCTGTACTTACAAAGAAGGACGGTGGTATGCCATCAGGTCCAGCTCCTTTAGAAGAATCCAGTGACTTCAATGCTGTACGTATTGAAGCCTTTGACAAGTAGATGTCAGATATACATGGGGAATTGTCTTCATAGCAATTTGACGGCTGCCATATGTCTGGGTCAAAGGTAGAGGGTTCATATACTGAGCTAAAGAAAGTCGAAAACAAATTACATATTTCCTTGGGGTCGTCGGAAGAAACAGTTTTATAAAACATATTAGCAGGGTACTTAGCTTTTCCCTTCTTGGAAGAGACATACGACCAAAAATACTTGATAGATTTGGGAATACTGTCTTCAACTGATGACATATATCTCTTATAACCTTTAGCGGTCTCAACATGAAACAATTTGCGATAATTTGAAAAATGCAGATAATCAGAGTGATTACCATATGTCTTCCACTTAATCCATGCACGTTCTTTAGTTTTAAATGTTTTTATTAGGGAAGGTGAAAACCAGATCGGAAATTTTGAGTTTTTAGTATGAGTCAATGGAATATGTGACCTGATAACTTTATATATGGTTTCATAAAAACAATCAACAGCCATCTCAGACGAGTGATGAGAGAGTGACTCTTCCCAATCTACATTGCCTAAGTCATGTTTAATGCAATCATAGTTTGCTTTGAAAAAGTTATATCTGCGAACTGAATGGCATTTCATTGGTTTGAAACGCATATTTAAGTTAGTTAATATAGAAAAGGGTGGGTGGAGGCTATCGGGACTCAGCAGGATATTACACGGCATCATTTGAGGGTCTGCGTTAGAGATTATCAAGTCTAGTAGACGACCTAAACTATTTTTTGTGTAGTGGTATTGTATACCATTTATTATATTTATAAAATTAAGTAAGATACGTCCCGTAGAGTCTGTGTGACGCGCCGTAGCATGGTTTCCCTGCTGCACCCAGTCAATAGCAGGCAAGTTATAGTCACCAAAAAAGTGATATGTATTGCAATTGGGGTTATTAGCTAAGCCCTGCAGCATGTCCAAGTATTTCTCATAAACCTCTGCAGGAGAAGCTGGCGGTATATACACGACACCAATAATATGACGTGTGTGCTGCTGCGCGGCAGGCAACTGTATTAGCACTTGTTCAACTTCTGAGTTAAAAAATTGAGTTGTCAATATTGTTGCTCGCAATTCACGAAGCACAGCAATTAGGACGCCTCCTCCATCTTTTCTACATGTCGCGACACGGTCACGGTCACATCTAAAGACAACATATCGTTCATCAATAAATTCACTATCACGAATATCAGGAATAAGCCAAGTTTCGGTCAGAACGATAACGTCATAAGAATTACTTAATATGTTCATGTAGAGCATATGTAACTTTGTACGAGTACCTCTACAATTCTGGTAGTAAAACGTGATGTTATTAGTAGCCATTAGTAACAGTACCTAATATAATAAATTTGTATTATGTAATGCTTACCACCTAATATATAATACGTAAGTCCATTGTCTACAGTAATAATATCATGATAAGTTACAGATAAGCCAGAATTACAAAATAGTTTAAGTTTGCCGCAGTGTTTGTACTGGCAGGTGATTTCTAATACTATATATAACTGTTTCAGTGACACAAAGAGATTCGATCGCATGTAACATATAAAGCCTCGAATACAATGTAAAAAATGTTGAAATAAAGAGTTTGACAACCAATGGTGTAAACTAATAGGCAAGAAATAGGTATAACACTTTAAACTTACATAACCATTATCTAAACTTTTACTCATAAACCTGCCAAATAAACATGTAGAAAAGAAATAAGGACAAAACTTAATATAATTATACAAACAAACGTTGTGAACATAACTATGAATCTGGATTTTCAGTACATTCCTTCTCACGGATAACAATCCTTTTAAGATCTTCCGCCGAACGTATAGCCATTGATGATAATCCATCCCGCTCTCGCACAAGTACTGTCCCATTCCTGACCCAAACGTATTTAAAACCAATTTCGTTGGCAATCTTCTTAGCTTCTCGAAATAATGCTTTATTATTATTTATTATCATGATTTTATACATACATACATACATACCTACCTACATGAACTCACACCTTTCTCACATGAGGGTAGGCAGAAACTACAGAGTGCCATGTGCTATAATTCTTACATACTTCTTTTGCTTCGTTCATACATGTTGTCATACACACACGCCGCGCGCCGGTTGCGAGCACCTACTACGCACCTGACCTTTCTGAAGAACCTCACCAATAAGTTCTATGTATGTTTATTTTTAGGTTTTCTTTATTATGCGCACAGGCAAGGAGTGGAATTCCCTGCCTGCATCAGTGTTTCCGAGTTCATATGACCCCAATCTGTTTAAGTCGCGAGTTAATAGGCTTTTTTTTGGGTAAGCTCGTTCCATCGTCGACCTCATCACTGACCGCAGGACAAGATTGAGGTCAAGAGTAGACCCATTACATATATTTAAAAAAAAAAATCCTTCTAGGGCGGGGTCCCGGCGCTTACACTTACATTCGCCTTTTCAACGTGACCAAACCGCCTATTATAAGCTTAATGTTTTCAATTTTTGTTACTACGTCTTCTTTTA
The DNA here is from genome assembly GCA_921972225.1 of Euplexia lucipara. Classification (NCBI taxonomy): domain Eukaryota; kingdom Metazoa; phylum Arthropoda; class Insecta; order Lepidoptera; family Noctuidae; genus Euplexia; species Euplexia lucipara. Next base: position 17,544,840 of record OV179160.1, read on the forward strand.
TACGTATAGTTATAAAAATTAAATTGTTTAAAGTATTAAGAACATGAGGATACACTTGGAAACAAAATCACATGTGCGTTTGTTTTGTTTTATCCTATCGACCGCGCAATTCCGCGGCCGGCCATCGCGTCGAGTCGGTAGCCTTGACCGACCATTTTACATAACGGTAGTCAAGATCAAGGATACTAGGGATTCCAATTATGTGACTAGATACCATATTAGCAGTAACAGATGCACCGCTCATTGGGGGAAGCCTATGACCAGCAGTACGGTCAAACGAGTTGAATAGAAACAAAACTTCGAAGAGGGCTGGGGTTTCCATGAGTATAATAATTATTGTTTATAAAAAATAATATGCTGTGGCCACCACACACTTTTGTCTTTGACGTTTTGTCTTTCACTTCTATCCGTTTTTTTTATTGAACAATGGTGTGGGTTACATGTTTGTAATTCTTAGTTAACTCTTTGACTGCCAAATTTCCAATAGAAATTCAATTGTTCGCGGGTTCGCGGCTAACCGGTGACCGGCGGCGGCGCGGGCATGGCGTACAAAGTGTTAAGGATTTATTGTATTACTCTTAGCATGTAAATGTTTTTTGTCCCTATTAACACCTGAAAAAAAAACCAATTTGATGGTCGATTCCCGTTTTTAATTAAAAACGTTGAAAATCTAGTCACTATCTCAACTTAACGACCGACAGTATCAAAACTTCAAATCTTGTCAAAAATGGAGGGTTTGACGTATTTTTGACAGTTTAAAACTAAGGTTAGAATGCGACCGTTCCAAAAAATAATGGAATTGCCCCTTAGGTGTAGACAAAATTTATTTCAATTCATTAGACTGTAGGTACGTAATTAACAAGCATGCGAGTTGATCAATGCTGGTGCCTTCTCTGTATGAGAAGAGGCCTTTGCCCTGCGTGGGACAGTAACAGTAAGGTATTATACGGGGTTATGGGTTACGTAAAAAATAACTTTTAACTAACGTGAAATCCTCTACAAAGTTTGGTTGACTATACATACTGATACTAACGCAAAAGTAAAGAATTTCAGTCAACAATATTGTCACACCATAATCATACCATACAATCGCACCACACACGGTACACTGACGCACGACGTCATCCCGCGTAACACACACATACATGACGCATGAAGTACGTCACGTTGCGTAAGAGTTGGTCTATTTCTGAAAACTACCGGTTAGTGCGATACTTCAGGGCTGACCGTGGCCGTCAATACTTATAGTAACTGTTAGTCTGTACTACGATAAATACATAAACATGTGTATTTCAGGAAATGTTTAGGGTGCGCAAGCGCATGTTCGGTACAGGAATAGCTGTTTATGGTGGGTGTTTCAGTGGTAGAGGAAGTTTCTGGTAATATTCTGAACAAGTCAGGTCTAAATATGTGTGTCGGGGGTCGCGGAAGTATCTTCTGTTCCCGTAACCCCCGGCGCAGATGTGAGAAGGAACACGGGGTGGTTTTTAGTCAGTAAGAGTCTGACGACCCCTCCGCCCTCCCCGGGGCGGGGGACATACATGAGGATATTCCACCCCTCAAAAAATAAAGGTCTAAGTATGTGTGTTATAATAATGAAGTTTTCGGACGGCATTCCTACAAGTGACAGATTATTTTATTTAAACATCAAATAAAACATTTATTTAAATGGTGACTAATTGCAAATTACCCAAACCACAGATTTTATTCATGCCACACCTACAGCAGTGATATAAAAGTTAGTTGAGTATAATAATAATAATTTTACATGGCTAGCCAGTAGCCAGTCTTTGGCAGGGCAACGTTGTTATAATTAAGCCGCATTCCCTTTTTATGTGGCTAAATAAGAACCCCTCCGTGCCTCGAAAAGCATGTTACGCTTTACCTATGTTGTAAGGATTTTCTACTTAAAACTGTCTAAATTCAGGAGTTCTATCAAACCCAATGAGAGTTTTATTAGAAAATGGGAATAAATTCTAACCAATATATATATCTTGAATATCTCTGACGGCATGGAAGAAAGTCGAAAAATTCGTATTCCTATTTAAGTTTAATGCAAACCATAAATCGTGGTAGTGCACGGCGCTTGCTGAACAAGAATCGCAAACTTAATCAAAGGTATATGCGCAGACGCATTCATTTAACGCGCAGTGAATGACGCATAATGAATTGCTGACTCTAAAGATTACTCAAACAGTTGAGTTGTATCAAATTGGACTCGAGTTACACGTATCGTATGATTATTACTTACCTATACATGTTCTTTCAATCATGTAAGCGAAATATTGCTGAGAGTTCTCTTGGCTAAATTGAATTGTCAAGTGGTGTCAAATTTTAACCGACATACAAAAAAGGACTAGGTTCTCAATTCTATGCTATGGTATTTGCTAGCCAATTTATTACAGCAATTTTCATAATATTAATTAAATATTTTTCTAATTCTCACTTATTTGTCGTAATTTTTGGGGTCGCCTCCCAGATTGGCGGACGCAGCTAAATATCATTGTTTTAAATGGTGCGACTAAATGTCCGACCTCCACAACTAAGTTACTGGGTAACAATTCACTTCCCCTTGTAAATAAACTTGGAGGAAAGTTACGCCAAACTTAATCTTAGATACTATTATAATATTAGATGGGACTAACACTAACTACTAACTAACTACATCTCAACTTAAATGTAAGTGCACATAAAACTTTTTATGTTTGTATTTGCATAAAGGATTTTGATGAAATCAGGCATACAGACTAACCCAATCTCTAGGTAAAAACAAAGGATACTCCTGATCTAAAAATAATGTAGCAGTTCCCTCAATTACGAGGGAAAATCCGAACTAATAACAAGGTTAATAATCCACATACCTGATTGGCAGCGATGAAGTCAGGATCGTATATGGCTGGTCGTGGCTTCATGGCGGACATCTCCTTCTTCAGTTTCTGTTGGAGATCGAAATCGATGACCTTCGCGCGGACCATGGACTCTGCCAGGTTCAGAGGACTTATGTCCCAACCGTCGACCACTATAGACAAGAGGATTTATTTGTATACTCATTTTTCAACACGTCATGCTCCCTAAGCAGACACTCCATCATATATTTTGCTGTTTATAAATTCATATAACAATTGTACGCAATGTGTACCGAATTACCTAGTACATACTTAAAATACATACTCTCGAAAAACATAACCCTCCTTCTGGCGCAGTCGGGTAAAAAAATACCTTAACAGTAGAAAAGGTACCGGCAACTAAATTATGACTTGCTATTGAGCTTCTCCCTACCAACCCCAAGTAAAATTGTAACCTTACTTTTACCACTTTTTTTTAGAAAAAAAAAAATTCCCTTATTTTTAGCCATAGCCAGCACATGCTGGCTATGGCTAAAAATAAGGGAATTTTTTTTTAACAAAATCCTGCCTAATAGGTAAGCGTCTAAGTAAAATTATTAAAATTTTATTTACACATATAATTTTATTTCATTAAACATGTGTACTGATTATACAGTAGAAATCTCAAATCTCTCTCAATATTACGCTCAATACCGCTCTAAATATCAGGGATTTATAAGATTATAGTCAATTAGTTACGTTTTTTTTAGTACCTGGCGATTGTTTAGTCTAAAACTAATAATTTGAAGTTGGGTTACAGTACGTTCACTCAGCCTAGCCAAACATAAATCGTTTTAATCGATTCCGAGATTTATTTTTGGGCATTATCCTTTCCCAATTGAACATAAACCTTTTCTATCTATACTATAATATTATAAAGACTAGCTTCTGCCCGCGACTTCGTACGCGGATCCTTTTGCTTATGCCAGCGACAACGGGGTCGTCAAAATCGAAGATCTGAAACGTCTGATGTCGAATTCTAAAAGCCCGGGGACGGGAAATCTATGGGATGCGCGAGACGATTCAAGACGTTCCAGATTTTTTATTTTTGTTGGTCAACAGGAAATGCCATCAGACTTACAACTTTTGCTAAGACGCCATTTCTATTATGTATATGTTATATTGTCTCTGGGCTTTGGAGTTCCCCTACAGGTGCTCCAGATCTCCAAATTTAGTCTCACAGCAGAAAACACTCTTCACGTGGAATAGTTTTTGCAATGGCACCATTTTTATATCTCTTTTACTTTAGGTGTTCCATTTTCCAAAATAAATTATAGCCTATATGTTGCGTGACGTTCACGATCAGCGGTCAGTCGCGCATCTCCTTCCCCCACTTATCTCTAGAGTCGATGCGTATATACGCTGAAAACTCAAGCGTCATGCTTTTTCCGTGAACGTCTCCAACTCGCGAGTCAGTGCATGATGTTCACGATCAGCGGTCAGTCGCGCACATATTCTTCACTGGTGTCTAGAGACCTGGATGTAGATGCGTAAATACGCTGAGAATGCAGGCGTGCTTCGCGATCCCAAGAAGTTTCCACGGATCAAGTTGCAGCCTCATGTTCTCGAACAGCATCAAGTCTCTCTTAACGCTCTTCGGTAGATTGTTGGGATCTTATGGTCTTTAATCATTTAGCACCTTTGGAACATTGGGAAAAATTTGACCTCTTTCCAGGCATGGTTATAGTTTTATTGTGATGATACCTGATCAATTAAAATCTAAGTGGCTGCTCCCCTGCGTTACCGGGTAAGCTACCGTGTAACGAAGATAAATGGAAAAGGAAATTAAACACTCAAATAACATAAGCCCGAAGGCATACGATAAAAAAATGGGAGTTTTAGCCAGTAGAGTCTAATTTTCAACGATATACCATCGTCATCGAAAATCAGTCCTGAACTGTTCCCGCCTTCACCGCGTAGTACTACTTATGTTATTTTATAATTATGCAATAAAATTAGTGATAGTTTTAATTTCTATATCAAATGTTTCTGATCTTCGATTTTTATAAGTCAACAGGAAATGCCTATCAGACCGAACAACTTTTGCTAAGACGTCATTCCTATTTGAGTTATGGTGTAGATGGGCTCTTGGAGTTCCGGATCTTCAAATTTATTCTCTTAGCAGAAAATGCTCATAACGTGGAACAATTTTTGCTATGGTACCATTTTTGTATCTCCTATAGTTTAGATGGTCTGTTGCGGTTCTGCATCAGGTGTTCCGGATCTTCAAATTTATTCTCTTAGCAGAAAATGCTCATCACGTGGAACAGTTTTTGCCACGGGACCATTTTTGTATCTCCTATAGTTTAGCTGGTCTGTTGCGGTTCTGCATCAGGTGTTCCGGATCTTCAAATTTATTCTCTCAGCAGAAAATCCTCATCACGTGGAACAATTTTTGCTATGGGACCATTTTTGTATCGCCTATAGTTTAGCTGGTCTGTTGCGGTTCTGCATCAGGTGTTCCGGATCTTCAAATTTATTCTCTCAGCAAAAAATGCTCATCACGTGGAACAATTTTTGCTATGGGACCAATTTTGTATCGCCTATAGTTTAGCTGGTCTGTTGCGGTTCTGCATCAGGTGTTCCAGTTTCCAAGATAAATTATAGCCTATGTGTTGACCAGACTTAATATCTATACAACAAAAAAAAAATCATTCAAATCCGTCCAGTAGTTCCGAAGATTAGCGCGTGCAAACAAACAGACAAACAGACAAACAGACAAACAGACAAACAGACAAACAGACAGATTTTTTTTTTTGGATTCGTGCTCTATTACTGTTTCTAAACCCCCCTCAATTATTATTTTTTAAATATATTCAATGTACAGACAGTTTTTTTACAGTCTTATTATATGTATAGATGAACAATTTGATTGTTTGTTTGAATTGAATAGGCTCCGAAGCTACTGGACCGATTTGAAAAATTCTTTCCCCGTTGAGAAGTTACACTATCCCCGGGTGGCATAGGCTACTGTTTATCCCTGTATTCCCACGGGAACGGGAACTGCGCAGGTGTAACCGCGTGACCTCCGCGACTTTGTAATAAAGATGAAAATGATCAAAGAAATCTAACACATTGGGAGCTTGAGGCGCTTGTGGCTAAATTATAACAGCCGCATGGATCGATCGAAGGCTAAGCTACGCTTGAAGAGGTCGGTCCGTGGATGGGTGACCATTTATTACATACCAAGACTCCTCCGTGCCTCGGAAAGCACTTTAAGCCGTTGGTCCCGGCTGTCATTTGTAGATCTTTGACAGTCGTTACTTGTAGTCAGAAGCCCGAAAGTCTGACAACCAATTTAACCAAGGGGTATCATGTTACCCAGTTACTGGGTTGTGGAGGTCTGATAGGCAGGCGGCTCCATGTAAAACACTGGTATTCAGCTGCATTCGGTTAAACTGGCAGCCGACCCCAACGTAGTTGGGAAAGGCTAAGCAGATGATGATGATGATGGGGTAGCTTGATGAACTAACCTTCTGTACCTAGGACATTAAAGGTAAGAACTTACCTAAGTCATCAGGGTGTACCATGGGCAGTAGATGACACATCGGCACGTGGACATCGTTTCCTTTCTCGTCGATACCGAGACGAACTGTTGACGCTTGCGTTATCGAACCCCACCTGTTACAATAGACAATATAACTTCTATATCAGGAATAAAAATAAATATATTATATGAATAGGTCAATAAAATTAATATAATAGGTCGTGATGGCCCCCTAGCATGCACGAAGTTGTGGTTCAAATTCGGGCAAGTACCCAATGTGACCTTTTTGATTCATATATGTAGGTACTTTCCAAGTTTATCTTAGACATCATTGACATCGGTGAAGGAAACCATCGTGAGGAGACATGGGGGTCGAGTCTGCTATTGCAATCGTGTCTCAATGACCGGTCAATGATCGATTTTTGACGTATAACGTCAAACTTGTGACACATTTCCCATACAAAAACTGTCAAAGTTGTCAAACATTCGATCAATGACCGGTCATTGAGACACGATTGCATTAGCAGACTTGAGCCCCAGGACTTGTAGTTAATATAAGTCTGAAATCGCCAATCCGCTTTGAGCAAACGTGGTGATCAATGCTCGTGCCTTCTCTGTTTGAGAAGAGACCTTTTCCCTGCAGTGGGGAGTAACAGGCTGGTATTATTATATGAATAGGGCGAGCCATATATACAACGAAACTTGCCAGGAAGTTGATGTCGATCTTTCTGTTACGAATGTTCTTAAATTAAAAAATACTTTAACCGCTCAAAATAGTATTTACAACCAGTTCACCAAAGCCACCCTAATCCATAACCCAATACCTTTGTTTCTATAGCCTGCCATAGTCTTGCACCAGTCGTAGGTTTTCCTTGCGTGCAATTACATAATGCATACAGGAAAAATCTGGTGTTGATGCCTCATTTCATTAATAGCGACAATGGGCCTCTGCAAGTTGGCCGTCCAAAGGTCCGGGTGTCCCAGGGTTCCGAGAAAATTTAATAATGATAATAATAAACAGCGAGTTGGCTTCGGCCCCTCGTACGCCTTCCAAATGTTCCAAAGGTACGGGACAGCAGGGTTCCGGGAAGTTTTAAATAATAATAATATTAATAATACTTTGGCTTTACTAAAAAGTTGCAGTGAAATGAAAACTCTAAATCCGACATTAGAAGTCATGTGGCTTCGTCCCTTTTTAATTACGTGGGGTAGAACGTTCGAGCAGTTTCTTAATCACGTTAAGTAAGACAGACACGTTAACAACAGAATGATTGAACTTTAGATTGGCATCGTCAATGAGGATGCAATTGAACATGATTGTTAGTAATTTCGAGAGAAAGTGGGAGCTTGTTGGGACTAAATTAACATCGGCACGGGTCCATCGAAGGGCTGCGAATGGGTGACAGGGTGACCCATTCATTACATAAGAAGACGCCTTTATCCTCCATTTAGTTTAAAAAAAAAACTGTTTTTAAGTCTCTGGAAAAGATTTACTTACAGAAAATAACATCAATAACAATTTCTTTCGAGTATCTATCGTTTTCATAACATCTGCTAAGCCTTTTCTTAAATATGTTGGAAGCGGCTTCCAGTCTTACCAGATGGAGCTGAATTCCAGTATTTTACGTGGAACTACTGTCTATTTGATACTGGGTAACATATACACACAAGCAGAAAGATAATGGCCATAGTCCCTGGGCTGCAGCCAGTCAACAGAAGGCTCATCAGATGCCTTCTGCGACCGCCTGCGCCTGGTGACCGTGATCGTCACCGTCCGGCGAGATGAGGAGTCAGTTTAACTGGTAATGGCGTCCACATCACTGGTTTAACAGACACCTACACACAACAGCTATAACGGACAGTCCTCTATGCAGCGCATGCGTGGAGGGTGCACGCACAGAGGGTCACTGAGATACGGGAGAAGGCCTTTAGATCACCAAAATCCGTTGTGGACACCCTGAGAGGTTTAATCTGTTAGAACTAAGTGCAGAAACCGAATCTCACAACACACTTTGGGACGCTTAGTTTGCAAGCATCCAAAAACAGACAAAAGAGATCCATATTCCTATAGTCAGGAAAGAAATAAGTATACATGGTGATGACTACAAAACTCGGCTACTCAATCAGCTTGCAGGGCAGCACACTAATCCGGAAAGCATCCGCCGATTAAAAAAGCGGCGAGACATCTTCGACCAGAATAGCCAATGCAAAAAATGACTTAAGTCAAAGTTAAAGTCAAAGTCAAAGCATTAATTTCAATAAGGCCATTATAATGCACTTTTAAACACGAAACAAAAGTTAACTTAAAAAATGATTCCAGTTGCCCCTTTCAAAAAGTTGATTTGTATGGAGAAGAATGGGCAAGAAAATCCATACAGTAAGTATGGATTTTCTTGCCCATTCTTCTCCTCTTTTAAAAATAGGGTTTACAATACTTTGTATACATTAATCAGATTATAATATACTACATAAAGGTAGAGAGCAGCGGTGGCGGTCCCGACTTACGAACAGTAAGTCGTGGGTTCGAACCCAGGCAGGCGTATTACTTTGTGTAATTTATTTCATCACCACTGCTGTCAAAAACGGTGAAGGAAAACATTGTGAGGAAACCGGCATATCATAGTACCAAAAATTCGAAGGCATGTGAAATCTACCAATTCGCACTGGGCCCGCGTGGTAGATTGTAGCCCATACGCAAAATACGCGCTTTGACGTGGAGTTGCGGATACCAGCCCGGTATCTTGTAATCTTTTTTTAAATCTTTTACATAAATATAGGGCATGCTTTCAGTGGAAAAAGCACCCAAACGCTAATAACAGCATCTCATCTGCTCAAAGTCTAAAAGACCGATTGCAAGATATACATAAACATATTAAAAAAAAACAGTTCTTAACCTTCCGCGCTGTTATACTAAACATACCAGTTAGAATCCAGCTTCCCGTCCTTAGTGTTCCAAGAGAGCTGGTGGCGGTTAGCCAGCACGGCAGCAGTGAAAGTGGAACCATTGTTGCCTCCCCATCCCACCAGCATCACGCCAACTTTGCCCACTCGACGTTCAGTGCGGATACCCAGTGTTTTGCGGATGGGACGTGCCTAAGGGAAAATAAGTTTTTAATTTAAATGGATAAATGACGGGTGAACAGCAAAAGATATTAAGCAGGATATGAAATTAATGATAGTAAAAAAATAAAAGCGACTTTGCAACAAACAGAATTAAACTCTCAATAGAACAAAGTAATGGTTTTTCAATGTGAAGTAAGATATTATTTTTGGGTGTAAATAAAAAATGTTTGTTCCCATGCATTGCCATGGCATATCACTAGTAATAAATTTACTCAAACCCTCAGTGAGGTTTTACTGTGAATTAAAATTAAATAGGCAGACTACAGTATCCATTAAAAAAAAAAATTGTAATTCAGATAATTTAATACAATTTGAATCATAAAATTCTTAAAACTACTTTCAATCAATCATTTGAAATGGAATGAAATGACATGATGAAATTATATTTATTTCTGTAAGTAGATCTTCCCAGATACTTTTAAATGTAATTTTTTTTAATTTTAAATTATTATTTGTAAGTAATGTTTGAGTCTGGAACAAGGTTCCATAGTACGGGCAACATTAGCATAAACAGTTAGAATCAATTGGGTAGACATCCTAAATTGTTAATTATTATGGGCTTAATTAAATATTAAAATGCCAATATTCACATTTTTAGGATTCTTCTTCAAAAAATATATGTACTTGGAGATATTTTTTAATAAGTTAGCATCTACAAGTAGTAATCAATTAATTTGGTAACTGGTAGTTTTTGCCACATTTTGATTATGGAATATCAAGTTATTTGAAAAAAGAACACAAGTGCTTCACTTCTATTAGACTTTTTGACTATTTTTATGTGAGACAAGACATTACTACTAAGTGCCAAAACATTTTCATGGTCCTAGCTTTGTTTTGCTGTCTCAAGGATTAACAAATCACGATAAGATCAAGTTTAAATTTGCCTCCACTGAGGTGTCAGGAATCGATGCTGATAACACATTCTTGGATAGCTGATTTGAGACGGTCGCATAATTTTACAAAATTTTAAATTAGATTCTTATTAGATCAACAGAACAGTGTACTTGAAGCATTCTTATTCTTTTTTATGTTGTGTCTAGATATAAATGTAGTGGCAACCTGTTCGTTCTAGAACATGCACAGCAAATCAATAATGCAACGAAAGCAAATGCCGCGAAACACATTCATTCCATTTTCGACATTAATATGCTTACCGTCACCTCGTCGCCGTTTCTTGTAACCAGAGTTTCTTCATATTCATAGTCTGAATAAATATATTCATCGGTATATTTAATGTTAGGGCTTGAAATGACCAAAGACGGTGTTTTTTCCATTTTCAGTACACAATGTGTTTCAATAACTACGATTTTAGCAAGTACTGTGCTAAGATTAATATAGTGAATACGTGGCCCTAGAATAATATTCAATGTTTAATTAATTGTAGAGTCGCCGACACCAGCAAATATCGAGAACAGTATGAGCTATCCGGACCGTATTCCGGCAACACACACAATGTGAAAAATTAAGACATTTCCTGACTGACAATTCAACTGCCAGTTGCCACTGTCAACTTGACTTTGACGTATCGTATTTTCGTGTTCGTGTGTGACTTAGACTTGTGTGACGTGCATAGAGATGTACTTCTAAAAAAATGTGTTGTCTTTTCCGCAAATGCCAAAAAAAGAGTTGAAGTCGGAAGTTGAAGTCTTGTATAAGATCTGCTGTTGATAGTTTTTATATTATTTATTACCAAAAATCGCATTTTCAGATGTTTCTGCAAGCTTAATTTGGTACTTGCTAGAGAGTGTTGTAAGTCTGTTTCTAGCTTATTTTCACGCCGAAGATATTCTCGTAGTGAATAAAAAAGTTAAAATAATTTATACTAAACTAAACTTTCGTTACTTTTTAAATAAATCATTAACCATTAGTTACAGTTAATTATTTTTTAGTATTAACCCAAAATCTTTTTTAGTATTTTCAGTATTCCGCATAGGACACCTTTTATTAGGATATGAGGACCTACGGATATGAGGTTCCTAAGGCCTAACCTGGTACACGTTATTTTCATGTGGATGCAATTAAATAGTTAACAGTCAATACCTTTGGATCGCTATAATAAAAAATAATCATAGCACGAATTACTATTCGTTGAAGCAATTTAATTAAGCCTTTAATTATTAATTTGTGATAAAATTAGATTTCTAAGTTTTCTTTTAGTTTCTTAGTTCAGAAAGATACTGAAAAACGGCACTGGCTCAGACGTATAACGAAAGCGCACACAATCACACATTCATGAATTTCTACATTCACCCCGTACTTTACCTTTACCGCTCTCGCACAAGGTACAATACAACACACCTACGTATAGTGTACATTATTAATATATTAAACCTCGCCCACACTCCCATCTCCCTACTTTATATACATACATACATAGAGAGTACCAAAGGCACAAGGCACAACAACCGTAATGATATAGAATAGATAGGTAGTTACATGTTTATTATTCGGGTTCAAATTGAAATATTTTTTATTCACGCAAGCCAACATAATGATTTTCTTCTCGTTTCATTACTGGTTCGTCAGAATGTCATACAAAATGATAAACACATTACTCATTCGAACGTGGTAGACGGAAAGATGGAATCTAATAAAAACAAAACTATCGAATCCGTCAGCATCTATTCTCCCTTTCGCGCATGTAGTGGTTGTGTGTATGTGTACGTGTAATACAGAGTACCTGTGTATACTACACACTTTTGTATGCGATGTGAAAGAGACTGAGGTACTCACGCACACATTTACACCTCAACTAACTAACAATGTACTACCTACCTACTCTACCTAATATATTTTAAGGAAGGGGCACAAAACTGTGTTGGAAACTCAAAAATCCATAAAACGCAGTCATTTTAAAGTTTGTTTTGTTTAATTAGAGCCAAAAACAAAATAAAAATTTAATCAGATACATTTTACTTCAATGTTTATGTCAATAAAACACCACGGTACGTGCTAGTGTACTTCCGATTTATTCATAAATTGATATTTTAACGTTTTATCTGTGTACGTACGCACCTTTGTAATTATTATTAAAGAGTATCTATAAAATTATACACATTCCTACTCTGAAGATATGCCGCTTGTCTATATTACAATTTATAAAGTTGTATATTAATTACGGTATAATAAAGCATGCGGGGGGCGAGGGGGCGCGCCGCGCTCTCATATTCCGTATATTGATTGTGTGCGAGGGGGCCGGGGCAAGGAGGGGGCCACGGCGTGCCCCACTCTGTTTTTTACGACACGGCTTTCTGTGTAACATAATTATTGTATTAATTTTGTGAAATGTTTCGGTGTTATTTGTGAAAAATCGAGTAGTCGGTAAAGAGATTTGCGAGGTAAGAAATTATCACCGGCATGATTTTTGAAGAAATTCCGTTTTGCCGAATAAAATATACTTAAATAAAATTTTATAGCTCTAAATTCCGTCGGCAACGCGTACCTACGGTATATTACACTGTCATACCGCGTACGTATAGTGTTTTTTACGGGCATCGTTCTAAAAATAAGTTGTAATAATTATAATTTTATGTAGCGGTCGCAGCAGAGTCGGTTTTCTGTCGATTATCCATCAGTCGTGAAGAAGTGTGATTTGTGATTGAAAAGTGTATGTGGTGGTGCAGATGCAGGGGCTGGTGAGCGATAAGACGTTCCACTTGAAGTGGAACAACCACCTGCAGAACCTGAGCCAGCTGTTCACGACCATCTACTCGTCGTCGGCGCTCGCGGACGTGACGCTCTCCTGCCGCGACGGCACCCTGAAGGCGCACAAGCTCGTGCTCTCAGCATGCAGTCCGTATTTCGAACAGATATTCAAGTAAGTGCTCGTATTATACATTGTCGAATGCATTCGTACTAGGTTTCCATTTACAATATTGTGTATTTATTACACATGAGTTTGAAATCTGTTCCATTTGGTCATTATGACATCATTATTTTTTCTAGTGAAGTTATTTTTAATACCATGTAATGTATACAGACATGAGCAAAGTATATTTTGTATTCAGCCTGGGTTTTAGTGAACAATTTTAAATATAATTCTATCTAATTAATGTACATAATGTACATAAAAATGTTACATAAATGTCATAGGAGTCGAATTTAAACAATAATTACAATTTTTATCTTGTGATAACAGAAGTAAAAAAATATGTCTGGTTATTAAATAATGAGATAGTGCATTATATTTAAATTACTGAACTAATGTATGATAAAAATGTTTGTTTTCTGCTAGGGACAACCCATGTCAACATCCAATAGTTATTCTGAAGGGGATCCCGTTCTCGGAGATCAACCTCCTTGTAGAGTTTATGTACAAGGGTTCGGTGGATGTCCAAGAACTGGACCTGCAGTCTCTGATGCACACAGCATCAGAGCTAGAGATCCGGGGGCTTGCGTATGAGGCTAGAGATAATGCTGCACAGATGTTGAATGTGAACTTGGAGTATCCATCATATCCTGCGACATCCGTGTCTGCACAGCCCACCTACTCACAAGCTAGGACAGATGTGGAGAGGCTGAAACAGGTGAGTTGTCTTTGCCTATGTTAACAATATTACTCATCAATGCTAGTCTAACATTTTGTACCAAAGGTTCCTGTTTGGTGGTTTGTTGGTTCATTACAGCTTTATGATGGGCGATAAACATTGAAATTGGCAATACTACAATGGAGATTTTGACTGACATTAAGCAAAATGTTGATAAATGCTTAAATATCTTTGCATTGTTGAATTCACAACTCTCCATTTGAGAAAAATTCAACAGTCATCATTTATAAAGGCATTTATTTAAGTGTAATTAGCTAGTCTATTTCTGAATAAAACTTTATTAAACCTGTAGGACTAGGAAGCTCACAATCCTTAGTAGGTCTGGGATGACACTTACTGACTAGGTATATCCTCACTTCACCTAAATTTTCACGAAAGGATTTTTATAAGGTAGCACTATTGGTGACATATAAAATGCCATTACTCTCATAGTTCCCGGGAGTAAAATAAAACTATAAAAAAAAATAGTGAAATCAGCACATTTTATAATGAAATTCGTCATTTTTATGTTATTACTATTCAAATGAAGGTAATTAAAGTTGAAAGAAAACTGAATACAGTAAATTTTATGGCTTGTTATCAAATTAACAATTAGATAACAGGTGGTCTAGCTACAATACAAAGCTATTATAGTAAAACATTATGAACCTAATTCTAGCAGCTAGGCATTGTGTTTATCATTTTTTTTTCACATTAGAATCGTTATTTGCATATCTCAGTCTGTATCTAACATCTATAAAAATGTTAGTAATAGACTAGATTATGTTTAGCTTAATAAACTGTTTTGGTCTCATACTTTTTACATAAAAATATACCGTACATGAAAGTATTTGAGTTGAAATACATAAAAAAGACCATTTGAAATAAAAGTGGCTTCAAGTTTTTAAATGAGACTTTTCTCATGATGTTGTTAATTTATTTAGGTGCTAATTGGTTAAAATAAAAATATTTTTCATGGAGTTTTACAGTTCTGATGCTGGTTAACTATTTTGATTAAAAATGGAATAATATTATAATGATAAAAAAAAAACAATGTTTGTCATTCAAACTTATTAGGTGACATTGATTTTTATCAGTTATTTATTGATGGTGTTTACCTATACACTAGGCTTTTCTATGAGGATTATGATTTTCTATAAAATTAGGTACATACCTAAAGGGTGAGAACGGAATACCTACTTGGAATTTTAATCTTATTTAGTAACTTAATTTCTCTAAGTAAAAGTGAAATAATATTACCAAGCTTCAACTAATACTTTTAGAGTAGTCAACAAGTTATTTTAAAATAATGAATGGCAAGAATAAATCTCTTTGGGCGATGTGGCCACTAAGCGACAAAGCCCTTGTTCAAATAAAAAAATGAAACCTCAAAAAATTTGCTGTTTGAAATATTGTAAACAAATCATTCAGCCAGTATTAGTGGATGTCCAAGCATGGTAAACATGATAGGTTGATGGTCCGGGTTGTCATTTGTTGACATTTGACAGTTGTTACAAAAAGTCACTGGGTTGTGAAGGCCAGATAGGCAGTCACGCTATGTAATGACTTGGTATTCAGCTGCATCCAGTTACATTAAAAGTCAATCTTAACATGGTTAAGAAAAGGCTAGGAAGATAATAAGTAATTTTCTCAAAAATTACTTTTTAACTTTTCAATTGTGTCAATTAGAGACACAATAGAGTGACAATGACACCACGGACACACCATGGAATAATGTGTTTTTGAAAATTTAATACACTTGCATTGTCAATTATATCATATCAATGTCGATTATAGAGAGCAGCGGTGGCCCAGTGGTGGCGGCCCCGACTTACGAACAGTAAGTCGTGGGTTCAAACCCAGGCAGGCGCATTACTTTGTGTAATTTATTTCATCACCACTGCTCTCAAAAACGGTGAAGGAAAACATCGTGAGGAAACCGGCATGTCCTAGAACCAAAAATTCGAAGACATGTGACATCTACCAATTCGCACTGGGCCCGCGTGGTAGATTATAGCCCATACGCAAAATACGCGCTTAGACGTGGAGTTGCGGATACCAGATCTTTAATCTTTAATCTTTTTAATGTCGATTATAAAAAATGTAATAATTTATTCTATTGTTCAGAGTTTATAACACTAATATTTAATACCTAGTGGTTTCAAATTATACAGCGAAATTAAAAAAAAAAATTAAACAGTACTTATTAACATATGATCAAAATTACATGATTTTGTATTTGATGCTTTTATTTTTGGCTAAACATGGTCAAGAGTACAAATTACGGTTTATTTCCTTCTTGACAAAGGTAAAATAGGTCATCACCCTTTGTTTAAGTTAAGGATGCTATTTTTTTAATGTTATGATTTTTTTTTCTATTATATGGGTAAATATAATTAAAAAATAACCCCTTAGTTTAATAAATACTATTTCAACGGAACAAATTCTTGAATGGGCCTTACATAAAGTAGTGAATGGTGGGTGTACCATAGGAACACCTCTGCCTAGCCATTCAGGGAATACAGGCCTGATGTTTGCTTATATTATAATAAATAAAAACTAAGTAGGTATGTAGAAAGGGACATATTAAATACTTTTTGTTTTTTTTTGTCCTACTTACTTTATTTTACTCAGAATTAGGAGTCTCTCTTACTGCCAAGTTACTTATAATTATTATTAAAAGAACATGTATAATAAAATATTTACATTTTTGGAAATAATATATTACTTTGTCTTATAGCAGTTATAGCTAAGCTTTGTGTATAAGCCAAACAGAAGTATGTATGTACATTCTAGATACAAACTAGTGATAAATTTTATTATAAAGAGGTTTTGCAAACCACTTAAGATCAATTCAAAATAATTGCTATTATTGATTGATGAAATGATGACTCACTATGAATATTATTTTTAAGTAAAATTATGGAAGCTGCTCTGCTTGTGGTCCCTCTTATATTTTTTTTAATTTATATAAAATTGTGGGTAGGTATATTGTCCAACAGTAGGATAAAAAAAACGCTAATTAAAAAAGAAAACATTGTCCGCTAGTACTTGTTACAGTGTATAGGTACTTGTTTATCTGATAATTTATCATTAAATAAATATTATGACGTAATTTATAGTTAACTTGTTGAGTCACGGTAATTCAACCTCTTTTTTTATTTGCATAAGTGCTAACTATTCGGGTATTTCCTTTACCTATTTCGGTTTGAAGATTATTATTTTTCTTAAAAAAAAGTATCCTTGAACATTATTCAATTACTGTCAATAGTCATTTGAATTTCGAATCGAAAATAATTATTGTATTATGTACTTTTGTAATATTCTGTTTGCGTAATACTTTTTGTACATTTGTTTGACGTAGGTAGGACAAAAAAGATGTTAAATCCGGGTATTAATAATTTATTACGAATTTAACTAAATAGAAAATGTTTTATCATAATGATGAAACATATAGGGAAGTTATATTCTAAGATAAGAAGTTATTGTTATTCTTAGAAAGTACCTACTCAACGTCATAGAAAATTAAAAAGCTATTTATTTCCATAATAGATATAAATAATAATTTTCAACTACCTATAATGAAAATAACTAAAAAGTCAATACCTTCATTTTTTCTAACAAAAGACTTTCAACTTTGAACAAACACATCAAAACCGGTCTAGTTATTCTTGAGATTACGGCGAACATGACTTACATGTCCATTTATTATTTTCTAGTGTAATATTACCAATTAAAACCTCTGTTCTTACACGTGTAAGTTAAGAACACAATTTAAATAATTAAATTAACATGCAATTGTAATAACGAGAAATCTTAGTCATTTATTATTTGGCCGCGCCGTCATTTAAAGGTGACTATAACTATTTCAATGTGTGAAATTTATTTGCCAGTTTCTATTTTATAACAAAGGAATAGGGTTCATGTTCAATTGGGAAACTTTTACAGTATGGCATAGCTTGATGCGCTGGCTTCTGTACATAACTGTAGGGTATATAATTCATAAACAGTTATGCCATTTCACACCGTTCATTTAAAATGTAAGTACCTACATCGCAATTTAAAAACATGGTTGTTTTAGCAGATTTTTGGAAAAACCGGACCGTGTTTTACCTTTTTTTTACATTATTTTAAGCGTAATGGAATGACCAGTAATGTTTCATTTTTAGTTATAATTTAGCCAGTCAACAATTAAGACAATGTGTTTCCAAGGTCGAAATAAATTGGCTAGTTTCAGAAAATCCGATGGTCATATAAAAAAAAATAGTAAGTAGGTACTTGTACAGATATTTTCATCGTAATTGGCCGAAATTTCATTTACGTCATTAAAAATTTGGTGTGCAAAAAATGTGATTGTGGGCTATTTATATTAATCATTATATTATCACCATTTAATAATATTAAACAATATTAAAAATTCAAGATAATTATATTGTTTTCAGATAACTTTGGGCTATGGAAGTAAAAATTTATAATAATTTCGCGATAAAGTCTATTTTCAACGTCATATCTTTATTTATATGTATATCTAGAATGCGGTGGATTTTTCGTAGAATTATTATGTTACGTTGAAAAATGTTCATATTATTATCATATTTTTATTTTTGGATAAATACAGACACGCATGAAAATCACGTTCATATTGCCTGATTGTAACACGTGTAATCGGTTAAATGTTCAGACCGAAACTTAGGATATAACTACAAATTTCCGCTACGGGGTTCAGGGTATTTCGTTCTTTCTGGGGAGTTTGTTCCGCCACTTCTTCCCAGCAAAACCACTTGGAATTGGCGAAGGGCCGGCTTTTTGGGGGACTGTCTTTTTTTATTTTTATGTTAAAAAAATGCTGACCCTCAGCCTCAAATTGAATAAATGACTCTTGATTCTGATTGGATTGGAGCCAGAAAGGCCTATACCAGCATATTTTTTTTTTACAATTTCGTAAATGTGGTTACATACAGTACCTACAATCTACATGGATAAATTGGTAAACAGATTAGTTCTGTCATGAAGAAAATGTTGATTGAGATTTTTAGTGTTGCGTTTATCTAATCCAAATACATTCAATCAATACTTACTATAAACGGAAATCACGAACAAAATTTTCATCCTATACTTATGCCTTAGTGGACACAAGTCGATGACTAATTTAGCTATATTATGCTAGATGGCGTTACTGAGATATGGGATCACAGTTTTTCTCTCATCATCATCATCATCATCATCATCTGCCTAGCCTTTTTCCAACTATGTTGGGGTCCGCGTCCAGTTTCACCGCTGCAGCTGAATACCAGTGTTTTACATGGAGTGACTGCCTGTCTGACCGCCGCAACCCAGTTACTGGGTTACATTACAGGATACCCCTCGGTTAAATTGGCTGTCGATTTTTGGACTTCTGACTATCTGTAACGATTGTCATAGATCTACAAATGTCAGCCGGGGCCAATGGCTTTACGTGCTTTCCGAGGCACGGAGGAGTCTTATATGTAATGTAATGAATGGGTCCACGGACCAACCTCGTCAAGGTTCTCTCGATCGAACCCTAACGCAGATATTAATTGAGCCTCAAGCAATGACCGCTCTGTAGGATATTAAATCTCTTTGGTGTAATCGGTCGTTACTCCTATCAAATGCAATGCCCCGTGACGTGGGTGGTAGCGAGACGATCGACATTTTGCAAGTTCGATATTTGTCTACCTTCCTACCTTCTGTCTGGTGGTTCTTCAAGGGGCACTAACCTTCTCATCCCGTCTACTTTTTATATCATGCGGGTATGATAAGGCTGGGTAATAGGTTGTAAGTATTTCTATTACTCCTAGAACAATGAAGCTAGCAGTCACGTACGTAATTATTGTATGATTCATTAGAAAAAGCATTTCCCGTTTCAGTTTTTTTTTGTTAACATAGGAAATTTATTTGCTTTTACTGGCTAAATAATAACTGCCGCACGGTTCAATTGATGGTTAAGCTACCTTGCCGAGGTCGGTCCGTGGATGGGTGTGACCATACATATCAAACCTCTCCGTTCCTGGGATAATCCGTTGGTCACTAACGACAGTCAAAGATATACATAGACAGCAGTCAGCTGTCATTTGGAGATCTTTGACAGTCGTTACGAGTTAACAACCAGTTTCACCAAGGGGTATCATGTTACCAGGCATTAGAGTTCAGATGCATTTAAATTCCAGTGGTTTACATGCTTCATGTAAAACACTGGTATTCCACTGTATCTGGTTATACCTACTGGAAGCCGTCCCCAAAATTGTTGGGAAAACGGAATTGATTCATAAATATATTTGTATGTGACAATAAATTAAATGACATTTATAATAATCAATGTGACACGAATGATATTGACTAGTTTTTTTTTTACGAGAATTAATTATGTAGGTGTCCACACCGATTGATGAGATAATTAGTGGAATATAGTTTGGATTCGAATCACAACAAGTTTCGATATTATTTACGATGTAAAATCTTGAACTAATTATGCATATTTTAAGATATAGATTGTTACCAAGACGAAACGAGAATGAATGATTGTTTTACCAAAATGTTATTGTATTACCTAGAACCATGGGTTATGGAGATCTGTCAGTCGAATCAGTAAAAGTCGCCACGTGAAAGCTTAAGTGTAGTGATCTCTCAATCCCTTGCGTTAGTATGAAATGGCAGCTCAATTTGCCTTCACTTCACCTACATTGTCATGGGGTGATTTTTACACATTGGAGTCTGCAGATAGGCAGTCGCTCAATGTAAAATACTGGTACTCCAGCTGCAATAGGTTAGACTGGTAGCGGACGCCAACATGATTAGGAAAATACTAGGCAGATGATGATGATGATGATGTTGTTGATGTTTTACCTAAATCTTTATGTCAGCTTTCGGTGTGTCTAATGCCACATCAGAGCACACGCTCGTAAACAATAAATTTGTAAGAAAACAGGAATATTCACCGTAGCCGAAATCGGCGTGGGGTATATTACCTACATTGCCAAATTCAACGTTTACCGCCAAAATGTATGTGAACCGTCTCCATAATGCACAACTCAAAACCATTGGGCGAAAACTGGGATCACCTCCAAACTCCAACAGAAAAAGAAAACCCTCCACCGCGAACCCTATCTAACGCTTAATAACCCCACCAAACCCTACCAAAAAGCTTTCTAATATTCATCCAGACCATTACCTTACATCACCAATAATTCCTAGATACACATGTACCAGCAATCCATGATGCGAGCTGAAGAGATTCGCCGGCGTCGTCGTGAGGATCCTCCTACCACGCACACTGCCGTCAATAATATCTTGGCTGCTGCAGCAAGGGAGATGGAGGAAGCTATGCACGCGTCTCGTGGGAGTATGGGGGAGAGAGTCGTCGCTAGCATACAGACGGAACATGATCAGGGTAAGTTGGTGTCAAAATCTTTATTATAAACTACTTGTGCTTTTCGTATGGTTAGGTTAGGTTGAGATATTTACTCCTCCCTTGGTCAGAGATGGGGGTTTCCCGACAAACCGTCACTGACTGGGGTGATAGTGGAGAATGCAAATGTGTGCCCGCACCCTCTCAGTGGGAGTCTGACAAACCCCCCCACCCGCTCTAAGGTGGAGGACATCCAATGAAGTTTTGCAAAAAAAAAAAATAGTAAGGTTATAGGTAAGGAATATTTCGCCTAACGATGCTTTCTTTCTCCTTTTTTTAAGCAAACTACAAGACACTATAATGTATTATAAATATTTATAAACTATAAAGACCCGACTCGCGTAGGCGCGTTTTCAAAATAATATTTTCATTCTAAATTACGATTGAAATTTCCACAATTTCTTTCTTTCATCGATGAACATGAAAAAACTAAACTAAGTTGAATCGGTCCACGTTGTGACGATGTTTCATAAATACGCCAATTGGTTTTTTTTTCTTCAAATCTAGCGATCCAGCCCGGCGTCGCACAAGTGCAAAATAAATCTCTTCACTTTCTAAAGAAATCCAATTCAAATTTCTGACTTTTTTCCAGTGTATTTTCCAAATATTTTCTTCCGTACAATCTTAGTTCTGAGAATAAATTACAAACATTACAAAACACAAATATGACAAATCGGTCAAGCCGTTCTCATCTTTCATCGTTAGGCTACACATCAAGCTATACATTTCCAGTATAAGCAGATATCGCATTGTATGGGATTACCGTACAATACCGTAAATACGTGATTGATTATACCAACAATTCATACATTTATCTCATAAATATCATTATGATGGTAATTAGGATTGTTTTAGGAAATCTTGGCCTGATACTTATACTGTTTCTCCGTACGCTTAACGGTAGGTATATCATTATCTGTGCCCTTAGGGCAACAAGAATATTTGATCCATGAGAGGATGAAACCTGAGATTAATTAGTGTCCACGTCATATATTTTTGGGGTTCGGCAGCCAATTAGCAAAACGGAACCTTTATAATTCCGGCGTGTCCGTCTGTCAGTCTGACAATCTATGTTTGGATGTTACACAGCTCTTTTAACGACACTTAATTGATTTAAAATTGGGAGAGTTATTCTATGTTGCGATAAAAAATAGCGTAATATAATTAGAAAGAAGTAATGAAATAAAAAAAATGCCTAAGGACATGGCACACCGTATTCTATAGAAAAAGAAATAAATTAGAGTGTTGGTATTGTCGGTTCCTATAATTAAGAAAAAAATATTATTAGTATGACGTTTCCGACATATACTGTTACTCTTTTATGTATTTAGTGAGATACACACATAAATATTATATTGTGTTTCACTCTCTCTTAGTGAAATACTATAAAGAAACACGGGTATCTTTACAAAAAATAAAATCACAATCGTTCGTGCGCTAATATTCATTTGGTTTACGGAACACTTTACTGTGCATTGTTCGACACGAACTTGGCCGGATTTAAGTTTTTTTATTAGGTTGTCCCTTTTTTAAGCAGTTGAGCCCTTGATACTTTTATCTTAATCCCGAATCTATCATTTAATTTCAAGAGTAAAATTAAATGAATTAAAAGACGGAAATGGTTTAACATTACCCTGGCATTTTCCACAAAATACAGAAATTCATGGAAATGTGTGACATGAATAAATTCACAAAACACATTTTCTGTTTAATACTTTTCCTCTAGTTAATGACTAAATTCTGAATTAAACACAGTAGCACTCATCGATCGATGGTTGCCAGCTTGCCGAAGTTGACCCGCGGTTGTATGACCCACCATTACTTACCCGAGGCCCCTACGTGCTTCGGAAAGCTCAGAAAGGCTTTAGACCTGGCTGCAATGAGCTATTTGACAAAATTTAAATTTTTTGTCCCTCATCTAGATTACAAGAAAATATTCGACACATATTTTTACGTATACATTGAGTCAAAATGTCGCATGACGTCACCTGCCACCTGCCTACAGTTTATACTAGTTAATGACGTTACAAGCCCCCTCTCCTCAACTTTAATGCGCTTAATCTAAGCAGTTTTCCATGAATTTGAAAAATAAATTTTCTTGTAATCTAGATGATACATGTTCACACATACATTTAGATGATACTAAAAACTAAAGAACACCGGCGAGGGAATTGTTGATGAAATTATGAAGCGTCTACGTATGTCACCGTAATAGATACCAACGAAATAATTTACTATCAAATCAATCATAAGGCCTATTAAAGTCTGGAAAAAAAATCTTCATAATTGAGAGCTTAATTGACTAGAATATTGATGAAATAAATAATCATAGCTTTGTGTTTTTTTCTTTCTGGCTTGACTTCATGGCTTTTGGATTAGCTATACTTTTAATGTTGCCATGTAATATAAATCTTAGTCAAGTTGCTTAAAATGATTAGCTTTACATAATGTATTAATATACTTAGGAAATACATGTCTGCATCAGAATACAAATGTTAAAATAAACACGATTGTTTGTGCTAAGATTATAGCGGACATAGCCTATTATATAGACATAACCTCTAAAACTTAAAAATAAAATATCTTTAATTCCTGACTTCCTATAAAAGTATAACCAAAGAAAAAACTGTTCAGAAATTCAAACTCTATCTTTTAGATATTTTTCATATGCAGACGCAAAAAAAATGTCAACAAAAATTTGTTTGGGAGTTCGCCGGTGTTCTTTTGTCAAATAGCCCATTAGTAAATCTTAGACAGTTAAGTAAGGTGGGTTCTCAGCATGTCTGATAACCAACCATAACAAAGTTGTGGAGTCGCTCCATGTAAAATTCTGGTACTCAGTCGTATTCGATTGGACTGGAAGCCGTCCCAGCCGTCCGAAGTTAGGAAAAGGCCAGGCAGCAGGCGTAGCATGATCACCGTGGAAATGGGAATCATTTCTGCCGATAATAGAAGAATTAACGCTCGATATTGTAGACTATTGTCGACTGAAGAGTCGACCCATTTTTTCTCTTTATTCTTGACATTGTCGTGCAAAAACAAAAAAAAATATGTTTATACAATATCTCACTTTTTCGATTTTTCTGTAGACAAAATACGTTTCTATGGTAATAACTAATAATGCTAAGCGTGCACATGATAGCTATGATAAGCTCGTATGACCAAAATTTGGTGCTTAAACTTACACATACGTACAGACGCCAGCACATCAAGCTACGCCAAACTGTTAAATTTTCCCAATTGAACATGAACCTTATTCTGTTTGTCATAACGTTGAAAATCTATCAAATTTGACACATTTGGGGTAGATTGATGTGCTGGCCCCTGTATGTACAAGTACATACTTACAAAAATGTAAGAAACCTTTCTCCCAACAGTGGCTGCATCATCAACAACAGATGTCAAGGTTAACATTGAGGAAGAGCGTCCTAAGAAGCGGACCTCAATCCTGTCTCCAGAAGATGAAAGGCTCAGGGCCAAGAAGAAACCGATGACTGTACGCTTCCAAGATGATAATAAGACTGATGAGCGCCATAAGGTCATTTCGCCTGGTAAGTGCTTTATTTTAACAATTTTTTTCGTGTATATGTGACGGTTTTAAAAATGGTGCTAGTGGCTCTTTAGAAATAACATCGAACTAAGGAAGGTCTTCCCATCTCTTTAGAAATAACATCGAACTAAGGAAGGTCTTCCCATCTCTTTAGAAATAACATCGAACTAAGGAAGGTCTTCCCATATCTTTAGAAATAACATCGAACTAAGGAAGGTCTTCCCATCTCTTTAGAAATAACATCGAACTAAGGAAGGTCTTCCCATCTCTTTAGAAATAACATCGAACTAAGGAAGGTCTTCCCATATCTTTAGAAATAACATCGAACTAAGGAAGGTCTTCCCATCTCTTTAGAAATAACATCGAACTAAGGAAGGTCTTCCCATCTCTTTAGAAATAACATCGAACTAAGGAAGGTCTTCCCATCTCTATAGAAATAACATCGAACTAAGGAAGGTCTTCCCATCTCTTTAGAAATAACATCGAACTAAGGAAGGTCTTCCCATATCTTTAGAAATAACATCGAACTAAGGAAGGTCTTCCCATCTCTTTAGAAATAACATCGAACTAAGGAAGGTCTTCCCATCTCTTTAGAAATAACATCGAACTAAGGAAGGTCAGAAATAACATCGAACTAAGGAAGGTCTTCCCATATCTTTAGAAATAACATCGAACTAAGGAAGGTCTTCCCATCTCTTTAGAAATAACATCGAACTAAGGAAGGTCTTCCCATCTCTTTAGAAATAACATCGAACTAAGGAAGGTCTTCCCATCTCTTTAGAAATAACATCGAACTAAGGAAGGTCTTCCCATCTCTTTAGAAATAACATCGAACTAAGGAAGGTCTTCCCATCTCTTTAGAAATAACATCGAACTAAGGAAGGTCTTCCCATCTCTTTAGAAATAACATCGAACTAAGGAAGGTCTTCCCATCTGATTATAATATTGGTGTCTTCAAGGCTAGAGTGAATAGGAACCCTTTTTACTAAACATTAGCTGCGGTCTTACCTTGCGATTGTAATTAAGGTGGCTAGAGTGCGCTTCACCATCAATGATTGCATCACTGCTAACTGCTAACCATCAAGTGGGATCGTTTTATACATAACATCAGCTGCGGTCTTCCCGTCCGATTATAAGTTAGGGTGTAATCCCCGACCAGTAAACGCCAACATATCAAGCTACCCCTGCAAACTGTCAAATTTTCCCAATTGAAGATGTGTTGACTATAAAATAAAAAAAGTCAAAGAATTTTGACACATTGGGGTAGCTTCCTGTGCTGACCTCTTTACATCCATATATCGTCAGTTATGTTTAAGTCCCGTGTAATAGGGATCGAAGTTATTGCCCACAATCGGGCACGAAACCAGGACACCGGGAATGCCACTGAGAAATTTCTTAGGGAAAATCTCAGAAACATGTTCAATCATTGTCTTCATTCGTATTTCTATCGACAACAACCCCGTTGATAGGAAAAGGCGCTTGTAACAAGAGGGGATGACGGCAAAACCTCTTAAATGTATTTAAAGGGTCACAACCGGTTTATGTTGACATGATTAATGATGTACCTACTATAAATAGACCTCTAGTATAAATAGGCCTTACCCTACAGGCGTGGTTTATGTGTTTTTGAATAAAGAAAGATACGAGTAGATCTCTTGCTCGTTCATTACGTTGTTCAATACGTTCATTGTTCGTCCTTGATTCAACATTTCTGCACTGCATATTCTTCAACACTATGATATCAGCTGTAGGATGTCCCCTATAGTTTCCAATGAAACCGCTTGGAGGACCTTAACTTAGACCTTAGACCGCGATACTTGCATCCAGCTCAATCCTGTGGTCTCCATTCGAGAACTGAACTGAATATTATTCCTGATTTATTGATCTTACAAAAGTAACGTGTGCAAAGAGTTCTCCCTTCCCCCTATTATCACTTCGCGCATAGGGTCGCCACATGTCAGGCTTTTAAACAATTCTGTTCGGCCAACTTATACAAGTTAGTCCTGTTCATTTTTTGTTGGGATTATAGTCAACCTCACTTCGCCAAATGATCCCTAACAAAATGTTTGTCTGAGCGACTCACGTGACACGTGGTCACGCACTATTAACAGTTGAATAAGTCTTGGGAAGCAGTAATAATTACTCAAGTAAAAGTGCTTAATTTTAGTTTTTCCATCAAAAATCTGGGTATCATTCTGTCGGGGCAAAATGACCGGATTAATATGTATCTGTGTCCGGTTTTTTTTAAGCCTGTCAACCCTACTCGCGCGTTCCCATCGGAGCGTTATATAGGTTTTTATTTTAAATTTTAATTTCTAATGAGTTATGAACCTACCCAAAGGACTTATTAACCGCCCTGTGTGTGCATTTGAGAAATTCTCTAATGTTCTCTTGACTGTAATTAAACTATAAAAAATCATGGTTTCTATCTAACTAAACTAATGTTATTTTTTTATCTCATTAAGATAGATAAAAATGGTAATTTTCTCATGACATAATTTTGATTTTATATGAAACTTCAAAAAATGTCTTAAAAATTAACAAAATGCCGACGAAAAATCTCAACACGAAGATTGCAGACCAGACTCCTTATTACAAAATTTAATGTTACATTTAAGTACTTGTGTTCAAATCGATTTCAAATTTACGCTAATTAGCATTAATACCATAAATACTGACTAAAGAGTATTCATTTTCGGTGGCTAACACAAATACAACACGACCTTACTCAGGTATTTCCTAATTCGTTTTTAAACATTATTTTTTAACTTTTTTATTTATAAATACATCGTGACCAAGATAACCCTGATCTCCATATGGGGGGCCGTTAAAGCCTGATTAGGAACAATAAAACGACAGTTACTTCACCAGTTTGACGTCTAAGCCCTTGTTTCATTTTTGTACCAGCTGTTGCCCCGTCCGGAATTAGATAATTTATTGTTTTGCACGAAACCCTAATTATTTTCCTAAAATAAAGGTAGCCTTAGTTTCTCTTTATAACATCAGCTATCTGCCAGTAAGAATCCCGTCAAAATTGGCCCAACCGTTTCAGAGATTACCTCAAACAGACAAAAAAAAAACTAAGAACATACTGTGATTCTGACATCACAAACTTTTTAATTAAATTGTACAAAATACTAGCGACCCGCCCGGCTTTGCACGGGTACAAACATTTTTATTAAGATTTTACAGCATCCAAGTTTATATCTTATATCCACTTTTTCAGTACAATTTTACAAACCTTGTACTTATTGACAGTTACACACAACATAACAAAAAAAACGGGCCGTTCTCAAGTGCTCTGCGGACAAAAATTTGTGGCAATTCATTTTTTATTTTTACAGATAAATTATTTTATTTGTTGTCGTTCTTATGAAAACATCCTCCTCAGTGACCCTGGTAACTGAAAGGCTATCGAATGGATGTGATTGGTTGACAATAAGTTTGTTCAACCAATGGCAGCTAACATGTGATTTGACAGTCAAACGACAGATCAGAGAATAGGTCTCAGAATTTAGACGGTAGAATGGTTTTCTCATTCTTTGAACTAAGTGGGAGTAGTCCAATGGCTAAGGCGTCGGCCTGGTGATCAAGAAGTCATGGGTTGAACATGAACCCACTCGTAGTTGAAGGGGTTAACAAGACTATTAATAATTTGCAACCCACATTGCTAGTGAGCAACCGAACGAAAGTGGAATAATTATGGGTTCTAGATTCTAGTGTACTACATAATTGATTTAAAACTTTGCAAAGCATACGATTCAGAACGTAAGCGCGCAAAGGTCCATCATCGTTTGGCCTTTTGTGTATTGCGAAGGTCATTTTTTTAATGTTTTTTTTTTTTATATTCACTTTATTCCTTATCATAAAATATTACGCCGTCAAAGTCAAATTAGGTTGGTTTAATTTAATATACTTAAAAAAAAATATAAAACCACATGTTTTTTTTCCATTTTATACGAGCTGAAATTACAAAGCGTGTCGCGGTATCACAAAACATATTTTCAATTATTTTTATTACAAAAACACTAATTTTCTTTACTAATGATGTAGGTATAATTATTTTGTTTTTTTATTATATTTTAAATTAATTTTGAATGTCACGACGACCAAATGTCTAAAGTGAGTCCGGCATCGTAATAAAAAATCGTGATTTATATTTCCCTTCACTTAAAAATAAAAAGCTAAAACAAGATTCTCGGTATATGGGTTCATAATATTTTTTGCGCTTTATAACGAGGTGCATGTTTTGTAAAAAAAAGTTATTTTATCTCAAAATTTTATTTAAGTAAGTTAAATTTTGTTTCTCGGAACCAAGTTTTATAATTTTGTTAATAATACTGACACGGAAAATGATTTTTAAAAAGTGTAATGACTCCCGTTGCGTGGTGATTAACCTTTCCCTAATAGAATAGTAATTTGTTCAGAAATACTTAAATAACTTGTGTCCAGATCACGCAAACGTAGATTACGTGTTCAATATAATTATAAATCTTCATAGACAGTAAATTAAGTAAAATTAACATAAGACATCCGGTTGGTCATGAATGTAACCCTAAATTAAAACAATAATAAAAATATATTATAAAATCTTTTCTGCAGCTTAAGCTCATAAATATTCATGATATGATTTTAAAAGTTATTAAAAATTCCTTACTTGGATGTTTCAGACGAGAATTTGATTTGATTTTATTGTAATTTTACCTTTTATGGCGACGTTGAAAAGGAAAAAAAAAACACATTTAAAAGCAAACAATAATAAAATAACACGTATTTTAACCTTCTTTGTGCTACTCGGGTATTGAAATTAAAATAAGTCATGATGTCATTTTCAAAATAGATTGCAAATGAATTATAAAAACACTTTGTTTATAGTAAAATACGAAAATATTACACTGTAGATATGATGTGTGACGTTTAATTTATTCCTATTATTTTTATAATAAATATGTTAAGATTCTGACCCAAATAATCATTTACTTATTCCATTGCCGTTCATTAAAACTTGTCTTTAATTAGTTTTTTTTTTAAAGGACGTAGGTACCTATCATTTTTCTTCAAGATTTGTTGCAAAACTAGATAATTTATGATATTCTATTTCTTAGAAGTTATTTAATGTTAGTTTCTAAAAGGAATGTGTCCTTGCAGTCGTATCGGCCCTTGCACAACGATGTTTTAGATTGGATCGTTGATAATTATTTCCATCGAATAACAATACGATTTATGAAGTTAAACTATTTATATTACAATGTTTGTTATTCATTCAGCGGCCACATAATGAACACATTAACAATGTGAATGAGTATGCAGCTGCTTATATAAAGCAAATACCACCTTTTTATATTTATACTTCGTTTTTAACCGCCGCCATTTTCGAATATCAAACATAAGCTCTCGGACCAATTCTTGTTTTTTATTTTAGAATAGGGCGTTGCTAAAAATTCCGAAATATGCTAACATACAAATTATTTTAAGCAGAAACACGTTTCGAAAATTGTATAAAACGAATTCTCCTGCCCTTAGTCATCCGATTTCTTTTTAAGTTGACATTTAAATTGTAAAAGCGCGGATTCCTTAATAAAAAAAATGCGGAATATCAACTTGAGAAATAAACCTTGTCATTTCTCGATATAATGGAGAAAAAAAAAAGAATGCAATATTGTTTTATTCATGTTTAACTCTTTAATTTTGAAATGTCAGCGGGAATAATTATTGTGTTTTTTGTTCGTGTTCGAAAGTATAATTACAGTTAAGTTAAGTAGATTTTATTTGTCGACTTTATTATGCAAATATTTCTTGTTTTAAATTGTCTGTCGTTTGATTGATCTCGTTTGCTTATCAATATAATTTATTTTAATATGTTTAATTAATAAAACCGGTTAACTATTCTACCCAATTAGATGTTTCACATTTTATTATACATATATTTTTCTAATTAAATGACAGTTTTTTTTTAAGATTTGATTCGTCACATAAGTTATCATTAGCGTAATACGCAATCACCTTTTGGCGTTAAAAAAAATACGATTACATTTTTTAATTTACGCGATGTCATAATTAAAAATTGACTGCGAGAAAAATAAACTTAACGAAGAAGAAGAAAAAAATAATCGAATAATGATATAATTAAACTCCCATGCAGGTTCGCGCTGTGATTGGACGATAAAAAAAAGTTGTTCAGACAGATTGAATACATTAACATACTAATGAGAAAATGAAAAAAAAAAAACAAATAAAAGTACAATACATTATCTGCAAATGTTATGGTTCCTGTATGCATATTGTACCTATGTAGCTACCTGTCCATGTAATCTGTCCATTGATGGATTATTATCGAGGACTGGACTGTCATGGACAAACTACACGGTTAGCGCAGTTAGGAAAGGTTCATATCTGACGGAACATGCGTCGCGTATTATCGGTTGCGTAACGCCAGAACAGACAAATGTATAGAAAAACACTTGACGGTTCACACTCAGCAGATGATGCGTTAGTGCGTCGAGGTACATAGTCACAAACGCTCGGCGCATGTTCCGTCAGATATGAACCTTCCCTAACTGAGAGCTTTTCGCACAGAATATTGGAACTGAGACTGGCCTGTTGGTCAAGTAGTTAGTGGACTTAACTGCTATGCCGGAGGTCGTGAGTTCGATTTCCACCCTAACAAATGATTGTGTCATGAGCACGATAATTTGTTCTGTGTCTGGGTATAATTTATCTATAATATTATATATATATTTAGAAATATACATATAAGTATGTTTATCAGTTGTTAAGAACCCTTAACACAAGCTCTGCTTAGCTTGGGACTAGATGACTTTGTGTGCGAGTTGTGGAATATTTATTATTATTAATTATTTTTTATTTGTGTGGTCTTATGTTACTTTTTCCGGGTCTGGCCATTTGTGTGTGTTGGTTTAAATGTGTGTAAACGCACTCATGACAAGAGAAATTCTTTGTGCGAGGCAACGATTTTTTGTTTGTTTAACTCGTCAACTACAGGAATTCCAGTCACAATTAAATTGCCCATTGTTCGCGGAAGCCGGCTTCGGTTCGAAACCTAAATAAGAACAAGAATTAAATGTGTAGAAACATTTGCATAGGTTCAAAATCAAAATTGAAACTAATTTATTTAAATTTGACTGAGAAACGGCACTTTTTGCTCGTAGAATAGAATACTTTTTACTGTACACGATAAACACTTTCAAATAGTAACTTAAAGAGCTAAATAGGGTGTTACAATGGGTGGCCTTATCGCTAAAAGCGATCTTTTACAGCCTACAGGTAATCGTTACCGCTTTTTAGTGGTTTTTTCCTGGGAGGAAGAAGAAGTAGCGCAACGAACTCCCCCAGCAAGGTTAATAATGCTGCTTACTCCTATCTTGTGCTACGGGCAGTATTTTAAAAAGACGTATCATTCAGGTCACCGTCATTCATTTATTCATTGATTCTTACGATAAAATAAATATTCCACGACTTTTTACACAATGCTGTCTAGTCCCAAGCTAAGCAAGCTTGTGTTATGGGTAGGGAATGCAATCTCGTACGAGATTTCCGCCTAGCGAGATCTCGCGAGACTCAAAACCCAGTCTCGCAAATTACGGGATCTCGCGAGATTGGGAGAATCGCAATTAAAACATATGCAAATGCTTGTTTTAAGAACTAGTAATTGACATGATATGTAATTAAATAGAAACTGCGTTGCTTATTTATAAAAATAATGTAAGTTTTATTTTAAAAATCAACAGAGTACTTATTATTTTGTCTCTAACTCTAATAACATTTGTTTATGTCTATAATTATTATACCTACTGTAGCTAATCAGTATTATATAGTAATCAAATTCTTACAATATTGGTAACATAACAATAATTATCTATATTTAGTCTTTTGTAAATTATTACTTTAGTTTCAATAATTAAGAGTAATAGGAACATTACTTCTGGTAAATAAATACAACAAAACAAAAACTTAACTTCACAAGTTCTTAAATAAATGTTGCGAGATCGTATTAATCAAATAAAAGAAGTTTAAAGTAGAAGTCAGATGAAGTTATCAAGGTACGGAAAGGCAAGTTAGTTTGTCTGAAAATGGCTTCTCAAAAATCATGTCGAGAGTATCATCTGACAGACGACTTCTGATTTTGCAGGGTATTTGGCATGCAAAATCAGAAGTCGTATGTCAGATACGCCAGGCGCGGCCGCACGGCCGGCCAGGATTCAATTTGCGCGCAGCCGCGCTATGAAATAGACATCGTCACGCTGCATTTGTCGATCTCGTTATCTCGCGAGATCTCGTACGAAATTTGACGAGATACAATCTCGTAAAATATGGCCGAGATCTCGCGAGATCGGGATCTCGGCGAGACGAGATTGCATTCCCTAGTTATGGGTACTAAACAACTGATAAACATACTATATATTTTGACGATGCAGATGCAACTTTAATGTTTTCGCTGCCCCGCAATGTAGGTAAGCAACGAAAATCACTTTGCCTACACTGTGTATTCTTCTTTACCTGTAAATTTTATACTTTATAGCACATACATACAAAAATTACTGATACAAAAATTGACAAAATTTAGTTATCTAGTAATAAAAAAATAAATAAATATTCCACAACTATTTCACACAAAGCCATTTAGTCACAAGTTAAGAAGAAGAAGAAGCTTGTGTTATGGGTACTAAACAGCTGATAAACATACTTATATTTAAAGTTAAATTAAAACATTTAAAACTAGTTATTGTTAAAAAAAACATAGCAAAGAAGGTCGAACCTTCTGGTTACGGAGATTTAAAAGGTCTAATACAAAAAATAATATCACAATGACACGACTCTCGGCTTCGGTAAGCGTCATTTCACACTCTAAACAGGATGTTAGGTAGGAGCATGGACTGAGACAATTATTAATCGGAGGGTTGGAGTCTTTTACTAGGATTCAACCAAATACCCCATGTCCATTTTGTATCTATACTAATTTTATAAAGAGGTAAAGTGTGTGTGTTTGTGACGTTGTAGAGGGTGATCTCTGGAACTACTGAACCGTTTTTGATCAATATTATACGAATTAGAAAGCCATATCGGTTGTTAGTGTTATAGGCATTATATTGCATTTTTATTTTTAAAACTAATTTCGGGGTGGTGGGACGCAGACGCAAAGTGTTGGTAATGAATAAAGGAATAATTGGAAGTCGTTTTTTGTTATTTATATGTATTA
This sequence comes from Euplexia lucipara, assembly GCA_921972225.1. Classification (NCBI taxonomy): domain Eukaryota; kingdom Metazoa; phylum Arthropoda; class Insecta; order Lepidoptera; family Noctuidae; genus Euplexia; species Euplexia lucipara. The sequence continues at coordinate 17,579,054 of OV179160.1, forward strand.
AATCCAATTGTTCTGTATAAAATGAAAGAAAGAAAGAAAATATTTTATTTGGACGCACAGAACATAAAAGAATAACAATACAGATAATAAAAAAAACAAGAAAATATTAAAAAACTAAAGACCTAAATAATAAAAAGACTTGTGCGAGACCAAAAAGGCGCCTATCTCAGCATTAGCTGCGACATTTAAAGAAAATGACATAAGTAAAGAAGTCCTTTCAGACTAATTTCACCAAATGCCATTACTAATTTAGAATAAGGAGAAATTTCTGATTACAACAGAGGTATTATTAGAGATTTCTGATAATTAAAATAAAAAATCTTTAAAAAATCACATCTTAAATCTAGAAAAATTTGTCGGCTCGTGCACCGAACCCTGTTTGTAAACGGGGCAAAAGGAGTATATTTTATGACTTAGGGCGGCATTGTCTAGTTTCTGCCTACCTCCATAGATCCAAAGTGTGACTTTAGTTTATGAAATGAAAAATTCTTTATTCAGATAACTAAAGATCCACTGTGTTAGTAATTACAAAACATGACTTACAACTATTGTTAGTAAAGCAATAAGATATTGGTGATTCAGGACAAAACATTTATTTTATTACCATCCTCACCATCTTTATTAAAATTGGAGAGGTAACAATCCTCTGCTATTATTTCGAGGATGCTGTTGTTAGTTTCTCGTACCACAGTATAAATATTAGTACAGTAGGACGAGGCCCCTCACTATGGGCCTTATGAGTAAGCTCAAATTAGCCCAACGAGCTATGGTGAGGGCTATGCTCGGAGTCTCTCTGCGAGATCGAATCAGAAATAAAGAGATCCGTAGAAGAACCAAGGTTACCGACATAGCCCAGCGGATTAGCAGGTTGAAGTGGCAGTGGGCAGGGCACATAGCACGGAGGACTGATGAACGATGGGGTCGAAAAGTTCTCGAGTGGAGGCCATGTATCGGCAAGCGCAGTGTAGGACGTCCACCCACAAGGTGAACAGACGACCTCATTAAGGCCGCGGGAACGCGCTGGATGCGAGCCGCTTCCAACCGGTCTTATTGGAGATCTATAGGGGAGGCCTATGTCCAGCAGTGGACTTCCCATGGCTGAAATGATGATGAGGACGAGGCCTTTGATCTCTGGAAAAATGCCGACAACGTCTACACGCCTTAGCCCTGAATACTACCTCCCGAACTACGAACATCGTTTTGTTTGCAGTTCGGAAGCGGCTTTCCCGCGTATCGCCCCTGACACCCCACACGATTGCCCTGTCTAGACGGCTTCGTCGGACGACTGTAGGTTTTTAGACTGTGATCGTACGCTGCTTAGTAGAGTAGAGATGCAGTCTTCGTAGAAATGTAGTCGTCGTTTATGAGTGTTTGTAGCTAGTAAGAATAACAATAAAAACGTTTTATATCAAACGAAGCCATCAGCCGATATTGTAGCTAGAAACTCGACAATAGATCGCTCGCAAGACAATAATTTAGTATAATTTCCTTTCACAACATTTTGCACAATCATGGGCCCGCACTGTTATAAAACCATTGTGGTATATGTTTTACCTCCACTATTGTTCATTATTTACGTACCTTCATTATTTTAGAAGACTCGCTTTTCCGTACTGTTTTGCCCGTATATTTTGACATATTACTTTTGGTAATCAGAACAAAATTATAGTAAGACTAGCACTCCGCCTGCGACTTTTTCCGCGTGAATTTTGTACTTTTTCCTTCGAACTTAAACGTCCTCTTAAGTCTTCAAAATAAGTAAAAAATAAGCAGTTTTGAAAATATAATATAGCCTAGGTTAATCGGTTATAATATAGCTTCCTAATGGTATTTTTTTTTTTTAAATAGTTGAAGAGTTTTCAAGGTAAATCCTAACAAACAAACAACCAAAAAAATCTTTTTTCGCTCTTTGTAATATTAGAATTGATGTGTGAACTAGAAACATTTTAACATGTTAGTTACAGCAATATTATAAACGTTTTCGTTACCTTTAATACAATCTGATAGTCTTTTTTTATTTATGAGTCACAATGTAAAACCCGACATTGCAAAGTATTATTATAACATTTATGTATATGTATAAAATAGACAATAAAAAACGTTCGCCTCGTGTGAACGTACCGAGACAAACAAAGAAGTTTTTTATCATTACGAAATTATGATGACTTGGGTAAAGTTCTGTTTGATTAATTTCCTATGAATAAATGGTCTATGGTCTACTTGGCACAGTAGAAAAGTATACAGGGTGTCTCATTCAAATCGGTCAGTATGGGAATGTCTGAAACTATAAGACATACGAAGATCTGTTCTGAGGAACCATGTCATCGATTTTAATTACAAGAAAAACTGCATTTATACATTTTAAAAAACATCTGTACTCCGTTCGGGAATAGAACCCGGTTATTTTGAAAAAAAAAAAAACCTACACAATTTCTATTTAGATATCGATTGTGTAGGTCTTAAGCAGTAAATGTCTGTATGAAACATGATGTCTAAAATGAATAAAATGCATTGTTTCCACATACTTTAATTTATTTTAGTAGGTGCTCGAAGTGACCACGTTTACAATATTACCACAATAGTACAGATGTTTTTTAAAATGTATGAATGCAGTTTTTCTTGTTATTAAAATCAATGACATGGTTCCTCAGAACAGATTTTCGTATGTCTTAAAGTTTCAGACTTTCCCATACTGACCGATTTGAATGAGACACCCTGTATACGTTAGTTGCTTAGGACCAAATACATTAAATACTTGTCTTACTATAGACGGAGCATTACGAACAACTATTTTATCCTAGGACTTGCGTCATTGTGGGGACAAGTCTATGAGTTTAATTAAGTACACTCCACTGCCGCTCCCATATTGCTATACTATTCTAGATGGCGTTACTGAGATATGGGATCAAAGATTTTCTATGACATTTTCTAGCATGTCTTCTGTACAAGTATTTTAAATCTCTTTGCTTAGGGACTATATATAGCTGAAATGTGTAACTGAACTAGTTTTTGACATTTTGGCGTCGACCTAACGTAGCGCGGCTGTCTAGAGTGCTAAATTAAAATGATTATAATACTAGGAACAGGTAGTTAGGCCATTAACAATGCGCGTCATAACGATCTGTATCCTTCTTAGATCTGTCTCGTACAAATTGCGCGGGAAGAGAATACTATTAGGCTATGGTCAAACTGCACGGATTTTGTCTACAGAAGAATCGCCAAAATGATATAATAATAATTTTAAAAACATTTCTTTTGTTTTGAGCACGACACTGTCAAGAATGAAAAGAAAATGTGTTGATTTTTCAGTCAACAATAATTTACAATATCGAGCATTATTTCTTCTCTAATCGGCAGAAATGTTTCTTCCATCTGTCACTTGTGTCGATTCTTCAGTCTACATACGCGTTTCTTTCTACGGAGATCATGCTACGCGTGCTAGGGCGATGACACTGACGGGTGACGGTCGCGTCTGCGCGCGTCTATTAAGATGGAAGCGCCATCCCGCCAGCTTCTCCCGCAAGATTATTTTTTTGTTGTGTTCTCTGCAAAGTCAGGCTATACACCACCTATTACTGATCATATTTGCGTAATCAAAAGTAAAAAAAAACGAAATTCAATTTTTCTGTTTATTTAAACTTAAATAACAAAAACAGCTGTTGGAGGCGGGGCATGCTGGAGCGAGATCATGCGAACGTGAGCGAGAGATGACGATCAATTAATACTACTAGGTATGTCATGGATAGCCTGTACAATATTTCCAGAAATTGGGTGACTTTTTGGGATATAAACAAACGCTAATAACTTTGCTGTTTATGAATATTATTTATTGAACTTTACAAATATATTTAGAGCACCGTCAGAATAAGCCCTTTTTAGTATTTGTTAGTACTAATTAAAAATTAGTGGTGTAGGTGTATTGAATAAAATATGATTTGCGACCGTCGTACGAAAAGTTAACATAATTATAATCATTCAAAATCATTAAGACAAGTGTCCAAGGTCATGTAATCTCTTTTAATAATTAATTCATGAAATAGTACATTATGATATAAGTGCGGTAGGTTGATAATTACAGCCGAGGCAATATTGCTAGCCCGAGCAGCAGGCGAGGGCTACAAGAAAGCAGAGGCTGTAATTATCAAAGCGCACGTATGCCATACAACGTTTTTTAACATATTTGCGAGGAAATAAATAAAACTCGGACTGAAATTTTCAAATAAAAACAATACAGCGAAAAGAAAAAGCGCGCGGAATAATTTTAACTTGATCACAAGTTGGCGCGCGCAAAAGTTTTTTTTTTAATCAAAGGCACAAAAACAGTATTACTAATAAAGTAAATTAATTAATATTTTTTTTGTTTTGGTTACTAATGGTTGTAATTTATTGTCAAAATTAATTAAATTAACGAATTAAATGTTTATTTTTTATATTATATCTCCCAAAATTAATTTTATTCATAAAATGTTGACCACTTTTCTGACATAAAAACTCTTTACTAAGATTTTAAAAAAGGAACCGTTCGTTTTAAGTCGGATCATCATGCAAACCGTGCGTTTTACATTACCATTACCACGCACTAGTGCGTAATGAGATACATTACGATACTGAATTTGGCGGAATAAGAGACCCTTTACGAGCAAATGTGTTATAAAAGTCATTTAATGGGGTTTTACTTAACTTAGAGGGTTGTATTGGTAATTTTAATTATTACTTATAGCTCGGATAAACCATATTATTTACGGTTGCGAATTATGTTTTAATGAACATACAATCTGACACTGAGCGGCAAACTGCAGAAAAACACAAGAAAATTTGATTTTGGCGAGCTACCCTATCACATTCACATTTAGGCCGAGACTCGACCAAAGCGGAGACGAGTACAGGGGGTCGAGTCTGCTATTGCAATCGTGTCTCAATGACCGGTCAATGATCGATTTTTGACGTATTACGTCAAATTATGACACATTTCTCATACAAAAACTGTCAAAGTTGTCAAATATTCGATCAATGACCGGTCATTGAGACACGATAGCACACTCGAGCCCCAGATGCCATGTGCTTGACAACCAATCAGCTTGCGTCATTTTGACCGCTCAGTGCTTAGTTTCAGCGTAATGCAATATCCTATTGACAAATTACAAGACATCTCCTATCGTCTTCGCTTTGGTGGAGTCTCGCCCTTATACAATGAATAGGAAGTCACGCGATTCGCGACAGCTTGACACGTTACTTGACAAAGCAGCACGAGTGAATTTCGTCCTGCATCCCGCGCGAGTATCCATTCAGTGTGGCCAGGATTTAATATCTGTTTGTTTTTATAACCTTTACAAATTGGCTAAGGAAAAATACACTGGGTATTAAAAATGATTTAACGTCTCTAAAAAACAAAACAAAATCGCGGCGAGTTGAAAAGCTGCAAGAAACGGTACTTTAAAAATAAAATGCAGACGATAAAAAAATAGTCATTGTCTACACAATTATTATGACCGGATTTTGTCTAGAAAAATGTTAACGAATTGTTTGAAGAACAAATGTATATATTCTAACGGGCAAACATAATTAATGGAAAGTGCTAATTTGTATGTTTGTTCGATATTTCCTCGTTGGTCTATTAGTCGCAAGTTCTACTGCTAAGCATAAGGTCCCGGGTGCGATCCCTGGTCGGGCAGAGATTTATTGAGCTTTTCCATCTAGAATTTCTTATTATTAGCCCGGAGTCTGGATTCGTGTCCGATTAATGACAATAGGCTCGCCTATTACACGCAACTTTAACACAACAAGCGTGATATTTTTTTAATTTGATTTTTTCCACCATTTAAAGCGATGGTAACAAAATAATTTTGCGATTCTTACTGACCATGGGACACCATCTGTTCCTCTTATTACAATCAATTAAGTCTTGTATCAATTATGAGCTGACACATGTCTCCTAATTATCTTTTTATTTTGTTTACTGAAATTAAACTTCCTTATTCATCAGAGGAAACATCATTTCGTTTTAGTGTTCTTAACTTTTTTTTCGTCTTGTAATCGATTTACTACTGGTCAATGCCTATTCATTCTCGCTCAGAGAAAAAAATTGGCTTCGCTTCTGTAAAAATGTTCAAGTGTAAACTTGGGTGGAGTGAACGTAAATAAACTAGCATAATAAGAATGTGACGACAGCTTACTTCGCCTTCACTTCACCTACATTATAGCACGAGGAGATTTTTAAAGAAACGCACTGTAATAATCAACTGTAAGTACGCCAATATTTGTTCAATAGAAAATAATATTATAGCAGTTACCATTGAGCTTAACAATAAGGTATACGTTATAAGAAAGAAAAAGGGTTGTTGTCTATGCCGACGACCGAAATTTGGCGGCAAACAGAACGTTTTAGTGACAATTAGTAAGTACTGTAAAAGTTAAAGTAAATAACGTAAATTCTATTCCTATGTGTATTATTACTTTGTTTAATGACAGTATAGTCCGAGGCCCTAATACAAAAAGTAACGTTATTTTCATCAATTTTTTATTTGAAAATACAACAATCCTATGGCAATAAGGTTTAACTTTTAAAATAAGGCACGAAAAGCATCATAAATAAAGTCTTAAAAATGATTAAATATCACGTTTGAAACATGTATTTAAATTGTTCAAACTTAGGTTCTATTTACGTCATCCGTTCTTGCTAAACACACTGGCCTTTCCTTCGTAGGTAATACACCACAAAAAAGGTTGGTGTTTTTGGGGATGAAATCCAATTAGGTATACTCACAATGCGTCATCGCTAGTCGTTTTTTGTTTAAACAAATGTTGTAACATAAAATAAACACTGGTCTGGAAAGACATAACTGGAGATAAATTGGGTCTTCTTTTCATGAGCCAGTGACTTAAACTGGTGTCAGGGTTTTTATAATAATAATAAACCATTTATTTCAGGTAACAAAGACCCATAGATGAATGCCTCAACCTAAAAATACATACTAATGACACTTTTGTTAGTATATTCCTAGTAGTTTTTAGTTAATTTTATACCGCCCAAAAGCCTCTTGGCTTCACATGCCGCGTCAAGAAATATCTCAGGCTTCCTCACGACGTTTTTCTTCACCGGTTTTGAAGCAAGTGATAATTATGCAATACGCAAAGTCAGATGTGCTGCATTGGGTTCGAACTCGAGACCTACGAATTGGCAGTCCGCCGAACACACCACTAACCTAAGTCTAACCTTTCGGAGAACAAAGGTGTGATTTATATTGTATGTATTTGCAAAAAAAAAATATACTGAACCCAAAAACCGGTTTCAAAAATGATCCACATTCATTAAAAAAACTAGTTGCCAAGCGAGACAGTTCACTGCTTCCTGATTCATTCATTTCATACAAATTACATCATAATTAATTCTCGTGTAGTTGTAGATGATGTTAGATTAAATATCATGAGCACAATCGTTTAAAACTGGTTATTTGTCCAAAAGAGTTTGTAGTGCACGTGGTTAGGGTAAAAAAAAACCAAGGATTTTTGCTATATAGTGTTTTTGAACTGGATCACTGTATGATTTATTACTTTTAGTTCTGTATATGGCGAAACGTGGTTGGAGTGGACGTATATTTGTTTAGGAGACTTTGAATGTCCTATCTAAATTATAGAGAGAGGGACCTCTAAGTACCTATATCTTTTATCGAAGTATAGGTTATTTTTTTTACTATAGTTCAATTTCTTAGTGAAAAAAATGTTTCAATTAATCTTGTATGACTACATAATTGTATGAAAGTAAACGAAGCAAAAGAAGCACGTAAAAATCTGTAGTCTCCGACTACCCTCATGGGAAAAAGGCGTGAGTTTATGCATCTATATATGTTTCAATGAATTTACTCAAACCAGACATACTTACACGAAAGCAAATTAATATGTGAATCTTAGGGTCGGTACATATCTGACGGAAGATGCGCCGAGCGTATGCGACGAAGTACCTCGACGCACTTACGCATTGGTTGAGTGTGAAAGGTTGAATGTTTTATTTGTCTGTTCTGGCGTTACCGTCGTCAGATATGTACAGACCCTTAGATGCACTGAATTACGGAAACGTTGACCAACACACACCAACGTCAATTCGAAAAGCGAGACGATCCTGTACCTAGTCCATAGTACATCAATAACTAAGTGTATGTTATTGATTACTGGGCCCGCCGCCGCCCGAACACGTTGCAAGGAGCGGAACACGGAAACGTCCGGGACTGGGGGCGCCTAACTTGATATAATTTGACGTGCAGACATCGCGCTGACGTTTTAATTTTAATTAATATTTCAATAGTCGCAGTAAAACTCTGCCGTCTTAAATATTATCGTTTTGGTACAAGCTTTATTAGAAAACAGGTGAACCCAAAACATTATTTAAAATGTGTTGCGCTTTGAACTTTCACATTAGAATAGAATAGAATATTTATTTGCCAGAAACATGGCACATTAAACTTCTATTACACCCCTAATTCGGAAAATACAAATGCGATGTTTTTATTATTCACGGAAAAACAGCTCTTACCTTGTAACATGGAAGGGGGCAGGACAGGACATAATGTGTCCCTAGAAAAACCTGATGAGAATTCCTGGAAATTTCAAGCTAACTAAGCTTCGCAGTCGGCTTTATATTACTTTCTACTTGTAGGTACTATAATTATAATGACTGGTGCTCGCTTATTCGATATAAACTTTAACTATGTATGTCGGCTTCCCTCGAGCCGAAATGTATGTAAAATCTCACTCTCCTCCGTGTACGCCAAATTCTTCAAAAGTGAACCAAAGTTTTTACTTAGCGGATTAATATATGGGAAATGATTTATTCGCTCCCTATGACATGGGACTTAAACATAACTGGCGAAATCTGGATGTACCTAAGCACACCTCTTCCTGACTCTTCGAAGACTACAGGCGTGATGTTGAATGTATGTGGAGTTATTATTTTCCGTGTAACAAAAACTTACATTACCGACCTAACCTTTCTGAAGCACACCACCCATAAGATCAGTGATTGTTCTTCTAGGGCGGCTCTTCCTGGCGTCAAGTTCAAAAAGTGTAGGTCATTTACACCTGTCTTTTTCGTTTTGTTAGTCGCCTTTCCTTCATTCTCTCAACGTGATAATGATTCTGATACTGCTGTCCTGCATCATCCCACTACTGGGTTAAGGCCTTTCCCCATGACTGCCAGTTTTTTTGATCCAGGGCTAAAGTGGGTCACTGATAATTTGATTTGCCCAGCTCGTCCAACCATCTTCTTCAGGGTCATTTCGTCGCCATTCTCTCAACGTGACCAAGCGTTTAAATCTTCCTTTAGAGCTATCAAGGAAAAATATTTCATGTACAAAGTAATAAAGCCCATTTATAACCCGGTTTCTTTTATTTTTGTCTACAGGTACCATCATTGAACCAAGCAAACATGAAGACACAAAACACGGCGGTATCAAAGTGGTGCAGTTGGCAGTACTGCAGAAACCAACCAATAACGAACAGGACGATTCTGACGGTGAGCCTTTTTTAGGTATCAACACTTTTATTATTTTTATTCATCAACATAATCATCTCATTGTCATCAATACATACAGACAACGCTATACACGGAGTTATAGAGACATATGTACAGCACAAACTACCTTGCTTAATTTATGTACAAATTTTACTATGAGAATTGTAAATTAAACTAACTATAGAACTAAAAAATATTAAGAAAATCAAAATTCATATTCAAATTAAGCTGAGAATGAACACTTCTTGAACGTCAAAATTACGTAAGGCTGTCCTCTAAAAAGCCTGCCTTCCGCGGAAAAAATAAACCTCAAATATATCAAATAAATCCCTATTCAAAGGCAAAGTCTATCTCATGTATTTCAATTAAAATTTCACTTGAACTATAATGATCCTGCTCATCACACAAACATTTGTTCTTGGGTGGGAATCGAACCCACTAGACTAACAGGCCGGTGGTTCCCTACTAGGCCAAATCCATACTTTTGAAACATAAAATACAAACCTTATCAATAAAAAATAGAATAATCAATACGTATTAATCGCATAATGAAGCTAAAGAGTTCGTTTGTTTTCTTTGAACACGTTACTTTCAGAAACTACCAGTCGTATTTGAGAAACTCTTTAACATTTAATAACCCAACTCTCGAGGAATATTAGACATCATGCTAAACGCGGATGGAACCGCAGGGCATGACTAGGTGTAAACATAAACAGTCTACATTCAAAAACTCACAATCATTGCTCACCGACCCCGCCTGTAACTAGACCTTAAACTAACCAAGTAAATATTTTGAACAGAGAAAGGTGGAAACAAGAATTTGGATGATGATGAGGAGACAGACTCCAGCGGTTCGGTGTCGGACTCCGCGACCAACGACGCGCAGGAGGGACGCCCTCATGTCTGTGACGTGTGCGACTTGAGGTAACTATAAATTAATTAATTCTACAACTTTTTACACAACGTCATCTAGTCCCAAGCTAAGCAGAGCTTGTCCATGGGTACTAAACAGCTGATAAACATACTTATATATTTCTAAATACATAAATAAATAAATTAAAGTAAAGAAGGTAAACTGTAAACTAACTAACTGTAACTCTGGAAGGTAGACTGGTAGAAAATGCCTAAGGCATTAAGTCCGCCTTTGTACACTGTCTTTTACTAGTGCATAAAGTTTTAACAAATAAATAAATTACACCCAGATACAGAACAAGTGATTGTGCTCATCACACAAACATTTGTCCTAGGTGGGAATAGAACCCACGACCTCCGGCATTGCAGTCAGTGTCACTAACTACTAGACCAACAGGCCAGTCAAACTATCACTATATTATTTATCGACTGGGGGAAGGGGTCTTGTAGCTAAATAATATGAGCACCACGGTTGGAGTAATAGGTAAGCGAGGCTTCAGAAGTCAGTCCTCTGTATTATCTGCGCCCTCCCTGGAAGGAGGATGCAGATGTTGGTATATGGATATGTCCATTCATAACATTCCGGGATTCTTTTATGACTCTGAAAGCACGTTAAGCTGATGCTTGTGCTTACGTTATGTTTTTTTTTTAATTCTTCTCTTTTGTAAAGATGTATGATAGACAGACGGTGCTGATTCCCCGGTTGTTAATCGTAGATTTTTGACAGTCAGTACGAGCAGGTCTATGTTAGGTTGGGAGCCGACCCTTGTTAAGAATAAACGATGCAAAATTTCATCGCATTTTCAACTTGGGGGATTCAATCATGTGATGAGCTCATAGTATTCAAATGAGTCTATCCTACATATTTTTAGGATTAGGATTGAGAACGTTACTCCGCATTTATTAATATAGGGGCCAATGATCAGTAGATTCCTTACTCATTAATAAGCGTAAAGTCAAGTTCAGTCAGCGCTAATCTTCAAAATTTAAATTCATGAGAAATAATTACCGACAAATTGCTTTGCAGTTTGACAGTTGCTAATTACTGATTTAAAATGTATAACATTATAACTTTATAAATCGTTCTAAAACAAGAGGGTTCTTTGGTTGTACCTTTTACCTACTTTCTGCTGACGTGAGGTCCGCCCGCAGGTTCCAGCGCTCGTCGCACCTGTCGCGCCACAAGCTGACGCACACGGGCGAGCGCCCCTTCACGTGCGGCGGCTGCGGCCGCTCCTTCGCGCGCTCCGACAAGCTGCGCGTGCACACCAAGATCTGCGAGAAGGTAACGTTCGGGTCCGCCCGCAGGTTCCAGCGCTCGTCGCACCTGTCGCGCCACAAGCTGACGCACACGGGCGAGCGCCCCTTCACGTGCGGCGGCTGCGGCCGCTCCTTCGCGCGCTCCGACAAGCTGCGCGTGCACACCAAGATCTGCGAGAAGGTAACGTTCGGGTCCGCCCGCAGGTTCCAGCGCTCGTCGCACCTGTCGCGCCACAAGCTGACGCACACGGGCGAGCGCCCCTTCACGTGCGGCGGCTGCGGCCGCTCCTTCGCGCGCTCCGACAAGCTGCGCGTGCACACCAAGATCTGCGAGAAGGTAACGTTCGGGTCCGCCCGCAGGTTCCAGCGCTCGTCGCACCTGTCGCGCCACAAGCTGACGCACACGGGCGAGCGCCCCTTCACGTGCGGCGGCTGCGGCCGCTCCTTCGCGCGCTCCGACAAGCTGCGCGTGCACACCAAGATCTGCGAGAAGGTAACGTTCGGGTCCGCCCGCAGGTTCCAGCGCGAAGTCGCACCTGTCGCGCCACAAGCTGACGCACACGGGCGAGCGCCCCTTCACGTGCGGCGGCTGCGGCCGCTCCTTCGCGCGCTCCGACAAGCTGCGCGTGCACACCAAGATCTGCGAGAAGGTAACGTTCGGGTCCGCCCGCAGGTTCCAGCGCGAAGTCGCACCTGTCGCGCCACAAGCTGACGCACACGGGCGAGCGCCCCTTCACGTGCGGCGGCTGCGGCCGCTCCTTCGCGCGCTCCGACAAGCTGCGCGTGCACACCAAGATCTGCGAGAAGGTAACGTTCGGGTCCGCCCGCAGGTTCCAGCGCGAAGTCGCACCTGTCGCGCCACAAGCTGACGCACACGGGCGAGCGCCCCTTCACGTGCGGCGGCTGCGGCCGCTCCTTCGCGCGCTCCGACAAGCTGCGCGTGCACACCAAGATCTGCGAGAAGGTAACGTTCGGGTCCGCCCGCAGGTTCCAGCGCGAAGTCGCACCTGTCGCGCCACAAGCTGACGCACACGGGCGAGCGCCCCTTCACGTGCGGCGGCTGCGGCCGCTCCTTCGCGCGCTCCGACAAGCTGCGCGTGCACACCAAGATCTGCGAGAAGGTAACGTTCGGGTCCGCCCGCAGGTTCCAGCGCGAAGTCGCACCTGTCGCGCCACAAGTTATTGATCATGGACTTTGAGTATACTCCGTTGGTGGGAATCGAACCCAACACATTAACATAGACACCGTGAAAGACCAACACGTCATCGGAAGCGAGCATGAGACACGTTCTGCTCCAACAAAAACTTATTTCAACCAAAATTTTGATCCGGCTTCGAGGACTAGGTTGGTATTGGGATGAAAAATAGGGGACTGCATACTATAGGCGCGTGGTATAGTACTGTTGTAATGGAAGCAAGTAACATGGAACTAATTAACAAACAGTTTACATGATATATTGCGATTGGGTCAACATACGGGCAATGAAATGAAGTTGCTGACGTTTATAGAATTTTACACTCGTCCAACAGTCTTTTCAAACCATCTGATTGTCTATTCAAGCTTCTTCGAGGTTTCTGGTCATATTAATAAAAAAAATAAAATTCTTTGTAACCGACCTATTGGTTCGAATTTCTTTAAACTATAATTGTAAAACAATAATGAAAAGTTTTGACGGTTCTTGATTTTGGTACTTATAAATGATCCATTCAAACGATGTCATTTTAATAACATCTTATAATAAAGAAGTGCTTGCCACATCATATCTAACCAATGAACCCACAAATTACAGGAAGACCCAACAGTAGACATGGCAAACGAAACCACTTCGAACAAACGCGAAACCAACTCGGAAGTGATGTCCGGCATGGTGCGCACCACACACCGCGAGTCCGGCCACCTCGTGTTCACCCCGTCCGGTGACGTCATGCTGCCGCCGCGCGCCGCGACCACCCCCGTGGTGCTGAACTCCACGCTGGAGCCCGTGCGCAACGAGATCAATGCCGACAACCTGCTGGACCCGCCCCGGAGAGGCCGCGGGAGGCCTAGGAAGACTCCCCTGCCGTTGACGCCCAAGATCAAGAAGAAGAGGGGACGCCCGCCTAAGACTTCGATGGGTAAGTGCATTTATTGCATCTTTTTTTTTAACCTGATGTCAGAGTTTATGCAACTCAAAGCTGAATTGATTCTTTCTTCGGAAGGCTTTTCCTGACTTTGCCCTGCATCGTGACTCGCATAATTATATTCATACAATCTTATGTCTGGACTTTAAAAGAGATCATGACTCCTGAGTTTTTGCTCGGCATTTCTCTAAGATGTCAGTCATTTTGGAAATGACATTTAGTTTTAATAACTTAAATATAAAAGTATCTGGGAAAATCTACTAACAGAATTAAATATTATTTCATTTCGTTGTATGTATATTATTTATATAAATATTATTTACCTACTAACATTAGGGTTGAGCACCATATGGATTTTATCTGAAAAAAATATTTTAAATTTGAATTTATGCCGTCAATGGGCCTCTAATTTCGCTTCACATGTTGTTAAAAAATATCTCTCAAGCATGCATACGGTTTACAATATACGGTTTATTATATTATTAATACGGTTTATAATTATAATATTGGAAAGAAAATGTGTTTATTTGGGATACACACAGGAATTTAACAGACATTTTTTATATTACTTTCCTGAAATGTTCTAATGTTGGGGAAAGGCCTCCCATTCTGCCGTGGTATAACTATAATGCCGTTATCTGCTAAACTCATTTTCAGACTCACAAAGTTACTTAATGTTGTTTTTGCTTATTTTACACGTGAGAAATATGTACTTAACGGCATTTTTAAAATAATTATTTCCAAAACTATTCAAGATATTGAAAATCGCAAACACAGATCGATAGATTTTTTTTTTCTCATTAATGTAGCATCAAAAGTTGAAAATCGACCAGATGTTGGATAACGGCATTTTAGTTAGGGCAGCATTGCGACAGATGGAGGCAGCATTGCAGTCTCCATCTGTCGCAATTTTGCATTAACTCTGTACAATTGTAATTGCCTGGTTCAAGAAAGCATTTCAGGTTGTTACGAAGACCAGCGAGACAGTCAGTAGATTATTTGTAAAATGCAATATGCTTATTTCCAGACATGGAAGGCTGCGTGCTGACGAGCGGCACGGTGATGGGTCCGAGCCCGCAGATGTCGCACCTCACGCCGTCCGGACAGCAGCTGCTGCTCAAGAGGAAGAGAGGCCGTCCGCCCAAGAACTACCTGCTGCCTAGGCAAGGTATGTTATACAACCGAACAGATAATAAACGTACTCTGAAAGGGACAATGGAATCATTGTCAATTTCACTTATAAGACTGCCCGTCTACTTCCAAAGTTGGTGACCGATTTTCTGTAGGAGAAAAATAGAATGTACTGATGGAAATCGTGCAATGCACACGTCCTACAAGTAGGCGGTCAGAAATAAAATGGTACATCCGATCTCGGTGCTTCAAAAAGTCTGGCGTGGGCAGAGAGTCTTAAGTTTGACGTTCAAAAGTACCTCTTTTTCGACGACATAAATATAACCTAGCTATTTGTATAGCATAAAGTCTCCCAATTTTCTACGGTCCGGTCCCCTGTCTTCTTTATAATAGCTTGTTCCATAGCTCCTTCTCTGCTTAAAATAGGTTAAAAAAAAGGTTAAATAGGTTTGTGAACAAGTGAAAATTAAATTTAAATTAAATACTAAGTGTGGATCAGTTTTAGAATGTGCTTACGAGAAAATTTTTGTAAACTTGGCACTGTGGCGTAATTTTCAATTTGTTTGTACTAAATTCAAGGATTTAGCGTCATTCAATTATCAATCAAAATCAAAATTCATTTGTTCAAATATGTTGTACCTACTCAAATAGATATTGTCTCTATCATTCTTCCAAAATGTCATCTTATTTTGCTTAGCTCTTCACCGTCATTGCTGAATTTACAGACTTTCAAGTATATTTTGCACCACCCAAAAAACAAAAAAAAAAATGCCTTGGGAATGAGTACCTACTTTTTGAACGTCAAAACTAAGCCAGTCCTCCAAAAACCCTGCCCTTCGCCACTTCTTAGTGTATTTGCTAAGAAGCATACATTTATATATGACAAATAATAAAACAATTCTCATTCCAATATTTTTGCTCTTAACAAATCCTCAGTTTATAATGATCCCACTCATTTTACTTACATTAATGTATCCCCAGACACAATTACAGTACTTAGATCCATACAATTTGTTGTGTGAGTCATAAGTGGAATGTTAATGTCATGAATAATATCCGACCGTTATTGTATTACTCACTTACACGTGTTTTTGTTTTAAATTTTGTTAATGTGTGTGTTTTATTGCAATTTTAGTGTGTGTATGTGTGTTGTGTGGACAATTCTCTAGCTTGTGACAAAAATTTCATCACATTTTGCAATTTGTCGTGGTTTATTATTATTTATTTATTTATTTAACCGGATGCATCTGAATACCAGTGTTTTGCATGAAGCGACTGCCTGACAGACCTCCACAACCCAGTAACTGGGTAACATGATACCCCGTGGTTAAACTGGCAACTGGCACTTTGTCGTGGTTAATTCTCAAAATTTGCGTTGCTATTATTATTGTCCTGAATTTATAATTGAGCCCCAAACAGTTTTGGTTGATGTTTATGCTTCTGACTAAAATTCAGGATAATTACTATAGTTTTTATTGTATAAAGTATTATGTAAGTACTAGAAACGTCCACACAACACTGCCTTTACGCATTACGCTTTGTTATTATTGCGTTGGACCTATTCTCTTGCTTATGTCATAGTTTCCGGTTAATTTGTGCTTCAAACGTTATTATATCCGCCTGATTCTTGCTGCATGGCAATATTATTATAATTATTTGTTTAATTATCGATGGAATAGTCACAAGTCAAAACTGATAATATTAGTAAAAATGTTTCTCACTGACACAATGATACAATACTGTTCTGAAAACAATCACGAACAATCAATTAACAACAACAAAAAAACAACAATCTTCAATTAAATATTCAATTATTAGTTTTTTTCTGACCGAAGAGGAATTATCACTGTAAATTTTAATAGCCCTCTAACTTTGCTTCTTACGCACGAAGATGTGGTCAGGCATGTACCTAAGCCACTTTTTACAATATATTTGTCCTTTGTAAGTTTATCTTAGGCATCAACCAGGGAATCTGACTATTTCACCTGAATATTGGTGCTTCCTCTGTATTAGAAGAAGTATTTTCCCTTTTTGACAAGAGAATTGTTTATACACCCTCCTACTGATCATACCCGGAACCGGAACTCATGGTTCCTAGGCCCTAGCAGAACCATGAGTTGGGGTCCAGGAAGATGCTCATATATGCCCAATAAGGTGTACATGGAAAACTGTGCTGTCTCTAAGAGGCAACCACTTGTTCCATGTGCGCCTTTATGGTTATCACCAGAGATCAGGTTCAACGCTTCCGCCAGCTAACGCATATCTCTCCTTAGGTATGGAATTGGATATACCGATGCAGTACGGACTCGCGATCAACAAGTTTTGTTAGTACACACACTTTTGAGGCATGATAGTTATTTACTTGACAAATTTGGGAACGAACGTCGGTACTAATCGGTATTTATTGGCTTGGGTTTTTTCATACGAGTCGTAATAATTGATCTCCTTAATTTTAAGTAATACTTGCTTTGTTTTTACCATACAATAAACGTATGGCACTGAAAGAGAGTAAAGTCTTATAAATTACTTGCTTAAATGAGACTTGTCATCTTAGGCTCACTGAAGGCACGGCACAGCAAAGATTTTTAGGTTAAAGGAATTCCCTAACTCAGAAATATTTTACAATAAATATATGACAGTTTTGAGTTGACCTATAAATGTTGAACTATCCGTGCACTGAGTAGGCAGGTCTACTTTTATTATTTAAGTTTAATTTAATTGGTTTTATTTCATTGGATTTAATAAGTTTATTTTATTTGTCTTTATAATTTAAGTTTTTTTTCGGAATTTATTCTCAGAGATGGCCCTCTGATTTGGCTTCACATCCCGTCCCGTCCCATCTTTCAGGAATGCCGGTTTCCTCTCGATTTTTTTCTTCACCATTTATGAAGCCATACCTCACGATAAAACAGTATGCCTGAGGACGCGCGGCTTGAAATTACAACTATAATGTTATACAATTAAGGCATATTACTATTTGTTGCCTTCAAATCTTCTGCCGTGTCGTCCAGCTAGTAATTGCCAGATTCAACCCAAAATTAAGTAACACTATATTTAGATATTCATTAAAATTTCTTTATCTACGATTAAGTAGTAAAAAACCCTCGCCAAAAATTAAAATCTTAATAACATAATAATATTATGCTACGAAGCTCGGGCTGCATTAATATTAGGCAATATTACTAACATGACTAATTGGAACTAATTAAAAGGTAACACTCACAAAAAACACACACTCACTGAAAACATACGTCGTGGTAGGTATCATCAATAAATATGTCGATTGTGTCCCATACAGAAACTTACTCAAGACTTAAACATTACTTAAACTATTTAGTTTCAACAAAAAAAACTTGAGAGGTGTCAAGGGACACCCGGATGGATCGAAGTTCCCATCGATTGATTAGTGAACTATTCAATCTTCTCTCTCTCCCCCTCCCCCTCCATCTCCCCCCTCCCCATATCCCCCTCCCTCTCTACCCCCCTCCCTCTCTCTACCCCCTCCCTCTCTCCCGCTATCTCCCTCTCCCTCTCCCTCTCCCTGCGAACATGCGACGCCGCACAGCTTACAATAGCTTACTATAGCAAAAAGTGTCGTGACAACTTTTCGTAAGATTTTTTTCCGTCTAGCCCCCTTTCACAACGCGCGATAAAAAATTAAGTACTGGGAAATTAGGGTGCATAGAAGCAATTTTTGAAAGGGGTTTAAAAATAATTCAAAGTTATCAGAACTTAATTTACACTAGAAATGAAAATACAATCTTAAAACTAACTCTAAAGTATGACGGCAAAAAACTCATCCTAAAAGATCTAAAAAACGATTGATTTCAAATCATACAAAAGTAAGTCTCTGTATGTAACCAGTAGCGGATCCAAAGACTGGGAAGGAGGGCTAAAGGCGCTTTTGCTCTTTTTTCAAGGCATTAAAGTTCTTCCGCGACAAATGTTAAATGAACTTAACGAATATGAAGCAGGACAAAAAATAGTCTGCTTATTTAGTGTTTAGTCTTCTAAAACCACTAGACGCTTGAGAGAATCTAGTTTTGATTCTTTTTACCCCTAAACTAATCGAGTCTTGAGTGAGGTTCTATAATCAGGGCCTATTGTTTGCTTTTGCATGCTTAATCACAACAAGCGCACAAAACACAGACTGTTAAAATCCGAGCGAATGCATGAACGAAAAACTGCACACGTCAAAAAAAAAACTAATACGAAACAGCAGTCGTAATACACAAAATTCAGAGGATTATGTTAAATCTTTCAGACGGACGACCCAACGAAAACTATAACGCGACCAACCTACCCTTCGGCGACTTCTCCTACTTAACCGAAATGATTTACAACCCGCTGGCTTACGGCTCGTACGGCGTCACCAGCGTGGACCCGGACCGCAACGTGGACACAGACCAGAGCCTCAACACCGACCAGTCGCACGACAGAACCATCGACGTATCCGATTCCTCTTCAGACGACGACGACTCTCGCATCGAACACGACGACAACGTGCCCTCGGTGGGCATGGAGACGCAGATCATGACCGTTGGAGACTGCCAGATCGTCAAACTGCCCCCAAATAATGAGGAAAAAGAGGAGAAGATGGAGCAGATAGTAGAGACCAGCACCGTGTCTTCGTCCACGCCGTCTTCTGTGACCATCACGCCCATCACGACTGTGGGCGACTGCACGATTAGACCAGTTGAGAACACATAAGATAACTTCACACCCATTTTCGTCTACCCCGTATACTTTGGTGATGTACGGGATTGAAGATATAAGCCTATTGCTGCAGACTGTTATTTAGCGAAGATTTGTGAGTGACGAAGGTTCTAATGTTTTTTTTTTTCATATATTTTGCTAGATCTCAGATTGAGAGTCAATGCAAGTTTTTATACTTATATGTTGCGATTTTTTTCGAGGAAAAATCAAATGTGCGTTTTATATTGTTTAACGTAGGTAACACCCTATTGTGTTAGTTGTTTTGTTTAACATTGCAATCGTTGTGTATGTGCATTTGGGAAATTCTAAATTGCGGCTTTATCGAGGCGTCTTAAACAATATGGGGTAGACTTTATTGTATTATTATTATTGTGGTAGCATTTACTTTGGATATAAGTGGTCATAAACTGAGAATACGTGGCTGTTTCACTATATACTAATACGTGAAGCAAAAACTTCGGTTCCCTCTCTGAGAATATTGCGCTTGCGCAGAAGTGTGAAATCTACACCCACATAACTATAAAACAGAGCCTACTACTGAAATCAAACACTGTAATTTGTCGTTGTTCGTGCTTCCATAAATATGAACTCATACAACGTATTCGAAATACATCGTCGCAATCACATGTATGAGGCCTTTGCTGACGGTGCTTTATCTGAGGAGCCTTAACAAGTAACGATACTTATATTCTCTCCGGGCATCCCAACTGAAAGGGCATTTGTTATAAATAAACCTCTACTTTGAATGTATTCAGGTAACATTGATCACATCTAAAAAAAAACAAAAAAATCGAAATACCTTAAAAAAATTCACATGTAAGTCTTCCTAAACACGGTAATGCTACTACAATGATACTCATTTAAAACTATTGAAAAAAAAAAGAATAAAAAAAAAAGAATTCAAGTGACTGTCAAAAATGCATTTAGAATTGGTGGTGATGAAATATTTATTTTATTGGTCGACGTACCATAAATGCCATAAGCTTTACATAATTTTAATCGTGATACTCAATTAGATGACTTGTTTACTTATCAGAACAAAATATTAACTGTCACAATTATTGTTTTGGGATGTACGGTGAGGGTTTGTATACATATTCGTTACATAGGCAGCAAGATATGGTATTTGCGCAAAATTCGCCATATAAAGTTAAATAGTGGTTTTGAATGCATTTTACGAGAAATCAATAGTTTCCACAAACAAGGTGCTTCCTCCCAATGAATTTTTTGAAACCAGTGTTTTTTTACACTGTTCTTTTATGCAACTTCCATAAAAACACGAGTTCACACAATACGAAGTAACATTAATAAAGGAAATAACTACTTCAGTGTTCACGTAAATAGAGCGACCCCCGCGCAGTACATAACAAAACAAAAAAGTTTTACGTATAGATGTGTATTTTGCGAATATCTACATAGAGGCAGCATATTTACTGAGTAATAATTGTAACAGTGACACTATTTAGATACGCGATGTTTATGATAATGTGCACTTAACGTTGCCTTCACTGTTTTTAATGATTTAGTGCGGTGTACACACCCACTCGGGCGACAGTAGGATAGACCTACCAACACAACATGTGCGTCGTCGGTGTGTAACCATCTTTTAGTAGACACTCCTCAAAAGTATTTCAATTTTTTTTTACACGCGAAATCTCTCGATTGATCTGATTTTTATGAATGTAACGAGAGACTGACTTCCATTACGTGGTTACGAAATATTTTTGAGCAGTGCTCGTGCGATCGTAGAATATGATTGGCTGTCTATTTTATGTTAATTTTCTATTTTTTATTTTATAGTTAGTCGTTGTGTAGCAGGGCACACGCTGTTTCGCCTTTTCCATATTCTTAACTGTATCAATCTCTGTGAATATTAGAATGTAGTAAGTAGTGTCTTAGCTGAATATAAAACTTAATATTCTAAATATTAACTCGACAACACCACACGAACAAGTGATACGAATAAGCTACATATTTTTAGCAGAAACATATTGTATTGACATATTAACAGTATATTTCTTTAATAGTTTTGCCTGTAAAAGCAATGGATATCGTATCGTATTTCTATATATTAATATGATAGTGCGCAATATATAACCACATATTTTTAAAGACAAGTTGTACGTCGGCGGCGCGGGATGTGAGACACTCGACGCCGACCCATATGATATTTTTCGAACAAACACATTTTTAGTTCCTCGTTATGTTCGATAGAGACTAATGTAGAAGTCTGCATACAAAAAGTAATGTCGGTGTAATAATAAAAGTATTAAACTCACTATTATGAAAAATCATAATCATTATTTTCTTTATAATCTGTACAGTAGTAGATATAGTTCCTAACTTGTAATCGATACAAAACTATAACCCTTGAATTAATGAAGTAGATGAGACGTAATATTTCTTTAATCAATTAGAATTAAGTTTATAATTATTATGATCAAACATTAAGTATGTCTTTTTTAGTATTCACTATTAGTGATAGTCGTCGATTTGTTTAAGTATCATTGCGATATACTTTTACGTATTTAATGGAAGACTGCTCGGATTCGTTTTCTGTTGACGTGTATCGTTTAGGGATGACACTCGTCGGTGCGACAACTCGCGTGCGACTAAACGCAACGTGTGACCCGACATGTCGGACGGCGCATTTGCTTGTACTTACGCTCAACTCCTGCGACATATATAAGCAGAAGTTAGCGCCAATCGCAAACCACGAAATGTCTCGCCAACGAGTCGTACCCACTTATTATTATTGTGAACATTTTGATATAAATGAAGCCCCGAAGAGGCATGTAATCATGAGTCTCAGACGGCAAGCTAAGCTTATTGAGAATTATTTTAATATAGGAATCTGTATTTTTATAACGAAACTAAGATAAGTTGATACAGTAATCAGTTACTCCCCGTCACACGTAATAGTATAGTAAGCTGTGTTCTAAGTTGTGTTTACAAGCGCGCCTATTGGCCCCGTTGTCGTTATGTTTTGTGTTCCCTTCAGGGTTTAACGGTCGCTATCTACATATATCTGCATTTGATACTGTTAGCAAGATCATTATTATGACGTGTGCTAAGGCAGGATTGCAATAAAGATATTAAACTTCACTGTAAATCTGATTCAAAAGGCAAAAAGTCCACGAGCCTGATTCCATTGCAATCGAAATATTGACAATTTTAAAATCACATTGCTGTTCCAAATTCAGTGTAATAATATTAACACCTGTTCTTTTTAAAGACTTGTATCTCAGTAAAGGTAGCTTTGAAAGTTTGGGAGTTCAGTTTGAAAGATAAACGAAGGTAAAATATAATATTATACCTACCTGTATTTCCCGTAGGGTTAGGCAGAGATATGCCTATAATACGGCCAAAATTCGCCTCGTTATTTGTAACTGGGGGCGGCCTAAAATTAAGTTTTACCTAATATATGTAGATACTGATCAATTCATAAATTTTGGCAATATGACGATTATAATCGGACGTTAGAATCAAGAGCAAGAATTGCATTTATATTTATTTTGTATTGGTGCGATATGTTGCAAAATTATTGTTTGAAACGGATATTTGAAGAAATTATATTGTTTTACAAGTATACGCTGTCTAAAAATATTAGTTGTTGTTCACGAAAATGCAAACCTTTTTAATAAAATTAGGAGGTTTAACATGAGTTCTAATTGTAGGTCAGTTTAACTGTTATTTTACATAATAACTGGCAATTTGATACAACCTCTAGCTTAGCGTCTCACCGGACCTATTTACCTAACTCCCGGGCGCACAGGCGACATGGCACGACAAGGAACTTTTATAATACAGATGATTTCGAATTCTATTTAACACTGTTAAAACTTACATTTCATTGATACGGCACAGCCTGCTTCGTCACGATCTGGCATGCTGTGGCTTTCCGAAATGTAGACGCTTAGTATGATAATATAAGATCTCAATCATTTGCGCTTACTATAAATAATCCCCTGACGTGCCGTGCCGCCAATGTGACATAATTCATCGGATAGTAATTTAACTGCTATTGTTCGTTCTTGTTGTTTGTCGGCATTACACAACTGAAAGCCGAACATAAATAGTAATTGGGTCTTCAACAACTGCCGAAAATCGTATGTGCCAAGTGTGTAGCACGCCCGAAGCTGACTATCAATTAAAACTCATGTTTAACTTCCAATCCTATTTGTCTATAACGATAACAATGTATGCTGATCCTTACAATGCCACATTTCAAGGGCATTGGCACGAGATTATTTTTATATTCAATCACTCCTTCAAAATTTAATAATTTGCAATGGCATAATCAGTATGTTTTCTACGCTACACATAGCACAGATAAATTGATGATATTTCCTAACTTATATACTTAGCCTCACAGTGATGCATTTCATGAATATCTCTGCAATTTGTCAATACAGTGCTACCACCAAACGCTCTAATGTGTTCAATGAAGAAGTGCAATTATTAAGCAGCTATTTGGCGGTAATTTTAAGTCTTAGTTGTACTAACAGCCTGTAATCCCGACTTATCCCCGATTTCTATACCCACTTAGAACAGCACTAACATCGATATATCGAAACAAAATCCTATTCGAAGTAGCGACGATTGACATAGACATGAACTAACAATTTTAACAAAAGTAAATTCATCATACAATTGTATGTGCTATGTGCAGCGTTTTCTACTTAAAAAATTAATTAGCAATGTCACGAGTTGGTGTAATATCATAATTATAACATTTTGTGCCCGGATAGTTTTTAGACAAATAGTATATTATGTTTAGTTATAATGAATGTTTTAATATTCCTGTATTTTGTGAAATGTTCATCATTTTACGTTGTGATCATTTGAGTGCAAAATTATTATATGTTTAACCAGTTAACTTTGACGGTTCGTCAGGTGTCAGGTAGGGCAGCACATGTATACGTTATGTTTGCATAGTCCGAGAGCAGTATTTTTTAGATGTAATCTTTATTATTATAAAAACTTTTTTTTATTTTAACATTATGAAATTCGATCGTTAGTTAATTTCTAACATGAAATATTTAATAAAGAAATCACAAAATTGTATTTGGGTTTGGTTTTTATATTTCTGGACACACATCTACCATGCCATGTTGTAACGAGTAGCCAGGGACTCCCGAAAGCTAGACCCTGTACGAGTATCATGGTCACCATAGAAACAGATATGCTGAAGAATCGACAAAGTGAACCGCTGTTGCTGTTTGTTAACAACTTTTCATAATTTTCCATAGGACTCAAGTAACCGTGTCTGCACACGACTAAGAAACAGTAGAATTCACGGCGAAAAAACATAAGTGAACAACAAGCAGCAAGATAAGGATTTTATACGAGAAGGGTACTCTCCTACAAGTATAAGTAGTACAGACACCAGCACATTGTGCTATCCCTAACTGTAAAATTTTACCAATTGAACATGAACCAAAAATAAAGTTGAAAAACTATCAAAGAAATCTGACACATAGGGGTAGCTTACAAGTATTATTCTTATACCAAGAAAGGTCTGAAAGCAAAACGAACAGAAAGTAGTGTAATATTCATTGTTTATTCCATATAAATATAAATTTATTTTTGGATAACCACACTTTAGTAATGTTAGACATGTTACTGTACTAACTATCGACTAATTATTATGAGATAAATCTTATTATTAAAAAATATTGATGCGCATTAAGTTCCGGGAGGGGGAGGGGGCCCGTTGTTGACCCACTGGGGGCGCGGCCCGGGCAGCGAGCAGTAGTTGGACCCGAACACGGGCACGTTGTGGCGGAAGGGGGGCAAGGGGGGCAGGGGGGCCATGCCCAGCGGCATGGGGTTGCCCCCCATCCGGTTCGCGCCGAACTGAAACATGTTGCCGAGGAACGGGGGCGGGGTGCTCGGGTTGAAGGGGGGCGGGAACATCGGGGGGCCTGTGAAGTTGGGGGGTGCGCTGAAGGGTCCGTGTGCTCCGGGGTCGCCGGCGGGATGCGGGGGAGGCGTCCTCAGCCCAATATTGCTGGGCCAGGGCCTGCCTACACGCGGGAACGCATTGGGATTATTGTTTCTCCTAGATCCTGCTGAGAATGGGTTCCGTCCCCGGCTGGGTCCGCTGCCGAACCGGCTGCTGGACTCCGAGGGTCTTAGGTTGCGTCGGTCGATCTTCCTCGTGTTCTTAGAGGTCTCTCCGTCTTCCGACTCCTCGTTTCTGTCTCTTCGCTGATCTCTTCTGAATCTGTTGGCTCGTCTTTCTTCCTCGTCGTCGGAGTATTCGATCTGATGCGGGGGAGGCTCCACGTCGTGCAGCCACGATGCGTCAGAGCCTTTTATTCTGGAATTATAATATAATTATAATTTAGGCGATAGTAAATCTAGGACACTGAGATACAGGATATGCCTAGTTACCTAGTTAGAGCCTAGGACTACTTCTACTTTTGTCCTATTTATTCATGTTTTTTTGCAATTATACTTCTTTTGGCGCGTTAGGGGAAAATGCAGAGAATAAATTTGTACGTTGCGCGCGCACACCGTCATGAAAAACCGACACCCTGAAGTTAGTTATAGTCAACATTTTAGTGCTTTTCTATTATTAGTGTCGTTTTTTCTACAAATGTAAGGTAACGCGGAACATAAAACTTTTCGAAAGATTTTTATCTTGTTACGCCAGAGAAGTACAACTTTTAACGCAAGTACATAAGTACACACACACACACAGACACACACAAACCTTTTTACTGTTTTTCTAAGTTTGCATGTTACCTAATTATTAGATGATTCAATGTAGACACAAAGATAAAGCTTGTGAAAGGATTAGCCAATCGATAGCAGTCTATTGCTCAGGGTATGTAACAGAGGTGGCAAGGCAAATCGCTAGAGGAAGCTTCTTCATCTCATGTTTAGTTAAGGGACAGAGGGACTTTTAACGACACTCGTTGGATCACATAAGATTACAGTTTTATATTGTTATGTTCTGCAACATGTAGCTTTGTCAAAAAACTTAATTTGACAATGTTGTTCATCGCAGTCAGTTTACTGTAGGGGAGGTGTATCAGAAAACTGTCTAGACTTATGGACTGAATTCTTTCTTTACTCCCCAAAATGATTCCAATTGGACATAAGTACAGTCGGCCCCAGTCCTGGATAATCACCCGCGAGTGGGCGCGGAAAAGACTAAAATTGATAGGCGTAATACTACGTAGGTAACAGACATTAATAACTTTAGCCAATAAAATCACTTAACATTAGTTTGTAAGCATTATTTAAGTTGACGTTGATAGATCTTTTTCGTAATAAAAAATAGTTATTTATAAAATACTTCAAGCACACTAATGTACAGAGGCGAACTTAATGCCATAGGTATTTCCTACCAGTCAACCTTTAGGTGATGCAGAAAAAAGCAGTGGTAGGTGCTATTTTAAATGAAAATAAATAAATGGAAGTAAAATATTTTACTAATACATATTTTGAGTATAAATACATAAATAGTCTATACTAATATTATCAAGAGGAAAGATTTGATTGTATTTTTGTTTGCATTGAATAGGCTCCGAAACTTCTGGACAGATTTGAAAAATTCTTTCACCGTTGGGAAGCTACATTCTCCCCGGGTGACATAGGGTACTTTTTATCCATCTATTCCCACGGGAACGGGAATTCACGGGTGAAACCACGTGACGTCCGCTAGTCGTAAATAAATGTTTAGTCGAACTGTTGACTTACTTCATAAGTTCGGTGAGGAACACATAGTTGGTGTGCTGGCTCTGCGGCGCGATGTACACGTCCATGCCGGCCTGCACGCCGCGCTCGCGCACGTGCTCCGCCGAGTTGAAGCGCACGCAGTAGTGGGGTTCTGTTACCTGCCGGGAAACAACACTATTGGTAAGATTTCAGGGAATCAAGGGAACGTATGCTTAGCAATATGTACTACCTCTGATGAACTGTTTGTATTTGTCGGTTCTTTTAAATATCTTAAAAGATTACTTATAAAGAAAAAACAATTAAAGTTGGTATATCGAGACAAATCAAATTGATGAAAAAAATTAGGGTTTTCCAAAAAAATACTACTTCGGAGCCAAAGAGATTTAATACCACAAGCTCTAAAGCTTAACTTGGGACTAAATGGCGTTGTGTGAAAAAGTTGTAGAATATTTATTTATTTAAGAAAAAATAATTAAAGTTGGTATATTGAGACAAATCAAATGGCCGGCCGGCTTTGCATTTCCTAACTTGTCATATTTTTGTTTGGTCAATAGACAAAAGAGTATTTAAGGACACTCATCGGATTACATTAGGATTAGATAACTGTTAAATGTTAATTTGTTCTGCAACATGTAGCTTTGTCAATAAACTTAACTTGACAATGTTGTTCATCGCAGTCAGTTTACTGTAGTAAACTGAGGTGTATCAGAAAACTGTCTAGACTTATGGACTGAATTCTTTCTTTACTCCCCAAATATAATATTATAAAGCTAAAGAGTTTGTTTGCTTGAACGCGCTAATCTCAAGAACTACTGGTCGAATTGAAAAAAAATCTTTCAGATATATGGGCTATCTAACAAGATAGCCCATTTGTCGAGGAAGGCTATAGGCAGTAATCAAAGAAGAATGTTTCAATTTTTTTTGTTTCCTTTAACTATTCTACGCGGAGGCAGTCGCGGGCAGAAGCTAGTTGGACATAAAGTACATCGAAGAATGTTAGTTAGAACAGGCTATTAAACAGTATGGCCGAAAATGAAACGAATTCCAATTTTAATCAAAAGAAAATGGTATAAAATTGTATAACCTAACAAAATAAAACGAGTGTGCTTTAGCCCACACGACACGACTGAACTAAAAACTTCTTCAACCTTTTAAGCGCTTGGCTAAATATTAGTTGCCGTGTCCCTAGCGCCGGGCCAAAATTGCTACAAATCAATAAAATAATACCTACAGGCTACAGTAAATAAGGAGAAACAATTTTTGTATCGATTTTTAGTTTTTGGTTACATAAATAATATCTCAATTCGATAATGGTTTTAGTTGTATGTACCACACAGTCAGTATTTTGAAAATAAAACGAAAAAATCATGCATGTTCTTTGTCGCAAAAATACGACACGAGTAGGGACACGGAAATATGTGTCGCCTATATGCGACACAAGCGGTTAAAAGGTTAAAGAAAATGTGCGCGCGCACTGCTGTTCTTGCTCCTACAGTGTAATAAAGACAATAGGCTTGCACTGTGTCTTAGATATACGAAACGTATAGACATGAGAGAAAGAAATCCTAATGAGTTCCTAATGTATGTCTCATAGTGTAAGTAATCTGTTGGAAATCCTAAATAAATAAATAGGGAATATGCATGTAATTTAAATATGGTTCAAATATTTTTTTTTCGAATCTTTAACGGCAGAAAATATGAACTAAATCATTATTTTACTTTTCAATAGCGTCATAATTATTTAAAATTAAAAATAAAAGTGCGAATTGAGCGCGGGAAATTCAAATTTGTGAAACGCATCACCATTGGTTGTAACGAAAAATGACGTCAAATACTACGACAACAACTCAATGTCTACAAAACATACAATGTGTAAGTATGACATTAGTAATAGATTGGACTTTTTATTCGAAAACATAATTATTGCCGTGTGTGTTGTGAACTAATTTAATGTTCAAGTGTAATTTTAGCTTCATAGTGAGGTTATTTAACATTTAAGAAAAAATACTGAAAGTGTTTTTGTAAAAGCACAATCTGATAATGTTTATTGCATTCGGGTACAAGCAATACCGGTAAACTGGTTTTTGAGCTTTTTTCATGGTGAAATGGTTAGAAGAACGAAAACACCCTAAGTAATAGTAATAGGATCATAGTAAATGACGTAATCGAAATGGCGCGCGAAAATGGCGGCGTTTAAACAGCTCAAATTTATTCTGTATTTTAAATATTTTTTTAAGCTTCATTACTGCATTTTTTAATATGTTTATATTTTTTTACTATGTTAAAACGTTGTAAATAGTGAATTAAAAATATAAAAAAAATACATGCATATACCCTATTGTGTGCTCGCACCTCTCTCTTACCCCTACAGTAATAAACGAAACGTAACTCTCTCTCTTTCTATCTTCACTAACTTGTATATCCCTTTCAACTTCCGTTCGCCTCGCCTGATCACATTTTTCGTAACGCTCTCGTCAAGCATTCGCCAAATCACTCCCCAACTCAAACGTGCGTAACTACACTTCAAAAGTCCCATTCAGTAACAAACATACACCCGTCATCACAATCTAACATTTATAATATTACTAGAATACAATCTAACGTCATAACAAAAAAATGGTTGTGTAGCTTCGAGGAATTCCTCGCTTCATCACTATTCATTCAATACGTCACAGTTTTTTTTAAATAGTATTATGCTAAGGCCTATCATTATGAAAATACGAACCATTAGAGACCATCCGTAGTAATAGATACCCATAAAAATAAATATCTGTCTTACCCACTCATAAATAAATATTAGTATACTTAGCGATTTCAAGGGCGACGCAGCATATTCAAGTCTCTAACAACTTTAGCAGAATGTATTCATATTTTGATGATATTTTCGCCGTATACCCATTTTGAGTTATTATTTGCCATTATCGTGTTATTTGTTGACATAAAAATGCCTTATAAATTAGGGTGAAATTGAAGACAACATGCCCGTTGGATGATAGCCAAGAATATTTTATCTAGCCTAGTTTAAGTATTAAAATTTTTAAGGCTAACAAATTGGCAGATGTCCTAATCAGTTTTTTGACCCCGCGAGGTCATGTGAAAAGTACGTAACATACATACATAAACTCACGACTTTTCTTATGGGGGTAGGCAGAAACTACAGAGCGCCATCTACTATGATTCTAACATACTTATTTTGCTTCGTTTTCGGCCATACAAATGTATGAACTGGTCTTTCTGAAGGACATCAACAATAATATCTGTGTATGTACTTCAAGGGCGTCCCGTGTAAGTATTGCGTTTATATTGTTTTATATTTACATTATCGTGAACCTGGCTAATAAACTCGTACTGTTTACTTATTTAGGTTCTTATAACGACTTAAATCCGCCAAAAAGGCCCTATTTTCATGAGCTTTTCCACTTTGTAATTCTCAGCGTTTAGTCTAGTCCGATCGCAGCCGTATACTGATATCTTACTGGGTAACTTTCGCGCTCCTTTCTACCCGTATCGGTTGCCAAATATATAATAAAGGCCATTAGTAAACTTGCATTGGAGGTTTGTAGGCCACGAACTATTTTTTATGAAATTTTAAGAGAGGAATTATGGAATTTCTTGTCCATTATTCTCTATTCGAAAGTACTTTTAGGAAGGGGCAGCTAAAATCATTTGAATATTTTATGTTTAATAGAAGTTTGAAGTTCAAAGGTCCCTGTGTAACGGTCTAATTGTAATAAATTAAGTGTTCTGAAAGAATCCTTGATTAATTGATTAATGTGCAACGCATAATATGAAAATTTATAAGATACTCAGTTAATTCTAAAATACGTATTGTCTAGGCCAATCTGCAAAACGTATGCACCTATTGTGAAGGGACTTATACTTTTCTGATGTTATAAGGAGTAACCCGAGTAACTTAGCTAATTTTATTTTAAACAATAAAATTTTGATAAATTCTACGAAAATTGTACGAAGACAACGAAGGGGACGATAACATAAGTTTACACTTACAGATCCAAAAACATCGAAGACTCTTCCTAATGCTTTGGCGCCATTGTCCAAGAACAGCACGCTGTCTAGGTCCACGGCGGGTGTCTCTGGGAGGGCACGGATTACCACTGCAGATGAAAATTAAACAGCTTTAAGTTAATTGACTACGTGGGGACTTTACTACGTGCAATGGGGACATTGACTATTGGGTACTTTACTACCTGGGGACTTTGACTAGTGGGTACTTGACAACGTGGGGACAATGACTATTGATCGACGATTTAAAAGAAAAGCTTAGTGACAAGTAATGTTAAGAGTATGCTAAGATAGTTTCGTCATGTATAGAGGATAAATTAAAGGCGACTAACAAAATCTAAGGCAGATGGAAAGTCGAAACAGCGGGAACGCCCAAGAAGGACATAAACTGACACCTTATTGGTGATTTTCTGAAAGAGGTCAAGGGTGTAGTACCTACTGGCGTGCGTGTTTGCTTCGTTTACATTCATTCATAAATCTGGTCATACAAGATTTATGAATGAATGAATGAATGTAAACGAAGCAAAAGGAGTATGTAGGGATCGTAGCAGGTGGCGTTTCACAGTTTCTGCCTACCCCCATGGGTAAGAGGAGTGAGTTTATGTATAAACATACATGATGTCTATAGGTATTGGATACTAATATAATAACGCAGGAGTCAACTTGAACTACCAATCGGATTTGAAGAACAACTTTTACTTTAGCTTTCTGAGGCATGTTGGAGTCTTAAAGGGGAGGTAAAGTTTGTGAGTTTGTAGGGAACGATATCTGGATATACTGAAGAGATTTTAAAAAATATTTAACCAATAGAAAGTGCTATGGAGCGCAGTATTCTGGGTGTCAAACTCACAGATCGTGTTCGAAACACCACATTGCGCTCCAAAACACAAATAGTCGACTGTGCACGAAAGGCTGCTGAACTTAAATGGGACTGGGCAGGACATGTCTGCCGCATGCCGAACGACGAAGGGCTCGTAAAACCCAGAATTGGTGCCCTACAGTGACACGGGGCCGCGGCAGACCACGAAGGAGATGGCGGGACGACCTGGATGTCTTCCTTGAGAATTGGAGAGAGGTGGCGCAGAATCGCGACCGATGGAAGGAATGGAGGGAGGCCTTTGCCCAGCAGTGGGACAATTTGGGCTAAATAATAATAATAATAGAAAGTGAGTGGCATAGGCTATATTTAATATTTAAAACTAAGAGGGGTTAAGAGGATGTTAAAACACGAAATGCACGCGAACGAATTGCTAGTAGTATAATATTATAATGAACAATCACCCATCTATGGGCCGACCGCAACAAACATAGAACCTTCAACCGACCCGTGCGATGTCTACAATTTACCCACAAGTTTCTGTTCATACGAGTGTTAGACGAAAAAGGAATTATTAAGAAACAACTGGTTCAGAGAAAGGTCGTTTCGCTATCGATTGTTAAAACGATGCGGAAATTAATGGAGGTCACGGAAAAAAGCTTGCGGCTGTCAAGGGCAGACACCGTGACTTGTACGCGACGTCTACGATAAAATCGATGTATCTCTATACTAAGCCAGGGGTTTTAACGAGGTCGAAGAAACCAGAGAGTCGGTGGAGACAATAGGCATGACGACGACGATAAATGAAAATCAAAATCCTATTTAATCCATCAGTTGGATAATAAAAAATAATAGTCAAGTTTTTTTATGCTTTTTCAAATTGATGGAAAACTACTTAAAATAAGTGCATTCAAATTAATGAGAATGTTGACGTCATAATTCAGCACAAACTGTACTATGTATCGCCGATTTATAGCTATGTAGTAAGCTGCTAAGTTATAGATATTTATGGTAAGTAACTGTCAAATGTTCTTTAAGTATATTCTTTTGTACGTGTTTATGTTATGCTTCTAACAGCTTCTGAACGGCTGGACCGGTTTTGGTTAATTTTTGGGTGTGTTAGAATTTGTTGAAATGGTTTAGATTCACAATTGGACTCAGTACGAAGCGCCGTTCAGGCAGGACAACGACTATCGCGTCTAGTTATATTAAATCTATGATTCGTTACTTAGAAATCTAATTTAGCCAATGAGTGTCGGGTCTTGTATTAAATCCATGATTCGTTACTTTAAAATTTATATCAGCCAATGAACTGAGCCTAAAGCCAGAGACAATATGTTTGTTGCGTAATTTATAGGGGAGTCCCCGCGATTGTAGCGCTGCCCTTTAGATAAGGCCATTTACATGTAGGGTTGCCAGGCGTCGATATGTTGTGCGAGTGTCTAGCTTTTGTTAGGATTTATACATTGCTCCAGTCATGCAGGTTATCTAGCAAATAATAAGTAAGTAACACAGATGGATTATTGTTTTTTTTACTTTTCACACAACGCCATTTAGTCCCAAGTTAAGCTTGAGAGCTTGTGTTATGGGTACTAAACAGCTGATAAACATACTTACATATTTCTAAATACATACATATTATAGATAAATTACACCCAGACACAGAACAAATGATCGTGCTCATCACACAAACATTTGTCCTGGGTGGGAATCGAACCCACGACCTCCGGAATAGCAGTCAGGGTCACTAACTACTAGACCAACAGGCCCGGCATGTTGATGTTTCGTTTTAAGTTTTTTTTTTTTAATCGAAAACTATACTTAGTTTAAAAATCTGGCTTATTTCCCTAAAGTCCTGTTTAACTGGCTCGTAAGATCAACTATCTGAATTTAAGACCATAATAAACCAGACTTTTACCGTCTCATTGAGGGACAAAGGCCTTTTCTCATACAGAGAAGAAGCTTTGATCACCACGCTAGCTCAAAGCGGATTGGCGATTTTAGTTCATGCAACCCTGTAATGTAGGCAGGGTTCCGAGCACCAAAATAATAATTATAATCTTCGCTTGGTGTTTTTCCTAACTTGACTTCCGACCTAGTGGTGATAAATTTTGGTGCTGAGTTATCAGCACGAAGTATATCAGCAAGTTTAGCAACAAGAGCGGGTTTTTTGGACAAATTGGATTCAAATTCGTGTAACCTGAATATAGCAAATAACTTCTTATTTTATCTTTACAGATAAATAAAATGTAAGTGTCTGTTTGTAACGTTCGTCGACCACATCATCGCTTACCATCAGGTGAGATTTTGTCCATCTGTTTTGTTTAGGCTAATCTCCGTAACGGCTACACCGATTTTGACAAGACTACAGACTACAGTTAATGTTCTACTATTTCAAGTGGGGTGCAGCGCAAAAATAAGTCGCGAGGAACAACTAGCAACTAAAATGACATAAGCAGGAGTTTTACCTAATCTATCAACTATGCTGGCAATGGTTCCAATCTTGGTAGTATCCTGGGCTGGCAGGCTGATGGCAAGATCTTCTATTGGAGGCAAGTCATCCAGGCCCATTTCACCAGTCACTTTCAGGGTCTCTGGTTTGCCAGGTCTGTTGTGTCCTTCTAAATCCTCTCTGGAAATAAATAAACACAAATACATATTAACTTTTATTGTTTGTTTGATTTGATGGGAAATAGTTTAGTCATGAAGATCATCATTAGTCCTTTCCCAACAATATTGGGGACGACCCGTCAGGTCAGGTTGTTATTGAGATTTTCCATCTGCTAATTCGCAGTTGCAGCCCTGAGTCTGGATTTGGGCAATATGCGTGCCCTCTTAAACATGGGACTCTGGCGAAATCTGGATGTACTACAGCCCTACAGGTGCAACTCTGCTTAACCCTTGAGGGCTCACACCACGCATAGCATGATCACCGTAGAAATTAAGAATCGGCAAAGACAGATTGTAGAAAGATTTCTACTGATTAACAAAGAAATCTTGTAAACTCTTGACGATTGAAGAATCGACACATTTCTCCTATTCACTCTTGACAAGATCACTGTCACTTTGTGGATTCTTCAGTAGCCAAAATCGATTTCTACGATGATAATGATAGCATGATCAGCGTAGAAACGACTGCTCGCAAAGGCGTGCAGGTGTGGGAATCGTAGCAGGTGACGTTCTACAGTTTATACCGACCCTTAGGCGTAAGTTTATGTTTGTTTATATTATATCAATAATTCTTAAAACCCTCTTACGACAAACAGCACCTAGACTTTAAGCGTATAAAGTTATAAGTTGAAAAAAAATACTTTTCATCTCCCCCTTTTTTTTCTCTCTTACAACACTGAAATGTCTGTGCAAGAATAAGGTTTTATGTTTTTTATTTTTGGTTAATTATAAATTATCTTTTCACTCTTCGTAAATCATCAACAATTATTCATTTAATCTCCAGCGTTTGATGGTGTATCATAGTACCTACGTGTTATTGGCAAAATTGTGGTGTGTCTCTTCCACAAATGCCATAAAGAGTTGAAGTTGAAGTTGACTTTAAGCGTGATACCTAATCAATCTAGCAATTAACAATGACATTCAATGCACTAAGTGATAAACAGACGTACTGTAAACAATGTAAACATGCAATTTACTCTCTCTTCTTATCTCTGTTTTAAGCACATTTGCATTTGAAACAATGTCAATGTAGGTATTGAAATGATGATGGATTATAAAGTAATCAAATCAATTGGTACAATTTGTAAACACTAACGCCCGTTACGTGTTTGATAAATATTTTAAAATGATGATGCAAACATTGTTTATATTATTATTCACTTGAATACAGAACAATAGAAAAACGTTTTAATTATCTAATGAAAAAGGGTAAAATTTCAGGGCTTAGGGCAGCCATCCAGTTGTCGCGCCGCGCACGCGATTCGTTTTAGGGCCTAGACACTACGGCGTGAAAACTTTAGAGCCTAGACTGTCTATACACGTCGTGGCGCCGGGAATATACCACCCCTATTTGCAGGGTTGGCATGATTAAAACACGTTGATTTAAAACACGTGTTTAAAACAAATTTGAAACGATGTTTAAAACATGCAGTAAAAGGCCTGGAGTTGACATCCTAATAGAATTAATAATTAAATGAAATTAAATATTAGACAGAGGTATTTATACACTGAGGTAACTCCCCCGCTAGTAAAGTCCCGCAGGGAAAGTCCCTATGTCGGCCGTCGAAAGAAAGTAATTCGCTGAATTGGTGGCTATTCCCCGCACTCTCTCTAGTTCTCTACTTACCTACACTACATACAAGGTCTTTGTAAAGTGCTTTGTATTGATTAATAATAGTAATTTTTAATAATTAGATTAGAGATACTGAGATATGCAACAAAACTTAAATATTTATCGTTTTGTTAATTTTTACTAATGTAAATCAGGAAATAATTTAGAAATGGATTATTTTATTATTAGCTATACCTAATTGATTTGAAATTGATCCATAAAGGTTAAAAGTTTGTATCGTTATTTAGCATTGTTTAATAACGGCGATGGCTGGTAATTATTTAATGACACCGAATTATTTACTACTGGTTACTGGTAATGTAATTAAAATGTTAAGGGTAGGGTAGCATCCAGTGCGGCTTCGACACAGTACGGTAGCGTCTAGTCTACATAGTTACGCGATGCGGCTACGGCACAATACGGTAGCGTCTAGTCTACATAGTTACGCGATGCGGCCACGGCACAGTACGGTGACGTCTAGTCTACATAGCTACGCGATGCGGCTACGGCACAGTACGGTAGCGTCTAGGGAATGCAATCTCGTCTCGCCGAGATCCCGATCTCGCGAGATCCCGGCCATATTTTACGAGATTGGATCTCGTCAAATTTCGTACGAGATCTCGCGAGATAACGAGATCGACAAATACGCGCGCGAGTATGACGCGTTCTGTAATACATTGCTCTTTAGTACGAACCTCAGTAAGTAAGGTATGCAACATCCATATCAATGAACTTAAAATCGCGTGTCATATCGCAGCTACTTCGTTCCTTCTCGACAAGGTCATAGCACGGCTGCGCGCGAACTGAATCCTGGCCGTTGCCTAAATATAGATAATTATTGTTTTGTTACCAATATTGTAAGAATTTGAACTGATTAGCTACAGTAGGTATAATAATTATAGACATAAACAAATGTTATTAGAGTTAGAGACAAAATAATAAGTACTCTGTTGATTTTTAAAATAAAACTTACATTAATTTTATAACTAAGCAACGCAGTTTCTATTTAATTACATATCATGTCAATTACTAGTTCTTAAAACAAGCATTTGCATATGTTTTAATTGCGATTCTTCCAATCTCGCGAGATCCCGTAATTTGCGAGATCTCGCGAGACTGGGTATTGAGTCTCGCGAGATCTCGCTAGGCGGAAATCTCGTACGAGATTGCATTCCCTAGTAGCGTCTAGTCTACCGTAACGCGATGCGGCTACGGCACAGTATGGTAGCGTCCAGTCTACATAGTTACGCGATGCGGCTACGGCACGGTATATAACTTCTGTGTATAACTAAGAAAGTATTTTCATCAAAACTAAATCTTATTGACTTATTAACACGTATGGGCATTGAACCTAATAATTATAGGTACTTTAGATAAGGTTTTCACCCTTAGCTGTGTGTTTAATGCATGAATACAGAGACTGGTATCTTCCAATAAATAAATTAACTGCTTTATTGATGCCCTGCTGTGCCAATCTAAAAGACGCTGATGTGTGTCTACCTATTTAGTAAGGGTTATTATTAACTTATTATGTCTGACCTTGAAGGTTTAAATATATACTTTAAACCATGATAATTATGATGGTATTATTTAAAACGTTGCAGGCTTAAAATGGGGTTTAAGGTGCTGGTTTAATAATACAGCTACAGGCTACAGTATGGAGTTCTTCAAAAGGGGAGTAAATAGGTTTTTAAAGGGTCGGCAACGCGCGTGTGGCGCCTCTGGTGTTGCAAGTGTCCATAGGCTACGGTAACCGCTTACCATCAGGCGGGCCGTAAGCTTGTTTGCCACCGTCGTGGTATAAAAAAAAAAAAAGTAAAAATAATAATAGTCCCAAGGGTTCACTGAAAGTTAAGTTACAATTGCTGAGATCGTGGATGGGTTATTATTCATGTCATTTTAGCTCTAAAAGTCTAACAACCAGTGAAACCCCAGGGTTTTGTGTCCCCTAGTCTCTGGGTTGTGGAGGTAAGATATGCAGTTACTCCAATACAATACTTAGTTTACCCGGAGAAACTAGAAGCCGAGCCTAAGTAGTAGGGAAAGGCTATGCAGATGATGATACCACAGGCAAAATATTTTCTCAGTCAATCAGTATCTGTTTAGTATATCATTTGTTTTTTTTTGTCTGTAATTTTTTCTGTGTCTGGGTGTAATTTATCTATAATATGTATGTATTTAGAAATTTATAAGTATGTTTGTCAGCTGTTTAGTACTCATTACACAGCTTTTAGCTTAGCTTGGGACTAAATGGTGTATATCATAGTCTACTGACGGGCCTGTTGGTCTAGTAGTTAGTGACCCTAACTGCTATGCCGGAGGTTGTGGGTTCGATTCCCACCCAAGACAAATGTTTGTTTGATGAGCACGATCATTTGTTCTGTGTCTGGGTGTAATTTATCTATATTATGTATGTATTTAGAAATATATAAGTATGTTTATCAGCTGTTTAGTACCCATAACACAAGCTCTCAAGCTTAGCTTGGGACTAAATGGCGTTGTGTGAAAAGTTGGCGAATATTTATTTATTATTATTTATTTACTGGAGATGGTCTTTTCAGAGGTTTTACTTTTACTAGGATTCCCAAATGTGGAAAAGATAAAGGTTTAGAATTATATTATAACAGTTTCAAAACAAGCAGATTACATAAGAAGATGAAACTTGAAGATTATCTAATGTGGTGCAAGAATTTATTAAAAATAATCAACTTATGTAAAATTTGGTAATGTAGCTTGATGGTAGAAAATAATAACAACACAATATAACATCACGCCTGTAATCTGCAAAGGGATAGGCAGAGGTGTACCTGTAGTGTGAAAAACACAACAATGTATTGCCGGGGATCAAACCCGGGACGTCATGCTCAGCAGTGACCCTTGCAACCACGTGACCAATGAGGCCAGAATAATATGTAATAATGTATGTATAATATATTAGTTATCATTCACTCGGTAATTACACTGCATAAGTCTCAAATGTTAAAACTATCTTAATTGGTGCATTAGCCTGCATGTCGGTAACTCTCTGACCAAGGGCTGGCTTAGCATAGATCGGAGTTTCAATAGATTGCAAGACTAGCTTATACTGACATTGTTACCACTAGTGAATTGCCAACCAAAAGCAGCCGCAGCAGCAAACAGCAGCTAATGAGTTAAACTTTGAGGATTAGAATCAAGGCCCAATGGGCGTTATAATTTTATTGTGATATTACAAACCATTATAAAATGTATTTGATAAGGTTGTGTCTGACTGGTGTAAATGTGTATGTGTGAATCAAACTATAGTGACCAATACATTTGTTGAATCAAGAACTTCTTATCTTTGAATTCCCGACACAATGGAAAAACAAAACACATACTTGATCAAACATTTTCATCATATTATTTACCCCCACTTTTAAAAATATGTTAAGATTTACATCTACCTTAACTTTGGTAACACATAAAAACAGCTGTGTAAGTAAAAGTCAAGTTTTCATAGTTATTCTGCATTCTTAATGTTGTAAACAACGAAAATGTGTAGAGGTAAGAACTCACCCACTGGAAATCTCTTCGATGTCTTTCACGGAATCTACATCGCTGGCGCTGGAGGCGCTGGTGGAATCGCTGTCGGAGTCGCTATCCGCGTCGCGGTACTCTGTCACCTCGTATTCCACCACGCCACTCTCCGCACTGTCGATTATCATGTGTCTACTAACATCCGCTTCGTCACGGGCGTTCGGCCTCGACAACGGCCCGTGAGCACACGCATTTATTATATTATTCTTTAGTACCATCTCAGTTAAATCTGCGGCATCGGAATCTGTCGCATTCTCATTCGAACGAGTCTCCGTATCATCCGAATCAGAATCAGAGCCGCCGTATTCTGCTATCAAACTAAGGGACACGTTTTTGTTATTACTTAGATCAAGGTTCTCCATTGTTGTAACCGTACACACATGTACCACAACCGAATTATAAAATTAATATTATGTTATTGTGTATTTCGATACTGCAACTTAATTATTACGTATATAATGGAACACGTGAACTTATTCGGAATTATTTTGAGACAAGAAAACAAAGTCGTGAAACGATTAAGTATCGCAGCAAAATGACAAATGACAATTTTGATCACAGATTATGCAAAACACAGAAACTTATTTTAGTTTTGAACACATGTCTTTTAAGTTCACTACTTTGACGTTTGGCTTCACTTGTGTTGGATTCGGGGGAATGCGGTTTTTGTGCTGTCAAAGGAAAGTTAAGGAAACGAATTGCGACTTAGCAAGTACTTTATGGTATTAAAATTCCATGGTGCAGTTTTATCTGAAATAAAACTATTTCATATGATTTGTCTTTTTGAGTAAATTATTTTGTACTAACAAAAGGTAAAAACCTAAAATATTTCATTCAAGACTATGACAGAGCATGTAACTTTTTAAGCTTACCAATCACAACGCATAAGATATTATGGCAGAAACGCTTTAACATATGACGCTTTTTGCTTTTACACTTCTTGTAGATGTGATGTTCGTTTCAGCAGCGTTTCACTATGCGTTTCAAATAAGAAAAGGAACGTCAATGACCTTTATCTGTCAAATGCCACTTAGCAAGTACGGCCTGCAACGAAACCTTAATCGCAAATTACACGGTTGTTTGTTGTTAATATTTGTTGTTGTATTCATCTCCCTGACTGCTCGAAAACGTGTGAACGAGGCGCTGTTTTGCATAGGAGGGCTGGCACAGACCAATTAGCTTAGGGCTGGAGACTGGAGAGATAATGCCCAATGTAAACAAATTTGACAGTACACTTTGGAAAATTATTCGTTCTTAAATCGTAAATAAACTATATTTGTTAGATCGCTTGGATCCTTTTCGGAAACTGGAGGAGGAACCATGATTAAAACACAAGTGATAAAACAAATAAATTACAATTCAACGAGCAAAATCA
Organism: Euplexia lucipara; assembly: GCA_921972225.1. NCBI lineage: Eukaryota > Metazoa > Arthropoda > Insecta > Lepidoptera > Noctuidae > Euplexia > Euplexia lucipara. The sequence goes on from OV179160.1 coordinate 17,620,446, forward strand.
ATTATATTCTAAAACAAATTAAAATCAAAATAAAACGTTTCACAATAAAAAGTATAAAATTAACTTACTGTTACTATTTAAATTTAAAATAGACAATAAATAAATACTATTAAAAATATATTTAAATTATAAATTCCTAAATTAAATTAATTCAGATTCAGATTTTTGTAATAAAATTGAAACATCAAAACTTAAATAATTAATAAATGATTGGTACACAGGACTCAGGAGTGATCCGTCTAGTACGGCGACTCGCTCACATCTGAGCTCGAGAATTCAAAAACTCGCACTTTATTCGTGCAGAGTCAGTAGAGAGCGAATGAGTCACTAGTTGTTTTGGATTAAACCGGTGCAATGGCGCGATGCGCAGGTGTAGTTTAACGTTCAATATTCGAACTTGTGATAGGTACTTGTGCACTTTGTAATTAATGCCTGCGCCGACATATTTAGAAAAAACCTTGTTTATAGTCAAGCCAACTTATCTGTGAAACGGTAGTATTTGGAACTAGCATTATGTTAGAGATTTAAAGTCGCTTTTGGCGTAATTTTTGGCTTCTTGTTGACGAGCAGCGCCACCAATCATTTCAAGGACAAATTGGTACCACTGTAGCTGATCTTATCCAATTTATTCGAATTGACAGCTATGACGTCACGACATGGCACAAAGTCATTCCTATTCTCATTTTTATCGCATAATATTGGCCGACAGCGACAATATCCCAAATATTGCCATTAAGGGGACATTTCTCCCTTACAAATGAAAATGGTTATATATCAGTGGGTTACTTATATGGACTAAAGTGCTGATGAAGGCTTGAAATATAGTGCCGAGCCATTATATCAGGTTTGATTTATACCTTCAAAAAACACGCTGATTTGCGATGCTGGTACAGACACTAAAGTGCCGCTAATCACAACGTGTGACCGCGTCATGCATGAGTTAGGGTTCGATAATAATTAATTAATTTACGTAGACATTTTAGTCCAATTTCAGATTGGACGCCACCCTGTAAAAATCGCTTGAAAGCTCATATTGTTTTTAGTTTTAGTTGATTTTGTGCATTGAGTTCTTTCAGTCCCTTTTTACTGTAAAATTTTGTGGAATCCTGTCCTCGAGGCATTTATCGTTCACGATATTATTATTTATTGTTTTTGAACTATTACTTTTTGATACCATAATTTGTTTTCCAAGGAAAACCCGGGAATAACCCGGCATTATTTCCAAATGTTGCCAGCAATATTGGCAATCTCGATGAATGCGTAGTTTATTTAATTGCACACTACCAAATATTAAAATATTTGGTAGTGTGCCATATTCTTCTACATTTCCACACCGGGCAAGAATACCGGCGGCGTTGACAGCAAAACACTAATATTAAGAGTTTTGGTAATATTTTTGGCGGCGGCTCATCTCTGATAACACCGTACTGTCAGTACTAGACTTTTAGATCAATAATTCCGCGAGGTACTTATCAATCATTATACAGCCTATTAGTGTTTTTTTGTTTTGTTAGTATACACTACACAATGTAATAAATTAAACGCGGACTGTATCTTTGCTGAACTCTAGGCCTTTAAAAGGTGAAAAAGTGGATGTAGGTAGTCAAAAGTATTTATATCGTAGCTTTTGTAAACCCTAAAATAACAAAGGGGTGTCTGAGTACCCCACACCGCTTTCATTGTTTGTTAATGTGCTGGGAATTGGATGCCCAATAATAAACAGGTGTGTAATTTCCTATAGCGGGACTCGCTGCCGACAGAGTAGAGTTGTTGTAGTCGTTGCTGGGTGTGTTAGTGTCGTAGTCTAACTAGTGGTGCCCTCAGCGTAGGTATGTAAGCTTTCATTACTATACAACAAACAAAATAATTTTTTAACTCATTAATTAAAAAAACTTTTGTTTTTTTCGTGGCAATTATTTTCCGATATATTGAACGATTTAGTTAGTCATTGTTATTTTAATATTTACACATGCAATTATTTTCGTACAATTATTTACTTACGGTAGGTAAGTAGGTACCTAAGTACCTACCTACAGCCCGAAGTTTAATACAATTGCTAGGTATTGAAATACAAACATTCTAGTTTGGGCGCGGTTGGTGGTTAATGTTAATGTTATTATACAGCTGAAACAAAAGTACCTATAAGTCTGAAAACTATCCTGGCGTGTCACCATTTCTCGAAAAGTAAGTAAGTACAGTAAGTAGTACAGTTGTAGGTACCTAATTCACATTTCGTGAAATTATGTCAAAGCATAAAAAAATACTTAACCGGAATCCATACCTACCTACTATTTGGGTTGAAATCTTTAAGAGTAGGTAATTTATAGGAAAGCGCTGTTTTCAACCTTAACGTACGTTTTTTAAATTTCAGAATCTGTAAACAAAAGCAGAGATGAATACGAACGAGATGCAATCAATGGTGCCCCCAATCGTAAGTCATACTGGCTACTACGTCCATTCTACTCTGAACATTATACAGGGTGGATAAGACAGCATCGTACCTACTTTCGGACACCAGCATTATTTTAAGACCCCCTAGCTTAAAAAAAACATCGGTTTCATCCCAATCTTTTATAATTTCTATGTAATAGTAATCAGATTTTTTTTTCAATGTTGGTAAGTAGGTACCTACCTAAATCATCCACTATTTTTAAATGTAAATCAGCCACTATTTTTGTCAAAAATGTCATTGAGTTATATGTATAGAAATCGTGATCTATTTTAATTATAAAACCAAGTTCAATTTTATATATTGCATCATCGATTAATTAATTATCGGACGCGGGCAGGCAGCCTTAAGGCTGTAGACAGACGAACTGCATTTTAATTGCACTCGGACTGCAAATATTTGAATGCAGCGGGCCTGGCCATGTATTATTACAAATTCTATTTCTATTATAGAAAGAAAATGGCGTAGGTATATGGAATCCGCTGTTTGGCAACTGTCAAGTGTTTTTGATTTTCAGCCATTTTACAAATTCTACTCGTTAACACTTGACGGTTGACAAACAGATGATTCCCTAAACGCAAAGAGATTTAAAAACTATAGAGGGGGCATGCGAAGAAATGTCATACAAAAACTGTGATCCCATCTCTCAGTAACGCCATCTAGCATTAAATAGCGATATTAGAACGGCAACGGCAAACTCAAGAATGAAATTGACTAAAATAATAATTCTGGTTGGTGGCCACCAAGCGAGCTATAGCCGAATTAAATTTTAGTGTTGTCAGATCAAAGGAAAATGCCGGAAAAATGAAAAATATTTCAAATCAGTTAAATAAATAGGTATTAAAACTAAACAAATTAAGCCAGGCATAAAAAAAAACACATTTGTAACTGAAATTAAAAGAGGACCGTAATGAGAAAGTGATTATCGTCTTACCTTAGTTACTAACTACAAAACTATTGACTTAGAAAATAAATCCAGTTTCATTATGCTTATAATAATTAATATGGTCTGCTCACTATTACGACCTTGTGTTTGGTTCAGCGCTGGCGCCGGATATTGTAGAAAATTATTAAAACTTCCTACTTAATAGCGCAGTATTCCTTACGTATGTTCTATTAAAAAATAAACCAAGAAAATATAGATTATGAATCTTATACGTATACGTTTATGATATATCCGAAGCAAGGTCGAAAATACGTAGATAAACGGATAAATCGTAAGTCTGGCAGTACCACGTGCCGTAAAGTAGAAAGTAGAAACTTGTGATAGGGATGTTACCATCTAGATTAAGGTATCGATAATATTGATAAAAGTTATAATATTTTTTTCACTTCAGTAGCTCAAACATGTAGGTTTTGCTGCCTGAAATCAGTGAGACCAAGTAACTTTTTAATTTTTGTTTTAGAGCCGCAAATATCTTAATCAGCCTCGGGTTAATCATACTATTTGAAACATTCACACTCTATCTCTTTCCCGCCATTAGAAAGAGAGAGAGAGAGAGAGAGAGACAAAGACCAGCCCTTTCGAAGTTCTGATTTTGAATTCGACCTCAAAGACAAACACGTTCGGAATTTCGTACTAACTAAAGAAATTTTGCAAAAAGATATCTTGTAATGTAATTTATAGAATTATTAACTTATTGTTGTATTTAAGCGAAAATAAGTATCTAATGCAAATAAAACTGATATTTAACCTGTAAATATTTATTTCTTGTTTCAATAATGTTACGTAATATATTTTGAGTACTTAATAAAATATCATGGGTGCTATTTCCAAACACGTCTTAATTTAAATAAAAGAGCGGGAATAAAATTTCTTGGCTGGCGAAAAGAGTTGAATAAGTTAACACTTTGAACGCCACGCCGGTCACCAATGACCGGCGAACAATAAAATTTCTATTGTGTCTGGAAGTCTGGCAATCAAGGGGTTAAAAAATATTAAAATAATCGTAAATATAAGTGAAACTAGCGACGAGAACAGTATTATAACACCGGAAGAGTTGAAACAACAAGTTATTAATGCAGAATTAAGTTTCCTACCTGAGAAATATCTGAAAGCATACCATATCTTCAATGAATGGAGACTTACAAAGGGTGCAAGCAGTTTTTAGAAGACTGTGTTGCTATCTTATTTTTTAGATTTATCACAGACGACGCGATCATCTGCAATGTGGAGTATTTACCCAATTTTTGAAAGCTACTTTAAAAATAAAACATAACGTGCATATTGAAACATACGCAAAACTCGTATATTTACTAAAATTAATGCATAGAAATAAGAACATAGAAAAAAAATCTAATGAAGCTCCGGACTGCAATTTTCTTGCCGCTAAAGTAAGTGGTGCCTATGAATCTTTGTTGTTAGTTATTAAAATTTGTGTGTAGACTGTTAAGTATAAAAATACTTACTGCCTTCTACTAATTACATCAAAACCACGTCCTCCATCTAATATTTAATGTAACTCTGTGCAAACCATGAGAGAGCACTGGTATCCATAACACAAGTTAAATCTTACCTTGGGTACCAGAGTTCATTAAACTTTTTACAAATTTGAGTTATATAAATTTAATAGATTATATTATTAGTCTGTAAGTGGAACTGTACAATCTATCTGGAAATAAATATCTTTTATCTTTTAATTTTTTGAGGTGAAATGAATCCTAGTCTGCCATAGCAATACTGTTAAAATATTTAATACGATATGTAAAAGATGATGAGAAATGTTAAATTATGCATATTAATTCACACAAAAAACCGTATCCAAGTCTCGTGTTCACAACAATTTTCTTTAGGAAACCTTAAATAACAGAAACCTATTTGAAATGTTCATACAGTATAATATTTTAATAAATTTAATTTAATATTGTAATATTTTGTTGAGTTATCTATTTATTATTATTTTGACATTTATCGATAACAGAATCGATGAACTTTATCCCGTCTCTACAAAACAGTACTTTAGCTACTCAACACAAGAGGGCGGTAAATACAGAATTGCCAAATGTTCTAGAACAATCTATGAAAATGATTTAATTCTAATTACTAAATAAATACAAAGAATACCTACGAAAATAAAGCGTAGCGACGTCCATTATTTTTGTCGTAACGGGATTTGCAATAACGTAAGGCGCAACCATGCATGTTTTCGTGGAAAATAATATTTTTCAACTTTCCACAAAGTTGACACAAATGCGTCTTGACAGGCAGATGTCCTACGTAAGACTATGTGTCATCTGTCCGTTCGGACAGAAGTTACGGATGAAAATTTTGTTCGTGATGTCCGGTCTATAGTTTATTGAATGTCTTTGCCTAAACGCCATTTTCTTTCTATTGTCGCCTTATCGATTAGAAAAGAATAGACAATATTACGATTATAATAGAAATATAAATTGTAATATGGCTAGGCCTGCGGTTTAGTAAAAACAGCATTTGGAAGTTTTATTGAAGTCGTACAAACTGCAAATTAACAGTCCGTCTGTCTAGGAGCCTAACTGACGTATAATTTCTATTTCTAGGGAGAATTGAAGTTTGAAGCATCAGATGTGGAAGTTTGCCGGATATGTTTGGCCACAGATGTCAAGATGTACAATCTACAAGATACAGACCTGAGAACTTGTATGGAGTCTATTGGTGGGTTTAATGTAAGTAGCTCGCTATGTTTGTCATTGGACATCGATAATTCCCCCGAGAGAGAAATTTCGTTACGTTTGTGTGTTAGGTTCTGTGTTGATTAAAATATGATTTGCGACCGTCACATTTGAATTTCGCGCGCTACACCGGCGCATCCGCCGGAAGTACACATATAAATAAGTAGGTACCAGACGCCAGCACATCAAGTTACCCCAATGTGTCAAATTTCTTTGATCTATTTTCAACTCTATGCCAAACAGAATTGAACACTGAACACTGGACGGCAAATTGCAAAAAAACACAAAAAACATTAATAATTATCGAAGTAAGTACCTATACCCTCATCTCATCATTCAAATCATCAATAGAACTCTCGAAGTTACAATTTCGAATTTCACGTACGCGCACAATAAGTAGGTGGTACCAGCTACTAGAACTTACTACGCGTAGGTAAATGTATTTATTTATGATTGACTGGCCTGTTGGTCTAGTAGTTAGTGACCCTGACTGCTATGCCGGAGGTCGTGGGTTCGATTCCCACCCAGGACAAATGTTTGTGTGATGAGCACGATCATTTGTCCTGTGTCTGGGTGTAATTTATCTATAATATGTATGTCTAAGTATGTTTATCAGCTGTTTAGTACCCATAACTCAAGCTCTCAAGCTTAACCGGCGTTGTGTGGAAAAGTTGTGGAACATTTATTTTTTAACCGACTTTCAAAAAAGGAGGAGGTTCTATGTTCGTGTGTATGTATTTTTTTTTTTTTTTTTTTTTTATGTATGTTACCTGATTTCTCCCCCATTTGTGGACCGATTCTCAAAATTCTTTTTTTATTTGAAAGAGTATACTCCTGAGGTGGTCCCATTTTAATTTGGTGAAGATCTGGTGCTGATCTTCGGAGATATACAACGGAACTCTTCAAAAATAGACGGCAAGTCTGTCGTGATTGCTGGAATCGCTTGGATGTTTATTGTTTATACAACATCATGACGTATCATCACGCCTGTATGCTCTGAGGGGTACGCAGGTGGGTACAATATACCTAGATTTCGTCAGTTAGGTATGTTAATTTTAATTTATTAGGGATTAGTGAAAAACCCTATTATCATGACACGTATTGTTAACAATTAACAATATAAAATAAATTCATGGCAAATATTTTTATGGTAACAACTAAAAATGGAAAAATAAAAAACTTTTTTGCAAAAAATAAAACCGACTTCAAAAAAATCACTAAACGGTGTAAAATAACTCTAAATTCGGAAGTCGGTGATCCATCATGAGTAAGACAAACCCACCAAAGCCACAGACTTCCGAATTTAGAGTTATTTTACACCGTTTAGTGATTTTTTTGAAGTCCGTTTTATTTTTTGCAAAAAAGTTTTTTTATTTAATTATTTTTATTTATTTATTTTAGGCAACTCAACAGTTTATTTATTACGTTACATGAGTAAAGAAGGCCCACCTCACTATCAATGAACAACCTAATGCAGTTTGTGGAAGTTACTAGCATGTAAAAGTGAGGTCTACACACGCTGCACATTGATAGTGAAATGGTGACAATTATCACTTAAACCAATAACAGAGTTTATTAACAGGTAAATGAATTAACAAATGGTAAAATGAATGCACGGTTAGGTTAAGTGAAGGGGTTTACGGACCGACCTCGTAACGCGTAGATTAATCTTTGACCGAACCGAACTTTCGACCCGTGCAGCTGTCATTATTTACCCACAAGCCCCAATAAGCCTTATTATTTTTTCAGGACACCTGTGTGGGTCTCCCAAATTATGTCTGCTACGAATGTGCACCGATTTTGTTGAAATGCAATAAACTAAGGGAGAAAAGTAAAACAGCTCAGGCTGCACTACAACATATATTTCTTAACAATGGACAGGTATGAATCTCAAAGAACTTAAAAATGTTTAAAAAAAAATTGCGGTTCAATTATTGGTCCAAGTGTGTCCTACATAAATGTATGTACTTAACAGCAGTTTTTGTAAACGATTTAATGTTGATTAAAAGTTACTAACCCTTTGACCGCCAAAGTTGTCATACATCACTCAAACCAAAAAGTGCCCAGCAAGCCACGCGTCACGACTACATTTCAAATTTAAAGGACTCATTATTACCTACCTTGGAGCCTCCATTGCATTTTTTACGTGTGGCAGTCAAGAAGTTAATTTTATAACAAAAGTTGTTCATAATGCTGATTACGACCTTTCACATAAAAATAAAACTAACTTAGTACATAACTACCGTCAAAAGTATTGAAGTTTTTTCGTAATTTTCCAGGTAACAAAATCCCTTATAAAAGATCAGAATAGATCGCAACTCGATTTGGACTCTTCGTTGGGCAACTATTTATTATTAAACTACGACTACATTCATTATGATGAAGAAGAAAACACTACAGCAGAATCAATTAAAACAGAGCCCGTCGAAAAAGTTGACATCAAAACGGAAAACGACCCACCTGATGAAAACCCCGATGTCAAAAATGTTGAATTAATTGCGAAAATAGAAAAAGCTGAATTTGATGCCGATTACGACGGGGTGAATGAAATAAAAATGGAAGTTCCAGATGATAACAGTAATAATATGGACTTCATAAGCTTGGCACCGTACAAGATTGATGATATGATACAACTTAATGTGGTATGTGAAAAATAGTAGATTATTAACCAAGGGGATAAAGCAGTGTCTTCTGTCGCGGGTGAACATTTAAATCGCGAGCGTAACGAAAGACTCGAGGTTTACTCCCGAGCGTACCGAGGGAGTTAAAAACTTAAATTACGAGCGAAGCGAGGGATTTAAGACGAGTCCTGAGTGTAGCGAGGGATTTAAGTTCACCCAAGACTTAGACAGCTTTATCACCGAGGAAAATACTCTACTTTTCGTACCATTTGCGGCAAATTCCTAGATTAATATTTTTTTGTCGGAAAAGCAAAGGCATCAAGCTCATACGGCCTCGTCGGTTTTCGTAATTTTATTTAATTAATATAACATAACCGCGTAATAAATGCGTATTCCTTTTTCAAAAAGATGTATAATCTATACATATAATAAAACAGTAACGAAAGAAAAACTGTACATTGAGAATTTTCAAGAAAAAATATGTGGGTTTTGTTAGAAAAACGTAACTGGTGACAAAAAGTGACTTTTTAGAATTTTTGTCTGTTTGTCTTTTTGTCTGTATGTATGTCCGGGGTGAACTCAAAAAGTACTGCATGGATTTACTTCAAATTTTGCATAAATATTACTAAGAGGTCGGGTCAACACATAGGCTATATATTATCACGGTATCACCTACGGGGGAGGAGCAGTGAATCTTTATTCTTCTTACTCATTCTGTGGAAGCGTGTAAGTAAAGGACGCATATTTAAATGTTGGTTTTGAGTAAGTTATGCTATTATCTAGCTTTACACTATAAAAACTACGCCATTTAAGTAACTTTGGCAGAGAAACATAGTTTAATGAATGTTAGTAGTATAAAGACAATTTGGAATCAGCGCCATCTATGAGAATGTATAAAAAACAAATCAAGTAACACATGAACACTTTTTGAAAATTAATTTAAATTTTGATTGTGTTGGTGCGGTTAGTAGTTAGTTATTCTTAAAATTCATAGATGGCACTGTGCATTTTTTTCATCTTATACTACATATAATTTAATACATTATAATAAAAAAGTAACGAAAGAAAAACTGTACATTGAGAATTTTCAAGAAAAAATGAGTGGGTTTCGTTAGAAAAACGTAACTGGTGACAAAAAGTGACTTTTTAGAATTGTTGTCTGTTTGGCTGTTTGTATGTCCGGGGTGAACTCAAAAAGTACTGCATGGATTTACTTCAAATTTTGCATGAATATTACTAAGAGGTCGGGTCAACACATACTCTATATATTATCACGCTATCACCTACGGGGGAGGAGCAGTGAATCTTTATTCTTCTTACTCATTCTGTGGAAGCGTGTAATCAAAGGACGCATATTTAAATGTTGGTTTTGAGTAAGCTATCCTATTATCTAGCTTTACACTATAAAAACTACGCCATTTAAGTAACTTTGGCAGAGAAACATAGTTTAATGAATGTTAGTAGTATAAAGACAATTTGGAATTAGCGCCATCTATGAGAATGTATAAAAATCAAATCAAGTAACACATGAACACTTTTGAAAATTAATTTAAATTTTGATCGTGGTGGTGAGGTTAGTAGTTAGTTATTCTTAAAATTCATAGATGGCATTGTGCATTTTTTTTTCATAAAAGTTGTATCTTATTAGTTCGTTTTGACAAATTGAAGTTCCAACAAAACCCTCAAAATCTTGAGCAAAGTTCGGATCGTATCATATGGGATGAGTGTACGATGTCCAAAAGGAAGGCAGTTGAGGCCGTGGACAGAACCCTGAGGGCATCTGCAGGAACGAACATTTGATGGGTAGTGTCACAGTTCTGTTCAGTGGCGATTTCAGGCAAACGCTTCCCGAGTTGACGCGGGGATCGAGGGCTGACGAGGTGAATGCTTAGGTAAACGATCTTTTTTGTCGTCACAAGTTCGTACGCTGCGCTTGACCATTAATATGAGAGCTCGGCTCGGCGGCATTGCACGCGCTCAAGAATTCTCCGATGTCCTTCTAAGTCTTGGCAAAGGCACTCTACCAGAAGAGAAAAGTGGACAGGCGGAGCTTTTAGAGTCTCTCGGTAGAGTGGTGGTAGATATCCAGCTTCGAAGAACTCATTCGCAGTGTGTACGTGGACATCAGTCGTACAGCGCACCAGCAGAATTCGTGTGAGAGCGCCATTTTGGCGCCCAAAAATGATCATGCTGCAGCAATTAACGAATGTTTTCTCTCGGAAATTGAGGGGAATGAAGTGGTCTATACGTCGATAAGCACTGTCGTCGAGCAAGATGACGCCACACATTATCCCGTGGAATTTTTGAACTCCCTGTCAGCAAGTTGACTTTCAGCGCATACCATCAAGCTGAATGTCGGCGTCCCGATTACGCTTTTCAGGAACAAATCTTCTCCGAAGTTGAGTAACGGGTGGTGCCTTAAAGTCATTTCGCTCCACAGACACCATTGAGGTGGAAATTCTGGCGGGTTGTGGCATCGGCGAGGCAGTATTTATACAACGCATTCCCCTTATACTTCATAGCTTTCCGATCCAGTTCGAGCGCGTACAGTTCCCCTTGAGTGTTTGCTTAGTGATGACAATCAATAAGTCGCAGGAGCCGATACTCAGAGCAGCGGGTGTAGATCTAAGGACGAGTTGCTTCTCACACGGGCACCTGTACGTCGGTCGCTTGCTCCCGCGCCACCAGTCCTGACTATCTTTACATTTTGGCTCCTGGCAGTATAACTACCAACGTAGTTTTTAGGGAAGTGTTATAAGGTATGATACCTTTGTACGTATTTTTAACCGACTTCAAGAAAAGGAGGAGGTTCTCAATTCAACGATATGTTTTTTTTTTGTGTGTGTTTGTTACGCGATTACTCCGCCATTTATGGACCGATTTTCTAAATTATTTTTTTATTTGATAGGGTATACTACCAGGTCAAATCTGATGAGGGATCCTCGAGGAATTGAGGGAACTCCTCAAATAATATAGGAAAACATGTACCAAGTTTTACATTTTTTTTTGGTGACAAATCAAGCATTTACATTTAGCAAGTATCATTTCGTGAAGAAAAACTGATGAAGAAGACAGGCGATGGAACTCTTCAATGCATAACAGCAAATTACTCGCAATAGCTACAGTCACATGTCTGTGCATGGTTAATGTATTTCCATAACATAACATTACGCCTGTCTATTTTAAAAGGTTAAGAAAGAACTTCTTTTGCAATTGTTAATCGATTTCAATGATTCTTTCAAGTTTTGAAATACTTTCTTTACATACAAAGGAACTAAAAATAGCAAAATAAAAAAAAATACAAAAAAAACAACCGACTTCTTAAAAAACACTAACAGGTGAAAAATAATTCCAGTTTCGGAAGTCGGTGGCCAATAATGAACGAAATAAAACCACCTAAGCCACAGACTTCCGAAACTGGAATTATTTTTCACCTGTTAGTGTTTTTTTAAGAAGTCGGTTGCTTTTTTTTTGTAAAAAAGTTTTTATTACTCTTTTGTATCCTGGAATGCATTCTTGCATTATTTTGTCTATTTCCTTCAGTCACATGGTATGACTGAACTCAGCAGGATTCCCATATAACTCTCTTCATGTAACTTATATTTAATGCTATTTTAAAAGTTGTTTACTTATAATGCTATAGCAACACTGGAATCTTAGGTAGGTATATTTGGTGCTGTAGAACCTTCACGCAGACGACGTCGCGGGCAGCAGCTAGTGCTTTATAAACAAACTCAATGGTGTAAAATTAAAAATGTAGTTCATTATAAATTTCGGTAAGTATTCCAAATTTAAATCACATTCTCTCCCTAGGGGATGAATGAAATCCAGTACAATTTTCTTTCCCTGTTTTTAACAGATTAAAAATGACTATTGTTATGTTCGCTTTTTGTGGCAAAGAATGTCACTTTTTTGAGCAAGTGGTACGAAAAAGTCTTTTTATTTGCTTAATGCTTAGTGACTAACTTGAAGACTAATCCCGTAATTATCAAACCTAGTCGCATGTAATGTTAAATATTGCCAAATTGTTGGAAATGAGACGAATTTCTGCCAGATTGAGAGTGAGATTAGGATGGTTTCATTCCGCCCTTTCGACTTGGCTTTACATGACGTCGAGAAATAGGTACCTCTGAGGCATACTCACGATGTTTTTCTTTACTCGTTTTTAAAGCAAGTGATTGTGTTACAATACTCACATGAAACCGAAGTCAGAAATGCGTGCCTTAGGTTCGAACTCGAGAATGACTTGGCTGTCCGCCGGTTATCTGCGTGGAACCCTTATCTTTTTTAACGTCAGTAGGTATCTGTCAAATCATTTTAAAATAGGTGCAACCGATTCTGAGCCAAGTGCAAACAAACAGACAGACAGACAACAATATTGTAAGAGTCCGACAGACCCCTTTTGCCCTCTCAGGGCAGAGGACGTCCATGAAGATTCAGCAAAGGTTGATGATTCAAAAGTTGCCTGTAAGAGATCGCTTTTAGCGATAGGCCACCATAAGTAGCCCTTAAAGTTATAATTTGTAAGTTTTTATGGTATACAATAAAGAGTATTAAATTCTATTCACTTCCCAAAATAAAAAAAAAACCTTTGAATGACCTTTTTTGTTTTGTATATTTTGCAGCACGCTAAAGGAATATCACAGAAATTTCAACCCAAAATGACTGCCAAACAGAGATTGAAAGCAGCGAAAAGAAAATTAGAGGAAAAGTCTGATTCGACTGCCTGCCCGAAAGCACTACTTAAAGCTGGAAACGATTCGAATATTGCCTTGATGATGGAATTAAAAGATCTCGGACAATGCTTCAACATTATCAAGTTATCGGTAAATATTCACAGCTACGCGTTGCATGATATTATTTAAACAAGTGGTCGCCTAGCGAATTCTAGCCTACTCCATTTCCACTCTTGATATTGAGTTCTATAAAATCCAAGGCAGCTAATCACTTTTAATTAGTTAACCATTGCGCCATCTTAGCAAATTCAGTTCAAAAATGGTCATTGGCGTCAAATACTGCTAAATAAGTCCTCTCTCAAACTATGTTAGGGTCGGCTTCCAATTTACCCGGATGCAGTTTAATATGATAGTGTTACATGGAGTGCCTGCCTGTCTGACCTCCGCAACCCAGTGTAACCCCTTGGTTAAACTAATTGTCAGGCTTTCAGGTCTCTGACTATCTGTAACGACAGTCTTAGATCTACAAATGACAGCCGGGATCAAAGGTTTTACGTGCTTCCCGAGGCACGGAGAAGTCTTGATAAGTGATGAATGGTACAATTCTGTTTGTAACGCTGTTGTTTGTTGTAATTGTTTTTGTTTTTGTCTCGCTGACTGCTCGAAAATGAGTAAACGAGGCGCTGTTTTGCATGGGAGGGTTCGAGAGATTATCTCCAATGTAGACAAATAACTACTTTTAGAGCGAGAAACAGCACATTTTAGAAAATTATTCGTAAATAAATTATATTTAGAAAATACCTACCTTGTTTTGCTGATCTTACCCAGTTTATTCGAATTGACAGCTATGACGTCACAACAACATGGCGCAAAGCCGATCCTATTCTCATTTGAAACGCATAGTAACGACTATCATCTACAGATGAGATCTACAGTGAGCTCATAATACCTACATTATTTGTTATAGATTGAAAAACAAATGACAGAATGGAAGGTGCAGACGATACAAGAAAACCATAAAATCAATAAAGTATTTAAATGTAATGATTGTCAAAAGTTATTTCCGGATGACGTTTTGCTTGAGGCTCATTCGCTTCACCACAACCCTAGTGTAAGTAGGTAAACTAGCCACCTTAATTATTTAATCTTAAAAGCAATATTTCCCGGGACCCGAGACAACTATAATTACGAAAAGTCCCAAACCCTATTTGGGACACATACTTAGTACGAGATATACCCATGGTGCCTGACCGTGGCTTAATATGTTAAAGCGATGATTGCGGAATAATTATTGTCCGTTCCCGCGACCTCCGGCGCAGCTGTGATACGGAATACCGGGGTGGTTTTTAGTCAGTTAAGAGTCTAACAGACCCCCAGGGTAGAAGACATTCATGATGATTTTCCAACCCGCCATAAAAAAAAGATTTGATATATCTGCTAAACCGGGTGAGGTTTAGCAGATATATCAAATCTTTTTTTTTTTTTTTACTTGATATTTCAATTAAGTACCTGTCATTGTTTGCAGATCCATGGCGACGTATTGTGTGGAGTGTGCCTAATGTATTTCTCAACCATTGAAGCTAAGGAATGTCACAGCGAAAGAGAACACGCTAATTTGTTCTGCTGCAAATTCTGTCCGACGATGATTTTCAATAACATGTAAGTAAACAAAACTTTTCTCAGAGAGATGTAAATTTTCGTTAAAGGTAAGTTTTCTTAAGGACATAGTTGGCCTTTCAATTGCATCAACCAAAAACATGGTGCAGTTCAAAGATTATTATGACATCAATAACTTGTTGAGTGATATGAAGATCCGAATAACGTTATATTGACGCACGCTATTTCGAAAAAAAAAATCATTCATTCATTTTTCCAGAGACAGTGCACAGGCCCACACTAACTCCATATGTATTGGAGCCAAAGAGTTCCGCAGCGGTATTAGGCCTAGGCCTACTGAGCTTATCCCCTTCGCCTCACCGCCACCGATCGAGGAATTGAGGAACTGGCACCAGGGGAACTGGTAGGGACCACAGACGGAGGAGAGAGGAAGACTAAAATTTATTTCTTAATGCCGCTTGGTTCCACTATTGCCAGGTCTCCCTCTCTATGTCTCATAGAGAGGAGGCCTGTCATAGACTATGAAAGAGAGTTGGTTCACGTTTGAAATTCTTGAGTAGTAAGGCTAAGCGCGCACTACGAAAATAAATCGTTTGCGATTTAAAATAGCAGATGCGAAATCGTGCGAATATTTTGTAGGTACCCTATGAAGTGCTAAAAAGCTAGTCTGAATGCTGTCAAAGGATTTACCTACCGAGTGACGTTTAGTTATCTTCTTCTTCTTATTTAAACTTCTTTTACGTAAAATTAAGTAGTGTTGTATAAACCTAATCGTTATTTTCTTTTTTAAATTAATGTTAAGATGTACAGACGCCAGCACATCAAGTTACCCCAATGTGTCAAATTTCTTTGATCGTTTTTCAACTTTATGCTCAACAGAATAAGGTTCTTAATCAATTGGGAAAATTTGACACATTGAGTGTTTGGCCCTGTTATTTCGCAGGCGATAATAAATCGTGGTGCACGAAGGAATTATTGTCGTTTGCGATTTTATTCCGCACTTTAAAATTCGCAACGAATCAAATTCGTAGTGCGCGCTTGGCCTAAGGCTGAATTTACACTGCCGCAAAATGAAATGGAAGAAACTTTTGTACTTACATAGTTTATTAAACGTGGTTTTGAAAATGAATTCACATGTCAATATTTTTTCAAACTAAAGGGCGAGGGCATTACCAAATTGACTGATCCCTGAAAAGAAATGCCTAAAAAATCTCGGGGTCATGATCTCTTTTAAAGTGAGACTTAAGATTATATAATAATTCATTATGCGAGTTTAACGATGCTGGGCATTCCTTTTGAAGAAAGTACCATTGCAGCGTTGATTTGACCCAACAGACGGTATGCATGCATAAGTCATCAAGATTTCAGAATTCTGATATTATTAGCCCGCTTCGAGCAAGCGTGATGATATATGTACCTTCTCTGTATGGGAACAGCTTTTTGACCAGTATAGCTCTTTATTTGTACTTTGAGTAGATATTATGATCATATTCTAGCTAGCTGGTATAAAGACGCCACGAGGCGCCGATCAGCGACTCGTGGGCTCGTGGCGTGCTTCGTAAATTTTTATACTTTTGAATCTTACCGCTCGCCGCCCCGCGCTTAGCCGGCGCTCACAGCGACAAAGTCCTGAAAGGGCCGTAACAGAACTGGGGGTCCAGTTTGCTATTGCAATCGTGTCTCAATGACCGGTCAATGATCGATTTTTGACGTATAAAGTCAGACTTATGACACATTTCCCATACAAAAACTGTCAAAGTTGTCAAATATTCGATCAATGACCGGTCATTGACACACGATTGCAATAGCAGACTCGAGCCCCTGGTGAGCAGCACTGTGAGTTATTTTACACGAACTTTTGACCCCATCGTAACCCAAAAACTATTTTATACAATCTACGACTGGTTACGGTTAGTCATGTAATATATTTAGGTATATTTTATCTAAAAAACATGTCCGGATAGTTCTAATTATATCAAAATCTATACATATAATAAGACTGTAAAAAAACTGTGTCTGTACATTGAATATATTTAAAAAATAATAATTGAGGGGGGTTCAGAAACAGTAATAGAGCACGAATCCAAAAAAAAAAGTCTGTCTGTTTGTCTGTTTGTTTGCACACGCTAATCTTCGGAACTACTGGACGGATTTGAATGTTTTTTTTGTTGTTGTATAGATATTAAGTCTGGGCAACACATAGGCTATAATTTATCCTGGAAACTGGAACACCTGATGCAGAACCGCAACAGACCAGCTAAACTATAGGAGATACAAAAATGGTACCATAGCAAAAATTGTTCCACGTGATGAGCATTTTTTGCTGAGAGAATAAATTTGAAGATCCGGAACACCTGATGCAGAACCGCAACAGACCAGCTAAACTATAGGAGATACAAAAATGGTACCATAGCAAAAATTGTTCCACGTGATGAGCATTTTTTGCTGAGAGAATAAATTTGAAGATCCGGAACACCTGATGCAGAACCGCAACAGACCAGCTAAACTATAGGAGATACAAAAATGGTACCATAGCAAAAATTGTTCCACGTGATGAGCATTTTTTGCTGAGAGAATAAATTTGAAGATCCGGAACACCTGATGCAGAACCGCAACAGACCAGCTAAACTATAGGAGATACAAAAATGGTACCATAGCAAAAATTGTTCCACGTGATGAGCATTTTTTGCTGAGAGAATAAATTTGAAGATCCGGAACACCTGATGCAGAACCGCAACAGACCAGCTAAACTATAAGAGATACAAAAATGGTACCATAGCAAAAATTGTTCCACGCGATGAGCATTTTCTGCTAAGACAATAAATTTGAAGATCTGGAACACCTGTTGTGGAACTCCAAGAGCCCAGCTACACCATAACTCACATAGGAATGACATCTTAGCAAAAGTTGTTCGGTCTGATAGGCATTTCCTGTTGACTTATAAAAATCGAAGATCAGATACATTTGATATAGAAATTAAAGCTATCACTAATTTCATTGCATATTTATAAAATAACGTAAGTACCTCCACGCGGTGAAGGCGGGAACAGTTCAGGGCTGATTTTCGAAGACGATGGTATATCATTGAAAATTAGACTCTACTGGCCAAAACTTCCATTTTTTTTTATCGTATAAATATGCCTTCGGGCTTATGTTATTTGAGTGTTTAATTTCCTTTTCTATTTATCTTTGTTACATGGTTGCCTACCCGGTAACGCTGGGGAGCAGCCACTTAGATTTTAATTGATCAGGTATCATCACAATAAAACTATAACCATACCTAGAAAGAGGTCAAATCTTTCTCAATGTTCCAAAAGTGCTAAATGATTAAAGATCATAAGATCCCAACAATCTACCGAAGAGCGTTAGGAGGGACTTGATGCTGTTCGACAACATGAGGTTGCAACTCGCTCCGTGGAAACTTCTTGGGATCGCAAAGCACGCCTGCATTCTCAGCGTATTTACGCATCTACCAGGTATCCAGGTCTCTAGACACCAGTGAAGAATATATGACTGACCGCTGATCATGAACATCATGCACTGTCTCGCGAGTTGGAGACGTTCACGGAAAAAGCATGACGCTTGAGTTTTCAGCGTAAATACGCATCTACTCTAGAGATAAGTGGGGGAAGGAGATGCGCGACTGACCGCTGAGCGTGAACGTCACGCAACATATAGGCTATAATTTATTTTGGAAAATGGAACACCTAAAGTAAAAGAGATATAAAAATGGTGCAATTGCTAAAACTATTCCACGTGAAGAGTGTTTTCTGCTGTGAAACTAAATTTGAAGATCTGGAGCACCTGTAGTGGAACTCTAAAGCCCAGCGACAATATAGCATATACATAATAAAAATGGCGTCTTAGCAAAAGTTGTTAAGTCTGATGGCATTTCCTGTTGACCAACAAAAATAAGAAATCTGGAACGTCTTGGATCGTCTCGCAAATTCCATTGTTATGCCGTCCCCGGGCTTTTACAATTCGACGTCAGACGTTTCAGATCTTCGATTTTGACGACCCCGTTGTCGCTGGCATAAGCAACAGGATCCGCGTACGAAGTCGCGGGCAGAAGCTAGTATTAAAATAAAGTTCTGAATGATTTTTTGAACTTACGAAGAATTTAACTATTTTGATTTTTTGACTCATAAAATAATAGACTTAAGTTTCCAATGTATAAAGAATTCAATTTATGCATGATAAGAATATAGATGTCAAGTTTGTTTTAACCTTTTATCATTCCAGAATAATATAAGCGAATAATGGTACTATGTTAATTCCTTATAATCTAAATGTGGTCTTGTAGTTCTAGGTATTTTTAATATTAAATCTCATTGTCTGCCAAAGTGTTTTTATTATTAATCAACCTACCCCTATTCAAGTATTGTGTTGTAGTTGCATATGACTGGCCTAGTTGCATATGACTGGCCTGTTGGTCTAGTAGTCAGTGACCCGACTGCTATGCCGGAGGTCGTGGGTTCGATTCCCACCCAAACGTTTGTGTGATGAGCACGATCATTTGTTCTGTGTCTGGGTGTAATTTTTCTATAATATGTATGTATTTATATAGAAGTAGGTATATAAGTAGGTTTATCAGCTGTTTAACACAAGCTCTTAGCTTAGCTTGGGACTAGATGACGTTGTGTGAAAAGTTGTGGAATGTTTATTTATTTATTAGCCGAAATTCGAGTGTTTTTAACGAACAAACAACATTCATCATAGTCGTTTATTTTTTGTGCTTGAGATTATCTGTGTTTGTAAGCAACATGGTAGCTCCCAAACGGACGGACCGATTTAGATACGTTTTATTTTTCTGTTTGCTGCTTTATTCGAAATGGCTGATTTGATGGGGGACTTATGTAAAGTAGACGTTCAAAAGTGCTAGAGTTAATAATGCAATGACGGGGATGATTTGTTTAATCTTAAATCTTGGATTTAAGTTTTATTTTATACTTATTTTAAACTATAAGATACTTATTATTCTTCACGGCTTTAAGTCTTTGTAAGTTTGTTAGTATGATGTACAGACGCCAGCACATCAAGTTACTCCAATGTGTCAAATTTTCCCAATTGAATATGAACCTTATTCTGTTTGACATAAAGTTGAAAACTGATCAAAGAAATTTGACACATTGGGGTAACTTGATGTGCTGGCGTCTGACAAAAAGAATAGGTAAGTATTCTATTTTTCTATTATTTTGCAATAATCAAATGAAAAAATTGAGAAGTTAAAAAAGTACATATCTTTTATTACCAATCAACAGGTAAGTAGGTACAGACATAGACTAGAATAATTTATAATAAATCTTCTTATTATCGTGTGGTTAGTAACTAACCTGGTGTCGGAGTTTTAATGCCACCCATGGGCCTCTGACTTGGCATTGCCTTCGAGAAATATCTCTCAGGCATGCCGGTTTCCTCACGACGTTATCCTTCACCGTTTTTGAAGCAAGTGATAATTATACAATCCGCACATGAATCCGAAAAGTCAGAGGTGCGTGCCTTGGATTCGAACTCGAGACCTACGAATCCATCGGTCACACCACTAGGCTATCACGGCTGGTAATAATCTCAGACTACCTCCATCTTATACAGTTTGGTGTTTTTTTTACAAAATCGTAAAATACAGGTTGCGCTAACTGCAGCCCTATTTGAATTCCTAAAAACCAACACCCATTCTGCAACCCATTCGAACAGGGGGTGCAGTTTACAAATTCATCGTCCAGTATTTAAAACCAATAATTTTAAGATTTTTCTAAACATATTTTAATGAGATTACGTCATCTACTTACTAGGTAGGTAATTATGACTGTACTTCTATCAAAATGTGTAAATACAACAAAATAAACTTATGCATTAAGGGCCTTTACACACTACGTTTTTTTTAATGCGCAGTTGACGCGTGTTGTACGTAATCAGTACGCTCAGCAAACGCAAGCCAGTCGGGTTGTTGAAACAATACATGCGTGAACTGCTAATAAGAACTGAGAACGCGCAGATGCGCTTATCTAAACCAAGCTTCGTCAGCGCTACAATAAAACGTAGTCTGAAGGCCCCAATGGGCACAAAACAGGACCATTGTAGGTAGGATACAGGTTAATTTAAAAAACAACAATCACGGGCGTGTAAACTGTACAGAGGCGTACTTAGGGAACGCCCACATTCCACCAGTTATATTTAACTATAGTATAGGTAAAATCTCGCTGCAGACTCGGTCATAAATCATTCGAGTGTTTCGCTCTCTTTCCCACTCACGGGCCTTATGGGCAGGCCACGCCCACACGTAGTCCTGTGCATTACTGCAGTCGATGAGTGATATCGATAGTTTTATATATTTATAAATGGGTGATAGAAATAAATACACATTTTTTTTATTTTATTACCAAATTTACTACAAAGCATATTAAATATATAAACAAAAGAACGTATATTACATAAAACTAAAAATAGAAAATTAAAATTCTTCGTCTGAGTCATCGTCATCATCATCCAAATGAATGATGAACTCTTCGCATAAATGTGTTTTTCTTAAGTCTTCATCTTGCAGCAATTCTGCATGTTCCACACATTTTTGCCAATTTTCAATGGAGACATTGGAAATGGCTTCATCGACTTATCGATAATGGCCTTGAGCGCGCGCAACTAGCGCACATCCCTACTCCGATTATGATTTATGACCAAGTCTGCAGCGAGATTTTAACTATACTATAGCTTCTGCATTCGCGTTTAAAGAGGAATAATTTCGTAATACCTACTTGATTTTTGCGTAACTTAAACCGTTTACGCAGAGCACGCAACGGAAGCTTTTTTCCCGCTTGCGACATTTCTTATGCTGCTCCGCTCCTATTGGTCATTGCGTGATGTTATAAAGCCTATAGCCTTCCTCGACAAATGGACTATCCAACGCATAACGATTTTTTTCAATTCGAGCCGATACTTCCTGAGTTTAGCGCGTTCAACTAACAAACAAACAAACTTTTCTGCTTTATACATGTATTATGTAACAAATCATAAAGGAATATTGAATCAGTTACACTAGAGACCAAGCTGTTTACAATTCATGGTATCATACAAATGTAAAACTGATTTTAAAGATAAAAGAATGAAATTGAAAGAACATAAGCCGATAACTCCCTTCTTCAGATACAATAGAAATAAAAAGCTAATGAAAATAAGAACTAAAACCAATCTTCTTAGTTATTGTAAAAGTCTACGAGTTCAGAATACTCTCTCAAATATAGAAATGTTGACAGTTTCTTATTTTTGTTTGCAGATTTGCACTCAAGTATTATATTGTATAATGTTATCATATAATTATTTGGAAAGAGTGCAATCCACTTTTTTGTATTTTTTTTTTCAATTTTTATTGAAGATGTTCAAAGCATTCAAATTAACAAGAACATTTATGCGTTCTTGCATAATCTGGTCAACTATATTTTATTTTGGCCACTGTTGAAAACATTATTCCTTTTTAGTAGCTTGCTGCTTGGCTCGGTGAGCTTGCAATACTGCTACAGCTTCGTCCACTTTAGCTTTAAGCAACTCCCCATGTTCCAACATTATAATACTAGTATAGATATTATAATAATAATATAAGTATAGATGAGCTCATTACCATCAGTCGGCAAAAAATCACAGTCCATGCTGCTACTGAGGAATCTCGTTTTTTATGGTGTAAGATTATGGCAATTTTATTTTATTCTATAGATTTTGAGTACCTAATCTGCTCCATAGGAGTTCTACACAGTTACACTAATACTAATTAGGTATACTAATATTATAAAGAGGAAAAGTTTGATTGTTTGTTTGTTTGCATTGAATAGGCTCCGAACCTACTGGACTGATATGAAAAATTATTTCATCGTTGGGAAGCTACACTATCCCCGGGTGACATAGGCTACTTTTTATCCCCGTATTCCCACGGGAACGGTAATTACGCGGGTGAAACCGCGTGACGTCTGCTAGTACTTAAAATAACTGTTGAACTTATACTGTGGAAGTTATAAAATCTCACTTAATATGAAACCATTATTTCCAGGGTTGCGGAAGATTTGAATTGACAGTATTAAAAACGTTATTACTGCTTTGAGGTAGCTGGCAGCCGATAATAGTGTGGTCCCTCGCCGCGTCCCTGAAATTAGAAAATGTATTTTTATATAAGAATAGGAATGTCAATGACCTCTATCTGTCAAATGTCGCTTAAAAAAGTACGGCCTGCAACGAAACCTTAATCGCGTATCAGTTTTTTTTTTTAGTTTTACTGAGTCGAAGTTATGCAAAATGAAAAAACGTCTTTAATTAATTAGTCTTGTGGAGTGCTTACATTTTATTTATTAAATCTGTTTGTTACACGGTTGTTTGTTGTTAATTGATATTTGTTTTTGTTTTCATCTCCCTGACTGCTTGAAAATGTGTGAACGAGGCACTGTTTTGCTTGGGAGGGCTCGAGAGATTATCTCCAATGGAAACAAATACTTTGACAGTACAATTCAGAAAATTATTCGTTCGTAATTCGTAAATTAATTATATTTAGAAAAAACCTTGTTTTGCTGATCTTAACTAATTTATTCGAATTGACAGCTATGACGTTCCAACATGGCGCAAACTCATTCCTATTCTCATTTGAAACGCATAATATGGCTTCACCGTTTCGCTACCGTCGTGGGAGTGATGCGAATATTTAGTGTCTGAGGTAAGTAACGAAACAGCCAAGCCTTATTGATATAACGATTTGGCTTTTACGTTAAACAAGTTAACGATAAAATCTTAAAGAACTTACACATAGTCAAATATCTCAGGACAGTGTCTGCAGGAGTACTTCTTACGAATCGCTGATGTCGGCTGTAATAAAAGAGGGAGAATGAAAGAGAAGAACTAACTGCTATCTATGTGAATTGCACGTTGGTGGTCTAGCGGTCGCAAGTAGGTACTACTGCTAGGCGAGAGGTCCCGATTTTCAATTCTCGAGTCAGACAGTGTTTTTATTTATTTATTAAAACTTTATGCAAGTAAAAAAAACTGTACCAAGGTCCAACTGCTAAACGTGTTTTCTGAGGCACGTAGGAGTTTTATTATGTAATTAATGGCATCCACAGACCAACCTCGTCAAGCGTAGCAAACTTCCATTTACCTGTGTCCTGCACATAATGTAATGATTTGCTGCTTTTTTACAGTTTCCTACTTAAATGAGGACTCTGTAAAAAACCAGCCAAGTACGAGTCTGACACACGCACGAAAAGTTTCGACCAAAAACATAATAAAAATACGTTTGTTGTGTGGGAGCCCCACATTATTATTTATTTTATTCTGTTTTTAGTATTTGTTGTTATCGCGACAACTAGTGACTGACAGACAAACAGTCAGACAGACAGTGGAGTCTAAGTAATAGGGTCCCGTTTTTCTCCTGCGTACGGAACTCTGAAAAGAGTATGTACTTACTGGCATAACGCGAACATTGAAGTATCTCTTCACAAATGCGTCTTCTTGACGCGCAGACGCAGGGTCCGTGATATCTAATCTCTTTCTTTTCTTCTTTTTCTTCTTCTTTTCTGTTATTGGTTCGCCTAATGGTCTCATATTTCGTTCATGATAACGAGGAACTTTATCAACATAGGCTAGTAATCCATTCATCATAGGCTGAAACAGAAATTTAACA
The DNA here is from genome assembly GCA_921972225.1 of Euplexia lucipara. Classification (NCBI taxonomy): domain Eukaryota; kingdom Metazoa; phylum Arthropoda; class Insecta; order Lepidoptera; family Noctuidae; genus Euplexia; species Euplexia lucipara. The sequence goes on from OV179160.1 coordinate 17,645,109, forward strand.
ATGATTTAAAAAATATATAGGTAGACCTATAAATATTACTTAAGGGGCTTATTATATTACACTATTCAATTGGTAGGATCCTACCTAACGGTTAAACAGTTTCAAGTCACCGCATATGGCCCATCATTTTGACTTGAAACTGTTTAACCTTCCACCTGTTTGCACATTAAGAATTACAATAAATACTTGAATACTTGGACAAAAGAAAAAAAAACTTTTACATACATTTTCTACTTTTACATTATAAGATTTCAAACTTATGAAATCATCACCAACTTTTTCGTCATCGGAAATGATTTCTATCACAGGAACCTTTACTTCAATAGCCTCCACATCACTATCACTTTGCATTTCCTGTTCTTTACTCAAGTTTTTGATCAAATTGAGGATTTCTGAATCAGGGACCTCCTCCGTTTCTGCATCAGGAACCACCAATTCCTCCTTAACTTCATTCTTGATTGCAATGTTAATTTTTTCATTAGGATCTGACTCTGTTTTGATGAAATCCGATGTGTTGCTGTCATCATCGTATTTGACGTAGAAATAATTTAATAAAAGATAGCTTTCCAATGAGGATTGCAACTTTTGTTCAGTCTTTTTCTGTTCTTCAATTAAATGTTTGGTTACCTGAAAAATATTATAATGTTTTTTACCCTCACGCTATTTGGTAGGAGCCCTAGAGTATTCTAAATTTATCTGTCCATCATCATGAGCCTCGCCTGTTCCTAGCAATGGCTTAAGCTTTCAGTCTATGGATGCAGCTCATTACCAGTATACATGAGGCGACAACCTATCTCACCACCACCATCACTTTCTGGGTAACACAATACCCGTACTAAGACTGGAAGATAGTCAAACTTCTAATCAGACTTTGGGATTCCGATTAACAGTAGGACTATCAAAGATCTGAAAGACTTTTGAGGGAGTAAGGGCTCCCACACATAACTGCGAATTCGCTACGCATTGGAAATATCTGCGAGGTATGGTCACCTGAAGCAATGCTTTACCGGATAATGTATTGCAGATTTTCGCATCATGGTTTTGTGTGGGCGCCCTTACTTCTGAACATGCACATGGAGGACACTCAAGTTTTCCTCCATGATGATTGACACATCCACAGATGAACCCCTGAAAGTGTAGCATAATATTTGATCGACCTGTGGAGTTCTTATTACATATCTTTAAGCCACTATTTACCTGTCCATTCTTGTCAAATATGTCCAGAAGCATAGCCTGAGCTGTTTTACTTTTCTCTATAAGTTTATTGCATTTTATTAAAATTGGTGCACATTCATAGCAGATATAACTCGGGAGACCTTCAATCGATTTCTGAAAGAAACAGAATATGTATATGGTTAATGCTTGTAAGTAAATATCTTGTATCACAATGATTGTCCGTAAGAAAACACTGGAACGATTTAACCCACTTTTATGGGATTTGCCTTACTGTATGTAATTTACTTCAACTTAAAAGGTACAAATTGTACAATAGTTTTTATTGCAATTATTGAACTCAATAAACTACTGAGCTACAACAACATGGAATAGAATACTCTTTATTGTACACAATAAAACCTTACAAATTATAAGTTTAAGGGCTATGTAGGCTGATACAATGGGCAGCCTTATTGCTAAAAGCAATCTCTCCGCAAACAGACAACCTTTGGATGGGCAACTTGTCACCGAGTCAGCTAGTATTAGATATTTTCATCACATTTTTAGTGGTTTACATTGAGATACTTACAGTAAATCCCCAAATAGCATCCATACAAGTTCCCAGGTATGTATCTTGTAGACTGTGCATCTTGACGCCAGTGGCCAAACATATTCTGCATGATTCCACTTCAGATGCTTTGAGATCTAAGATCTTTTCCTTGGCCTTGTCCATTTTTTGGAGTCTTAAAAAAGAAGTCTAAAAATTATGTTTTTAAGTTAGGTACCTAATAATAATGCAATGCGACTTTTTAGAAGTATAAGACTTAGCTTGTTTGAATCTTGAGTGACCTTCTACTAATTTCCTATGAGGAAGATGAATGGGCATAAATGAAGGTCAGGTTTGCATTCACATACAGGGAAATTTTCCCACAATTCTTCGTTTCATTTTCCACCAAAATAACAAAAACGTTTAACGCTGTACGCAACCTTATACTACTAAAGAATAAGTGTTACGTACCGAGGACTCCAAAATGTATTTATTTTAGTTCTCACTATTATTTTAGTTATCACTGTGATAGCTAAAACGTTATTTCTTGAGTAAAGAGTAATCAAAATATTGTTTGTTTGTGTCCGATTTTGACAGTTCACAAACAGAGGAGGCGCCAGATGGAGCGGCGAATGCCTGATTGGCTGATTGAATCGGTGATTGGCTGATAGCTCTGTCACTCTCTCGTTTTGTAAAGGGCTTATTACACTATCCGATTTGTAGCATCCTAACTAAGATCCTAGTTAGGAAACACCCAAGTGGTCGGTACTATAAATCAGATCCAATCTCTCCTAAATGCGATTACACCTTCCGATTTCCTAGTTAATAAGATTCTACAAATCAGATTATTGTAATAAGTCTTTATGGGTTAACTTACGAACATTTTATTTATTTTTTGTTAATTTGAGTAAGAAAGGTTGCGCTAGGAAATTAGGCGGGCGGGACGCTTAGTGACTCGCCTCTATCTGTTTACATTTTCAAATATGATCTACAGCTTGGCAAAAAAGTGTAGAAACGGAACTAAATTTTTGTCTGTTGGCAACATTTTCAAAATAATGACATCTCATAATAAACAAAGTTCACGATTTCGTAAAATTTTAATTTCGTCCACCAAACGTTGATTAGTAAACGTAAAAAGTGAATAAAAATGAATATAACGATTCGGAGTGCTGGCAGGGAGGTTATTTAGAAGGTGTACAGGCGATGTCTGGCGGAACATGCGGCCCAAACTGTTCTTTCTAAACTTAACAATGTTTTTTAAAATTCTGCTTATAATACAGGTATGTAAGACTTTGTTTTGTTGATTTTAGGTAAATCAAGTGTTAATTGATGAATACAAAGCTATATTAATTTGCTGGCATAAGGAATAACTAGAAATTTAAAACAATAAATGTCGAGCACGTAGGTTATGTTTACATTTTTTCTGCATTACTCTGGTATAGCGCGCTGAGATCAATTGATACTTTGGTGACTTGATTTTTAAGTGAATGAAAATTCAATTTCTACTTAACTTATACTTTATGTGTGATATCAAGGTATAGAATGATTTGTTTTATCGTTTGCATTAGAAATGTAAAATAAATTATTTTATATACGAGTCATAGTCTAAAAAATAAATATTTAGATTTATTTTTAGACTATGACTCGTATATAAAATATTATTTAATTCAGGGAAATCTGTTAGCGTTTTCTAAGAAAACTCGTGCTGGAAGTAAATAAACAAAAGGGTATTTTCTACATCCGGTTTATTAACAGCATGTAAACAAAATGTTTTACTTATAATACTGTTGACATGGATGTGGTCAGGGTGGACTATTTGGAGGACGATTTACTAGATTAAAGTATGGAATAAAGGCGCGGGCCCACCGCGGCGCATGCTGTGCATGGACACGCGGCGCATTTTAGCTGCGTGTATTAATTTGTTTGACAATGTGGGTCTACGTTTCCACTGGAGTACACGAATATGACCCACGACTATATGTATAGCGTGGCACGGCGCACGGAGAGGCTACGCACGTGCCACTGCAATCCATGGACACAGGCTTCGCTGCGGTAGGTGTGGGGAGGCGGGAAAGCGAGCGACGCCTGCAGTGTTGCCAGAAGGTTACTTTTGTAACCTATTAGGTGATTTTTGAACTGCATTGGTTACTTTTAGGTTACTCTAATACAAAGGTTACTTTTAGGTGATTTAAAACTTTTTTTTCTTTACTTTTTTGGAATTTGTAGAAATAACTTTTAATTTCTTACATAAAGGCAACGTAAAACGAAACACTCGTTTTAGAATTTTTCGTGTGCCCGTGTCTCCAGTGGAAACGTAGACCCACGTTGACAGCGTTGAGCTATATAACCGCCTATTCGAGCAAGCCACGCGTGTATCAATGACGTCAATTCATGCGTTGCCTCTCCGTGGGTTGCAGTGGACACAACCACATACATTTTCTTACAAAGCGAAGCTTAATACACGTGCGTAGCCTCTCCGTGCACCGCGGTGGGCCCGCGCCTTAAAGAATTAGGTCAAACAATATGATGTTTTATTTTTATAATTCCTAAACAATGTTGAAAAGTCAGGAGTATTTACCCAAATATTTATTTTTAGGTAAGTAATCAGTTGCGTGTCGAGAACACGTCCTTGTTCAATGAAACTACTACTAATTACTTACTGATTTTAAAAATAATACTTATGCAGGTTACGAATATATTGTTACTTTGTCTAAAAAAAAGTTGCTAAGTATCAAGATTAGGTCAGTACGCTATTCGGTTGCAACGGGTTGCCATACGAACAGCACAGTGGCGCCTCCATTATTTTCTACTCTTTTTTGCCAAGCTGTATATACGTTTTTACTGATATGTAGAATTTGTGAAGTTCGGGTCGGTAGAGTTAGGCCGTGTAGATTCAGAAGCTTGGATCTGTACATGAGATCTGATATCTTTTTCACAGGTCAAACCTTATGTGGTCGTCTTGGCAACATTTTATTGTACCTACATGAAATGTTTTTGGTGGGATAATCATTTTCAAATAATATTAGCCTGGCCTATTAATGCCTATAATTGACTAGATAATACACTTAGATATTTACTTCCCACCAGCGTCTGACACACTTTTTAAAAGAAGCAGATATAAGCTGGATCAAACAAATAGATTCTGTACATCTTACTAGACTCACCTAGACATAACCTCATTTCCATGATAGGGAAACCTTATAGTAAAATACCTATCATAATATGCTATCATTTTTATCGTGCGATTTTATCACACCCGTCTTTTTGCGTCGGGCGCTAAAAATAATAGTTGGGATTAGGCTGTGAAAAAACTAAGGTACAAAAAAAAACAAATAATGAGACAAAGTACATACTTATAATATTCGATTTAGGTAATCATGAAACGGGTAAAGTAAGGCACAAAAAATTATTGATTTTAAATTCATTCTTTGTAGCAGTGGCAGTAGTTTTTCTTCGCACTTTCCAAAGCCGATCCTAACTCCATTGTCGTCGACGCAGTAGCCACGCAGGGTGACCGTGTCGCCATCTTATTTCTTTTCTTCTCCCGTCAGCAGACGAAGAGGCTTCGTGCCTTTCCATGATAGTTCCAGCATGCCTCCGAAAGAGTCTGACACCTGTAAGGTTTGAAATAAAAATGGTATAAGATAAAGTTTATCGAAAAAATGTCATAATACTATAACTACTTACTAATGTAATACTGTATTTTTTAAGGTACGTATTTTTAGGGCAGATGGTGGAAACGCCGGGAGGAGAAATCCTAGTAGGACATACAATGACTTTATTGGTGAGGTTCTTCAGAAAGGTTAGGTCCATATTAACATAGCATTATCACATAATATCACGCCTGTAATCCCCAAAGGGTTACGCATAGGTGTACTGCTGGTGTAGCGCTACTTATTCATCTTGCCTTTTTTGTATGCCTATTTATATATTTTCAATATACAGGGTGTCCAAGAACCTGGCGTCCAACTGGATTCCCACGATGCCCCAAGTTCTAACAGTACTCAGAAAAATATTTTAAAAAATCCACCCCATGTACTTACAGAATTATACTGTTTTCAAAAAAAAGGGGGAAATGAGCACCCTGTGACATACTTTTGAATGCTGTGACTGCTAATGCTGATAATTTCGATATTTCTTGGAGGTTTTGTAATCTAGGGTATTGCTGTGTCTAAATAGAATGTAAAAATAAAGTACTTATTGTACCATTTTAAAATAAAATATTATTTTAACTAAAGGTGATATGGAAAACTATTGAATTTCGCAACTTTGACCGACTGTAGTGTAAAAAAAATGTACCAAAATAGTATGGCAAGTGACGTCAAATTTTGACGCGTTTATTCCTCTTTTTAAAAAGGTATAATACTTACACATTAATTTGAAAAAAAAAAATTTTGATAATATTTTTACTCAACAACCCAATTTTTACGATGTCTTACAGAATTCTTAGAAAGAAAAATTTACGACGAATTGAATCTAACCTCTAAAGAATTACTATTGTATGCTCATAAAAATAACAACAGGCCTCTCAAAAAACAGGTTAGACCGTAAGGGACGGTATGTGCATGCATCTCACCATAGTGATTCGTTATTACAACAGGAGGGAGCAAGACAGAAACTATCTTTGCGATTTGCTGGTTCTTCTTTATGGTACCCCATTATTCAGGTAAGAGTGAGGGAGAAAAAGGTTAGAGGTGCGAGTGAGATAGATAGTGACGCTATCTGGGATCGTGCTATTTAGGATAACAGTACGGTCAGTACGCGTCACTGCCTCCTGCCGTTACTACGCACCTCTCTCTTATTGTTACCATTGATCACGTACTACGATTTAAAGCTTTGTTTATTGGACTCGATTACTCTTTGTGCTCTGGACTTTGAAACGAACTCTTTACGACGACCTTTGCCTGTGTTTGGACAGTTTGTGTTTTGTGTGTGCTACCATGGCGACCTACACTCCGCAAGAATACGCAAATATGCACTACATTTATGGAGAATGTAGAGGTAATGGACGAGCTGCAGCGAGACTTTACAGAGAAAGGTATCCGAGGGCTACGCGATATCCCGACCATCGAGTTTTCATTAATGTGCACAGATCACTATGTGACGGGCGGTTCCCCAATCAAGTAGCTGGTGAAGGACGACCCGTAAATGACTTCATACGCGATGAAGTTTTAGAGGCGGTGTCGGCAAATCCAAGCATCTCTGTGCGAGGAATAGAAGCTGATACGGGGATACCGAAGAGCACAGCACACAGTATTCTCCAAAAAGAAGAATATCATCCGTACCACGTACAGCGAGTGCAAAGTCTTTTACCTCGAGACTATCCGAGCCGAGTCGCGTTTTGTGAAACAATCCTGCAAAAACATCGAGAAGACGAAAACTTTATCGACAAAATTTTGTGGTCAGATGAATCAACATTTAAGAAGGATGGCTACATGAACCTACACAACTTGCACGAGTGGCATGTGGAAAATCCGCACTTGATGCGAGAAGATAGATCCCAGTACCGGTTCAAAGTGAACATGTGGACCGGTATTCTCTGTGGGAATATTATTGGTCTATTTGAGATGCCCGAGAATTTGACTGGCGAATCATATTTAAATTTTCTTCAAAATGATTTGCCAAACTTACTAGAAGAGACCCCACCAGATATGTGGTTCCAACACGACGGCTGTCCAGCACATTTTCGCGTATCCGTTAGAGAGTTTTTGGACGAGCAATACCCGAACAGGTGGATTGGGCGATCAGGAACAATCCCGTGGCCAGCCCGCTCACCTGACTTAAATCCGCTGGATTTTTTTTTCTGGGGAACTATGAAGGAGCTCGTTTATGCGAAGCCCATTAATGACATCGCTGACCTTCGTGAGAAGATAACACAAGCAGTGCAGGTGATACGTCAAAAAAGTTACTCGCGAAACATAAAGCGGTCCTTTTTAAGGAGAGTGAGAGTTTGTATTGCCGCGGGTGGTCAACATTTTGAACATTTATTGTAATAAAATATCTTTAAACTAACATTCTTTGCTTTTATTCTACTGGGAACCCATCTACCTGTGTGTATTTCCTTCTTGCTCACTCTTGGAACCGAAGTAAATAATAGTAGTAACATAACAGTTTCTAAGATAAGAAAGGGTCCGACAGTTACCGTTAGTAGGTAGGCACTTCGTAAAAATTGGGTTGTTGAGTAAAAATATTATCAAAATTTTTTTTTTCAAATTAATGTGTAAGTATTATACCTTTTTAAAAAGAGGAATAAACGCGTCAAAATTTGACGTCACTTGCCATACTATTTTGGTACATTTTTTTTACACTACAGTCGGTCAAAGTTGCGAAATTCAATAGTTTTCCATATCACCTTTAGTTAAAATAATATTTTATTTTAAAATGGTACAATAAGTACATTATTTTTACATTCTATTTAGACACAGCAATACCCTAGATTACAAAACCTCCAAGAAATATCGAAATTATCAGCATTAGCAGTCACAGCATTCAAAAGTATGTCACAGGGTGCTCATTTCCCCTTTTTTTTTGAAATCAGTATAATTCTGTAAGTACATGGGGTGGATTTTTTAAAATATTTTTCTGAGTACTGTTAGAACTTGGGGCATCGTGGGAATCCAGTTGGACGCCAGGTTCTTGGACACCCTGTATAACAGAGTTTTCATGAGGCGGGACCTCATGAAAACCTCATGGTTTGATCCTCATGTCGGGCAAAGAGCTATTGAGTTTTTCCATCTGGCATTTCTCAGTAGCAGCTCGGACTCTGGATTTGGGTTCCGAATGATGGCAATAGGCTCGCCCCCTATTTCTACAGGAATCTCATTTTTTTATGATATGATGAAGACGATTTTATTATATTCTATAGATTTTGAGTAAAGCTCCATAGGAGTTCCACACAGTTATACTTAAAATATCAGTTTAACATAGTGGAAGTTTTATAATCTTAGTTAATATGCGACCATTATTTCCAGGGATGAGTAAGATTTTAATTACCAGTATTAAAAACGTTATTACTGCTTTGAGGTAGCTGGCGGCAATTAATAGTGTGGTTCCTCGCCGCGTCCCTGAAATAAGAATATGTATTTTTATATCAGTCAGTGCAATGCCAAGTGTTTTGGAAAGAAATAAATCCCACACATTACATGTAAAATGTTGCCAAGACGACCACATATTGGTTTGCCCTGTGAAAAAGATATCAGCTCTCATGTAGAGCCAAGCTTCTGAATCTACACGGCCTAACTCTATCGACCCTAACTTCACAAATTCTACATATTAGTAATGTAACTATAGCTTCACCGTTTCGCTACCATCGTGGAAGTGACGCGAATTTAGTTTCTGAAGTAAGTAACGAAACAGCCAAGCCATACATTTTTACTAATATGTAGAATTTGTGATTATAAGAATAAGAAAATTATTTATTTCCAAAACACTTAGCCTTTGCACTGAGCAAAGGCTAAGTGTTTTGGAAATAAATAAATAATATTAACATAACCTGAATAAATTTACAAACTATATTTTGTTACGGGTTATTTTTTATTTACTTATTAAATACCTACTTTAAGCGTATGAATGTACAGAGGCGGACAAAATATTGTAGTTAAGCATTTTACACCGGTCAATCTTCGGGTGACGCAGACACAAAAACAAGAAATATTTTGGACATAAAAGATTTAAGACGTAAGTTTGGGTCGGGTCTTCCCTTTGCTTAATAAAAAAAAATTAAAGTAAAGTTCGATTTTTCAATGAAGAAACCTAAATGTTCAAATTTAATAATAAAAAATAATAATTCTTCTCCATACGAAACTACCTTTTGGGAGGAGCAACTAAACTTAAGTTATTAGAATAAGAAAATTATTAATTTTCTTTATTGGTTTTAGGGTTTTTATATTGATATAATGATGGCTTTTACATTGAACAAGTTAACGATAAAATCTTAAAGAACTTACACATAGTCAAATATCTGACGACAGCGTTTGCAGTAGTACTTCTTACGAACCGCTGATTTCGGCTGAAATAATAAAGAGAGAATGAAAGAGAAGAACTAACTGGCTGGTCCTGATTTAAATTCTCGGGTCCGACAATGTTTTTATTCATTTATTAAAACTTTATGCACAAGTAAACAAAACTGTGCAAAGGCGGACTTTATGCCTTAAAGCCAACCCCCCCCCCCCAACCCCACCCCCAGCCTGCTTGCTTGATTTGTGCATTTTTCACTGCGTTTTCTACCAGTCTTCCTTAAGGTGATGCAGAGACAGAACAAGGTAGGTGCAACAGAGTCAAAAAATAAGGACAAACAATGACACATAAATACTCAGATAGATACATTAAATACGGTCGCGGTAGTCAAGGAAGATAAAAATACGTTTCTATGTTTTTAGGTTTTTCATCTTGAATTGCTCAGACGCCTAAGCTAAGCAGTCCAGAGACTGGATTTGTACCCAGTTAGTGGCAATAGACTCGCCCCCTATTACATGGAACTTAAACAAAATTGACAAACACATAATCAGTAGGTACTCGCTGCGCCGACGCCGTTGTTTATCCAAAACTATAGAAAATACATCTGGCGAGGGTAACAAAGCCCGCACAAACTGTTAAAAAATAATTAACTAAAGAAAAGGCACATTCTTATGAGCGCAAGCAAAAAAATATCAACTACAAAATCATAGACAATGAACGTCCGTCGGCCATAATCAATACAATGCGTGCCCGAAAGTTCCGGACCGCCAGAAAGTCACTAACATCTGGTTACTTTCTAAAATTCTAAACAATAACTGAATACCATATGGTTTCTTAAAATAACACGTGCCTAAATATACTGATAGGATATGCGCTCGACTGTCCTGCAAAATGACTAGCATCTGCCTAGCCTTGTCCCAGCCATGTTGGGGTTGGCTTCCAGATTAGCCGGATGCAGCTGAATACCAGTGTTTTACATGAAGCGACTGCCTGACAGACCTCCACAACGCAGTTGCTGAGTAACACGATACCTCTTGGTTAAACCGGTTGTCAGATTTTCGGACTTCTGTCTATCTGTAACAACTACCATAGATCTACAAATAGCAGTTGGGTCCAACGGCTAAACGTGTTTTTCGAGGCACCTAAGAGTTTTAATATGTAATTAATGGTCACCCATCCACAGACCAACCTCGTCAAACGTAGCAAATTTTGATTTACCTGTGTCAGTGTCCTGCACATAATATAATGGCTTGCTTGTTTTTTACAGTTTCCTACTAAAATGAGGAAACTGTAAAAAACCAGCCAAGTGCGATCCTGACACGCGCACGAAAGGTTCCGACCAAAAACATAATACGTTTGTTGTGTGGGAGCCCCACATTAATATTTATTTTATTCTGTTTTAGTTTTTGTTGTTATCGCGACAACTAGTAACTGACAGACAAATAGTCAGACAGACAGTGGAGTCATAGTAATAGGGTCCCGTTTTTCTCCTGCGTACGGTACTCTAAAAAGAGTATGTACTTACTGACATAACGCGAACATTGAAGTATCTTTTCAAAAATGCGTCATCTTGGCGCGCAGACGCAGCGTCCGTGATATCTAATCTCCTTCTTTTCTTCTTTTTCTTCTTCTTTTCTGTTATTGGTTCGCCTAATGGCGTATTTCGTTTATGATAACGAGGAACTTTATCAACATAGGCTAATAATCCATCCATTATAGGCTGAAACAGAAATTTAACCATGATTTTAAAAATGTGTAGGTAGACCAGGTAGACCTATAATAATTTATAATAATAATAATTTATTCAAATAAAAACATTTACAAAGATTTACACTTAGCCATTAGTAATACGATTCTACATAAAATTATCATGCCTTAAGAATAAACTGAAACTAAGATATTATAGGTGCAAGTAATTACAGTTCGGAATTGCAATGTAAGTAAGCGACCCACCTGATCTAGGTTAATACAAACCTGTGTTTCAGGCCGTCACTTTACGATACAATTACTTTGGTACAAATTTAATGTTAACCATAATAAATTAAAAAAATATTCTATTAATAACTACGAGAAAAAGCTAGAAACTAGACTATGAAATTATATAAAAATAAACACGAGGAGATAGAAAAATCATCATGCCAAAATTTCTAAAAGTTGTTCTGTGTTTGGGTAATTTAGTTTCCAATGTAGCATTTTGCTACATTATTTATAACTAACAGTATAGAAATCTAGTGCCTTGTTAAGCCTATTATATAAAAAAGGTCCTAAAAACAAATAAAAACGATTAGCGAACGCATGTCTAGTTTGGGGCTTTATGCAAACCAGGTCCTTCCTTCTCTTGTTAGAAGGTACAGGGTCAAAAGGAAGTGCAGTGTGCTGGTGTAGTACTAAGTTTACAATAAATAATTGCCGCACTGTAAGCATGCTATGTAGAGCTGGTGCGTAGGAAATCTAAAAGGGCGAAAGGTGGCAACCTTTAGAACGGCTCTCTGAGCACGTTCTAACGGGAGTAAAATGGTTATACAATATGTAAGAATAGATTGGCACAAAGCTAGGTATACTTGTTTAATTAATTTAAAATCAGATATGTTACGTAAGTATAAATACTACTTTAAGGGCTTATTACACTACTCAATTTGTAGGATCCAAACTTGAAACAGCTAGGAAGCAACCAAGCGGTCGGCACCTCCGATTTCCTAGTTCATCATCATCATCATCATTTTAGCCGAAAGACGTCCACTGCTGGACATAGGCCTCCCCCAAATGTCGCCACAACGACCGATCCTGTGCGTTTCTCATTCATTGGATTCCCGCGACTCTCACCAAGTCGTCGGTCCACCTTGTGGGAGGGCTTCCAATTCTAGTAGGTTTTCTACAAATAGTTATTGAGTTTTTCCATCTTCTTTTTGATTAGTAGCCCCGAGTCTGGATTTGTGCCCGATTAATGGGGATAGGCTCACCCATGAGATTTAAATAACATAACGGCGAAATAAGGGTGTACCTACTACAGGAAACGAAACCCTTCAGGGATTACAGGCGTGATGTTATGTTATCGTTTATGTTTATGTAAATAAATAAGTAACAATAAATAAATCCTAAGGTGAACAGATTATTTATCACTAGTTCTGTCACTAGCACGTCAAGTTACCCCAATGTGTCAAATTTCTTTGATCGTTTTTCAACTTTATGTCAAACAGAATATGGTTCAAATGCACTTGGGAAAATTTGACACATTGGGGTAACTTGATGTGCTGGCGTCTGTACAAACGCCAGCACATGATCGTTTTACGCGCATATGGCCCATCATTTTGACTAGAAACTGTTTAACCTTCCACCTGTTTGTACATTATGAATTGCAATAAATACTTGAATACGTGGACAAAAGAAAAAAAAAAAATTACATACATTTTCTACTCCTACATTATAAGATTTCAAACTTATGAAATCATCACCAACTTTTTCGTCATCGGAAATGATTTCTATCACAGGAACCTTTACTTCAATAGCCTCCACATCACTATCACTTTGCATTTCCTGTTCTTTACTCAAGTTTTTGATCAAATTGAGGATTTCTGAATCAGGGACCTCCTCCGTTTCTGCATCAGGAACCACCGATTCCTCCTTAACTTCATTCTTGATTGCAATGTTAATTTTTTGATTAGGATCTGACTCTGTTTTGATGAAATCCGATGTGTTGCTGTCGTCATCGTATTGGACGTAGAAATAATTTAATAAAAGATAGCTTTCCAATGAGGATTGCAACTTTTGTTCTTTCTTTTTTTGTTCTTCAATGAAATGTTTGGTTATCTGAAAAATAATTTATAATGTTAGCTTCACTCTATTTGGTAGGAGCCCTAGACTATTCTTAATTCATCTGTCCATCATCATGAGCCTCGCCGGTTCCTAGCAATGGCTTAAGCTTTCTGTCTATGGATGCAGCTCATTACCCGTATTTTACATGAGGCGACAACCTATCTCACCACCACCATCACTTTCTGGGTAACACAATACCCGTACTAAGACTGGAAGATAGTCAAACTGCTAATCAGACTTTGGGATTCCGATTAACAGTAGGACTATCAAAGATCTGAAAGACTTTTGAGGGAGTAAGGGCTCCTACACATAACTGCGAATTCGCTACGCATTGGAATTATCTGCGAGGTATGGTCACCTGAAGCAATGCTTTACCGGATAATGTATTGCAGATTTTCGCATCATGGTTTTGTGTGGGCGCCCTTACTACTGAACATGCACATGGAGGACACTCAGTTTGTCCTCCATGATGATTGACACATCCACAGATGAACCCCTGAAAGTGTAGCATAATATTTGATCAACCTGTGGAGTTCTTATTACATATCTATAAGCCACTTTTTACCTGTCCATTCTTGTCAAATATGTCCACAAGCATAGCCTGAGCTGTTTTACTCTTCTCTATAAGTTTATTGCATTTTATTAAAATTGGTGCACATTCATAGCAGATATAACTCGGGAGACCTTCAATCGATTTCTGAAAAAAAAAACAGAATAGGTATTTGGTTAATGTTTATACATAAATCTTGCATCACAATGATTGTTCATAATAAACTCCAGAACTATTTAGCCCATTATTATGAAATTCGGTTTACTGTATGTAATTTGGTCAAAGGTTAAGGGGTAGTTTGTATCTCAATTATTGACCTCAATGAGTACTACTGAGCTACAGCAACATTGAATAGAATAGAATACTCTTTATTGTACACCATAAAACCATACAAATTATAAGTTCAAGGGCTACATAGGGTGATACAATGGGCAGCCTTACTGCTACTCTCCCAAACAGACAACCTTTGGATTGGCAAATTGTCACCGAGTCAGCTGGTATTAGATGTTTTCATCACATTTTAATACTTTACATTAAGATACTTACAGTAAATCCCCAAATAGCATCCATACAAGTTCCCAGGTATGTATCTTGTAGACTGTGCATCTTGACGCCAGTGGCCAAACATATTCTGCATGATTCCACTTTAGATGCTTTGAGATCTAAGATCTTTTCCTTGGCTTTGTCCATTTTTTTAAGTCTTAAAAAAGAAGTTTAAAAATGATGTTTTTAAGTTAATAATAATGCAATGCGACCCTTTAGAAGTGTAAGACTTAGCTTGTTTGAATCTTGAGTGACCTTCTACAAATTTCCTATGAAGAAGATTTAACAATTCTGTAGAATATTATTTACTTATGAATACCTATTCAACAACAACAAAGCCATATGATATAATTTAAGTAGGTAATAGACAACACAAATGAATAATTAAAGACTCAAAGTTATAAGAATCTAACCTCATCTAATAATAGTGTTATGATTTTTTAAACCTTAAAATTACTAAAGGTAAAGGGAGGTATTTATTTAATAAAATATATTTTATATTATTAGTGGCCTATTTGCCTATTTTTGCTATTTGTTTTTTTTTTTGGGGGCCTTCTCTGTATGAGAAGAGGCCTTTGCCCTGCAGTGGGACAGTAGCAGGCTGGTATTTAGGGGCCTATTTGCAGAATATGGACATAAATGTAGGTCAGGTTTGCATTCACTTGCAGGGAATTTGATCAAGTATTTCATTGGGAAATTTTCCCACAATGCTTCGTTTTATTTTCCACAAAAGTAACAAAAACGTTTAACGCTGTACGCAACCTTAAACTACTAATGAATAAGTTTTACGTACCGAAGACTCCAAAATGTATTTATTTTAGTTCTCACTGTTAGGTTAGTTAACACTGTGATAGTTACAACTTTTTATTTCTTGAGTAGTCAAAAACTCAAATCAAAATATTGTTTGTTTGCGTCCGATTTTGACAGTTCACAAACAGAGCAGGCGCCAGACGGAGCGGCGAATGCGGTGATTGATTGGCTGATTGCTCTGTCACTCTCTCGTTTTGCAAAATGGCTTCCTAAAGGGCTTATTACACTATCCGATTTGTAGCATCCTAACTAGCATCCTGGTGCGCATTCCAACGTGTATGCTCCATTTGGTGCTGGAAGAAAGTTTTTAGCCGCAGGATGTGGTGTTTCGACAAATTCCACAAGAACGCACATAATTTCGTGCTAGTGAAGTGATACTAACATAGCTTAGTTTTATAAGATTTTACTAACAAAAGTATTATTAGTATGTAAGTATGGGTATTTATCTATGGGTCTTTGTTACCTTAAAATAAATGGTTTATTATTATTATTATAAGGCTGAAGGGAGACAAAAAAAACAAATAAAGTGATAAAGTAGGTACATATATTTAATATTCGATATAGGTAATCATAAAACGGGTAAAGAAAGGGACATCATAGTTATTAATTCCAAATTCATTCTTCGAAAGGTATGGCCGGCAGTAGTTTTCCTTCGCACTTTCCAAAGCCGATCCTAACACCGTTGTCGTCGACGCAGTAGCCACGCAGGGTTACCGTGTCGCCATCTTGAATGAATTTTCTTTCCTCTCCCGTCAGCAAACGAAGAGGCTTCGTGCCTTTCCACGATAGTTCCAGCATGCTTCCAAAAGAGTCTGATACCTGTAAGGTTGAAATTGGTATACGATAACGTTTAACGAGAAAATTGAAAATGGCAATGCTGATTTTTTTAAGGTGTTTATTTATAAGGCAGATGTAGGTGGAGACGCTGGGATGTCCCTCCTGAGGTTCTTCAGAAAGGTCAGGTGCGTAGTACTCGGAACAGGTTTTTTCCGCAAAAGAAGTGTGTAAGAATCAAAAGCTCGTGGCGCACTGCGATCGTATATAGGTAGATTCGTCAGCCAACCTCCACATTAATGTCGCAGCCAACTAGCTTAATAAGCCGTTCAATTAACTACCTAGCCTCACTATACGGCGGCGTCGTTCAACTAGTGGCCAAAATTATATCGAACAGCCATCAGCCATTTGATCAAACAGCTTGGCAAATGACTTGGATCGATGACATTTAATTACTTGCCTAGCCGATTCATTTCAATTTAGTTCCACTTTCTGCCACCTGGCGCCGAAACTCTCCTAACTGTCAATATGGCGACGGTAAACAACAAAATTGATTGTGTTTTAACGTAGACGGGACTCTTCGCCTATAGGACTCTTGGCCAACAGGGCATCGAATAGGTTAGGGTGAAACTGTGACTCCCTACGCCAAATACTAATAGATTGTACAAAACGATTCCCAAAGGAAGTATCTGATTATGTGTGTATTACATATTATATTATCGAATCGACGAAGTGTCCTGTTGGCTAAGGGTCCCGCCGAAGTAAAGTTTTACGTAACATTTAATAAATTGGCTGGCTAACGCTTAATATTAATCAGGCCACTAGTTGAACGGCGCTGTTTAGTTAACCGATTCATGGCCAATGACGCCCCAGGGGCGTCATAAGCAAATACCACGAGAGGCCCTTGACGCCCCTGGCGCGTCATATCGAACTTACTTAAAAAAGATTTAATAAATTTAGATCGACGCAAGATAACGGCGAAATACGCAACGCAGGGTGCCAATGACGCCCAAGGTACGACATCCTGTATGTAGGCCCATGACGCCCCTGGCGTGTCATCGTCCAATGTTCGGGGCCTGGCTAAAGTATGCATGAAGATGATGGTGGCAATGAGTCGGTTAAACGGCTAGGCAGTTAATTGAATGGCGGATTGAGGTAGTTAGCTAACATAACATCATCACATAACATCACGCCTGCAATCCCCAAACGGGTAGGCCTGAGGTGTACCGCCGGTGTAGCGCTACTTATTCACCTTGCCTTTTTTGTATGCCTATTAATTTTATTTCCAATACTTATTCAACATCCTCGGGTCGGGAAAAGTACTATTAAGTTTTTCCCATCTGCAGCCCGGTATCTGGATTTGTGCCTGATTGATGGTAATAGGCTCGCCCCTTTCATACGGGACTTTTAACATAACTGGCGAAATGTGGGTGTACGATAGGAACCTCCATATTCTATAGAAAGTAAGACTCACCTCTCCACTAATAGTTCCAGAGCCCAGCAGGTCGCCAGGTCGCAGGTTGCAGCCGGTGACGGTCTGTTGGGCCAACTGCTGCTTCACCGTCCAGTACAAGTAGCGGTAGTTAGACCGACAGACTGTCGTAGTTACGGGTGATTTTTCCGCTAAGAACATAGAAGTAAATTATCTGTTAGGTTACATTATCACAGAAAACACACAACATCGAAATATTCTCACTAGTGGATCAAAGTGTCGAAGTTCGCCATTTTGGGTTTTGTACTACTATTCCTTATAAAAAACCTTTAAAGTCACTTCTTAAATACAGTGATTTATTGTATTGTTACAATAAGAATTTAGTAAGTTAGGTACATCTGCACGCGTAGCATGATCACCGAAGAAACGGTCTTTGTCGTGTCTCGGAAGAAAAGAAATTAAGTGTTCATGCTACGCAGGCAGGTTTATTGAAAGAAATTTGACAGATTGAGGTTCCTGTCTATATAATCTGTCACTTTGCCGATTCGTCTGTAGACAAAGGCCGTTTCTTCGGTGTTCAATGTGTTCATGCTACGCATGCTGAACACACTGAACATTTAACATTAACAAAATGGTCGCGACTGGGAATCGCGGAGGATCGCTAGATTACGTCCTTTGCCAAATCTCGCGCACGTAATATTCTAAAAAAGGGATCAGAAGCGTTTTCTCACGTATCAACTTGATGTTGAACTCTAAAACGTTCGCAAAAAGGTGGCTTTTGGCTATAATACTGAACCAAATTGAGTGTGATTCACCAATAGCACTGAAATAAACTATCAGCTACATCCCCTAATAGTCATATTATTAAAAACGTCACACAATTTAAAAAAAAAAATGTTACTCACTTTTAATGTCAACTTCCAGCTTGATATCAAAGTTGAACTTATCGTTATGTCTCAAGTACGCGAAGGGCACGGGATCCTGCGGGAAGTTGTCCACGATGTAAGGTCTCAAGGCTTCAATGGTGACGATCCACGGAGACACGGTGGTGCCGAGGTTCTTGGCTGTGAAGGGGCCCAGGGGAATGTACTCCCATTTCTGGATGTCACGGGCTGAAACGAACGAAGTCAGAGGTTTTATACTAGAATCGAATACTTTTTACTAAAGAATATAATACTTTTAACCGACATGTGCGTTTGACAACATGTATTAATATAAAAGAAGCAAAATAAGTTTGTTAGAATCATAGAAGCGCTCTGTAGTTTCTGACTATCACTATAGGGAAAAGGCGTCAGCTTATGTATGTTTGTTTCTAGAATACTCTTTATTATACAGAGGCCAGCATAACAAGCTACCATAATGTGTCGAATATTTTTATGGTTTTTCAACTTTATCACAAATAGAATTAGGTTTATGTTCAATTGGCAAATTATGATTACTCCTTTATTTTTAATAAGAAAGCTGCATTCACAGATTTCTCGACAAGGTTACCTAAAGCAAGAATATAATGCACTCGCTATTTTATTTCACTAGTCTGTAGGTACAGTCAATGTTAAAGGTAGAGTTCGCCTACTGCACGAACCAATATTTTTGTAACCGTAATAAGACTCACTGTGTATGGATACTCTTTCTTAAGATACAGACAGATTTTCTGCCTAGTTTAGGGAAGGGAGTCCTATGACCCATTTTATATATATTGTACTGGTTCTTTTTATTTATAGCATCTTAATATATAAGACAACCTTGTATACCATGTACAGGCTCCAGCACGTCAAGCTACCCCAATGTGTCAAATTTCTTTGATCGTTTTTCAACTTAATGCCAAACAGAATAAGGTTCATATTCAATTGGGATAATTTGACACATTGGGGTAACTTGATGTGCTGGCGTCTGTACAAACTACTTATTGAATAAATTATTATTATTATTATTATAATTCCTCTAAGAAACCTTAAACTCTTCTTTAGTCGTACAAGATATCCATAATAAGAATCGAAGATATCTCAATTTAAGAAGATATAAAATGATTTTCCTTCTAGGCCCATTGTTTTTCATTCGTCCCTTACAAAGTGAATACGTACCACTCCAATCATTCATGAGCACCAGTCCAAAGATGCGGTCTTCAGCCTCCTTGGCAGTGATTCTTTGTCCGAGAGGATTCGGGGGTCCTCCGATGAAGGCGGCCACTTCCAGCTCGAAGTCCATCAGACGGGAGGGACCGAAGTGAGGGGCGGCTCCTGCGATAAAAATTAAACTTTGGAAGTGAAACATCAATAGGCGAAGGTAAACCTGATTATTGGAGAGCGCTACAGGCCGTGGCGACGAATGATCCCATTTAAAAAAATTACAGCACTGGTGGAAAGCTACACTATTCCCGGATGACATAGGCTACTTTTTATCCCTGTATTCCCACGGGAACAGGAACTACGCGGGTGAAACCGCGTGACGGACGTCTGCTATATTAAATAATAAACAATGTTTACCTTCAACAGGTAAAGTCTGTCCATACGGCCTTGTGATGGGAGTCCCGGATACAACGATAGAACTGCTCCGACCGTGATAGCCAACTGGAAGCTGCTTCCTAGAAAAATAAAGGTTTTTTGAAGTAAAACTTGAAACGAGAAACGTGTGTATTAGATTAAGAAGTAAATTCAGTTATGCATTTGCAGTAGGCGCTAATGCCTAAGGCCTAAATTTCCATGAATAAAAGATTCTATTAACGGTGGTTCTAATTTAAGTAACATTGAAGAAGAGAAAAAATGTACATATTATGTCGGAGTTGGTTAACAATTACAATTGTGGGTAATTGTAATTTTGTTGCCAGTTGATTTGGTTATTATTAATTGGCTATTGTGTAATCTTTTCTATTGTGCTGTGTATACTATTTTACTATTGTGTGTTGTGTACGTACTGGAATAAAACTCTGTAATTCTTATACAGTCGTATTTATCCCAATAAAATGGGGACTCCAAACCCTGACGATCGCTCGGCACACCCCCTGATCCTACATATATATTTTAAAGACGGGAATCGATTCAGAACAAACTAATTTAAGCTTTTGCATTAATTCGGTTACACATTGTATAGATGGGGGTTTTCGAATACGAAAAAAAGCGTTTCCAGAGGGATTCCATTTTTGCGTTGAAGTTTCATGTCTACTATGTGTCCCAGCACAAATGTTTTTATTTACTATGAGTTTCAAATAGAATAGGAACGTCAATGACCTCTATCTGTCAGATGTCACTTGAAAATTACGGTCTGCAACGAAACCTTATTCGCGTATCAATCTTTTTGTTTTTGTTTTACCGAGTCGCAGTTATTCAAAAAAAATGTCTGAAATTAATTATTCTTGTGGAGTGCGTTTTATTTATTAATTTTGTTATGCGGTTGTTTGTTGTTATTTCTTTTGGTTTTCGTCTCGCTGACTGCTCGAAAATGAGTACACGAGGCCCTGTTTTGCATGGGAGGGCTCGATAGATTATCTCCAATATAGACACAAATACTTGAGAGCGAGAAACAGTACAAGTTAGAAAATTACTCTTTCATGATTCGTAAATAAATTATATTTATAAAATATCTTTTTTTGCTAATCTTACCCAATTTATTCGAATTGGCAGCTATGAGGACACAACATGGCGCAGAGTCAGTCCTATTCTAATTTGAAACGTATAATTCGATAAGTACATCATCATTTTGACTGGCATGTTGATCTAGTAGTTAGTGAGCCTGACTGCTATACCGGAGGTCGTGGGTGCGATTCCCACCCAGGACAAATGTTTGTGTGATGAGCACGATCATTTGTTCTGTGTCTGGGTGTAATTTATCTATAACATGTATGTATTTAGAAGTATACATATAAGTATGTTTATCAGCTGATTAGTAGGTACTCATAACACAAGCTCTCAAGCTAAAATTGGGACTAAATGGCGTTGTGTGAAAAAGTTGTGGAATGTTTATTATTATTATTTATTAAATTATTTATTTCAATTAATCCATAAAAGTCACTTTTAAATGTCGATACTTACAAATTAAATAAAATGAATTGAGAATGATTCTAGTTGCACATTCCAAAAGGTACTTACAGAGAAGAATGTACAAGAAACTCCATACTTACTCTTTTGTAATAATTGATTTTACAATAATTCGTAAACATAATCAGATTTTCCCGGGGCGGGCAAACTGTTATTGTAAAAGGCGTTGTGTGAAAGTAGTGGAATGTTTATTTTGTTTTATTTTATTTCTCGACGGCGTTTGTGGCCAAGTCAGAGGAGATAAAAACTCTGTCATCCCACACCAGGTACCAGGGACTAGCCATAAATAGAATAAGATTGACTTACCAGTTGTCCAACAACGCGTTGTCTTTGCCTCTGAACATGATCCCGACGTTCGTGGCGTGGTGTAGCGACGAGTAGAAATCTGTGTAGTCTCCGATGTCAGCAGGCACGTGCATCTGTGCTTCGCTTTGTTTAACGAAAGCTCTGTAAAATTATATAATTCATTTGACTCGCCAAAGTGTAAGAAGAGGTAAAACAATCTTTAAGGTAAGTAAAGAGCGGTAAAATTAGGCACAGACAACACAGTCAGCACATCAAGCTACCGAAACTGTAAAATTTTCCTAATTGAATATGAAGTTATGAACTTTATTCTCTTTGCTATGTTGAAAAACTATTAAAGATTTTTGAAACATTGGGGTAGCTTGATGTGCTGGCGTTGTACAAGGGCCAGCACATCGAGCTACCCCAATGTGTCAAATTTCTTTGATCTTTTTTTCAACTTTATGTCAAACAGAATAAGGTTCTTATTCAATTGGGAAAAATTGACACATTGGGGTAACTTGACGTGCTGGCGTCTGTACATAAATAAAACTGAGTTTTTCTGGCAAACATCACTACAGGTCTATAAGCCTAGGTATTATATATTTACTTTATTGTTGTGCAATATAAAAATAAGATTAAATTTCTATTTAAATCAAACAATATGCAGATGCAGGTATATTTCTATTACCAGATGCAGGTATATTTCTATAACCAAATTCTTTAATCTCCATTTGCGACAAAGTAAGTTACGTAAAAGTAAGTAGGTACTTGACTAACTGTGCCCCGCGGTTATACCCGCTCCTAAGGTCGCATATCGTATATTGTTGGTATAGCAGTGGTAGCCTAGTGCTGTGACCGGCGGCTTGCCAAGTCATAGGTCCGGGTTCGAACCCTAGGTCCTAAACTTGCAACAGAAACGGTGAAGGAAAACTTCATGAAGCCAAGCCAAAGGACCATATTTATTTAGAAATTATATTTATTTCTGTAAGTAGATCTTTCTAATTTTTTTTTCCCGTCATATGCAAAATGACTAATCCCTGAGAAGAAATGGGGCAAGAAACTGATAAAAACTCTTGATATCAGGTTAGTTTTGAAAGAAGAAGATTCGGTCAACTGTACCTCTGTCTAAGTTGACTATCATTCTGTAGTGTTGGATTAGAAGCATCTAGAAGTTTCTGCAGCGTAGTTCTTGCTTCCAGCCAATGAGGGCGCGTGAGGCCCATGAAGGCGTTGAGTGTTTGTTCCTGAAAATAATTGAATATTTGCTGTAGTTACCGAATGACAAGGCGTTGAGGAGCATGTGGTTAAATATTAACAGTCTCACGTGGCGATCGAAAGTTAAGCTACATCCGTGGCTCAGTCCGTGGATGGGTGACCATTTGATTTTGATTTTGATTTATGACAGTTGTTACACCAGACACAACACCCATTTCATTCGATCATAACACTTTCAATTCAATTCAATTCATTTAATTCAGATAAAATTACAACATAATATATTATAAATTATCCATATTTGTGCTTAATTGATTAATTAATAAAATTAAAAATAAAATAAACAAACACATACAATACAATACAAATAATAATAATAATACAATAATTGACACACAAAATCATGCACGCAGGACATGTTGACTTGTCCAGTACTTCATAAAGGTGCTGTCAGTGTCCATTCTCCCAGCAATGAGCTGCAAGAAGCTGTTGGGGCTGCTCCGCAAGCGGCGCATCAGGGACGCTATTCGCTTGCGATGTATCGCTGTAAAGCTATCGACTCGCGCGTCTGCAAACATACCTGATGCGCTACAAAAGCGAGGCAGCCCCACCAAAACCCTGAACGCGTTGTTGTATTGGACACGCAGGGCATTATAGGTCTTCTGCGTATGCTTCACCCATAGGCTTTGCTTCACTTTCGCTGCCCAGTTCAAAATCGCAATTAATATAATATTTTGTTTTTTAATAAATTCCATAATTTTGCTACGCAGAGCTTGTGTTATGGGTACTAAACAACTGATAAAAATACTTAAGTACCTACCTATATATTTCTAAATATATACCTAATTAGATAAATTACACCCAGACACAGAACAAAAATGATCGTGCTCATCACTCAAAAAATTGTGGGTGAGAATCAAACCCACGACCTCCGGCATAGCAGTCAGGTTCTACAATTCTATTCGAAATTAATTAAGTTAACTAACTACTAGACCAAGAGGCTAGTCGCAGAAATAATTTAATTCGAAACAAATAACTGCGTTGCCCTTTATTGAAGGTGCAGGATGTCATACAAAAGCCAATATTACAATAGAATGGTGGTACAGTCTGCCTCATAAGTTGATAAACATATTCATATTTCCTAAACTCATGAACACCTTAGCTTACACAAATTGCTAAACAAGACTAGTGCCAGGATTTAATTAATGTCTTAAAGGTTCAATTTGTGTAAGCTAAGGTGTTCATGAGTTTAGGAAATATGGATATGTTCATCGACTTATGAGGCTGACTGTACCTACAGACGCCAGCACATCAAGTTACCCCAATGTGTCAAATTTTCCCAATTGAATATGAACCTTATTCTGTTTGATATAAAGGTGAAAACGATCAAAGAAATTTGACACTTTGGGGTAACTTGACGAGCTGGTGTCTGTACTTTTGGTCCCTTAACACAGCTCACTCAAGCCTTATTAATATTCGTTTCAACTAGAACCAATAAAGGAAAGGTCAGGTGCGTTGTAGGTACTCACAACTGACAACGTGTGTGACAACATGTATGAATGTAAACGAAGCAAAAGAAGTATGAATGTGGTAAGAATCGTTGCAGGTGGCAATCTATAGTTTCTGCCTACTCCCACTGCGATTATGTATCTATGTACTGACAGACGCCAACGCATCAAGCAACCCCAATGTGTCAAATTTCTTCGATAGATTATTAACTTTATAACAAACTAGCAGACGTCCCGCGGTTTCACCCGCGTAGGTCCCGTTCCCGTGGGAATACAGGGATAGAAAGTAGCCTACGTGTTAATCCAGGGTCTCGGCTAACTCCATACCAAATTTTATTAAAATCCATTCAGTAGTTTTTACGTGAAAGAGTAACAAACATCCTCAAAAACTTTCGCGTTTTAATATTAGTAGGATAGAATAAGGTTTATGTTCAATTGCGAAACAGACGTCAGCGCATCAACCTACCCCAAAACGTCAAATTTTCCCAAATAAATTTGAGCCTTATTCTGTAGTTGAAAATCTATCGAAGAAATTTGGCACATTGGAGAAGCTTAATGTGTTGGTCCCTATACTGTACAAGCAATAAATTTTTTCGAATAAAGTTTTCCAAAATAAGTAATCGTGTGTAAGTTTCATTAATACGAGACTTAGACTAAAAACGTCAAGTCAAAAGTACTTTGGAACCTTAGATTGATAGGTCTTAAAGTACTTTATCTCGAATTAAAAGAAAAATATCATTAAACACTTCTAAACAACTTTATAATTAATTATCATTGCTAATAACTTATTGCACAATAACGCGAAATGAACCTGTTTTAATAATAAACAAGTTGTTGTCGTCACCGTTCTAACATAAGTTGTTACTTAATTTATATTCATCAACCTCGTGGAAATAAATATGTACAGACGCCAGCACAACAACCTACCTCAAACTGTCATATCTTCCAAATTGAACATGAACCTTATTGTGTTTAGCATAAAGTTGAAAACCTATCAAATAAGTTTGTTCGGTTTTAGATTTTTTTTTAGGGTTCCTTAGTCAACTAGGAACCCTTATAGTTTCGCCATGTCTGTCTATCCGTCCGTCCGTCCGTCCTCGCTTAATCTCTGTGACCGTTAGCACTAGAAAGCTGAAATTTGGTACCAATATGTGTATCAATCACGCCGACAAACTGGTAAAATAAAAATTCGAAAAAAATGTTTTATTAGGGTAGCCCCCCTATACTTATGTAAAGTGGGAAGTGATTTTTTTTTTCATTTCAACCCTAACGTGTGATATATTGTTGGAAAGGTATTTAAAACTGAATAGGGGTTTACTAACATCATTTTTTGATAATGTCAATACCAAAAGTACAAAACAATGTGTGCCCCCCCCGCCCCTCTAACTTTTGAACTTTTCTAAATAAGTTTAGAAAATATGAAAAAAATCTGAAAAGTAGAACTTTATAAGGACTTTCTAGGAAAATTATTTTGAACTGGTGGAAACAACAGTTTTTGTACAAAAAGTTGTACAAAATAATTTCTGGACTAAGTTTGTAGTATAATCGTATATGCAAGCATTTTGAACACTTATTGTGACGGACGGGAAACTACGGATTCAAAGATTCAAAGATTCAAAGATTTATTTGCAGATAAATATGGTTACAGAAGTTCTTACAGTATAATAGGTAGCTTAACATATTTAATCATATACATAATGACATGCAAAATTTTTGGTACACGATGATATCATTTACATTTAAACTGAAGGAATTCTTTTAGAGTATAGAAGGAATTCTCAATTAACCACCTGCGTAAAGCCCTACTAAAGCGGGCCATTGAAAGTTCCTTAATTTGATCCGGGATCTTATTGTAAATTTGAATACACATAGGATAGCAACTTCGCCTGTATAATTCTGTTCCCGGAACCCGGAACCCTACACTGAGCGTGGCCCGACACGCTCTTGGCCGGTTTTTTTTAGACATGAGACAACTATGATCAACCCCCACTGGGCCTACGAGTACACGGTACAGACGCCAGCACATCAAGTTGACCCAATGTGTCAAATTTCTTTGATTGTTTTTCAACTTTATGTGAAACAGAATAAGGTTCATATTCAATTGGGAAAATTTGACACATTGGGGTAGGTTGATGTGCTGGCGTCTGTACATAAACTTGTGTTTGTTACTTACTAACAACATTATAGGAAGTGATTTTAAGTATGTATTTATTCACCGACCGAACCCATTGTATTGTTGAAAAGACAATCAAAACTTACATTAGACATAGCCAAACTAAATTTTGCCTGAACAGGCCTGTTGGTCTAGTAGTTAGTGACTGCTACGCCAGAGGTCGTGGGTTCGATTCCCACCCAGGACAAATGTTTGTGTGACAAGCACAATCATTTGTTCTGTGTCTGGGTGTAATTTATCTATGATACGTATGTATTTAGTAATATATAAGTATGTTCATGTTATCAGCTGTTTAGTACCAAAGACATTCAATAAACTAAATCTCTTTGTAGTACCCATAACATAAGCTAGATGGTGTTGTGTTAAAAAGTTTTGGAATATTATTGTCTATTATTATTTATGATTGTCGGAAACTTGTCCCAGTGGACACACGTAGATTAGTTTAGTTTAGTACGCTCTGGTGCCGCTCTAATATTTCTATAACATGCTAGATAGTGTTACAGAGATATATGTTTAATTTAGAACTGACTATACTTTTTAGAACTATAAAACGAGTGCAAAACAGTAGCGAGTTCAAAATTGTTAATGTTATAAGTGGACCAGGCAATAAAATGAGCTTTGCTGCTAAGTCAGGTAACATTTAATTCCATGCTAGTTTAATGTGTGTAGTTACAGTTACACAAATATAATTTTAGCCATGTTTAGTGATGCCGCGACTCAGTAGTCACAAAACCAGTAGATACTAACCTTTTCTAATAACTCCATACCTTCGTATTTTTATCTCTCTAATTTAATTCTAAAGTCGTCTTTGTACAGTTTTTTATAGGTACTGCAAGATAAAAGTTTAAATAAATAACAATGACGTGCGGTCGACTGTACTTTTACTCATTACTATACTCATAGTACACTTACCTTAAAAACATTCTGCTTAGAATTCAGAAGGGGTCCGTCGAATAAGTTTGAGATTACGTTCAGATCCAAAATCAACTCTCCAATTGCAACTCCAATGTGTTTCTCGCTCTAAAAACATTTAAAAAAATATTTAATTACGCAAAAGAACTTAGCTCGGCAACACAAAACTGTGAAAACCCGGCCAAAATATGTTGGGTGTCAAGTCTTTTCTTTCGTTCACATATTGCAGTACTTCCCATTTCGGTAGCGCTATACCGAGTTAGCAATGTCAAAAAGAAGACATTAGGACCATTACTCCGAACTTTGTACGTAGACACATGACTCTTATTGCTTAAGACTTAACAACCAAATTCGAATACCATATTTTATTTAAATGACAGCAAAAAAACAATACGAAAAAATGTACTCACATTATTAGGCGAAGTAAAAACTCCATAGGGAAGGTTTTCGATGGGAAAATCAGAACTCGGAGAATATTCGATAAACGATTTCATTTTGATACGTGTTGGTGCGTCGGGTGGCAAATGGAATGTGTTTTTAACATGTAGCTTCTAAAGTTGTTATGGAAATGTGGGCACTGAACAACCGAACTATCCGGTTTGATAGCCGGCCGGCGGGATAGTAACTATGGTAGGTACTTGATAGTTGTCAAGGTCAAGAATCCAAGATAGACTTAGGTCTTCGTAACTTTGAACGAGGGAAAAAGCTTGATTTTTTTAGGCAATAAGTATATTGATGAAAATGAAAGGGATGTCGAGACAGGCTAGGTACGGAACAAGACTATTGTACTGCTATAGGTTATAATGAATTTGATAACGTTTGTTTTAATTCCTGTTTAAATACGAATGGCAATAACTACACTGATAAGAGATAATGTTGTTTATTTTTGGAGCAAGAATATGGCAGATATCTTTTAAAATTAATCTACAAGATCACAAGTTTTTTTTTATTGTTTTCTATAGTGCTACTTTGCTTCTTTGTTGAGATAGGAGCCTTTTTGGTCTCGCAAGTCGCAGTTTTTTTTTTATTGTAAACCTTAGTTTTTTTTTTGTTTTTTTTTCTCTCATAGTGTTACCACAGTATAAATATTAATACAGTAGGACGACGCCATTGATCTCTGGAGAAATGCCGACAACTTCTACACGCGTTAGACTTGAATAATATCTCCCGGCCCTCGCACTACGAACATCGGTTTGTTCGCAGTGCGGGACCGGCTTTCCCGCGTCTCGCCCCTCACACCCCGCACGATTGCCCTGTCTAGACAGCTTCGTCGGACGACTGTATGTTTTTAGACTGTGGTGTTACAGCACGCGTAGCATGACCACCTTAGACACAGAAGAAACGACAGATTGAAGAAACATTTCTTTTGTTTTGACCACGACAATGTCAAGGATGAACAGAAGAAATGTGTCGATTCTTCAGTCAGCAATAGTGTAGGTACAACATCGAGCATTATTACATGACTTGATTCCGCAATCACCTTTCCACCATCGGACAACCGGCGTTCTACGTACGGCGAGTGTCCACCCTTACATCGTTGGCACTTCCACGATTCGGACAAAGCGTTTCGCTTCGTCGTTTATACCGCGTACATCGAAGGACTGGAACAAC
Organism: Euplexia lucipara; assembly: GCA_921972225.1. Lineage (NCBI taxonomy): Eukaryota > Metazoa > Arthropoda > Insecta > Lepidoptera > Noctuidae > Euplexia > Euplexia lucipara. The sequence goes on from OV179160.1 coordinate 17,674,424, forward strand.
TTGCCTGCTGCGGTCTTCCCGTCCAATTATAATTTAGGTGTCTGCAAGGCTAGAGTGAATAGGATCTTAATAAACTAGTGCGCTTCACCTTCACTGATTGCATCACTGCTTAGATACAATCAGGTGGGATTGCAGTCAAGCCTGGTTTATATTATTAAAAAAAGACTTTTATAAGCGGCAGAAATGTTCTTAAAAATCTTCGTACCTAGCACGAACTATCTACTGTAAAGTATAAGATTTCTAATTTGTGGTACAAAATAGTATAAAATAAAAGGATTTTTTTACCATCTAAACTTATAATGAACGCGTTCATTGTTGTGCTATGAAGTAGGTAGGTACCTACTAGTAGCACTACACCTATTTTTCTTGCAAGTTGAATTTATTGGACAATGGGATATATAAATATTCTCCTTTAAAACTTAAGGAAAATACATAATGAGAGGTAAAGAAACCTCTACCTACATAACTTATACATCAATTATTAAACTGCCCGAGAACGAAATCCGTGGAAAATACTTCTTTTTATTTGTTATCACAATAGCCAGTACTTATTTACAGGTTGAAGTTGACCTTAGAAAGTATCCCGGTACTACGTAGTACTCCGCGAATGTTCCCCTTGCGTTTTGATAGACTGCTGCTGGGAGAGTCCGCGACTGCCTGGAAATAAAATATCTGCAGTACTGTTTGGTGGAAATCTTTATAATTATATAAAAATGAATCCCTATATTCCTTGGCTGCCATGGCCATGGAATATAGGGATTCATTTTTCGTTTCGTTCACGTGTGTGTGAACGGCTGGACCAATTTCACTAATTCTTTTTTTGTTGTGTTTGTCAATGTTAGATGTTCTTTCATAAGAACCATCTTCTTATGAAAGAAAAAAAATAGGAAAGTTTAGAGGAAAATTATAAAATTTAAGAGAAAACTTAACGATAATTGAACATTTTTCGATTCCAGCGCCATATTTGACATGACAGATGACAAATGCCTGAAGGTAACACAACATAAATTGATTAGGCTGTACGAAGTTTGTTGGGGCAGCTAAGTTACATTATATTTCCAAAGTGTGGGGAACTGGAGACCTTGTTTCTATTAACCTGTATTATCCCACATCTGGACAAAGGTCACCATAGCTTTTCACTCTTCCTTAGTAGCTTTCTTCCTGATATAAAAGAGCTGAATTATCAGCCAAAATGCTGTAAATAGACGGATTTACCTTGGGGATACCGGCGCCCTGAGATTTTTTTTCTGTGCTGTTTTTAAGTTGATTCTTTTTTGTCGACGCCTCGTTGGTCTAGTGGTCGCAAGCATTACTGCTGAGCATGAGATTCCGGGTTTAATCCCCGGGTCTGGCAGTGTTATTGTGTTTTTACAAATGGAATTTCTCAGTAGTTTACCATTTTAACGTGAAAAATACGGGACATAATTATGGTATTGTATTCGAAATACTAATTTGTTATTTTAACATATTTTATTATTTAACATTTAACATTGGATGCTAACATGTATTGAGATAAAATATAAATTATAAATAATGTAAAATGTAAAATACAAACTAAAGGTACCTACCACATACAAACATAAGAATAGGTAGACAGGAACTTATTGTTTTTTTTTTTAAATTAACAAAAATGTGGCTTCGGAAATAATGACGTTTGTAAAATGCTGCCGCAAGTGTAAAATGCTAATTTAAAAGATTTTTCATAGGAAATATTAATACCACTTGGATGATTTTTGTAATATTTAAATAAGTTAAGGTTTTCTTAAGTCCACTTCTATTACTGCTAAGATGCTTAATTACTTAAATAATAGTTTGAATATTAATAATTATGATTATGAAAGTATAAAAATCTATTTTCAAATCCTGTTTATTAGTGAATACAATTAGTTGACAAATTGATAGGGTTAGCTAATAATATAGTACAAGTTTAATTAAGTCTTTGAACGCCATGACGGTCACACGTTGACCGCGAACAATTAAATTTCTATTGTGTGTGGTAGTTGGCAGTCAACGTGTTAATAATAGTTTTTGTGTTTTGTTAGTTTGGACGAAAATCTATTGAAAATGTTAGTTTTACAAAATCCCAAAAAGGGCTTTAATTTGTACGCCAATTGTAGATAAACCACATATTTACACAACTAAATACTTATTTATCTTTATAAGTACGTTTGATGAAGGTTAAAATTAATAATCATGTGTGTTTAAATGACCAAGATAATATCTGGACTTTCAAAGATACTGTGAACTCTGAGTTTCTTTCGGTGTTTCTTCTCTGAGAAGTCACAAAGTGTAACACTGACCTCACCTTCTAGTTAAAAAATGACATGTATTATATATTTGTATGAACCCATAATTACGGAAATAAATATCATTTTATCATTTAACATTTATCATTTTCCCTTGTTTTTTTACTTTATTACAAACATTACTACAATTTTTTGTAAAAAGGACACAAAAATTCAACCATTTAATTTAATTTATAAAGTTTGAAATAGGCACTTATATTTATCATTATTTACACCGTTATAAACGACATTGTTTTATTTTCAGTTCCATTTTGTTTCTTTTAAGTACCCTTATGGTAGTATCCCTTAGGTACAGACGGCAGTACATCAAGTTATCCCGACTGTCAAATTTTCTCACTTGAACATGAACCTTATTTTGTCTATACCAATATTACAAAGATTTGTTTGTTTGTTTGCATTGAATAGGCTCGGAAACTACTGGACCGATTTGAAAAATTCTTTCACCGTTGGGAACCAGAACTATCCCCGGGTGACATATAACGCGAAAGGCTCTAGAGTCTAGATGCCCTGCGGGTGCAGTATATTAATGGTTTCCGGCTGCTGTTGGGGTTGCCTAGATACTGTATTTCCACGCTATCATGAGGAAGAAGGCTGCCTCGTTGCTAAGCAGATCTAGAACCAGCTCTAACAGCATACTACAAGCCATGGCTGACAAGCATGATGACATTGGTTAGCGCTGCTTGTGCGGCAAACCTGATTAGTTTTGAATTTTACTAACCCTTAGTTAATAAGTTACTAACCATTGGACCATTGTAGTCATTAAATAAAATTATATTATTATTACGGGAACGGTAACTACGCAGGTTAAACCGCATTGCATCTGCTAGTCTATACTAATATTATAAAGAGGAGAAGTTTGATTGTTTGTTTGTTTGCATCGAATAGGCTCCGAATCTACTGGACCGATTTGTACAAAAATTTTCACCGTTGGGAAGCTACACTATCCCCGTGTGACATAGGCTACTTTTTATCTATGTATTCCCACGGGAAAGGGAACTACGCGGGTGAAACCGCGTGACGTCTGCTAGTTTGTTATAAAGTTAAAAAAAATATTAAAGAAATTTGACACAGGGATGGCTTGATGTGCTGGCCTATGTACGCCAGCACATCAAGTTACCCCAATGTGTCAAATTTTCCCAATTGAATATGAACCTTATTCTGTGAGCAATAAATTTGAAAAACGATCAAAGAAATTTGACACATTGGGGTAACTTGATGTGCTGGTGTCTGTACAAGAATACGCAATCAGTAATTTTAATTAGTTTAAAAAAAATGCATAGTTGCAATGTATAATAAATTATTAAGATATAGCTATCATATGCATTTTTTTAGCTAACTAGCAAAGTGGGTTGCACATTATTCGTAGTCTTGTTAACCCCTCTAATTAAGGTAATGCTTGTGTCTGGCTGGAGTGGATTCACGACAAATAGTGCAATGGTTGCGACCTTTCTATCGGCGATGTTTATGAAGAAGTGTCATTCTAAATTATTCTCTACGACGATCGGAATTTTCTTCCTTGTATCGGTCACTCAGTCACCCTATGCCATTTTTAATGCCAGTACTTACATACATTTTACATTTAAAGATGTAACTTACAGTAAAATTTTATTATTTTAATTTTATAATACCACAAAATGCTCACAAATTACATAATATGTAGAGACGACAAAACATATATAAATTAAAATATTTGTTTTAAATGTTTTATAAATAATAATATAAATTAAATATAGAGTTATTAATTACTTAATACGCTGACAGCTGATTGCAAAACTACTTCTAATATATACCTAATTACATAATAATACACAAATCCAACTCATACATTCTTCTACAAGAATTTGAATGGCAGAAACGTCGGATCATACATCATCACGTAATTACCACCTTCCTTTTCTTTATTATCTGTGCTAATACCAAATTGACTACTGGGGATGGTGTTAAAACATATTTTGTTTCTGTTGATAGATGAAAGTTTTTTAAAAATATTTTTAACTGAACTCAAGGGAAAACATTGGAGAAATAGGTATAACTATAGTTTAGTGGTATCCATACGAAGGGCATATTATGCCGCAGTTTTTGGCAAAATTTCGAGTACGTAGTAAAAGTAATTAAATCTAATAGATGGACATTTACGTAAATATTAGGAGGATAATACAACAATTTGTCTTAACTAGCACAGTTTGTTTTAGAACTTAGCCAAGACTGTTTACGAAAACTTTTTTACAAAAAATACAACCAACTTCAAAAAACACTAACCGGTGTAAAATAACTCTAAATTAGGAAGTCTGTGGCTTTGGTGGTTTTGTCTCATTCATGATTGGCCATCGACTTCCGAATTTAGAGTTATTTTACACCAGTTAGTGTTTTTTGAAGTCGGTTGTATTTTTTGTAAAAAAGTTTTTGTTTAACAATTTTTAGTTTTTTAGGTTTATATACCTAGATGATTCATTATTATCCATTACTACAACACATATTCACATATTACAATCAAACAAATAAACAACAACTGTTCGATGAAATTAAGAAGTAAAATTCATGAACAAAAATTTTCATACAATGAAAACTACTAGGCCAAACTATGTAATTTTTTTATGAGACCAAAAAGAAACTAGTCCGCTTCAAACTAAAAAAAGAATCACGTAAATCGGTTCATAAATCTCAGCGTAATCGGTGAACATACATACAAAGAAATGTTCGAAAATAAATTATTTTTTTATAAAATTGTTCATAAAATGAAAACTACCGGGTCAAACTATGTTATATTTTTATGGGACCAAATGGCAGCTATTCCGCATTGAACTAAAAAAGAATCACGTAAATCGGATCATTAATCTCGGAGTAATCGATGTACATACATAAGAATAATGAGTTTAAAAAAAGTTTCTTTGGGAAAGTTATTCGTATTCATGAATACAATCACGTGTTTAAGTATCGGTCGGCCTATATAATAGAGAGGACACGTGAAGAAATGTCACAGAAAAACTGTGAACCCATGTCCCAGTAACGCCATCTAGAATAATATATGAACGTTGGAGCGGCAGCGGAGCGTACTAAATTAAACTCATAGACCTGTGCCCGCTAGGACACAAGTAACGGATGAAAATTTTGTTCGTAATGTCCCGTCTATAAGTATTGAATGTCTTTAGATTTTACCAACTAACCTTTTATTACTGACACCTAAACTGCCTTTTTATTTTAACACCACCCCGCAAACTACAAAAATAAAGAGACAAAAATTCTTATCTACACAAGGTGGCGTCGATCTGCTGCAGTGACGGCAGGGTTAACTTCAGTTTCCTCCTGTAGGCGGGGTCGGCTGCGAGGGGGTTACGTTCCAGGTATATCGTGGCGATCTTCATGTTCTCTTTCAGGTAGTCTATCGATGACCAGTCCGTGATCTGGTTGTCGTTTAACTGAAAACGGTATGAATAAAATGTACAGTACAAGTTTCGTTTCAAAGTATATTCACATTAGTCGCCGAATCCAACTCGGCTGGGCAGCGTTCGGAAAATTGAGTAATGTCTTCTCGTCCGACATACCTCAGTGTCTCAAGTCGAAGATTTTCGACCAGTGTGTATTGCCAGTGATGACTTATGGCACTAAAACGTGGTCCCTCACTATGGGCCTTATGAGTAAGCTCAAAGTAGCCCAACGAGCTATGGAGAGGGCTATGCTCGGATTCTCTCTGCGAGATAGAATCAGGAATGAGGAGATCCGTAGAAGAACCAAGGTTACCGACATAGCCCAGCGGATTAGCAGGTTGAAGTGGCAGTGGGCAGGGCACATAGCACGGAGGACTGATGACCGATGGGGTCGGAAGGTTCTCGAGTGGAGGCCACGTATCGGCAAGTGCAGTGTAGGACGTCCACTCACAAGGTGGACAGACGACCTCATTAAGGCCGCGGGAACGCGCTGGGTGCGAGCCGCTTCCTACCGGTCTTATTGGAGATCTATAGGGGAGGCCAGGATGTCCAGCAGTGGACTTCCTATGGCTGAACTGATCACGCCTGTTAACCTCTTCATACCTATAGTACACCCACATTTTACTAGTTATGTTTAAGTCCCATGTAATAGGGGTCGAGCCTATTGCCATCAATCGGGCACAAATACAGAATCCAGGCTGCTACTCAAAAATTCCAAATGAAAAATCTCAATAACAGTTTGCCCGCCCCGGGGTTCAATCTGAAAGTAGGTATACAAATTATTGTAAAATCTATTATTACAAAAGAGTAAGTATGGAGTTTCTTGTACATTCTTCTCTGTAAGAAACTACCTTTTGGAATGTGCAAGTAGAATCATTCTCAATTCAATTTATTTAATTTGTAAGTATCAACATTTCAAAAGTGACTGTAGGGTCTAATTGAAATTAATAATAATAATAATAAACATTCCACAACTTTTTCACACAACGGCATTTAGTATCAAGTTTAGCTTGTGTTATGGGTACTAAACAGCTGATAAACATACTTATATTTCTAAATACATACATATTATAGATAATTTACACCCAGACGCATAAGCAATGAATCGAACCCACAACCTCCGGCATAGCAGTCGGGTCACTTACTACTAGACCAACAGGCCAGTCAAATTTACTTTGAATTTTCAGCAAAATATAAAGAACTTACCCAAAGTTCTTCCAACTCAACTAAATGTGTTACATTATCGATGACACTTATTCTGTTGTAGGCCAAATCCAGAGTCTGCAGCTTGACTTGATTCTCCAAATTTTCAATAGCAGCGATCCCATTCTCAGAGATATACAATTGTTCCAAGCATCTCAGTTCGCCTAAGTTCTCTATCTTCGTGATGCGATTACTCTGTAGAACTAATATTTCCAGTGCTGTTAATTCTTCTAGATTTTGTATTTTCGATATTTTGTTTTTGCCTAGGTACAGTTGCTTGAGGGTCTTCATGCCTTCTAGGTTTTTGATTTCCTGTAAGGGTGAGAGGTATGACAAATTAATAATAATAAAAAAGCAATTCGACCACTAGAGGTCTACTAGTACTTAAACATTACTGAAACTGTGTTGCCATAGCTTAATTTTTTTTTTATACCTTTAACTGTGGAGGTTTGTAATTAGCAATGTAGTTATAATATGTGTCATTGTCATTGATTCCCTTGTTCACAAACCAAACTAAAATTAGATAGGTGTCATCCCTTACTAACTTACAGAAAAGAACAGATCAGACCGATTTCTAAAATCTTTCACCATTGGAAGTGTTTTTTTTTTCATAAGTACTCTTCAAACTTACCCGCAACCGATTATCTCCCAACTCAAGCAGCTCCAATTTAGGCAAATGATTGACGTTCTTGATTTCCGACAACTTATTAGAGCTGAGGAACAACTTCTTCAAGTTGACCAGTTTCGTTAAGCCACCTATCTCTTTGATTCTGTTAAATGATAAGTCTAACATCCTGAAAATTAAAGAAAATATTGGTTTGACATTTGTATCCGTGATGTTGCAGAAAGAAAACCAGGGGGATGGACGGCGAAATAAAATATAGAATTTCGAAAAACAAAAGTTAAGTCTTGTAATTGGTTGGCTGTTTTTTGCTAGTAGCGACATTATCTCGCCGCACGTGAAGTAAACTGACGTATCGTATAGCGCAACAACTGTCGGGTAGTTAGTAGGTAGCCACCAGGCACAACAACATCCTTCTGGTCCGAGGTTCCTACCGTTTCAATGGTGCATTAGGACACCTAAATACCTCACACCCTTTTAGTTTGTTTTGCTAGTTTTAGCTGTAACTCTTCCTACATACACAATACATTAAATAAATAAATGTTTGGAAGTATGAGGAACAGGGTGTAAAGTTCCTCATCCACCATTGAAAAGGGAGAATTCTCCGACCAGACGGGTGTTGTGTCTGGTGGGCTAACTACTGCCCGACGGTTGTAGTCGGGAACTTGTATACGTTCAAATTGCGCGGATAACTCTGATACCGCGATGTAGGATATCGGTTATTAGTTCGCATGTGGCATGATAGATGTCGCTACAAATGAATTGCTCATCTAACTGATTTTCAAACTTTTTTGCTATACAAGGTGTTTTTTTCTTATATCCCATAACTCTAGGGTTATATTCTGTAGGTAAAAATAATACTAAAACTCCTAGAATAGATGGTCCAAAAATGCATAGTTTCGGAGATATCATCAATCATAATTAAATTGTCAGTTGTTTAGTACCCGTAACACAAGCTCTGCTTAGCTTGGGACTAGATGGCGTTGTGTGAATAGTCGTGGAATATTATTATTAAGTATATTATTAACAGGTATTATTTTTATTAATTAGTTCAAAAATTGTCACCAGTACGACGAATCTTCTTTCTAAACGTCACTTTTCTTTCACGTAAGGATGTTTTACATTAATCATCGTGACTTTGTCGAATTATTTTGTATGATAGTAAAAAAAAAAAAAGATGATTGAAACATAATTCATATGCCAGTTGATTCTTTGATATGGTCATATAACCCTAGAGTTATGGGATATAAAAAAAAAACACGTTGTATAGAACACATAAACTAGTTATATAGTGTCCAGCATGGCTATTGCATATAGATCTCCGTTGACAGTGTGATGATCTGTGGGCAAAGTGTTCAACAATTAACTGTCAAATAGCTAGTTTTGTATTGGCTATTATCAGTTTCGATCTTGAATGTACCCTCATGTGCACTTGCATAGAAGTGACGAAGCCCACAGTACCCTGTCTGATAATAAATATTCCACAACTTTTAGTCTCATGGTAAGCTTGAGAGCTTGTGTTATGGGTACTAATTAGCTGATAAACATACTTATATATTTCTAAATACATACATATTATAGATAAATAACACCCAGACACAGAACAAATGATCGTGCTCATCACACAAACATTTGTCCTGGGTGGGAATCGAACCCACGACCTCCGGCATAGCAGTCAGGGTCACTAACTACTAGACCAACAGGCCAGTCAATATATAGGATAGTCACCGTATCTTGAAGTCCAATTAAAGTGTATTACAATTTTATTGTATTATCTGTTGTCATCGTAGTTTGGTGTGCAACTTAATCAGTGGCAGTACGAGTAAAAAGATAGCCAATAGCCTTCGGTGTCCTTTGCAAGGTTTCGCCGACTTCCCATTCAAAGAATAAGTAAAAAAGGGTTAGTAGTCTGAATGGAGACAAACTTACTCTAAATTAACAAGACCATCCAAGTTCTCCATTACTACAATTTGGTTGTCATACAGCTCAAGTTCCACCAGTGTGCTCAAAGTGCTTAGACCCTCGATTTTCTTTATCAGATTCCATCTCAAGTACAATCTGAAAAACAGGAAAAAAAATTATTAGTAAGCTGTACATTTGGTGCTATTGAATCGTTTGCAGATTTGGCAGTTCAATTACTTAGTAAATTAATTAAATTAATTTTATCTATGACATTTTTCTTTGCATGTCCTCTCTAGTATAGTGTCTTAAATCTCTTTGATCATCACCAAAAATGTCAGTCAGTGTATGTCCTTTTAGTGTGGTTTTGTAAAAAATGAGAATGCGTAGTAGTCGCAACCAGCATGGTGTGTATACATATAGGTATACATGTAGGTCGCAAGCACCTGGAAATTCGCCGTCCTTTCGTTTATGAGTGAAACATAGGCTTACAAATGCCATGACAGTGCAGTAAAAACTTCAAGTAAAAGTTATCATTCATGTTTTGTGTTACGTCAGAACTCATAGAACAAAAGTTGTTGCTTATGATGTTAGCCATCTAAACCCGCGAGGTTGTTGGTGTTTTACAAACAAAGACATTCAATACCTATAGACCGGACATCACGAACAAAATTTTCGTGCGAAAAAGTGTGTCCTGCTGGATACAAGTCTATGAGTTTTTTTTAGTATGCTCCGCTGCCGCACCAATGTTCATATATTATTCTAGATGGCGTTACTGAGACAGGGGATCAAAGTTTTTCTATGACATTTCCTTGACATGCCCGCTCTATAGTATTTCATATCTCTTCGATTACAAATAACCCTGTATAAACGTTCACAAAACAAAAGAAGTAGGTATGTAACAACAATAATTGTTGAACTAGCTCTCTATGGGAGATCAAATTGATTGAACAGATGATTAAGTGGAAGCAGTACAATGACCTCTTTATTGATTATCTTGTGACCAGTGACAGTGACATTGATGTGTGATGATGTCATTTATTTATTGTAGTCACATGCCCATGTTTATGGCACACAATTTTAGAAGATGGATCAAGGTTATTAACCAACACTAGACTTTACCATGTTAGTCTGTATTATCAATGAACCCCTTTACTCTAGGAGACTGGTTAAGAAATTGCTATGTTTATGTCAACCCCCACACTCTTCATTTCACTCCATTCATTTATCAGGCCCCAAGCAAAGTCCATCAATGATCCACATTTTTTTCCCACAACTTTTACATAACACTGTTTAGTCCCAAGCTAAGCAGAGCTTGTGTTATGGGTAATAAACAGCAAATACATATATTATAGATAAATTACAATAAAGATATTTAAATGGGAGTTGTTTTGATCAGTCCCAATTCAAAGCCATAATCTATCCACTCAAGCAAACATTGATAAGATCAAGAACAATAGTTTAAACTGTAGTTGAAAACACATTCGCCTAACAAATGTGAATGCTGAAAAGGTTTGTAATCTACTTGTGACAAAATGTTACTGTTCTTCTAGTTTTGCCAGATCTATCATTCTTCTGTGTGCCATTGCTGGTAAACTAGATTGTCCAATTGTGTACTTTAAGAGGCTTATGTGTTTGTTTTATAACATTTATAATGCAAAGAGCTATGACGCATGTCTGATCTACAGCAGCCACCACCCGTTCGATGACACAGGATAGAATGATGTTAAAAAGCAGATGATATTACTTTTATTATTGATGGATTGTAGCTCTATCAGTGTAATTGCTATATGGTATTCTGATGTGAGGATAAATAATAAATAAATATATAAAAAAAACCATCTAACATAGTTTTTAAGTAGGGCTACCAACATTTTATTGTACATAATCTTCAATGATATGGATTGTTTTCTGAATTAACTTAATTATTATAGCTCTTGTGTTATATTGGTTTTTAATTCAATGACTAAGAAAAAGTGAAAGTGTGCAAGCCACTAAGAACTGGATAATGACTCACCTCTCTAGCTTCTTCAAAGGCTCGAGATTTTCAATTTTGCCGATCCTGCCGTGATTTAGGTCTAGTTCTTCAGTCTGCTCGTTAACTATTATGATCTCCTGGCAGTCTTCGCCGGCCGGCGGAGGTGTTGCCTCAGGCTGCGGTGACTCTGCCGAAACCACTTCGGAAACCGCCTTCTTAGTACTACTAGCATCCTCTTTTAGCGTCTCCTGATTCGTATTATCTTGATCGTTAGCTGCCGGTGCACCTTGATTGTCTAAAAAATTAAAATTAATCTAATTAACATCGCAGAGTAAATTTCCAACAAAAAACCAATACTTAAACTAATAATAACATACCAGCCATTATAATTTTAACTTTACTTGTTTCTAGATAAAAAGTTTACATGCACAAAATGTTCAACTAAATTGTAATATTTCTTTCAAATTCAGCAAATCGGCACGATTCAAATGATTGAAATCACAAACAACAAACTGAGACCATCACAAAAACTATGACAGCTGGCTGCCCTGCTGCAGCATTGTTTTTTTTTTTAATATTTGTTTATTCATGACCATGGATACAGAGTCCTTCAGTCGTAGACATAGATTGAATATCTTATAAAGTAATACAAAAAAATACCTTAAAAACTAACACATTACAAAAATATTTTTTTTTCTACAGTGTTGCATATATAATCATATAATGCATGGAAATATTTCTTATGAGCTAATAAGTCCTGAACGCGGCGGGGAACACTTATCTCACTATTCTCACTGTCACTGTCACAATCACAAACTTCACTCACTAAAGCCAATCGCTGCATGTTGAAAGCTGGACATTCCATGACAATGTGATTCAAATCGGCATCTTCAAATCCACAGTGGCGACAATTTCTATTGGTGTATATACGTAGTCTATTCAAATGAGCTGGCGTCAAACAGTGTCCCAATCTCATGCGTGTTATCATGGTAATGAATTTTCTGCTGTCATATAGAAGTTGATGATACCAGGGCTTTGTGGGTAACTCCTTCTGAATCTCAGCATACCATTTGCCTTTAATCTCTAGCGTTGCATCCCAATACTCTTTCCATAACTTCTTGTTTCTTACATTAAATAGGCTATAGTAGTCGGTAAACGGAACCTTTATTATTTCCGATTGGTCTTCATCGTGGTCTGCGTGGGTTGCAGCATCAGCTGCTTCATTCCCCAATATGCCACTGTGGGAAGGTACCCACACAAAATCAACATTAATCAACTTATTATTTAATTCCCTAACCTTATCTCTAATATAATAAATGATATAATTTAACTTAAAAGACAAATTTACATTTTGTAATGCAGCTAAAACACTTCTAGAGTCAGTTACAATTAATAAATTATGTACACTATTTACATGACTATTTACATATTGCAGCGCACTATAAATGGCATAACTTTCTGCAGTAAAAATACTACATGCCAAATCTAATTTAATACATTTCTTGGAATCTATCTGTGGATCATAATAAGCTGCCTTTACACAATCATTGGTTTTAGACCCATCTGTGTATAAAATATAATGATCTGATCTATTTTCTTTAAATTGTAAAAAATCAAATTTATTTTGCACTGTATCTAAATAGACTGTAAAACTATTGATAAGAGAAGTATAAGAAATTTTATATAAAGGCCAGGCATCATTTTTAACTATTTGTTTTGTAAGATTGTTCACATGTTTAAATATGACTGGAATTTCAGGTAAATTACCACTAAGTAAAGAAGATCCAGACACAGCATCTGATAACATTGACTGAGAAACCATGGGATGTATTGTGACTTTGTCAAGTAAGGGGTTACCATCTGATGCAAAAACTTTCAAGGAAAATTTCTCAGCCAACATTAACCTACGCAATATCAATGGAGGTATGCATGTCTCAACTTCTAAAGAATTAATAGGTATAGATCGCATAGCACCACAAATAAGTCTCAGACCCATATTTTGAATGACATCTAATTTTTTTAATAATGTACTATTAGCGCTCATGTAAGCTAAACTGCTATAATCAAAGTGGCTTCTTACTATACTTTTGTACAACATGCACATAATTTTGGGGTCAGATCCCCAGAAAGTACCTGCTAAATGTCTTAAGATATTAATTGCACTTAATGCTTTTCTACTGATATGCTTGACATGTTCATCAAATTTTAATCTATTATCAATTACAACTCCTAAGAATTTATGTTGATTAACAACTGGAATTTCTAAATTATTGTAAAGAATTTTAACATTATGATCAGAAGTTAAATGTTTACTGATAAACAAAACTGAACTCTTTTCTGGACTTATACTTAATTTAAGTTTATTGTGATAGTAATTAAACAATTGACTCAAAGCATTATTTAACTTAGTTACAGCTACTCCTATGTTTTGATTTATGGAATACAAAAGCAAGTCATCTGCAAATTGCAATATATGTACATCTGGTGTCTTCACATATTTCAGTATTTCAGAAGTATACAAGTTATATAGCAAAGGAGACAAAGTTGCTCCCTGCATTGTGCCTTTATTGACAGATTTAGGTCCATGTAGCTGATTATTATATTTGACATAAACAGTTCTGTTACTCAAGAAGCTATAAAGCCATTTTAAAACATGACTAGGGAGACCACTATCATGAGCTATTTGAATGAGTTCTTCTATATTTACATTGTCGAAAGCACCTTTTACATCTAAAAAAACACAAATTGCATTAGAGTGACTCAATTTCACTTGTCTTATATCGGACAACAAAGATACAAAGCTTTCAGAGCAACTTTTTCCTTTTCTAAAGCCAAACTGCATAGATGGTATTAAGTTGTGTGATTCAATAAAATAATCTAATCTTAACTTTAACATATTTTCAAAGAGTTTGCCTAAACAAGATGATAGAGAAATAGGTCTATATGAAGATGCATTGTTTACAGGTTTATTAGGTTTTAATATTGGGATAATACATTGTGTTTTCCAAGATTCAGGTATAACTAATTCATCCCATAGCTTATTATAAATACTCAGTAATATTGTTTGTGCATTTAGGTGTATTTTTTTAATTAACATGTAAGGAATGTTGTCCAAACCCGGTGTAGTATCCTTCCTACTCTTTAATGACATGTTCAGCTCCTCTATAACGAATTTGTTTTTAAGAAATGCATTAACACCAGTCTCTGTAGCATTTTGAAACAAAAATTCAAGTTTGACCTCATCTAACTGTGTAGAGTCTGCTAAGTTATCCAAAAATCTTGGTACCCACTCATCATTAAAGTTTTTATTTCGATTAGTTCCTATTTTGTTAAACTTTTTAATATATCCCCAGATTCGAGCAATTGGTGTTAACCTATTGAAGCTACTACATAAATCTTTCCAAGAAGTGTTTCTTTCTTCTTTCAAAATTCTTTTCTTGTTTGCATCTAATTTTTTATACTCAATCCAGTTTTCTATTGTAGGATCAGAAAAATAATATTTTAATGCATCTTTTGAGTTTGTAACAGCATTAGTACATTTTTGGTTCCACCATGGCACTGGCTTCTTTATTAAGGAATTTGCATTTAATTTTCGCTTTGGGATTGTTTTATCTCTTATGTCATTTAATGTATCTACAAAGCTGTTATATAAATCAATAGAGGAATTATTTAACAAATTCAAATGCGAAAAACAAGTTTCTGAAAGGCTATAATACCTGTCCCAATCTGCTTTATCATAAATGTATTTCTCTTGATCCACAGGAGGTGACATGTCGTATGAAGATGGTTGAATGTTTATTTCGAGTAAAGTTGGAAGATGATAACTACCCATGGGATCGTCATGAACATGCCACTTACATAAGTGTGCGATCGACGGGCTTACAAGAGCCAAATCAATAGCTGAAGCTCGTCTATTGGGGTATGGCACCGTTGTTGGTGATCCATCGTTCAAAATACACAAGTCTAATTCGTCAATTATATTATATAAACTTCTACCTCTATTATTGTCACTATGGCACCCAAAGGCTATATTGTGGGCATTAAAATCGCCCATGATTATACATGGCTTGGGAATTTTATTGATTAAATCTTTTAATTTTGTAGAATCAAATCTGATACTGGGGGGGCTATAAACACAAAGTATTGACACTGGTCCAAATGCTGTTTCTATTGCGATACAAATGTTTTGAATTGACTCTGAATAAAATGTGTCAATGACATTGTATTTTAAACGATGGCCCACCAACATGGCCACGCCATTATGCACATTTTGGGAATCTTTGCGGATTAAATTATATGAAGGAAAGTGTGGAATTAAGGAATTAGATTTTAACCAGGTTTCATTGAGGAGGCAAACATCTATATCTTTTTCAATTAAAAGGTTCTGTAAGAGGCTCTTTTTGCTCTGTAAACTCTGTATATTGTATTGTAAAATATTTAAGTAACTATCCATTAAATTAAATTTGATAAAAATATTTCTTTAATTTTCTTAGTGGTAATAGGAGCATCTGTGTCACTGTTGCCTAAGGTTACAATAGATTTTACTATAGCATTAATTATTATATCATTATTAGCAATTTGTTTTACATCAAACTCATTCACATTTACAATTTTTGGTTTCTCTACTTTATGTTGGGATTGTGTCTGAGATGGTTTCTTATTCAAAGGGGGAAAACTTTTTTCTGTATATATAGGGGGTGTGGATGGTGAATTTACCACAGTGGCATAGGACTTATGCATTTGATTAAAAAAATTTGCCTTCTTTTCTTCCATTTTTGCCTTTTTATGGGACATTCTCTAGAGATGGCAAGGTGAGGCCCTGAACAATTAACGCAGACTATTCCATCAACATCACATTCTCTGTATGAGTGGCGACCAGCACAAGAGGAGCAGTGTTGCTCGCCTCTGCAAACCTTAGCGGAGTGATTAAATTTCAAGCATTTATAACACTGTAGTAGAGGTGGTATGTACATATTAATTTCATATCTGAACAGCTGTATGTATGCATACTGTGGGAGAGTTGTTGAGGCAAAGGTGATGGCTACAGTATTGAGAGGTACTAGTTTGCCCTCAACCTTTCTCATAATCTCTTTATAGATATCACTTCAGCATCACATTGTATATTTTTATATATATCTTCGTTGGATAAATCTTTTGGAACATATCTCAGAACACCTATTTTCTCTGTGAGATACGATGGAATGAAGGCCTTCATTTTATTCTTCCACAAGAAGTCTTCCATTTTCAGGAAATTGTTGGCGTCAATAGCTTTTTTAAATGTAATGCCAATTTTATGTGCATTTATTCTATGTACTCCTATTACTCCTTTTACATGATCTCCTATCAAGGTAGTCAGCGTAATAGGATTCTTATTGCCTAACTTTTCTTCTTCAGTGGACTCAACGAATACGACGAATTCCGAGCCGCCACCCTCTAGGAATAGGCGTTTATAGTTTGGTTTGGTATAAATTTTATATTTATTACCTTCCCTTCCGCCTCCTGCATCATATCTTCTTTTTTTCTATTCGCCGTGCGCCGGCTCGTCTCCATCACTTGGAGCACTCATGGTGGCCGCGACCTATTCGCTAAGCGAATATGTGATTTGGCGCGATTTCAGTAAGTACAAATTTAATTTATTTAAAAATTCACAAATTAAATCACCCGCCTCGTTTGACTTCCCGCCAAAAAAACAAAAAAAAAAAACCTGCAGCATTGTTCTGTTCCAGTGCTGCCACCTCTCTGAAGCCAGTAAGCGCTAAAAGTGCTTGAAAAAAGCGCTAGATTCCGCTAGATTGCATAAAAAAAACAAACACACAAGTTTAGTAATACCTACCAAAAATTTGTTTTAAACATTTTAAATCTAAATTAATAAAGAGCCTAATCGCTTTCGCTGTCTGAGCAGGTTCTGTAGACTGAATTTTTGGTTGCGGTTTTTGAGGGTTTTGTAATTTCCATTTATATTTTTGGTTTGACGTGACGTGTGTTAGAACATTTTCGGGAAAATCGTAGTTTTAACAACGATTTTCCCGACGGTAGCCGTCCCGACATGTAGCTTTTTGTAAGATAATCCCAATCGTTTATGTAAATTTGTGTTTATCGTGTCTGTGCCAGGTCTGCCAAAAAAGCGCTATATTTTCCGCTAGGAGTTAAAATTTAAATTTCAGCGCTAAGTGTTCCAAAAAAGCGCTAGATCTAACTCCGAAAGCGCTAAGGTGGCAGATTCTGTTCTTATAATAAAACCACAGATAACAACTAAACTAAAACCTAACTTGACAGTCAGACTCAAAGAGTATAATAATAATATGGCAGGCAGGTCAGACTAAAACAGTCTAAGAAAGCTTTAAGAAAGTGATTCTCGTGTTTGTTACTGGAAAGTTGTTTGTACTTGTAAAGTCCTCTGAAACGGCCAATCTCCGATTCTTACGGTCTATATTCAGGTCTAAGAATAACTTGAAAACTATAAAGGTGGAAAAACAAAAAAGATGGAACGAAGTTTGAGGGGCCGCACTGTGGGCCGTGATAGAATAAGATTAGGCAGGTGTGAGTCCTTAAATATTATGGCTCTTTTTTTCTTTGTGGCAATTTCGCCTATTTAAGCCTCTGAATATGAAACTTCTGAACGTCTGGCTAACTGTCACACGATATTGACATTACCTGTCAGAAAAGTTGTAAATAAAAGTTCCGCGCCAATTTTGCGAAGAACTCACTTTTATTTGCTGATTTGTGATTTGTGCTAGCAATTGCAAATTTTGTCTCGTAAACGATGGACGAGAATGATGAACTAGCACAATTAGAAGAACTGCTGTGTGCAGACCTGAACGAGGCTGAAAATGACGCCACAAAGGCAACTTCTATCCGTGAAGTTGATATCTTCCAACCCACTAGCAGCAGTCACGTAGAAGTAACAGAGAAACCTGATGAAAGTAAACCTGTTAAGAGTTCTGCTATCCACAATGGAGATACAGATTCATCAGATGACGAAGAACAAAGGAATTACACTGAACGCAAGTACAGCAACTATGGTTCTGAGGTTAAGAAGATATTGGACAACCAGGACCATGAACAGAGAGACAAAAGACTTGACTTCGAGACGAGGTTACGACAAACCAATATGGACGTCAAGATCGCTAAAAATAATATGAAAATCAAAAAGCCAGCTGAACAGGTGAACAAAAATACATTTTGTGCACCAGAAACTAAGAGAAATAAAGAAGCTTGTGATATTTATACTGATCCAGTATTTGGCATTAGAATTACTAAGCCATTGATATCGAGTACATCTCTTTTGGACCGCATGCAAGGCAGAGAGGCTATTAACATGCTACGAGTTAAGAGACATGTCGAAAATGAAGATCTTTCCAAAGACTGGGTCATTGGCGGTGTTATAGTGAGAAAAAGTGCTGCTAAAAAGTCTGCAAAAGGTAACCAATTTTTGATATGGACTCTTTGTGACCTAAAAGATGATTTTAAAACAGTTTCTATGTTCTTATTTCGAAAAGCATACAATGATTTATGGAAAACTCCAGAGGGTACTGTAGTAGCTGTCCTAAATCCGAATGTTTTGGATAGATCACAAAACAGTGCTGAACAGGCCAGTCTCAGTGTTGAGAACCCTGACAGAGTGATGATCTTAGGACAGTCTAAGGACCTTGGCGTTTGCAAGAGTAAAAAGAAGAATGGTGAGAAATGTACTGCATTTGTCAATGTGAGCCAATGTGATGTGTGCATATACCATGTGAAGCAGGAGTACCAACAATATTCTAGGAGACAAGAACTGCAGTCTTCCACTATGGGCAAAGGACTTGTTAGCTTACAAAATAAAGTTCTTGGTAAAAGCACTGTAATTTACGGAGGTAAAGCATACTCTGCTTTACCATCTGGCAACACTTCTAAAGTGAAAGAGAGGGACAATAATAGATTGATGTCATTGAGTGAGTACTATAAGTCTGAAGGAGACAAGTTTATGATGAACAGGGCACCACAGGGGGCAGGTCCCATGAAAAATAATGCAATACTGCACAGCCCTGCAGCTCAAAAAACTAGTGACACAGAACGGCTTAACAAACTCACTTCCAGTCCACAAAACACCAAGTCACTAAACTCAAGCTTGGCTGATAGAGTAGGCAGCTCTCCCAAACTTGGCATAGGTGGAACTTTCGGCCTTAAAGGCAGTGGCACCGTAGACTTGAGTATGACATACGGCCAAAAATCTGCAGAACGGGCCAAGGCAAATGCGTTTAGACTGATTCAACAAAATGGTGGTCTTGCAAAAGCAGACCCAAATAATATTAAAGGCACACAGGCTGGTAAGAAAAGGGCTTTGGAAAAGCTAAATGGATCTAGTAGTGATGAGAATGAAAGCAAAAACAAATCTGATGATGACACACCAAGATCACAACTAAAGAAACCTAAGACTGTGATGTCAGAGAGGTTCAAGAAAATTCTAGAAGCTACATCTGCTCACACTAACTTGATCAAGCAGCATGAGGATGATGAACAAGAGAAGTATTTCCATAAACTAGAGAAAAAAGAACAAATGGAAGAGAAGATGTTGAACACTTTCAAGCTTGCATGTAAGTCTGTGAGATGTGTGAAATGCAAATACACTGCATTCTCGGCAGCACAGATATGCAAGGACGAAAGACATCCTTTGAAGGTCTTGGATTCATTCAAAAGGTTCTTCAAATGTGCGGATTGTAATAACAGAACTGTTTCCTTGGAACTTATACCTCTCCATCCTTGTAGTAACTGCCGTAGTTCTCGCTGGGTGAAAGCACCAATGATGAGAGAAAAGAAAGTGGCACTTTCTGAGGGTTTGTCTATCAGGGGTGAAGAGGAAACCTTCATAGGTGGACAGGTTTCTTCTGGCAAGAATATTAATTTATTGGTGCCTGATAGTTAACGCTTTTATTGTATGACATATTCTTATTCCTGACTGACTTTGTACCATTATTTTTGTGAAGTTTTACATTATTTATGAAATTGTGATAAAAGGTTTTCAAATAAAATCCAATGTGAAAATAAAGCATAATATAATTTTTATTATGAAACTTCCAGTCAATAACACTGAACCATTCCATAAAACACAATGTGTCTTCGATTTCATACAAGATCCATTTATAACAATCTTGGCGCGCGGAATAATTGTGGGCTTTTTTTTATAAATTTTTACACAGCCTTTGACAATAAATTACTACATGTTACAAAACTGATCAGTGGAGCTAATATTATAACATGTGACACCAATGTATTTACAAAAACTTCTTTATTTCGGGCAGTGGTGCGACCATTGAAACTTAGAAATGATAAATTAAAACTCGATACAGCTAAAACACTAATAACAAAATAAAATCAACATTATGTCTAATGAATCGAAAAATCGTAGAAAATAGTCACTTGTAGGGCGACAGTCCGAGAGTAAAAACAGTAAAAAAACCAACAACTGTTGTGCTGTGTCGATCACGTTCATTCACATTTCGTGTGGAAGTAGAATTTGAGGGGCGAATTCGGAAACAGAAATGTCAATTTTCGAGATCGATACTGCACCAATTAGGCACTTGAATAACGATAGCATACGAATTATCCCGTAAGTTAACAATAGTGTTTTTCGAGTTATTTGCCTTCACTATGTCACGTTGCGGATGCCTTCCATTAAATAAAACAATATGGCGGCGACCACTGCCCGTGGATTAGTTCGTTCAGTAAAAAAATATATAAAAGAGTGTGATGCGCGGCCATCATTCCCACTCGGTAGTGCCGGGAGGCTTCGGCGTCAGGTCGTACAGCACGCGCGAGATGCCTGGCACGCTCAGCAGCTCTTTACGCATCCTGTCCACCACCTGAAAACAAGACGGTTACGTTACTAACAGAATAATTACACGTACAGGTATATTATGTGGTTTTATTTATTTGTACATAACTTTTAAATAAATAAAATAATAACATGGCCTTGTGTCACAGTCTGTCGTCTCATTATGATATTAAAGATTGATGACCATTTATGTGACGTTCAAAAAGTGCTGATCCTCAGCCAAATTTGAATAATAACTTTCGATTTTGATACATGAGGTCAAATTGCACAATAACACAGACATGGACAGGTGTTGACGATAATAAGAAATTAGTCCAGCTCAATGTAGCGTTTGTTTTTATAACACAAGTTTTGTATTAGATGCGTACGCGTCTGCTTAGCTGAACGGACGCGTACGCATCTCATACAAAACTGATGTTTTATTTCGACGAAAGCTGAATAAATGAGGATAGTCCCAAAACGTATTATTACTACTACCGCTAGCCTGCACCAGCAAACAGCTGGGCAAAGGCCTCACCCCATGACCTTCAGTTCTTTTCGATCCAAGGCTATAGTGGGCCACTGGTCGTTTAATTTGTCCAGGTCGTTCCACCATCTGATCTCCGTCAGTTGTAATGTATGGCTGGTGAATGTGGATGAAGGTGTACGTACATCCTGCGGCATGGCGTCCTCGCCGGGCAGCGCGGCGACGCCGGTCATGAAGTCGGACGTGATGAAGGTATACGTACGTCCTGCGGCATGGCGTCCTCGCCGGGCAGCGCGGCGACGCCGGTCATGAAGTCGGACGTGATGAAGGTATACGTACGTCCTGCGGCATGGCGTCCTCGCCGGGCAGCGCGGCGACGCCGGTCATGAAGTCGGACGTGATGAAGGTATACGTACGTCCTGCGGCATGGCGTCCTCGCCGGGCAGCGCGGCGACGCCGGTCATGAAGTCGGACGTGATGAAGGTATACGTACGTCCTGCGGCATGGCGTCCTCGCCGGGCAGCGCGGCGACGCCGGTCATGAAGTCGGACGTGATGAAGGTATACGTACGTCCTGCGGCATGGCGTCCTCGCCGGGCAGCGCGGCGACGCCGGTCATGAAGTCGGACGTGATGAAGGTATACGTACGTCCTGCGGCATGGCGTCCTCGCCGGGCAGCGCGGCGACGCCGGTCATGAAGTCGGACGTGATGAAGGTATACGTACGTCCTGCGGCATGGCGTCCTCGCCGGGCAGCGCGGCGACGCCGGTCATGAAGTCGGACGTGATGAAGGGGCGCAGCACGAGCGAGCGCTGGCACGAGGCGGCGCGCACGGCCGCGTCGCGGTCGAAGTGGATCGGGATCATCACCACCGGCATCTGCGCGATGCGGCCCGCGCAGCCGCTCGATACTAGCACCTGCAGACATACACGAGATGGATTAACATATCAAACGGATCATTTCTAATAACCGTAGCTGGTCATAATCTAGTACTTTTTTTTTTGGTGGGGTTGAAAATCATTATGGATGTCTTGCACCTCGGGGAGGGCAGAGGGGTCTCTCAGACTGTTAATGACTGAAAACCACCCCGATGTTTCATCTCACGCATATGCCGGGGGTCACGGGAACAAAAGATACTTCCGCAACTCCCGACTGGTGCTAGCCTTGCGGGTCTCGCCAAGTCAGCGAGGGCAGTGTGATGTTAAACAACCCCGGCGAAGGTCAACGTTAGCACATCAAATTGGTGATTTGACCTTGCGCTCCAACTGTTTTAAAGTATCGACTCCCTTATTGTAATTAAACAACACTGTAATGTTGAGGTTTTATCCAGTACATAAAACCATTCAGCAACCAGAATAATGTTGAAAAACTTTATTTCAAGCAACTGCCGGGCACAAGGTCAACAGTACTTTCACTTATAAAACCTTAGAGTATTAAATAAATAAAAATATTTAAAAACTCAAAGTAATTTCAACTTTTCCAAAATAACTAATATGTGGTTTTTTTTTTCTATAGAATGCAATAAAATCTTGTTATTATTACCAGATCAAAACATTCGGCGACCAGAATAATATTGAAAAACTAACCAAATTCATAATAATGTTACCTGTGTGGCAAGATCGTCTGCCTGGCGGAGAGTTGAGATAACTTGTTGTGTGAGAAAGGTCGGTGTGATGTCTGTCACCTGCTCCTTGATTATGCCTCCGAAAGCGTAGCAAACCCTGAGAAAGGCCGTCATAAATTAGCTGTAGAAAATACCAAAATTACATTCTAGGGTTTTATTGTAACAAGCCATGAGCCCGATGACTGACTTAAGTTGAAAGCGTCAGGGTAACCCGCAAAATTCAAATTTTCTTGTGTTTTTGCAATTGATGATTGACTGACTTTCATTCACCTAATTAATTTCATTAGAAATTTCTTAGAATGGAATAGAACAAGTAAATAATTTATTTGCTCAATAAGATGTTAACATTATAAATAGAGCTAGCTAACTTAGTGCTCATTTTATTAAAAAGAACTTTAGCAAAATTATACTTCCGAGACCTAATTAAGTTTAGGCTATGTGTTTTCGGTGTCGGCAATTAGTTCCTATTTCCTTAAATGTCCTTATGAGCCCATGGGATCGTAAGCCGTACAAGCAATGTTCGCGGACGAACGACGCAGTGCGACGGGTTTATTTCCACGTGTCAATTTTTGCAAATTATTATCCAGACAAATTCTTCTTTATGAACATTCTTAATTTTACCAATTCTTAATTTTCCGAATGCCTTATTTTCCTAATTATTATTGTAGATGTATGGTACGGTGGGTTCGATTCCCACACAGGACAAACGTTTGTGTGATGAGCACAATCATTTGTTCTGTATGGGTGTAATTTATCTATAGTAAATTTGAAAGAAAGAAAGAAAATACATTTATTGGCAACAGCTGGATATACATACAGAAAAACATAGAATCATGTCTGTATTTAGAAATATATAAGTATGTTTATCAGCTGTTTAGTACCCACAACACAAGCTCTGCTTAGCTTGGGACTAGATGGCGTAGCATGACCACCCTAGAAACGAATATTGACTACAGAAGTGTCGACAAAGTTTTGTACAAACATTTATTTTCTTTTGAGCACGACAATCTCAAGAATGATGAGAAGATGTTGATTCTTCAGACGACAATAGTCTACAATAACTCAGCATAATTTCTTTTATAATCGGCAGAAATGTTTCTACCCTACACTTTGTCTATTCTTCCGTCTACATAACCGTTTCCACGATGGATTATTATTATTATTAAAGTAAACCAACGGGCAGAACAAGTACCTTACCTGTTAACATTATGGCAGACGCGTGGTATAATTTTAGCGAGGTAGTGCATGTCTTTCCAGTCGGGCGGGTAACGCTCCGTCGAGAGAGCGACCGCATAACTATACGTTCTGCCGTCACCTAAAAGCAACAATATACACAAAAGTTAAACACAACATTTTAAAGTTAAAAGTCTCCCAAAAACCATTTGGTTGTCTATAAAGTCGGTTCCCGGACGATAGTTTAACGTGACAACATCCTTTTCCGTGCGTGCATCGAATTATTAGACATTGTTCCGTCAAAAAAGAAAAACAAATGCGTATCAAATTAAGAACGGTTAATTAAAAACTCATTATAAATTAACCGATAAAAAATGAGGAAATTCTTAATTTGTTTTCTATGGAATAATAAAACATAATTTCTAAGTTATAACTAACTAGCAGACGTCACGCGGTTTCACCCGCATAGTTCCCGTTCCCGTGGGATAAAAAGTAGCCTATGTCACCCGGGGATAGAGTAGCTTCACAACGGTGAAAGAATTCTACAAATCGGTCCAGTAGGTTCGGAACCTATTCAATGCAAACAAACAATCAAACTTTTCCTCTTCATAATATTAGTATAGATTATGTTGTAAAATAAGGCCACTATTCTGGTACCCTAGATGTATAAGAAGCAGAAAAAGACAGCCAAAGCTATGGGGAAGACGATTAAAAAAAAAAACGGTTCCGGAATGACTACATACAGCAAAGAATAGACACAAATGGAAAGCCTTAGAAGAGGCCTTTGTAGAAAGACAAGCTGTTAAGAGGGTAGGCCGAATGCCGAGATTTAATTTAGATTAAACAAGAAAGAAAGAAAATATTAGTTATATTAACTTTTTTTACTTTTTGAGTACTTAATATTTGTTAAGTATGATACCATTAAAAGCAATAAAGGCTATTAACCTTTCAATCGTGTCAATAAGAGAGAATGGAAAGACAATGACAGCGCGGACCGCGGACGCGTGTACGCTTCGGGTTTAATGAATTAATATAAAAAATAAGACCACAGGATTACTTTGTGGTTTGATTTTTCAGGTTGTTCAGGTTTTTTAGGTTGTTCATTGTAGATTGTAGTGATAGTGTGGTGTAGTGTAGTATGTACCTTGTACGCCAACAGTTCTGAGCGGCAGCAGCGTGGCGGCGACGGGCGTCTTGGACGAGATGCGCTTGAGCTCGGCCTGCTCGGCCGGCGTGCTGGCGTTGGCCACGCGGCCCAGCAGGGCGTGGGACTTCACGCACATCGACGCGTACTCTACCATTATCTTTACTATAACCTGTGAAAGAATAATAATAATAATATTCCACGACTATTCACATAATTCACATAATTTGCATGATTTTAGTGTTAATTTTAATTTATTTCTAATTCTGGTACTTATGCTGTTTTTTTTTAATGATATTTTATTTGTTATTTATGATGTTCTGTTACCCAATTATTTTATTTACTTTGTTTTTAATTTCAAATCGACTGTATGGATCTAGTTAATCTAAGCTTGTGTTATGGGTACTAAACAAGTGATAAACATACTTATATATTTCTAAATACACATCATCTACAATGTGAACAATTGTTTATGCCAATAAATAAATTATTATTATTATTATATTATTATCTGTCTAGCCTTTTCCCAACTATGTTGGGGTCAGCTTCCAGTTTAACCGGATGCAGCTGAATTCCAGTGTTTTACATGGAGCGACTGCCTGTCTGACCCCCACAACCCAGTAACTGGGTAAGATGATACCCCATGGTTAAACGGGTTGTCAGACTTTCGGGCTTGACTACAAGTAACGACTGCCAAAGATCTACAAATTATTGCTGGAACCAACGGCTTTACATGCTTTCCGAGGCACGGAGGAGTCTTTGTATGTATTAAATGGTCACCCATTCAAGGATCGACCTCGTAAAGCGTAGCTTAACCTTCGATCGACCCAAGCGGCTGTTATAATTTAGCCACAAGCAATACATATATATTATAAATAAATTACACCCAGACACGTACAAATGGTCATCCTCAGGACACAAACATTTGCCCTGGGTGGGAATAAAACCTACGACTTCCGGAATATAATATTATATGCATAGTTCTATTATTTTGCAAATACATCATATTTTTAAGTATACAACCTTATTTTACCTGACTTTGGCAAAACAATATGGAGGGTTAAGTTTTTTAGTACATGCGAAACCCGAAAAGGGGTTGTTGTACTCATTTTATTTTATTTGAGAAGACAAACAACTGTACATTGTACATTATGTCAAGATAAGCAGTATGCTTGTAAATGAACAATCCCCACGTTTCCACATGTTACTAGTTTAAATTAGGTTGAAAACAAAAAAAATAGGAAAGAAAACACTTGTCTTGTTGTTGTACTCATTATTATGAACAACTTTTACTATGGGATAAACCCTGAAATCAGATCGTACAAACAAAACTTAAGAAGATACTCGACAAAAATATATGACACTGTAATATGTTTTTTGCGTTTTCTTGATATCTATATAAAATATACTTATTACAAATTGTCACAGTGATATTTGTTCTTATTTGTGGTTGGCAAACCAAATAAATTTGGATACTACAGGTCGATTCTGTAAAAAGCACAGCGTGAAAACTTGGGTGAAGGGAATAGCAAATTGAGCTGTCATTCCATACTTGTGTTTAGCAGTGACAGTTCACCTCACTCAAGTGTTCACGGGGTGACATAAACTGAATCGACGACGTGCACATTGAAAAAAAACACCTGTATAATGACACATTATAAAGACCTAGCAGACGTCCCGCGGTTTCACTCGCATAGGTCCCGTTTCCGTGGGAATGCAGGGATAAAAAGTAGCCTATTTGTTAATCCAGGGTGTCAGCTAACTCCATACCAAATTTTATTCAAATCCGTTCAGTAGTTTTTACGTGAAAGAGTAACAAACAAATCCATCCATCTATCTATACTCACAAACTTTCGCGTTTATAATATTAGTAGGATATAGGTTCTGTGAGTTACCTGTGTCTCGGCGAAGTCCCGCTCGGCGTAGGGCTCGTCCAGGCACAGCACGCGCACGGCCAGGCCGGGCCCGGGGAACGGCTGGCGCTCCACCAGCGGCGCCGCCAGGCCCAGCTCCACGCCCAGCGCGCGCACCTGCACACGACCACGTGAGGACGCTGTGCACTTGCAGCCCTAACCATCATCAGCTGGGGGCCCCCTTGTTGCAGGTGTGAGATGGTGGACAGGGGTGCTCTTTAGAGAGACAGACCTCTCCGCTCGCCCCAGAGCGGAGGATATCTTTAAGGATGTTTTACCCCGAAAACAAGTGTATTACCACCATGAAGATAAGGATCTGATATGATCACGTGCTCTTTTTCACCCTAATATATTTGTAATTTACCCGCTATTAATTTATTTCTCTATAAAACATATTTGCTACCCACTTAGAGCTCAGAAAAAAAAGAAATGACGACAGAAACGACGTGAGTATGTCACAGGAGTGGCACTGCGACTGCCCTTCTAGAAATTGTATAAAAATTAGTAGCGGCGCGGCTAGCCCAGCACAGTGCTAACTCACGCATTCTGAAGGCACCCAACTTAAATTGACGGCTCTTGTATACATGCTCGTGTATGTTCGTCCTTTTCTTATTGTATAAGAGAGAAAAAGATGAAAATAGACTAAATTTAGTTAAGTTTAACAGAATGAGAGTTAGTCTAATATCGAAGTTAGCGATTAGTTTACCTCATCCTTATGAAAGTCGCGCAGTGGCTCGACGACTCTGCCGCGCTGTCTGAGCGCCCGAACCAGCTCAGTGTCGTTGTGGTGAGTCTTGATGGTCGCCGCGTTGTTGGAGCACAGGGACGACGCCGACTCGATGAGGTCCGGCCTTAGCGTGCCCTGGCCTAACAGGACCTGGTCTTCCCTGTATAGACAAAGTCAACGTCAAGTCATTCGGTCGTCAAGGATCGGAATAAACAGCAAATTTGGCACAGTAACTCTGTTGTTTTTTTTGTTTTCTTTTCTGTTTTTACTAATTATTGTGCGCCTTTTTGAGCCTTATTAATTCTCTTTTGTCTTTATTAATCTTATAATGTAAGCTTCGAGGAACTAAGTAACACAGAGGGGATAACAGGAGGGAGAGGGAGTAACAGGCTGGTATAATTGGAAGAAGTATATTACTGTAGGTTCAGATCGTGCACGGCCTGCTCGGCGATGCGGATGAAGACGTCCCCGATGATGCGGCGCTTGTCCTCGGGCGCGCTGGTGTGGCACAGCAGCAGTAGTGAGGTGTAGACTTACTGTAGGTTCAGATCGTGCACGGCCTGCTCGGCGATGCGGATGAAGACGTCCCCGATGATGCGGCGCTTGTCCTCGGGCGCGCTGGTGTGGCACAGCAGCAGTAGTGAGGTGTAGACTTACTGTAGGTTCAGATCGTGCACGGCCTGCTCGGCGATGCGGATGAAGACGTCCCCGATGATGCGGCGCTTGTCCTCGGGCGCGCTGGTGTGGCACAGCAGCAGTAGTGAGGTGTAGACTTACTGTAGGTTCAGATCGTGCACGGCCTGCTCGGCGATGCGGATGAAGACGTCCCCGATGATGCGGCGCTTGTCCTCGGGCGCGCTGGTGTGGCACAGCAGCAGTAGTGAGGTGTAGACTTACTGTAGGTTCAGATCGTGCACGGCCTGCTCGGCGATGCGGATGAAGACGTCCCCGATGATGCGGCGCTTGTCCTCGGGCGCGCTGGTGTGGCACAGCAGCAGTAGTGAGGTGTAGACTTACTGTAGGTTCAGATCGTGCACGGCCTGCTCGGCGATGCGGATGAAGACGTCCCCGATGATGCGGCGCTTGTCCTCGGGCGCGCTGGTGTGGCACAGCAGCAGTAGTGAGGTGTAGACTTACTGTAGGTTCAGATCGTGCACGGCCTGCTCGGCGATGCGGATGAAGACGTCCCCGATGATGCGGCGCTTGTCCTCGGGCGCGCTGGTGTGGCACAGCAGCAGTAGTGAGGTGTAGACTTACTGTAGGTTCAGATCGTGCACGGCCTGCTCGGCGATGCGGATGAAGACGTCCCCGATGATGCGGCGCTTGTCCTCGGGCGCGCTGGTGTGGCACAGCAGTCGTAGTGAGGTGTAGACTTACTGTAGGTTCAGATCGTGCACGGCCTGCTCGGCGATGCGGATGAAGACGTCCCCGATGATGCGGCGCTTGTCCTCGGGCGCGCTGGTGTGGCACAGCAGCAGTAGTGAGGTGTAGACTTACTGTAGGTTCAGATCGTGCACGGCCTGCTCGGCGATGCGGATGAAGACGTCCCCGATGATGCGGCGCTTGTCCTCGGGCGCGCTGGTGTGGCACAGCAGCAGTAGTGAGGTGTAGACTTACTGTAGGTTCAGATCGTGCACGGCCTGCTCGGCGATGCGGATGAAGACGTCCCCGATGATGCGGCGCTTGTCCTCGGGCGCGCTGGTGTGGCACAGCAGCAGTAGTGAGGTGTAGACTTACTGTAGGTTCAGATCGTGCACGGCCTGCTCGGCGATGCGGATGAAGACGTCCCCGATGATGCGGCGCTTGTCCTCGGGCGCGCTGGTGTGGCACAGCAGCAGTAGTGAGGTGTAGACTTACTGTAGGTTCAGATCGTGCACGGCCTGCTCGGCGATGCGGATGAAGACGTCCCCGATGATGCGGCGCTTGTCCTCGGGCGCGCTGGTGTGGCACAGCAGCAGTAGTGAGGTGTAGACTTACTGTAGGTTCAGATCGTGCACGGCCTGCTCGGCGATGCGGATGAAGACGTCCCCGATGATGCGGCGCTTGTCCTCGGGCGCGCTGGTGTGGCACAGCAGCAGTAGTGAGGTGTAGACTTACTGTAGGTTCAGATCGTGCACGGCCTGCTCGGCGATGCGGATGAAGACGTCCCCGATGATGCGGCGCTTGTCCTCGGGCGCGCTGGTGTGGCACAGCAGCAGTAGTGAGGTGTAGACTTACTGTAGGTTCAGATCGTGCACGGCCTGCTCGGCGATGCGGATGAAGACGTCCCCGATGATGCGGCGCTTGTCCTCGGGCGCGCTGGTGTGGCACAGCAGCAGTAGTGAGGTGTAGACTTACTGTAGGTTCAGATCGTGCACGGCCTGCTCGGCGATGCGGATGAAGACGTCCCCGATGATGCGGCGCTTGTCCTCGGGCGCGCTGGTGTGGCACAGCAGCAGTAGTGAGGTGTAGACTTACTGTAGGTTCAGATCGTGCACGGCCTGCTCGGCGATGCGGATGAAGACGTCCCCGATGATGCGGCGCTTGTCCTCGGGCGCGCTGGTGTGGCACAGCAGCAGTAGTGAGGTGTAGACTTACTGTAGGTTCAGATCGTGCACGGCCTGCTCGGCGATGCGGATGAAGACGTCCCCGATGATGCGGCGCTTGTCCTCGGGCGCGCTGGTGTGGCACAGCAGGCCCGTGTGCCGCGCGCGCCCGCCTGCCTCGCGCACTACCGTGCTGCCTTGTCGGAACTGCACACACACACACACATGTTACTCGTTATAATATCATTTGCAGGCGCGGATCTAGCCCCCAAATAAGGTTGTGGTCATGGCCAGCCAAAAATAAGGTATGTGCTAGTCAGAGATTCGATTCCTGCAAAGAAAGCGTTCAAAAAACGTATGAAACTGCGGCCAAGACCTTGTTTAACTATAAATAGGTAGCGGGGCAAACCGTGGTTTTAGCGCCGTGTCCCAAAGATTATCCTATATATCTCAATGAGAGTTGCAGGCATGTCCATCAGCCCACAACGGTGGATGGAACTAACACCCTACCTATTACCGATAGCAGACTAAAGGCCAGTTTCTGAATTAAGAATTTTAGCGGTAATCAGTAAAGTTTTGCAATCCTTAATCAGTTGAGTTTTTTTCTTATGACATTGATTGATAATATACTAATTTAGAGATGTTCCGTTACAAGTAAAAAACCGGTGTTGATTTATTCGGCCATTTAGTTTCAATATTTGCATTCGTTTTATGAAATGTATTTTAAAAGTCTGATGCAGTTACAATGAATCAGATCGGGAATATTTCAAAAGGTAAAAACTTTTGTTATTGTAAATTAACTCATCGGTAAAATATATTTGTGAAGAATGAAACATATAAAAAGTAAAAAAATATGAACTCGGTGGTTTATATTGCCAGGCAACAAACAATCAACAGCAGTTTTTCGTGCTTATTTCTAAAGTTTATTTTTCAAATATGAATGAATATAGATGATAATGGAAATGGTGAAGAAATAATTATACCTACAGGGTTCAAAAAGACCCTTAACGAAAACGAAAACTACATATGTACCCCATCTCTGGCGGCCGGCCGTGCGCTTAGCTGATCGAAAGTTGCGTTGCGTTGTCGCGCTTTTCATTGCGCGCAATAAAAAGCATAATTATCTTATTTTAAGATGGAAAAAAAGGATTTTCGATTGTGCGCTATAAATATTGTTCTAATACACGAATTTAATATTCTAAAAAACATACAACAAAATACTCGCATCGGTGTTCTCTGAATTATTTGTCAAAATGACATAGTTGCTTTTTTCCCAGATGAAAAATCGTAATGATTGTAAAGAGACTTGAGCCTTTTAGATGGGTGGCTATCAGTAAACAGTATAATACCTAGAATCTGTGCGGTACGACAGGTCCAAGGAATGAGGCAATGCTGATGCTTTTTTAACAATAATATGAAACACCGTGCTCGAAAGCTTCTGCATAACAATAATATCTATTTATGATCATAGAAATAAGTACAAATAATGTAACAAACAAGTCAATAACAAACAGGTAATTTCTTAAAAAAAATCGAATAAGTAATGAATAAGGTGTTTTTGTATTGTGCTCACACCATTTAAACATTTAACTTATCACCATATGTGAGGACTTGTAATTAATTGGCTTTCTGGTGACTATGGTTAATTTTTTTTGTTTTGTTTGTTTTTATTAGCTTTAAGTCCTCCATGTACTAAATAAATAAATAAGTCTTTTATTTACTCTTATTCCTCATTTTATTACTGAAATAATATCAACAATTGCAGTCCTAGTACCGAAATCTTGTACACCTTAGTATTGCACAACTGCTTGCACTTCACTAAAACTTATTATTATAGTTCATCGGTACAATAGCAATATCGGTGATAGGTACAAGGTCCCGCCTTTGTCTTCTGCTAAATGATATTTTTTTTTCTACTTTTAACATCGTCGTCGTCGCGATAGCCTTATTACAGGTTCTTCCATCATCGAAAATGAAGATAAGTACTGTTTAAGTAGCCCCATTTGGATACTTACCAGTTCGATGCTTAACTTCGCAGTAAGCGGAATTTGAGCACTATCAATCATATTCAGAAACGCAAAATTCAATTTGCTCAAACTAGTTAATGTTCCAAACTGTCAAATTTGATGCTCAAATCAAGCTTAAACTTAGTTCAGAAACCAAAATGTGTTAAAGTACATACTTAAGTCATACATAAGCATTCTCAACATGAAATGCTCATTTTAGAAACCGGTTGTAAGAATTTGACAAGATGACTGAAGGCCAAATATAGTCTTTACATAGCTGGTATGTAAATGGACTTTGTTTTAAATAAAATTGACTATCGTAAAAATAATCAAAAAATAGTTTTTGCTTGTGTCCTTTCAAATGAAAAATTAAACAATAGATACATTTCGAAGAAATCTGTAAGCAAATCCAATACTACCAAAACAAACTTTACCTATTTTATTTGTTACCTTTTAATTGTGTTTTAGTGTGCACCGAATAAATGGTTAATCTATCTATGTATGTCTGTTTCTCTAAATAAACTTACCTGATGAGTCGCATTGACAACATGTAGACGCACGCCCAGTTCTCTGAGACATCTCTCCACTTTAGCGCTCTCATTCTTGCGCATAAAACCTGTAAATTAAAACATTCTTTTGACAATTTTCAAGGTGATGGCCAAAAGATTGACTACAATTTTGGATAGTCGCCAAGCCAAGTGAAATCAGAAATTGTTTTTATTCGGTAATATGACATTGTTTGGAGGGGTTAATGGATAAATAATAACAGGTTGTTTAGTGCGTTTCAAATGAGAATAGGAACGTCAATGACCTCATCTGTCAGATGTCACTTGAAAAGTAGCTTAAAACGGGGTGAATAGAAACAAAACTTTGAGGAGGATTTTCACGCTAGTTTAATATTGTTTCATATTATCAAGGTGTCGAAACTATTTATCTCAATTATTTAAAAGCATTACAGTCCTCGTTTATAACAAACTACTTTTAACTTACGTGAATAACTTCCTGAAAATGTTGTTTTCTAGTCACCCTTAAGTATCTATTTACCCCATTTTACCCGGTACGGTTAGCAACGAAACCTTATACGCGTAATCAATTATCTTTAGTTTTTTGTTTTACCGAGTCATAGTTATTCAAAATAAAAAAAAACGTCTTAAACGAATATAATTAGTCTCGCGGACCGTACTTTTCAAGTGACATCTGACAGATAGAGGTCATTGACGTTCCTATTCTCATTTGAAACGCATAGTACAGGATGATCGACCCTTTCAAAAACCACATTGTTGTTCCGTTTTACTCATTGTGTTACCCAGTTACTAGGTTGTGGAACAATGGTATTCAGCAGCATCCGGTTAGACTGCAAGTCTACCTCAACGTAGTCGAGAAAAGGATAAGCAGATTATGAATAAGATATTGATTCTTAGTGAAAAACCGATCATTTGTTTTTTTGCTGTCCAAATAACATTTTTTCAGTATAGTATCTTCATTTCACGAACAATTGTGCAGTTTCCTTTATGTCTTAAATTAAAACAAAGACAGTGGAATACTCTTTGTTGTTATTTTGAGTCAATATTTACAAAAAGATGAAATTGCGTTCTAACTAAGGAGAATCAGTGAGTTTTTAAATAAAGAAACTTCTTTGTTCATCTTTAGCACAAATATCCATCCGAATTATAAAACAGCCCTGTTTTTTTTTCAAAAGAGAGGATGAGCTACTATTCTTACTAACTTCATTTACTTCGTTTACGTTCATACAATATACACGCACGCCGGCTGAGAGTACTGCGCACGTAACCTTTCTGTAGATCATTTATTTATTGAATACTAATGCACGCACACAAATGTACAGAGGCAGACTTAATGCCATTGTCATTTTCTACCAGTCAACAACATCAACAACAAGACAAGCCATGAAATTTTACTGCACGTCGGGGTACCGCTTAAGTAAGGAACGTTCCTAATACTCGTACCCCGACGTTACGTAAAATTTCATGGCTCAACGATAGGAAAGTGTTATTTTTAACTTTTTAAATGTTTAACTTTTTTTGCGATGGGGGTTTTTTAAATTTTTAATTTAGCTTTTTTCTAAATTGGTTTGGCAACGGTAATGCCTGTTAATTTGAAAGTTCAACCATATTCATTCCGTTTTCAAACGCATTAATTTTGTTTTATAGAGTTTACAGTTATGAGAATTTTTCAGTGCATTGTATGTAGAGTCAAATGCTGGTTAAAACAAATCCAAACACGACATATCTGCTAATATATCATAATCTTGCTTATTAATATAACATACATAGGTGTTTGAAATTTTAAGCCACACATAAATATGTTTGTAAGTAAAGTTAATACCCACAGACGTCTAAAATAGCAACGGTACCTAACACAAAAGAGCTGATAACCTTGAAACGGCTGAACCGAGTTTGATGAATCATGTCTAAGAACCATCGCAAGAAACCCTGCTTTCAAATAAAAAAAACCGCATCTAAATCGGTTCACCCGTTTAGGCGCTACGGTGCCACAGACAGACAGACAGACAGACAGACAGACAGACAGACACACACACATAGCGGTTAAACTTATAACACCCCTCTTTTTGCGTCGGGGGTTAAAAATACAGAATAGGTCTCGAGTTCGAACTTAAGGCATCAATCAGACTTTTTGGATTCAAGTGCGTATTGTTTAATTGTCACTTGCTCCAGCAACGGTGAAGGAAAACATTGTGGGAAAACCGGTACACCTAAGAGATATTTCTCAATGGCATGTGAAGACAAGTCAGAGGGTCATGGGTGGCATAACAGGTCTGACACCAGGGGGTCGAATCTGCTATTGCAATCGTGTCTCAACGACCGGTCAATGATCGATTTTTGACGTATAACGTCAAACTTATGACACATTTCCCATACAAAAACTGTCAAAGTTGTCAAATATTCGATCAATGACCAGTCATTGAGACACGATTGCAATAGCAGACTCAAGCCCCAGGTTTTTCAGTAACTACTACAAGAAAAGAAGAAGTTACACTTACCATTGTCAATGTGTAAGGCGATGACCTGATCTTCGCGGAGAGCGGTTCTAAGTAACGCCGCGCATACGGTAGAGTCTACACCACCACTTACTAACACCTGAGAATCAGAACATTAACTTTAGAATAATAGTACAAGTCTGCAAACCAAACAAAATGGTCGATTCAATAAAAATAAAGGCAAATTTAGCTGTCATTGCCATAATAATTAACAATTTTTTTAGTGGACTCCACATTTAATATTAAGAAATTCCAGTGTGAAGTTTGGTTTTCATATTAAATTGCTTTTAGCAAGCTTCGGACATAGTAGTTTAGATTAAAATGTCATTTAATTGAAGCATCAAGCGTAACCAACTCTATTTTCCGTTGCGCCTCTATCAGATACTGCCGTTGACGTGTTTGTTCTAAACGTATAAATAGTACTAGATGCTATTGAAAGACACTTACAAGAACTTTGTTATCCCCGACAGTCTCCCGTATGTAGTGTATGCAGGCGTCGCGACGCGAGCGCAGCGTGAATGTGCGCGACAAGCCCGCGATGTCGAACAGGAAGTTTGACAACATCTGTTTGCCTTTAGGGGTTAGATCCACCTGTGGAGAAGAATGATAAGGAGAATGAGTTATTGCAAATCTATACTTGGGAGCAAATAAATCGACCCACTTTCTTTTTACATGTAGGTATAATTTCCAATCTTAGTTAATACGGAATGTGTCTATAACCCTTATACAGGTTGTAACGGAAAGGGTATATACATACAAACAGGGTGAATAGAGTATTTAATAACGAGTCTTTCCTCAAAATTTCAGCTCCCAACTAATAACTTTGAAACTTCACGATATTATTTAATATCGACAGTTTACTAAATGCAAAATCATAACAAACGTGTCACTGCACTATGAGGGTCATAATCCTGTCCGGCAAGGTTCAAGTATATCTATCTCGGGTTCTGCGCGCCTAGTACAGACCTATCGGGCTCTGCCTAACCGACGAAGGCGCGACGGCGCGGGCGGGCTCAACTTTACAATTATGTATGTATATATGTATAAAAATGTTGCCATGTCGTTTCTTATCACCAAGAGAATCCGTGCCCTTCGGATGTATATACCCTTTCCGTTACACCCTGTATATGACAAAAAGGTCATACTTATAAGGTTCTAATCGATGCGTTTTATAATATTAAAAATATAGGAAAGTAACCTTAATGCGTGAAAAAAGCTTGTTGCGCGATTTATTTTACTCGCAAGTTTATTTTATTCTAATATCTGGAGCAAACAGTTAGATTTTATTTTACAGCCAATAATGTTGTATAATAGGTACTATATTATAGGTACTTAAATACTTATTTATGCCATATCATAAAACTTGAATCGGTCTGTGCATAACTATTAGTGGCTAATTCACTGTAGTTTTTTAAATTCAACTGTGAGTGCCATAAATAAATAAACAAATAAATGTACCTCAGGGTGGAACTGCACGCCATACAGCCGCATCTGCTCGTTGTAAATGGCGGCGATGAGATGGTTGGAGGACTGCGCCCCGACGCGGAACCGCTCGCCCACCTTCTGCACGCTGTCGCCGTGCGTCAGCAGCACAGGCTGCAGCTTCTCTAGGCGACTGCCGGCCAAACACACGAACACGGTTATAGGATATAATATTAATAATAAATTTTATCGCAGTTGACACGGACCCGGAGATAAATACCGTAACCTAAAAATGCATATTTTAATACATAATTACTTAAACTAACTCTTCACTAACACGCACTAGCGCTGCTCTGTTGAACTTGTCCGCGGAAGCGACGGAACACCACGTCCTGAGGCCAGAAGTGTTCATGAAGTATCCATTGACGACGGGCAGATAACAATTTTCTGTCTGTACATTATTGTGAACACCCAGTGTACAAATCATATGTATGTAACCCAAGGAGATGTTTAATTAAAAAGGAAATAATAAACATTTTTCACAAAAATCTGATAGGCTCAAATAGAAATCATGTTTATCTCTAATTCATTAAACCCCGAGAGGACACCGGTGTCCGCGCTGTCATTGTATTTCTATTGTCTATTTGACGCGATTGAAAAATTAATGTAAGGTTCATCAACTTACTTGAACAATGGGCACGTGGTCTCCACTTCCACCTCGTACTGGCCGTCCTCGCGCGCCTCCTTGCGTAACACGGAGCCACCAAACTCCTTGTTCAACATCTGCATGCCGTAGCATATTCCTGAACAACAAAATTACATTAACGTGTTAGCAAGAAAAACGAAATTAATGAATGAATGAAGGGGAATGTATGGTAAACTCGTAAACGCTAGCATCACGTCGGGGTCACCAGTATGGTAAGCGGGATGCTAACGTTCACGCGTTAAGTAAAAGAAGTAAATAGAGTAAAGTGGATTTATTAAATAAAATAATTTATATGTAGATTATTATCTGTCAAGTTATATTATTTTAATCTTCGGTAAAGTGACGGACCGTGCACGCGTCACTTTGCCTAAAAAGGAGTTCACGTGCGCGGAGTCTGGTGTGTTCTTGATAATATGTATAAATAAATAAACTATTTAGTGCCAGATCATCATCAGATTCCCATCAAATTTTGAGAAAATATGTATGTGTGGAGAAGTTGCGGCTAAATAATAACAGCCACGCTGGGCGATCAAAGGTTAAGCTACGTTGACAAGGTCGGTCTGTGGATGGGTGACCCTTAATTACATATCAAGACTCCTCCGTGCCTCGGAAAACACGCTAAACCGTTGGTCCCGGCTGTCACTTGTAGATCCTTGACAGTCGTTACGGGTAGTCAGAAGCCAGAAAGTCTGATAATCAATTTAACAAAGGGGTATCGTGTTACCCAGTAACTGGGCTGTGGAGGTCAGATAGGCAGTCGCTCCATGTAAAACACTGGTATTCAGCTGCATCCGGTTAAACTGGAACCCGACCCCAACATAGTTGAAAAAGGCTAGGCAGATGATGATGAGACAGACAGTTTGCCTTTCTGGCGTCAATCTAACCATGTTCAAAGGAACCAAACGGAGGTCATGTTTTAAATAGGTACAACAAATGAAACACGGGCTTTATACATGCGACCGTGGTCACACAAAGCGACTAATATTTAATTGGAACCGGATTCGTGTTAGCACGCGAATGCAAATTGTCGTTCGCACTGGAAAACATAGCGCGTAATTATAAGAATAGAAAAACTTTACTTGGGTCAACCCTTTGTGTTTACATTTATTGTGTTACTGTTTTATTTAAGGAGGGGCTTTTGAAATGATTCTAATACCAGCCTGTTACTGTACCACTGCAGGGCAAAAACCTCTTCTCATACAGAGAAGGCACGAGCATTGATTACCACGCTTGCCGCGTTTGCGTTAGACTTTTTATGACTATTAATATGTTTAGAGTCATAAAAAGTGTTCATTTGGAGTTGCATAAGTTATTACTTATGCAACTCCAAATGAACACTGTTTAGTTCTTATACATTATTCTTAATTATTTTATTACACACTTTACTTTTATTACCAAACTCGGGACAATATAAGAAGTCGGATTTGACGTTACTCTTTTTACATGCCGCTGCCGCGAAAAATTATTGTATGAAAGATAACGTAAGAAATTAAAACATCAAATTCATGACATAATCTTAGGATAATGTTATGAATTTGATCTCACTTATTTTTCCTTTCGTTCTTATTTATTTATTGCTATGTTAAAATCATTTTTTTAAAAGCGATAAATGTCTTATTTTACAATTATTATAATAAAAAAGTTTTAAGCAATCTCTCAATACACTTGTCGATTACAAACTCAAATCATTTTCAATCGTTATGTCTCAAGAAACGGTTTTTAAATCAAGATCAAGATTGATTTCCCCAAAAATAAAAGGATTTATTTAACCCCCGACGCAAAAAGAGGGGTGTTAAGTATAAGTTTTGTTATAAATGAGTGTATCTGTCTGTCTGTGACACCAAACGGGTGAACCGATTTCAATGCGGTTTTTTTTTATTTGGAAGCAGGGTTTCTTGCGATGGTTCTTTGCTGTGAAATCCGACTGCATAAATTGACACAAAATATAGTGTAATAAGAAACCAACTGACCTAACACAGGCAGGCCGATCTTGAATATGTCGGCGTCGTATCTCGGCGCATCCTCAGCGTACACTGAGTTAGGTCCTCCAGATATGACAATGGCGCGATACCCAGCCTCCTTCAGGTGGTATGCTGGCGTGTCCAGCGGCAGGATATCCGATTCCACTAATAGTTCTCGGATGCGACGGTCTATTACCTGTGGGAATTGTTTATGGTTAATTTTTGAACATGTATTGAAGAACATTATTAGCGGACGGATTTAAGGCGGATGTAAGTGGACGCGCTGGGAGGGGGCGCCCTAGTAAATAGGAGATACATAGAATTCATTGAGGAAAGGTTCTTCAGAAAGGTAAGGTGCGTTTTACTCGCAACCGGCGTGTGTGTATGAACGTAACTTAAGCAAATGTAAGTAGTACTTATTTAAGAATCGTAACCGTGGCTCTCCGTTGGTTCTGCCTACCCACATGGGAAAAAAGCGTAAGTTTTTGTATCTATGTACAGACGCCAGCACATCAACCCCCACAATGTGTCAAATTTCTTTGATAGGTTTTCAACTTATTCTAAACACAATAAGGTTCATTTTCAATTGGGAAAATTTGACAGTTTCGGGTAGGTTGATGTGCTGGCGTCTGTACATTGTATGTTTATGTATGTGTGTATGTTTTTTCTGTTAGTTTTATGAAAAATAAGTGTTTTAAAATATTACAGTTCTTGAAAGCCAAAATCAACAGCGGCGGGACGGCCACAACTATTCCCGGAAAATTACTCGAATGTCGCCCCTATAGTTTTTTTTTAAATCCCTTTGCCTCTTTTTAATATTAGTATAAATTATGTAATTGAATTATGTACTTCGAAATAGTGTGATGTTCCATGAACGAAACTTGATAATTAGAAACCAGTCAAGTGTCGACCTAAACAATCTTACAACTACCGCAATGACGTCATGAGTTTCGAGTTTAGTCACACTTTAAGTCGATTTTATTTATCTAAGACACAGTACGTCACAATAATAGGTAACATTGGCCATTTTTAGTTGCGAAGACATAACATTAGTACCTACTAGTCTAAACACCTAAACCTTACCTACCTACCTTACCTTTAGTCTAATCTAAACATGTAAGTTCTTTATCTTATTTTGCAACACCATGTATACCTACACAATGTTTTATGCAAATAAAGACATTATTATTTCGTATATTCATTTTGATTTCTTATTAAATACCTACATTT
This sequence comes from Euplexia lucipara, assembly GCA_921972225.1. Taxonomy (NCBI): domain Eukaryota; kingdom Metazoa; phylum Arthropoda; class Insecta; order Lepidoptera; family Noctuidae; genus Euplexia; species Euplexia lucipara. The sequence continues at coordinate 17,715,583 of OV179160.1, forward strand.
TTAAATATAAAAAAAGCATTTAAAAATATAAAAAATAGTAGTCCACCGGTATCGGGAACAGGGTCCAAGCTACCGGCGGTCAGGGAATCGCCTAACAATTATTATTATTACTTTTGTTTAGTGAAAACGTACAAAACCAATTATATAATTTTATTTCCCTTTTCAAATAAACCTAATTATCTATTTGGATGTTATTCGTTGCTCCATATTTTACTTTATAGGATAAGTTAGTAGGTACAGCTTGGCAAAAAAGTGTAGAAACGGAACTAAATTTTTGACTGTTGGCAACAATTCCAAAATAATGACATCTCATAATAAACAAAGTTCACGATTTCGTAAAATTTTAATTTCGACCACCAAACGTTGATTAATAATCGTAAAAAGTGAAGAATAATGAATAAAACCATTCGGAGTGCTGGCAGGGAGGTTATTTATAAGGTGTGCAGGCGATGTCTGGCGGAACATGAGGCCCAAACTATTCTTTCTGAACTTCATAATGTTTACCAAAGAACCGCTGATAGAGAGGTATGTAAGAGTTTGTTTTATTGATTTTAGTTGAATCAAGTATTAATTTATTAATACAAAGCTATATTAATTTGCTTGCATAAGGAATAACTAGAAATTTGAAACAATAAATGTCGAGCACATAGGTTATGTTTACATTTTTTCTGCATTACTCTGGTATAGCGCGCTGAGATAAATTGATACTTTGGTGACTTGACTTTTAACTGAATGAAAATTCACTTTCTACGTAAATTATACTTTAAGTGCGATATCAAGGGAGAGAATTATTTGTTCTAGCGTTTGCATTAGAAATGTAAAATTGTCGTGCCATAGTCTAAATCTATTATTTAATTCAGGAAAATCTGTTATCGTTCTAAGCAAAATCGTGCTGGAAGGAGATAAACAAAAGGGTATTTTCTACATCCGACTTTTTAACAGTATGTGATAAAAATGTTTTACTTTTAATATTGTTAGGGATAAATGAAATATTTCGTCTTTACAGGAAGCATCTGAACGTACATTCCAAGCTATTACCAGGGAGGATTGGAAGAACTCGTGCTACCATGTAATTAAAATAGAAAATGGACTGGAAAAAAAAAACTATGAACGAGGAAATATAGCGATTGGTAATAAATCTAGAAGATGATAGCAGCATCACCTCTGAACCCGAATATGACTCAGATGAGTTTGCGGCCTATGTGTTCGGGGTCTTCCTCGAACACATAGGCCGCAAACTCATCTACTAAATATTCTAATATTTAGTAGAATAAAATATAGAAATTATGTTATACAATGTAATGTTTTCTTTTTTTATAATTCCTACACAATGTTGTGAACTCGGAGTATTTACCCAATTTGTTATTTTAGGTTACTTAATCAGTTGCGTGTCGAGAACACGTCCTCGTTCAATTAATTACTGATTTAAAAAAATAATAATACATAATTAGATCAATTTGTCTCAAAAACAGCTAAGTATCAAGACTAGGTTGGTACGCTATGCGGTTGCCACGGGTTGCCATACGAAGAACACAGTGGCGCCTCCATTATTTTCTACTCTTTTTTGCCAAGCTGTATGTTGTGCTACTAAACTTATGGGACCCACATATTAGATATGTGGACTGACATAAATCTAATGAATACTATGTCTTCTTGTGGCTTGGGACTAGAACGAAATGAGCATATCAGTCGTGGTTTCTCTTCAGAAAAACTCACAGAGCCGTCTCTAATGACAAATATTATTCATTTTTGTAAATTAGTTTTTACATTAGTCATTAGTCATTTATTCATAAACAATAAATTGTATTTGAAATTACATGTTAATAAAATGAAAAACAAATTAAATAAAGAGAACACAAAAAAATAAATGTTAAGCAACAATACAAAATACAAACAAGCCAACTTACATTTCAACATTGCAAAAAAAAAATAAACCACCACAATACAACATTATTACATAAAAAATTCTCTAAAGTTCTTCAACAGCATACAGACACTTATTCAACAGGAAACTCTTAAGCTTCTTTTTAAAGGAACTTGAGTAAATAGCGCTTTTTAGATGTAAAGGCAACTTATTAAATAATATAACCGATTGGTATCTAGGACTGTGTCTCACAATATTAAGGTTTGGCTGTACCCTATAACGTAGAATGTCTTGTCTGCGTGTGCCTTCTCTAGTTTGTCGTTCTTCTGCTGTCTCATATTCATGTATATATTTGGCCATGTTACTTAACAGTACAAATACATAAATGCTCGGCACTGTAAGAATATTTAAATTTATAAAATGTTCACGGCAACTCTCTGTTTGCGGAATACGGATTATTGTGCGAATTGCGCGTTTCTGTAGTACAAAAGCTCTTTTTATGTTATAGTCATAACTATTTCCCCAAAACATTATGCTATATCTGATCTTGGATTCTACCAACGCGAAATATACCATTTTTAATTGCTTAATGCTAATTTCTGTTCTAAGTGACCTTAAAGCATAACATGCAGAACATACTGATGCATTTATAGCATTTAATTCTGCCTTCCAATTTAAATGTTCGTCTATACGTATACCTAAAAATTTGACTTCTTTGACGAGAGCAATTTTCTCATCCTTCAAAACTATCTCTAAATCATCCTTATTACGGGCTGTCGTTTTAAATAATATTATATTGGTCTTTGCAGTGTTGATTAACAATTTGTTTATTGTAAACCAGGCGTGAAATGCTTGTAAGGCTGCATTTACAGAGTCAGTCAATTTGTCTATGTCATTTGCTGCTACTATGGCATTTGTGTCATCTGCAAAAATAATTATGTCAATGTCAGGTAGAATTGTATTCATGTAATTGATTAAGTCATTAATAAATAAGATAAATAAAATAGGTCCCAATATAGATCCTTGCGGGACGCCCGTAGTCATCATTACGGTTGCTGATTTGTAAGTATTTTTGGAGCCATCTTTCGTTTTGTCAATTTCTACAAACATTTTTCTATTTGTCAGATATGAAGAGAATAATTTTAGAGCTTTACCTCTAATACCATAATGCATCATTTTTGTCAGAAGTAATTCGTGGTCTATAGTGTCAAATGCGGAACTTAAGTCCAGAAAAATTCCGGCTACTCTCATTTTACTGTTTATTTTTCCTATCACATCATCAAGTAAAGTATATATGGCGTCGGAAGTGCCAACACCTTTTTGATAGCCAAACTGTCTTTCGTTTAACACTCTATTTACACGCAAATGAAGTAATAGTCGTTTTTTTATAATTTTTTCAAATATCTTTGACAATACTGGTAGCAAGGAGATGGGCCTGTAATTTTTGGGATCATTTCTACTACCTTTCTTGTAAACAGGTATTACTTTGGCGACTTTAAGCTGGTCTGGGAAGACACATTCCTCAATACAGTTATTATAAAATATACATAGAGGCTCAGCTAGTATGGAAATATGTTCCTTAATTACGGATATTGGGATCTCATCATAACCACAAGAATGCTTGTTCTCCATACCTTTGACTATGTTTAAAACCTCATTTGGCGTGACAGAAGCAATTGACATTTCATTATTATTTTCGGTAGTATACTTTTTTAAAAATTCTATATTTTGATCTCCTTCTGTTACCCTAGAGATAGATTTGTAGTCAAACTGTTTTGCTAAAATATCAGCTATTGCCTCTGGATCCACTACTAGTTGGTCATTGACTTTAAGGCGAATTTCAGGTTTTATGGTATTTTCCTTATTTGTACATTTTCTCACTACTTTCCACACCTCTTTACTTAGGTTTTTGGAATTATTTATTTGCTCCATTATAGCATGTTTTTTAGCCATCACCAGAACTTGTCTGTACAGTCTAACATAGTTATTTTTATATATTAAGACACTTGAATCCAGGTTCTTACCATTACGTGCACATAAGAATCGTTTCATTTTACTTGATGTCCGTATTCCTTTAGTAATCCATTTTAACTGCCTATTTTTTTTTAGGCTTATTTTGTAATCTTTTTTTCTATAGCAGTTTTGGAATACTTTTTGAAATGTTTTGAGAAATGTATTTATACCCATGCAACTCCAATCTTTATCAAGGAAACCCTGTACAAATTGGGCACTATTTTTAACCGACTTTCAAAAAAGGAGGAGGTTCTATGTTCGTGTGTATGTATTTTTTTTTTTTTTTTTTATGTATGTTACCTGATTTCTCCGCCATTTGTGGACCGATTCTCAAAATTCTTTTTTTGTTTGAAAGAGTAGACTCCTGAGGTGGTCCCATTTTAGTTTGGTGAAGATCTGGTGCTGATCTTCGGAGATATACAACGGAACTCTTCAAAAATAGACGGCAAATCTATCGTGATTGCTGGAATCGCTTGGATGTTTATTGTTTATACAACATCATGACGTATCATCAAGCCTGTATGCCCCGAGGGGTAGGCAGATGTGTTCAATATACCTAGATTTCGACAGTTAGGTATGTTAAGTTTCATTTATTAGGGTTAGATGGATAACCCTATTATAATGACATTTATTGTTAACAATTAACAATATAAAATGAATTCATGGCAAATGTTTGTATGGCAACAACTAAAAATAGAAAAATAAAAAACTTTTTTACAAAAAATAAAACCGACTTCAAAAATAACACTAAACGGTCTAAAATAACTCTAAATTCGGAAGTCGGTGGCCCATCAAAAATAAGACAAAAGTACCAAAGCCACAGACTTCCTAATTTAGAGTTATTTTAGACCGTTTAGTGTTATTTTTGAAGTCGGTTTTATTTTTTGTAAAAAAGATTTTTTTACTATTAAAAACTCTTTTATTTATGACAATGATTGGATACTTATTTCGCGTGATATTGCCTACATTATCCAGACGAACATCTGCAAAAATACCTCCATGGCCATCAGCCAAACCATTGTGATCAACTGCACATCCAAGAATACACGAATCGGGCAAGTTGGTAATTATGTTGTCAATACACGAGTTACAACTATTACGAATGAAAGTAGCAGAATCGATTTGGGGCTTGAAATTATAACACCTTAGCAGACTGAGAAATTCCATGCGCTTTTTACTATCTATTAATAGGTCAACATTAAAATCTCCACATATTATAGATTTCCTATTGAATAAGTAATCTAGTAAACTCTCCAATTTTTCTAAAAAGACATTAAAATTTTTATCTACAGGATTTCGATAACAACAGCAAATATACAATCCTGTGCACACATCTTTAACACCACATATTTCAAAACATTCTACTCTATATAATTTATTTATTGCGTCGACAATTTCTGTTTGCCTATCCATATGTCCCAAGATCAAACTACCTCCTCTTTTTTTAATTTTCCTGGTATTGTATGAGACTAGTTTGTAGTTATCTATATTAAGTAAAATTGCTGTGTTGTCGTTCAGAAAATGCTCGCTTAAACATATATAGTCTGGCATTTTATCTAAGGTTTGTACATAAACTTCTAGTTCAGTCTTCTTGTTATTAATTCCACAAACATTCTGATGAAATATGTTTAAATTGCTATATTCGTTAGATACATTATTATTCACGAAAAAAAAATTTAAAGTTGGTACAGACCCTACGGCCGCGGCTAGCGATGAATTTTGTTTAGTCTCATCGTCGCATTTGTTTGCCTCCGCTTCATTAACCCTTTTTTTAAAGTAATAGGGTATGGTACCAGCTTTTAAGTGACTCATTTCAGTACGTTACAAGCACTTTAACACGTTTACACGTCAAACAAGTTAAATATTTTTTCGACTAGTGCGGTTGGTATTTCACTATCTTGACAACTCTGAGAAGAAGCACAGAAAGTATCTCATAGATCTCAGAATTTAAGTCTTAACATTATATTGGCCAGATCACGTGGGGATTATGCAGATTAGTGTTTGAGATAGCTTTTTGAATTACAAAGATATCTGTGGACCTGTCAAGCAGTAATTGTGAGTTGAAATCGGAAGTTGAGTAGCTCCACGAACAAAGCAAGAACATTGGGGTTGGACGCATAAAGCACTCAAACTGCGGTGTGATCACGTGATGCGAAGAAACGAGGACTATGTAGTTAAGAAAGCTTTGAAACTGCCTGAACAAAGGAGACGTAGAGGATGACCTTCTACCCGGCTACACAGGACAGATTGTCCTGTCGCCACAAATTAGCAGAGCTTTTAAAGTGGGAATGAGTGAGGAAGAAGAACTACACTTGTCAAGAACATTGACCAAGCGCGTTCAACGGTGACAAATGGAGCTAAGTACGTCGTACGCATCCTTTCTCATCGACTGCGGACAGACACAAGACTCAAGACGCGATCAGTCGTCGACGGCCTTCGCAAGCGGTCGCATTATGCGTACAAGTGTGCTCCTTTTCAATCGGCAAAATACAAAAGCCCGTCGATCAATGTCCCTTAAGGCATTTCTGGCTAAATAATACTAGTCGCATGGAACGATAGCAGGTCACTACTGTAACACTTCAGTAGATAAATGCAATCGGTAGTTTTATTTAAAGACATCTTATCGCGTGTGACGGGGAAGTTACGAAATACGATTTTAGATAATTGATTAACTGACATTGACCTTCTAAAGCAGTGGTTTGCTCGTGTTTAAATAAGTAACATAGTTTTATAATTGTGTAATAAGAGATGTCGTGTTTTCTATCCATGTTCAAAGTTTTAGATTAATGTAAGGGTAACTATGTTCTGGCGGTATTATTAACATATTTCATTCTTGCTTTTCTATATTTTCGGCAGCAACTGATCAGGTACCGGTATAGTATAGCCTTACAGACCACGTGGCGCTATAGATACGTACGCGCCCGCATGCCATTGCGCGAATTTGAGACATTAATTTCAGTTTAGATTAAAAAAAACATCGTGTGAAGACGTTGTTTTTCGCAGAAGTTTTGTCGACATTTGCACGGGTTTATGTCTCGGGTCAAGAGAAATCGATCGACGGGCTTTTGTATTGTTCTGATTAAAAAGGAGCACACTTGTACGCATTATGCCAATCCACCGCTTACGGAGGCCGTCGACGACCGATCGCGTCTTGTGTCAGTCCGCTATCGGAGCGCGTTCACCGCATCGATGCGAAAGAATGGGTACGTCATTCCATACTTCGATCTCTTATTGTATGGGCAAATCATCGAACGGCGTCGATCAACGTGTCTTGACGCCACGACTACCCTTTCTTACTACAGCAAAAGTGCCTCTAGCAATATTAAACATAAATATAAATCCTTTCTATGAGTCTTGTTACTTGTTTTTAATAAATTATTATAATCAACTGCAACTCATAATTAATTACCTTCCCATATTGAGATCCAGCATCCAATATGGCGACCTTGTCACGTCCATGTGTGGCACCGTTGGTACTCCGGAACTGCCCATCTGCAGTGGCTGTGTGCATCTCACCGACTCGCCAGCAGCACTAAAAGAAGGAATAAAAAAATATTATAAAGCTTGCTTTCTTTATTCGTTATTGTTTTTAGCAGGCTTAGCATGACCGCCGTAGTAGCAGGTACGTCGACGAAAGAATCGACAGTGACAGATAGGTGAAATATTTCTGCTGATTATGGAAGAAATCATGCTTGATAGACTTTTGTTGACTAAAAAAATGTTTCAATGTGTCACTTGTCGATCTTTTAGTAGACAACATCTTCTAAGTTTCTATGTAATAGCGTCATTCTGCCGTAGTCGGGTCGGATATGTTCACCTACCCAAGTAAATGCGGATATGGGCAGGACTATCACGTCTTTCGACAAGTGCTTACATCCAAAAACGTCCAAACAAAGGCATTGTACAGCAAGATGATTTTGGGCATCATCCTTACTGTAATTTTTCAAGGTTGGCCAACAAGTTAATTTACTTAAGTAGGTAGGTACACGCATAGTTATTTGTTGGGTAATAGCATAATTATTTATTTAACATTTATTAATTGTTGTTTTTGTAAGTAAATAACCCTACTAGGGCTTAACTACCAACAGTAGGGCGTGAACTTTCCCAATTGCGCGTCGTAAAATTCCCGCTAAATATTATGACGGCCATTTGTTTTTATTAATCGTCTAAATATAATGTGCGATATCATACAGGGCTTGACAGCTAAGGGTCGGTTATTCCTGATTGTCGATAAGAAGGGCTTGTTTTTTTAGAAACTTAACAATCATAATGCCAGGAATCAGAAAGCATAAATTTGTAAGGTATAGGTAAGAACTGGCCTTATTTAGGTATTACCTTATTTAATAACTGAGATCTTAGTCAGTAACATGGAGTTAGTGACTAAATAAGTAATAATAGTACCTATCACAATCAAATGCAAATTACTAGAAAACGAAAGTAGTGCCATATCAGTGAGTTACTGATTATTCCACTTAGTTATATGTTGATAAACCTATTTGCTCAATTACCCATAGCCAACTGCGTATATTATATTGTGACAAAAGTCAAGTTTATTGCAAGTTAATTTTTCCTATTGTTCATGGTAAAACAAAAAAAAACCTTTGTTTATTATATTGACCATAATCATTGCCTTCTCTGAAGCGAATAGTAAAAAGAAATATAAAGAAGGACCTTCAGAAAGAGACTAGAAGTGCTAAAAATGATTATACAATTAGTTTATTGTAAAATAATATGTGCACACCATTGTTACCTAGTTACCTTGAAGAAAAATGTCCTAAAACCAAACATTACAGTGCAAAAAACAAAAGTCCAGAGTACAAGCACAATTATTTGTGAAAATCATCGTCACACTTCACTAAAATGTTTAAAAATAAAACACATCACTTCATCAATGCCTTTTGTAAATGCAAAAACAATAATTAAGAGCTATTTTAATTAATTGTAAAACTTCCTTGCAGAGAAAATGTGTTATGCTTTCATTGGTCTATGTTGTCAATGGAATGGTTATTTATAGAAAGCATCCCACGTGAAGTGTACATACAAACATTTGTGACGTAGCTATAGTAAATTAAGACCAACAACATTATGATATTAACAAAATTTATTTATAGTTGTATACATAAATATATCTGTGTATAAGTATAAGTAGGTTGTCTATAGTCTGTTATTACTTCCTATTTTAATGCACTTCAATAATTTATGGTAACAAATAAACCAACACGACTGAACAATTTATCTACTTTCAAAAATCAATAGATAAAAACTGAAAATGATTCACAATTAAACACACATGGGTTTATTGCTAAAGATTGTAGAGAATTTTACAGATAAAGGATTTTTACAACTCCAAAATAAATTGGACGGCATAAATAACAAATCAATCAATCAGACAGACACTATTTAATCTAGTAAAGAAAATGATAAGCATTATATACACACAAGATGATTAATCCCTGTTTTGAATATATAAAAATAAATAATACATACCAGAGATACAGGAGTGTATGGACCAAAAATCCCAATATAACTAATAAATGTTTCCAATGAAAGGTTAAATAAATAAGGTTATCAATACACATTTCTGATATGAATGACCACACGAAATTTAACCACAACTGATGTAATAAACCAATGTGTATTGTTTTTTACAATACAGAACAAAAAAAAAACAAAGGCATGTTGCGTAAATTAATAAATAAATTCAACAAAGAACTTTATATTACTCACTTTTCGAAGAATGCAAAACATGGTTATAGTGTGGCATTGAATTTACACATTATTTTTGAAAGAAGATGATCAACGATTGATCGATAACATAACAGATAAGGTTAAGATAAAACCAAGATTTTTGTGTTGAAAAACTAGAAATAAAAGTACCAATCGCATACCGGGGACATCACGCGTTGTCATTCTCACTTACCGCCTGGATTTTAAACGCACGTTCAACTCAGTCGAGTAATTATCTAATGCATAATAACCGCATCTGATTAAATGTAAAACAGTGCGTAATACAATGAAAATGTTAAATGAAACCGGGCTCTGACATTAGGTTGTGGGTCATAACCGGAGGGACAGCCTGAAGCAGCCATTTCTTTTCATATAAATTACATGTAAATCAATCAAAGTTCTGTTTCATAGTTTTGCACACTTACCTAAAAGAAAATATTCGCTAATTCAGAAGAATAGGTTCATGAAAAACACGAAAAAATGTGATTCTCCATTCAGCACTACGAATACAAAATTTTAGTACTGAAATTAACTGTCAGGTGGCGCAGGGTACATAACATTGTCAATGCATTCACGCGTTTCAATGTTTTGAATTTACTAGAATTTCAAGATAATTTTGTTAAGACAGAAAATTGATTTCTAAAATAGTTTCATTAGTACAATAAAGATTTAATTAGTAAGCTTCTTATAACAGCATAGAGAAAGAAAATAAAATAAAAAATAGTTGTTGAATTATTTTTCAAACTTGAACGCATTATTTATTTTGCTTGTCATTGTTAAAAGCGGTTCTTTTCATGTAATACTTTTACAATAGCGTTCAATAAATTCAACAGTGACAGAACAAATATTAATGTTTTGTCTTTCAGTGAGAGCAACTAAAGAAAAATATTTAATATTTTGCTACGCTTTGTCAGTTTATAAGTAAGGTCAAATACTATTAATATCAACAACATATAACGCGAATGAAGCATTGACCGAAAAGCTGCGTGGATCTGAAAATTTTTGATGTCCGTTTCTTTACACGCTATGTTTAGCGAACGCTAAAAATATATTTAACACATTTTCTTATAGTCTATTTCCCAACTGACGCTAAGATGAAAGCGTAAAAGGGACTGTCACAAGAAACTATTGATTTGATGACTGAAGAACGTTCATCTTTGTGCTGATTTTATGAGATTGATAGTTTATTTAACATAAATACTCGATACGAAAATGCCTGACCACTTAGGAGATGATATGCGTAAACTCAAGGATACTACAGAGGAGCCGGAAAAGGAAATCAAATGCAAGTACTAATAGCTATTTCACCCACTTATTGATAACCAACTCCATAACCCATGAATGTATACTATATTTTCAGCGGAAATAATCATGCATTACGTATTTCAGCTCTCGATGAAGGTGATATAGCACTTCTTAAATCATATGTAAGTAAAATAACTATTACTTGACAAACTATAGAAAGGAGGTTGATGACTGGCATTTTTTCAAATCTTTTCTCTTTTCAACGACTCTGTTCTGTTTGTAGGGCCAAGGACAATACACAAAGATCATAAAAGAGGTAGAAGATGGTATACAGACTGTAATGAAGAGGGTAAATGAGTTAACCGGAATAAAAGAATCGGACACTGGGTTGGCTCCACCGGCTTTATGGGATCTTGCAGCAGATAAGCAGACCCTTCAAAATGAACAACCATTACAGGTAAATACTTCAATTATTTAGCTCCTGATGTCCATATCAACATTTGATTGGTAAACAAGCATGCATAATAAAAACAATAACATACAAACATTATTTAGGTTTATACTTAAGTTAGAATAAGGTACAGACTTAAAGTATTTTTTTTTAAGTTCTTGTTGGTGACATAGTATGTTAAATTATTCTGGCCTGTGTTAAAACTTACAAGATGCCAGCACATCCAGCTACCCCAAAACTGTAAAACTTTCCCAAATGAACATGAACTTTATTCTGTTTGGAATAAAGTTGACAAACTATCAAAGAACTTTGACACATTGGGCTAGCCTCTGTTCCTTTATTTACCAAGACGTCACACGGTTTCACCCACGTAGGTCCCGTTCCCCGGAGTTCAAACTCAAGACCTATGATTTGGCAATCCCCCGGTGCTGATCCCCAACTGCTTATTGTTTGGTAATGCAACCATTTAAAAATGGCAGTTAAATCAATACCTTGCTGATAACGCGCGCGGGTTACCTGCACATGTAGTTCTTGACCACAAGCAAATAACTTGTGCGTACCGCTTGCGCAAGTAGCCCAGGTCTTTACTTCCTCCAGTTATTTGCATTATGTACAAGTACAAGCGAGTAACTTGCACAAGTAGCTGGCGCATATTACTCACGCGTGTAATCCGCATCTTTACTTGCTCCAGCTACATACACCGTGTAGAAGCACCCTCACTCGTATACTACCAGAATTCTAGCCACCATTAAACTACCTATTGCTCGCGTAAATTGATGGAGTGAAATGAAGAATTTGGGGGTTGCCCATAAACTTAGCAATTTCTTAACCTGTCTCCTAGAGTAAAGGTTCATTGTCAATATAGACCAACATGGTAAAGTCTAGTGTTGGTTAATAACCATGAGCAACATTTATTTCGTATGTAGTTAGTTTAGTAGTAAGTTAGTTAGTCTTAGAGCTCTTACACATGACCGGCATGTTGCCAACGGCAGAGGTAACTGCAGCCGTCGACACGCCTCGGCAGCAGCCCAACTGACTCCTATATAGACTGAGAGAGCTGACGACGGCTGCCACTGATTTTTGAAGTTGGAATGGCAACTGCCGCCGTCAACGCGGCAACGCTGCAACGGTTGGAAGTTGGAACTTAAGTGTTTGTAAACACACCCAGGACACTGCAAAAGATCCTAGTTAAATAAACAAACAAAGAAAAATTGTTTTTCCATAGTATCATAGATATTAATTTAGGGATGTTTGTCACAGGTAGCCAGATGCACGAAAATCATCAATGCAGACTCTAACGACCCGAAGTATATAATCAACGTGAAGCAGTTTGCCAAGTTTGTTGTGGACCTCGCCGACTCTGTAGCTCCTACCGACATCGAAGAAGGCATGAGAGTTGGGTAAGTTACTTTTTATTTATTTCTTATTTATCTCTTGTATTACCTTACATTATTTAATTATTCTTAGTTACTTATCTCCTTATCCAGGTCGACACAGCAAATCTATTTCTCCCATACATCTCTATTTCCATAGTATATTTGTGTTCTTAGTCATATTAAATTGCATATACTCATATTATATATACATAAATCTCTCATAAGTATTATCCAAGTCTGCAATAGTGCTATAATGAGTTGCTTTTGGAATTAGATACCTAGTTAGATAAAACATTTATTGAGTGCACACAAAATGCATAGACCAACACCCAGAAACAAAATTAAAAAAAAAAGTATAAAAAATAAAGAACAGTGTACCAATATTTAAATAACAGAAAGAGAACTCTGTCACACAGAATGCAAAAGAATTTTTATTTTTATTTTTTTTTTGTTGTTCTGCGATCTGTCTCTTCGACATTGAGCTGGATTTTAGTCAGTTTAAATACACTTGAGAGCAATAAAATCGCACACCCCTTGTAATTTGGTTTATTACTGATTGTTTTCTAAAATCGAAAGATATTGAGTAAAAATCATTAGACAAAATTAAAGCATACAAGCTTAGCTTTACAAAAACATAAAATTAAAATCATTGACCTTCACGTAACTTACAAAAACCGACCGTACACCGAATTCCCCAAATTCACGCGTTTGCGTTGTCACTACTTGCACCCTTAGCCGCAGGTATAAAAAGGTCAGTTTATTGGAATTTTTATTCAGTTGCATACCGAAGGTCAACGTGATAACATCTCTACTGGAAGCATACGGATTTACTGGAAAAATATGGATACCACGCCCGCAGAAGCCGCTCAAGTTATTGCCTTGCTCGAAGCAGGCCATAACCAAAGTGAAGTTGCTCGACGGCTAAATTTGAGCCGCTACTCTGTTCGTCGTGTATACCAGAGGTTCCAAGAGACCGGTGGCTACATTCGGCGACCAGGATCTGGCCGGCGACGCACAACATCAGAGCGTGATGACCGCTTTCTTGTGACAAGGTCTTTGAGAAATCGGCAACTGAACGCGGTTCAACTGGGACAACAGCTTCGAGAAGTTCGCAATGTCAGTATAAGTCGGTGGACAGTTCGAAGAAGACTAGGTGAAGCAGGAATGACTTCACATCGCCCAGCAAATGGTCCCAAATTGACCACAGCTCACCGACAAGCCCGGCTACAATTTGCTAGGGAACATTTAAATTGGACGTATGACCAATGGCGGGCTGTTATGTTCTCTGATGAGTGCAGAATGACTTTACATGGTCATGATGGACGCTCTAGGGTCTACAGAAGGTCATCAGAGCGATTTTCACAATGCTGCATAAGCGAACGTGTGGCTTTTGGAGGTGGATCGTGTATGTTTTGGGGTGGCATAATGTTGGACACTAAAACTGACATTGTATTCATCACTACGGCGAATACCGGCCCGAGATCGAGAAGTTTGACGGCTGCACGATACGTCGAAGAAGTGCTCGAAGAACATGTGAGGCCGCTTGCGTGGCTTATGGGAGAAGATTTTCTCTTAATGCACGACAACGCCAGACCGCATGTCGCTAGAACAGTTTGCGACTACATGGAAGATGTTGGAATCACCGCGATGGAGTGGCCAGCTCGTAGTCCTGATCTCAATCCGATTGAGCATGTCTGGGATGAGCTAAAAAGAAGAGTTCGAGCAAGAAGCCCTGCTCCTACGCGCCTCCAAGAGCTTCAACTTGCCATTGAAGAGGAGTGGAACGCCATACCACAAGATTTCATGGTGAAATTAATACGGTCCATGAAAAACCGATTAAGAGCTGTAATCAAGGCTAGGGGAGGGAATACACCTTATTAAAAAACAATTTGATCAAGCATTTTGAGTTTTATTTTTATTCTTTGTTAAGCTAAATTGGGTAATTTTATCCGTATGTTGGGTTTTGTGCCCTAAAACTCCCTATGGGTACTTTTTTTACACTGTATTTGATATCATTAGAAAGGTACTGAAGTAAACATTCAAATAGTGTAAGTTTTATTTTAATATGTATTCACATTTATGAAAAAAACTGCTTTAACAACAAAAAGTCAACGTGTGCGATTTTATTGCTCTCAAGTGTAGTTGGCGTGTATGGCACAATATCCATTGATATGTCCGAATTTGGTGTTAGCTCCTCATTCAATTAGGTATAACAGAATAAGAATGAATATACGGTACATTTACTAAGAGGATAGCAAATAAAATAAACACATGCCAACATGCAATGGAAAGAAGTATTTTAAAACTAAGAAAGATCCAAAAGGTTAGAAATGTAGAAATAAGTAAGAGGAAGAACAAAGCTGACGGACGCTCTCGAGCACGCACTCCAGAAAAAATGGAGATGGGCAGGACACCTAGCCAGATATACAGACAGAAGATGGACAATTGAAACCACAAAATGGAAAGGCCCCATAGGAAAGAGAAAAGTTGGAAGACCAAAAATGAGATGGGAAAATGATATCAAAGAAATAGCGGGAAAAAAGTGGATTGAAATTGCAAAAGACAAGAAAAGGTGGAAAGAATTGGAGGAGGCCTTTACCCGAAAAGGGACTATACAAAAAAGAAGAAACTAATACAACTAACTTACTAATAAGGATAGATACTAATAAAACTAACAAATAAGTTTATAAGATATGAAATAAGTTTTTATTATGTATAGGTTTAAGGCTTAAATAAATAAATAAATAAAATACGGTGCGGGGAGTGTCTCAAGGTTGCACAAAATGGGAGTTCAGTTCAGCATGTGCCAATTTAGTCATGTTAGGACTAAATTATGTTCTTTCCCATAATGTAACAGCTAAACCATGATAGACAAAAAGGTATTAATTTAAGTACTTACTACATAATTATCATTTGTTGTGCATTCGGCCGAACATCAGTGGCAAAATCTCTGATAGAGTTACCACTGCAGTGGTTTGACTGTGTCATTGCGACCTAGCTGGTGAATACAAGGCTAGCTTGTATTGGTTTTGTCCATTGACGTGCAGCCCACTGTACAGACGCCAGCACACTAAGCTCCTGACAAATTTGATCATGAACCTTATTCTATTTGTGATAAAGTTTAAAAACTATCAAATAAATTTGACACATTGGGGTAGCTTGATGTGCTGGCCTCTGTACTTAGTCTTAAAAGAGTTCCATCAATGTTGCCCGCGTTTTTCAAAATGATTGACAGTTGCCAAGCAATTTTTTTGAAATATTTGCTACTTTATAATCATTTAAAATATAAATATAGCTCTCAAACTTGTATAATTACTTATTTAGTAAATATTTTGTTAAAATTGCCTTGAAATATAATATGTTGAACAGCATTCAACATAAAATTACTAAGCTAATTTTTTAATGCTCTATATTTGACTTTGGCGGGTTGCATTGAAGGAATTTTTTTTTTTTTTTTTTTAAAGCGGTAGTGCTCATACAATTTTTGTCTTGTTGATTTTTGTTATGCCTCGCTGAGATACTTAAGACTTGAGTTGCTAATGCTTTTTAAGTAGACTTACGAGCTTCTGTTGTGAAGATGATTTTAAATCAGGTAGCTTTTTTGTAGTTTAGCATTGTTTTTCTTTTAAAGGTGGATTACACTAACAAAACTGAACGCTTGATCACCACATCTAAATCGCATTTAATAACTTGCTGTGTCATTATTATTGTGAAAATTTAACACTGACAGTTTATACGCGATTTAGGTGGGCCAGTCATGTACGGTTTTCGGATTCGACTTTCTAATTCTTTTCTCGAACGCGTGAGAAAAATGTTCGACTGTCTTTTGTGGATCTATGACCGAAGACAGACCTCGAAAATCTGACAACTGATTTTACCAAGAGGTATCGCGTTACTCAGTTACTGGGTTGTGGAGGTCAGATAGGTAGTCGCTCCAACTAAAACGCTGGTATTCAGCCCCATCCAGTAGACTGGAAACCGATCCCGGGAAAAGGCTAGGCTAGAATGTTAGTTTTAAGAGACGTGTTTTTTTATCTACGCTTACTGGCAGATAACATGGTTAGACCTATTTATGTTTTCTATATTATGTAGATTTGTTATTCTTTTTAGAAATAAATACCTTTAACCGTTATTTTCAATGTTTCCGAACCTTTGCGTGATGTAAAACACTCAGCAGGGCTAGCATGGCCGGAGATATTCTTTCCACGGGGATAGGATAAAATACTATTCCCCTCTGTCATTTTTATCCACCCTCCGAGCATGGCGACATGGGTGGATAAACTATTCACGGGGATAAACCAGGGGAAACGCTTGTCCTCGAAATTATTGCCATTATAAGAAAACTTTTATGAAATTACACAATAGTCGAGAATGTCATGTAAACCAAAGTACTTTCATCGTTTTATTACATCTGTACTGGATATTTATTTTGTTTTGTTGTCAATTGGGATTGCTCGAATCGCGAAATCTTTCACTAGTCGCCATGCTATAAGCCTTGGATGAGTATCCACGTCTAATGTCAAAAAGTGATATAATTCTCTTTCCCCCTGTTGCCGTGCTTCGGCAGGTGGATAAAATAATTGTATCCCTTGTCAGTGGAAATAACCGGTGGATAAAAGTTATATCCCCAGCCCATGCTAGCCCTGCAGGTGTCCGATGTTGAACCAAACCGTGCATGTGCTGATAGATGTTCAGATCGCATTCATGTTTTGTTAGTGAATTTCGTCCTTAATGTTGTATAACATGACGGAAATCTTTGTGGACCACTACACACCATTTGCTAGAAGAATTAAAAAAGAAAGCGAAAGAACTAAATCTAAAGACTTCGAGGAAAGCAGCCTGAAAAATCGTTTAATTTAATAAATATTAGAGGGTATGAGGAACAGGGTGTCAAGAAAGGTAGAAGATTGAAAAAGGAGGTTCCTCCGACTAGACGGGTGTTGGGTCTGGTAGGCTCTTGCCCGACGGACAGTGTTGTTGTCGGGATCTTATCTTTATACACCACTAATTTTTAATTAGTACAAATACTTAAAGGGCTTATTCTAGAGGGTCGTCTCATTATATTTGTAAAGTATCAATAAATAATATTCATAAATATCAAAGTTATTAGCGTTTCTTTTTATTCCAAAAAGTCACCAAAATTATGGAAATATTGTACAGGCTATTCATAACATAGTAGTATTCATTAATCGTCAACTCTCAGTCACGTTCGCGTGATCTCGCTCAAGCATGCCCCGCCTCCAACACCTGTTTTCGTTATTTAAGTTTAACTAAATAATGGCATATTTAAAAATTTAATTTCATTTTTTTTACTTTTGATTACGCAAATATGATAAGTAACAGGTACGGATACAGCCCATTTTTTTGTACTAATTAAAAATTAGTGGTGTACAATGCGTCGTTATTCGACAAAATGTATGAAACAGCAAATATTTTTCGCAATTAATAATGATGAGTCAACAATTCCTTTACGAACTTAGTACTAATAATAAGGTTGTACACATATAGATTACGCTGATAACTTTAACATCGCGATGTAGGATAATTATGTCAGTTTATTTAGAATGTGTAGATGTCGCTACAAAAAAAACGAATATTATGGTCACAAATATTTTCGCTGTTCTAGTTAGTAATAAAGGAGAGTTATTAGGCGGTTGTTTAAAGCATTGGCAGCTCGTTTTGGCCTCTCCGAGAGCATATTAAGATTCATTGTGTAAGTCTTATATGTTTGAGATTCATATCAGATTATTACCTTGAATCACACTTGTTAAAATAATATTATAGTCAGATGAAATTGTAGAAAACAGTCAGGTTTAGTAAGGGTGGATGTTCCTTCCATTCTATAAGTATGTTAAGAAAGGTTAATGTCGCTTTTGTAAAAAAAAATGGTCATATTTGACACATAAATTAGTTTTATTGTTTTTCATAAGATGAACTGCAGCCTGTATTCCTGTATTTATGATGTTATACCTACCTACTTGGGAACAAGTAAATCGAGCCACTTCCTTTGTTCAGGTATAATGATTTATATCTTTGGTAAAAGGGAACGAATCAATTCGAAATATCGTCTAAAAATGTACCCTCATTGTAAATTTTAATAACCTTTACAATGAGGGTAAAAGTTATTGATTAATCTGGCTCTGAAAGAGAAATGGTAATTGTGATAGAAAATTAAGTAATTAACGTGAAAAAGAAAGTGACTGGATTTATTTGCTATCGAGTGTAGTTCCAAATCGTTAACGTGACAAATATGACCATTTGCTTTTAAAACATAACCTTTGACAGATCTAAAAGAAAATCTATCCCATTCAACAATATCCTGCCATTGTTTAATTCAAAACCTGTCTTCATCAGTGTGGACCGCAACAAGTACCAAATCCACATTCCCTTGCCTCCGAAGATCGACCCTACGGTGACCATGATGCAGGTTGAAGAGAAACCGGACGTGACGTACTCTGACGTCGGAGGATGTAAGGAGCAGATTGAGAAGCTCAGGGAAGTCGTGGAGACCCCGCTTTTACATGTGAGTTGGATGGTTTTTTTGTTCTAAGCTATATTATAAGATGACTGGTAAAAAATGCTTATTCATTTGTTTGTAGTACACACGGCTACATATCAAGCTTATACATTTCCAATTCACACTGACCTTACATTGTACGGAAATCCTTTATCATGCGAGATCAGCTTAAACTGCTTATGCATAGCTTAATGTGTAGCCGCGTGTACAAAGCCTTTTTGAACTGAACTGTCTCATTCATCTAGCAAATGATATTTATTTTTATAGATTGGTTTGTACAAACACTTTTGCATGTCATACAAGAAATTTTACTTCACTAGAAACCCATCTAACTAGTGAAGTGAGTTCATTGTTTTACCACCTGACAACTCTGAGAAGAAACACCAAAAAAAAAACTCAAAGGTCAGTCTCTTAAAAGTCTAGACATAAATCATATTAGCAGAACCATGCAGATTAACTCCTAAGATGGTCTTCTGAGACAAGAACCACGCTGATATGAGTGGACCAGTTTAGTCAGTGCACGCATTTGTTAGTAATAAAGAAAGAAAAGAAAGAAAATACATTTATTGGCAACAGCTGGATACACGCACAGTAAAAACACAATAACACAAAAAAAAGAGACAATAAATGGCATGTCTCACGGCTGCGCCAAAAGGTTCATTTCAGCGGTAATGCCAGCCAGATGCTATGCTGAGATCCTGCCTGACGCTGATTTTCAAATGAACCTTTGGGACATGTGGCGTGTGTAATCGTTTCCTTTAACTAAATATGAGTTTGGAACAAGATTACATATTTTCATTACTAGTGAATGGAAACCTAAATAGCTCTAACAACGACTGGCCTGTTGGTCTAGTAGTTAGTGACCCTGACTGCTATGCCGGAAGTCGTGGGTTCGATTCCCACCCAGGACAAATGTTTGTGTGATGAGCATGATCATTTGTTCTGTGTCTGGGTGTAATTTCTCTATAATATGTATGTATTTAGAAATATATAAGTATGTTTATCAGCTGTTTAGTACCCATAACACAAGCTCTCAAGCTTAACTTGGGACTAAATGGTGTTGTGTGAAAAGTTGTGGAATATTTATTTATTTTATTTAATGTATACATTTACTTTCAGCCCGAAAAATTCGTGAAGCTTGGTATTGAACCCCCCAAGGGTGTGTTGCTGTTCGGACCCCCTGGTACTGGCAAGACTTTGTGCGCAAGAGCAGTCGCCAACAGAACTGATGCTTGCTTCATCAGGGTTATTGGTGAGTACTCCATCATAAGATAGTTTACCCAGGAGGCCTCCACAGTTGCTTGAATCTATGTTTTTATACCAATGGTCAAAATTCCATTCAGACCTCCTCCATTCGTTATTATACACGTACAGAACTGCGATTACCAGGATTCCAAAAGGCGGCTGTTTCATCTTTGGTGACGAAAATCATCACCAGTGGTCGTAATTTGACCAATTTATTCATTAGTATTAAGCTACTATTACAACTTTTTAAGACTTTTTCTGAATAATTCCGAGATATTCATCAATCTTCTCCATGCTGAATAACACACTCCTTCATGGGCGCAGTATTTTTATAAAGGGATCCAAAGTCTTTGATTAGCGTATTAATATTTAGAGATGATGCCAATAGCCATAAGTCTGAAGTTACGCTTTAAAAAGTAAATGTAGTTAATAAAGTTATAATGTTTGGGGAGTAAAGAAAGAAATCCGTCCATAAGTCTAGATTGTTTTCTGATACACCTCCCCTACAGTACTATCTGCAAACTACAACTTTGTCGAATTAAGTTTTTGGACAAAGTTATGTTGTTATAACATATATTGCAGAACAAAACATCTTTTGTCTATGGTTGATTTTTCCAACTTTACTTAAGCATATTTTAACTGTCCTGTTGGTCTTGTAGTTAGTGACCCTGACTGCTATGCCGGAGGTCGTGGGTTCGATTCCCACCCAGGACAAATGTTTGAGTGATGAGCATGATCATTTGTTCTGTGTCTGGGTGTAATTTATCTATAATATGTATGTATTTAGAAATATATAAGTATGTTTATCAGCTGTTTAGTACCCATAACACAAGCTCTCAAGCCATAACTTGGGACTAAATTGCGCTGTGTGAAAGTTGTAGAATATTTATTTATTTATTTTATTTAAATTAAATAAATTATCATGTGTCAGTTGTTGTATGATAAAGCTGAATAAAAGTTGTTAGAAAATTCAACCATAATTTTACTCAAAACGTATCTTTACTGGAAAATAACTAATTTGGCCTATACGACCATTCATCGACACATCTTACTATTTTAAATCAATAAAAATAGAGTTTCTAGTCCTTTCACCTTCATCCAAACTATCTTTAGTCAGGCATAGGTACATTTAAGGATTAAAAGTGCCTTTTGATAGTTTAGAAATAATGCAGGGCTGATGTGAAATATTAAATGTTTTAGGTTCGGAGCTGGTCCAGAAATACGTGGGCGAGGGTGCCCGTATGGTGCGAGAACTGTTCGAGATGGCGCGCAGCAAGAAGGCCTGTCTTATATTCTTTGATGAAATTGATGCCATCGGTGGTGCCAGGTACACATTTTACCAACCGTCGTTTCTTTATTAATGACATACGTATTCTAGTTCTTAACTTAATTACTACCTAAAAGAAGATAAAGATACCGGGCTGGTAACCAAAACTCCACGTCAAAGCGCGTATTTTGCGTATAATCTACCACGCGGGCCCAGTGTGAATTGGTACATGTCACATGTCTTAGAATTTTTGGTTCTAGGACATGCCGGTTTTCTTACAATGTTTTCCCTCACCGTTACAAATACTTATTATGACTCATAATAAACAACAATAAACTATTTGATTTGATTTTTGATTTGACTCATAAGTAAAGAAAAAAAGGGAAGAATCATAACACATTCGGATCACAAAAGACTGACGGCATTGCCTCGTTGAATCGCAATGCTGACTCTCTGGCCTAAATAATGGACAACCTTCAGGTCACATGAAGAGTCGACCAATCGCTTAGTAATGTCCCAAAAAATCATATTCTTCCAAAACATCCATTCCATGACAACCTATTTCCACGGAAAAAATAATTTGATGATTAGCAGTTGTAGGTTAAAATGATTGGATCTTTAACACAGGTTCGACGACGGCGCCGGTGGTGACAACGAAGTCCAGAGAACAATGTTGGAGCTCATCAACCAGCTCGACGGTTTCGATCCTCGAGGTAACATCAAGGTATGTTCAACTATTATGTATCTTATATATAAAATTCTCGTGTCACAATGTTCGTTCCCATACTCCTCCAAAACGGCTGGATGGAGAGGTGAGGGGAGGGGCGTGGGAGGTGTGGGGGAGAGGGAGGGAGAGGGGGATTTGTGGGGGAGAGGGAGAGGGGGGAGGGGGAGGGAGAGGAGTTGATAAAAAATGCTATGCAATGGCTTTACCACGGCCGTCTCCGAGTGCCACACGTCATTTTCTCTTTTTTTTTTTAACCATTCAATCATAATGTGCCACAGCGAAGCGTGGCAGGGTACAGCTAGTTAAGATCTAAGTTTTGATTAGTAATAGCAAGGACGAGTTGTTGTGTAGGTAATTCTAATAGAACTGGCACTCGGAATGCTAAGTTCTGTTTAGGGTTGCCAGTTTGGCAAACCTAACAGCCGGACAGACTAGCCAGCTTGGCCGGACATTTGGGTAAAAAAGCCGGAGGGTGTCCGGCTACATTACTAAGATCTTGTGTTTCAGTGTACGACAAAAACATTGTATGTAACATTTGCTGTAGGACAAACCTAGAAATCGCGAAAAAAACAGCACTGCATTTTTTTTATTAGTTTTTTTTCGCAATTTCAGCGTATACTAAAAAAAAGCTTGTGTACCTAATTTTAATTTTGACATTAAAATATTACATTCCCATTCTGGCTTACATCTAACATAAAATACCTACGTTCACTAATTTCTTCTTCTACCAGGTCCTGATGGCCACCAACAGGCCAGATACCCTGGACCCAGCCCTCATGCGTCCCGGTCGTCTGGACCGAAAAGTAGAGTTCGGTCTACCTGACCTCGAGGGTAGAGCGCACATCTTCAGGATCCACGCCAGGTCCATGAGTGTGGAGAGAGACATCAGATTCGACCTGCTGGCTCGACTGTGTCCTAATTCTACTGGTGCTGAAATTAGGTATGTTTTAGAATATTTATACAATATTTATATTCTTTTTTTCGGCCTAATACTACTGCAGAATATTTATTTTATGAGCAGTAAAGAGACACGCAATCATCGTATTTTAAGAACGTCTAATTTAATTCTTATTTTTAAATACCAACTGTTAAAATTTTTAATTGGCCACTTTCATTTTAATAACTATTAAATTATTGTGTCTGCCTAGCAGAAAGGTTCCAAAAAGTATGAAATAAATGGCTTCTGCTGTCAAATTCAGAACGACAGCAAACCAACTTCTGGGTACGATAATGTCTAAAAATATTTTTTTTATTTTGCCAGGTCTGTATGCACAGAAGCGGGTATGTTCGCGATTCGCGCTCGTCGTAAGGTAGCAACTGAGAAGGACTTCTTGGAAGCAGTAAACAAGGTCATCAAGTCGTACGCCAAGTTCTCAGCAACACCACGCTACATGACTTACAACTAAATGCTTTATTTTCAAACTGTTTGGGTGCATTTTTCATTGTACAGAATGCTGGTTTTATGATGTTTAGTTTTTGTTAACATTGCCTGTGCAATGATGAAGGCACTCAGATATTGAAGGGACGTATTCATTATGTGCTTGTTTTACAGACAGTGTTTAATGAATTATGCCCCGTATAATTACCTAGATATTGTATTTGAATAATTTCTAATAAAATTTATTGTAAAGAACTCTTTTAATTTTTAATACTCACCTTGGTATTTAAAAAAAAACAAAGATATAATTATACTAAAAAAAATCTATTATGGTTCAAACGTCGGTTAAGCCGTGTCGGTTTTTCCACTAAACGGATTCTGTTAGGCTTTATTCAAGCAGAAACCACACTTGCAAGATGGAAACTTTAGAAATTTCAAGCAGTTTGTTACAAAGAGATGACTATTTTTTCATAGGTATGTGCCTCTGTACATACCTATGAAAATACACATCAAGTTACCCCAATATGTCAAATTTCATCGATAGTTCTTTAACTTTATTGCAAATTGAATAAGGATCATATTCAATGGGGAGAATTTGACAGCTTGGGGTAGGTTGATGTGCTGGCGTCTGTACATCACCTACGTGTTGAGTTAGCGTTTTGTATATAGAACCGCAACATAACATTTTAGTGACGAATCGCAAAATAAGTGATACAATTTTTTTTTAAATAAAATGTTTCGTATTTTACATTCTTTTTTCCCTTCCTGTTTACAGACAAATTGTGAAAGTCGAGGCTAGATTTTGCTTAGACCGAAACGTTCTTTGAATGAACTTCATTGTCAGTTTTTAATATCTCACTACAAAACTTATAAATTGTTATTTTTAACACATTTGCTCGTAAAGGGTCTCTTATTCCGCCAAATTCAGTATCGTAACGTATCTCATTACGCACTAGTGCGTAATGGTAAAGTAAAACGCACGGTTTGCAAGTTGCTCCGACTTACTCGTAAAACGAACGGTTCCTTATTTAAAATCTTAGCAATGAGTTTCTATGTCAGAAAAGTGGTCTACATTTTATGAATAAAATTAACTTTGGGAGATAAAATATAAAAAATAAACATTTAATTCGTTAATTTAATTAATTTTGACAATAAATTACAACCATTAGTACTTAACCAAAACAAAAAAAAAAAAAATATTTATTTATTTTATTAGTAATACTGGCTGTGTGTTAAGTGCCTTAAAAAAAAATCTGAAGCGCGCGCATCGCCAATTTATGATCAAGTTAAAATTATTCCGCGCGCTTTTTCTTTTCGCTGTATTGTTTTTATTCGAAAATTTCAGTCTGTGTTTTATTTATTTCCTTGCAAATATGTTATAAAACGTCGTATGACATACGTGCGCTTTGATAATTACAGCCTCTGATTTCTTGTAGCCCTCGCCTGCGGCTCGGGCTAGCAATATTGCCTCGGCTGTAATTGTCAACCTACCGCACTTATATCATAATGTACTATTATGATAATTTCCTAAAACTAAAATTGATCTTATAAGCGTTCAGCAGATGCGTTGCGGTTGCATGTCCACGGACTATAGGTAATATGGTAAGTCGGAAGTAGCAGGCTTACTTCACGAATGCATCACACAAATTACACATACGGAGGGTAGTTTGAAGAAAATATACTTAGTTGTCAAAATGATTGACAAATTATAGAAAGTAGTTTAATGCTAAAGGCGGTAGTTACAACTAACCATAATTATTATACCTACTCTTTGAACTAACCTTAGCTTGAACCAGACAAAAGTGAAAAACTGAAAACCAAGTGATTCTAAATAGTGAAAAACAAGTATTTGCATGTTACAGATCAGTTACATTTTTGGCTTAATAGTTTGTTAAAATACATAAAAATGTCGCAGACTGTAAGTGATAATGTAAGTACCTATTTAATATTGTTGTAGAAACCTAGTTTACGTTTTAGATAAATAAATAAATAGTCCACAACTTTTCATACAACGCCATTTAGTCCCAAGATAAGCTTGATAGATTTATAACCGTTTCGTATGGCATAATAAAGTAGTAGGAATATTTGGCTATTAGACCATTTTCGAAAAGAGGTTTCCACACGCATGTTTCGCTAAAAAACAATGAAGATTGAATCTGGAATCACTATAGGTATTCCTAATCACAGTCAAAGAGAGGATTACGTTTAGTATGGAACAATGTGTGACAAGTACCTAGGTACCTACCTAAGACAATTTACTGAAGATCTAAGTAAAGTTCTGGGCAAACTACACGGCAAAATCAGCTCTAGATTCAGTATAATATTATGTACCTACAATTATAATTTAATCGGCTGTGTGGCCGAGAGCTCGGTGCATGATATATATAGGACTCTTCTTAAGTCGAAAGGGTACCTACTGACTGAGATACGTTCTTATGATTTTCCAGGAAGCTTACACGGATGTTGTGGAGTTGTGTGCCTTGCTACAGTGTCTGGGATTTAGCGTCAAGTCTCTGGACAGCAGTGATGGCAACGTCAGCCAGGATGGCGGGATGAGGAGTGTTGTTATAAACTGTCAGGTAAACACAAAAGTTATAAAATAGGTAGGTACACTAGTTTTTATGTATAATGCCACAATAGATCTTAAAAAACCTTAGGATGGACTTAATAGAGAAGGAGAAAAGATAATAGTAATAATAATATATTCCACAACTTTCTATTCGAGCCTCAGTCCTCAGATAACATAGCGAAAGGGCGGATGGAGTTAATTTAACCTTAACTCCCATAACATAGGTACATAAGTTTTAAATGCAGTACAAATTTAGACTCACCCCCTTTTAGCGAAAATCGTTCCCAACTTCTTACGGCTGAATGAGTAGCGGACTTTGTCTTGCAGTGAGTAATAAAGCTGCAGCTATTTATATTTAAGAGTTAATAAGTACCTAAACGTTAAGTAGGTAGGTACAACTATGTTAATCGTTTACATGAATGTATACGTAAACACGGTACTAATCTCATCTCGTGCATGAAATGAACTATAGGTACTTAATTAGGTATAATTTTATCGCCATTAAGAGATAGTAGTACCTAAATGTGTTGCACGTGTGATTGGTTGAATTTCTATTTATTTTTGTCGAAATCATAATTGGTACATGAAGGCTGCAAGAATTGGCTTCTTAACCAACATTGATTGCACTAATTGCTTCAGGTCCCTAAATGAATAATCACTCTCGTGTCATGACAGCACATCATATTCATTCATCATAGAAAAGAGTTTTTTAGAAGATTCTAAGTCTAGGTCAGTGGTCGACCCTTAAGCTGCGGGGCTAGATACCAGTCGACCACACTTGGACTTCACGAAGACTATAATCTTAGGTACCTACATAGGTTCAATTTAAGGGGTTTGAAACCCTTGGATCGAATAAAAACCAGGGGGTCGAGTCTGCTATTGCAATCGTGTCTCAATGACCGGTCCACAGAGTAGGTACATTATACTATAGACCGGTCAATGATCGATTTTTGACGTATAACGTCAAACTTATGACACATTTCCCATACAAAAACTGTCAATAGTTGTCTACTATTCGATCAATGACCGGTCATTGAGACACGATTGCAATAGCAGACTCAAGCCCCTGATTTGTAATGATTCATCAAGATAAGCGTATGGAAATGGAAATTACTAAATTAGAGGATCTGAAAATTACTTGAATCGTATATTAACTAGGTAGGTACTAGAATGTTTACAGCGATCTAAGTAGATAGATACTTCGAGGAGGATTATGTTATAGGTACCCCAGATACCTAACAGGTTCAACCTTTTTCAGTCTTCTGGTCTCCACGTGGTACTGGAAAGTCCAAGCTTGTCATGTTCCTGTCCGACCACCACCAACCAGCAGACTAGTGGCGTGTGGCAGGTCTCTGGCATGACTGGCGGAAAGCAACTAGACAAGGTACCTATCAGTTTTATTTGCTCATAGTTAACGTCATAACATCACGCCTCTATTCTCTGAAGGGTAAGGCAAATGTGTACTTATACATTTGCAGTGTCTTTCTTCTTTCTTTCATCCAGGTACATTTTGCCAGCTGTCTTTAGGTCCCATGAGATATGGAGCGAGCATATTGTCAATTATAGGTTGAATTTTTTTAATAACGGTACTGATGTTAAGTCTCAATTTTAGCGGAGAATAACACACCCAATGCATGTGCGTAATCCGTAGCTGAAATATTGCTCTGCGGCCCGTTATTGGGGTTTTCCCGGGTTGTCTGTCTGATACGACAACACTCACAATTCTTATCCAAAGTGTTGCAATTTGGAATGAATAATGTTATTTCGGTATCCTTAGGCCAATCGCACTATGGATAAGTACGATTTTTTTATGGTATACTTTGCTAAGCATCAAGCTATAGGTACATATACTTCTACTGGGTTTTTCAACAAGAACTTTGTTTCCTAAAACAAAGAATTTAGAAGAAAATGATTTTTTTTTGTTGTATTTTAAAGAGAAAAGTTTGGCAATTATGAATGAAAAATGATATCTGGCAAATGTCCACCACGACCACGCTGACAAATGTTGATTCTTTCATAAAAAAATCGAAAAAAACGGCCCAATCACGCCGCCAGACAACATATAGCGCACCACACAGTGACACGTTGAGCATGCAAAGGCTTCTCAATAATTGCTATAGGATTTTCAGAAGCCTAAATGCGGCAATTTTGCTTGTTGACGTACCCTGACAAATGAAAATGGGCTTCGTCTGAAAAAATGTTTTTTTCAGAAAAACCAGCAGGTTGTTCCTGAATGAACTGAGCGAATCTACGGCGATTTGAATGGTCGGTCAGCTTCAATTCATAATCATTCATCATTTTTCATTCATAATTGCCAAACTTTTCTCTTTATAATACAACAAAAAAAAAAAAAAATTTCTTCTAAATTCTTTGTTTTATTTTGTTTTAGAAAACAAAGTTCTTGTTGAAATACCCTTTAGTTTACGCTATCCAATGTGCAATTTGGCCTAACGATACCGAAATAATGTTATTCATTCCAAATTGCAACACTATGGTGAAATATGTGGTGTGTCCGTGTGTGTGTCTGTGGTTCGGGTCAGACAGCCCGGGAAGTCCCCAATAGCGGGGCGCAGATGAAAATTTCAGCTCTCGGGAAAGTACCTATCCGTCCGTAACCCATTAAGAGAAACATCCCGGTCTCGAGATCAATCATCTGAAATCATCTCTCATGACAATTTACATTTTCGTGTATTTTTTTAACAAATATTTAGGAATTTCTGTACAGGAATACCTAATAGAAGTTCTTTATTATATAATACCAAGAATTCCTGGTAACATAATATTAGTACCGCATACCTACTTCATAATTACTGCCAAAACGTCCACAAAGGCTGCTGGACATAGCTAGGTAGGCCTCCCAGAGATTTCCATAACGATCAAAGTTCTATGCTGCCCTTGTCCATCGAATCCTTACGATCTTCACCAGTTCGTAGGTCCACCTTATGGAGGGTCTACGAACTGCTGCGTCTTCCAGTACGCGGTGACCATCCTTTCGTCCCGACGGCCATCGGTGGCATCGGTTCTGCGCGCAATTTGCCCGGCCGACTGCCGCTTTATTTTGGCAAGTTTTCGGGCTGTGTGGTTACTTTGATTCCCTTACCGAATTTTTAATCTTTAATTAGATTCAGAAAAGAAACTCCAAGCACAGCCCATAGGTTGACCTTAAGGGTCAACCTATGGGCTGTGCTTGGAGTTTCATTTCCGTTTCCTTAGGAAAAAAGAAAGAAAGAAAGTTATTGGCATTACAGTAAAATATACCTTAAAACTATAAAATACAAAGATTAATAAAAATAATAATTTATTAAGGTTCATTAAGTTTAGGTTAAGGTTTATAATGTCAAAAGGACCTCAGCTCAGCATATTGTGTACACAGGCTGTTACTATCTGACGCTGAGGCCTTCTTGAGGCCCATTGTGAGTTTTAATACTTGTAGGTACCTACCTACTCATGCGAACTAAAACTGACAAATCCTAGATCGCGATGTTAAAGTTATCCGCACAACCGTGGGCCAGTAGTAGCCTACCAGACACAACAGCAGGGGGTCGAGTCTGCTATTGCAATCGTGTCTCAATGACCAGTCAATGATTGACGTACAACGTCAAACTTATGACACATTTCCCATACAAAAACTGTCAAAGTTGACAAATATTCGATCAATGACCGGTCATTGAGACACGATTGCAATAGCAGACTCGAGCCCCAGTATGGTTGGAGAATCCTCCCTTTCCTATGCCCCCATATCCGTAACTTTACACTTTTTTTTGATATTATTTTAGGAGTTTGGATGCTCCCTATTAGGTTCATTACCGAAGAGTCACCGCGAGCGTCTCTCGAAGGAGCTCCATGAGATGATCAGATGCATCAAGCAACACAACGATTCGGATGCTGAGATACTAACGGAAGCCATTGAAAATAAGTCTGCGAGCATGCTTGAACTGAAGACTCCGGAGAAACGGTAATAACCAGACACACTGGGTTCACTGTTTTACCATAACCCAAACTGTAACATTTTCCCATTTGAACATGAACCTTATTCAATTGTGTAATAAAGTTGAAAAACCATCATCAAAGAAATGTGACAATTGGGGTAACTTGATGTGCTGGCCAGTAAAATGAAAACCTACTTAATATTATAAACGCGAAAGTTTGTGTGTATGGATAGATAGATGGATGGATGCATGGATGAATGTTTGTTACTCTTTCACCTAAAAACTGCTGAATGGATTTTAATAAAATTTGGTAAGTACATAAGGAGTTAGCTGTCATCCTGGATAGGCTACTTTATATCACTGTATTTCCACGAGAGCGGGACCTACGCGGGTGAAACCGCGGGACGTGCTAGTTTATAATAAAACAAAAGTTATTAGGTACTTGCACAGGTGCGGTTGCAGCCAATGTCTTTGGGAAGGGCTTTAGTTACGTATACAGTAGTAATTTACGGTAAATTATCTATTTAGTGAGTGCGTAAGGGTAAGTCCGTCTATTTAGAATATAGCTAGACTCTTGCCCTCTGCAGTCATCACTAAATGAATAGAAAACTAATATAAGTAGGTAGGTACAGTAATGTAAATACTAACTACTAACAGTAATGTAATAATAGGATTCAAAGAGTGGACGTTAATGGTAAGCGATCTCCAGGATCTATCATTAGTATGGGAGTTCCGCAGGGTTCAATTCTTGGCCCGTTTTTATTTCTTATCTATATTAATGACCTACCTTGCCTTGTCAAGGACGATCATGAAATAGTGTTATTTGCAGATGACACGTCGCTTTTATTTAAGCTTAGACGTCAACAGACTTTTGACGATGTAAATAACGCTCTTTCCAAAATAGTACATTGGTTTAGTGTTAATAATTTACTTTTAAACGAAAAGAAGACTAAATGTGTAAGATTCCTGTCACCTAACGTTAGGCAGGTAAAAACCAGTGTACTAGTAAATGGATCGGAATTGGATCTTGTGGACACCACTGTGTTCTTGGGTATTACTTTAGACTCGAAGCTGCAGTGGGGCCCACATATAAGTAAATTGTCGAAGCGGCTAAGCTCTGCAGCCTACGCGGTCTATAAAATCCGTCATTTGACTGATGTAGAAACATCGAGATTAGTATATTTTAGTTACTTTCAAATGGAGGGAAATGCAGCTGACATTCAGACTATCTTTGTGTTGCAGAAGCGAGCCATTCGAGCAATTTATAACCTAAGTTGCCGGCATTCGCTGAGATAAATTTAAGGAAATAACCATAATGGCAGTAGCATCTCAATATGTGTATGAAAACCTGATTTATGTAAAAAGGAATATTAACCTTTATTCTAAACATAGTGACTTTCACAACATAAATACTAGACATAAAGATTTACTTAATGTACCCACGACCAGGCTCCAAAAAATTGGTAATTCATTTAAGTGCCAAAGTATACGTTTCTACAACAAACTCCCAAGCCATGTTAAAGAATTAAGCATTAATAAATTTAAGTCATTTATAAAGCAGAAACTCTGTCAAAAAGGTTTCTATACAGTTAAAGACTACTTGGACGACAAAAAACCTTGGGACTAAGCTGCTCCAATGTAACCCCAAGCACCAAACTATTAGAATTGTAATAATTGATGTTGAACTAAATTGACATTAAGTTATGACATTATGTAGGTAAATAACATTTAAAATAGTTTTTTTTCCTGTGAATGTGAGTACCATGCAGGGTAGATAAAATACATGAGTCCGTAACTGTCTGGCGGTTTTGAGTACTTTTACGTGGCCTACGCAAATGACCGATAGATAGCGTCGTGTGGTGGGTCGTCGAGCTCCCTGAAATAGGTTTGAGCTACACGATGTCTGAAGCATGCATGCCGTCTGTCGGGACAGGTCGGCTCAAAGCTGAATTGATTCTTTCTTCAATTGGCTATTCCAGACTTTGCCCTGCATCGTCAGACTCGCATAGTAAATGAATATGATTATGTCTGGACTTTAAAAGAGACCATGACCCCGGAGTTTCTTTCGGCATTTCTTCTCAGGGATCAGTCACTTTGGAAATGCCATTTAGTTTAGTTTAAAAAAAAAGACATGTAAAAGTATCTGAGAAGATCTACTTACAGAAATAAATATCATTTCATCATTTCATTTCATTTCATTTCAATGCTGAACCAATTGTTTTTTTTTACCGCACTAACTCCCTAGAACAGGCAGTCGTATTGTCGTACCTATTGGAAGAAATCATTTTGCATTTGATAGCCTTATTCTTGACTTACATGTTACTCTAAACCACATCGCGACTCACAGCTATTAATAGTTCCGGTTTTGAACGATTCATAGTCTGCATACCAACGTAAGAAAGTTTATAAACAGACGTGAACCGATTCGATTTCCGTTTTTATTTTCAGGGACTTCCCCATCAAAACCGAAACGCCAACGCGATACCGGTCTCTGGATACGCTCACGGCAAACAAGAGAGACTGTGAACAACCTCTGCCTGACCCAGGACCTTTGCAGAAAGGTGATCTTGCTGATGCGTCTGCTGATGAAAGTAAAGACAAGAAGGTGTGTCAACATCGATTTGTTTTTTTTTTCCAAGATTTGTTTTTTTCGGATTTAACTCAAAGACCCGACCGGACCGTTGATACAGAACCGATTTTAAAAATTCTTCCACATTTAGAAAGCTTTATTATCACCGAGAAACATAGGCTATATTTTATTGTCAAAACTATCGAAGGGGTCCAGGGAATGTCAAAGTTTAAAGCGTAGTGCTAGTATTTTACAAAGACGTTGGCCCACACTAGAATTTTTCTTGTGTTGTGGGTTAACAAACAACCCAGACCCTGAACAATTTAACTACCTGTGGGCCATACAAATATTTCATCCATGCGCGATTAGAACCCGAGGCACGCGGCGCAGTAGCCAATTGCTTAGCTGCTGCGCCATCCATGCCATGATTAAATCTAAGCGGTATGCGGTGTCTTTGCTATACGGTAGGTACTTACCTTATTAAACCTCTTCACCGCCACTACGTCAATGAAACAAAAACGGTCCCTCGGCGCCAAATGCCTACACGAATAAATCTTTGAGGTTTGTCATGTACTCGTGACGCCTGGCGTACTGAGCACATTGTCATCTTGATACATGACTGTGACACCTTCAACCACCACAGTCTCACTAACCTTCATGCTGACAAAAATCTATTTTATAAAACTATTTAAATAAAATACTTCCAACAGCTGATTATGTGCCGCAGACAGAGCACATACACGCTGTCATCCACTCCTGGCAGTGTCAGAATTCGAAACAAAACATCAAGGTAATATTTTTTTCTTTATTTACTTTCTGCCTAGGTAGTAGTCTCTGTTTTATTATCTCCGGTTAAGTCATCTGACTTGAAAGACCTTACATCTCAAGGGATTATAGTAGGTACCTATTTAATCCATCCATATTGATATCAATTATATACCACCTAAGAAAACATTTGGAAAGTAATAAAGATATTGAGTGTTGAGGTACTCACAGGGTTGGCATGATTAAAACACGTGTTTAAAACAGTTTGAAATAAAACTACGTTTTTTATTAAGTGTTTTAAATCACAGTTTAAAACAAGTTTTAAACGATGATTAAAACATGAAGAAAAAAACACGGTTTAAAACTACCTTTAATTGCGTTTGTAGCCACCGCCGATCACAGCACTTTACCACGTTTTGACGTCCGGTAAAGAAACACAGAAGCAAGCCGCCCCGACAAGGACGTTTGGAGTTTTAAACGATATCTGTTAAAGAATGGTTCTGACAAGAACCGTTTTTACGTTTGACGATTGTCCAATAAAGAAATCGAGTGTCGGGAGCTTCGAGGCCACACTTCAATCTTCGTACACGTGTCTTCAGACTCAATTCACAAGACGTCTTCTCTCGACGATGGCCAGCCCGACACTGCGCGCGCGCGGGAACCGGGAACCGCCACCTCTATGTAAGCCGCGGTTGGCCGCGCGCGAAACGGCGCGAAACACCGAGGCGCCCCCTGACGGAATTACTTAGACAATACTGTGCTGCGACGTGATTGGTGGAAAATCCCCTTATTTTATTTGTCATAGTATTTTGCAAAATGTGATTTTTTTATTGTACAGTTTCCTATTGGTAGTTGTAATTTAGCTTGTAAGTTTTAGAATTGTATATAAGACGCACCTTTTGACTAATAAACCAATCAAACGGTTTGCGCCCGGCCGCCGTCGCGAACGCACGCTCCTGTGGTCTCCGCGCTCCCTGCTCCGCTACGCCGTAGCGCTCACGCTACGACGCTCCGCCCCGCTCCGTAGCCTCGCTACGCGTGACGCACGTCACCGTAGCTTGACTACGCTCCCTCACTCGTAGCTCAGCTACGAGTGACGACACGACTGCTGTAGGCCCGCTACGTCGTAGCGGACTTTACAGTTGTTCGCTGTCTTTTGCCCCTTCAGGGTAAAGCCACTGTTGGTTTCAAGTGGTCACTTGGGGAAACCTAACGGTGTCAACGAACCAAGTGGGTGCGGACCCGACGCACCGGCCTAACCCCTTCAGGGTTAGGCTAAAGTCGGAAGGACTTTGGTTAGCGACCTTGGGGGGACTCCTAGTCGCTACCTTTGTCTAACCCCCCTTCCTTTTCAGCTGCACCCGGTGACGTCTGGGTGTGTCGACCCCAGCGGCACCGGATCGGTCGAAAGACCCATAGGACCCCGCTGTACATTAAGATTGACAGCGGGCAAACATCAAGCTTAGGGTACACTCTAGGAACTCACCTCTCTGCCTTCACCCGGCAGGGAGGGTTACTCATCTCCGGGCTTTCCCACCCGGAGAGCTAGGTTATTAGGCCCCTAAGGCAACAGTCAGTTTGTGTTGCTGGCGAGTTTGTTGGAGTACTTCTTCTCGCCAGTAATAACACTAGGAAGTACTCAGGGGAAGGGCCCTTTAGGGGACTGACTGCTCTAGGAGCTCACGTTTAACGTGTCTCCTAGAGGCTGTGATAGGAGCTAGTTGCCCCCCCCTCCCCCCTGCAAGTATATTACCATCCGAAATGGCTGACCCCCTGGTTCAGCTTATCCTGAGGATTTTCCAATCCGAGGATTCGATCCGCCTGAAATATGGCGAGGAACTAGAAGCTCTTTGGAGCCCCAACCCCACCACCTCCGATGTTGAAGGTATCGAGACGTTCTCGGACGTCCTCGACCTTCCGGAAACGCCGCTACCGGCCACCTCCGGGCTCCCACTGGCCCAACGATCCCCCCCCTCTCCCTCCCCTTCAACCGAGTCACCAGTTGTCCAAATGGACGCTGAGTCTGACTCGGAAAGCGATGCTTCGGGATCGCAATCCGACCCATCTGATGCCTCTGCATCCTCCTCCGCCTCATCGTCAGACGGCTTCGAAGTCGTCTTAGGGAAAAGGAAGAAAAAGTCCTCTTCCTCTACCCAACCTCCCAAGGTCAAGAAAACCTTGACCTCCCCCACCAACTCTCGCCCCGCCTCAGCGGTGCCAAATTCCTCCCAAGGCCCTAGCCGCCCCGCCAGCCCCATGACCACATCCCCATCGGACACTCAGCCCGAAAAGAAACCCCGCTCCCCCCCACCCCTGTTCCTCCGGGACAGGAAAATGTGGGACGACGTCGCCTCTTGGATGGATGAGGCTAAACTCCATTTTACCAGCGCCACGTCCTCTGGCCAACAGATCAAAATAACCGTCCCCACGGTCTCAGACTACCGGGGTCTTTCTCGCCTCCTGCGTTCCAGAGAGGTGCCTTTCCACACTTACTCTCTCCCGGAAGACAAGCCCGTCCGCGTCATTATAAGGCGCGTCCCCAGCGATTTTACCACAGATCGCATAAAACAAGACCTCCTGGACCAAAACATACCCGTCCAGGCGGTCCACCGTCTCCACAAACCCCGAGGCAACCACGTCTACGACATGGTCCTCGTTATATGTGACCAAGTAGAAGGGCGTCACCCCATCTACGACATAAAGTCCGTCTGCCGGTTGACTGGCATCACTGTCGAAAAGCCTTTTCGCCCCTCAATAGTAGGGCAATGCCACCGCTGCCAACTGTACGGCCACGCGCAGTCTAACTGCTACGCGAAGGCCCGTTGCGTCAAGTGCCTGGGTGACCATGGCACAGCTGACTGCTCACGCCCCAAAAACATCGCCGAGTGCACTGAGCCGCCTAGTTGCGTGCTGTGCGGCAAATCCGGACACCCGGCTAACTACCGTGGATGCCCCCGGGCCCCCAAAAGCTCTTCCCCTAAGCTGACACAGCGCAACGAAGCCCGTCAGCAAAGGGAATCCCCCTCTGCGGCGACCCCGTCCACGCAGACCTCCCTAAGCCCGCAGCGCCCTTCACCGTGGAACAAACTAAACCACCAAAAGGCCTTCCCTGCCCTGACCCCCAAACTGCCAGCCCTCATGGACCTGAGTATCCCTCAACCACCAGCGCTGGCAGCCACTTCGGCAACTGCTGCCCCACGGCCCCAAAAGGCAAACCCCGCCCCCTCGAAAACCCCCATCCCCGCCGACCTTAAGTCTATCTGCGAGGAGGGCCAACGCACAATGGACACCCTCATTGGTGCCTATAAAATATTCTTCACCCCCACCGCCACTAAGATGGCGGAAGAAATCCGCAACGCCGACATAGGCGATTTCGGTAAAATCTTCGCTGCCTACCCTGATGTAGCAGCCGCCATCGCCAAACACTCCTCCAAAAACCAATAATGGGTAGCAAACGTTATGCAATGACCAAGCCCCGTTCCCTTAAACTAGGATATTTCAACGCCAATGGCATTTCCAATCAGCGAGATGAGATCGCTAAATTCCTCCGCGACCATCAGCTTGACGTCCTCCTTATCCAGGAGACTTTTCTAAAACCTTGCAATCGTGACCCAAACATTGCAAACTACAAATTGATTCGCAACGATAGAAACCGTTGCCACAGGGGTGGCACCCTGATTTACTACAGGAGCAATCTGTACTGCACCCCCATCGACCCCCCAACGCCAATGTCCCTACTAGAGTATTCGGCTTGTAGGCTAGGCATGACTGGTCACCAATCCATCACGATTATCTCCGCCTACTACCCACCATCTAACGCGAATGACCCAACCTCCTTCGCTCATGACCTCAGAGCTCTCTTCGGCTTGAGTGAATCCGTCATTATAGCGGGTGATCTCAACGCCAAGCATCCGGCCTGGAATAGCCACTCTACCTCTCCTAGAGGAAGAACTCTCTTTGACCTCAGCCCCTCCCTTAACTTCGATATCATCGCTCCGATGACCCCCACTCACTTTCCTCACCAAGTTGAGCATCGTCCTGACGTTCTCGACATAGCGCTACTCAAAGGTATAAGCCTCCGGCTGCACTCTATTGAGACACTATGCGAGCTTAACTCAGATCACCGCCCAGTAATTCTACAATTAGCCCCCCGTTCGGGTCCTTTAGACCCCAACCTTCCCCCCAAATCCAAAGTGGTAATTGACTGGAAGAAAGTAGGTGAAAAACTGAAATCCACCACGTCAACCCACCTTGACACCATCCCCGACTGCATAAGCACTGCTGAGGAAACGACGGCCGCGATCGACTCGTTTACTGGACACGTACATTCCGTCATGAACGAATGTTCACGGGAAGTCCCAGCGATGGAAGACCGTCGCTGGAAGTTGCCGGACGATGTACGCGAACTGATAACCGAGAAGAACGCGGCTGTTCGTGCCTACACTTCTTTCCCATGCAGCGCGAACAAGGCTCACATGCGCAGACTACAGCGTGCTGTTAGTAAGCGTGTTGCTGAGCATCGTTCGACTTCATGGGAAAGAACGTTAAGCGAACTTGAGCCCAACCATCTGGCTTTCTGGCAACTTCAGAGGAAGATGCGCTCCTCTGAAGCTCCGCCCATGCCCCCCCTGACCAGACCCGATGGGAGCGTCGCTTTTGACAATCCCGAGAAAGCTGAATGCCTAGCCGACAGCCTAGAGTCTCAGTGCTCTCCCAGCTCCCAACCAGTCTCTCAAGACTTTGTCCAAGAGGTAGACTGCGAAGTCCAACGCAGAGCCTCCCTCCCCCCAGTCGAGGACCCCGATGATCCGCTGCCTCCCGTCACTCCAGACGAAGTGCATGACATCATAAAAGACCTGAAACCTCGCAAAGCCCCTGGCCCTGACGGTATCACCAACAAGGTGTTTCAACTTCTCCCCGCCCAAATTATAGTGTTACTGGCAGCCATCTTCAATGGAGCCCTCAGTAACAACTTCTTCCCACAGGTGTGGAAACAAGCTACCGTTATCGGTATTCACAAACCGGGCAAGTCCAAGTCCGACCCCGCCAGTTACCGTCCCATCAGTTTACTCAATGTTCTCGGCAAGATCTACGAGAAGCTTATTTATAAGCGACTCAAAGACTTCGTCGAAGCAAAGAGCCTCATTCCAAACGAGCAGTTCGGTTTTCGAAGCGAACACTCTTGCGTCCACCAGGTCCACCGTATTGTGGAACAAATCATGTGTGGTTTTCAACGCCGAGACATGACTGGTGCGATTTTCTTCGACATAGCGAAGGCCTTCGACAAAGTCTGGCACAATGGCTTGCTTTTCAAGCTTTACCAAATGGGTGTGCCAGACCGTCTCGTGCTCATCCTACGAGACTTCTTGGCGAACCGTACCTTCCAATACCGCCTCGAGGGAGAGCTTTCCTCCCCTCACCCGATCCGCGCCGGAGTCCCGCAAGGCTCCGTGCTATCCCCTCTCATATTCACACTGTTCACCAGTGATATTCCAAAAAGCAAAAGGGCCAGACTAGCCCTCTTTGCCGACGATACTGCCATTTACTACACTGGCAAAAGTAAAAATGAAATCGCCCGACACCTTCAAACTGCAGCCAACTCTTTGGAGAAATGGTTTCGCAAATGGAGGATCGAGGTAAACCCCGATAAAAGCCAGGCTGTTCTGTTCAGAAAGCCACGGTTAAAAGACAAACTCGCCCCCCCCAGACCGATCACTATGTCAGGCAAGCCGATCCCTTGGGAAAAGCAAGCCAAATACTTAGGCGTCATTCTCGACGAAAAGCTTACCTTCTCTGTGCACATAAGAACAGCTCGCTCGCGGGCTGCTTTTGCACTAGGTCGCCTTCACTCCCTCTTAACCGCGAGAAGCAAATTGTCACTTAGGTGCAAGATGCGACTCTACACAACGGTTATCCGTCCCATTATGACGTACGCATGCGTTGTCTTCGCACACGCTCACCGACGTTATCTCCACCGAATGCAGACACTACAGAATCGCTTCCTGCGTAAAATTACAGGGGCCCCCCTGTATGTCCGTAACGAACAGCTCCATATCGACCTAAGACTGCCAACCATCCAACAATTCATGAAGCGCCTTTCCAAGCGCTACTTCGATTCAGCGGAAAAGCATCCCAATCCGCTCGTGACATCCGCCGTCACTTACGTTCCTTCCAAAATTAGTAGGATTCGCCGCCCGAGGCATGTTCTAACTGTCCCTGATGACCCTATCACCCTCTACCAAGAAAGTAATAGGGAAACCAGTACGATCAGAAAACACATATACAAACCGAACATCTTCCGTCCTCGCCGCCGAGGACCGTCGCGACGCTCTAATAGACGCCCTCCCCGACCCTTGATTGAGCCAGCCCGCGAAGCTGAGCCGCTAGAGTTAAATAGTCCCCAAATAATATAAATGAGATCCAGCTTCCCTTTGCTGTCCCCCCAGTGACACCCTAAGCCGAGGTCCGAGCCCCACAGGGGGCGCCCTTAGCGAGTGTTCACTTAGAGTCACGATCATTAGTGCCCTGGCTGGAGGCCCTTGTGTACAAGGACATCCACAGGTTTGCCCGGTTGAGCAGTCTTCACCCTCAGAGGGTGCATTGTGAGATGCCCCACCGAAAAAAAAAAGAAAAAAAAAAGGCTAATAAACCAATTCATTCTACAATCAACGAGAGTATTCTTCTCTAACCTTCTGATACCAAGAGTCTTCCCAAAAGTGGTGACCCTGCCTGAACATACTGAAGAAGTACTTATCAAGAACGACGAAGCTCTGCCTGCCAGACTGCCAAACCTCTGCACATCTGAAGCTACCAGTATCGTCGAAGCTCTCTCACAATCACCGAATCTCTGCCCGTCTGAAGCACTCTCCAGTTCGCCACTATGTCGAATCCCTGCCAAGCTGAAGAAAACTCAAACGCAACGTCTCATCCAGCCCCGAAAGCCGAAGCAGCTGGAATATCGCTCACCATGCGCATTCCACCATTCTGGCGCGACCGACCACGGCTCTGGTTCATCAGCTTCGAAGCAGCAACCAATGACCTCAAGAAAGGCCAAGCGCAGCTCGCCCAGATGGTCATCGCACAGCTCGAGCGCCAAGACATCGAGCAGATTATGGACCTGCTGTACAACCCGCCAGAGACGGAGCAGTACAATCGCATAAAGGAAAGGCTTATATCTGCCTACGAAGAATCCGACAGCCGCCAGTTTCAAAAACTACTGTCCGACATGGAACTCGGCGACCAGAAGCCGACGCAGCTACTTCGCCGCATGCGAAACCTCGCCAGAGACAAGGTTCCTGATTCCACCTTGCGACTCATGTGGACGAACCACCTACCATCAAACGTTCGCTCAGTCCTCGCAGTCAGCGAAACCTTCAGCACGAAGACGGCACTCGACGAACTCGCTCTACTCGCCGACAAGATCATGGAGCAAACAGCTGTACCAGAAGTCGCAGCCGTAACCGCACCTGCACCAGCTACACTACCCGCGTCACAACCACAAGCCGATACTCTTCTTATCGCTGAGATAAGAAAACTATCACTAGAAATAGCAGAGTTAAAAACAAGTCAACATCGCTACAACAACAACAACAACAACTATCGTCGCAGCCGTCACTCATCTCGTCATCGCAGCTCATCACGTCACCGAAGTCACGATGAGTCACCATCTCCTCACTGCTATTATCACCGCCGCTTTAAAGAGCAAGCTAGACGCTGCACAGCGCCGTGCTCATTCAAGAAACAGGACTCGGAAAACTAGACAGAACGTTGGCAACGGCGGACACCGGCGTTCAAGAAAAATCCCACCGCCTGTACATCACCGACAGAAACTCCAAATTATCCTTCTTGGTCGACACTGGAGCCAACATATCCGTGCTACCAAGAAGTAAGGGACAATTACCAACGCCGCTACCATTCAAGCTCTACGCAGCGAACAACACGACAATAGCTACGTATGGCGAGAAAACTCTAACTCTCGATCTCAATCTTCGACGCGCCTACTCCTGGAAATTCATCGTAGCCGACGTGTCAAAACCTATACTCGGAGCCGACTTCCTGCAACATCATCAACTCATCGTCGACTTGAATAATAGAAGATTAATCGACGATGTAACAAGCTTAGAGGTCAATGCCCCGGTGCGAGTATCGAACGTGCCTACAGTACGCAGTATCGACATATCGCAATCATACCACGACATTTTGGCCCAGTATCCCGGCATTACGAGATTGACATCAATGAAATTAAACTCCGATATCCACGTGCAACATTTCATCGAAACAAAAGGACCACCGATACACAGCCGAGCCCGACCGATCCCACCACATCGCTTCGAAACAGTAAAGAAGGAATTCGAAAACATGATCGAACAGGGACTCTGCCGACCTAGTAAAAGTCCATGGTCATCGCCTCTACACATCGTGCCCAAGAAAAATGGCGATATTAGAGTTTGTGGTGACTATCGCCGACTCAACTCGATCACCATACCAGATCGATACCCCGTGCCACGCATCAAAGACTTCACACATCACCTATCCGGAAAAACTATCTTCTCAACGATTGATCTCAACCGCGCTTATCAACAGCTGAGCGTAAGAGACGAAGACATTGAAAAAACAGCCATCATCACTCCAATGGGATTGTTTGAGTTTCCACGTATGTGCCCTGGTTTGAAGAACGCGGGACAAACGTTTCAACGATACATTCACGAAGTTCTACGCGGATTGGATTTTGTCTTCCCATTCATAGACGATTTGTTATTGGCATCTGAAAACGAAGAACAACACAGAGAACACCTCCAAATCGTACTAAAGAGATTGGAAGATAATGGCATCACCATCAACCCCGCTAAATGTAACCTCGGCAAGTCAGAAGCCCAGTTCTTAGGCTACACCGTATCAAAAGAAGGCATTAAACCTCCGCAATATAAAATTCAAGCAATCACCGATTTCCCACAACCAACCACAATAGAAGAATTACGAAGATTTCTCGGTATGATCAACTTCTATCGCGATCACATACCTAACGCCGCAGCCCTACAAGCCCCACTAAATGCATACCTACATAATGTAAAGAAGCGAGATAAAACACCGATTACGTGGTCCGACGAAGCAACGCAAGCGTTCGAGAAATGTAAAGCTAGCATAATAAACGCAACTTTACTGGCTCACCCATCGCATCACGCCGCACTCGCTTTATTCTGCGACGCATCCGACAACTCAGCTGGCGCCGTCCTACAACAATACATAGACGAATCATGGCAACCTCTCGGATATTTTTCCAAGAAATTCAACGACGCACAGAAGAAGTATTCTACCTACGACCGAGAGCTACTCGCAATCTACATGTCAGTCAAACATTTCCGCAAGACATTCGAAGGACGTCATCTTATTATATTCACCGACCACAAGCCGCTAACATATGTAATGAGTAAAACTCAATCAAGTACCGAAACACCGAGACGAACGAGACAACTTCTATTTATCAGCGAATTCACCACCGACATACGTCACGTGAGCGGTAAACAGAACATAGTCGCCGACACACTCAGCCGCATCGAAACCATTTCATGCCCATCCACCATAAACTTCGAGGAAATAGCCAGCGCGCAAGAAAAGGACAGCAACATACCTCAGTTATTACAAGAAACAAACATCACTCTCAAGAAAATTACAATACCTAACACTGACGTCGAGTTATTCTGCGAAACATCAACTCCTTATATACGCCCGTATATACCAGAAGTACATAGACAAGAAGTTTTCAACAGCGTGCACAACATCAGTCATCCTGGTACGCGCACGACACGCAAACTTATCACACAAAAATACTTCTGGTCATCAATGAACGCAGACATCAGCCGCTGGACTCGAACCTGTTTACATTGTCAGAAAAGCAAGATACAACGTCACACTTTCTCAAACATCTCATCGTTCCCGCCAAGTGACCGATTTCAACACCTACACGTCGACATCGTGGGACCACTACCTACAACAACTAAAGGTCATCGCTACTTAGTTACAATGATTGACCGACTCACAAAATGGCCTGAAGCAATACCTACCGACGAAATATCAGCTGATCGAATCGCTGATATCGTTTATCAACATTGGATATCAAGATTTGGATGCCCGACCACCCTTACAAGCGACCAAGGTCGCCAGTTCGAGAGTCAGCTGTTTCAAAACTTAATGAAACAAATGGGTATCAAGAAAAATCGCACAACACCGTATCATCCTCAAAGCAACGGAATGGTCGAACGATGGCACCGCTCGCTCAAAACAGCATTACGCGCAAAGCTATCCGACACGAGTTCATGGATCGAAGAATTACCTACCGTGCTACTTGGACTACGAGCCGCACTACGTACCGACACCGGCGTGAGCGCAGCCGAACTTACCTACGGCTACAATTTACGACTACCAGGCGATTTCTTCACATCAAATACCCACACACCTACAATGGATTATACCTACGTCGACAAACTTCGTGACGTCATTCAAGTAAACAAACCTCAACCCGTCACCGAGCATCACAGCAACAGCAGACGCGTATTCGTGCATCAAGATTTACTCAAATGCAGTCACGTGTTTGTTAGAACCGATGCAGTCAAGAAACCACTCCAAGCTCCATATGAAGGTCCATATCGAGTCATAAGCCGTACAGACAAAGTGTATGCAATACAGTTACCGAATCGGCAAGCCAACATCTCAATTGATCGACTTAAGCCTGCATATGTAATCTCAGAGCATACCAGTACCTTACCTCCAACCAAGATTACCATTACCAAGAAAAACCAAG
Organism: Euplexia lucipara; assembly: GCA_921972225.1. Classification (NCBI taxonomy): domain Eukaryota; kingdom Metazoa; phylum Arthropoda; class Insecta; order Lepidoptera; family Noctuidae; genus Euplexia; species Euplexia lucipara. Next base: position 17,760,023 of record OV179160.1, read on the forward strand.
CAGTTACCACACCAACCATTACCAACAACCAAACCAGTACCTGTACCAAGATAACCTTAACCAAACAACAAGCAAAAGTACCTACGGCCAACGTGACGTCACAGCCCGCCGTCAACAGGTCAACGCGCTCCGGCCGTGTCGTCAAGCTGCCGGTACGCTTCGCTTGAGGGGGAGTACTGTAGCCACCGCCGATCACAGCACTTTACCACGTTTTGACGTCCGGTAAAGAAACACAGAAGCAAGCCGCCCCGACAAGGACGTTTGGAGTTTTAAACGATATCTGTTAAAGAATGGTTCTGACAAGAACCGTTTTTACGTTTGACGATTGTCCAATAAAGAAATCGAGTGTCGGGAGCTTCGAGGCCACACTTCAATCTTCGTACACGTGTCTTCAGACTCAATTCACAAGACGTCTTCTCTCGACGATGGCCAGCCCGACACTGCGCGCGCGCGGGAACCGGGAACCGCCACCTCTATGTAGTGATGGATTAATTAGCATTCGCATTCATTTTTAACATGCGAATGCTCATTTAGCATTTAGCAAATGAAATGTAGTTGCGAAATTCTGTGAAGTGCGAAGTGAATTCATTACTTCGTATTTCGTTCATGCTGATGCAGCGGCACTCAGCGGCAGCGTGCGCTCTCCGTCGCACCCACGGGAATACTAAATCTGTCTGTTTCACGTTACACTGACTTTTAGCAAATAGCAGGTGCCTGTGATGCGAAGAAAGACGTTATACAATTATTATCTTTAAATTGCTCGTACACAGGGGCGTAAATTGTATGAATGCGTCTGATCGTTTAATTCGTTAAATTATTAGCAGGGTGGTGCGAAAAATGAGATTGAGCAATTTATTACCTTATGATCTTTGATTTGCTCGTATTTAACGTCGTATATTGAATAAATTATAAATTGTCGTTAATTTAGCAAATAGTTTAGCAATAGCAATTAACATGCTAAGACTGAAGAATTCACATGCTAATGAAATTTATGCGAAATCGCATTAATTGCCATCACTACCTCTATGTAAGCCGCGGTTGGCCGCGCGCGAAACGGCGCGAAACACCGAGGCGCCCCCTGACGGAATTACTTAGACAATACTGTGCTGCGACGTGATTGGTGGAAAATCCCCTTATTTTATTTGTCATAGTATTTTGCAAAATGTGATTTTTTTATTGTACAGTTTCCTATTGGTAGTTGTAATTTAGCTTGTAAGTTTTAGAATTGTATATAAGACGCACCTTTTGACTAATAAACCAATTCATTCTACAATCAACGAGAGTATTCTTCTCTAACCTTCTGATACCAAGAGTCTTCCCAAAACGTTCTTTTGACGGCCTGGAGTTGACATCTTAACAGAATTACTAATTAAATGAAATGAAATATTAGACAGACATGCTATGGCTATGGCTATGGCTGGCTATGCTATTTAACACTGCATAGATAACGCCCCGCTAGTAAAGTCCCGCAGGGAAAGTCCCTATGTCGGCCGTCGAAAGAAAGTAATTCACTGGATTAGTGGGTATTCCCCGCTCTCTCTCTAGTTCTCTACTGACCTACACTAATACAAGGTGTATGAAAGTGTTTTGTATTGATTAATAATAATAATATTTTATAATAATTAGATTAGAGATACTGAGATATGCAACAAAACATAAATAGTAATCTTTTTGTTAATTTTACTAATGTGAATAATTAGGAAATAATATAGAAATGCGTTATTTTATTAGTCGCTACCTAATTGATATGAAATTGATCTATAAAGGTAAACGGTAAAAAAAAACACTTGTTTTAAACATTTTAAACTGTTTGTTTTATCAAATATAAAAAATACTGTTTTTTTTTCATCCCTGGGTACTCAACATACGCCTATGTAAACAACAGAATTCCGGCCACCCGAAGTGCAATGAACACTCTCTCTGACCGGGGAATTGAACCTAAGACCTCATGCTTAGCCGTTGCGATTGCAACCAATAGAGTCCTGTTGACTATCATGCCAAACGGATTCTGTACAATTTTAATAATTCTGGTCGATCCGGACGATTATACAAGTTTTAAATAACACTTGATTCTTAAACGAGCTTCAGGACTGCGGGTTTAGAAAATATTTTTTTTTTTTTTTTTTATGTTTTCTAGCTAGCAAGTTAAATATGTTTGTGTCTGGAGTAGAATCAAATCTATATGATGGATGTAGATCAAACTCACGACCTCTCAATCGCCAGACCATTGCCTTACCTATTGGACTATAAAGTACACTTTGATATTTCCAGTCCAATCCATTCTACTCAAAGCACGCTGCTGGAAAGTTTAATAGCAGCCGAAAAGGCTGCAGAGGAACTGCATACCAAACTAGCATACGTCATCAGGGAGTTCATGGAAGATGGAAAACATGACTCCTCGACATCCTCGCTGATGGACGTCTCCAAGATTTCGTTGCTGAAGGTAGGATGTTAACATTTTTGTCGAGTCACTAATAACAAAACTGAATTTGTCTACTAGGAAATAATTCCTAGTAGACAAATTCAGTTTTGTTATTATAAAGTTTTGGGTAACAAATAACAAACAATTGAGTAACCTATTACAAAAAAAAACTTTTTTGCAAAAAAATTAAACCGACTTCAAAAAAAACACTAAACGGTGTAAAATAACTCTAAATTAGGAAGTCTGTGGCTTTGGTGGTTTTGTCTTATTCATGATGGGCCACCGACTTCCGAATTTAGAGTTATTTTACACCGTTTAGTGTTTTTTTTGAAGTCGGTTTAATTTTTTTGCAAAAAAGTTTTTTATTTTTCCATTTTTAGTGGTCCCATACAAATATTTGCTATATATATTGTTAATTGTAACAGTACATGTCATGATAATAGGGTTATCCACTTAACCCTAATAAATGAAAATTAACATACCTAAATGTCGAAATCTAGGTATATTGTACACATCTGCGTACCCCTCAGAGCATACCAGGCGTGATGATACGTAATGATGTTGTATAAACAATAAACATCCAAGCGATTCCAGCAATCACGACAGATTTGCAGTCTATTTTTGAAGAGTTCCGTTGCATATCTCCGAAGATCAGCACCAGATCTTCACCAAATTAAAATGGGACCACCTCGGGAGTATACACTTTCGAATAAAAAAAGAATTTCGAGAATCGGTCCACAAATGGGGGAGAAATCAGGTAACATACATAAAAAAAAAAAAAAAAAAAAAAAAAAAAAAAAATACATACACACGAACATAGAACCTCCTCCTTTTTTGAAAGTCGGTTAAAAAATAGAAAACTTTTTTCAGTGCAAGAAAGATAAGTAGAAAAATGCGTGTATTGGCATTACAGCAAAATAGATACACCTTAAAACTTTATAATAGATAGGCAATGGATTGTAATGCCAAAAGGGTCAGCATAATGTCAGATGAGAACACTGGGTGTACTATCTAGCGCTGGTTTGCAGCTACAATCCACGAGTGTCATACGCAAGGTAGTGCACAAAAATATTCTCATCATCTGCCCAGCCTTTTCCGACCCATGTTGGCTTCAATCAAGGCTAATCGGATGCAATGACTGCCTATCTGACCTAGACCTTTTTTTTTTTTTTTTTTTTTTTTTTTTTTTTTTTTTTTTTTTTTTTTTTTTTTTAACGCTGGGGAAAATGCATTACGCATACCCTCCCATCGGGGGATGGGGGGGGTATGTGGGACTCCCCGGTCTGACCCGGTATACCCACTAAAAACCACCAGCGTGTTCCCGCTTCGTCCTGAATGGCGGGGACTGGGAATCCGGCAGAGCCTTTTCGTCCAGTCCCCGCCGACGATTGCCCGGCGGAGGCGGTGACGGGTGCAATGCGGGCGTAGGCGCCCCCGCGCCTAACGCCCGCCCGTCGCCACCTTGAGGAAGATCCTCAAGACCTACCGGCGGCGCGGCGGCCGCGTATCCCGTTCCCCTCTCTAGAGCGAGAGGAGAGGAGAGTCCGCGGAGTACCGCGACGCCGGCGCGATGCGACGTCCGACCGAAATCAGTCGGACATCGCACCGCTCTCCGCAGCCGCCGCAGGAGCGGCGGCGCCAGCGGCAGCGACAGCTTTGCCCCGTCTGGGGGGAGGAAGACATTTCCGCCCCCTCATGACGTGGTCAGCTGGGCTGCCACTGGCGGCACACACCGCGCAGTGCGGTGTGGCGGCCCCGCAGGAGGCGGCTTTGTGGCCGTCCTTGCCGCAGCGCAGGCACGTGTCCGATCTGTCGACCGGAGATGGACACAGCGGCCGCGTGTGTCCGGTGCCGAAGCACCGGAAACACCGCAATGGCTGGTTGGCGAGAGCCCGGACCGCACCTGAGCTGAAGCCGACTGAAAGCCGGCCCCCAGCAAGAACGGCTTTGGCAGCGACGATTGGGCACTGCAGGCGAATCGCGCCCAAGCCGCCGCGGCCGGGCCGGATATTCCGGCCCTGCACCGCGGCGACGTCACAGCCCCCAATCGCCGCCACCGCAGCCACCACCTCCTCCTTGGAGACGGAGTCGTCCAACTCCGCCACCTCCAAGGCCGCTGACTTTACCGGGCGGACCACCGTGGCGGTGTCCGCGATGACCTCCTGCAGCTTGGCTGCAAAGAGGTCCGCGCGGGCACCCCCCTCGGCTCCCGGGAACTCGAAAATACGAGCCCCGGCTTGGGTCCGCCGGCAGGTCACACTGCCGATGCCCAGTTGGGCAGGGTTGGCGTTGGCACGTGCCCGCACCAGCACGGACATGTACGTCTCCCCTCGCCCCGCAGCCTCCGCGGTGAGGGTCACCACGACTGCTGCGGATTTAGGGGGGACGAGTCGCACCTTCGCCTTCCCTTTTCCCTTCTGCTTCTTGCCCTTGCCGGTCGCAGGCGACTGGCTGGCAGAAGCGGCAGTGGCGGCAGCAGCGGGAACGGCCGCCGCCGACTTTTTCCCCTTACCCTTCTTCCTGCGCTTCACCTCCGTCCACTCGTTGGACGGTGTGGTCGCAGGGAGAAGGGCGTCCCCCTCCTGTTGGGGGACCTCCAGAGGGGTGCCCACGGCCTGTGGGGTAGGAGGCACCGGCTCCGCCCGGTCCCGCCTCTTGTCCGCCGCAAGCGGCGGTCGGAGGCGCGTCTCCGGAAGGAGCCGGTCCTCGATCCCCGCCAGGCAGGCTCGCGTGAAGGCCCGCTCCTCCATCACAACCTTGCGGATGACGTCCTCAAGGTTGTGGCTGGAGGGGGGGGCCTCTGCGGCAGGGCTCGTCGCGGCCTGTTGTGGCCGGGCCGTGGCTTCAGCCAGCTTCTGGTGCAGCTGGCTGACCTCCGACTGCAGGCGATCCACCTTCGCCTGCAGTTGCCGCGTTTCGTCGGTGGCCGTTCGCTGAAGCAGTTCAGCGACGACCCCGCGCAGGCTCGCGGCCCGGCACTTGAGGGCCTTCTGAAATGTGCCCTTCAAGTTGGAGGACTTGGAGGCGACCTCTACGATCCCCTCCTCGTCCTCCTCCGCCATCTTCTCCAATTCCGCCAGTGAGCGGTCCGCGTACAGCACGCGGGACGCGCCGTACCCGGACCTCGCTCGGGCGGACTGGGCCCGCTTTTCCTTTGCCGCGACGCGCTCCTCCAGCTCCTCCTGGAGCTGAGCGCGCCGGGCTAGGTCAAGCTTCCGCTGGGCGTCGGCTAGCCCAACGGAATGGGTCACTGGTGCGACCGTCGGCTTCTTCGCCTTCGGCAGCCCCGTCGACGTGGAGGCCGAGGAGCCCCCGGACCCACCGCTCTGGTGGGCTCGCTTTCGCGGCCGGGAGTCCTCGACGTCCGACACAAACAGTGAGTCGTCTGAGTCCAACAGAGACCCAAACGACTCACTCCTCTCTACAGAGCTGGCCGCAGAAGGCGCGCGGCTAGTCTCGGGCGTCTGAGCGCCGGGTTGGCCCTGAAAAGGGCCCTTTTTCTTTAGGAAACGCCCGGAGGCGTCCCGTCGAGGTGTCGACATGATGGTCGCAAACTACTTGTTCGTAGACACAAGGCAGTGAGGTGCTCTACGATGCACAGCGCACTTTAGCCTACCCAGTCTGCCACTCCGTTACGGTGGTCAGAACTGGGCAGTTTCCAGGGGACACGACGAGGACGTATGCGCTGTGGGGGGTCCCCCATCTGACCTAGACCTAGTAACTGTGTAAAACAATATCCCTTGGTAGGACTGGTTGGTAGACTTGGTCTTCTGACTGCCCGTAACGCCTTTCCAAGATCTGCCAAAGGCAGGTAGGAACAACACTCCACGGGCTGACCTCAACAAAGCGCAGCTTACCTTCTATCGACTCGTGAGGCTGTTGTTATAGCGACGAGCCTCGCTTGCTGTAGGTAATGGTGCCATTACGCTCGTTTACAACCGAATGTAACGTATTACCTATAAAGTTGCATAAATGGTAAGCCTCCCAGTAATTTTAGAATAGAATGTATAGCATTCATCCATCACTACACTTGCAGCGAACAAGTTAGCTGACCTATACATTGCTATAAGCTACGCAACGAGCGTAAGAGCGGTCAAGCTCTGAGTTTGGACGCAGGGTGCAAGCGATTATAGCCTTAAGGGTTCACCGGAACTAAGGCCGACTGTACCTATAAAACTACAAATTAACATGTTACTTCTGTTTGCCGATTTCAGTGTCCAGAAACATCCAAAGGTCAATTTGCATCAAGTCCTAATCTATCCGGCATAGGCATCGTCAAGGAAGACTTCACAAAAAGCCGCTTGAAGCGATTTGAAAGCGCTTCAACATCCAATTTGGCGCCCAAATCAACAACTAAAGAAAGCAAGATTACCTCCCGGCTGCGTCGCATATCACCTAATCTTTTCAAAGGAAAGAAAGAATCTCCCAGTATGAATATTGATAAGGTTAAAGCTCAGGATGCAAGAAGTAAACTGAACAGTAAGTTTCCATTTTAAAGTTAGTAGTTTGAAGGGTTAAGACGGCCTTTCGCACTTTTCTGATTGAAAAGGTGTACGCATTATGCTGATCCACCGCTTACTAAGGCCACCGACGACCGCCGTCCGCCAATGCGAATGCTTGTGTTCCTACGTCGCTTCATACTTTGCTCTCTTTTTGTATGAACAAACCGTTCCTTACCGTATTCCTGACCCTAATAAACAGGATACATTTTTACTGTTTGTTAGCGTCTCAGGATAAATTATTCGACGGTTTATCCTGACCATGTTGGAAACGACTTCCTGTCTAACCAGATGGAGTTATTAACCATTATTTTACACGGAGCATCTGCCTTTCAAACAAGCTTACAAAAATATCTACCCACTTCTTAATATTTTTGCAGGTCTATTCAAGCCCAAAATAGTAACACCAGTACGCACCCCTCGATCAAACATGGAAGCAAGCCCCAATCTTAGTTCATCAAGAAAGAAATTTAGCCATATCAAGTCAACTATACCAAGACCTGCTAAAAAAGAATGAAAAAGTCATAATTTTATAATAAATTAAATAAAAATGTTTAATGCAGAACCTAACTAGTAAGTGGGCAATGTTTACAATAAACTATTAAATAAATAAACTATGTTATTTGTTATCATCCTACTTTATACATTGCAACACAATTCAATCAAGCATCAGACTGATCCGAGTTAGTATAAGTTCTTATTAATTTCTCAACCTCTTTTTCTAAAGATTCAGTTTTGTATTCTTTTTTTTTTGTTTTTGTTTTCAAATGCTTCGTTTCTCTGTCCTTTTTATGGGCTTTTTCTTCAGGAATTTTATTTCTCTGTAGATGTATTGTAGCAGGGTAAATTATACTTTCAATCAATTCTTCTTTTGTGGAAAAATCCCCTCTGTTTTGGGCATCACGAATTTTGTTTTTCATCTTTCTAAGTTTTTGATTATGGGCGGCATCTTGACTACTTTCATCATCACTATTCACAGATTTATGTTCAGAAAATTCATTTTTTGCTCTATTATGTATTTCCTTTTCTTGAGTCTTAGTAGTTAACTCTTTTAAAGTGTACTTCTCAGACTTGAGACATTTTCTCCTATCCTTTTTCGCTAATTTGAGACAAATTGTTGCCTTTGGGTATCCTATGAATTGCTGATAGCAACCTCCTTTTTCCAATGACACAAAAGGTTTGAAAAATCTTCGAGGGTGTATGTCTTCCGGTGTCTCATTTAATAGAACATAAGCCTTCTTCAGGAATGTTTTCTTGTCAATAGGGTTCTGCATATGGAAGAAATTTTCTAGTTGTTCATGAGATTTGAGCCTTTTCAATGCATTTCTTTGCACAATGTTGTATGATACTACTGCCATAAGAATGAAAGCTGGCTCATTACTGAGTACATGATCCCACAGTATAAGCCACTCGGAGCATGTTAGTACCTCACTAAAAGCCGTTTCTAGTATTTTCAGGGCATATGTTTGACTTGTGATACCAACCTCACAGAAATGATTAAGGAGTGGCTGATCATGTTCTGCCAGAATGTTTTCAACGATGGCCAGCGCACTTATCGGTGGGAATGGTGCATATTCAAACCATAACTGACAATAATTACATAAAACACTGGCCACAGTTTCATACAGCAAAAGAGGATCTTTTTGAAGTACTTTCACAAATGGAAATACAAAACCAGGCAGGAACTTCATCACACCAAATAGTGGACACCAGTGAGAAAGACAGGAGAGCAGACGTTTGAGGCTTTTCAGTGTCATAGCACTGTGGATAGTAAACTGTTTCTCTATATCTTTGTAAGCAGGATGAATGCCTTTATCAATGAGAGAAGCGTATGCAGCCTTATTCCATGGAGTATTTAACAGTGACCTCCATATGATTGAGCGAAACTTGTCAGGATATTCACCATATTGCATCAAGATTCTCCTTAACCTAGCACTATCCATACAAATACGCATCTTTTGTTCAATTTGGGATTTTGAATGCAATTGTTCCTGCGGTGGAACTTTAAATGCTGAGGTACCTGGGATCTCCTTCCTCATAGTTTCTACTACACAGTTTTGGCAGTTCTGAACCGAGTCCATTACATATGAACAATTGTAGATATTGACTTCACCAAGTTGTAATATACAAAGGAAATATTTTCCTGTAGGACTGACAACAAACCTCCGAATACCAGATGATTCCGGATGTACAATGTGTACTATGTTTAATGATTCTAGGTCTAAGAAATAAAGAATACAATCACTACTCAATATAGCAAGGATTTTGTTTGCCCCACCGTCAAATAACTGTGGAATAAATGCTATTTGATGGGCACCAGGTATGTTGTATTTAGACATGTTTATTGACTTAAGAGCCTTCCAAGTATCCATACTGAACAGTATTAATGTGTGTGCGAGGCCAGCCATGGCCATAGCACGACCATTCATGGTGAAAGCAATACTTTTCATATGCTTCAATTCACTTGGTATAATCTGCTTCACTGATTTCATGCTCTCATGTTTCCAAATTTGTACTGTGTCGTTTTGAAAACATGCCACCAAGTAGTCCCCGGCAGGAGAAAACATTATTTGTTGGATTTGAGCACCCAAGTATGTATTCAACGTGAAATATTTGGTATAGTTCCGTAGCTCCCACAATATAGCTTCTACTGGACTTGCTGTCAGAAGGTTGTTTGTTTTTACATGGTTAGAGAAGGATATGTGCCTTACTGGTGCTGTGTGCCCCGTCAGTGTGAGAGAGACTCGTCCAGTTTCGATGTCCAGGAAGTTCATCTCGTACTTCTTCGCCATGGCCACGATCAGCGTGTCCTGTCTGTTTGGCACGAATTGTAAGGCTGTGCACTGCCCCAGTCCGGGTAATTTCCAGAATTTTAGGTCGGAAAAGTCCAGAATAAAAATATTACCGGCGTTGTCGGCACAGGCGAGTTTGTCATGGGTGTCGTCGAATACACCGGTGGAGAATCGTATTCTGCGACATTCGCCATTTGATCCGTGAACCGTATGATGCAGCTGTAGTATAACACCGTCCTTCGGCTTAGATTTTAACTTTATATCAAATTTTTCTACAGCTTCTCGCTCACTTCGCTTCTCTTGTTCCATTTAAGACCGTATCAATATTTTTGTATGAATCGAAAAACATGATATTGTTAGATTGTTGACATATTTTCTTGGATTTATCGGAAAAATTATTTAAAATTTGGCGGAATCGAGCAATCAAAACAAAAACACAGAGATTGTTACAAATTCTCGATGACAGGTAGTACGTCAGCCATCACAAATAATTAATGAATGAACCTAAGGAATGAACCTGAATGAACTATGAAGCAGTGCTGCCAATAAAAAATTCTCGATTCCCCGCGTGAGTGTTGTCAATTCCCCGAAATTCCCCGCTTGTTTTTGATTTATTCCCCACAAATTCTGTGAATTGATATTTTCGGATTATAAACAGTTTTATTCAAAATTTGTTTGATATAGATAGGTACTTAAGTACTACAAAAAGTTTTATAAAATACAAAAAACATAAATAACAAAATTGGGTCACAGATGTGTGGCCTTCATTTTAGTTGGAATAGTAGGATATTATTTTTGCCCTATTTTCGCAGTAATCATATTTCACTTTAGCTATACAGCTGCACGTTTTAACCACTTTTCCATAATTTTATTGAAATATAAAAACCGAATGCACCAATTTAAAAAATCAATAATGTAGAAATGGATGCGTTCAGAAATACAAAATCGTAATCAAATGACAGTTGACTGTTGAGCAGGCATTTGAGTTGTGTTGCCATTCAAAATGTTGTTAGTAGTGTCGAGCTGTATCTGCCAAGTCCGAACGTGATTTTTAGATATTACCCAACATAAAATAGTTTTAGCCAAATCGGTCTGGATTCCCCGAAATTCCCCGATTTATGTCATTCCCCGGGCTTTACCCGCGCCAACCCTCTATTCCCCGCAAATCGGGGATTTTCTCCGCGATTGGCAGCACTGCTATGAAGTCACAGTCTCACTCACACAGAGCACTTGAGAGCATGTGATGAAGTGGCTAGAATTCCTCAGGTAACACTGGACTGCAAATGTTGAATCGATTTTTAGCTTCTAATTTTTGTCCTTAAAAACATATTTAGTTCACCGTTTTAATATTGTCCACAATTTGATGGTCTTTCATAGACCGCGATAGAGCCATATTATGATGTACAGCTTGGCAAAAAAGAGTCTGACGCGGTGACAGTTGAAACTAAAAGTGGATGATTGTGGCAACATTGATTTATTTGTCTAGTGCTAGTACATCATGTGTCAAAAGTGCGTATATCCTCGTCGTTTTTCATAGATTTAACAAAATTATTAAGTTTCGTTGCAAAATTAACGATTAAAAGTTAATATAACCATTCGTAGTTGTATCAGAGCAGTGATTTACCTCGTCTTTTTGAGGTGTTTGGCCAAATCTGAAGCAGGACAAGTTTTGTCCGATATCGGGAATGTTTATCGAAGAACTGCCGCTAGGACAGGTATTTATCTACCCTAATCAAATCATTGTACATTAAATAAGTTTTTCTAAATGTATTCAATGCGTAGTTTTGTTGATATACAGATTTAAGTAGCTATTTGTCTTGTTTACAGAAATTGAAATTTAAGGTTATGTTTAGTAGTTTAAAGAGCCTCGTATACACATATTTGATACTTGAAGATAAAGAATAGGGAATTAATAATAAAGTAGGTACCGTATCTTTTTGTTTTAGGTAAATCTGTCAACACAGTAAGAAACATGTTTAAGGAAGGTAAAAATAAGATATTTTTAAACACCGAGAAAACTTCAAAGGTCGCATGAAGAAAGTTACCACCTTATCACTGTGACGTGAATCTACTTGAATTAATATGGGGCATTGCAAAACATTAAATTGCTTCAATAAATGTTGGATCCAATGATATAAAGGTATGTAGCCTAGTTTATACATAATATTTAAATTTGCTATGTTAGAACCATTGTTTATGATTATTTTTTGTTTTTAAAGGTGGCTGCTGAACAAGCATTTGCAAACATTACTAAGATTGGAAAAAATCATGCAAGGATATTGTAATGCAAATAGAAAAATAATATCATGACAGTAATAAATCTCACTGATGACAGTAGCAGTGATTTATCAGAATTAGAAAATAGTAGTGTTTCAGAAGTTGCAGGAAGCTCTAGCCAACATTTGAGCTTTTCCGGGATCCGAATATTTGATGGTAGTGTGTTTGATTCGTCTGATTAAATTTTTGGTATTAAAATAAAACTAAAAAAAAACGTGTTCTTTCATTATCTTATCCCTGTAAACAAACTATTGTCGTTAATTCCTAACAATCTTACGGTTAGACTGCTCTCGAGGGCATGATTATTATCTGTCTGTGTATACCTAATGCATCACTTTCTTGCAAGGCTTCAGTGCCCACTATAACATACATAGGTATATTAACTCACGCCTCTTTCCCACGCTGGTAGGCAGAAACTAGAGATCGCATACGAAGCAAAAGAACTATGTAAGAATCGTAGCATATGCATATGCATTCTTACATACTTCTTATGCTTCCTATACATTTCTACATGTTGTTATGTATAACAACATGTAAAAATGTGTACATTTGCCCACTATTAATAGTGTTAATACTGGACATTGAAGCCTTCCATGGTGTTTGCGTAGCATCCGACAGACAGAACCACCCACTTAGCTTTGGGAAAAAATAACAAGTATCAAACCTGTTAAGTCGTACTATTCAGGGTGGCCACATGCGCGATACTAGCGACCTCATTTATTCCACACTCTTTTTTGCCAAGCTGTATGTACAATCTTTATATCTTCCCACAAAAGCCATGTATTTTGGAAGAGTATAATGTTGATTTAGGCGTCGAGACGTCATTTTTATAAAACAAGGTGGTATTTAAGTAACTAAGCTACCCTAGCTTAATGATGAAACATCTAAATATTCATATTTATATCTTTGTTTGCATTTCGATCCATTATTTATTTAAGTCGAACACCTCAGACCAATAAAAAAGTAAGGTCTGAGTCGAACACATAATTATTGGAACGAAGTTCCTTTTAATTTACAATTTTTGTACATACCTATAAAATAACAGCACCAAAACTAAAATAAGATAGTAAATAATCACGGAAAATAAAATAATAAATATGCCAGGTATGGGCATTCAGGCTTATTTGTATAAAAAATAAATGTCTAGTGTATTTTTGGTGGTTTGAAGAACCAGAAGGACTAGCGCAGCGCCGCAGGGCCGCCGCGCGCCGCCTTGCCCGCGCCACTTAGAGGGTTTGGGAAAAAGAAGTTGGCAACCTTGCTACATTTATGCTAGGGACTTTGCTTTATTGAACATGACGTGGCCTATAGTCCTACACTGTATTATACGTTATACATAGCTAGTAAGGTATATAACACGAATGACTAACATAAAGTTTGTTGCGTCATTTCATTCGAAGTCAATGGTGTTCCGTGCTTTGTAAGTGCGGGACGTGCTAGTTAATCTGTAAAAAACTTGTGTATTTAATTATCTTTTGAGTGGCAATCAAAACAGTGTACTATCTGTGGTAGCAAAAGGAACTATCAAGGTAAGATAACACTTTCGTGTCAGTATAATTGGTTTTGTTTAACTTTTCTGATAAAACCGCGTTGTGTTTATGTTTTTATCAGCTGTTGAGATAATTATAGCTTTATCTTGGCGGCAGACATTTGGACCTCCATGTCTATGGACCCCCATGGACTAATTTGTGACTATCTACCGTAGCTTTGCCAATTTAAGTTACAGTACTTAGTTTAGGGTGACGCTCTTTGTTAAAAATGTAACTAAGAGTTAAAAAAAATATGAGCATTTTATTTCTCGGTTTTGTTTTCCCGCCTGCATATATAATTATTTTATGTTCTCGTACCTACTTTATACATAAATACATAAATTCACGCTTTTTCTCATGGGGTACCCAGAAACTACAAACAGCCAACTGCTTCGATTCTTCAATTCTGCTTCCGTACTTAATTTATGGCATGTGAGTGAATCAGTTGCATTTTGGCCATTGTAACAGAAAAATGTTAAAAAAACTGTATTCCAAATTCAAATTGAATTGCGTGAAGTGGGTAATCAAAATAATTTTTAGAACCGCCTCGTTGGTTCACTGAGCGTCCTGGGTGCGATTCCCGGGCCGGAAGGCGAGTGAGTGGGTTTTTCCATGTAGAATTACTCGCTAGTGATCGGTGATCATGATAAATACACATCTCTAAGTCTAATATAGATGCAGCTGAATACAAGAGTTTGCGTAACTGCTGGTCAAAACCGTAGCCAGAGCCGAATCCCCAATTTGTCGTAGTCTAAAGGTGCTAAATGCCCTTCTTGCTGCCAACCCTGATTGTGATGTGTTTGCGGATGAATGGATTAAAATCATGCGCGTAAGCCTGGTGTTCAGTAAGAGTAAGTTTGCCAGGGAGTCTACTGTTCCATTTGAGTTTTAAGATTTTCATTTTTGAATTAGTTATCATAATTGTAACTGCAATTGTCTCTATGTTACTTGTGTAATTGGTGTTGTACCGTTTTAAGTAAGTAACTATACATCTTACTAATAAATATTATAAACGTGAGGGTTTGTTTGGATGGATTGATGTTTGTTACTCGTTCACGCAAAAACTACTGAACGGATTTAGATAAAATTTAGTACACAGATAGATTAAAACCTAGATTAACACATAGGATAGTTTTTATCTCGATTATATCATCCCGTTGGATGTTTTTAGAGTTGTAGCAGGCGCAGCCGCTGGCAACAGCTAATAGATTTATAAATGGATAAATAAATAAAGTGTTTTACATTTAACGTCTGCCTACTGACCTCCACATAATTCAGTGACTGCGTAACACGATATCCCTTACTTAGTTAGACTGGGTGGCAGACTTTCGGAATTCTCAGTTCTGACTTCTTACTCGTAACGACTGTAATAAATTTACAAATTACAGCCAGGACGGCTTAATACTATACTTTCCGTGGCATGAGTGGTCTTGATGGATCGACCTGGGGCTCGAGTCTGCTATTGCAATCGTGTCTCAATGACCGGTCATTGATCGAATATTTGACAACTTTGACAGTTTTTGTATGGGAAATGTGTCATTAGTTTGACGTAATACGTCAAAAATCGATCATTGACCGGTCATTGAGACACGATTGTAATAGCAGACTCGACCCCCTGAGCTAGCATAATTATATTAACCTTTAATCGATCTGTGCGGCAGCGGCTGTTATTATTTTGCCACTAGCCCCCTCTCCCGAGTTTATAATTGTAATAGATACCTAGGTACAATTGTAGGCCGGTAGAGTTTGTTCCTAGTAAATCTAGGAAAAAATACATTTTCGTACTTACAGTAGGTATAAAAGATAGGTAGTAGGATAGCGGATTGAAAACCACAATAATACTTTACTATACTTACTCCATTTACTATAGAAATAGAACAAAAGTTTCTGCATTCGAGCCAAGGGGCTCGTAGAAGCAGGTATGCAGAAACTTTTATTTTAAAGATAGGTTAAAACAGTTTTTATTCAAATTGTTTTATTTCAAAATAAGAAGAAAAAAAATGAAACGATGAACGTGTCCATGATTGTTCCTCCCTGCTTCTTTGAGGATTTTGTCATTGACACTACAATATTTAACTAAAATGAAAAATATAACTAGGTAAATGAAATCCACATCATTTCATAAAATAGATTGTTGAAATGGTTACAATTATGTGTGACATCTGCAGTAAAAATATATTACGGCGTCTATCGTAATATTGTAACATGCTTAATTGTACTTTCGTTACAAAGTGTGCACTATAAATAACCTTTTTAACCCCCGACGCTAAAAGAGGGGTCTTATAAGTTTTTTAACTTCTGTTTAATGCTATTGTAAATGGAGTATAGAATTTTAATAAAATAGTAAAATAATTATTCATCAAAAATGGAACGAAGTCACGAGTATACTATGGTTAGTTATATTATTTATTATGTATAAAAATCCTGGCTTGCTTTCTATGAGAGAGAGAGAGAGAGAGAGACAGACAGACAGAGAAACATAAGTTTATGTCATAGAAGTTACAACTCCCGGTCTTAATCCTCTCTCTCTCTCCCTCTCTCCCCCTCATTCATCCGTGTCCACGATATTTTTTTTCACCGTGTGAAGAGAAACGTTACAACTTTTCTCTCACTCTAACTCTTACTCAACAACTACAGCAAAAAATGTCGTTACAACTTTTCGTAAGAATTTTTTCCGTGTAGCCCCCTTTCGTAACGCGCGATAAAGAACTTCGTTACAAAAACATTGTAGTAAGTAGGTAATTATATGATGACAATATTCACAGAATTAAGAAAAGTTGCATTACAATCTTGGTCTCAATCTGTCAAAAATATGTCAAATTTCCCTCCATATTTGGCATTTTTACATTGGGTGTGACTTTGTGAGTCATTTTTAGCGTTTATGTATCGGGATTTTTGGCCTCCTGTTAAGTCCTATTTTTTAACCGACTTCAAAAAAGGAGGAGGTTCTCAATTCGACGGTATGTTTTTTTTTTTTTTTTTTTTTTTTTTTTTTTTTTTTTTTTTTTTTTTTTTTTGTGTGTTTGTTACGCGATTTCTTCCCCATTTGTGGACCGATTTTCAAAATTCTTTTTTTATTTGAAAGAGTATACTCCCGAGGTGGTCCCATTTTAATTTGGTGAAGATCTGGTGCTGATCTTCGGAGATATACAATGGAACTCTTCAAAAATAGACGGCAAATCTGTCGTGATTGCTGGAATCGCTTGGATATTTATTGTTTATACAACGTCATGACGTATCATCACGCCAGTATGCTTTGAGGGGTACGCAGATGTGTACAATATACCTAGATTTCGACAGTTAGGTATGTTAAGTTTCATTTATAAGGGATAAGTGGATAACCCTATTACCATGACATGTATTGTTAACAAATAACAATATAAAAATAAATCCATGGCAAATGTTTGTATGGGAACAACTAAAAATGGTAAAATAAAAATCTTTTTTGCAAAAAATAAAACCGACTTAAAAAAACACTAACCAGTGTAAAATAACTCTAAATTCGGAAGTCGGTGGCCCATCATGAATAAGACAAAACCACCAAAGCCACAGACTTCCTAATTTAGAGTTATTTTACACTGGTTAGTGTTTTTTTAAGTCGGTTTTTTAAGAACTTAGCTTTGAGTTCATTTCAACTAGTAACACCCAGCCACCCTAGAAAAAGGTTTTACATAGACAGACAGACGTACCGTGACGATTCCGTCTATTCCTTTTGAGGTATGGATCCCTAGAAAAATATGAAACGGCCATTCATTACCATGCTAGCTCATTCATCCGTGTCCACGATATTTCTTTTCACCGTGTGAGGAGAAAATCTAGAATTAGTAGAATTACCTTTTATCATTAAGTGCTTACTTTTCTGATTAATTAACTATTCTAGATGCAGTTAGCATAATATACAATATTGGGACGAACATTCTGTTCAAAATGTTCTAAAAAAACAGGGAATATTTCAAAATGTGGTCAGTACCTACACGAAAATTTACTGTCATTCTGACAAAGACTTTATCCCAAGAGTATAATTGACTTTATCCGATTGAGATAAAGTTTAATTTTCTTATTCTAATCGTCTCAATATTTTTGAGGCAGATTGTACCTACTGCGACGATTGTACCTACTGCGACGATTGTACCTACTGCGACGATTGTAGGTAAGCCAAAAAGAACCTTATGGCATAAGTAGGTACCTACAGGCTGGGAGAATGTTATAGTTCTGTCTGATTTTAACACTCAATCGATTTTCAAATGGTTTAAATATACTTAGAACGTGCCCGTTATTTAGGGCGAGGAAGGTTTGTAGCAAAGCCGTAGTACCTACTAAAGAATATAAAGAATATGAACTTAATCCCCATCTCCTTTTTTAATATTATGTTAGGGGCGAAATAATATATACCTACATATAGGAATACCGTTACCGTTTACCGTTTCAGATACACCAAGATGAAGTTCACTGCGTTGCGGAGGTACATCATGGACGAGAACCTGTCATCACCCCACTTTCTAAGAGATTGCAAACTCGTCATAGATGGAGACAGCTTCTTCAGGAATACATACAGAAAGAGCGGGTGCCCGTTCGTTCTAGGACCAGACTGCGATCGGTACGCAAGTTACATCAGTAACACACTTAGTTTGTTCGTCGAAAACAATGTCGAATGCTACGTCATCTTCAGTGGTACGACTAAACACGATATTGACAAAAGAAAAGAAATTCATCAGCGCATCATTGACCACAGAAACGATAAGGCAATAGACATGGTGGGATACTTCCAACCACTTCTCGTTAACGACGTCCAAAAACAAGTTTTAGAACGATTAAATATAAAGTATTTCGTATGCGAATATAATTCTCTAGAAGTCATTGTGGGAGTCGCTAGAAAATTAAAGTGTCCAGTTCTAACAAGTAAAGTGGAGTACAGTTGTTTTGGAGTGTCATGCATAACTCCAGATTCCGTAGAAAATATTGTTACGAAAATAAAATGCACGGTCTACGAGCATGAGAAGGTGAAATCTGTAATTGGTGTTTACAGTAAAATGCCGATATTGCTGGCTTTAGTCAACGAGAGTGGCGAATACTTAGAAAATTTAGTTGAAATAATAGAGAACAGAGACAGCTATGTTCTATGGCCCATAATACAGTATGTCAAACGTCAGAAAGAAGCAACAGTAGTCAGTACAGTGTCAAGAAGTATAGACGATGAAGATCAAAATACAGTTTTTAAAGAAGTCTACGAGACAATTCAGACAATATACTCATACCCTTCATGCAATCTTGCTGTGAAATATTTCCAGAGAGACAAAGCACATTGTTTATTTAAAGGTGATAAAAAATGGTTTCCAAAAGGTGTCTCTGATAGTAGAATAGCGGTTCCGTACATCAACCTTAAGAAGAAAGGACCAGTGCTGCCACCTTAGCGCTTTCGGAGTTAGATCTAGCGCTTTTTTGGAACACTTAGCGCTGAAATTTCAATTTTAACTCCTAGCGGAAAATCTAGCGCTTTTTTGACAGACCTGGCACAGACACAATAAACGCAAATTTACATAAACGATTGGGATTATCTTACAAAAAGGCTACATGTCGGGACGGCTACCGTCGGGAAAATCGTTGTTACAACTACGATTTTCCCGAAAATGTTCTAACACACGTCACGTCAAACCAAAAATATAAATGGAAATTACAAAACCCTCAAAAACCGCAACCTGGACCTACAAAAATTCAGTCTACAGAACCTGCTCAGACAGCGAAAGCGATTAGGCTCTTTATTAATTTAGATTTAAAATTTTTTGGTAGGTATTACTTGTGTGTGTGTGTTTTTTTTATGCAATCTAGCGGAATCTAGCGCCTTTTTCAAGCACTTTTAGCGCTTACTGGCTTCAGAGAGGTGGCAGCACTGGAAAGGACTAATAAATGGATCTTTGATAATGAATGACATTAAGCGACCCGATGCCTTACTAGCAGCTATTGACATAATCGTATACAGCAACTGTCTTTTAAAAAACACTCAAGATTCAACGATAACTTTTATCGGCAGGGTAGGTAAAAATACTTCAGTAAGGAAAATAATTAATCATTGGGACACAGAAATATCGAATAGGGTCATATTCACGAAACACGGTGAATCTGCAGCTTTCCAACAGTTTCTTAAGGCAGTTTTACCAGGATATGATTATGAGGAGTCACTTGAGAAAGTGCCTGAGGAGTGTTGGTTACTTATTATAACTCTAGTGTATTACGTTTTAAAGAAAAATGAGAATTTCATCAAAGGCGCTTATTGCGTTCTTCTATCGTATTTAATGCTGGGTCCGGTAGCTAAAGCAGTCAATAATTTAAAAAAGAATGAACAGAGCTTGACATTATCAAAAACTGAAAAGGACACAGTGTCTTTTCATAGCAGTTTACAGTTCTTGTTCGATAAAGTTGATATAAAGACAAGCTATAATGCTAAAGTTGTTCACGATTTGTCCGAATTTCAGCATTGTCTTCAGCATATGAATTATTTAAATAAATTGTGTGGTGAACAGGTTCCTTGCACTGTATATAACGATACTTATAATGCTACATTCATTTATAACACATATTTGTTGATGGATGACAAAACGAAATTGATGGAGTATTTAGAAACAAGGTTTAAGTTGTCAAGATTTTTGGAAAAATATAAAACTATTGTTAATGGTTTTGAAAATAGTCTGTCAACAACAGAAGCATTCGCAAAAAAAATAAATTCAGGTAAAATTAATAATGCAGATTGCAGTCAATCAGTTGTCAACAATATTGTCCGAAGTACACAGACCAGCGCATAAAGCTGCCCCAATGTGTCATTTTTACACACTTTATTACAAACACAATAAGGTTCGGGTACAATTGGAAAAAAATTGGGGTAGCTTGATGTGCTAGCTAGAAGTTATAGATTTTGTACTCGATTTTAGACAATTTGGGAAAAAAAGGTTGTCAAAAAATTACATAATAGGTTACCATGTAGGTAGCCTATTATGTAATTTTTTGACAACAGCAGAGTGTTGCTCTAAGCATGTGCTTAGAGCAACACTCTGCTGTTGCTCTAAGCCTACATGATATTCAACATTATTCCAAATTATTTCATCGTTAGTCGCATAGTGAATAATTTATCTGGCTTTCATTTCGGACAAGATTTAAGCAAGAGCGATGGTTTGGGAAATGTCTCTTGTTCCTTCAAATTAACGGTTCCATTTACTATAACAGTTGATTGACATCAGGATGTTTTCCACAACATAATTTATTATTTTAAGTAAAAGGCTTGCTACAATTTTATTAATAGAACCTGTCCTATTTAAATATATTATTTAAAAAGTTGTAGTAATTTAGTAATGTTATCCAACTAATATTATTAATGTTAAAGTTTGTGTGCATGTCGTGGAATTAAATAAAACATTTCAGTCAATCAGTAAGTACAGTAGGTACACAGGTTATCTATATCTATACTAATATTATAAAGAGGTAAAATTTGTAAGTTTGTAAATTTGTATGTAGGGGGTAATCTCTGGAACTCATTATCCAATTCTAAAACTTTTTTAACTGGCAGAAAGCTACATTATTCCTGAGTGCTATAGGCTATAAATTGTTTCTATAACATGTAAATTAACCGAGCTATCACAACTTTTGTCTAGCAAGTCGGAAAAAAATACCTCATAAAACAGAATTATTTGCGTGCGCTGCCTAAACAGTTGCTTAAAATTAAAAATAATGTATGGCTATCTGGTTCGTCTTATTTATTTCTACAAAAAAGTCCGCGATGCCATATCTCTATCTTTTATATTTTATCTTTTATACTTCTTTTATTGCATTAAAAAAACTTTTTTTCGGCATACTTACGTTTGGTTGATTATTTGAGCAACAAAATATTAATTCTTATGACAATAAATTATTTCAGTATCACAAGAACATCATACAGATAAGATTTGCCATTTACAGTATATCAATTGGTCAAACAGTTTCGGAGATAATATAAAATTACTAAAACGCAAAATGCAGCATAACTTTCATTGTGCAGACGTTTTACCTATTTGCCCATAGATGGCGTTCTGCAATTTCGTCATTTTTCTGAATCGCGGTGTTAAGACTTTCCGTGGATTGATGACCCTCTCGAATTATTATGCCCACGTTGTTGTTAGTTGGAGTTCTAAATATTACATGTCAGTTACTTATTGGTTTCGGTTGTTTCGTTCGTATGGTTGTGGTTGTTGATACTGTTGATAGATAGGTACCTCATAATCGAAAATATCGTAATTTCGTTGTACGTTTGTTTCGTATGGTCGTCTTCGTAGTTTCGTACTTCGCTCTATCGCAATAATCGATACGAGTTATTCGATATTATGATTGTTTTGTTTTGTAAAGGCAGGCGGTGTTCGAGTCGCTCTCCCTTTGTTCATAATCGTTTTCAAGTCTGTGCGTAGTTTGTTGAGAGCATTAAATCTCTCGAGAAATAGAGAATATATTTCGCAACCACGCACTAGAGAATCTAGCTCCGAGCGCTCACAGCGCCTCGCTGGCCAAAATGTGAGGACGTCGCGGGCCCGTGCTCGAGAAACTAGCGCTGAACGTGCGCACCGTCTATCTGAGTTAAGGAAGCATGTTTCAGAGACAAGGGATAGAGAGACTAGCGCTGAGCGCTCGCAGCGGCTTGGTAGGCAAAATGTCATAACATCGCAGGCCCGTGCTCGGGAATCTAGCGCTGAACGTGCGCCTGCGCAGCGTCTATCTCATTTAAGGCAGCATGTCTCTGAAACAAGGGATAGGGAGACTAGCACTGAGCGCTCGCAGCGACTCGCTAGGCAAAATGCCATAACATTTGGTAATCTTTGAAGTTACTGATCTGATTCCAAAACATATTTTACTAATAAAATTAAATACAGTAAAATCAATCGAGTGTAATCTTATGTTAAAATAAGAAATTTTCCGCGGACGAAGTCGCGGGCAGAAGCTAGTAATTTATAAAGAAACATACACAGACAAAGTAGCGGGCAGCTTAGTAGCTACAATTTCATTATAAACTAGTGTTTATACTTAATCAAATTTCAGTAGGTTCCAGGCACCTGACATCAATGATATTATAAGTAAAAAGGTGTAGATAGGTTATACGCGCTCAGCAAGTGACACGTTAAAATGTGGCTAACTAGCCACACTTCACCTCAGTCAGTGTGGCGTCGCGCCCCAACGGACGCGTGTGTGCGTTAGTGTACCGTTTTTGAAGATCGAATGTTGTTTAAGTAACCTATCTAAACCTTTTTACTTAAACTTAATATCATTGCCTGGCATGGTGTTTTCATACATTATGTACCTATATAATATATTATATTATTGACTAGCTGACCCGGCAGACTTCGTACTGCCTAATTAAATTGCAATAAATTCCTGTCAAAATGATTTGTAATGTGAAATTTTTTTGTTCCTACATATTTTATAGTCGGGGCAAAAAAATCTCCTGAACAGAACCGTCACCCTGGTGATAGGGCGTTGTGAATAAGAAATATAATTAAATAAAACATATGTATAAGCATTTAAAAATAAGTAATCCCTTTATTGTTAATCATGTGAATCATAATTATTAACAAAAATCAGTTTTATTTTCATTGTAGTGCTTTGTGATATACGATGTTTTTTGTTTGATTATCTGGCGCATATAGACAAACTAATCTGATGGTTTTCCAACATGGGAACAGGCAACATACAATTGACCATGTGAGAAACATGGGTTTTCCAGGTTAATACCACAAACACTTAATGATTGCCCCTGGGACTTGTTTATGGTCATAGCAAAAGCAAGCCGAACTGGAAATTGTAGTCGTTTAGAGTCAAACGGCACATCATTCGGAATAATTGAGATGTGCGGTATGAGAACGTCTTCTCCTTTATACTTTCCTTTCAGTATAGTTGCTTCTATCACGTTGTTTAGTAATTTTTTTATCGCTAACCGTGTGCCGTTGCAAAGACGCGGTTGGTTGATATTTCGCAACATTATAACTACCGATCCAACGTTTAATTGAAGATTGAGGTGGCAATCCTGGCAAATCCAGCGAGTTTAAAAATTCTGGTGGATAGTTCACTACATCATCTTGGTTAGTAGCCGAATCAACTGATTCATATATCCTCGACTCGCCTGTAATTTGTTCTTGCATTTTTAAATTTAATTCATTTACATCTATGTTTTTTGCAGCCAATATAGCTCGTTCGCTCAACCAATCATGGTTCCTGTAATTTTGAGAAACATCTGGAAACACCTTCTGGATAAGTTCATCTTTTGATCGAGTTAACTGACAAAAACTTCGAGAAATGTTAATGCAGCCAGTCAACATGTCTATAGGAAATTTGCCACTACCAATGTCAATGAGTTGTTTAGAGAATATGTTTCCAGATTGGTCATTTTGCAATTTGACATGCATATTCTTGCTTAACTGAACTACTTTGACATGTTTCCACAATTGGAGGACTTCAGACATGCATTGAGTTCATCAGCTGGCAATGTTTGACGAAAATCTCTTTAGGGGTTTTCCGGCAACTATTCGAATTTTTCTCGCCGTAAAAACCATCTTTGAACTTCAACGAACAATAGAAAAAAGAATTGGCCAAATTTGTCCAGGCGTTGTTGAGTTACGCGCTTACCAACACATTTTGCGATTATTTTTTATTGATTAATAATTAATTATATTCAATAATATTAGTTATTAATAAATAAATAATAAAGTTACTCAAGAATATATTTGATATGAGAGTTACACCGAGATAGTAAAAATGTTTAACTACTACGCTTGAAGCATAAACACTAATAAATAATAGCCGAAAACTGTAGAGGTAACATCCCTACTTCGTGCTGTTTACAGGGTAAGAAGTGACACCGGTAGACACATGGAGGGGATAACTTACCAAGTGATAATAATTGATGTTATCGAGCGGTATAGAAAATGATAAAATTATGAAAATGACTATTAAAAAGCAAGGGTTGGTGATAAAAAAGTGTCAATTTAGAGTTGTATGTATTTTTTGATGCCACTTAATAAAAAATATCAAAAAAATAAAATAAATAAATTTTTGGTGAACACCCCTTATCACTTAGAGGTTAGAAAAATAGATAGTGGCCGATTCTCAGGCTTACTGAATATGCATAAAAAATTTCATGAGAATCGGTCAAGCCGTTTCGGAGGAGTATGGGAACGAACATTGTGACACGAAAATTTTATATATTAGAAAGAACATTATTAAAATTATTTATATTACCTACTAGCTTTTGCCCGCGGCTTCGCCCGCGTGGATGTCGAACTTCCGTCCCCTATGTTTTCCCTTTAAGGGTTGAATTTTCAAAAATCGTTTTTTATGGAAGACTTACCTACTCTTCACTAAGAACACCCCTTCAAGTTTCATGTCTCTAATACCAGCGGTTGGGGCTGTGCGTTGATATATAAACGTAATAATTTTAGCATAATACTTCCGGATAGACTATTTTCAAAGTTGATCCTTCCGATATGTATGCATAAAGATTTCTGGAACTACTGACCCGGGAAAGAGCGCCGTACAACTGACCATGTGTAAAACAACTGATACTAAGATCAACCTGCCCAGGCGTATTGATTACCTACAACCGTACCAAGTTTAGTTAAAATCCCTATAATAGTTTTTGAACTGTGCGTGCACATACAGACAGAAAGACAACACATTCACTAATTGCATTTTTGGCATCAGTATCGATCACCAATCATCCTCCAGTATTAATTTTGAATAGATATTCAATGTGCATAATTATCTTCGTAGTGTGTGATAGTCCATTGAATTGTATGGCGAGCGATATTGTATCTTAAGATTAAATATTATAATATCTTAGCCGTGTGCAGCGCCCTTTGGTGAACTCCACTGCGGGTGACGTAACCTACGACAAACTAATTATTTGCGGTTGGTACAGTAGTCGGGTCTAGGGATCGAACCGCAAAATTAAGTTTGTTTTTTATTGTATATACTTTTCCAGGATAAAAAGTACCCAGTGTGGTGCCCAGGATATCAAAGAATAAGTATACCAAGTTTCATCGTAATCGAACCGGTAGTTTTTGCGTGATACCTGAACATACAGACAGACAGACAGACAGACAGACAGACAGACAAAAATTTTTTTAATCATATTTTTGGGTTCGGTGTCAGTCTAGTAACACCCCCTGCTATTTATTTTTTTGATATTTTCAATGTACAGAAATTTTACTTCTACAGATTTATTATAAGTATAGAATAGATAAAACATTATCCTCTATTCAATGTCATCACTAATTAAAACCGCATCTAGACGTATATTCATTAGAATTTTAATTAAATATTTTATGTGAAATATATGGTAGGTAGGTACTATAAGTATTCGTTTTTAATTTATGTAAATGTAAATGCAGATCTAAACCATCTAAGTCTTAGAATAATATGCGTCATTGTTCTAAGATCTAAGTAATGTTTCTCAGTAAGAATCTTTCAACTACTTATTTATTACAAAATAATATATAAGCGTTTTCACAATACAAATTAATTAAGTAATTCATTGTCTGTAGGTATCTCAGTTTTATGTGAATTTTCGTTTTTCTTTTGCATCGTGCAACGTCTTGTTTATATGCTGATTATGATTAAGAATAAAATAAATTGAGACAATCTTTGTGTCTATTTATTTCATACGATTCTTATTCCCATAATAAATAAATAACATCATGTTACTGTCCAAAGTCTGCTTCCCAAGTTCCCATACTGGAGTGCGATTCACTAAGGCAAAACATCTTTACAACCAAGAAATCATCGTTGAAACATCCGATGTAAGCATATCGGTATTCTTTAGTTAAAACTAAGCGATCATAGCGCCTCAACGATGTCGACGGCGCGACATGGAACTAAAATTTGGTTTCGAATGTATGAAAAACGGTATTCAGAAACACAAAACATCCTCGCCTTCGACGACAACGGTGCCTTCGCCTTCGATTTTAACTGTCAAACCGTAAAGCTTGTAAATTGTAGATGTTTCCTTGGTTGTAGATGATTAAAATGTAAGTAAAACAAGTTATTTTTTAAATTAAAATACTTAATATTGTTTTGTTTAACGTAACTTTGATTCCTGAAACTTTTATGCCTATTTGTAATGTTTTAGATGGCAGTTCGTCTTTCCTGTATGTTTTTTTTTGTTGGAAGAAGCTAATCGTCAAGTTAATGTTGAAAAAAGACGTCAGGCCAACGTGATACGTAATATGGATCTTCTAACAACTGGGGTTGACTGAAGAACTAATTATTTAATTGGAAGAAGATATTTCCCCATTATTAGCAAAGGCGAAACATCGAGGAGGAATTAGCAACCGAACCAAGGTATTACTACTGAATTAATATAATATAAATCACCGTAGGTAGGTACCTACAGTGGAAAAATGTCTAAAACTTACCTCTTATTCCAGGTTTTATGCACTCTTGCATTTTTAGCTAGTGGGAGTTACAAAAAAAATATTATGTGAGAATGCAAGAACCTTTAAATCGTAAGCATCTGCCTCGAGGGCTATAAGGACCGTAGTAGATGCCATCAACCACCCAGTTATTATTAACTCCTCGAATGTCGTTATGTGCCCCCGTGGGCACATAAGCCATACAAACAATGTTCGACGACATGCGACGGGTAAGTACATAAAATTTCCTCAAAATACCTACATATGAAAGGCAAATTCTCAAAAAAAAGTAAGTAGGTACCTACCTACCTAGGTATTTCTTAAGTTTCATACTTTAGTTTTTATTTACTAAGTAGATACTTTCATGAATCAAACCATATGGCTACTTATTTATTTTTATGTTTTTTATTGGTCAGAGTTTTTATGTTACATATTTAAATACTTAATATTTTTAAATTGTCTTGAATAGGAACCTATGTGTTTCAAACCATATTTAAATCTTTTATTCTTGCCTTTTCAGATAAATGATCCGGACTTAAATATAATGCATGTGGTTGTAAATTTTGTAGGTGCAACACACAACAGCTTTAGATTTAATCATTCTGTCATAAAACCGCATTTGGAGCAGCTAAATAATAGAGGAGAAACAGTGTATCTGCTTGGTATGTATTTTAAAATGTTTTTTTACTTTATCCATCATAAATAATTGTACTCACCAGGTTTCGGTACCTACTTATTTTAATATTAATAATAAATTCAGTTATTTTTATTTTTGTAAAATTAAACTAAATTCCTATTTAATTTATTTCAGGGGACTCTGGTTTCGCTCTTAGGCCATTCATGATGGTTCCATGTAACAACCCTGAACCTGGGTCAAGAGAAGAATAATATAATAATCTGCATGCCAGTGCAAGGAATACTGCAGAATGAACCATTGGCATACTTAAAGGCCGTTTTAGGTGCTGGTTCATCATGTTCTTCACTATGACCCAGAGATGGTGGGAAAAATTATTAAAAGGCTTGTTGTGTGTTGCATAACATTTGCAATCAAGCCGGGGTTCCTCCAGTAGAATTACCAGCTCATTTACTGAGACAAGAAGTAAGGGTGATCCGGCTATTACAACAAGGAAGCCAGAACACCCTCAGTGATTTGGACAGTGGACGTCTTGCTAGGGGTCATCTAATTAATAGACTGTGGTGTGGACAAAATAGTTAATAACAAAAGTAAATATAAAAAAATAGATAAATAAATACTAACATATAAATACTAAAAATAGACTTAAGATATTAATAATTCAGGGACAGTTTGTTAATTAAAAATTATAGTGTATGTTAAATAGTAATGTATAATGAAATAAAGAAAGTGAATGTTTTTAAACTTATATAATGTTTTACCTTTAGATAAAATTAATATAGTGTGTATATAATATATATATAATTTATATGGTATGTATTTGAACAAAATAGTATCTACAGACACCAGCACATCTACCTACCCCAATGTGTTAAATTTCTTTGATAGGTTTCCAACTTTACTTTAAACACTATAAGGTTCTTGTTCAATTGGGAAAATTTGTCAATTTGGGGTAGCTGGATGTGCTGGTGTCTGTACCTTGGAAAAGTAATTTTAATATAATTAATTCATAAATAAAACAATCTTTTAACATAGGTACATTTTATTGTTATTTATTTATTAACTCTATAATAGCACTGCTAATTCTATCCAAGCCTGAACCATTGCCTGATGGCCCTCTACTTGTTTAGTAATAGCTTGGGCAATCCAAGAGTTCTGCTTGGGCTCTGCGTTCGGTTGAGTATTGTATTACTTATTAATTTCAATCAAATCAATAAATTTGTATAGGTATAGAAAACAAAACATTGAATTTATAAAGAGCTATAATATAGCCTTGAGAATTACAAACCTCAAAAGGATTAATAATTTATAAGTTCTGTTTTTTTTTTTATTGATCCTTGCAACCAAAACTTTCTCCTCCCTTATTGGTTTGGATTTTAATTTCAATTTCAGTTAGTTCTGGCAAATCCTCTATGCCATCACCAGTATGCCACCTCGTAGATGCAATTAAGCTGGACTTCTTCTTAACTGCTCCTTTTTGTCCTTCCAGTACTGCAACACAAGTACGATTAAATATAATTTGATGTATTAAGTAAATACATTTGCTTGGTTTGGTTTAACTTTCCGTTGCAATTTTAAATGCTTTTCTAATTGCAATTTGAAGCCTAGCCTAAAGTTACAGAACATGCCTGTAGATGCACAGGTGACAGGGGGCTCTCAATGTAAAAGGATACTATAACACCTACTCAATGGAACAATATACACACATAATACATGTAATTACTAACCTTACACCACTGTTCAGATGTTTTCATACACCCACTTCCATCACTGTTTAAGGCTGTTGTTATTTCAGACTATGCCTGACGACTGTGACTGCGAGCATTTGCAGTACGAGCATGGCCCCTAGCCAACCATAGTTTGCTTTCCAAAAAGCTTACTTGCTTTTCCAGCTGATTTAACGATGGAGCTGCGTTGCGAGACACTAAAATATAAATATTTTGGTTAAGTATACAGATAGTAGTTCCAGAAACTGTGCTGTCTAATTAAATAGAAATGTTACTGTGGAGGTACCTACTTACTTTCGATAGGTTTGGAACCAAACACAAAAACACTGAACAAGTAGAACGCCATTGGGAGGGGCGCAGGATTTTTTAAAAGTCCACTTAGCCACTTAAAACCACTTGGAACTTTGGAATTTCGTATTTTGATAAAAAAAACTCTAATCAAGAGATCAAGTTGTTTGTTTTGATTAGTTTTGAAACTTGAAACACATAACCTATAATTACCAATGTCAAAAATTTTAACAAGTAATTATTTTCCAAGCCGAAGACGATTTAATAAATTAAATATTTGTTGCATAATAAATAAAATGTGTTTTATACATACGTATTGTGAATTTGTATTAATTTAAAATGACGAAATAACTTAAAAATTGGTTAGTCGAGATTATCTCGACTATACTCTAGATTAAACATAGCAACACTGCTAACATCGTACCCATCATCGTTGTTCGGCAGATCGTCGACGAGCATTACTAGCTTAGCGAATACGGTTTTTGTCAACGTTGTTCTTAAAGGCTATGTTTACGATGAAACATCTGTGAACTCGCCGTTGTTAACATCTGTGATGAGTCTGTTAGTGAATCGCATTGCAGCAGAGTAGGCACGAGCATGAACCGCCACGCTTGCTCAAGGAAGGTCAGTGATTTCAGACTTAAAATATTTATACGTCCAGGTTATCTTACTGTGTTTTCTTCCACCAATTTCGGTGATGTCTGTGAAAGTAGGTACCTACCCACATAAGAATTGAAAAAGTCACATGGGTATAAATAAGACGCCACCAGGCGGCGGCAGCGGCGGGCGGTTAGTCGCATTTGAATTTGGATACGGCTTATAACCCCAATTATTTTCAGTGGTGCCGTATTTTCTCCGTAAATTGTTCCGTTTTTTCACCTCTCGGGGAAATGCGAGTTAATTTGACGTAAAGCGATTATGGCGGTCGCGCCGTCCGCGCAGACGCAGTACGCCATCAGACACGAACCGCGCTCCCGCGCACTCGCGCCCATTCAAATGGAACAGTGACGTTTGGCGCGAAATTTAAAATGTAACAAACCTTTCGACACAACAAAACAAGCATCTTTGTTAACTTTTGGACCAAAAGATAGCAAACGATATACAATCGATGTAACTTAAACAAACACTGAAAAGATTAAAAAAGCGAACGGGAAACTAAATTCATCACGGTTGAATTCTTTGCTAACGACGCGTTTGCAATGCGGTCTAATAGAGACTGTAAAATCTGTTTTCTCTGAGATTCCGCGGACGTCTGGCCCGTGCGTTTCTGGTAGTTGAGCATATGCCGACGTACCGTTTGGTGGAGAGCGCGGGCGTGCTCCCCCGGATCCTGCGCGCTGTCACGATGTGTTTCCTGAACGTGCTTCGTCTTCACGTGTCGCAGACTCAGAGGCAGAAGCGTTTGTACAAGCAGTACATGGAGCAGTTGGCAGGGGCGTACGTGGAGAGGTGTACGGACTTGAGCTCGATGCACTGGGACCGGAGGTACAACTACAGGGTTCCTTCACCTGAGTGGCGGTATTCCCTGCCTTGTGAAGACCACTGGTGCAGCACGGATGGATCCAGGTCTTGCTGTGGCTCGGAGTGCACGGACAGTGGGAGATGCTCCTCTCCTTGTTGCTCGGAAGTGATCTTCAATGGCGGACACCATTTTAGTGGGAAGAGGACGCCTAATATGCATGTTTGTCATTCTATTTGCTATCCCGGAAACTTCGGGTGAGTGTTTATTTTATCATTACCTAGATTTAAGTTTCTGATTTGAATCTGAGATCTTGCCATGCTCGTATTGTTGAAATGTTTTTCCTGAAAGCCTATTCCGTAATTGGAAACTATCAAAAATCTAGCCGCTATCTCATCTCGGCGACAATCAATGTCGACATCTTATCTACAATAATGCATTTTATAGTTTTGGACGAAACGGTTTACTTATTTGACGTATTAGGCAGATTGAAACTCGGGGACAATTACCGTTTAAATAAGAACATTCGCATTTTAATCTCAGTCTAAATCTGTTATAACAACGTCAGATTTCCCTACGATTTTGACAAGTTAGTGAAATAGTGACATTGATTTTCGCTGAGATAACATAGCGACTTAATAAGACATGTTTTTAATTACGGGAATTTATTAGCCTTCACAGATAAGACTGCGAACGATAATAAAAATAGGGAAATTGCCCCTCTGTTGTTTACCTATATAGATATGTGATCTTCACAAGATTAATTTTCCGCTCATAAAATATTTTTATTGATATAAGTACCGTATTTTTTAATAATATAGATTTGTTTGTTGCCATTTGTTACCGCCTTACTTACGAAAAAAATGTTTAGTTAAGAAAATGTTTGTTGGTAGATACTATTTTCTGATTGTCAGTTATATAGATCTACTTATAACAATCTTACGGTACCTACTAGTACGTACTGTGCTTAAAAAAGCTAACAATTACGTCTTATCATACCGAATAGAATCTATGGGAAACGCGTCGTACTCATAAGATAATTGTCTACTTTTTACTATTCATATCACAATAGAACTTAAGGTACGTAAGTATTGCATTAGTCATTGCATTTGGAAAAACAAATAGTAGTTAGTATAACATCTTTAACGTACAAAAACCCTTAAAGGGGTTAGTAATTTGTACCACTAAAAAAAAATGTACAGACGCCAGCACGTCAAGTTACCTCAATGTGTCAAATGACACATTGGGGTAACTTGGTACAATTACTAACCCCTATAAGGGTTTTTGTACGCTAAAAGAAATATATTAATGACGCCTAGAAGTAGAGCCTAAAAAACCGTATTAAGACAGTGTGGGAGTTGTAGGTTGTAGACCGTACACATTTTTTCTTAAGAAAATTTTCTTGCCATACTTTTTTTAAACGTAGGTACGTACCACATAGGAAATTTTGAGGAGCTTGTGGCTAAATTATAATAGCCGCGGTCGATCAAAGGTTAAGCTATGTTTTATGAGGTCGGTCCGTGGACGGGTGACCATTTGTTATATACCAAGACTCCTTCGTGCCTCGGAAAACACGCTAAGCCGTTGGCCCCAGCTGTCATTTGTAGATCTTTGACAGTCGTTACTTGTAGTCAGAAGCCCGAAAGTCTGACAACCAGTTTAACGACGGGATATCATGTTACCCAGTTATTGGGTTGTGGAGGTCAGACAGGCAGTCGCTCCATGTAAAACACAGGTATTCAGCTGCATGCGGTTAAACTGGAAGCCGACCCAACATAGTTGGGAAAAGGCTAGACAGATGATGATGACATAGGGAATTCCTCCGGTATCGTATAGTTAATATCTATCTATAAATTAATAATTACGAAGCTGTAAGTAAATAAGTTAATATGTGAACCTTTATGGTATTATAGAAGTAAAAACATTTAGAGACGAGTAGGTACAGACGCCAGCACATCAAGTTACCCCAATGTGTCAAATTTTCCCAATTGAATATGAACGTCATTCTGTTTGACATAAAATTGTAAAACGATCAAAGAAATTTGACACATTGGGGTAACTTGATGTGCTGGCGTCTGTACCTTTGGCAGTCCAAAACCGAAGTGCTTTGTGAAATTGTAACGAAATCATTTACTCACATAATATAATAATAGCTACCGTCGTGGAGGTGATGCGAATATTTAGTTTCTGAAGTAACGAAACAGCCAAGCTATACATTTTTACTTATATGTAGAATTTGTGAAGTTAGGGTTGGTAGAGTTAGGCCGTGTAGATTCAGAAGCTTGGCTCTACATTAGATCAGATAAGAATTTGGCAAATGCCACAAATGAAGACATGTATTATTATGTAGAACATAATAGAAAATACATCACACTTAGAAACAAAACACATTGTTTAAAAAGCACCGACGCAACATCGAATCTCAATACAGTTAAGAAGGGTTCTGATCAAGTCAGAGGACATAACTAGCATGGGCAGGAGTAGGTTTTAGCCGGTAAGAGTCTGGCACTGCCCCGACTGGCTCACACTCGCTGTCCAGTGAGCTATTCGGGGCATCCTCTCAGGATTTCCTCTCCTGCCAAAACAAAAAAACAAAACCCTTCAGGGAATACAGGCACGATGATGTCCATATTATTCTCGTGTGTAATTAAAAATCCATCTGGCACCGGTCTCTAATAATTATCATAAACGCAACACGTGGTTAGCAATACGAATGACCTGGTAATTACTTATTCGGAAAGCGTGCATTGTGCATCTTGTTGCACATGTTCATTCAAGGTAGCTGTTGTTTTGTACAAATAAGTTGATATAGCGAATTGATTTCATTTCTTTTTCAAATACTTATTTTTATTTTATTACTAGAGCAGACGTAACGCGGTTTTACCCGCGTAGTTCCCGTTCCCGTGGGAATACAGGGATAAAACGTAGCATATGTCACCCGGGGATACTGTAGCTTCTTAACGGTGAAAGAATTTTTCAAATCGGTTCAGTAGTTTCGGAGCCTTTTTAATGCAAACGAACGGACAATCAAATCTTTTCTCTTTATAATATTGGTATAGATATATATAGATTACTTCACACGGATGCACACATTATTTTAACTAGAGCTTCAATACAAAAATAACAATTTAAATGTCCGACTTTTCCCATGATTTTTCATTTCAGAAATTGCGTTACATTAAAGAGTAGTTAGGTTATGTTGTAATCTTGGCGCAATAAAACTTTTGTTTTAATCAGATGCGCATTTGTTTCAGTATCATTTACATCGTTAATACTTTTCTCCTCATGTCTTGCAAGTAAATGTATGTGAACTATCTTTTATAGCTGTGTCATAATATAAGTACCTCTTTCTACACCTACATTTACATAATACTTTTTAAATTTTAAAGTGAAAGAGCCGTCAATTAGTACCGGATCAGCAGGAACAAGATTTAAGATTCATGTCGTGATTGTAGGAATTTGTGGAATTCTCTTGTGCGTTGTTAATTACGCTTTACGTACCTATGTCTTATGTTGACATGTTATTCATATACAGGGTGTAACGGAAAGGGTATATACATACAAACAGGGTGAATAGAGTATTTAATAACGAGTCTTTCCTCAAAATTTCAGCTCCCAACTAATAACTTTGAAACTTCACGATATTATTTAATATCGACAGTTTATTAAATGCAAAATCATAACAAACGTGTCATCGCACTATGAGAGTCATAATCCTGTCCGGCAAGGTTCAAGTATATCTATCTCGGGTTCTGCGCGCCTAGTACAGACCTATCGGGCTCTGCCTGACCGACGAAAGCGCGACGGCGCGGGCGGGGTCAACTTTACAATTATGTATGTATATGTATAAAAACGTTGCCATGTCGTTTCTTATCACCTAGAGAACCCGTGCCCTTCGGATGTATATACCCTTTCCGTTACACCCTGTATATGTACATGTACGGTTATTTTTTTTTTTTTTTTCTTAATTAGTGACAAAAAATCCAGCTGTTCTTTTAGCATTTTTATCGGACAAATGTTACATTTTGTATAGAACTATTGATTGTCTTTTATTTTATTTCATTGCTGGTCACATAGTAAACGTTTATAACCATGAGTTTCACCCTTTGGAAGATTTTTAGTGGTCTGCAAAGTACCCTTCCGACATATGATCGTCATTGTTATGTAAAAAAATTGCAAGTTTTATGGTTGAAATGGACGTATTTACTTATTCCTGTAAGTCAATATTTCCAGATACTTTTACTTTTAAGCATATTTTTTTTCAACTAAATGGCGCCAGCATTTCAATAATGACTGGTCCCTGAGAAAAAATTCCGAAAGAAAATCAGGGTATGAAATAATGCTACCGTATCTTAATCAACGACTGATTTTACCATTGTTTAACAACCCATACAGAGATTAGGAGCATTCGTGACGAATCGTACATTGTAAACAGAAAACTAAGCTAAGAAAACATTGTTCGCGTGAAACAACCGTCGCCTTTAATTCATTGCGTATGCACGCTCCGATGAACAGCAACTAACTGAATGCTTCTTGCAAAAGGTTAATATCCTATGATGTTATGAAACTAAGATTAATTGATAGGGCCTTATCAGGGTTGTCCTTTGTCAAAAAGAAAGATAATAATTAGTAACGTTTCTTCACAAAATTGCCTTAATGAATTTGTGTCTTTGCACGCTACGAAGGAAAAATAATTAGATACTGACCTGTAATCGGCGTTTGACTCCCACAATCCACACTTAGTTGAATATCAATTTAAATGATTTACTTTTAAACCAATTAGTCGCAAGTGTTTTGAATAAAATGTTAAATAAATATATTTAAAACTCAAATACGTTTTGTTGTAGAGATCTAAATGAAATTGGATTTTATATATTGGCGTTTCACAAGGCAGTGTTTTAAGTCTCTGCTTGTTTCTCGTGAATCTAGGTCTGAAAACCTTTGTCGCATGTTTGATGTTACTAAACTTACGCTAAGCCCACCAAAACGGGTTATTAGGGACACTGGGTCTTATCCAGGTGAAGATCAATTATTTATTGTTGTTTTACGGTTAAACCTTTCCAGTATTTTTTTATTTTACCGCATCTTGAAATTTGCAAAGTGCTAACCCGACTATTGCTGCTAATTACCATAATATGCAACAACTAACAAACAAGCTATTTGGTGTATTCACTAATACATCACATATTACCGGACAAACAGTTTTGTAGCTTTCATGCTTAGTCTGTTTTTGAACTTTATTGTAGTATCATGTAACCCCAGAAAACTAGAGGGTGTTTGAATTAAGGTAACTCTGAATAAATACACCTAACTGTGATGACGAACAGTTTGCATTACCAAGAAGTAAACATCACTTTTAAATTCTAATTCTACCAAGGAATTTATTTTGTGATCCCCTTTTAATTAATTTTGATTTTAGTACGAATGGTTTTAGTATATTGTAATCAAGATCGTCTATATATGTCTATATTCTATGTAGTTATTTCATATTAAAAAGAGGTAAAATTGTTTATTTGTAAGTTTGTATGTAAGCGGGGGAAACCTTGAAACTATTCGTCAATTTAAAAGTATCTTTTAATGATGGAAAGTTACATTTTTGACGAGTGTTTTAGGATATTATGTCACATGGTATAATTATATAATATAGTAGGCCTCCGTAAACAAAGTCACAGGCAGAAGCTATGGTAGGTACACAATGTAGTATTCATTTTAAATCTTAGAATATTTTACACGTTACCAGACTGCTTAGAGTGTTTACCTACCAAACATAATTAACAACTAAATACTTATAGTTATAATATGATGCAAACAACACTTAGAACTATATTTATTTTAAACTTATATAAATAATAGAAAGTACACACACATTTAATAACGGTGTTACCATTGCAAGGCGTATATTATCGCTTAATATTATGTGTGTGCAGATAAATGGTGGCAACACTGGATCACAATTATTCGTCACGATGATTGACGGAATTCAAACATTGAGTGTTGCGTGTCTGTTAGCTCGTTATGATATGTAACATAATAATATGTATTTGTTACGAGAGAGTAGTATCTTACAAATGCAGAAAATGTGTGCGGCTCTAATCTTGCTATAATTACGTACCTTTTTACATTTTATATAATTATAATACCAGCCTGCTGTTTATGTCCCACTGCAGGGCAAAGGCCTCTACTCATACATAGAAGGCACGAGCATTGATCAACACGTTTTCTCAAAGCGGATTGGCGATTTCGAACTTTTATTAACAATAAGTCCAGGTTTCCTCACGATAATATTTTCCTTCACCAACGTCAATGATGTCTTAGATAGGTACACTTACACACAGAAAGAAAGTAGGTACCTACATGTGAATTGAAAAAGTCACATTGGTTTCTGCTCGGATTTGAACCACAACCTCGGGTTTAAAAGCTAGGCCTGCACCTCTGGGCAATCATGACATTCTTTATTTTATTTTTTTATTTATTTATAATGGAACAGCAAACAAATATAACAACTATAATAGCAAAAACCATTTATGTGGTAATATGTAGGTACAAGCCTTAGCGCTGTACACAGGTACAGACATGGTTTAGAAAAACATTCGTTAACACGAATTTCGACAGATAAAGTTTTCTGCTGTGTTATTCTGAAAAACATCTCGGTGAGGATGAAGTGAACATTTAATCCCGAGCATTAGTGATGACAGCTTACTTTGGCTTCACTACACCTACATTTTCACGAGGATTTTTTTACAGAATAGACCAGTTACAACCCTTTTTCTTAAAAAAAAACACGACTAAATTTCTCTTGCGTAATGTTACTTTATAATTTATTTGAAAAGAACTTTATTAAAGTAAAGAGGTATTCAAATACGGGGAAGTACCAATGTAACTTTTCTGATTCATAGATAACTTATAGGTACTTTATCTTATATTTAAGTTTATCTTAGACGTCCACTGACAATGGACCAGGGGTCGAGTCTGCTATTGCAGTCGTGTCTCTCTCTCTCAATCGTGTATGACCGGTCAATGATCGATTTTTGACGTACAACGTCAAACTTATAATATGACACATTTCCCATACAAAAACTGTCAAAGTTGTCAAATATTCGATCAATGACCGGTCATTGAGATACGATTGCAATAGTAGACTCGAGCCCCAGGTTTCCACTATGATCCCCTTTATCGTGGATTCTGGACTTACAATCCATACAATTATTATAAATATTAAATTTTTTGTTAGTTTGATTGTTACGGATACACTCAACTACTTACTACCTACTAATTGATTTCACCCACGGAAAGCTGACGGACAAAGGGGCGGACAACAGAAGCGTAGTAATAGGATTCCGTTGAAACCCTTTGGGTACAGGACCCTAAAAACTAGCACCAAAACGAAGAATATCTCTCACTGATATCGAAATGACAGTTTGACAGCTAAGTGCTGTAGTCAATGTGTTCTTAGCTTCTTACTTCGCGTGTCAGCGAGAAGTGCTGTCAATAATACTGGCAGAATGGCAGCAGTGCGTTACACTCACTGTATCTTTTTATCATAAGTAAGTTTTTTCCGGGGAAAACAGCCGTTCATCCACGCAGCGGAATAATACATAGCTTTGTTATGTGCTTGTCGTGTTCCGGATCAATTTGATGGGATGTAGACTTTGTCTAGCAAACTGGTCTACTATATAATAACTGGCAATTAGATATTAGCATTAGTCTACTACAGGGCTATTAGAGCACCTATCTTTTAATTGTCAGTGACTAACAGGTAACACGCCATTTGCACAACGAATTTTAATGACGACTTTTTTTATTCTTTTTTTTTTACTTTGTTTTGTGTTTACGTCTTTCTAAAAATTGACACGTAGCGCTAGCAGGCCACGTCTAACCTGGAATTCCTTGTTTTGTGTGGGTCACCAAGATACAGGCTGCGCCTAGTTTGGGACCTGTTGGTAACTGGATACGGGCACTGTCAGATTCTAATCCTTCCATTAAACATGAATGTGTGTAAATTGTGTATGTTAATTAAACAATTATTATTATTATCCCGTTTATTCATTTTAAATTCTTATAAATTACATTTTTAAACATTCATATAGAATAAAAACATTTAAAAATATTAAAAAATAGTAGGTCACCGATAGCGGGAGCAGGGTTCAAGCTACCTGTGGTTAGGGTCTCAGAGACAGGAACCTCCTCACAATTCGAGCCGTATCGAGGAGTACTGCCTTCTGTATCAGGCCTTTGATCCAACCGCGTAACGAAAGCCTCGACAGATGGTCGTCGAGGCTTTTGGCAATAAGACCATTGGCCGTCACAACTATCGGCACAATGACAGCAGAATCCACATCCCACATGTCGACAATCTAGTGGGCTAGGTCAAGATATTTTATTTGTTTTTCTTTCTCAGCTTTCACGAGATTTTCGTCATGTGGGATGGTAATATCAACTATCATTGCGCGGCGCGCTAATCGGTCTATCACTACTATATCCGGCTTATTGGCAACAATAGTCCTATCAGTAATGATAGACCGATCCCAGTACAACGTGACATGGTCATTTTCGAGAACTGGGTCGGGCACATACTTGTAGTACGGTACCTCATGTATTTTTTATTGTAGGTATACAAATGTTGTAAAAACTATTTTAAAAGAGTAAGTATGGAGTTTCTTGCCCATTCTTCTCCATACAAAACTACCTTTTGGAAGGGGCAACTAGAATCATTAAATTTTATTTAACTTGTAAGTTTAACGTTCAAAAGTGCCTTTTAAATGGCCCAATTGAAATAAATGATTTGACTTTGACTTTGACTTTGACTTCAGTGTCCACAAGCTGGTATCTCAATTTCTTATTATTATTATTTAACTGAGAAATTGCAAAAAAATGGCATTGCACTTTAAGTGAACTTTAAATTACGATGACTATCAGATGGGGTACTGGACGCTTCGGCATGTGAGTTTGCAATACGTCATCTTAGATGTTATACATATACACTGGTGATAGCCAATACGAAACTAGCTGTTTGACAGTTAATCGTTGAACACTTTGCCCTGTGATCATCACTATGAACTGTCAACGGAGATACGTCATAGGCCTGCTGGTCGCATGCGCATGCGCTAATGCTGTTAATAAAGTATTGGGTAAATATTACGACAAGGGCCTAGCGTAGACTTTGTTTTACTTCCTATATCAAGTGGCAGCAAGTGCTACTGCTAAGCATGAGGTGTTAAGGCTAAAGGGCTCCAACACAACAGGTCAGGGACCAGTCTGCTATTGCAATCGTGTCTCAATGACCGGTTATTGATCGAATATTTGACAACTTTGACAGTTTTTGTATGGGAAATGTGTCATAAGTTTGACGTTATACGTCATAAATCAATCATTGACCGGTCATTGAGACACTATTGCAATAGCAGACTCGACCCCCTGATCCCTTGAAGAAAGCCTCAATATTTTTGCTCTGTAGTGCAATGAAGCCTTGTGTCAGTAATAAAAACTATATAAATTCCATTAGGTAGACCATAAGTACTACTTAAAAAAAGTTTGTCAATAAGTCACAATGTTTCTGCACCGTCTCGTCCGTACGAAATTAAAAAAGAAAAGTTGTCCGACTTTAGTGTTGGGATCGAATCGATTTTAGTCGATTATACAATACTGTAAACAGTGCCAACTGAATTGGCAGATCGTGCTGATCATAATTAGTTGGGCCCTTTTTTAACGAGACTGCGCGGCGCAAGGAAGTTAATGTGTTTTTCAGCATATTTAGGTAGGTCATGTATGTTTATTTTATTCTTTGTCACTTTAGACACTAATCGCGCCAGTTTTGATGATTCTTACAATGATTGATTTGTCTTAATCTTGGGTACTAAGGTTAGGTACTTTAAGAATACGGATAGCGTTTTTTCATGGCTGACTTTACCTACCTATTGCTTATTTTCTGGTATTTTCCGTAAAGAGTTTATGGATTAATGAGATTATATCCCATGTCTCAGTAACGCCTTCTAGAATAATATATGAATATTTGAGCGGCAGCGGAGCTTACTAAAAAAAACTCATAAGCTTGTGTCCGGAAGTACACACTTTTTTGGACGAAAATTTTGTTTGTGATGTCCGGTCTATAAGTATTGAATGTATTTGGTCTGATTCCTTTAAAAAACTAGAAAGGTCGAGTAATGTCAAAGTTTATAGGGATATGTGCCAACGACATTCATTCGGAAAAGTTGCGAGCAAAGTCGTAAGTAGTAATTAGTTATAAATTTTATTTATAGAGCACCATTGTTAGTTAGTTAGTTACTGGTACCTATCTACTAAACCATAGCTAACGCGACAACTGTCGTGGATAATCTATACAGCGAGACAATTACGATTGCAACGCAACGAAAACGTGTTGCTTTCATTTTTCACTTGTTTGTGCAGGTATTTTTTTAAAGAGAACTTTTTGCTTGTATTTACCTATTAGCCTTGAGGTTTGGTAGAGATAAATCAATAGTTCATGTTATAAGTATGAAGAGTGAAAAACCTTTTTTATTCTATTTTAATTTATTCCGGCCTGAGAAAATCTAGATTGATGGATAGCCTCCTTACTTCGCCCGACTCGGGAATCCAATACAGCAGGACGATTCAGTAAAACTCATCAAACATACTACTACTGGTCGTTGTACAAGTAACTGCTGTTTGTTGTCGCTCCACCTAAACATCGAAAATTCGTGCAAAAAGCGTGTGAAAGTGCAGTGTCAAGTGCAAAACGGATAGACGAACTTTGCCATAATTGGCTTGCTAAAAAACTGTGGTGATCTAGTGCGTAGTCTTAAAAATCTAGACGAAATTAAATCTAGATAGATTCCCGCCTACCGTCAATCGCGAGTTATAAGTTATAACAGTACAGCGCGTTAAAACGCGTAAGCGCCCAATTGATCACGGCGCTTACGACATTCTTCTCGCGAACTAGCTCGCACCGCTGTCGGCACCCACCGCGGGCCTTTTTTAGTGTGCGATTTTACTTCCAAGTTGTATTACATCTGGGAGGGCCTTTATTACTGTGCCGTTTTTGGAACCATAACACTGAACTGCGTAA
Source organism: Euplexia lucipara (assembly GCA_921972225.1). Lineage (NCBI taxonomy): Eukaryota > Metazoa > Arthropoda > Insecta > Lepidoptera > Noctuidae > Euplexia > Euplexia lucipara. The sequence continues at coordinate 17,802,127 of OV179160.1, forward strand.
GTGACAGACTACTACTAGTGAATAATAAGAATTAAATGAAATAAATAAATAAAAAATAAGACATCATGGATCAACCAACGCGTTCGTGGGGTTGCTGTGCCGTAGATGATGAATCTGCGGAATTTATTAACTGCATTAAATGTAATAAGTCTTATCATTTCGATTGTCAATCTATTCAGATAATTTCAACTGATTCACCCGATTATCGCCGATGGAAATGTTCGGGTTGTATGAGCGTCTTTTCGAACACCTCCAAAACGGAAGGTACGCCTAATCGGAATGTTTCCACTGCACGAGGAAACAAGAGACCTGCTTTAAACTCGCCCCCGCAGACATCACTGGTAACCACTGAAGACGTGCGCACCATTATTCAAGAAGTTTTGAAGGCTGAGTTCGCTTCCTTGCTTCAGCAAATTAATAACAGCATACTTAGTGTGGTCAACAAAGAACTTGAACCAATTAAGCATGATATTAAAGATCTGACTGCATCATTAGATTTTCACACTAAAGAGTTCGAGGATTACCAATCGGAACACAAAGCGTTAAAAACCGCTTTAAAGAACATTACCAAAGAAAATGATAATCTTAGACAATCAATGTCGAAATTAAAGCTACGTATAAATTATATGGAACAGCAATCTCGTTCAAGCAATGTAGAAATCCAATGTCTACCAGAAAATAAGCAGGAAAATCTTAATACTGTCGTGAAGCAGCTGGGGTCAGTGGTCGGGTGCGCGCTAAGTGACAATGATATTCTTCACTGTACCCGCGTAGCCAAACTCCAAGCTACCAATACTCGCCCGCGGTCTATCGTCGTGCGACTGGCCTCCCCGAGAACTCGTGATAATCTTCTGGCGTCGGTAATCAATTACAATAAAGAAAAGAAAAATAATACTGACAAACTCAATAGTGCCGATCTTGGGATAGCTGGAGACAGAAAACCAGTATATGTGCTCGAACATTTGTCTTCTTCTAATAAAGCGCTTCACGCTGCTACTAGACAAAAAGCAAAGGAGAAGGGATACAGATTCGTATGGGTACGAAACGGCAGAATTTTTGTCAGAAAGACCGTGGAAGCCGACCATATTCTCATTAAAGATTTAGATACTCTAGATAAGTTAACATGATTCGCTTACTTAAGTTTTTCTCTCTTTTTTTACTAAATATACATGTAATTTTTACTATAATATTTAACAGAATTCGATAATTTACAAATATTTTATCAAAACTGTAGAGGTTTAAGAACAAAAACGCATATTGTTAGTCGCAATGTGTATTGTAATAACTATGATATAATAATTCTTTCAGAGACTTGGCTTAATGATACCGTGCAAAGCAGCGAGCTATTCGACGACAGGTACGTGGTTTACCGACGAGACAGAGAAAGTTCTGGTTTGCAAAGTGGTAAAGAGGGCGGAGGGGTTTTAATAGCTGTCAAAAAATGTTTCAATTCTAAGCGTGCAGTGCAATTCGAAAGTAGCTGTGAAGACCTTTGGGTTCTTTTGGATCTCCCTGCCGCTCGCCCTGCCCGTCGAATAGCTCTCTGTGCAGTATATCTGCCACCTCCGGTCCGCATTTCTTGCTTGGAACAATTCTTGGATAAGTGTAATGCTGCCTTTGAACACCTTAATGATTCTTACGTATGTATTACAGGCGATTTCAATTTAGGTAATATTGACTGGAAAATGATCCGCAATTCAAATAATAGCCTTAAGCTACTCAACACTAGCGAAGCATTGTTAGATTTTACATATGTCAACAAACTCATGCAGTTTAACAATGTAAATAATACCTCGGATCGCATACTTGATCTGGTCCTATGTAACCACTCATTGTGTAATGTAAGCAAAGGTATTAGTACAATTTGTAATATTGATCAGCATCATCCACCTCTAGACATAGTAATTTCTCTAAAGAAAGAAGCCAAACTTCCATATAATACAGTCACTGGAAGACCTAACTTCCATAAAACGAGTTACATACCGATCCGTAACTACTTAAAAAAACTGGACTGGGAGGAACTATTTGAGGGACAGCACGGCGTTAATGAGATGATAGGAATATTTTACGATTATATTAATGGAGCGATACAAAAGTTCGTACCTACTCGAGTACCCAAGAACAGAAAATACCCACCATGGTTTAACCAAAAACTAATTAAGATGTTAAACTCAAAAAATAATATCAGAAAACGCTACAATGTTTACAAGAACCCTTTAGATAAAATTCAATTAAAAATAATTAGCAAGCGCTGCTGTGACTTCGCCACTGTCTGTTACAATAATTATAATTATTATTTAAAGCAAATGGAAGCCGAACTTGTAAATAACCCCAAGTTGTTTTGGACCTATATAAAATCCAAGCGGGGCGGGTCTAGCACGTACCCTATATCTATGACCGACGGTATTAATAGGTCTTCTGATGGGACAGAGATATGTGAGTTTTTTGCATCCTATTTTTCTTCTGTCTATAGTTCTGCTCAGGACGAGCATAATAAACATGATGCGACCATTTTAAACAACCTTCAAAACTATAGTTTGGGTTTATCCAATATTGTTATTAGTCATGAAACAATATTCAAGAAGTTAAAAAGTCTAGATTGTAGCAAGGGTGCAGGGCCTGATGAAATACCACCGATCTTCATCTATGAGTGTGCAACCGAGCTGGTTATTCCCCTATCACTTATCTTCAATAAATCTTTGGCAACTGGCGTTTTCCCTTCAAAATGGAAGGTGGCTAAGGTTGTGCCCATCCATAAAACGAACAATGATGATGATGTTTCTAACTACAGACCCATATCGATCTTATCGACTCTTGCTAAGGTCTTTGAATCTCTCATATTTCCTTATATTCAAAAACACTTAAAACTGTACTTGAGTGAAGAGCAACATGGCTTTGTGGAGTCTAGGTCTACCAGTACTAATCTTGTTCTGTTCACGGAACTGATAGCGAGAACAATTGACTCGGGTTACCAAGCTAATGTTATTTACACAGATTTTAGTAAAGCTTTCGACAAAGTCTCACATTGTTTATTAATTGGCAAATTACGAGCACACGGTATTACTGGATCACTGCTTTCATGGCTAGGTTCATACCTTGTGGATAGGTCTTTCTTTGTAGTGGTCAACGGTTTTCATTCAAGTTCACGATATATTTCGTCGGGCGTGCCGCAGGGATCACATTTGGGCCCGGTTTTATTTAATTACTTTATAAACGACATCCCTAACTGTTTTCACAACTCAAGAATATTTATGTATGCCGATGACCTAAAATTTGTTAAAACTGTTAAATCGAAAGACGATGCCCTCGACTTACAGCGGGATCTGGATAGGCTGATCCATTGGTGTGACACGAATGATATGCACTTAAATTCAGGCAAATGCTATCACATAAAATTCACGAGAAATCACAATTTAATTGAACATAATTATTTTATTAATGGGGTCAAAGTTGGCGAACTGGACACAATCAGAGACCTTGGTGTCACATTTGACAAAAAATTAACATTTATTCCGCACGTAGACAATATTATAAAAAAGTCCTCTAAAATGCTGGGCTTTGTTATAAGAAACTCCAAACATTTTAAGTGTTCGAAGACTAAAATAATACTATATAATTGCCTAATTCGAAGCGTTTTGGAGTACTGTAGTGTAGTTTGGCGACCGCACTATGCCTCACATTCGTTGCGGCTAGAACGTGTTCAAAAACGATTTCTATGGCATCTAGCGTTTTCCAGCGGCTTGGCAAAAAAAATACGGTCTTATAGTAATAGACTGAAACACAACAATATGATCTCCCTGGAAAAACGCCGACGACTAAATGACGCAACGTTTGTGTGCAAAGTAATGTCCCAGAAAATTGACTGCCCCCACATATTAAACACTTTCAACTTCCGTGCGCCCTCAAGAATTCCTCGCAATCCAATAACACCACTGTGTCCACCACGAAGTAGAACGGTTTTAGGCGCTAATTCTCCATTTGCAAGATTTTGTAAGGTAGTGAATAATTGTAGCGATCGAATTGATCTGCACTTTGACTCTTTGAACAAATTGAAAGCTAAAATTTACAAATGTCTTCCGAATTTAGATTAAGCACTTTCTGGCATATAATGAAACATGTTTTTTTTTTTTTTTCTTCTTCCCCCAATAGTTTAACTTTCCATTTGACCCATGTCTTCATACAACTTAAATTTACATATTACTTTAATTTAACTTTAGTCACATAGTTTTAGTTTTAAGTTAAATTCTTATTGTTTTCTCTTGTTGTTTTCCTTGTACAACCAAATTTTGTATGCATGCGGAGTTCACCTGTAAGTGATTGTTACACTAATTTGTTACATTCTTACCTTATTTGTTACCCTAAGCATATTACCAGTGTAAACAGTTGTTGGTGAACCAATATAAATAAATAAATAAATAAACTCACCGTGGGATTTGAGTGAATTAATTAACTGTCAGCCTTTAGTATTAGTAATTTATTCCGGCCTGTGAAAATCTAGATTGATGGATAGCCTCCTTACTTCGCCCAACTCGGAAATCCAATACAGCAGGACGATTCAGTAAAACTCACCGTGGGAAAATTTGTGTGAATTAATGAACTGTCAGTCTTTAGTATTAGTATTAGTATAGAATTCACCTTCACTTTACCTCTATTTTCAAGCGGTAATTTTAGCAGAATCGCACTTCTGGTCCTTGTGCAAGACAAAATGCTTTAAATTCTGGGTACAGTAACATCATTGTAATACATTATATTGCGGGCAATTTCATGAACATGATTTCAGTGTCCGTTGCTTATTTCCTTGCTGTTAAAGAAATATTTTCAGCCGATACAATACTTTAAGTGTTTAAACATGCATGCATGCATCATTAATAACGTCAGATAGTTATTAATGTGTTATTAGTTTGTTATAAGTTTGGTGTCTATCGACAAATTAGTTACAAAGCGTTGTGTTTGGTGCCAGTCTGCGGTATGGTAAAAAACTGTTGTTGGCAAATGTACTGCGTAAACAAACACGCCATTTTGTAACAAAACAACTTTAACACCTACATGTAAAGTTCAGTTTGCGCTACTACTTGAACTAACTTAAAAAAAAATACGTTTTTAACATCACTAGTTATTCTAAAATCAACTTAGTTTGTACGTAGGTAAGTAAAGTTTTTTATTTACTGAAGTGGAAATAACGTCAGTTGGAAACAATGATTTGAACAGACAGGTGTTAATGAAGTTTCGTATTAAGTAGGTAGGTACTTTGTGTTGAATTATTGTATTGGAGCAGACGTTTCATTTATTTATTTATTAAAGGTAAACCAACAGCTTCTGACAGCATTACATTAGAATAATACCTAGTAAAAAGTATCAGACTTATACAGTCGCCAATAATAGGTCGACAAAAATTCAAGTGAGTGAAAAAACATTTAATTAACGTTTCCTTCGAGAGTCGGTAAAATATTCCTTATAATTATACAGACCTATCTTTTAACACTCTTTTAGGGTTAGGGGTACAAGGTTTAGAAATACCAGCCGAAAGATTCGAACGAAGGTCTTGCTACGCTTCCCGAAGGCGGTCGGTGAATGGGTGACCATTACATACACACCATATATACACACAAACACATATTACATTACCATTTGGCTAACAATACTTTTTCGTGCCTCGAAAAGCTCCTCTTCAATCTTCTTTCTTTCTTTTTTTCTATTTAACTGATTTGTTACACATAAATATAACATAACAGAACTTATCTTCATGCCCATGATCCCCAAAAAGTTTGGCAGAGGGCACATTGCGCCAGTTATGTTTAAGGCCCATGTAATAGAGGGATTATTCCGATCTGTCACCCCGCTTTGTCCCCTTAGGGTGACAGATAGGAAAAAAAAGTTTGATCTGTCCCCCTGTTAGCAATGAGGGGACAGTTCGAACTTTATTCACTCCTTAACGGTTTCATCTGTCCCCCTTTCACTGATAGGGGGACAGATGAAACTTTTTATTCCTGTTTGTCCCCCACAGTATTTAATAAACTAATTCTTAAAAGTAATGCCACACATACTGCAACATTATAGTAAATTAAAGACTAGTGGTTGTTTATAAAATCATCTGTATTTAAATTTAAATAAGTTACAAATAATTCTTTTGTTTATCTATTAATCAGCCACAGTCCTTTAAATCACAGTACGTATAGTAGATACAATTACAATCAGTCTTCTGATTTGACTTTATATAGCCTAGTTACAAATGAAAATTTTTAAATAATAATAAACTTAAAGTTGTAAATTATCTCAAAACATAAATAAACGAAAATCACTAGTATAACGAATATCAAAACTTTTCAAAGGTCGTAAGAATAATATATAAATAAAATATCTATCGCAACTTCTCCAACAAATGACCAATAGTAATTTCACCACCTACAAACTGCATTTTACAATAATTATGTAGGTATATATTCGTCTTTCTTAATATTTCTCTTTGTGCGACAATTTGACGTTGGAGTTAATTGGTTTTGGATCTGTTGTGATATGTCTAGAATAACTAAAAGCATATTTAAGTTGGGATTTTTTTTCAATTGTATTATTTAATCCATGGTGCCTTCTACAAACTTTGTAGTACGATGACGTTCATTGAAAACACCATAATTTTCTAAACTAAGCATCATGCGGCCTAATCCATTATTTGATCATATACAAACGAAATTTCTTGCTCTGATCATCATCTGGACTCATGTATGACCATCCATTTAAAATTTCATTATCAGGTATCAGTGGAAGTACGGTACTCAGTGCCACTTGTCTTTTCAAAATTTTTGACTTAGTTAGCCCAAGAGCTGCTCCCTTCTTCCACAAAGCTTTATTATAGTGAAAGAAACAACCTTTTACTGTGACTTCTGGAAAAACCTTTTTGATTGCGTTCATTGCGGGAATTTCATAGTCTGTTTTATAGGTTTTGGGTTTCCACTCTGGGATTTGTGACTTAATCATGTTAAATAATTTCGTAGCTCTTCTGATCCTTATCACTCATTAATGAAAAAACTACTGGCACAATATCGGTACTCATATTTTTACTACCGAAGTCTGCATGTACAGTATAAATCTGTAGAAATGGTTTCGGGCAGCTTTTAAATGTTCCGTTACTTAAAAAGTCTTCTAAAGTATAAATTCAAATTTAAACTCTATGGGGGACAAACAGTAATAAAAAGTTTCATCTGTCCCTCTATCAGTGATAGGGGGACAGATGAAACCGTTAAGGAGTGAATAAAGTTCGAACTGTCCCCTCATTGCTAACAGGGGGACAGATCAAACTTTTTTTTCCGATCTGTCCCCCTGAGGGGACAAAGCGGGGGGACAGATCGGAACAATCCTAATAGAGGGCGAACCTATTGCCATCAATCGGGCAAATATCTAGACTCCGAGCTGCTGTTGAGAAATTTCACATAAAAAAGTCAACAATGTGTTGCCTTGCCCGACCAGGGGATCAAAACCGGGACCTCGTGTTCGGCAGTATCATTTGCGACCACGTCTAGGCCACCGAGGAAGTCATTACACAATGTAACACAGGTGTACCTGTATAATAAGATAACAAACCTACCTATTCATTAATGAAAAAAATACAATCGAATTGAGAACCTCCTCCTTTTTTTGAGTCGGTTAAAATCAAGCGTTACACTAGTTACATCAAGTCCCATGTAATAGAAATATGACTTAGAATAAGTGTATGACCATAAAATTAACCGTAACACCCGCAAAAATAACCTCAAAACTGTGTCAATAGCCATTTGCAAGAAACATGGACAGTTTAACAAGTTTTAAAGAGCATTAGAACTATTACAGCTGTCCGTTGGACTGGTTTATAGCTAATATTGTCATGGTAATAGCCCATAATGTTAAGGGCAGTTGCCCGACGAAAGTACTAGTTTGTTGGCTTGTTAGACCATAACGAAAACGCATTTCACTCCATTTTCAATTACCTTCTCGCAAAGTGAAAAAGCGACGTCTTGACAAATATTATTATCGATCAAGGCAATTTGTTTTTATTATTTTATGTTACTCAACCACTTTCTAGTTCTATAAATTGTATTATTTAACTAAATTACTTTATTGCATCAACTTTCGTAGGATATTGACCAAGGAAGTGTTTAACGCCATCTGTTGTCGAGCAGCTGTACTTGTGTGACAATTTAGTTTGCACAAATGGTCATAGATGGCGCTATGAATAAAATATACAACAGTATTGCAAAGAGCTTACTTAGACTTTTCCTTTACATGCTATTTATTATATTTTCTAAGGTTTTGGACATTTACAATTTTAACCCTTTTTTATGCTCAGTACCTACGCCTTTTATTTATTGCTAGGACCACTATCCTTAGTATACCACTATACCTACTTTGATAAAAAAACCAGTAACAAACATTGGCTCGTTTGACGCATGATTTACTTTTTTTTCAAATCAATTTCACTTGGCTACCTTGCTCTACTCACCCAACAAGTGAAGCGGCGCGTGATGTTATAGTTATACCTATATTAAGATAAGTATACGTTAAGATGGCCCCTCACTTGGTTTCCCGTTCGTCATAACTGTATTCTGTGGATCCGCTGCGTTCCAGAATCATGCGTAATTCTATTATAATTTGTTTATCTTATCAACAACGTATGGTAGCGGAGGCTAGGCTAAATGTTCTTGTGTGGAGACATGATTATTATAACGTTATATTGTGCTTTGACGAGAACGTTAATGTGAATACGGTTAGCGCAGTGGCTGAGCGATGGGCTGTTGCGCCGCGCGTTGCGGCTAGGATTCCCTCAGAGAACAACTATTTGTGAAGCCTGCAGGTCGTTGCATTGTGGGTGTAGATGTTTGTGTATGTGAGTTTAAATGTTTGCAAACATACGCATGTATGTACCTACTACTTCTTTTCTATTCTACTAGAAATACTATAAAAACCCGTAAAGTTATAGTTTGTCCACAAAATTCAACAAAACATGCTTTTATATCTAAATTTTACCATTAACTTGGACCTCTCCTCTATAATAGACTAAACTTAAAAACAAACATTTAATTTTATTCTCTGAACTTTAGATATTGTAAGAAAATCCTCAAGGATGCTCTCCAAAGTATGTCCTATGACGAGACGGAGAATTTGCTTATAGTGTTAAAATAAATACAAATACGAAATTTAGATTTATGATAATTTATTAAATCTAGAAGTATTATAAGTTTCTAACTTAAAATAATTAGTATATTGTTAACTTTTTATTTATTTATTAATTTTCAAAGACCATTTTAGTTCTTCTTGCCTGAAACACAGGATTACCTAGTTCAGACACGTAAATCTTAGAAATATAATTTAGATTTAAGCAAGATAATAATTGTACAAAATTTTATACCATAGATATAATTTCTGAATAAAGATTATTATTATTATTTTACGGTCATATGGTCATGCACGCATCATGGCAGTTTCGAGCACTACGCACCTTTTTGACGAAAAACTTCATTACGCACGTTTGACTTGGGGAGTAAGCTGGTGAATACTTGACGAGATCGTTACGAAAAGCGTGATCGCTCGAGGCGAACGGAAGATATAAGTTAGTGAAGATAGAAAGAGACAGAGAGTTACATTCCTTATACTAAGAGAGTACAGTGTGCGTGCACATTTTCTTTAAAATATAAGTTAGTGAAGATAGAAAGAGAGAGAGAATTGCATTTCGTATACCAAGAGAGTACCTACAGTGTGCGCGCACACATTCTTTAAAGACGTTTTGCTACAGTCGTGTCGTGTGGTCTTAAGTAAGTACACTCGTTTTTAGGGTTCCGTAGTCAACTAGGAACCCTTATAGTTTCACCATGTCTGTCTGTCCGTCCGTCTGTCCGTCCTCGCTTAATCTCTGTGACCGTTGTTAGCACTAGAAAGCTGAAATTCGGTACCAATATGTATATCAATCACGCGGATAAAGTGGTAAAATAGAAATTGGAAAAAAATGTTTTATTATAGTAGCCCCCCTATATGTAAAGTGGGAAGTAATTTTTTTTTTATTTCAACCCGTATGTAACGTGTGATATATTGTTGGAAAGGTATTTAAAAATGAATACGGGTTTACTAATGTCATTTTTTGATAATGTCAATAATTTCGGAAATAATCGCTCCAATAGTGAAAAACAATGTGTCCCCCCCCCCCCCTCTAACTACCACCATAAGTTTAGAAAATATGAAAAAAATTTGAAAAGTAGAAGTTTATAAGGAGTTTCTAGGAAAATATTTTGAATTTGGATGGAAACAGTTTTTGTACAAAAAAGATAAAAAGTTGTAAGTACAAAATAATTTCTGGACTAAGTTTGTAGTATAATCGTATATGCAAGCATTTTTTTTAACTTAGTTTACATATTTTATTATCCTGAACCTGAACGTATCTTTTTTCAAACAAAAAAGAATTATTAAAATCGGTTCTCGCAATCCAAAATTACCACCGAAAACTTCTATGTAAGTATTAATTAGTAACTCAATTCACCGAGAGATGGCGCTGTAGGTACTTATTACATTGGGTCGGGTATTATCAAATTGTTCGGTTGGTCTCTCCTTGGCATTGGCGGCATTTTATAACTAAGTACATAAAACTTCTATCATGAACATGCTAAGGTAATTTAGAACAAAATTGAAATTCATTTTTCTAACGCCATCAAAATGTTAAGGTAAAAACCGGTTCATAAATGGTTCGATAGATGGCGTTGCGTAATGACGTCATTTTTTTAAAAGTCTCTGTTAAGATTTTCGTGCTTTCATGACCTACCGTGGTAAAGAAAGTTGCACTTAAACATATTCGTAATTCAAGTAGCGGAAGCGCGGAGCTGCTGGCGCGCGAACATAATGGGTACCAACCTTTGTATTCATAAGTAGGAACACTTATTGTGACAGACGGGAAACTACGGAACCCTACTTTGTTACCCCAATTTGTTTGTTAAGAGGAGATATACCAGAGAAAGGTTTAAAAAATCGGCCAAGAGCGTGTCGGGCCACGCTCTTGGCCGATTTTTTAAACCTTATATTTGATAAGATAACAAGATAATCCAAATTTACTATGTAAATTTTTAACATTTTACTGAGGTGAAATGTGCGTCTGTACCTACATATATTGTGTTCTTATATACAATATCTTCCATCAACATAACTTATTGTTCTGAGTTAATCGAGTGTTCATACTGTGTATCACGCAGATTCACTTAGGCTGTGTCCGTCTAATTGATAAATAATTCTAATGCTTTCTTTGTTTCAAAGTGTCTACAATCATTAAATTCTATTTAGTTTTGCTTCAAGAGGTACACCCGGGTTGATATTATTATTTTGGATATTTATTTTAATTTGACATAAATCTTTTACTTTTAGAAAACTTTGACATTAGCTTTGTTTGTACTTATATGACATTGAACTAAATTACTTGAAATTTGACGATGTGACATAAATTGTGAAAATATTTGTACGCCGATACTTACGGCTAAACATGATTGGACTTTAACACTGTAAGATCTTGCATGCTTTTGTATGTATACTATGTTTAAACAAATAAATAATCTTTATCTTTATCTTTATCTTTATCTTTGGATTGTGCAACTCTGTAGGCTGTTAACAATACAAAATAAATTAAGTAATATTGCTAAGTATATACAACTAGCATACGTCCCGCGGTTTAGCCCGCGTTGTTCCCGTTCCTGTGGGAATACAGGGGATAAAAAAAGTAGCCTATGTCACCCGGGGATAGCGTAGCTTCCCAACGGTGAAATAATTTTCCAAATCGGTCCTGTAGTTTCGGAGCCTATTCAATGCAAACAAACAATCAAACATTTCCTCTTCTTAATATTAGTATAGATAACATCACGACTGTATTCCCCAAAGGGTTAGGCAGATGTACCTATTACCCATAGTACACTTACGTTACACCTGTTACGTTTATGACCCGCGGTTTCTCATTGGCTCGTATACTCTACAATTTTTGGTGTACAAATCTTTCAGTCGTGCTTACAGCCCCTTTTGTAACTAGGGTATAAAATTCTCATGGACATCCTCCACCCCTTGGGCTGAAAGGTCTCTCAGACCTTTAGGCGATTAACACAAGCGGAGCGGAGCGAAGCGGATATCATAATCATGTTGCATTGGCCTCTATTAAATCCGTTGATATCCAACACACGGACAGTCAGCCGCATAAGTCGATATACATATCCATATTTCCTAAACTCATGAACACCTTAGCTTACACAAATTGCTAAACAAGACTAGTGAATTTTGAACCTTTAAAACGTTAATTAAATCCTGGCATTAGGCTTGTTTATCAATTTGTGTAAGCTATATAAGGTGTTCATGAGTTTAGGAAATATGGATATGTATATCGACTTATGAGGCTGACTGTACACCGTGCCGTGTGTTAATCGCATTATTAACTAAAACTTTTCAGGTATTCCATCTTACATCTGCGCCAAGTATAGGATTGTACGAATGCTTGGTACCCCTAGACCAGAGTTAGTCAAAGTGGGGTCCGCAAGCCCCTAGGGCCTATTCTACAGATGGGGTTTCTCGACAAAGTTTACGTAATAGCGGCTGACTAACTGAAAAATCTCGCACCGTGATCGCACCTGAGTTTGAGAGTCATTAAGTGTTTGGCTGCTGCTCAGTGTGTTGCGGGTTTGATTCCCGCACGGATCAAATATTTGTTTGGCCAGCAGGTAGTTGTTCCGGGTTTGGCTGTTTATATAATAATAATAATTTATTTAATTCAGACACAGTCCATACAAAAAATAAAAATAAAAATTGGAATGAAAATCACAATAATGAATATAAATTAAATTACACATACCTACACATATTTAATTCAAATCAAAATCAAATTAAAATCATCTAAAACACAAGTACATTAAAATAATCAATAAAAAATTTAATTACACAAACACATTAAAATGTTTATGTACATATGTGAGTTTTATGTTTGCAAACGCACCGACAATGCAGGAAAAATTCCTTGTGTGGGACGTTTAAAAAAAGTTAAGAAGTTTAAATTTATTGTTGTGTTTCATTGTGATATACTGCCTGTCTCGTTGGTCTAGTGGTTGCTAGCGCTACTGTTTAACATAAGGTCCCGGGTTCAATCCCCGGGTCAGGCAAATTGTTATTGAATTTTTCCATCTGGAATTTCTCAGTAGCAGCCCGGAGTTTAGATTTGTACACGATTGCTGGCAATAGGCTCGCCCCCTATTACATGGAACTTTAAGATAACTGACGAAATGTGGGTGTACTGCCTATACATATAGTCCTTCGGGGATAATAGGCGTGATGTTTATGTAATGATGTACCTAATTATAATGATCTCTATCGTCACATACATAATTATATCATTCGCTAACTAAAGTGATGGTGAAAAACAAAAGTGCTTATTACTTCAAAACTACGTAATCTAATTAGAAATAATATAAATATTTATATGATATAGTTACAAACCGGTATTTTTTAAGAGTTACTTATGTAATAATTAATTGTGTTTTATATGTTTTAATTTTATAAAGAACGAGTACCTGATACATATTATATTTAAATACCTTAAGTTCCGGTTTGTACTTACAGTTGATTTTACTTATAGAGTTTCTTGCCCATTCTTCTTCATACGGACCTTTTGGAAGGGGCTATTAGAATCAATATTTTATTTCACTTGTACTAGTAAGTTTGACGTTCAAAAGTGCCATTTAAATGGCTTAATTGAAATAAATGATTTGGCTTTGACTTTTTTGAAAGTTTTAGTAAATTTATTTGGTAGGATGATTGTTATGGGTTTATGAACCTTTAAGACGTTAAAGGTTAGACGTTACAAGGTACTTATTTCATCACTAACCAAATTTTCCCCTGATAATGAACAACATATTAAGAATAATAAGCTGTTTAATACATTAATTTCTTACTGTCATTTGAAAACGCTCATTAATATTACAATATGTCAGAGCTGGTCTCATAGATAGTGAAAACTGATCATATATATGGGAAGCACAGTCTGTTAAAATTTGGTCTTGAATCTTTACCTTGAAATTCTATAATGTTGTCAATGTTTTATTTCTACATATTATAGATAAATTACATCCTGACACAGAATAAATGGTCGTGCTCATCACACAAACATTTGTCTTGGGTGGGAATCGAACCCACGACCTCAGGCATAGCAGTCAATTAGGCCACTAACTAGTACTAGACCAACTGGCCAGTCAGTTCATTTATTAGTACCTACATCACATCCCTTCATGCTAAAATATAATACATTTTCAAACATGTTATCTTTTCAACCACAGTACAGCATCCCGTTGGTATGCTAATAGCAGGTATCAGCTCTATGGTCTAATTACTTGACAGCTGCCGCTAACGTTCGAGTCATAGACAACGGGCGTAATCAGTTGCTACAGCAACACTTTCCATCCGAAGGAAGTACGTCCGTGAGTGTCTCTGGTTACCCATAGACACTCACGGTCCGGTTCTTTATGCCAGTAGGAGTGTGAGGAACAGGGTGTAAAATTCCTCAACCCGCAAAGAAAAGGGAGTATCCTTAGACCAGACGGGTATTGTGTCTGGTGGGCTGCTACTATCACCCAACTATTTTGTTGTCGGGATTTTGTTTATGTTAAATCGAGTGGATAACTTTAACATCGCAATGTTGTCCGGATAATAACATTAATTACGTCAGTTTTAGTTCATACGTGGCATGATAGATGTCGCTACCTGCCTGTGACAGACAGCTGACAATTGCACGGACAAGTCTATTCAATGATATTATAAGTAAAAAAGGTGTAGATAAGTTACCTAAACAACATTCGATATTCAAAAACCGCACACTAACGCACGCACGCGTCCGTTGCGGCGCGACGCGACACTGAGGTAAAATTTGGCTAGTTAGCCACATTTTACCTCAGTGTCGCGCCTATCTACACCTTTTTACTTAAAGTATTGTAAACGCCTATCTCAGCCTTTACACGATAAGTTGATTTTGTAGATAATTTATAATAAGTATATTTGAATATTTAGGTGATGTTAGAAGAAAATAAAATACGTCCAGATCCAAGGTGAAAAATGAATGTATTATGTGATTAACTGTTTTAGATTTTAAAATTACAAAATTCGAGGATGAAGGGGTAGGAACAATATTGTTTCTCACTCATACACGATCGCGATTGGTTCGTGGGGTCAACGGTCGCCAGAGACAAGCAGACTCGTTGTTTTGGACTCTGGTATTTTGGGCCATGCCCAAACATGCCCCCGGCCTTGAAAGCTCCCTAGCTTTCGACGTCTGTTCGACCTTTGCTGGATTCTGCTCGCTGTTGGTAATGCTCGACGAGAGGACAGATCTTTGCAAAGGCTCGCCTTATAACGCCCGTAGATGTGCGTATGTCTGCCACTCTGGAGATGCCATCTTTGCCTGGAATCACGCGAAGAATACGGCCCAATTGCCACTTGAGCGGCGGAAGATTGCTCTGTTTAATCACCACTAGCGTGTCAGGTTCAAGTTCAGTGGTTCGTGTCCGCCATTTGGTTCTAGTTTGAAGCTCCGAAATATATTCCTTTGCCCAGCGGGCCCAGAAGTGCTGCCGGATCTGTTCCAGCCTCTGGTAGCGCGAGAGACGATGCGTGGGCGCCTCGGTCACGTCGATACAGGCGGGTGCTGTGAGAGTACGACCAACCAAGAAATGACCTGGGCTAAGAGGAAGAAAGTCGTCTGGATCTGCGGACATAGGGGTTATAGGACGGGAATTCAGGATGGCTTCTACTTGTGCAAGTACCGTGCTGAATTCCTCGTAAGTAAGATGCGCGTTTCCCACTACTCGACGTAGGTGGTACTTACATGATTTTACCCCCGCTTCCCACAAGCCACCAAAATGCGGAGCGTACGGCGGAATAAAATGAAACTGGATTTGTTGACTAGCCGCGTATTCTTTTATATCAGAGCTACAAGTTTTTAAAAATTGAGAAAACTCGTTCATTAGACCCACAAAGTTCTTGCCATTATCGGAAAATATTTCGTTTGGTTTGCCACGACGCGATATAAGACGTTTTAGCGCAAGTGAGTATGCTTCAGTAGTAAGGTCAGTGACAAGTTCCAAGTGAATTGCACGCGTCACAAAACAAATAAATAGGCAAATGTAAGCCTTCGTGGTTCTAGCTCCCCTACCCTTTCTGTTTAAAATGAGCACTGGCCCCGCATAGTCTACGCCACACTTAAAGAATGGAAAACTAGGAGTTACCCGTTCCTGAGGTAAATTACCCATCATAGGCGACAAAGTTTTACCTCTTATGCGCCTACAAGTGGCACAGTCATGAACTACCTTTCGGACTAGGTCCCTACCGCCGACAGGCCACCATGACTCCCGTAGGTGAAATAACAAAGCCTGCGGAGCTGCGTGCAATAATTTCTTGTGCTCATGACGACACAATAGAAGAGAAAAATAATGTTTACTTGCTATTAAGATTGGATGTTTTTTATTGTCATCAAACTGTGGTGCATTCTGAATGCGACCACCTACGTGTAAAATGCCAAAATCATTCATGAAAATACTTAATTTAGACAACTTATGTTTGTTTTTTAAACTATTTCCTTTGGCAAGCAGTTTATATTCGTCGGGAAAGGATTCTAATTGAGATAACCTCACCAATGCATTCTGTGCCTCAATTAGTTCACTAACGCTGAGAATGCCCGTGCGCTTATTGATACTACGCGCATTGTAAACAAACCGAAGCACATAAGCCATTGAACGCTGCATGCGATTAAATTGTGAATATCGGGAAAAGGGAAATAGAGATGAATGCGACGGGCCTTCATCAGCTTTAAGTGAAATAACACTAGATTTTACTTCGGGTAATGAGTCTTCGACAAATGTACTTACAGGGGCGATGTCACAGTTAAAGGTGAAGTCGCTAAGGAACTCCGGTCCATTCCACCATAACAAAGAGGAAGACAAATCCTGCAGACTGACCCCACGCGAGACTAAGTCAGCTGGGTTTGCCTTGCCACTAACATGCCGCCAAGGAAGTTCCTTAGTTAACTCGTGGATTTCTGCCGTTCTATTCTGGACAAATGTCTTCAACTGGTTTGGTGCCATACGTAACCAGCCAAGCACAATTGTAGAATCAGTCCAAAACAGAACGTTGGCCAACTCGCAATGTAACGCACTCCTAACCTTTTTGTAAAGACGCGCACCTAACAGAGCACCGCATAACTCTAATCGAGGCACACTCACCGGCTTAATAGGAGCCACTTTCCCTTTGGAACACAATAATCGCACTGACACTGTCGAATTATTAGAGTTAATTGCACGTAAATAAACGCAAGCGCCATACGCCGACTGCGAGGCGTCAGTAAATACGTGCATCTCAATAACGGTAGGATTGGTACCTATAACGTGTCGCGGTATGCGAATAGTGTTTAGAGTTGATAAAGATGCGACAAACCGGTTCCATAGCCGTGTGACGTCATTTTGAGGAAGTGTTTCATCCCAATTAACTTTCAATAACCATAATTGTTGTAATAATATTTTTACGCGCATAATAGCTGGACTAAGAAGACCTAGTGGATCAAAAATTTGGGAAATATTTGATAGAATCGATCGCTTTGTTATCGGCCTATTATCTATCTTAAAATGCGAATTAAAATAGAATTGATCTGATCCATGGTACCAACCTAATCCTAAGGTTTTTGAATTGTCATTTTCGATAATTTTGACGTCTGCTGAATCGCCAGAAGAATCCGCGTTTTCGCCCAAGTTAGGACAGAAATTATATTTCCACTTGCGCAACGGAAAACACCCTGAGTTTAGGGTATCAGAAATATTTTTGCATAGTTCCACTAATTGCAATTTATTATCGGATCCAGTAATTAGATCATCTACATAAAAATCTTGATCAATTACTCTCTGAACGTCTGGATTAGTACTTTCAATTCCTAACTGTTTTAAACACCTCACACTTAAGAATGGAGCGGACGCGGTTCCGTATGTGACAGTATTTAGTTTGAAAGTACTAAGCGGTTGAGAAGGATCATCACGCCAGAGAATTAATTGCATGTCACGTTGGTCATCCGCAACAAGACACTGACGGTACATTTTTTCAATATCCGCGCAAGCTACGAACCTGTGCTGTCTAAAACGCAAAAGTATGCTAAATAGGTCACCCTGTATTGGAGGACCTACCAACTGTATGTCATTAAATGACACACCAGTGCTAGACGCAGCGCTTGCGTCGAACACAACACGCAGTTTAGTCGTGGTGCTGTGTTCGCGGAGGACACCGTGATGCGGCAAGAAATAATGTTGTGGCCCGTAAATGTCCACTCGACTCATGTGACCTAATTGCTCGTACTCGTGAATGAAGTCCTGGTATAGCTTTTTGTAAGTAGGGGAGCGTTGTAAACGCTTCTCCAATGCGTAGAAACGACGTTGGGCTTGAGGTAACGTTTCACCAATAGCGTCCGATGGGAGTTTATAAGGAATACGTACACAGAACCGACCATCACCATTTCGCGTAACATTATTGGTGAAGTGTTCCTCGCATGCACGTTCCTCATCCGTGCGCTTATCCCAGACTTTAGGTACTTCCTCAAGTTCCCAGAACATCCGAAGTTGAGTTTCAATGGACTGTGTGAAATTGCATTTAATTGTTTTATTTGCACTGCGCGATTTAATATTAAGTGGACCTGACATAATCCATCCTAACTTTGTGCTTTGCAAATACGGTCCAAAGTTCAACTTAATTTTATTGTGGTTTAATAAACTCCAAAATTGATCTGCGCCTATTAAAATGTCAATATTTTTGGAATCTAAGAAGTGTGGATCTGCCAACGGTATGCTGTCTGGAATGCAGAACTGTTGCGCGCTTAATTCACACACAGCTGGCAGAGATGTTATGTGTGGTAAAACAAAACATTGCACATTAAGTGTGTATTTAGTAATGCGTGATTTAATTTGTACTACGCATGTTTTTGTACATTGGGTCACGCTGTCACCTACACCACGTATTTCATGAGTGGACTGTATTAATTGAATGTCTAATATATTACAAAGTGCTTTCGTAATAAAGCATCTTTGACTTCCACTGTCGAGAAGAGCGCGGGCGGAATGATACCTACCATGTTTGTCGGCTATCTCAATTAGCGCAGTGGATAACAGGACAGGTTGCACACGAGCAGGCTGCGCGTTATAATATGTCTGCATTTTAATGTGTGCCTTGTTTACCTGAACTGGCGCGATATCAGTGTCATTAATGTGAGGGACAATAGATGACGACAACATGGCCGAATCGCCAATAGAAAGAGAAGGCGTGTCACCTATCGCGGAATCTATGCGTGGAACCGGTTTGCTATCTTCGCATATTGCGTGCAGCGACAACGTTTGGCCAGTCGGCTCCTCAGTGTGTAATAATGAGTTGTGCTTCTTATTACACTGACGGCATGGGCCAAATCTACAGGTGTCAATAGTATGCCCTAAACGTAGACAGTTGCTGCACAACTTGTGTTCCTTGACTAGCTTTAGCTTCGCTTCAAGATCTAGATCGAGGAACTTTTGGCATGAATATAAATAATGTTTGCCGTTACATAAGACGCAACCTAACCTCTTTGCGTGCGTGGAGCCCTGCGTTTTGTTGGTGGAAACATTGCAATGTGAAACTGATTTATGTGTGTGTGATTTTTTAGTTTCTTGTGAGTCTTTACCGTGTGATAAGTGTAATGTTTCCAACATGTCGGCCCTATCTTCTAGGAACTTAAACAAGTCGTCCAACTTTAACGATTTAGTGCTATCGTTTTTGGATATTAAAGTGCCCTTTTGTTGTTCCCACGCACGCTCCGTGATTTTATCTATTTTAGAGACAACTATGTAAATAATTAGGGTATCCCAGTGCTCTGTAGGTTCGCCAAGAATTCTTAATGCTCTTAAATTTTTTAAAACAGTGTCGATGAGTTTTCGCAGATGTGTAGGTGACTCTTTACTAAGTAAAGGTAACGTAAATAGTGTTTTAACGTGGTTGTAAACTAAAAGCCTGCTATTGTTGTACCTATTCAACAATAATTCCCACGCAATGGAATAATTATCTGCAGTGAACTCTAATGCGTCGATGACTACTTCAGCACTACCTTTTAGTGAAGATTTTAAATAATGAAACTTCTGTATGTTAGAGAGTTCTGTGGAATTGTGAACAAGTGACAGAAAGGTGTCCCTGAATTCGAGCCAGTGCTCAAATGAACCATCAAAGGTAGGCATTGCAATAGTAGGCAACTGGATAGATTTAGACCTGTTTAAATTATTAGAAGTGCAACTGTCATTTAACCTGTCACTGCCCTTGCCATCTAATAGCAATGATTCAGCTTGAGCTATAGCTTGGTAAAAACAATCCTCAATCTGCTCTCGCGCGTTCAACTGACCCTCTATATCGGAGTCACGAATGGTATTTTCGAGTTTGGATTGAAGATCGTTAAACTCGGAAAATAAAACATGAATATTTTTGATGCGTAATTTAAGATCGATAGAATTTTGTGGCGATAAAACCTTTTCCTTGGCTAACACAGTAAGATAATTTGAGAACTTTGTGAGTCTACCTCTGATTAAACCCCGTTTGCGAACGAGTTCACGAATAATAAGTTCGCTCTTTTCGTCCGCCCCACACAGAATAGGAGACTTTGGTCTGGACACGTTACTGGCGGTAGCTTCTAACATCGACATTTTGGTGACTAGTGAAAAGAAGAGGTACTCACGTCTGTATCACCACGTTCAGCGAGTGCTTGCTGCGGCACCGTAGCTGCTCGAGGAGTAGGAGCACACGAATTTACTGACACTAGACACTGGAATCAGTACGAAAAAACGGCATTACACAAGAGAAAAAAAGGAGGAGAGGATAAGATGGAATGGTTGATCGTACCGAGTGTGCGCTATGCTCGTGATGCTCAACCGTAGACCCTCGATCTTCTCCAGAAAGTAGCCTTTATGTAGACCTCTCAGCAATTTCTCCGGCTCCAACGTCTCTCCACCAGGTTTTTGGTTTGAAATTTGGCTCGAAGGACCAACAATGTAAACGCCTATCTCAGCCTTTACACGATAAGTTGATTTTGTAGATAATTTATAATAAGTATATTTGAATATTTAGGTGATGTTAGAAGAAAATAAAATACGTCCAGATCCAAGGTGAAAAATGAATGTATTATGTGATTAACTGTTTTAGATTTTAAAATTACAAAATTCGAGGATGAAGGGGTAGGAACAATATTGTTTCTCACTCATACACGATCGCGATTGGTTCGTGGGGTCAACGGTCGCCAGAGACAAGCAGACTCGTTGTTTTGGACTCTGGTATTTTGGGCCATGCCCAAACAAGTATCATTGCGTATAATAATATTATTTGTAATGTCACCTCTAGTCGGTTATCAGCTCTGTGATCTGAGCCTATACAATTACTGTCAGACGATTAACTGTTATGCTTAAACCAGTGGCTGTTATAATACCTACTTATCTGCACTGAAATAGAGGTGAAAACAAGAAAACGGAAAAAAAATGATACCTAAACTAAAAGATAACAACGAAAAAAGTTTTCCAAAGTCGGGTAGTTATTTTTGTTAGCATGAAAGAGAGGGAAAATATATAATAATATTGGACTCTGTTTCCTTTAGTTAAATTATTTTGAATGTGGTGATTTATTACATACGACTTATTTATAATGAGGCCTGTGATTTTTGAATATTAGAACTTTTATTTAATGTGTTTTGACAAATTTTTTATACGAAAACTGTCAATCAACCATTTTTAATCTTTACGTAAAAGTTATTATTCTGATAACTTTTATCGGGCTTAAAACTAGTAGTTAGTATCTATCTTTGTACCGGGGCGACGCCAGCACATCATGCAAACCCAAACTGTAAAATATTCCCAATCGAACATGAACCTTATTTCGTTTGTTAAAAAGTTGAAGAACTATCAAAGAAGTTTGACACATTGGGGTAGCTGGATGTGGCCTCTATAATGTAGAAATAAAACATCTATAAAACATAAATATAATTTAAAATTGAAAAAAAAAACAAAGAACCAAACTAATAAACTTAGTATAGAAATCATGCGAAAACGTATACAGAAGACTGGCAATGTTACCATTCAACATGGCAAAGTTGTCAGTTTCGAGAAAAGAATGAGCCGCCTTCTGATCACGCATTATCTACTTTCATTCTTAAAATTCTCCGCGACCAGGAAATTTTTACATCATTTTTGTTTAGGCTCAAATACCAATCTAACATAGGCAAGGCCGACTGAAATTCTACCAGCTGCTCAGCAAATAAAACAAAAACTGAACTTAATAACGGATGCAACGTACACTCACAAACTCAAGTGTTCACCGTACCTATTGCGCATGATCTTGCGCATCCCGCGCAACCGGTCGCGCAGGGTCGCTTTCTTCAGAAGTACGTTCGCGTACAGAAGTGGTTCAGATTTCTAATAAGCGCGGTGCTAAACGATGTTGTGGTGGTGTGTAATTGAGTTAAATGGTATGGTGGGATTATGGTGGCTGACTGGGTGGGTTAATAACGTGGTGTTGGCTTGTAGTGGCTACTGTTTCAAATAGTGAAGCTTTTACTGAAGCTAAAATGGCCACAACCGCAAAATTATTTAGCTTTTCATTTACTGTTGTAGAATTCCTAAGTAAACGACTGACCGTATTAGTCTTAATAATATACACACATCAAAAGTGTCTAGGGATCAACATATATTTTTGCAATAACTTTTCTCCTGATTGATATTAATTAAAATTATCTTTAAGGATTCATCAAATAAAGTGTTTTCGTTTGTCACAGTAACGATAAACCAAGTCACCTTTGCATTAATAAAGAAATTTGCCATTTTCCTAATAAAGGGATTTTTGACATTTGAACCACTAACATTAAAGTTCGAAAAAAAGACTGAAATAACAGTTTTCTTTAAAATTTTATTGGGTAACTTAAACAATTAATAATCCGTGTTTCTACCGCGAACACTAACAACACAAGAACATCGGTTTGGCATACTCAAAATGAGTTCATCCAAATCACGCTGTGGAATGGCCGCCCATGTTCGTTGCAACAACAAAAAAAGGTCTTCTTGCGACTGGATACCCTCTATATTCGGCAGAGCTCTTTTCTGTAGCATATCCCATGCATGCTCAATCGGGTTCAAGTCTGGCGACTGAGCAGGCCAGGGCAGGACATTGATGTTAGCTGCGGCGAGAGTCTGTCTTACAACTCTTGCGGTGTGCGGTCGTGCATTATCATGCATTAACTGAAATAAGGGACCGATTTGCACTTGTAGAGGAACGATGACGTCTGACACAATCGTCTCAGCATAAATTTGAGCGTTGAGGTTGCCTCTGATCCAAATCAACTCAGTTCTTCCGCCGATCCAAATACCCGCCCATACCATGATGGTTCCACCACTATAAGGATGGACTTCCTGGCAGGATTTTAATCGCTGTTGGCGTCCAGGGGTTCTCCAGTGTCGTATACGTCTTGTATCCGGTCTCATACCAAAAAGAGACTCATCAGAAAAGCACACGAAACGCCATTGTTCTTATGCCCAATGTCTGTGTTCAAGAGCCCATTGATATCGAATCCTACGATTGTGCATTGCTATAGGTGGTACCCGTAGCGGTCTTCGGGAATGAAGGTTCACTTCATGCAAGCGGTTTCTGACTGTTTGGTCGCTAATTAAGTTCCCTGAAGAGTGATGAAGCCTCACGGCTAACATCATGGCGGTTATTGTTGGAGCTCTTCGAGTTAAGATTTGAATGTATCGGTCTTGTCTCCGTGTGGTGCAGCGATACCGTCCTCCATGGCGCTCAGCCACGGTACCAGTGCTTCGGTAACGTGTCCAAAGTCGACTGATAACACTCTGACTTGTATTCAGAGCTAAAGCCACAGTACGTTGCCGGGAACCAGCTTCTATCATTCCCACGGCTCTGAGCATTTCTTCCCTGCTTAAATGACGTCGCCGCTCCATAATAACGTTGGTTTTAATCAGTAGTAGGGAAACAGTAGCACTAATAATGTCTTCAATGCGTTGTATGTTTTTATAGGGAAAATATTGACAGCTGATTTTCATCTTTTACTCGAATTTGATTCACAGTTCCTGATTCAAATTATGAAATGCACCAAAAAGGATCCATATAAATTTATAAAATCATAAATTTATTACAAAGCCACATCTCAATCTCAAGAAATCCGCATAAAAATGCTTGATCCCTAGACACTTTTGATGTGTGTATTTTGTTTGATTGTCGTGTAAACGTGTTTATATTAATCAAACAGGAATAAGAAAATATCGATAGTTGTAAACAATGACATTATAAGTAAAAAGGTGTAGATAGGTTTTTTAAACAACATTCGATCTCCAAAAACGACACACTAGCGCACGCACGCGTCCGTTAACGGCGCGACGCGTGAGGTCAAGTGTGGCTAGTTAGCCACATTTTAACGTGTCGCTTGCTGAGCTCTTATAGCCCATCTACACCTTTTTACTTATAATATAATTGGTTTAAAAGATGAATTTAATTTAGATTATGTGATTATGCTTGAGGTACTATCAATTTACAATGATCGATTAATAGACTTATGTAATGAGATGGCATAAGATTTAGATAAATGACTTCTGAAGGCCTTCCTATACAAACTTTGCCCTGCATTGTTAGACTCACAATCATAATATAATGTTTAGCCAATTAAAAAAGACCATGATGAATGTAATTAGGTGTTTGTTCTTAGAGATCAGTCAAATAATGGATATAAACAATAAGTTTTTTTTTGAAAATTGACTTGTAGACAGTAGAAAAGATCAACTTATAAATAAACATAAGCACGCACCTTTTTCCCATGGGGTCAGGCAGAAACAACAGAGCGCCATCGATCAAACAAGATCTACTTACAGAAATAAAATCATTTAGCTTAGTCTTAGCTTTAATAACGCTATAAAAACGGTATTTTCTGCCGGAGACGAAAGTTTCTATAGTTGGTTAAATACGCGTTTTATTGCGCGTACAATTTACTTACTTACGCTAATATGTAATTACATTGAACGAAAATAATTTATAATTCCTTTTTGCAGAAAGCAAATGAAAGCAAAACTCGTAGGGTTAGCAAGTTTCACCGTGCCTGTACCTACACGGTACAAACCGATATTTATGATCTGAGAGAATTATTAGAAAACTGTCAGGCATCATATTTTCGCTTTCAACCAAACGTAATACCTACCTTATTTGAATTTCTTTAGTAAGATGGTAACCATACATTGTATTCTTCAAATTCATCAAAATAACTTGAATTTAATTTCGGAGTGAAATGTTTATTTGTATAAATAGGTACCTACGTAATTTATTCGTAATTAATTCGTACTTTTGCGAAGTAATTTGTGTGTTGAATATTTTGCATGCTAAGTAGGAATGAGTCAAACAAAGTGTCCACTTTCGGATGCGCAGGAAAGAAACAATTACTTAACTTGGTTGCACGGTTTAATCTAAGGTTAAGCTATGCGTGCCGCGGTTGATACGTGGATAGGGAATGCAATCTCGTCTCGCCGAGATTCCGATCTCGCGAGATCCCGGCCATATTTTACGAGATTGTATCTCGTCAAATTTCGTACGAGATCTCGCGAGATAACGAGATCGACAAATGCAGCGTGACGACGTGTATTTCATAGCGCGGCTGCGCGCGAACTGAATCCTGGCCGTTGCCTAAATATAGATAATTATTGTTTTGTTACCAGTATTGTAAGAATTTGAACTGATTAGCTACAGTAGGTATAATCATTATAGACACAAACAAATGTTATTAGAGTTAGAGACAAAATAATAAGTACTCTGTTGATTTTTAAAATAAAACTTACATTATTTTTATAACTAAGCAACGCAGTTTCTATTTAATTACATATCATGTCAATTACTAGTTCTTAAAACAAGCATTTGCATATGTTTTAATTGCGATTCTTCCAATCTCGCGAGATCCCGTAATTTGCGAGATCTCGCGAGACTGGGTTTTGAGTCTCGCGAGATCTCGCTAGGCGGAAATCTCGTACGAGATTGCATTCCCTATACGTGGATGAATAACCTTTCATTATACCGTAATACAGTTTATACCTACTAGTACGGGGACCAGAGTGAATCTGACCCTGTTTAACAACCATAATACCGTGTTTAATAACCATTTAGCACCAAAGGTATTCACATTTCCCATAGGTTAATGCATATAATGCATATCTTTCCCACTACACAGTACACACACTATCGGCACACTATACAATATAATACATCCATAGGTTATTATTTTTCTTAAACAGGTTTTTAGGTTACATTCTATCTATTTAATTTTATATACGTAAAATATTATTTATTTATGAAGTATAATGATAATTGTTACTCATCCGTCACATGTCCCAAAGGTTCATTTGAAAACCACCGTCAGGCAGGATCTCAGCATCTGTCTGGCATTACCGCTGAAATGAACCTTTTGGCGCAGCCGTGAGACATGCCATTTTTTGTCTCTTTTTTTTGTGTTATTGCGTTTTTACTGTGCGTGTATCCAGCTGTTGCCAATAAATGTATTTTCTTTCTTTCTTTCTTTCTTTCTTATATAAGGTGCTCAATAAATAGGTGCTCAAACGGGAATATTCCAAAATAACAACCTTACACAATTCAAGTACCTACCTAGTTTACAAATAAGTATTAGAGATGTTAAAGTTTTCGTTTGTCATGTACGTTATTTTGATTTGGTGATTAAAAGAAGTTTTTTTTTTATACTGAACTTTCTGTGCATCGGTAGGTTCCTATTACGTTAACCCATGCGACCCACGGCTTAACGTAATAGGTACCTACCGATGCACAGAAAGTTAAAAAAAAAACTTCTTTTATTCACCAAATCAAAATAACGGTTCGGTTGATCTTTAACAGTCGTTACAGGTAGTCAGATTCCCGATAGTCTGACAATCAGACTTATTTAGGGGTTTAAGTAACTGTACCTGGCTTGTGGAGAATTTAGTATGTAACATATTATATTTAGATGCATCTAGTTTGGCTGAAAGTCGTTCCCACTCCAATTCTTTGGAAAAAGACTTGGCAGATATGATGTTATTATCATCAAGACTTGTGAGACCATAGCCTAATAAGTCTAAGTGTCAGAACAAGCTGTTCATGAAAGTTTTTTTTTTGAAAATGAACAACTACTAACAATAACAATAATACCAGCCTGTTACTGTCCCACTTCAGGGCAAAGGCCTCTTCTCATACAGAGAAGGCTTGAGCATTGATCACCAGTTCACCACGCTTGCTCAAGGCGGATTGGCTATTTCAAATCAAATTAACTATAAATCTAGGTTTCCTCACGATGTTTTCCTTCACCGATGTCAATGGATTCTAAGATAAACTTAGAAAATGAATGAATGAATCAATGAACCACTATTTTTCTTTTTAAGACCACAAAGAAAGTTAATGCGATACGTCCAAAAATCTTTAATATATGATCGATAGAACAAGCGACATTAATGTGAGATTGAATTTTTATCATTTATGTAAAAGAGAACTTTCGTTATTTCAAGGGACTTTTACTTTCGCTGTGACAAGATGAATTGCCGTATTAACTTCACACATGTTCCAAGGTTATCTACATAATCTTGTTTTCGAAATGAAAAAGTGGAATGACGATTGGTTGTGCAAACATTCGTTGAAGAAATTGATGTTTTATTTTTTGTTATATATTTATGCGGAAGTTAAATAAACTGTACAAATAAATTAATGTGAAGTGATAGAAAATTAACTATGTTGTGAGAAATGTGAACCAGATGAATTTATTATTTTTGTTACTAGCCTAGATTTTCCATAGCAGGGTAAAGGCTTCCCTACTTTCATTCTACTACTCTTTGACTACTTTTTTTTACTTAGTCCTTAACGAAGAAGTATAGGGGGCCCAGACAAAGTCACATTTAGCTATTATGAAGTTCGACAAATCCAAAATGTATGGCATTTGAAAAGCGTAATTAACTCCATACATCTCGGATTTACAGAAGTTCGTTAACGCTAGAGTTTAATGTGACTTTGTTTAGGTCCCCAGCTCATTCCTCCATCTTCAACTGGGCATACCGCGATGTTGCTTACCATGTTAAGAAACCCATTCGGTCTTGCCATGCCCGTTTGGAAGCAATTGACTCGCCCTCTATTACATGGGACTTACCTACTGGTGAAATACTTACACTTCTGCCTAACTCTTCGGGGAGTACAAGCGTGATGTTTCATACATACATACATACATACATAAACTCACGCCGTTTCCCATGGGGGTAGGCAGCAACTACAGAGCGCCATATGCTACGATTCTTACATACTTCTTTTGCTTCGTTTACATTCATACATGTTGTCATACGCACGCCGGTTGCGAGTACTACGCACATGACCTTTCTGAAGAACGTCACTAATAAGATCTATGTATGTCCTTCTAGGGCGTCCCCTCCCGGGCGTTCGTGATGTTTCAGGTTCATAATAAAGCAAGTGGCTCAGTAGCAATAGCTGTAAGAATATAAACGCAGGTTGCTGGTTATCAGCCTTTGTCATAAAAATCGCCATGTTTGGATTTCTGCAGCGCAACAATTGCTATTGTCAACGACTGTTTGTGTTTTAATTCTTGGACATCGACAGTTTGTAAATGCAGGCGTCATTTGCAACGGTATTTCAATTTGTTTATTAACCTTTCAATCGTGTCAATTAGAGATGCAATAGAAAGACAATGACAGCGCAAACGCCGGCGTTCGCTTGTGGTTTAATGAATTAATTAAAGTTTAGTGTCTTGACCTGCGGATTGCCAAGTCCTTAGGTCCCTAGTTTAAACCCAAGGCACACCTCAGACTTTTCAGATTCATGCGCATTGTACCTAGTTATAATTTGATTCCAAAACGGTGAATGAAAATATCGTGAGGAAACTGGCATTGCATGCCTGAGAGATATTTTTCAACGGCATGTGATGCCAAGACTCCGACACCAGCTCACCCGTTTTAGTTCGTCTCACTATGATCATCACTTGGTGGCGCCAGTGGCGAAATCACTTAATTTAAGAATACGATATTTTAATTTCACATGATTTCACTGCGGATTCAGAAGTGATTTCGCAAATAATCTTTTCAGAATAGCACTGCAGGACGGTTGATTCAGTAAAAGCCACCCAGTGAAAACTTGAATGAAGTGAACCGTCAATGCCTAGCATTAGTTTAGAATGACAGCTCAATTAGCCTTCACCATGCCTCTATTTTCACGCGGTAATTTAAGCAGAGTCGCACTGGGTTATTCACAAACACAATTAAAGAAAAATTTGATGCTAAGTCATTGATATTTTACATGTTTGTTTAAACTAATACGTATGAGGACACAGCACTATTTTAACAAAAAAATATTCAAATACATATAATACACACACACCCACACACACACATCTTTAAGTATATTCTCTCTTTTTTTGTTAGACTACTATTCTAAAGCTAACTTCAGCAGTTTTAAATTTAGAATTGTGTTAATTATTGTCAAGCTATATGAAATAGGGATGAGGAGAGTCGTTTACTATAGGCATAATTTGTCTGAAGAAAGATTCCGAACACTGTTATTGTTAACTAATTATTTGACACAATAGAAATTATTTTATTTATTTAGCTATTTAAAAAAATATTTTACTTGTGGTCGACTAGAGGTCGAAATTCGACCGATTTAGCTGCTCCTCGCCACTATTTGTTTTATTAGTAGGTATAGAGTTAAGATTACCAGAAGCCTGTAAAGTACGACTTTACAGGCTTCTAAATCATCATCAATGATTGCTTAGCAATCGAAACACGGTACAAGGTTGTAAAATTAAGTTTAAAACAGTTTTTCATGTTATCCTCCCAACAATAAAAATCTTCCTAACACTTTCTAATTAATGAAATCAAACACATGGCGTTCAATCGGTAACCGAGCTTGCAATCACCAGACCACTAGGAGGATCCACAGACACTTAGATGTTTAATATGCAATAATGATACACTATGTTATGCATGGGTTGCCATATGTATTTATTTTCACGGTTTATAACCTACAAACAGGTTAGTAAGTCGAAGGAGTGGTTTTGTAGTAAAATTACTTTTACTATACTTGATTAGTTGACTTTTACGTGCCTGTTTTGCGTTTTATAAACTAGTTGACATTCTGAAGATTGTTTTTTTTTTGGTTTGTTTGTTTCTTCATTTATCAATCAATGTACGGTTTTGAACTGATTTAAATCGTGGCTTTAGAATGCAGAATATGTTTTTTTTTGCAATTATACTTCGTTGTGCCCAAAATCCGGCCGTCAGAAATATTATTTTATGTAATTGTTACTTTCAACAGATTGACCCCGAATCGGATGTTAAAAATATTTGTTTACAAACTTCGAAAAACGTTCAAGTTTTATTAAAGAACTAGCTTCTGCCCGCGACTTCGTACGCGGATTCTTTTGCTTATGCCAGCGACAACGGGGTCGTCATAATCGAAGATCTGAAACATCTGATGTCGAATTCTATAAGCCCGGGGACGGGAAAACAATGGGATGCGCGAGACGATTTAAGATGTTCCAAATTTTTTATTTTTGTTGGTCAACAGGAAATGCCATCAGACTTAACAACTTTTTCTAAGACGCCATTTCTATTATGTATATGTTATATTGTCTCTGGGTTTTGGAGTTCCCCTACAGGTGCTCCAGATCTTCAAATTTAGTCTCACAGCAGAAAACACTCTTCACGTGGAATAGTTTTTGCAATGGCACCATTTTTATATCTCTTTTACTTTAGGTGTTCCATTTTCCAAAATAAATTATAGCCTATAATATGTTGCGTGACGTTCACGATCAGCGGTCAGTCGCGCATCTCCTTCCCCCACTTATCTCTAGAGTCGATGCGTATATACGCTGAAAACTCAAGCGTCATGCTTTTTCCGTGAACGTCTCCAACTCGCGAGACAGTGCATGATGTTCACGATCAGCGGTCAGTCGCGCACATATTCTTCACTGGTCTCTAGAGACCTGGATGTAGATGCGTAAATACGCTGAGAATGCAGGCGTGCTTCGCGATCCCAAGAAGTTTCCACGGAGCGAGTAGCAGCCTCATGTTCTCGAACAGCATCAAGTCTCTCCTAACGCTCTTCGGTAGATTATTGGGATCTTATGGTCTTTAATCATTTAGCACCTTTGGAACATTGGGAAAAATTTGACCTCTTTCTAGGCATGGTTATAGTTTTATTGTGATGATACCTGATCAATTAAAATCTAAGTGGCTGCTCCCCTGCGTTACCGGGTAAGCTACCGTGTAACGAAGATAAATGGAAAAGGAAATTAAACACTCAAATAACATAAGCCCGAAGGCATACGATAATAAAATGGGAGTTTTAGCCAGTAGAGTCTAATTTTCAACGATATACCATCGTCATCGAAAATCAGTCCTGAACTGTTCCAGCCTTCACCGCGTAGTACCTCCTACTTATGTTATTATTTTATAATTATGCAATTAAATTAGTGATAGTTTTAATTTCTATATCAAATGTTTCTGATCTTCGATTTTTATAAGTCAACAGGAAATGCCTATCAGACCGAACAACTTTTGCTAAGACGTCATTCCTATTTGAGTTATGGTGTAGCTGGGCTCTTGGAGTTCCACAACAGGTGTTCCAGATCTTCGATTTTTATACGTCAACAGCGAGTGCTCATAAGGCTGAACAACTCTTGCTAAGACGTCATTCCAATATATGTTATAGTGTAGCTGGGCTCTTGAAGTTCCACATCAGGTGTCCGGATCTTCAAATTTATTATCTCAGCAGAAAATGCTCATAACGTGGAACAATTTTTGCTATGGTACCATTTTTGTAACTCCTATAGTTTAGCTGGTCTGTGACGGTTCTGCATCAGGTGTTCCGGATCTTCAAATTTATTCTCTCAGCAGAAAATGCTCATCATGTGGAACAATTTTTGCTATTGGACCATTTTTGTATCTCCTATAGTTTAGCTGGTCTGTTGCGGTTCTGCATCAGGTGTTCCGGATCTTCAAATTTATTGTTTCAGCAGAAAATGCTCATCACGTGGAACAATTTTTGCTATGGGGCCATTTTTGTATCGCCTATAGTTTAGCTGGTCTGTTGTAGTTCTGCATCAGGTGTTCCAGTTTCCAAGATAAATTATAGCCTATGTGTTGACCAGACTTAATATCTATACAACAAAAAAAAATCATTCAAATCCGTCCAGTAGTTCCGAAGATTAGCGTGTGCAAACAAACAGACAAACAGACAAACAGACAAACAGACAAACAGACAAACAGACAAACAGACAAACAGACAAACAGACAAACAGACAAACAGACAAACAGACAAACAGACAGACTTTTTTTTTTGGATTCGTGCTCTATTACTGTTTCTAAACCCCCCTCAATTATTATTTTTTAAATATATTCAATGTACAGACACAGTTTTTTTACAGTCTTATTATATGTATAGATGTTTGTTATGTTCAAAGTGAATTAATGATACTGTCAACTACCTATCTAATATTTTGTATATGCCAGTAAGTTATTTTTTTTTGTATTGAAATTATCATAGACAATAAAGTCATTTATCATTATCATCTAGTCAGTCAACGCTTATCTATTTCTATACTTAGTAAGTATTTTTTACCTGCTATGAACCAAGAGAAAGTATTAATTCTATAACCTGAAAATTCTTTAATGCATACCTATTATTGTCCCTATTTAGAACATAATTTGATAACTTAGTCCCCTTCCACCATTTTGTTATTCTGTTAGTAAGGTACCTACTGGCTTTGATGATTTTCGTATCCATCATTATAACTTCATTAGTTCATAGAATGAAACGGCCCTAGAGAATTTGCCTCCAACGAAGATTATGTTCAAATTCAACGGATTACTTATGTCTTCTCTAATTCCAAGAAAAAATGCATCATCTAAATAAATTCAAAAAACGCTCCACATTTTAGATTTGTAAATTTCTAAAGCTCATCACTCTTAGTCATCATGAGAATGACCTATAATAATGTGTATCAAAAATCAAATATTACCGTAACTCCGGTAAAGTGCAGAATCATACGGTAACTCCTACGTAACATAATAGTATGATACTACCGCGAGATAATCTTCGTTCGCGCATGTGCACGCATTCGAACGTCGTCAGACACCGCGACCACGCGTCTCCCGCGCAAATTGAAGCGCGGCCATGATTGTTTTTTTTTCTTATTATTTTGTTTTTTTCTATAGTGCCAGTGCTTGAAAACTATTTAGTGCTGTGAAATTGTTACAAATCGATTTGATATCATTTTGGATTTGATTTCGGCCTGTAAGTTATTTTGTTACGTTATTTTATAACTATCTCTGTGTGTTTTTTTAATTATTATAATTAGCGGTAATATGTTAAAATTGCGATATGTTTTGCATTTTAATTTTGTGAATAATCTTTGAACGCGCTTTGCGTATTTAAACATACCTATTCTTTTCAGTATTTCGCGTATGTTGAAAACTTCTATTGAACCATCACTAACAAGGATATCTTCAGACATTGGTGTTCAGATTCAATTCTATTGAATTAATCTGAATCAATGAATCAAATCTTTCCTCTTTATAAAATTTGTATAGAGTAGGTAAGGATATGGCCGCTAATTCAATATGAATTATTCTTAATGGATTGGCGTCCAAACTCTTATAAGAGTATATCGTCTGTATCTCCTAAAGTTATTAATTGCAAGTTTTTTTTTAAATAAAGTGTTCAGTTCCGTTTAAAACTGCAAGACCTTCAAAGTAAAATTATACAGAGTGATAAAATGATAATTAAACTAGGTACCAGTAAATACCCTATCTACACAAACGTTAAAAGTCACTCAAACATCAATTTTCATCGGATTTGATCATAAAGAGCATATCATTGACAAGTTTATTGCACAGTAATGCATTTCCCCCGAGCTCCTAGTACTTATAAGTCGGTGTTTATGCGAATGACAAGCCGTAAGCTTTATGCTTTACTTTCATTTCTAAGAGGAAAATAAACTTTTACGTTTTGCGGTTTTCACCATTTGTTTTAAATTAGTTGGAGCGTTTTAAGTGAATATCTATTTAACGCAACCAAAGGTACATTTAGTTCATTTTAAAACAGCACAACACCTGTACATAGTAAGCCCACATTCGTACAAAAGGGTTTTTAATGCTAAGATTGTAACTTCCCATTGAATTATCACCGGCGTTGACATCGAGAGTTGAAAATTCGTTCAGGTTTTTCGAGCAGGAAAGCGTTCGTGTTTTCGGAGGTTTTTAGCGTTTCTACTGCGTGTTTACAATGGGCATCGTGTAAAACAAGAAGAAGAAGCCGAGTGACGAATAGGTAAGTAGTAGGACTATTTAGGAACGTAGTTACTGGCAGAAACACACGAATTACATTACACACAAGTAATTAATAAGAAGTAAACATAGCGGTTACAATGACATAATCAGAACAATACACAAGCTAAAACCACCAGTGCATTTTTAACCTATGCCTGCACACCTAGGCACCAAAAATGTGTCAAAGTTTACACCTGACGACACATATTTGTTACGTGAGAATCATCCTCAAACAATGCATATCACATGCACTTTACATTATCACGTAACGATAATGTAACGTAAAAGTTACTCGTTATTTAAAACGCACTTATAACCGTTTTCGGAAGCAATAACTAGTGCGTTTATAATATAATAAACAGTTAATTAGTGTGTAGATAATAACTACAATTATCTTAAATTAACTAATAGAACTAGATAACTTAGGTTGCAATTCGAATGTTTTAGTTGTTCTATTGCAAGTTCTCTAACTTAAAAACGTTAACTACTTATGCCAAAAAAGGGATGCAAAGTTTTCGCTTCACGTATTATGACGATGAACTTATTGTTTGATGTTTGATGAACTTGTTGTCGAAGTATTTTTGTGCAAATACCTACCTACATATTTATGTGCTTGATTACATTGTCAATAAATATTAAATCTTTACTAAGTCAATTGTTTGATTAATGTAAATATGTATATATCGTATATCGTAAAGTGCATCCAACAATATTAGAACACTACGTTACGTTTTCAAAATTGGTACACATGAAAACAGTTGTATTGCCAATCAATAAATCAAAGTTGACGTGTTTAATGTATCGAATCGTTACTACTGATCCAGGTATCGATTGGAATTATGGAGCGTATCACTCGATTTACTTCCCGTAAGAACGGATAAGCTGCCAGAGTAATGTTTTAAACATTTTAATCGAACTGTACCGGATATTTGTTTGAAAATTTGTTCGGAAACACGGTTATTTTTTGTGGGAGTGATTTCATGAAAGGGGACGGAAATGTGTAACAGGACACTGGGAAGCGCACGCTATTTGATTGGAGATGGAGCCAAACTATTTTGCGTGAGATTAGTACCACATTGTACTGTCGTTTTATTTTATGGCGGCGTATTTACCTTGTTAGATGTTCACATCAGTAACGAGAGGTCAATTTTCTTAGTAGGGAAACCGACAAAAAAAAAACTTAGTATTCGTGTCACAATATGTTGTCTCTTTTGAAGTCATCGGTCTGCCTACCTCCGTGTATACCTTTGCTGTAAATGCCTTATATTTGGCAATACTCGAGTCCGGCTGCCATAAGGCAATATAGTGGTGGAGTTGCTCTTCCAAACCTCCAAAGGGAAGCCATTAGGAATCGAGTTGTAGGGACACTTCGCCACTGTTACACATACTACACCACTATTGAACTACTGTTTGCACGTATTTGACGCATTTTTGAAGATCATACATAGAAGATCCTGAACCGACATCTAAATACGGTGTTGGAGTGTTGATGGTGTAAACAGGGTGAAGAACAACCACAACAAAAGAACCTCCTGACACAATAAGTTCAGTATATGATCCTGTACCATCCGTACCGTTTCTTCCTCAAATAACTTATTTGTAGTTGTTATTTAACCCAATGATATTTGGTAACTTTAATTGAGCCTCTCTTGAACCTTGGCCATCATACCAGTATGACGCCGCCATTGTTGTTTTGACAGCAGGGCCAGCAGGGCAAGTAACTAAACATTTTAAGCCAAAATTTTAAATACATTCCAAATTCAAAGAATTATTCCGCGAAAACGTAAGATTTTGAAGCGTCTCCCACTTTTCTCGGTCAGTTGGTTATCTAGGTGTTCAGAGTTGGCAATTACTGAGCAAATGTTAATTTTTACGTCTTAATTGTTGCTTTTTTGTCTACGAATTAAGGTTAAACCTCCTTCACCGTCTCTTTGGTTTAGAACGGGAAGATTTTGTTTATCACCGAAAATATTTCTCTCTGGTACTGCAAGTCTCTTTTGTGCTTAGAGTAGGTTGTTCCAAGTCTTCTTTGGAAGTCGTGAGAAGTATTATGCATGGATCAATACCATCGTACTAACATTACAATTTACAAAACAAATGATTTGTACAAACCCATGGGTTTATCGAAAAAACATCGATAATTTTGGCAATATTCTAATATTATATAGTACCTAATAGTATCAACGTACCTACGTAGTATTTATACTAATAGGTAGACATTTTTTCACCACAGCTGAGATGGCTGGAAATAACATTTGTAAATAATGGTCCTACCACACACTACACTTATCCATAAAGTTGTTTGCATAAGCATGACATTTCTTTTTTTGTTAATCAGTTCTTCGTTTGTTTTCCTGCCGTTCGATTTTTTTAAATCGCTGATTTAATGGCATTGAAAAATCGAAATGATTGCTGTAGTACAAAAAAACATGGAAGACGTGTGCTCTGTGGTTGATTCTAAACATGATGGCTATGGTTCGTAACTGGAGCGTGCCTTAGAGTTTTTAGCTCCACACTTTGTTTAATTGCGATAAAAATTCTGCTAGTCTGTGTCTGTGTTGCTAATACGGTTTAAATGTAGGTATGTACCCTAGCTATTTTAACCGTTTTAGGGATGGTTTATGCATCGCCTTGTTTTTTTTTATTAAAAGAATAATATTGACGTTGTACAGCTTTTGTAAAAAATAACTGTCAAAATTTCAAAATTATTCATCGAATAAAGTTGGTTGAAAAAATTTGCGCTTGAACTCTGGAATAAAAAAAACATAAATTGAATTAAATCGTAAACAAGGAAAATATTTATTTATTTAAGTATTTATTTATTTAAATATACATGTACAACATTACAGGTAAACTAACCTAAGTTGTTGTACATTTCAAAACAAAAAAAAAACTAAAACTAAACACAAATCTAAAAAATATCAACAAAAAAAAACTTTAATGGTAGACAAACATACAAAATAACAAAAACACGCTTAATAATAGTAAAACAATTAATATATATATATATATATGTATACAGGTAAAAACAAAACTAAACACAACACAATAAACTAAACACAAAAAAAAACAACAATATTACAAAAAATAAAAGAAAAATACTCATCTTTCATTCATCATCTCACAAAATCTCAAACATTCACGACATAATTCTACCCATCTCGTAGCGAAAAAGTCACACTTTGGTGTCGATGTCAGTAACGCATTGAGAATTGCAAGCACGCTAACCATGGGGGAGTTGCTATGGCCTATGTGATACTGTACGTGCTGAAGGAACGGCCAGCAATGTGTGAGATCACGGTCTCAGTTGGTATTTGGACACGGGAGGGACAGAAAGTCTCACAACTTTGGCTACATAAGTTCCGGACAATCAGACTCGCCGCGTAGGATACGACAAGCGAACAGGAGTAGAAAGTAATTACGCCTAACTTCGAGAGAGTTAAATTTTAGCACACAATTAATTATAGTTTATAAAAATATAGGATAACAGGGTGTGATATTACCAATTAATATGAACAACTTTTATTATGGGACCAACTCTGCCTCCAAAAAGTAATTAGCTGTTTCACACAAAAATGAGAAGCCTTCCGGCCTGCCTTTTTTAAAACAGCTGTTTTTTTTTTCAAAGAAATTTAAGATGTTAAAGTACTATCAATTTAATTAAAATGATGATTGATTTGATTTGAGCTGACTGACAGCTGTAAAACAAGTTTTGCCATGTGTAAAACATGCTTCAAACTTGTTTAAGAGCTGTTGCATAACACATCGAAAGTTCATTAAATTAGAGGTGTTTATATATTAAATTCATTCATTATCTGGCAAACAAGATACAGATTAAACGGCTCTATCTAGAAACCATGAAGTTCGGCACACTAGTGATGAGAATTCCTTATATGAAATCAGCTGTTGTTGTCAAAAGTTTACATACGTCTACAAATATAGGCCAGCTATTTTGTCTCGCAATCCTGGGGTTTTCCTCATCAAATTAAAACAAAACTCTTTTATTCAAGTTAAGCTGACAATTGGCAATTAGGACAACAACTACATAAGAAGGACTTTTGAAACGCTCGCCTTTCACAACCTCTTAGTGTTTGGCTGGGAAGAAGACGCGCAACAAACTCTCCAGCAATCCTGCACTATGGGTAAGAGTTGTGCAAAATGAATAGTGAAGTTTTATCCTTCAAATAATTGGCAGAAGTTTAAATGAAACTTTGTGTAACGATGACTAAAGCTTTTAGGCAGGTACTTATATTCATCTTTTAAAGGTGTTAAGTGTTTATGGAAATTCGTCATTTTTGCCCATAGGAAATAACGCTGAAAAAAGTAATAGTCTAAAGTTTTATTAAAACCTTCATGATCACTGTAATTTTTAACTTACAGCTTGGCAAAAAAGTGTAGAAACGGAACTAAATTTTTGACTGTTGGCAACAATTCCAAAATAATGACATCTCTTAGTAAACAAAGTTCACGATTTCGTAAAATTTTAATTTCGACCACCAAACGTTGATTAATAACCGCAAAAAGTGAAGAATAATGAATAAAACCACTCGGAGTGCTGGAGGGAGGTTATTTATAAGGTGTACAAGCGATGTCTGGCGGAACATGAGGCCCAAACAATTCTTTCTGAACTTCACATTGTTTACCAAAGAAACGCTGATAAGACAGGTATGTAAGAGTTTGTTTTGCTGATTTTAGTTGAATCAAGTGTTAATTGATGAATACAAAGCTATATTAATTCGCTTGCATAAGGAATAACTAGAAATTTGAAACAATAAATGTCGAGCACATAGGTTATGTTTACATTTTTTCTGCATTACTCTGGTATAGCGCGCTGAGATAAAACGATACTTTGGTGACTTGACTTTTAACTGAATGAAAATTAAATTTCTTCGTAAATTATACTTTAAGTGGGAGATAATTATTTGTTCTAGCGTTTGCATTAGAAATGTAAAAGAATTTGTCGTGCCATAGTCTAATAAATCTATTATTTAATTCAGGGAAATCTGTTATCGTTCTAGACAAAATCGTGCTGGAAGGAGATAAACAAAGGGGTATTTTCTATATCTGGCTTATTAGCAGTATGTGATAAAAATGTTTTACTTTTAATATTGTTAGGGATAAATGAAATATTTCGTCTTTAGCAGGTCTTTTCAGGAAGCAGCTTAACATGCATTCCAAGCTGTTACCGAGGAGGATTGGAAGAACTCGTCCTAACATGTAATAAAAATAGAAAAGGATTTCTGGAAAAAAATAACTATGAACGAGGAAATAGAGTGATTAGTAATAAATCTAGAACATGATAGCAGCTTCACCTTTCAACCCGAACATGACTCAGATGAGTTTGCGGCCTACGTGTTCGGGGTAGAATATTTAGAGGAAGATTTACTAGATTAAAATATAGAAATTATGTTATACAATGTAATGTTTTCTTTTTTTAGAATTCCTAAAAAATGTTGTGATCTCAGGAGTATTTACCCAATTTATTATTTTTAGGTAAGTAATCAGTTACGCGACGAGAACACGTCCTTGTTCAATAATTAATTACTGATTTAAAAAATAATACAAAATTAGATTAATTTGTCTAAAAAACAGCTAAGTATCAAGACTGGGTTGGTACGCTATGCGGTTGCCACGGGTTGCCATACGAAGAGCACAGTGGCGCCTCCATTATTTTCTACTCTTTTTTGCCAAGCTGTACTACCCTAATACTATGTTTGTGTAACTGGTTGTATTCCCAAAATAAATAAATTTTCAATTTCTTACTCAGTAATTTTCTTTAATAAGTACCTAAGTCCTTTTCATAATCACACTAATAAAAAAAAAGGAATGCACCTACCAGTTTCATTTCTTTTGTTTATGAACCTGAATCTAATTAGCAGCAATGCAATTAATACACAAGTGATCAACAAATAAAAAATCAGTAAGTATTCATTTACAAATCCAAAAATAATGAGGTTGTCGTTAGTAATACCTACATACTTTTAAACCCTTTCGAAATAACACATTGCACCGGTTGAAATGCTTACACGTTAATAATTACAGCATAACATGAACAGCTAAAATGCTTAATTAACTGACACGTTCGCACCATAATATTTCACATAATAACTATAACGGTTAAAGCTGTTATGCTCTAGAAAGGAATCTCGAGCTATCAAGGTTTTCCAGTCATTATGCATAATGTGTAAAAAGTGCGTGAATCTGCGAAACTTTCAATGTCGACGCTCTATCCGGTCGATTGCGTAAGCTTTGTTATAGAGGTGATTTGGTGAATTAACTACCTACGATTATGTTTGGGTTTAAATATTTCAAGTAGCCGCGGTACCTTTGATCACACAACTTAATTAAAATCTTAATTTAAACATTTTGTAATCGGGAAATGATTACTGCATGATTTCCGGAAAATGGTGCAGTACCTATCACTGTTCATGTAAGTAATAAACTGAAACTTATAAATCGACAGCGGCGGTGGCGGTGGCGCGCGGTTTGCCGCGGACGATATTATTGCTATTGCGGGAGTACCGTGGATGAAACTGGCACGGGGACGTCGAAATTGGTTCCAAATATCATCATATGGATATATGGAACCAATTTCAATTTCGCTGCCATCATCATCCACTGTCGGTGAGAAACAGGCTTGAACTAAAATTACCTTTAGGGCCGATTTTTCAATCTAAATGAGATCTGACTGAGGCTGAGAATCAGCACTTTTTGAACATCAAAATTAAATAAGATATTCCTCGAAGCTATGGCAGTTTCACAGCTTTTCTATGGATTAAGTCAAACCGCTATATTTATTTTTTAGATAAAAGATTTTTGACGTGACGTTTAAAAAAAAAAGACATTCATTCATTCATTTTTTGTCATTTTATACGAGACAAAGTTGAAAAGAAAATTGTGATTTTGATGTATATTGAAAGTGAGAATCAAGTTGCTGAAATATGTACTAAGCCTTTATGTAAAGTTAAATTTGAAAAGTGTAGAAGTGAGTTATTTTGATTAGTACTAAGTAAGTAGGAGTAGAGTCAGAAAATGATTGTGTTTTGTAATAATTATGAGGCAGCTTTTGTTTTAAATTTGGTAGTAGTGATGTGACATTGAGGAAGGGTGTTAGAGTAGCAATGTCACAACACTAGTTTGTTCTGTTGTAGTCTATGACTTTTGAGTCTATGGTGTGTGGATGCCAAGCCCAAAAAGCGTGTGTGGTGTCGGTCATGTCGAGTATAATATAAATAAAAGAATACAAGGTTAAAACTCTTTTCGTTTCCTCCAACTCACAACGTCACAACCTACAATAGCCAATAACCTATTATTTATTTACATCAGTAGATAATTTTACTGTATTAATTATTATATTATTATAATCTACTGATAATTTTACTATAATATTACTGAAAGCAAACGTAATGCCTTAGGCATATTTTACCCGTTTACCAAAACTACTATAATTTTCAGCCTTCTTTTGTCACGTGCGTCGTAAAATAACAAAAACAATGCTTCAATTCAATGCAATTAGTCTATGGATTAAGAAATCGTTGATTGTCTGTGGTGTAACTTTATGTCATGGGTGCTATGTCGCGTGATATAGCGTGTTTATACTTTCGCCATTAAAGTTTGTATCAAATGCGTGTCGAATGCTGTTTTTTTTAAACACGCAAGTCATGAACTTGCTTAGTTACAGAGGTCAATCTGTATTTATTTTCTACTAGGTGTGCCCTGCGGTGTTACCCGCGGTTTATTGGGGAAAATAAATTGTGTATTAACAGTAAAAAATAATAACTATTCGAATTTTTAGATGAAAAAAAAAATAAAATTTGAGCATCAACTTTTTGTAAAATTTAAAAAACCCCCTTCGCAAAAAAGGAAAACATTTCAGAAGTTAAAAATAACACTTTAGCCATGAAATTTTACTTCACGTCGGGGTACCGCTTAAGTAAGGAATGTTCCTAGTATTTTAATATTTTAAACGTACCCCGACGTTACGTAAAATTTCATGGCTAAAGTGTTATTTTTAACTTTTTAAATGTTTTACTTTTTAGCGAAGGGGGCTTCTTAAATTTTTTTTTTTTTTTTTTAAACGCATTAATTTTGTTTTATAGAGTTTACAGTTATGAGAATTTTTCAGTGCATTGTATGTAGAGTCAAATGCTGGTTAAAACGAATCCAAATACGACATATCTGCTATTATTTTGTCAAGAGTCTACCTACTGGTGTGCTGGATAGCCTGGCTGCAGCATCAGCTCATCCTGTTGCCATCAAGGCATTGTGTGCAAAATCAAATGCTGGTTGAAATGAATCCAAACACGACATATCTGCTATTATTTTGTCAAGAGTCTACCTACTGGTGTGCTGGATAGCCTGGCTGCAGCATCAGCTCATCCTGTTGCCATCAAGGCATTGTGTGCAGAATCAAAAGCTGGTTAAAATGAATCCAAACACGACATATCTGCTGTTATTTTCCCAAGAGTGTGTTAGTCTGTTTCTGCCTACCCCCATGGGAAAAAGGCGTGAGTTTATGTATGTGTATGTATGTATGTGTGTATTAGTCTGCTAGATATACTGGCTGCATCAGACCAAATACACCATAATGTTGCTTATTATTATTACACACATAGGTGTTTGAAATTTTAAGACACACATATGTTTGTAAGTAAAGTTAATACCCATAGACGTCTAAAATAGCAACGGTAGCTAACACAAAAGAGCTGATAACCTTGAAACGGCTGAACCGATTTTGATAAATCATGTCTAAGTACCATCGCAAGAAACCCTGCTTTCAAATAAAAAACCGCATCTAAATCGGTTCACCCGTTTGGGCGCTACGGTGCCACAGACAGACAGACAGACAGACAGACAGACACACACACACACACACATAGCGGTGAAACTTATAACACCCCTCTTTTTGCGTCGGGGGTTAAAAATCTGTCAAGTAATAGTAAACATACATAATTGAAGTCATAAAGACATAGTACAGCCATAGACATAGAGAAAGAACTGAGTTATACCCGCACAAAATACATATTTTACATGGATAAATATTCCACAACTTTTCACGCAACGCCATTTAGTCCCAAGTTAAGCTTGAGAGCTTGTGTTATGGGTACTTAACAGCTGATAAACATACTTGTATATTTTTAAATACATACATATTATAGATAAATTACTTACACCCAGAGACAGAACAAATGATCGTGCTCATCACACAAACATTTGTCTTGGGTGGGAATCGAACCCACGACCACCGGCATAGCAGTCAGGGTCACTAACTACTAGACCAACAGGCCAGCCAAACATGGCACATTAAAATAAAATATTGACAATAACACAGGGATGTCAATATTGTTGTTGAGGATATTATGGTCTTTTTGCTCTAAACCACAGAAACCTGAATATTTAAGTGAATACACCTCGTATCTCAACATAATGATGGCCGAACGATTAACTATTACCGCTGAAACCGCAAGGAGGCCTAGATTGGAACTCCTTCGTCAAGTCTTCGAATATCGGTCAACTGGTCAAGCGTAGGTAAAATACTCAATATATCCATTATATTGCTTTATCTGATAGATTTTCTTGCCTATCTGGTGACACAGCTACCTACTAAGTGAAGGTCCGTTTATGTTTTAAATAGAATCCCGCAGTATCAAAGTCATATTAAACAAAATATAAAAAATATTTAGGCACATTTGGCGCAGTAGCTGAGCAATGGGCTGCTGCGTTGCGTGTCGCAGGTTCAATTCCTGCACGGAACAATTGTCAATTAATAATCATTT
Organism: Euplexia lucipara; assembly: GCA_921972225.1. Classification (NCBI taxonomy): domain Eukaryota; kingdom Metazoa; phylum Arthropoda; class Insecta; order Lepidoptera; family Noctuidae; genus Euplexia; species Euplexia lucipara. Next base: position 17,846,306 of record OV179160.1, read on the forward strand.
TAATTTGCCGTAGCCAATCCGCTTCTCTTAATTTATTTCACGCACAATTTCTTGCTGATTGTATCGTTGGAACCAGTATTAAAAATAACTACCGGTAGGTGCTAAAATAACGATCCTCTTCCAATCTATTATTATAAAAAAAGAAAGGCCGGAACTTATTCATAGTTCATTAAAAATATGAATAATAAAGAGAACCTTATTATTGATCAGCTGTGGTTATGTAAGCGTAATCTTTTTCAAAGAAAGGCCGTGTCTATACGGGTAAGATTCATAAATCGTACTTTGACTTGATTTTGCTCAAATTGCGTGATGTCACTTTCCCGCCTAAAAGTATTCTCTCTCCACGTCTCTATTGACGTTCAAGCATTGTTTTTACTTTTATAAAGCGTAGTTTGCATAGGGTTACCGGATGGAAAATTTAAAAATCTTGGCAAATAGCCTGATTTCCATAAAAAGTTCTGAGATCTTGCGCACACGCAATTCACAAATTCGAGGGAAAAAACAGTTTTTTACACAAAGTTTTGCCATGTGATGTGAATAATGATAATCTTAACTTTTTATTAAACAAAAACCGAAATGTCTCTAATATTTTATTGAAAAATGCTGAGATTTCCAATCCAGCCGCAATCCTGTTAGGAGCTTAAATATCCCGAAATCTCAGGATGAATCTTGAGATATAGTACCTTAAGTTTACACTAATTTTGCCCATCCTGAGAAGTTTACACTAGTTTTTCCTGAATCACTCAGGTTGCTAACAATGGACAATGATAATATTTCAGAATCACCACTAGATGTAGTTAAAGTCTCATAAATAAAGTTACTAATATTACGTGCAAAAGGAATAAGGATTTTCAATTTTGGATATCTTTCATATTTTACGCTTATTTTATATCAAACGTTTGTGCTACGTCTTCCTATGGCTTCTGCGTACTTTTGTTAGAAAAGAAGGCCTTATACGTGTGTCTATGGCCTATGGTGCTTTACCATAAATTACCTATACTCACCTGTTAGTATGCCAATGACTTGCTACTTGAGGTAAAGCTTCATTCACAAGCTGTCGACATAATGTGACTTCGGCATATTCCTTGCGGTGCAAACTTAATCGTGTATGCCAATCATTGTCGATAATGCTTGATGGTACTGCCAATATTGTCATGCCAGTATTTACTGATGTAGAGATATTGGAAATATTTAAATTATCGATTGTGATGTATTTTAAATATGTTTCGCACTCTCTAAAAGAAACTGCAGAGCGCGATACTTACGCCTTTTATGCTAATGGGAGGTAGCCCTACGTCCCATGGGCAAAAGGCGTAAGTTTATGTATGTGGGTATATATGTATGAAAATACATAATTTCACGCCTTTTTCCCTCGGGGTAGGCAGAAACTACAGAGCGCCATCTGCTACGATTCTAACATAGATATTATAGTTCTGTCTTTTCCGATCTGTATTTCTTTTAATATATGCACTTGTTGCATTCACGACGAGCAATAAACGTTAGCATATGAGCAACCTATTTCAAAATAAGTAAAGGTAATAAAAGCCTAATTATCGCGATGGGCTATTATTACTTACACTGTTAATATCATAGCTAATGTTTGAATTAGCTATTGTATGCAATTGCGTATTTGCACACACTTTGATTGTTACTTCACATTTGAAAATGGTACGAACAAAGAGGTTTCAAATTTTATAGAGAGTACATGCGAAGAAATGTCATAAAAATCTTCAAAAACATGCGATGACGTCACTTATACGGTGGAATGAGGCAGTTACCTTTGCGTAAGCAAGCTAATTTTTAAGATAAAACCGTAATGTCAAACATGACATGTCTAATGTCAAACAAGACGTATCTAATGTCAAACAAGACATATCTAATGTCAATGTATGACATTGACAACTGCTAAATGACGGTGACATCTAAGTAACAGTTTTTTTTGACGTATCACAGTAAAGCAAAGGATGTATGGGACTAGATGGCGTTGTGTGAAAAAGTTGTGGAATATTAATTATTATAGACAACCTAAATGACAGTGACATCTAAGTAACAGTTTTTTTTGACGTATCACAGTAAGTAGGTAAATCAAACGATGTATCGCCATTCCATTCCGTCTTTTTAGAATGCACCGAATTTCAAAGTTAAAATTATGAATGAAGAGTACATAATTTCGAAAAACCAAGTCCTCTAGTTTTGGATTTACTTTTATATTAACGTAATAAAACATGGAGGTTAAAATTTTGAAATGTCAGTTATACCTACTCATAGACTTGTGTCCACTATACTAGGACACAAGCATCGGATGAACATTTTGTTCGTGGTGTCCCGTCTATTGAAGTATTGAATGTCTTTAGGTATGAAGTTCGTTTAGTTTGTTAACTATTATTATAGGGTGTGTTAACAAACATTTAAACTCATGTACCTACTTACAAAAAACAGCTAAACTTGGACCAACTATCAGTACGCCATACAAATATTTGTTTCGTTTGGGAATCGAATCCACGACATGCAACACAACCACCTATCGCTCAGCCATTGCGCCAACCGTGTCGTTAATTATTCTGTAATTTGTTTAAATTAAGTTTGAAATTGCTCTAAAAAGTTTCATTTCTTTGTTTAGGTACCCTTTCCCATTCAGTTTTAAAATCAATTCACCGGAATGAAAGATTTTATTCAGATAATTTATTCAACATTTCCTATCCATAAATTATATATTTATTGGACATGTTATTTTACATAAATTATAAGTGAAACATAAATAAACATCCTGTTGTATCAACTTGTCAAGTTAAAGCTCTCTAGCTTAAGATTTATAGCCACTTGTACTATTTCAGATGAAGAAAAGAGATAATGCAGAAGTCCCACTACTTTTAAATAATAAGAAAAGTATAAATAACTAGCAGATGTCCCGCGATTACACCCGCGTAGGCGGCGTAGGTCCCGTTCCCGTGGGAATACAGGGATAAAAAGTAGCCTATGTGATAATCCAGGGTGTCAGCTAACTCCATACCAAATGTAATTAAAATTCATTCAGTAGTTTTTATGTGAAAGAGTAACAAACATCCATCCATTCATCCATCCATCTATCCATACTCACAAACTTTCGCGTTTATAATATTAGAAGGATTCAATATTGTAGCTTTTTATAAGCCGGTCTACTCACTTACCTTTAACACAATTCCGGCCTGGTTGCACATTACTGAAGTATATCTTATTAAACCCTTCAACTAAGCTAAATATACTTGCGTCTTGTGGGTTCAATGGGTAGGAATCCCAATCGCAACCTTTATTAAATAAATATAAATAAATAAATATTCCACAACTTTTCACACAACGCCATTTAGTCCCAAGCTAAGCGAAGAGCTTGTGTTATGGGTACTAAATAGCTGATAAACATACATATATATTTCTAAATCCATACATATTATAGATAAATTACACCCAGACACAGAACAAATGTTCGTGCTCATCACACAAACATTTGTCCTGGGTGGGATTCGAACCCACGACCTCCGGCATAGCAGTCAGGGTCACTTACTACTAGACCAACAGGCCAGTCGATTGCTATGCCGACGCCTTAGCCATTGCGATATTGCCACTTGAATACTGACAGAATGAAAGAATGACAGACTGAAAGGTTATCAACGCACAACCATATCTTAAGTTCATTACTATTCATCACTATTCTTTACTCGGGGTTACCACGAGGATCATAAATACTCTTGCTGTCAGATAGTTCGTCAATGTCTCTTGTCTCTGACACTGTTTATAAGAGATCGTCTCTTTTGTGCATTTTGACCTCGGTATATTCTGGAGTAAAAGACTTTTCTTCTTTGTTTAAAGAAAAAGAGAGTAGTTACTTCCACCAATGATATTTTTTTAACAGATGTGTTACGTTACGAGCCCGCAAACGTGAAGATACGTAAACAACTTAAATCGGACGTATTGCCTTTAGTCTGCGTCACACAGCGACGAGGATTACGCTTCGTTGAAGTAGCCAAGTAATAATATAATTACATTTTCTTGTTGGTTCAAACTATCGCTTTTCTACCATTTTGACTTGTAGTAAAATGTAAAATGAATAAAAAGTGTGTAAGTACAGTCGCAAGCACATCAAGACACCCCAATGTGTCAAATTTTCCCAATTGAATATGAACCTTATTCTGTTTCACATACAGTTGAAAAACGATCAAAGAAATTTGACACATTCGGGTAACTTGATGTGCTGGCGTCTGTACCTAAGTGTGTCGCCACTGCTGCGCGTTACACTTTTTCGCTTGTTTTCTTTAATAAAATACCATTGACATCCACACAATCTATTTATTATTTATTAATCTTCTGCGTTTACTCATCATTATCATATTCCTTCTTCGCGCATGCGCCGTACGCCAATTTCACCATAACGGACGCTAATACTTGTCTCAGTGCGCGCGCGCATTCTGGGCCGCAGCGTGCGTCTGATGAGATTGTACGCACATTATAATGGCTTCCATATAATATGCCTTATCGGATTTGTGATGTAGATTATGATGTTATGTGTGTGATTATTTGAAATGAAAGAAGAGTAATGATGTATTTATTTATACACAAATAGCTGAACCCGTGATTTCGGCCATCCCCGACCCTTGCAAGAGCCAGCGCGCGATGATAAGCCATTATTTTAAAATTAGTCCCTAAATAATTTAACTCAGATCCAGCCGTCACTTTTTACTCGATCAGTGACACCCTAAGCCGAGGTCCGAGCCCCACAGGGGGCGCCGTGAGCGAGTGTCATTTAAATTCTGACGTATCGCTCCTGGCTGGAGGCCTTGTGTATTGTTATTTAAGCAGATAGGAGCACCACCCCTCAGTAGGGTTCACTGCGAGACACTCTCATTAAAACATTGGGGCTATCGAATTTCCCCCAATGTTTGTTTAAAACACAAGATCAGCTATCTGACAATGAAAGTACCTTCAAAACTGGTTTAACTATTATGGAGATTAGCCCAAACAGACAGACCAAAAAAAAACTAGGTATTTCGTATCAAGCCATTTATATATTTATTTGTAGATAAGAGATAGAGGTATAGATGTTGCACGATAAGAACGAAGACGTTATTGAATTACTTTTAGCTTACTGAAAAACATCTAAAGCATTTGTGCTGCATAAGGACGTCAAAAACTTCATTTGCCATTTTTAAAGCAAGTGATAATTATAAAATACGCACGTCAAGCTAAGAGGTTCCTTGGGTTCGAACTCGATTTAATATAAATTAATAATTATAATAATAATAAATAAGTAATAAAATGACAGTGAAAACCTAGTGGCGTTCACTGTTTTTTTATTATTTATTGTTATTAATAGCTATCAAGGCATTACATGAATTGATTCCGCCGTCACCCTTCTACCATCAGATAACCCGTGCGGCGAGTGTCCACCCTTACATCGTTGGCACCCCAACGAGCCGGACAAAGCGGTTTTCTTCGTCGCTTATACCGCGTACGACGGAGGACTGGAACAACCTGCCTGCTGCGGTCTTCCCGTCCGTGTATAATTTAGGAGTCTTCAAGGCTAGAGTGAATAGGCTTAATAAACTAGTGAGCTTCACCATCATTGTTTGCATCACTTCTTACCATCATGTGGGATTGCAGTCAAGCACTAGTTTATAATATTTAAAAAAGAAACAAGAATACGTCTTTCAATACAAGACGTATTCTTGTCTATTTGACGATGACGCCAAATATAATCCAATTTGGTATGCGTTGACCCAATAGTCACTTCCTTTCTAGCCAAACCATCTTTAACCCAATCCATCCATCATTTAAGTTGGCCTTCTTCTACTCTTATCAAAGATAATTAGGAAAATAAGACATCGAAAAAGTTTTTCGAATTATTAACCACTGCTATTCCCAACCTGCATTCTTCCACATACTTCAAGACGTATTTTATGCACTAAAAATGCTACATTTCTCGTAGATATACGATCGGCAATATTACTCCAAACTGCACATTACCGCATATTTATCTGACCGCAACACTTCCCCACCGTCTCGGTAACTGCATCCTGTATCATAACTTTTCTGCATTTTTTGAATACCTTTCTCTAATAAATTCTTTGAAGATACTCTGGAAATAGAAGCAAAGATAAAGTAGCAGGCCTAGCCATATTACAAATTCTATTTCTATTATCGTAATCGATAAGGCGACATAAGAAAGAAAACGGCGTATTTGGAATCCGCTGTTTGTCAACTGTCAAGTGTTAACGAGTAGAATTTGTAATATGGCTGAAAATGAAATACACTTGACAGTTGACAAACAGCTGATTTCATATACGCCATTTTCTTTCTATAATAGAGATAGAATAGAAATAGAATTTGTAATGTGGCTAGGCCTGCTGATCTTAATAGGAGGCTCATGGTTAGATATTAACAGCCGAGCGTCGGGCCGTGAATGAGAGAGATTTTTGACAATCGTTACAGGTGTCAGAACCAGTACCCCGAAACTCTGACAACTAGTAAAACCAAGGAGTATTGTGTTGACAAGTCACTGGGTTGTGGAGGTTAGTCTGGAAGCCGTAGTCGACCCTAACATAGTTGGGAAAAGGCCAGGCAAACGGCGACGACATCAGGTCTTAATAATGCGAGTACTAGCTTGATACCGTCCCAAATGCAGGGTAAAGGCTTCTTCTTTCCAGAAAAAAAAGAAAATAAACTAGTAAACTTATTTCCCGCAGGTAAAACATGCACACTCGCAGGCACGCAGGTATGATAATAATCACTGCGTTTGCTCAGGAGGGTCGGAGGGTTTCAGAGTTAGTCACTTATCCATGGATTGAGCGTAGCTTCTCCTTCACTAGTCCCGTACAGCTGAACAGCAGTAACAAAAAATATTTAAATTAGTATTTTTGTTTAAGTTATATAATATTCTCTCATTGTTACTAATTATGTTCTCTTCCAAAATTGTATTTAGAGATAAAATTGGCTCTCGACGCTTATTCGGGGTGAGAGCCTGGTGATCTGTCACACAGGGTATCCTAGTATGGACTCCAGTCTCTCACAAAGGATCATATTTTATTCATTTTGTTTGACTGTCTATTTTTTGCCTATTTTGTTTTAACTTTGTGTACCTTTGTGAAGAGTGAAATAAAATCGATTTATTACAATTAATAATATATTCAGTAGTAGGTATTATGATAGAGATCAATTACGCAGTGGAGACCAATATATCAACAAGGCATTTTATTAATGCAAGAATAATCAAAAGCAAACCAATCTTCTTTAGACACGCCTTGGAATAACTGTGTTAACTTTAATTTAATCTCTCAGCTTATGATGACTGATTAATAACAGCAAAAAAAAAACTATGCATAGATAGGTACCTAACGATATCATTCACCAATTTCAAAGTTGCCCAACATTTATGATAAATCGAAGAGAAACCCATAATATTACGATGGCACCATAATTATCCCATCACCGACGCCGAATGATTTCCGTGAATTATGAATATCGGAGCTATGTAACGAAAGTTATTTATGACTTGACGATCTGTGACTTTTACCGAGTAAAAAATGTGGGTGATTATAGTGAGGGTAATGGTGGTGTAAAGTTCACTTTACGCTCATCGTTAACACCTATGGGTTGACCTATACATCTTTTCTTGAGAAAAGGCATATCTTTTTAGGCCAATGAGGCTTAATAATAACGATCGAAAGTTAAGCTATGCTTGCCAGTGGTCAGTGGATGGTGGGTGGCCTAAATCAAGACTCTTGCCGTGCTTCGAAAAGCACTTTAAGTCGCTGAATTCGAACTCAGACCATTTATTTTACTTAACACCATAAACATCCTAAAAAATTCTGTCCCCTTCTTCTTTTATAAGCTCAAATTAGTTTGTTTTTTTTAACTAGGGAATCGGAAGTAAAGTTACCGACTATTTTTTTTTGAGGGGTGGAAATCCTCATGGATGTCCCCCGCCCGGAGAGGCGGAGGGGTCTGTCAGACTCTTACTGACTAAAAAGCACCCGTGTTCCTTCTCACACATGCGCCGGGGGTCACGGGAACAGAAGATACTTCCGCGACCCCCGACTGGTGTGAAAGGTCCTAGCCTAAGTGAGCGCATTAAATTCTATATTCGTATTAGTGCTGTAATCACACGCAATCTATCTACATTATTCATTTGTCTTTGGTTTCGTTAAGAGTGATGTGCGCTTGTGTTAATGTTTCCAGTTTATTTAGATGCGTTTGTTTATGTAAGCTATTTGTCGGGTCTTCATTTTTAACAGCTTTGATTTTGTAGAAAGGTTTCAGAGACATGATCTTTCGAACTGTATTGATTAAATAATAAAATTATCATTATCTTCGCGGTTTGTAAGTGCTTCTTCTAAGCATGCGTTCCTGGGATAGTTTTTTTTGCATAGGGTTTGATTTTTATGCCTTTGACTTTTATTGCCTTCTTCCCGGGCAAAACACTAGGAAGTGGCGAAGGTCAGGCTTTTTGGGGACTGTCTTATATAATTTTGAAGTTCAAAAAGTGCTGATTCTCAGCCTAATTTGGATAAATGACCCAACAACACTGCCCAAGAATCAAATCAATATGATTTGATTCTTGGGCAGTGTTGTTGGGTTTTTCCATCTGCAATTTCTCAGTATCAGTCTGAAGCATAGATATCCGTGGTCTGAAGCCTGGATTTCTACCTGGTCGATGAAAATAGGCTAGCATAACTGGTGAAATGTGGCAGTCATTAATACTTACTTTGTTAGCTAGTTCTGCATGAGTCGGACATAAGAACACGAAACGAAAAAACGGACAGTCCGGTCGTGTCGGACGGTCGGATGGTTTGCTTACCCTACTTGCATGTTGCGCTCTTCTGCCGTTAAGGTCCCATACGTTTGGGAAAGTATCTTCGTAATACTTTTTGGAAGGCATTATTTACAAGGGATTATTATTATTTGACTGGCCTGTTGGTCTAGTAGTTAGTGACCCTGACTGCTATGCCGAAGGTCGTGGGTTCGATTCCCACCCAAGACAAATGTTTGTGTGATGAGCACGATCATTTGTTCTGTGTCTGGGTGTAATTTATCTATAATATGTATGTATTTAGAAGTATATAAGTATGTTTATCAGCTGTTTAGTACCCATAACACAAGCTCTTAGCTTAGCTTGGGGCTAGATGGCGTTGTGTGAAAAGTTGTGGAATATTTATTTATTTATTATTTAATTTTTTGATGGAGATCTTAAATAAGTGATACGTGAATTGAGCTCCCTCTCGCGACCCGCACGTCTCTTCAGGTCACAGCGAATAGTTTCACATTTTTGAACTAAATCAACACTTCCAATGGAATAGAAAACAATAGTCGACAACACAAGATGCCGCCATGAAAGCGCAAATAGTGTCAATTATAGTGACAATACTCACTGACCTACAAACTTTAGAAAAAACGATACAAATAACATAGTAACGATACAAATAACTAGTTATTTAGCTAATAACACTGTTATTTGTCGTCTGTTGGTATATTTACTAGCAGGTTAGTGTATGTTCCTGTGTGAGTTGCAGTATGTGATTTTAAAATCATTTGTAGTCTTGAATAACAGTCTGGGTCGAGGTTACTTTCATTGTAAATAGGTACTAAGGTTTTCTTCTATTAAAGATTTCCACAACGATCGATCCTCATTATGTAAGAGTATTAATGGTATTTTCTACCAGTCAACCTTTAGATGACGCAGAGAAAAGCAGTGTTTAGAGCAATTTAAAACATGAATGTTGAGGATACAAAAACGTGTACTATGAGATTTGTGACAACAGGTAGACTGAGTATAAATAATAGTACAACATACCTACACAACAAAAAAAAAAAACAACCGACTTCTTAAAAAACACTAAATAAGCTTCTATTTTGCAATTTTTAGTTTCTTTGTATGTAAAGAAAGTCTTTCAAACCACAACCAACCAAGCAACCAAGTTCGCGAGCATATTCATATGAAGTTGGCAGTAGGACCTTTACAGCGCTAATGTTTTCACATCTTTTTAACCGACTTCAAAAAAAGGAGGAGGTTCGCAATTCAGTTTAGGGTTTGTCACCTCTGTACTCCGTCATTTATGGACCGATTTTCAAAATTCTTTTTTTATTTGATGGGGTAGGTAAGTATACTAGCAGATTGGTCCTATTTGTATCAAAACTCATATCTGATGAGGGATCCTCGAGGAATTGAGGGAACTCCTAAAAGAATAATGGTACACACGTTTTACATTTTTAGTAACAAATCAAGCATTTTCATTTAAAAAGTATTATTTTGTGAAGAAAAACTGATGAAGAAGACATGCGACGGAACTCTTCAACGTATAACAGCAAATTATTCGCGATTGCTATAGTCAGATGTCTATGCTGAGATTTTGTCTTTCCATAACATAACATTAGCCCTTCTATTTTAAAAGGGGCCCGGCAGAGATGTACAGATTAATGTTTAGAAATAACTTCTTTAGTAATTGTTAAACAATTTCAATGATTCTTTGAAGTTTTAAAAGATCTTCTTTACATAAGAAGAAACTAAAAAAAAACATTTGTACAAAAAAAAAAACAACCGAAATCTTAAAAAAAGACTAACAGTTGAAACAGAACCACAAAAGCCATAGACTGTTGAAACTGGAGTTATTTTTCACCTGTTAGAGTTTTTTTAAGAATTCGGTAGTTTTTTTTGTAAAACAGTTTTTTTTAAATTATCGTTTTATAATCGATTACATGCCTTAGGTTCAAACTCGATAGCTATGTAAGACTTGGAAGTCTGCCGCGCGCCCATCACACCATTTAATAAGCTTGATTACAATATTTTATGCTTATTTTCTTGATTTATACAATTGACTATTGTTATCTTATTTTTTTATAATTATATTATTATTTAAATTTTAATGTGCATGCATAATAATTTCTCTGTGACATAATGATTACTTTTATTTCTATTGTTCTGTTTATATATTTAGTTTTGCAGTATGTTTAATTTGTTCTTTTTAAATGATTTTTGTTCTTTTGTACGGACCAATAACTTGTATTGTGTGGTTTTAAACTGTAAATTCAAGTTGGTTATTTTATATAAATAAATAAAATAAATTAAAACACCACTGGACTATCGCTGGCCCAATGAGTTAATTACTGGTTGATGTTATCAATACTACTGTTTCCCTGTCTCACTTGATTATCATGCACCTACTCATTATCTTGACACAATACCTTAGGTAACACTAGACTGGCATGTTAAGTGCTACCTGTAATGTGTTGCATCACGGCGTCAATAAGTCGGCCGTCCACTTGTATGTGGTTTGTGTATGGAGTCCTATTACCACTAACACTAGTGTATTTTTGGAGTATTCCCGTTTGAGCACCTATTTTTTGAGCACCTATGCATTTAGCACCAAAGGTATTCCCATTTCCCATAGGTTAATGCATAGGTGCTCAATAAATAGGTGCTCAAACGGGAATACTCCGTATTTTTTGTGTGAAGTGCTTTGTCGATGTTTTTTTACCCTTAAATGGAAGGATTTGATGATACAGGCATCCGCAAAGATAAGGCACCAGTCGTAATCATACATTTTAACAGTCTAAACTAATGCAGAACAAGCATTATTTTTGTAAAAATTTCAACGCCTCCCGCGTTTCCTGTTATACCTACAGTAAAAATCATGATTTAATATCTAAACTAATAATAATTTTACTGAAATAAGACATTTGTTTGCGTTTTCATGAAAAAATGTAATTGAGGAAGCCGTCCCCAACATAGACTATAGGCAGATATAATCCTTTTTTTTTTAATGTAATACAGCACAATCTTTTTCTAGCATTTTTTCTCAACCGACATTTTAGTTTTTGCCCCTCTCTAGGCGTATCATATCAGTTACTAAGTAGGCAAAACCACTTACAAGCAAAGTATCTAATTAATGAAAGAGAAAGACGCTCTTCTAGTGTTGGGAATTTATCCGGATAAATACTCAAAGTGGATAAATACTCATAAATATCCGTTTTTACTCGAGTATTTATCCAAAACGGCGGATAAATATTATACACGATTTTAGTAAGGGAAATTTTATATTTCTACGAAGAAAAGGATGAAATTAAGTAAAATTCTAAAACTTATCAAGAACTTTAAAAAAAACAAGCCTGTCTAACCTATGATTACACACAATAATAAAAAAATTGGGTAATACTTTCCTTTATGGGTCATTGATTTATGGATCGGAGAGGGGCTGGGGAGAGGGAGGGGGAGATGAGCTACCCCCCTGTCGGATTTCCACACCGCGGAGCCCCATGGTTATGGAGAAATTCATTGTTAAAGTTTGAGGTTTGGTTAAAACACTAATTTCCATTATTTTCACTCTAATTTCCATATATTTATGGGCCGGGGAGCGCGAGGGTGGCAGGGGCCTAAATCCTGTACCATTTCCAACCCGCGGAACCCCAAGGTTACGGAGATATACGTATTTTAAAATTTAAAAGTTAACATTTTGAAATTAGTTTCGGGTATTTTTCGGATAAGTTGCATAAAGCACCAGGAATATTATTATTCTTATACCCTTACCTGCCAAGATGTCGCCGGAACCGCTTGGCGGGGCTCCTACTTCTGGGTGGTTTAAAAAAATAACCACGAAGGAGGTGGAGAGGGGTCTGTGTTTGCTCACTCACTACGACCCCGCTACTTTTATTTTTTTTTAGTGGTGGAAAATCCTCATGGATGGCCCCCGCCCCGGGGAGGGTGGAGGGGTCTGTCAGACTTACTGACTAAAAACCACCCCGTGTTCCTTCTCACACCTGCGCCGGGGGTCACGGGAACAGAAGATACTTCCGCGACTCCCGACTGACTGCGACCCGAGGGCCTCGCCAAGTCAGCGAGGGGAGTGAGGTGTTAGAAAACCCTCGCAACGTCTAAGAGGGGCGCGCGTAAACACCACGCGCCGCCACCTCGGATCCATGTACATGGGGGCGGCGGACGTCCCGTGTCCGTCGCCCCTGAACCCATTCAGGGGGGCTGGAAGAGAGCGTTGTCCGCCATCTGCCTGCGCCCGGTACGTCTGCTGCGGGCCGGGTGAGTGGAGTTGCTCTCCCTCTCACTTTCCGCAGCCTCCATCTGCGAGACGACCGTTCCGCAGAAGGACACCACCGTGTCCCAGGACTCGACGCTGCCGGCCATCCTCTCAACCACGGCCGGCAGCGACAAGTCACTGCCTACTCCAGAGACGAGGGCACGGCACGGCTCCTCTCAAGTGGCACACTTTGCCAGCGTATGCCACGCCGTGTCCTCCCGACATTCGACAAAATGGTGATACCGGGCGTATTATTTTCAATTTATATGGAAACTTTAAAAAAATGTGTTTCTCTTTATTATTAATTTATTATAACTGGGAGTCTCCGCAACTTAAAAAATTGTAAAAAACCTTCTGTTTATGAGTACTATCTACAAAAAAAAATGGACTTCCAACTATATGGCCCATAAAATAAAGTATAGCCCAAGCACGTGTGATTTTGCACAGATTTTATTACGTCTATGCAGAGGAGTCGTCGGAGGAACTTGTGGTTAAATTATAACATCCGCATGGGTTGATCGAAGGTTAAACTACGCTTGACGTGGTCGGTCCGTGGATGGATGACCATTTATTATATACCAAGACTCATCCGTGCCTCGGAAAGCACGTTAAGCCGTTGGTCCCAGCTGTCATTTGTAGATCTTTGACAGCCGTTAATTGTGGTCAGAAGTCCAAAGTCTGACAACCAGTTTAACCAAGGGGTATCATGTTACCCAGTTCACTGCCTTGCCTTGCCACTGGGTTGTTTAGGTCTGACAGACAGCTCCATGTAAAACACTGGTATTCAGCTGCATCCGGTGAAACTGGAAGCCGACCCCAACATAGTTGGGAAAAGGCTAGGCAGATGATGACGTCTATGCAGAGTTTAATAAAATTGGTGAAAACTTCACATTTCAGTGCGTAATGAGCTAGCAAGAGTGTGCAGTTTAGAGGCACAACTGTTGGCAAAAATGTTGTTAAACTTTTTTGACTAAGTTAGTTTAGTACTGCGCACAACACAATTAATTTGCTGGCTCATGACGCACTGAGATTTCAAAACACTCAAAACAAGGGACTCTTCAGTCTTTTGTAGGTTTCTAGCGTTATCAACAATAATAAAACTACACTTTTCTATTTATTTTTAGTAGTTCACTTATCCGCCAATTTTATTAAGTGTTTAAACCTTTAACAAAGAAAGGTTCAGCTTTTAAAACATACCTTGAAACGCTATAATCCAACTTCAAAATCACTTAAATGTCTCATAAAACTAGAACACTATCACCTCATAATAATTATTTTGTTGTTAAAAACGCACACGCACGTGCGCTCTCTAAGACACATACCTGGGCACAGCGCAGGCGCGGTGGTGTGAGGGAAAAGGTAATAAAACAAAAGGAATGGGACAAAAGGAGGCCGGGATATAGTGCGGTGCGGTTAGAAACACGTTGCTTCGTCTTTACAATCAGAACTTGAAAAAGTAATAATGTACTAAGTATTTTCGAAAGCCTTAATAGTAAAACTAGCCTATCAATATAAAAAAAACATGCAAAATAATAAATATCCATCATTTTGGGTAAATATCGGATAAAAATGAGTAAAAACGAGTATTTATCCACTTTGGATAAATACTCGAGTATTTATCCTTCGAGTATTTATCCTTTGCCCATCACTACGCTCTTCTAAAAACTCTTCGTTTTTTGTCTTCTTAAACATGTTTAGAATTCATAATTAGTTGCTTGCGGTCATGTAATGTCGTGTAGCGAATAGATGCCAGTGATCTCACATTTAGTAACCAAAATTACTACACAGTCTAAAGTTCTATTCGCAAATTATTTTGGTAGCTTAATAGCCAATAGTACAGGAATAAATTAGCACTAGACGACATCTATAAACTTTTTGTAAAGATTAAACGTGTAGGTTTGGCAGTGCTTGTATTCTTATTTTGAACCACGTGTGATGCGCGCGCGCATGGATCACGAGAGAGTGCATGCGGTAAATAGGTGGTAGTAAAAACTTGCATGACAACATTACTTTCCTTGCCTTTTATGTACCGCTTGTATGAAAGGGTACAGTTTTAGATAAAGTTAGGGCTGGCAAAGTTTACTTTTCAAACTATTCCAAACTGTATTTTTTTTCCAACTGAACGTGAACCTTATGCTGTTTGTAATAAGTTGAAAAACTAACAAAGAATTCGTCTGCCTATAGTCCTTTCCAACTATGTTCGGCTTCTAGTTTAACCGGCTGCAGCTGAGTACCAGTGTTTTACATTGAGAGACTGCCTGCCTGACCTCCACAACTCAGCTACTGAGTTGCACGATACCCCCGATATATGGTTAAACACTAGTTTTGACCACCTTGGTTATGGGCGAGACTCGACCAAAGCGGAGACGAGAGGAGATGTCTCGTAATTAACCAATAGGATATTTTATTGCGCTGAAGCTAAGCACTGAGCCGGCAAAATGACGCAAGCTGATTGGTCATAAGATACATCTCTGCTCGTCTCCGCTTTGGTGGAGTCTCGCCCTAATACTCCATAACAGCTTTTAAATAGCGTTACATTGTACTAGATTCGCCACATAAGGCCAATCTAGATGGCCTAGGCTATCCTGTTACCAAACATGCACCCTAGCTTTTTAAACATAAGTTTCTTTCAAAACTAGCTGCCCCGGCAAACTTCGTTGTGCCTTAGAGTCAATTTATTGCTCTTATTTTTTTTTTTATATTAGATATACATACGTTGAATAAGTCGACAACAAATAAATCCAAACCAATAATAACTACTACTACTTTTAAATTACAACATGTATATATACCCTAACCTAACTGACCATACCTATCCTATAGCTTTTTTTTTTTTTTTTTTTTTTTTTTAGGGGTGGAAAATCCTCATGGATATCCCCCGCCCGGGGAGGCGGAGGGGTCTGTCAGACTCTTACTGACTAAAAACCACCCCGTGTTCCTTCTCACACCTGCGCCGGGGGTCACGGGAACGGAAGATACTTCCGCGACCCCCGACTGGTGTCGGCCCCGCGGGCTTCGCCAAGTCTGCGAGGGGAGTGAGGTGTTAGACTCCCCTCGCGACGTCTAAGAGGGGCGCGCGTGAACACGACGCGCCGCCATCTCGGGTCCATGTACGTGGGGGCGGCGGACATCCCCGCGTCCGTCACCTATCCTATAGCTAACCCAACTATCTAACCTAACTACCTTACTAAAAAATACTAAATTCATAATTTTAATCTGAACTATTGCCTCTATGTTACATACAATAATTTATGCCTATAGTTTTCCCGGTCTACTTTAATTAAAGTCCTAACAGTAAAATAAGTTCTATTTGCAAAGAATTATTAAAGTTCGTCTCTGTCATCATTGCTAGTTACGTAAATTGATTTCTGAAATATTTATAAGACTTTTTTATGCTACATAAAATAAATTTCAGAACGTAGGTGCGTATTATAAATTGACAACCTTACCTTCTTGGGTTTAGCTTAAGTGTACGGCCTGAGTGCACGCTCTATTCGAGCGTCGAGCGGGGCGGGGCGTGCAGCGTTCATGTTAAACACGTGCTACCCGTAGTGGCCGTCCTGAGTGCCGGCCGAGCGGAGCGTGCACAGCAGCGGGCTTGTTTGCGTCGAGCGGGGCGTCGCGTGCAAGTTCAAACCAGTTTGTGTTTTGCAGCGGTGATACGAGCGTTCTTGAAGGATGTCGGTGGAAGAAATAATTTCAGAAATACAAAATAAACTTGAAATATGGTTATCTTCGCATTCTTTATATGTACTCGCATGTATTTTATCTTCATTCACCCTTAATGTTTCAAATAATGTAAAAAACTCTCCAAATTGTTTTCTTTGCTTCACAATGTTACTAGGACCTTGTCTTGACTCATAATTAAATTTTAGCCACAAATTTTCTTCTAAATACATATCAATAATATCGTACGACGCAGACGCCATGATCGACACAAACGACCGCCGCGCCACCACAAACGCTGAGCGTGCACTGAGGCCACTTAAAGAACGCTCTTTCGACCGCTCATCCCCGCTCCGCCCGACGCTCGACTACAGCGTGCACTCAGGCCGTACACTTAGACTTGTCAATTTCAAATTGTCACCTGATAATGAACTGGGAAGTTTGACTCCTGTCATGTCATCCAAGATGGCGCTGCGTTTGAAAAATGTTTGAGACAACCGATATTCTTGATATTTATTTTTATGATGTCGAACGGGATAAAAAGTATCCTATGTCCTTCTCCTGGCTCTAAACTACCTCCCTGCCAATTTTCAGCTAAATCGGTTCAGCCGTTCTTGAGTTATAAGCGAAGTAACTAACACGACTTTCTTTTATATATATAGATAATAACAGCTGCGCTGGTTGATCGAAGGTTAAGTTACGCTTGACGGGGTTAGTCTGTGGATGGATGACCAGTCATTAATAATATAGCCCCTTCGTGCCTCGGAAAGCACGCTAAACTGTTTTCATTGGTAGACTGCAGTAGTCATAAGCACGAAAGTCTGACAACCAGTTTAACCAAGTGTGCAAAACAGATAGGCTGTCGCTCCGTGTAAAACGCTGGTATTCTGCTGTATCTATATTTAGACTGGAAGGTGACCCCAACTGACGCTGATTTACAAATGCACCTTTGGTGAAAAGTGACGGATTAGTACTTGTAACACTTATAAATATAACACATTAGTGAATATTTTACGTATATGTATAAATGTATGTATGTGTGTGGAAAAAGATGACAACGACTTTTCCGATGTTGATGTATTTTTCTTCTTTGTGATTAGCGTGTATTATGTGTGTATACATTGTTACCTATATGTGGAAGCTTGTAATTAGCAAAAGTGTCACCTACCTTAAAATTATTTATATTGTTATTAGTCTGTAAGCTTTCTTTAAAAATAAATAAATATAAATAAAATGTAGCCTAAAAACGCTCACGATAACTGACAAATGCTAGCACTGACTGATCTGGTCCATTCATATCTGTGTGGTTCTTTCCTCAAAAGTCCAATCTCAGACACAAATCTGCATGGTCCTTACATAATCTAACCAAGATAACGTCTGGACTTTAAAAGAGACTGTGACCTCTGAGTTTCTTTCGGTGTTTCTTCTCAGAGTAGTCAGATTGCGAAATACCGACCTCTTCTTTAATAAAAAATGACGTAAAAGTGTTTTTAAGAAGCCATTTACAGAAATAAATATAAATCACTTATTCATTTGCAAATATGGGTACAAAAGAAAAAGGTCTTATAACTATAGTGTCCATTAGCCATATCCTACTATAAGGCATGCAAAATCACAAAATACACGTTTATTAAAATTTGACATTTAAAAAGAAAGACACCAATAACAATATCACATACAGGCAGTAGCATTACATAGGTTTATCCTCTAAATATTCAGCGACAGAGTATGCTATGCATATCATTTATCATTTAACATGTTTATGATAAAAAGTAGTATGTATACAGTATATTGTATTGTGATGACTGTAAATGTGACATGACATTTAGACATGTAAGAGCAAACTAAGTCAGGCTACTTTCCAAGTTAAACCACGCTGTTCATAACCGCTCCATCACTTACATTACACGGAAAACTATTTCTATGACTACGTTCGTAAACTAGAGTGTTAACTTAAGTCTTGCCGTTTTCTAATCTAGAGTGATCGTACTCGTTTTTAATGGTAGCAAGAAGACGGCTTTGTAAATTTAACGAGGAAATTTCTGAGTGGTGTGGATTCTGATAATACTGATGGGCTGCTAACAGTAGTCCAAAACTGATGAACAGGATGAAGAAGCAATCGCGCACATCTATATCACTTATGACGAAATAAAGAATACCTACATACTCTTTATTGCACACTGGTCGCTAGCAAAAGTGACCTTTACATGCAAAACACACACATCATCTGCCTAACCTTTTCAACTATGCTAAATGATAAATGGTATTTATTTCTGTAAATAGTTTTTTTTTTATTTATTTATTTAAAAAACCTTAAACTATCATTACAGGGTTTACCCTAATGCGACAGCTAAGAACTTAAACTAATCAAAATTATACTACATCAAAACCTGAGTACATTACTTACAACAATACTTAATTACAATAAAGTTTAAATTAAATATCCTACTGCTTGTAACATAATACAAATAGTAACACCTTTGCGAATTCACTAAAACAACATGTAAACACATCAATCTGAGTTTGAAGACTATTGATGGTGCGGATAGCTCTTGTAAGAGGTGCTTTGGCGAGTAAGTTAGTTCTCGCTGAAGGTAGTATAGTACGCAGATGTGTACAATATACCTAGATTTCGACAGTTAGGTATGTTAATTTTCATTTATTAGAGATAAGTGGATAACCATTTTATCATGACATGTATTGTTACAATTAACAACATAAAATAAATTCATAGCAAATGTTTGTATGGCAACCACTAAAAATGGAAAAATAAAAATCTTTTTTTTGCAAATAATTAAACCGACTTAAAAAAAAACACTAAACGGTGTAAAATAACTCTAAATTCGGAAGTCTGTGGCCCATCATGAATTAGACAAAACCACCAAAGCCACAGACTTCCTAATTTAGAGTTATTTTACACCGTTTAGTGTTTTTTTTTGAAGTCGGTTTAATTTTTTGAAAAAAAAGATTTTTTTTTAACTAGTAGATACGATCGGAGTTTGACTACCTGACTACTCTGAGAAGAAACACCGAAAGAAACTCAGAGGTCATAGTCTCTTTTAAAGTCCAGACATCTTGGTCAAATCATGTAAGATCCATGCAGATTAGTGTCTGAGATGGTCTTTTGAGGAATGAACCACACAGGATGAGGGGACTCCCTGCTGGG
The DNA here is from genome assembly GCA_921972225.1 of Euplexia lucipara. Lineage (NCBI taxonomy): Eukaryota > Metazoa > Arthropoda > Insecta > Lepidoptera > Noctuidae > Euplexia > Euplexia lucipara. The sequence goes on from OV179160.1 coordinate 17,866,187, forward strand.
GTCGGCTTCCAGATGCAGATGCAGCTGAATACCAGTGTTGTACATTGAGCGACAGTCTGTCCAGACCTCCACAGCCCAGTAACTGGGTAACATGATACCCCACGGTTAGACTGGTTGTCAGATTTTCGAACTTCTGACTATCTGTAACGAACGACTGTCATAGATATACAAACGACAGCCGGGACTAACGGCTTTACATAATATGCTTCCCGAGGCATGGAGGTGTCTTGATATGTAATGAATGGTAACCAATCCAAGAACCAACCTCGTCAAGCATAGCTTAACCTTTGTTCGACTCGTAAAGCTGTTATTATTTAGCATTATTTAGCCACAAGCATACAACACTGACTGGCCTGTTGGTCTAGTAGTTAGTGACCCTGACTACTATGCCGGAGATCGTGGGTTCGATTCCCACCCAAGACAAATGTTTGTGTTATGAGCACGATCATTTGTTCTGTGTCTGGGTGTAATTTATCTATAATATGTATGTATTTAGAAATATAATAAAAAAAACACTAACCGGTGTAAAATAACTCTAAATTCGGAAGTCGGTGGTCAATCATGAATGAGACAAAACCACCAATGCCACAAACTTCCTAATTTCGAGTTATTTTACACCGGTTAGTGTTTTTTTGAAGTCGGTTGTATTTTTTGTAAAAAAGTTTTATTATGACATTTTGGGAGAGGTTCTTGATGATATCAAAAATCATGCCAAGAAGCGTTACATATGTCTTCGAAACAGTAAGTATACAAAATAATGCTGAACTAGAGTTATATGCCATCTATCGTCTAAAGTTAACAATTGTAACAAACGAGCCATTGTTTTGTTATGCGCGTGCGCGAGAATAATGTGTTCACGCTACTGGAAATTATATCGGGTTTACGCGTCTAACCGCTTGGTGGCGCTAGTTTGTCGAGAGTTTTATTTTATTTAAATTTTACATAAAAAGAAAAACACGCCTTAATTTATGTAGATACTACAGACGGACACCTGATGCAATCCTTCCATACATTTTTGCTTTGTCTACGTTCATACAATCTGGGTACTTAGATAAAGTCACATATAACATTAAAAACACTAGAAAGTGGAGAACAGCAGGCGTTTAGAGGGACTGCCTTTTGTAGTTTTAGCGTTTAAAAAATACCTCAGCCTAATTTGAATAATTGAATGTTGTTTGAACGGTAACTTAGTTCAATAAATTCAAAATGTATGGAATTCGAATCAGCATTTTGAATTTAACGGTTCAGAACTTATCGGTAAAACTGGGTGGAAAGAAACCCAAGGGTGAATTGAAACAAAACTTTGAGGAGGATTTTTACGCTAGTTTAATATTGTTTGATACTAACAAGGTGTCGAAACTATTTATCTCAATGATATAAAAGCATAACAGTCCTCGTATGGAACAAACAACTTTTAACTTACGTGAATATCCTCCTCAAAGTTTTGTTTCTATTCACCCTTGAGTTTCTATCCACCCTGTTTTACCCGGTACCTGATTTTACAACGTTCAGTGTTTGTCCTTGTAGGGCGTAAGTAATTTATTTTTCTTTGTTTATTTTCTCTTTTTCATTCCTCCTCCTTGCGTTGTACTCCTCAATGCTGAGGGTCGTGTCTCCCTGCTTCATCACTTTTGTTCGCACGATATTCCTCCATCTGTTTCTGTCTATGGCGGTGTGAAGGGCATTGTATACCGTAGAGTCAAGAGTGGTGTGGATCTGCGAACGTATCTGTTGCTGTCTCTGGCGGTGTGAAGGGCGTCGTATACCGAAGAGTCAAGAGTGGTGCGGATCTGGTCAGACGAACGTATTGGGCTGCGTCTACGAGGCCTTTTCCCATCTACTTTGCCGGTCACGATGAGCCTTTTTAATTAAAAGAGAAAAATGTTATTATTTGTAGGACTTAAGACATTTATTGCAAGAGAAAAAATGTTAAACCATGTGGTTTTACGTGTTGTGAATTCGCTTAATTCGACCGTTCAAGTTAATGAAAACCCCACCGAAATTGCAGAGTAGGGATTTAAAGTAATACAAGTAATTTAATCCCTATAACTGATGCCGAAACCAGTCTAATTGATACTCATTTAAGTAACCGTAGAGTTAAAAAAAAGTAAAAGTTGCCAGTGGTGTTCACTATGTCGTATTTTGAACTTGTTTTGGGGAATTATATCTTTAGTCACATAATTAATGTATTAATTTATGCCTGTCTCGTTGGTCTAGTGGTCGCAAGCGCTACAGCTGAGTATGAGGTCCCGGGTTCGATCCCCGGGTCGGGCAAAGTGTTCTTGAGTTTTTTCATCTAGAATTTTTCAGAAGCAGCCCGGAGTCTGGATGTGTGCCCGATTGATAGCAGTAGGCTCGCCCCCTATTACACGGGACTTAAACATAACTGGCGAAATGTGGGTGTACTACCAGGTACACCTCTGCCGAGCCCTTTCGGGGATTACAGGCGCGTTATGTCCATTTGTGTGTCCAAACATACTCAGTAATGGGTGTTGAATTGGTTTTGTGCGTGATAACTGGCTGTTTCAATAATTGCAATATAATCTATGATTCTACGCTAATAGATTCACTCAACAACACGTTTGTTAATTTACTATTTACTCTAAACAATTAATAAAACTTTCCATGTGAAAAATAAACAATATCATGTGAAAACTCAATTTCATCACACTATGATTTCTCGCGACGCTAGCGCCGCCGTTCGGATGTTAACTCGTGAGCGACTCTTGCGCACATTACTTGTATGAATCTTGCTTTCACACGCATACTTGTTTACATCGATTCTATTATTGTTTTATTTAGTTACCGCTTAGTGTTCATGCTTATTACATGCACTAGTTAATTTAATTAAGAAAAAAATAAACTGAAAATAATATTTTAAAAAAACAATGTTCTTTCTGACATCGTGCGTTACTCTGTGATTTTGGAGTGTTCGAAATTCAAACAAAGTGCAGTGATGTGGTTTATGTTAATACTATTGTTTTTAATATGGCTGTTGGAGACCTTCCGGCGGAAGCACGCGTCTGTGTCGCACGCATGCGTCAAAATGTTCGTATTTTGTTTTTTTTTTTGGTTAGTTATGTAACGGAGATATTATTGAAGTCGTGTGAAATACCTATGGATTGTTTTCCCTCTGTTTAGGTGCTAAAAGTGTACTATTAAAATATTGATGTGTGTTTGATCTCTGAAACGCACTTCACTAGACAGTCTTTTGTAAAGTTTACGGGCTATAAGGTTTATCACTCGCTGCACCCTAACAACACGGCCCGAGGAGGTAGCGCTGTTATTATTCGAGAAAATATCTGTCATTACGAAAAATGTAAATACGAAGAGCCAGACACGCAAGCTGTAGCGATATCAATAAAAACAAATAAATTTGATGTTACAGTCGCGGCAGTATACTGTCCTCCAAAACACACCATAAACAAAGAGCAATATTTACACCTCTTCAGACTCCTTGGGCAGAGGTTTATATTAGGCGGTGACTTTAACGCCAAAAACATTAATTGGGGATCGAGACTAACTTCAACCAAGGGTAGACAACTACTAAGTGCAGTGAAAACTATGCAGTGTGAGGTTTTAAGTACTGGAAAACCTACGTACTGGCCAACTGACCCCCAGAAACTACCAGACCTTATCGACTTTTTCATTGTCAAAAAAATATCTACTAATTATCTGAGTGTGGCAGAAGGATACCACATGAATTCCGATCACTCTCCGATATTATTACAACTAAGTCATAAAATACTATTAAGAGAAAACCACTTAACGTTAGTAAATAAGTTTACAGACTGGAAAAGTTTTAGCTCAGATATGCAAAATATTATTGACCTAAAAACTTCAATAAAAAGCAAAGATCAGCTCGATTCTGAAGTAAACAAGTTTAATATCAATATTCAACAATGCGCATGGAATAACACACCTCAAATTGTTAAAAAATATAAAGGAAATACATACCCGAAGGAAATATTAGATCTATTGTATGAAAAAAGGACTCAAAGAAAAAGATGGCAACAAACAAGATTCCCGCACGATAAAACTCTATTGAATAACCTAACTAAAAGACTGAAGAGAAAAATACAAACGTTTCAAGATGAGGCCCTCAATACTAACATACGCCAGTTAAGCAGCGACCACACAACGCAATACTCTCTTTGGAAAGCGACAAAGTCACTCAAAAGGCCAATCACTCCAATCCCTCCTATCAGAGACAGCACTGGAAAGTGGGCCATAACCAATAAGCAAAAAGCTCTCAGATTTGCGCAACACTTAGAAGAAACATTTCAACTAAATGACGGATCTGTAGACAACCTGCAGTTTGATAATATCCAACAAGATCAAAAAATTAAGCTTGTGACTCCGAAAGAAGTCGCGAAGGAAATACAAATGACTAGCCTTAAAAAATCCCCAGGATATGACCTTATTACGGGAGAAATCCTAAAACATCTCCCGCGTAAAGCCATTGTTATGCTTACTAGGCTCATCAACGCTGCATTCTTGTTAAAGCATGTACCTGAGCCATGGAAAGTTGCTGAAGTGATTATGATTGCAAAGCCCGGTAAACCACCCCATGAAGCATCATCATATAGGCCCATTTCCCTATTGCCTATACTATCAAAGCTATTTGAAAAAATGATTTTAAAACGCTTAAAACCTATTATAGACGAGAGAAACTTGATCCCTGACCATCAGTTTGGTTTCAGAGAGCAACACTCAACAATAGACCAAGTACACAGAATTACCAACATCATCGAAAGAACGCTTGAAGACAAAAAAGTCTGCTCCACGGTATTTTTAGATGTGGCACAAGCTTTTGATAGAGTTTGGCATAAGGGTTTGATCTACAAGATGAATCTAATGCTACCCAAAGATTTTGCTGATTTACTGCAATCATACATTACGGATAGGATGTTTCGTGTAAGACACGAGGATGCTTTTTCTGAGTTAAAAATGATTAAAGCTGGCGTGCCTCAAGGCAGTGTGCTGGGCCCAATCCTCTACCTGCTGTACACGTGTGATATACCAGAGCTGGATAATAATACTATTGCGACTTTTGCGGACGATACTGCCATTATGGCTATAGGGTCATGTCATACAGAAGCAACAGAAAAGGTACAAACAGCTGTGAATAAAGTTCATGACTGGGCACTTAAATGGAGAATCAAATTAAATGAATCCAAGTCACTCCACATTGATTTCACCAACAAAAATTGTGATTACCATCCAATCTTCATAAATGGTCAACAAGTGCCATACGCAAATACAGCCAAATACCTTGGTATAACGCTCGACGCGAAACTACGCTGGAAAGCGCACGTCAAAAAGAAAAGACAGGAACTCGACATACGCTTTAAAAATATGTATTGGTTGATTGGACGGGATTCCTGTCTATCGATACCCAATAAGATTTTACTATATAAACATATCCTAATGCCAATATGGACATACGGCATCCAACTGTGGGGCTGTACTAAGCCAACGAACATCAAAATTATTCAATCATTCCAGAATAAGGTACTTAGGAGTATTGTTAATGCGCCCTGGTATATAAGAAATGACGACCTCCATCGTGACCTCAAGATGGAACCCGTCGCCAACATGATCCAAAAATTTGCTGAAGCTCATGAACACCGACTCCACCGACACGTGAACATCGAAGCAATTCAGCTGTTAGACCAATCAAACATAGTGCGAAGGCTAAAACGGACAAAACCTTTCGAGTTATTGTAGTGTAAAAAGTGTATAAACAAAAGTGACAATGACACACATACAACACATGATCAAAGTGCTTATATCATCATAATATCAGACTCTAAGAAAGTGAAACGGACTTGTGTAAAGTACAATTAACACTATTCTAAGTTTAAAATAATTATCACGTATAAAAATAGGTTAGATTTAAATTGCTCATTAGTCTTGTAGGCTAGATTGTAATGAATTATTAAGAACCTAGTTCTTTATAATAAAAGATAAAAAAAAAAAAAAAAAAAATTAAGCATATTCACTTTCATTATTTTACGAACAGAATAGAGACTGGCCGTGCTTGATGTTCAGTAGATGGTTCATTTGCATAATATCTGCCGATATCTTACATACTTCTTAGTGCCAGGAATTTTGGTTGTTATCTCAAATCTAATTAAGTCTATCGTTGGTTGAGTAGGCGCTACCGCTGAGCATGATGCCAGAATAACAGCGCCGCAATATTTATAAATGTATTTAAACAAGCAGACGTCCCGCGGAGACACCCGCGTAGGTCCCGTTCCCGTGGGAATACAGGGATAAAAAGTAGCCTATGTGTTAATCCAGGGTGTCAGCTAACTCCATACCAAATTTTATTAAAATCCATTCAGTAGTTTTGGCGTGAAAGAGTAACAAACATCCATCCATCCATCCATCCATCCATTCATCATCATCCATCAGTTTTTAATATTAGTAGGACAGGATGTCGCAGCTAATGCTGAGATAGGCGCCTTTTTGGTCTCGCACAGAGCTTTTTTTTTCTTTTCTTTATTATCTGTATTGTTGTTCTTTTGTTTTATGTTCTGTGCGTCCAAATAAAATATTTTCTTTCTTTCTTTTTCTTTCATGAGGGTTTGACCTCCGTATGAGGCAGTTTAATGGATAATTTTAACTGGAATTTCTCAGTAGGAGACTGTAACTGCGGCCGATTGATGGAAATAGACTCTCTCTTTTGCCTGCAGTAAATTTCTATAAGCGTTCACCTCTGCTTAACCTCCTAAGGAGTACAAGCATGATGTCATGTCATGACACAAATCAAATGCGAGTACAGGACACATACTTACTGACAAATACTTTCACTCATATCTTTTCATAGTATTAATTCTATGCAATGATGCTAGATGCCTGAACAACAACGATTTTTGTATGTGTTTTTTTTTAAGTCGGTTTTTTCTTTTTCAAAGTTTTATATTTTTCCATTTTTCCGTTTTTCCCATAAAAATAATTACCATGAATTACGTTAACAATACATGTTAAAGTAATAGGGTTATCCACTTATCCCTAATATATGAAACTTTACATACCTAACTGTCGAAATCTAGACATATTGGCATATCTAGGATTATTGTCAGTATATTGTACATATGTGCATACCCCTCAGAGCATACAGGCGTGATGATAGGTCATGATGTTGTATAAACAATAAACATCCAAGCGATTCCAGCAATCACGACAGATATGCAGTCTATTTTTGAAGAGTTCCATTGTATATCTCCAAAAATGAGCACCAGAACTTCACCAAATTTAAATGGGACCATCTCAGGAGTCTATTCTTTCAAATAAAAAAAGAGTTTTGAGAATCGGTTCTACAACTCCCGCGAGCGCTTGTTGGTCAAATAAAATACCACGCGCTTCCCTGGTTTCCCATAACACATTTCCGTTCTTTTTTGCTAAAGACATTCAATACCTATAGACCGGACATCACGATCAAATTTTCGTCCAAACTTGTGACTATAACGTCAGTTATTTTTAGTACGCTCCGCTGCCGCTCCAATATTCATATATTATTCTAGATGGCGTTACTGAGACATGGGATCAAAGTTTTTCTATGACATTTCCTTGACATGCCCGCTCTATAGTATTTTAAATGTCTTCGCTTTTTGCCAAAGAATCTAATACTTGTGTCCTAGTGGACATAAGACGATTATAGTCTAGTGTAGTACCACAGTAGTACGCTCCGCTGCCGCTCCAATATTGCTATATTATGCTAGATGGCGTTACTGAGCCATGGGGTCACAGTTTATCTATGACATTTCATCGCATGTTCCCTTCATAGTATCTTAAATCCCCTTGCTTTTCACAAAATCATTCTCACAAAAAATCTATCACCAGCCTCTCGGTTTCTTGATTTCGCTGAAGAAAACATATGTTACACATCAAAATCCCAAGTTTATTTGAACTTAATATGAAGCTGTCTATGTGCTAAGGTTGCATGCTATATGGTATAGTAGTGTACTTATATAGCTTTTAGGAACAACCAGGAACAGGATATTGTTAAAAAATAATAACGTTTGCGTACAGTGAAAAACAGCACGAAATGTTAGCGTGTTCTTTTCATTGACAGCTGTCAGTGTTTTGACATTTAATCCGTTTTAAAATTACGCGTATAGACCGTGTTATTGTATTTTTTTAAAGCACACTTTTGTTATATATCTATTATACAGTCTAGTTAGTATCATCATCATCATCTGCATCATTAATTTGCTTATCCTTTTTCAACTGTGATGGGGTCTGCTTCCAATCTTACCGAATTCACCTGAGTACCAGTGTTTTTCATGGAGCGGCTCTCTAACTGACCTCCATAACCAATGATATTATAAGTAAAAAGGTGTAGATAGGTTATACCTACGCGCTCACCAATAGGGAATATGCATGTAATTTTATTTCTGTTCGAATATTTTAATTTTTCTACTATGTTATAACGTTGTAAGCAGTGAATTAAAAATATTAAAAAAATACATGCATATATCCTATTGACACGTCGCGCCCCAACGGACGCGTGCGTGCGTGCGTTAGTGCATGTACCGTTTTTGAAGATCGAATGTTGTTTAAGTAACCTTTTTACTTAAACTATCATTGTCCACAAAGACATTCAATACCTATAGACCGGACATCATGAACAAAATTTTCGTCCGAAAAAGTGTGTCCTGCTGGATACAAGTCTATGACTTTCTTGTAGTACGCTCCGCTGCCGCTCCAATATTCATATATTATTCTAGATGGCGTTACTGAGACATGGGATCAAAGTTTTTATATGACATTTCCTTGACATGCCCGCTCTATAGTACCTATTTAAAATCTCTTTGTCCATAACCAATGATATTATAAGTAAAAAGGTGTAGATAGGTTATACGCGCTCACCAATTGACACGTCACGCCCCGAGGGACGCGTGCGTGCATTAGTGCATGTACCGTTTTTGAAGATCGAATGTTGTTTAGTAACCTTTTTACTTTTACTTACTTATCGTTGTCCATAACCCAATGAATAGGTAACACGGTGACCCTTGATTAGTCTGGATATCAGACTTTCGGGGCTCTGACTACAATTATTAGTAAGCATAATAACATTAAAGACTTACAGCTATGTATCAGTTAGTATACATCTGTACGAACACCATAAAAGTGTCATTCGTTAATACAAGTCTCTGTTTATTGATTATCTAAAAGACATTCCACTGTAAAGACAAAAAGGTTAATTCTTACCATTATCATAACATCCTCAATTGATATTTCATTCATTTTGTAATTTTTCCGCAATTATCTAATAGTGCAAGGGTAGACGAGCTCGGCTTTGCGGCGTCCTGACATAAGTTGAATTGATGTTTTGACTAATTAATGGTGCTTACCAACAATGTTTGCGGCGGTACACTGATCTCTAAGATACACGGACACCTACTTTAGAGATCAGGGTTTTAACTTGTGGTGCCTTTATGAAAGCCTCTTGTCTATGTACGTTTACTTTTTCCTATTGTTCCAATTGACATTTCGTTTACGTCAAAATTTTGTGCTAGGCACACTTACAGACTAAGTAACCACTTTTATTCAGCTTTTGTCTATAAAAAACAACAGTTTTGTTTAAGCGCCGTCCGCCCGGCTGTATTAAATGTGGTTTGTCCCTTACGGATAAATGTCCAAACGTTGATAAAAAAACTTGCAATTTGACAAGTTGTCGCACCATTGTTTATTAATATTGACAGATGTCAATTCAGCTGAGTCGTCTCGTGTGATGCCGCACTAACATGAAAGTAGGTAGTAAGAACTAAAAACTGGGTTGCTATCGTTTCTAATTCATTGTCTCTCTTCAATTGTGTGCTAATCGTGTTCTTCTGAGAACAAGTGTCTGACATAACGTAAGGCATCTTGTAGCAGAACACAGCAAAGAATTATGACTATATTATTACATTGTCAGTAATTAGACATCCACGCTTTTTTGGAGTAAATTAAAGATGGAGTTAGTCTAAATAAAAGTAATTAATGGCTTAATAATTAGGAATGATTTCTGGTACAAAATGAGAGGCATGTTATGTAGTAAATAAGTGTTTCATTGTAGATTAGGTAATGTTAAATTAGATGTTTTTTTGTTAATTTCCCATGCGAATGAGGCTATCAAAGTTTGAAGGTAATAAATAAAGATACGAAGTGCATTTATTATAAAATTATGTTGTATCAAAGCGAAACCTAGAATAGGTTAATGTTGTTTTTTTCACTTGTCGCAAGATTATTTTTCAAAAACAAACATTTTAAATCCCGGCTTTAAAGAAACCTGGACTTGCAATGACTTCCTATATGACTGAAATTGCTAAACCGCATTGAGCAAGTAAAGTACTTAATTAACGCTTGTGCTTTTTCTGCATGAGAAGAGGTCTTTGCCGTGTACTGGGGCAGTAATAGGCGAAGGCCTACTGGGGTACTGGGGCCTATTACTGCCCCAGTACACGGCAAAGACCTAAGAAGAAGAAGAAGAAAGATATTTAAGAAGTTAAATATAATAGTCGCTACTGCTTAGCATGAAGTTTCAGGTTCGATCCCCGGGTCGGGTAAAGCTTTATTGAGTTTTTTTCATCTGGAATTTCTCAGTAGAAACCCGGAGTCAAGATTTGTGCTCGATAGATGGCAATAAGTTCCCCTTATTACTTGGAAGTTAAACAGAAATGGCACAGTGTGGGTGAAGGTACAGCTCTGCCTAACCCTTCAGGGATTACAGGCGTGATGATATGTTTTTTTTAATGGAACCGCACCATATTGAAGTCAGTGTTTGGTTCGGTTCTATTTGTTGTTGTTGTATCAATCAACAAAATTAGGAAATAATCCTGTACCATCATTACAGGAAATTTACTCGATTTAAATGATGAGTTAATACATAAATAATGTCAATAATACAAACATAGGAACTTACTGGGAAACTTAGTACAGCCATTTTATTCCTGACAGAAAAACAGTTAGTTACCCCATGGCTTCTCCCGCGTGGATATCGGTTATCGCGCCCAGCTCCCAAACGGCATATTTTTCAGACGCCTCCAACAAAATACCAATTAAATTATAGCCATTATCTTTTATTTTACAAAAGCTTGACAAATTATATACTAAAACCTCCCTCGAGACCCTCCCTCCTCTATCCATTAATAGCAATAGCATTAAAATCGGTAGACAGTAGGGCGGTGGACTTTGTGTAATAATATGACTGTAGTTATAGTAATGTAAAAGTTATCTAACTATTGAAACATCGGTCTTTGACCACATCAATATATAGTAGAGTAAATCGCGTTCATGTGGGTACATGACTGCGTGAGTCGTAAAAGTCTGAATAAATGAAGCGACAGTAAATTGTAATCAGTTGAATATTATCTTCTTCATTAGTCTATGTTTAGTGCTAAATAAAAAGTTGGATTCAACTATATTAGGGAATGTGTAGACTAGTTACTGAATACTTACATAAAATGCTACAGTCTCGTCTAAAAGTGACTACTAATAGCATAGCATCGTTTTTGGAGGTATTCCTCGAAGCGCTACTATTTTGAAGCGCTCCTAATGAGGCGCTCCTATTTTATTCCTCGGAGCGCTCCTTTTAGGACAAATATTTTTAATTGCTATCGGGAGCGCTCTCAAAAGGTGCGCTCCGAGGAATAAAATAGGAGCGCCTCATTAGGAGCGCCTCAAAATAGTAGCGCTTCGAGGAATACCTCCGTTTTTGTTTTGGCCCTGAAACTCTATACAATACTAAAAGGTACTAATGGCCCCGGTAAAAATCGTTACACCTTATATTTAGTTTATTAGTTTTATTTAGTTTTTATTGGTTTACCTGCTGACAATGGGCTATTTGATAAAATTTTAGTTTTTAGTCCCTCTTCTAGATTAATTACAAGAAAATATTCGACACAATTTTTATCTTTTTCCACGTAATCAAAAAATAACAGCGATACATCGATTCAAAACGTCGCATGACGTCACTAGCCAGTACAGTTTATACTAGATAATGACGTTACAAGCCTCCTCTGCTCAACTTGAATGCGTTTAATCTAAGCAGTTTTCCATCAATTTGAAAAGTTTCCGTTTTGGCCCCGTAATGAAAGTTGTTCATGTTCATGCGTAGAACAGTCTGAAAATTTTGCCCATGCCCAAAAACTATGTATATTTATATTACAAAAAGCTGACTTTGTTTATCTCTGAAACTCTCAGTCGGAGTAAAAAAAAATGTTTCCACTTGATAGCCTAATTCCTGAGGAGGGTAATAGGCTATTTAACATTTAAGTTATAAACGGTTCGCAAGGGTCTTAGGGACACAGCTGTTTATCATAATTATCTGAATAAAACTGTCAATTTTATTTGCTATAAATTATCTTCTGTACTAACTATTAGATTTACTAATCTATACTAATAATATAAAAAGTTAATGTTTTTTGTTATTTTTACCAATAGTAAGTCACATCTAGTTATTTGTGAGTGTCATAGGGTATATTTTATTTTGAAAACTAAGAGAGGGTTAAAATATGATTACGGACGAAGTCACGAGCAAAGTGCTAGTGGCTGCATAATAACAAAACAAACGGCAGTAACTAACTTACCTAGCTATACGTACCTATAACACAATACCCTTAATTTTATCAGAACAAAGACTGGCCACAAAACTACACTTAAAACAAATAAAAAGTAAAACAATCTATTATTAACTTATCTATCAATCTAAAACTGGCTAGTAAGCAGCCTCTCTAAGAAATAAAAGGTAATCAGCACGCTTTTTGTATGCGTATGCGCATCGATGTTAATTTAACGTCGTTTCTTGGAACATTCGCCAAAGCGTGACTTATTGTCAGACGGAGACGCGCTATTAGCATAGCTAAAGTGTATTTTTCTTTATTGTCCTATTTGGTAAACAAAGATGGCGTTTAATAGAACGGCTTCACTTATCTCATTGACCATTTTTCCAATTTGAGAGAGAAATGGGGCTATACAGCTTTATAGTGCTATCCCTTTTACACAACTGAACATTGATGGCTTTTACTTTATATTATGACACCACAGAATAAGAATAATAATAATAAATAAATAAATATTCCACAACGTTTCACACAACGCCATTTAGTCCCAAGTTAAGCTTGAGAGCTTGTGTTATGGGTACAAAATAGCTGATAAACATACTTATATATTTCTAAATACATACATATTATAGACAAATTACACCCAGATACAGAACAAATCATCGTGCTCATCACACAAACATTTGTCCTGGGTGGGAATCGAACCCACGACCTCCGGCATAGCCTCCGGTTACTAACTACTAGACCGACAGGCCAGTCAAAAAGAACATTTCTGTATTTATTTACTGTAAAGCAGCTGTGGGTTTATTTAATTAAAATGATTTACTTTTATGAAAAAAAAATGTTGAGCAATTAGATATTACTTTGAATTGTTGACGATTCTTAAAAAATCCATCCATAGGTAAAGATTTTTTTTTTTAAATCTACGTAATTTGATTTTAATCAAATCCTCAATAAAGTTAAATAGAATAAAAAAAAAAGATTATCGCTGCACACCACCTATAAATATATGTTGAGTTCCAAGTTCCAGTGGTTCCCCAGGGGAAACTCCCAGAGGTGCCATGGGCCAATAATGGATTTTTTTACATTCAAAGATATTACGAAAACCCAACAAAAAATGTCAATAGGAACTGAAAGATACAGAAATATATTATGTACTCACTCAAGGTGTTTAGTTGTGCGTCACTCTACCGTCTACTCATTTTAATAATTAAAACGTTTATTATTTAACTCTAAGTACCTACCAATACCAATTGAATAAGGGGATCCCACCAAAACATTTCATGTAAAATGTTGCTAAGACGACCACATAAGGTTTGCCCTGTGAAAAAGATATCAAATCTCATGTAGAGCCAAGCTTCTGAATCTACACGGCCTAACCTACCGATCCTAACTTCACAAATTCTACATATCAGTAAAAATGTATGGCTTCGCCGTTTCGCTGCAGTCGTAGAGGTGATGCGAATATTTAGTTTCTGAAGTAAGTAACGAAGCAGCCAAGCTATGAGGGTTTAAAAAAACGACGAAACACTTCGAGAAAAGGTAGGTAGTACCCTTGCGCTTCGCTTGGCTCGTCTTGGCGGGGGCCCTCCCGTGCTAACCATAACTGAACTGCATCCTTTTAAACTGGAAGGCGACCCCAACATAGTAATTGTGAAAATCATTATCAGCCCTAATAGTGATTTATTTATCCAACTTATTTAATTTTCACACCGTATTTGTTAACAAAAACTGACATGTAATAAAAAACAAACTATAGTCTCTCTACGTTTCAGCGTCTGTGAATATTGATTAATTAGTCATTGAAGACAAGTTTTAAATGAATTTGAATGTATGAATAAATTTGTTTAAGATGATGATAGTATGTTTAAGCACTCATTATCATTTCGTGAGTTTAACTGTTTATTATATCGGTCACGATCGCATCTCATGTAAGAATTTGTCGTGCTACAAATAATGATGATGAATTAACGTGTACCTCGTCACCAATATAACTTGAATTTACACAAGTAGAGACAGACATAATTGGATAGAAAAAAGTAGTAGCTTAGATGACTATAATTCCTTCGGTTTTGTACATTACATACATACCTACTTTAACTGTGTCTTTTTCCAATGGAAGTAGGTAGAAACTACAGAGCGCAGAGCATTTGCTACGACTCGCACGTACTTCTTTTGTTTCGTTTAAGTTCATACATCGGGTCATACACGCACTAGTAAAACAGTAGGTTGCTGTTTTACTAGTGCGTCAATGAACCGATGTATGAACTTAAACGTAACGTAGGTAAGAATTTCGGGTTTCCGTTTGACATCTTACAAAGTTTGAAAATAACAGCCTTCAAATTGAAATTCATTTATTTGCTTTACACTCACACAGTTTTTAACTATTTTTTCCATTAATTTTGTAATGTTTTAATTTACTCTAGTTGTACTTTTATTTTTGTGAAAAAATTTACTCTACCATTCCCTTTCCGTTTGGAACAATTTTATTCTTGTATTTAAATTTTATCCTTCGCTTAATTTTTTATTATAAAGCTCCGTCTTAAGGGGGGAGATGTTATAACAAATTAGCTGATTTGGGAATTTGTATAATATATAAAACTGCTCGCCATGCAAGCAGCGGCAGTCAACCTACAAAATTCATTCTTACCACATATTTTTTCCGACTAATGTAATTTTGGTGTGTAATTTAAAATAAATTCAGTGTAGTAGTAAATACGTGTTTCAATTAAAGGACCCACGGAGCGCCATCCTAACAAATTGGTAAACACTCTACAAAAAAGTCTATTACTATTAAAACTGACCTAGAAAGGCAGTTATATGACTGTTATCTCCAAGAGAAAACAGATAGAGAAAACCTGCAAGTCATGGTACGTAAATTGAATGTACAAATTGATGCCCTGCAGGAACAAGTTCAGACACTTCAAGGAGAATTGAACTGCATCAAAGAAACAAAAGGGACTACTGAACCTGCTCAGACTACAAAAAACGACGTGGAATACTGTACAGACGAGGATGACCTTGCTAAAGAGACTGAGTGGATTAGGGCCAAGAGCAGGAAGAAAAGGAAGCTTAACACCTCCCTCTCTCCAAAACAACAACCCGGAAGCGCCCAACAAGACAATCATCAAAAAAATGAGAAAGTGACTTCGGTCAAAAAAGTGCCCTTACCACCGCCAATCATAATAGACGGAATCAAGAACTATCAAACATTCTACGATTCGTTAATTGAAAGCCAACCAGCGGAATCATTTACAGCAAAAATGATGAATGGGGATTGTGTGAAGGTTAACGCCAAATCAGAAGACTCATATAGAGTAATTGCCAGGTTCTTGTCTGAAAAAGACTACCACTGGCATTCATACGAAAACAAGCAGGCTAGACCAATTAGAGTTGTGGTAAAGAAACTACACTCTTCTTGCCAACCAGATCGAATTAAGGAAGATTTAACAACCCAAGGCCTAAAAATAGAAAAGGTAGATAGTAAATTGAGCTGGAAGACCAAAGAACCACTCAACATGTTCGTTTTATCATTTTATAACGATGAAGATGTCAACAAAATCTACGGCATTAAGTACATATTAGGGTGTAAAATTGAAATACATCCACTCAAAAATCCAGCACTCATTCCCCAATGCAAGAGATGCCAAGCTTATGGGCATACACATAAATATTGTCAAAAAGAGCCAAGGTGTGTGAAATGCACTGGCAAGCATCTTACAGCCAATTGTACCAAATCTCCGCAAGAGAAACCAAAATGTATCCACTGCGGCCTACCTCACCCTGCCAATTATAGAGGGTGTGAAGTAGCCAAACAGATGCAAATTATGAAAAATAAAGTTTTAAAAAAGAAACCTACGGTGCCTAATACCCAACAGTTTCCTCCTATAACACACCCTGGTAAACAGGCGCAGAAAGCAAGTGTCCAGTCAACTGCAAAACAACCAGCCATGCAAGTAACCAACATTGGTACTTACGCACAAGCTGCAAAACAAGGATCTCAACCTCTGAACTTAGAGGATAAGATTAACCAGATCTTGAAGTGCATTACCTCATTTGATAAGAGATTAGAGAAGCTAGAATCCAGCACTAAAACAGCTGTCTTGAATAATCAAAAATGAATAACACACTCAAAATAATGGCGTGGAACTCCAATGGACTCCTCAAACATCAGCATGAGTTGCAGGCGGTCCTAGATACAGAAAATATAGACGTGTGTTTAATCTCCGAAACGCATTTCACAAAGCAATCTTTTATCAAATTTAGAGGATACATGATATATAATTCCCTCCACCCTAGCAACTCTGCCAGGGGGGGTAGTGCGGTTATAATTAAAGAAAACATTAGTCACTACGTGCAGTGTAAATATGAAGAAGAAGACATTCAAGCAGTGGCAGTATCTGTTAAAACTAAGTTTTGTCAAGTGTCCATTGCAGCCATATACTCGCCTCCTAGGCACATGATAAGAAAAGAGCGATACTTACATCTTTTTGAATTATTAGGCCAGCGATTTATCCTAGGCGGCGATTTTAATGCTAAGCATACGCATTGGGGTTCAAGACTTACTACAACTAAAGGAAGACAGCTCTTAAGTGCAGTTAAAGAAACACATTGTGAAGTAATGAGTACAGGCAAACCTACATACTGGCCCACTGACCACCAGAAAATACCGGATCTTATAGACTTTTTCATCTGCAAAAACATATCCACCAATTACATCAGTTTGGAGGAAAGTTTTACTATGAACTCTGACCATTCTCCGATTATACTAATGCTAAGTCAAAAAATCCTATTAAAAGAAAGCCACTTAACCTTGGTTAATAAGTCCACAGATTGGGACAGTTTTGCTCTTGATCTAGATAATATTATCGACCTTAAAACTCCGATAAAATCGCAAGATCAGCTTGACTCAGAAGTAAACAAATTTATTATTAATATTCAACAATGTGCGTGGAGCAATACACCTCAGCTAAAACGCAAATATAAGGGATTTATCCATCCTAAAGAAATTGTGGATTTACTATCAGAGAAAAGAAAACAAAGGAAGTTGTGGCAGCAAACAAGGTTCCCGCGTCATAAAACAACACTAAATAACCTAACTAAACGACTAAAGAGAAAAATTCTACAATTTGAGGATGAATCTCTGAATACCAACCTTCTTCAGCTTACCAATGACAAATCAACGGATTACTCACTTTGGAAAGCAACGAGAAATCTAAAAAGGCAGATTATACAAATACCGCCCATCAGAGATAGCAACGGAAAATGGGCAATAAGCAATGACCAAAAGGCGTTCCGATTTGCTCAACATTTAGAAGAAACCTTTCAACCCAACGAAAGCTCTGTAGAAATACATGAGAGTGTAAATTTATCACAAAACCAAAGAATCAAGCTTGTGACTCCTAAGGAAGTAATGAGAGAAATTCAAAACAACATTAGCTCAAAAAAGTCTCCCGGTTACGACCTCATCACAGGGGAAATTCTAAAACGCCTCCCACGCAAAGCCATAGTAAAGCTGACCAAACTAATAAATGCTTCATTTATCTTAAAATATGTACCTGAGCCATGGAAGGTTGCTGAAGTCATTATGATTGCGAAGCCTGGGAAACCTCCCCACGAAGCATCATCATACAGACCCATTTCTCTGTTACCCGTACTATCAAAGTTATTTGAAAAACTGTTATTAAAACGGATAAAACCAGTAATAGAAGATAAAAACCTAGTTCCAGATCACCAGTTTGGCTTCAGAGAAAAACACTCAACGTTAGACCAGGTACATAGAATAACTAATGTTATTGAAAAAACGCTAGAAAATAAAGAAGTCTGTGCTACCGTGTTCTTAGACGTCGCGCAAGCTTTTGACAAAGTTTGGCATGAGGGTCTCATATTTAAGCTCAGACGCATGTGTTAGATTAATGAAGGGTGAGAGTTGTAAAGATACTTATTTTTCGAGGGTATCTATGAAAAGTGTTTGTTTAGTCTAAAATAACATTTCAATAAAATATTAAGTTTCAGTATCATCAAAAACTAAACCTTTATCATTGGGTCAGGCAAATTATAGTGTTACAACTAAATAACACGTAAATAACGGTAACAAATAGTATTTAAACACAAAGTCAAAGTAAAAGCATTTATTTCAATAATGATTCTAGTTGCCCCTTCCAAAAGGTCGTTTCGTATGGAGAAGAATGGGCAAGAAACTCCATACTTACTCTTTTAAAATAGTTATTATATACATAGTTCCAATAACATTATTATGGACAGCATAACTTTTTTAGGGGAACACAACACAACTATAACACTATTTTCATAGCATTTATAGTTCATAACATTTTACAGTTTATAATATTCACAGTTCATAATATTCAAAATACACAAACATTTTAAAGAACAAGAAGGGTACTTAACTGGAGATCTGCTCGGTCCGACGGCTCGACTAAGAATCGCCCCATAAATGGTCGGGCTCTCGCTTTTATAGGCACTAGGCAGTGACAAACAACAGACGTCATCGAGCCATTGCCGTTGGTACAGAGAACACGTTTTCACAATATAATGATTTAACGATATCTAATTCATTACATAGGTTATCAAAAATTCAAGAAACATTTATTTAGTACATAACTATGTAATTCTTGCTCTAAAAATAACACGTGGTTTCATAACAAAGTATTACAAACTTAACCTATAATCGTACTTGTCGTAAACAACAAAATGGCCTTTATAACCTTATTTTTGATAATCTATTCATTTGTATTTAACGAAAACACATACAAAAACTATCCATAAATCAAATTAGTACTGTTTTATAACAATTAATAAATTAAAATATCACTATTTTATAACACGGCCATTCTGAAATGTACTACGTTCTCGGAGTACCTACAACACTAATTTTAAAGTGTATGAATTACTTTGAATTCTCTTTTTAGGCATTACAGTTTTTAATACAATCGTTACTTTTTAATTATTATTTCTAGCTCTTAACACAGGCACTGCCACAGGTTAAACCAGACACACAGCCCCAGACCAAAAGCACAGCCACAGAACCAAAAGCACAGCCATAGCACAGCCATGGGTTCAAAAGGCACAGCCACATAATGTCATCAATGGCACAGTTATTGGTAAAACCACAGCCAAAATATGTAAATATAATAATTTTAATAAAAAAAAAATTAAGATAGAATGTAAACTTCAAATAACATAATTAGTAGCAGCGTTCTCATTGACCCTTTCTCCTGGCCAGTATTGTAACTTATCCTCAGATATTAGGTACTACGTAATAAAATAATAAAAATAGTGCTAAAAATTTTAAAAAATAAACTTTAAAAGATATAACACGGTCATTCTGATATGTACTTCGTTCTCGAAGTACATTTTATTATTAAACAAGTTATTTCATGAATTAGTTTTAAATTATACCATAATCACAAATCACATAGATATAACATGGTCATTCTGCTATGGTATATGGCTATATTATGGTACATGAAGTACATAACTTGTAATCAATAGCTTGTTTTCAAGATTGTTTTTAATTGGCACAGCCACAGGCACAGTCACAGGCACAGCCACAGACACAGCCACAGGCACAGATTGTTTTTAATTGGCACAGCCACAGGCACAGGCACAGCCACAGCCACAGGCACAGCCATACTTTTAATTATTAGTAATCCACAGGCACAGCCACAGGCACATCCACAGGCACAGCCATACATTTAATTATTAGTAATTACATATTACATAAGATGACCAGTATAACGTTTGTTTTTTGTGATTATTTAACAAAATCGCCTAAAACACAAGATTACCTAGGTCAAAATTTAAGCCAAAATTGTATTTATTATCTACCTTGTATTTCCATAATTCGTTCGGCCAATCTGACACGTTACCACACCTGCCTTTGCAACTTTAGTTAGTCCGCTCCAACCAAATTCTTCCAAGCTCACTGGATCATATATCGGGAGAGCTACGTCATCCTGCCGATTATTGCTGGATAAGGCTTCCTTGATTTCAGTAAGTCGCCCTTGCAGAATCGCTGGCTCCATTTTGGTAGGTACCGACAAAAAAAACAATAGATTAGTATGGCACTGGGGATCCCACTTCTGATGTTAGATTAATGAAGGGTGAGAGTTGTAAAGATACTTATTTTTCGAGGGTATCTATGAAAAGTGTTTGTTTAGTCTAAAATAACATTTCAATAAAATATTAAGTTTCAGTATCATCAAAAACTAAACCTTTATCATTGGGTCAGGCAAATTATAGTGTTACAACTAAATAACACGTAAATAACGGTAACAAATAGTATTTAAACACAAAGTCAAAGTAAAAGCATTTATTTCAATAATGATTCTAGTTGCCCCTTCCAAAAGGTCGTTTCGTATGGAGAAGAATGGGCAAGAAACTCCATACTTACTCTTTTAAAATAGTTATTATATACATAGTTCCAATAACATTATTATGGACAGCATAACTTTTTTAGGGGAACACAACACAACTATAACACTATTTTCATAGCATTTATAGTTCATAACATTTTACAGTTTATAATATTCACAGTTCATAATATTCAAAATACACAAACATTTTAAAGAACAAGAAGGGTACTTAACTGGAGATCTGCTCGGTCCGACGGCTCGACTAAGAATCGCCCCATAAATGGTCGGGCTCTCGCTTTTATAGGCACTAGGCAGTGACAAACAACAGACGTCATCGAGCCATTGCCGTTGGTACAGAGAACACGTTTTCACAATATAATGATTTAACGATATCTAATTCATTACATAGGTTATCAAAAATTCAAGAAACATTTATTTAGTACATAACTATGTAATTCTTGCTCTAAAAATAACACGTGGTTTCATAACAAAGTATTACAAACTTAACCTATAATCGTACTTGTCGTAAACAACAAAATGGCCTTTATAACCTTATTTTTGATAATCTATTCATTTGTATTTAACGAAAACACATACAAAAACTATCCATAAATCAAATTAGTACTGTTTTATAACAATTAATAAATTAAAATATCACTATTTTATAACACATGCTACCAGAATTTGTAGATATCCTAGAGTCGTATTTAACTAAAAGAATGTTTAGAATACGCCAAGAGGACGCATATTCCGAGCTAAAAACCATAAAAGCTGGGGTGCCTCAAGGAAGTGTGCTTGGCCCAATTTTGTACTTGTTATACACTTGTGACATCCCAGAGCTGGAAAACAGCACCATAGCGACCTTTGCAGATGATACTGCTATTATGGCCACCGGATCAAGCCACAGAGAAGCAGTAGAGAAAGTTCAACTAGCTGTGAACAAAGTTTACGACTGGACACAAAAGTGGAAGATCAATCTGAATGAGTCAAAATCAGTTCACATTAACTTCACAAACAAACACAGTGACTATCACCCACTCTACATAAATGGTATGCAAATACCTTATGCTAATACAGCCAAATACCTTGGCATAACTCTCGACGCCAAGCTGCGTTGGAAAGCCCATATCAAAAAGAAAAAACAGGAACTCGATATTCGTTATAAACGTTTGTATTGGTTACTGGGAAGGAAATCCTGTTTATCAATACATAATAAGTTGATAATATACAAGCATATTCTGATGCCAATTTGGACGTATGGTATCCAACTTTGGGGCTGTACTAAGCCAACCAACGTCAAAATAATTCAACAGTTCCAAAATAAAGTACTCAGGGCTGCTGTAAATGCACCCTGGTACATAAGAAACGATGACCTCCACCGTGACCTCGACATGGAATTCGTCACCACCATCACACAAAAATTTGCTGAAGCCCACGAACACAGACTCCATCGACACGTGAATGTTGAGGCAATCCAGCTGTTAGACAACACAGGCATAGTGCGTAGACTAAAGAGAACTAAACCATTTGAATTAGTGTAGTGTAAGTGAATCAATAATAGTAACAATGTTGTGGTATTTATATAACACATGAACAAAGTGTTTTATCAATTTTACCAGACTCTAAGGAAGTGTTACGAACGTGTGTAAAAGTGCATACCTAATTATGGACACTATTCTTAGCATTAACATAATTTATAACGTAGCATAATAAGTTAGATTTAAATTGCTTATTAGTCTTCTTAGGCTAGATTGCAATTAACTAGTAAGAACTTGGTTCTTACTAATAAGAAAAAAAAAAAAAAAAAAATTTATTTGCTTACATGAGAGTACGGATAGGTTCAACAGCGGGTCCCAAGATAGGCACGGCCTGTATCTTGATGACCCAAACAGTACACAAAGTTAAAAGTTCACAAGCTCAAGAAAAATATTTGTATTAATAAGCAAAATACCTAATTACTTATTGCAATTTCAGAAAACAGTAAACAAAAAGTAAAAGTAGCAGCAACTGTAATTGGTTAGGTTACATCAGTATTTCAGTAACCACGTGACCCTTTTTCAGTTTTCAAGATTTCCCTATTGAAAAACAGTTTGGAATTTCCTGCATTTCAGTTTACAATCTTTTATGAGACCCATTTAAAATTACTTATAGTATAATAGGCTATCTTATCAATTATTTTTTGCACGGTGTGATAAACATCGTTCGAGGAAGTGTTACAGATTAAGAGCTGTGAGGAAACCTGTGATGGTTAACACAGGTACACGTAATGTAGGTACATACTTGCGCTTGCGCTTCTGGTTTTCTATTTCTACATACTAGTAAGTACCTATTTGTATTTATACAACCTGTTTTTTGGAGTTATAGTTCTTTTGGCGCGTTAGGAAAAAATATGAAATTAAATTTTTACGATGCGCGCGCACACCGTCACAAAAACCTACAACCTGAACTTAGCCGCAGTCAACATCAACTTCAACTTAAACTCTTCTTTAATGGCGTTTGTGGAAGAGAGACATCACATATAAAAATAGTCAACACATTGATCGACCTTTTGAAAATAAACAAAATGTGACAGAATCTGACTTTTTATGTAATAAACCGAATTTCGGAAAAATATATTTTCCATTAAGTTCGAAAGTTAACATTGACAGACACTAAAATGCAAAGCAACGTTGTACTTTTACATATCAAAGAATCAACTGGCGTATGAATTATTTTTCAATTACCTATATTTATTTTTGTTTTCGTTTTTACATACATACATACATACATAAACTCACGCCTTTTTCCCATGGGGGTAGGCAGAATTTAATGCCAAATAATTCGATTTCGTCACGATAAATTAATGTAACACACCTTACGTAAAAAATGACAACGTCGCATTTTCTTAGCTTTAAAATAATAATGATTGGTTAGAATGAAAATGAATTACTTACTCAAATTCACCAATGAAACTTAGTTACTATTGTGATTGATGATTTCTTCGAAACTATGTAATTTTGAACGACATATTCGAGGATCACTTTTTGTATTATTTTTGTTATTAAAATATTACCTTTAGTTATGTGATATAAAAAAACACGTCGATCTAAGGTTGGGAAAATTTGAGAGTTTGAGGTAGCTTGATGTGCTGGCGTCTGTTGCTATTTAAGGTAGTAAAAACTTTTTAAGATAGTGATTTACACAACGTTGCCTTACTGAATAGCATAAAAACAAAAAGTAATAAAACTGAACAGAAATAAACATTGTTTTTTAAATTTCCTTTCAGTTGTCGTTTATTTTCGAGGCATAGAGGCTTCTTTGTTATCCTATTAAACCATTATTATCATTATTATTACCTGTGTTTTCCCACTGCTGGGCAAAGGCCTCCCTACTTTCCTTCCACCTCTCTCTGTCAAGGGATTTTTGGGACCAGTCCTTATCGAAGGAGTCCAGCTCGTCTCGCCATCTTCGCTTGGGCCTACCGCGATGTCGTTTGCCATGTAAAGGAACCCATTGGGTCGTGCGTTTGGCCCACTGATCGTCTGACATGCGGCAGATGTGTCCAGCCCAGTTCCATTTTAGCGTGGCTGTTTTTTGAATGACATCAGTAATTTTTGTGATGGAACGGATTATTGTATTCCTAACCCGGTCTTCAAGATTGATACCCAAAAAAACAAACTAACAAACATTAAACAATAGTCCATTTTAATTAAATTACACACACGAATGTTATTTTTATAAAATAAAATCAAAGATTGTAACTTTAACATTAGGTACTGAAATATAACTAACTTAGTTTGTAAGTATTTTGTTACTAATACTATGAGTCCTGTTGCTCGAAATAAAAATGATTATTATTATTATTATTATAATCATTGTTTCTTTACAAAACGATCACCTAAAAATTCTCCAAACCATTATCTTTAAAACAAATCAATCATAATTGCGTAACATTGTCTCTATCACCTACGTCACTTCAAGTGAAAAACACTTTTTCTAAATAAATTAGTCTATGCTCTGTGGCAAAAAGCCGTTGAATAGTTGCACGTGAACACGAACATACCAAATTGGTGGCTGCCACAAGTTAGGTGTAAATTTTGACATATTTATTGATTGAGTAGAAATGATAAACCTCTTGTGTCAGTGTTCGTGATGTCTTTGCAACTGATTGGGCAATAAATTTGTGTAGTGTGTTTAGTATAATAGACGCCTATTCACTAGTCTATCCGTGTGTTCACTGGCAAGAAATAGATACCTAATCAGTACCTATTAGATATGACTGAGTATTTGTATGGGTGAATGTTTTAATTACTATTTCGAAAATCTCTCATCCGTTTACCTTTCTCAAAGTACGCGCTATTGTTAAGCAGTTTTAAAATTTATTTGTTTACCTCTCGACGATAAAGGGCTCATGAGAAATGAGTAAATAGTAAAATAAGTGCACCTTAATTAACATAAAAACAAAATTAAAGGACTCCGATACCTTTCTCAAAGTACGCGCTATTGTTAAGCAGTCTTAAAATATATTTGTTTTGTTTTTCGTTTCGACGATAAAGGGCTCATGAGAAATTAGTAGGTAAATAGTAAAATAAGTTCACCTTATTTTACATAAAAACAAAATTTAAGGACTCCGACGGTTTTTTTTAATCAAAGTGCAAAACGATCAGTATATAATTCTATGAGCACTAATGGGTATTTAAGTATCTATACAACATTAGCATGACATGGGTGTGTGACAATGAACGATTGCTTAACGTTGGATCCAGATGTATCTATGATGGCTAAGCTAGATCGACAACATTTTGGCATTTTCCTTACACCTGTATTTCCGCTCTAAAACGCATCTTTGCATCATATAGGTAATCGTTACATGTTTAAAAATCTTACGCCATTGTTGCGACACCAGCGCCACCATTTTGACAGCTACAATTCTTGTATATGATTTAAATAGCCATTGTGAAGGCGTGTTGGTGTTATGTGTAAAATAATTACAAATTGATGTAAAGACCAGTGAATTGCTTCCGGATTAATTATTTTTGTGATGGTACATTTTATGGCTGTAGTCGTAACTACTACATTTTTTTTTAATTTATTAAATTAATGTGGGATATTTTTTGTATACGTGAATTATGTAAAATGGTTGTAATCATGTTGACGAGAAACTCAAGGGAAAGTGAAAATTAATCCGTTGAAAGATATCGTTTATAAATTACTTAAGTATGATTACATTAGAACTTGTTGTAACGATTTACTGGCTCTATTAGCACCACTAAAACATGATGAGTCAACAATCTCTTTTAAAAGAAAACATGCTACAGAATTTATGTTAAGTATAGTTATTTAATTATTTTGGGAAAACAAAAAGGTACCTACACAAACATAGTACCTATAATATACAGCAGGTAAAAGTATTAAATTACATTGTATACATGTAACTAACCACATCTTAAATACTATAAGATTATTAAGGAACTATATGCACAGGAGTGAACCTTGAACTTAGAAGGTGAAAACTACATAAATCTTTTTTAAATGAAAAAAGGAGGTAATACCTACTTAATAACTCAATAAATAATACCTACGCCAAGAAATCACAAGTTCAACTCCAACGTAGCGTGTAAACAAGAGAAATTACCATAATTACGCAACGGTACAAGTTTCTAGTAATTTTCACTTATATTCGCGAGTAAAACCTTATTTGTTTAAACAGGAAACCGGTTCGGAAACGTGTCATGGTGCGATGCACGATCAGCTGTCAAAATCTGTGACAATGTAAAGTACGGGCGCACGTTAATTACCATCAGCATAGTGGATCATCATATCACTTATGTAGGAATGGGAGAAAGAGCGAGGCCGGTGCCCGCGGCGGCAGTCGCTCCACACGCTCAATTCGACATGGTCAACTGTACATAATTACGTGCACCGAGCGTATGTGATCAAAACACAATTGCGCGTATCTGAACGCGACGCGTCACTCGAAAAAAAAAATAAACGTCAAATTTTCGCGCGCTTTTCTTTGCAACCATAGACTACACATCATGATTAATAGGAACGTGTTTTGTGTATGAAAGTGAATTAACATTTTTTTAATCATAATCGTGTTGAAGTGAATGTGAAACTATCTATTGCGTAAGCGTTTAAAAAATTCTTCGGTGTTCTCGAGATGAATTTTAACTGAATTCTTGTGTTCTGTTATGACTTTATAAATTTTTAAATGAATTTTAATCGGTTCTTGGATGTTCGAGTATGATTTTTGTTTGGTTATTTTTATGATGTTTATATTGGCGTATTCCGTAACACTCATCGATACAAAATATGTCTTTTCAAAACAAAGCTGTGAATCTGAGCTGTGGCCTGCATTCATCAAATTCATTCGTGTAAACATGCTTTCTTACAGGAATTAATGCAACAATAGTTTCATAGTTAAGAAAACATGTACCTACATGGTTAGAAAATACATAGAAAAAGTTGGGAACCCAATCAAAACGTAGAATCATGAGCGTATGCGCATAGTAATTGTTACCTTTCGTTTCTACGATAATTACTTAATTTGTTGGCCGTGGTTTGCATAATGAGTTGGTACAGTGATATTCTGCAAACAGTATGGCGTCATTTGGGAGAAATTCGAAATGTTTAACTGCTGTATATTGCAATAAAACTGCCGAATAGAGCCTCCCTCTAATAAGTAGTTAAAATAAAAAAAGCATATCATTGGGCTAATGTAATTCGCTAATAAACATGTAAATGTATCACATATTGCAGTAAAAAAAAATATTTTAATCAAAATTCATTCATAAGTATTCATGAGGTTATTAATGTTTTCAATCAAAATTATCATTTTCATGCATATTTTATTTTGCATATTAAACGATCTTATGTCAAGGTCCTTTACATAATTTGACAAATAGAATTAAGTTCATTTGTAAAGATCCTTATTTTCTTAGTAATAAGCGGAAATATTCAATACAAAAATTCTTTAGTCTGTTGGTCCTACTGACCAAAAAATGGTCCCCTATTATTACTACTCAATCACATGGACCGAAGGACCAACAAATGCCCCATCTTCTATCACATTTATTTGAGATAAATGTATGCTAATGAAGTACCTTAATGTAGATAATAATGATAAAGTATCAGAAATTAAGATACAAACACAAAAACAAAACATTTTACATAATTTCTTCGCAACTTCGTCGCACTAAATCGTATAAGAACTCATAATAAGTATATTACTCCATTTGCATGCAACATGACAAAGAAAGCGCTTTGCGCTGCAGAGCATAACGTTGCGCTAGGTATACATATAATAAAGCATAAACATAAATTGTAGCGAGCGTATCAATATGTTTTTAACACGATATTTTGTGAGGAAGCTACTCGTAAAGTATTGAAATCTATTTGAGTTAGTATTTAATTAATGAAGGCTATGTTTCAGAATAAAATATACTGAGACAAAATAATAATTAAAAATATGAGTGTTGTAGTGCCTATGATATTATTGAAATGTTAAGTGTGTTCTAATCGAGAGCATTCATCCTTAGAGAGAGCCTTCAGATATATCTTTTAGTATCTGTGTTCCGCGATTTCTGCCCACATCTAAGGATCTGGGTGGGATGTTAAAATAATGGAGATACGGTTAAACCTTCCTCAAGAGTAGAGCCATCAAATGCTAAATCGATTTTTTAAACTCGACTGACAGTAGTAGAGATAATCGAGTTTAATTATAAATTGATGTACAATACGACGGTTAAAAGGTAATAGGGGATAAGCAACAAAAACCGAATTGTTCAGGAGAGCAGTTTAAAGTTTGAAATTGTAGAAAAATTGACATAACTTTTTTATTTATTGTCATATTGTGAAACTGGAAACAGCTCTAGATTAAAAAAAAATTAAGGCATTAATTAGCACTTTTATTTATTTGATTCGACGTTGTTTTATGTGGTTTTATGTCGCTTAGATCAATTGATCTTATTTTCCTTATGAGGTAATTAGGCATAAGTTACATCTACACAAAAAAAAACGAAGAGTATAGAAGACTTAGCTACATTTGATATCCTCATGCCAAGAGGTAATAGGGAATATGTCACATGACTGTCGAATAATTTAAATGGGTAAAGAAGGATAAGTGACGATTCACATTATTATGCTATAAGGTAATGGAACATAAGAAACAATGCTTAGCAAAAACATCTTCAGGGTGTTAGACATTAGCGACACTATAAGTGGATTGGAAAAAAGGTAACATGATACTTCCACACATCATGATTTCAATATCAAGAGGAAAACGAGAACATCCAACATACGGCATTATTTGGCCAAATGGTAACGAGGATTAAATGTCAGTTTTTAAAATAATAGAATCACAACCAACATGATTCTCCTTTAAAATAAGAGTTAACATAGCTGGTCTCCAGATATTAGGCAGGTACTTTTCAGACGAAAAGTACTAGAGTAGGATTTAGGTAGTAAGCTAATGATAATGTAGGCTTTAAAGCCTTATTTGTTTAAATGTCCTTATAGTTAACATAGCTCAAAAGATTAGGGATATAGCTGTGGTTTAATTAGGTTAGGCCTACGATATGTCAGGTAAAATTTGTTCACACATGCCAAATTACTAGATTACTTACCTACATTACTATTTTACATTATAATACGGCGTAAGCGGCAAAGTTATATTAAAATAGTAAATGGTAATAAGGTATAGCAGACATTACAATATCAAATTTGATTTTAGTAATTGTGTATAAGCGACAAATGTATTGTTAGCTTGTACATGGTAGTAAGGCATAACCGACAGTTCAATATCAAATTACATTTAAGTAATTGCGTATAAGCGACAACTGTATTGTAAACTTGTAAATGGTAGTAAGATATAACCGACGCTTAATGTTTATGGCGACAAAGGTAAAGAGACATAAGTGCCAGCTTTTAAAATAGGTGCTAATTGTAAAGAGGCGTAAGCACCCGGAATCCCTACGCCAGTAAGAAGTAAAAATACATTACCGACTATAAACCAAAAGTGATGCTATTTTTACAGGGGTACAAGCGCCTTAAGGGTAAAAAAGGCCTAAAATTCTGTTGGTTACACCGAAATGACACTTCGAAAACGCAGTTTTTTGCTTGGGCATAAGTGACAAAAAAGTCATTGTAGAGCCGAGGGAGTAAGTGGATTCGATAGAGCGAATTTTTTTAAGTAGGATGGCATTCATAACTCATTTCCGACCAAAATGTCGCTTATGCCCTATTACCTTTTAACCGTCGAATATATTTATAATTTAAGTACTTACATACACACATTACATAATCATACATAAACTCATGCCTTTTTCCCATGGGGGTAGACAGAAACTATAGATGCTATCGGCAACGATCCTTACAGCGGTGTCCGCGCTGTCTTTGTCTTTCTATTGTGTATTTAATTGACACGATTAAAGTTAAATACTTCTTTTGCTCTGATAATGTTGATACAGGTAGTCGTAGTATATTAGGTACCGTAAAACAGGGTGGATAGAAACTCAAGGGTGAATTGAAACTTTTTGAGGATGATTTTTAGGCTAGTTTAATATTGTTTGATACTAACAAGAAGTCGAAACTATTTATCTCAATTATTTAAAAGCATTACAGTCCTCGTACGCAACAAACAACTTTTAACTTACGTCAATATCCTCCTCAAAGTTTTGTTTCTATTCACCCTTGAGTTTCTATCCACCCCATTTTACGCGGTACTACCTACTACATTAAACTAAATCCAAAATTAAAATGCAGATAACATACCGCATTAGTGAAGTTCCTACTAATTAATCGATAAAGTAATCGTTAAAAATGATTGGTATAACATTCAGGAAGCGATATTAAACTCGATTCGTGTTGTCATGAGGTATTGTGGTGACAGGCACTGGGCAGCTCATAAAGAGTAATTTGTTACTTTTTAAGACATTAATTTGATGATAATGATTATTTGAATTAGTTATTCAGTGGGACTTTAATTGGAGTGTTTAGTGAAGGTGCAATTATTGAATTAGTTTTTACGATAGTCGTGAAAATGAGTTTTTTAGACACTTGAGCTAAAATGTTACAGGAGGCTTTTAAAATATTCATTACTCAACATTAATATAAATTTATTAATCAATGCAATATTAATAATTAACGAGAAAAGGTAAAAGTAAGGAAGCTAACAAGCCTAAAATTGTTTTTGAATATTCGCACAATTTAATAGGATATTATATCATAAACGTACAGAATTCTTATATCCTAAAAATCATTATCACGTTAAGCCATAACTCCACCTTAGTGAAATTACTCATTTAAATAATCCCGCTATCGTTAACAAGTTTCTAACCATTTAGCCTACATTGTTAATATTAATGCAGTCGTAAAATTTATAATGATCGATTAAGCAATCGATCAAATCTTAAATTTAATATAGATTCATCGTTAATCGTTTGGGCCACAACTCATAATTACATACACATGTACGTACTTAAAAAATGCGACCTGCTTCGCGAGACGCGGTCGAGTTTACCGATTACATAAGCTAATCGTAACAATAAGATGAGAGTACGGAAGTGTTACAGAATACGACCGTGTAACCAAATTAACCCTTGACTTGTAGGTAAAAGTGATTTTCTGTGCTCTTACTTTAGTAGTGACAGTAAAATAACGAACAAGACAGATTGTGGGCTATGAACAATGCCTAGGGAACGTTCAGAAGATGGCGACTGTAATGCTATAGCTCGGCTCATTAAGGACTTCTGCAGCTGTTCGGAGAACGGCACGTGGTCGCCAGAGATGACGTCAGATAAGCGAAAAGGGCCTCTGTTGAAAAGCGAACTCACAAACATGTCTGCGATGCGGCGGAGAATAATATCTATAGCGAAAAGAAAAACCAGAGAGGTCCCTGAGCCGCCAAAACTGACCTATGGCAACACGTTCCAGAAAAGTTCTGAAACTCTCACTTCCAACTTAGTAAATACTACGATCAGTTCTCAAAGCAGCACCCTCAGGCGGAATATCGATAACTTCCTCCTCTCCCGAAGGATGTTCGCGTTGGAGGAGGACATTTACGAGAAGCCAATTCAGGTCAAGACCCCCACGTGTGGCGAGAACTGGTCTCTAAGTAAAGCGTGGCGAAACAACAACTCAGATTTCTTTAACCGCTCCCCTACCCTCGATTCTCATCGGCTAATTGAGCGGAACCACACCCAACTCGAACGAATAGACGAGATCCCGCATCGGAAAAAACGAAACAAGAAAATGAAGGAGCAATTAAGATACGATAGGAATATTAAGAGGCATATACGGATACGTGTGATGTTGTCTTTGCGAATGAGGAGATATATGAAGAGAAGGATGAAGAAGGCCGGTTTGCAAGCTTCGCAGAATGTGAGCGTTCCTCCGAGAAGGTTTCCGAGAGGTGCGTCGGTGACGTCTAGTTTCGGGACACGGTCTTACAGGAGTGTGATGACTGATAAGTTAGGGGATGGTGCAGTGTTGTTTGACATCCACGAGGCTAGGAATTCCACCATGGAGCTATGCCATGACTATGAAGAGGACCTCGATACGCTACAGATTGCGTTACGCGCCGGTAATTTTAGGTAAATACTTTTTACAAATTTTTAGATGTAAGATTTGAGAGTGAAAGTGTTGAACGCCAAGATGACTAAGTCGTTATTAACTGCGTAGATCTTCGCTTGCTTAGCGGCTAAGTAATAGTAAACACAGCTGTGTTGAATTTATTATTGTCTCTGGTTTAAGTTGTGCCTTCTATACCCCATTGTGATATTAGAAATTTACTGACATTGGTTGTGTTTTTGGATGTTAGATGAATTGATATTGTCTATGTAACATCACATTTTGGAACGAATATTACATAAAAAATAATACCATATTTGGCGTAATTACAGTTTATTTGATAACAATATAGGTACTCGCGTATCAAAATTGCTTTGCCTTTTAAGTGTGAAATCAATAACATTGCGATTGTTGTTGTAGGGTTTATTGTCCCAAAGTGTGTTTTAAAAATCTATAAAAAGTAAAACTTAAACATTGTATCCCTTTTTAAGAACATAGCCCTCACGTAGAAGTACGAGATTTGGCACAGTTTATGTTTAAATAGAGAAGGAGTGTAGAGAGAGCAGAGTAGAGTAAATCGGTCAAATGTTGGCCATTGGGGGTGCCCAATAGCCAAAATTTCACCGATTTACACTGTTTAATTCAAACGGTAGGTGTACCAATTACGTATTGCTGTTAGCAGATTACACTCAGTCCAAATGATCGATTTCTGTGTCATATTACTGATTCCAAATTCAATACTGATAAAAATAATATTTAAATTTGTGTGAACTCTTTCAATATTACCTGTATTTTTACTGAAAATAGTAAATAGGAGAAAATACATTAAAGCATATAAATCAACACAAAGAGACACCGAATATGTACGTACATCAACTAAATATTAAACTAAATTCCCTATTTGAGGTCATCCATATCAAAGGTCACAAGTTTAGAAATTGTGCACTACCTCCGGATACGTGGGTAGCCTAGCGTTACGGTATTGTCATCCGATGTCCCCTATATTACTGGGTGACTAATACTGGCATAAGTACAGTGTTCGTAGTTATTGACAACCATTGTGACAAATATGAAGCGGTCAGCGGTCACGCGAAATTGATGAACCAAAAATGCAATGGTTTTTAAACAATTTGTTTACTGTAAGCTTGTATGCTCTCCCGAAACCTAAAAGTCTTTCACTGGTCATAGCTGTTCTATTGTCGAGTGCTATAGGATATTTTTGTTTCTTTTTTCCACGAGAACGAAGTTGCGGGCTTAAGCTAGTATGATAATTATAGGTATGTTGTTACTTTTTAACCGACTTTAAAACGGAAAACAAGTTATTTGTTAAGTTAAGTGTTAGTTAGTTGTTCGTAAATTATCTGTCGAACGTTTTTATAAACTAATAGCTGTACCCTGCCACTCTTCGTGGCACATTGTGATCGAATGGTTAAAAAAAAAAGATAAAAACAATCCTTGATGCGGATTATATATCATGCTAAAATTTCAGCTCGATTGGTGCAGAACTTTTTGAGTTTTTGAAGCGTACACAAGCCAACATAACATCTATATATATATATATATATGTAGATGTTGGGGTCGGTTTCCAGTCTAACTGAATGCAGCTGAATACCAGTGTCTTAAAGAGCTACTGTTATCTGACCTTCGCTTCTCATTTACCCTTAACACCTATATGCTTAGATTACTTAGATACCAATGGTTAGATTAGTTGTCAGACTTTCAGGGTGCTTATAACTCTTAACGACTTTCAAATATACGGAGGGGTCGGATATGTAATGGACACCTATCCACAGTCTGACCTCGGCAAGCGTTACTTAATCTTTAATCGACCTGTTATTATTTAGGAACAAGATCTTCTTATAATTTGGAGGTTTGATTTAAAGACACATACATAAACTCACGCCTTTTTCCCACGGGGTTAGGCAGAAACTACAGAGCGCCATGTGCTACGATTCTTACATACTTCTTTTGCTTCGTTTACATTCATATGTGTTGTCTTACACGCACGCCGGTTGCGATTTGATTTAAAGAATATTCTTTTATTGGTTTTTTATCTGAAATTTCTCTGAGTAAGTGGCAATAGGCTCACGCCCCTATAACATGGGACTTATACATAATTAGCAAAATGTGAATGCACCGTTCATAGCTACACTTATGCCTTATGTTTCGGGGATTACAGGTGTGACGTTCAGTATGTATACAGTATGTCTTTTATTAACATACTAGCAGAAGTCCCGCGGTTTCACCCGCGTAGGTCCCGTTCCCGTGGGAATACATGGATAAAAAGTAGCCTATGTGCTAATTCAGGGTGTCGGCTAACTCCATACCAAATTTTATTAAAATCGATTGAGTAGTTTTTACGTGAAAGAGTAACAAACATCCATCCATCCATCCTCACAAACTTTCGCGTTTATAATATTATTAGGATATTCCGTAGCAAATATCATGAATACCAGTAGGTATGTAGTGCAAAATATTTCACGCAACAGTCCATCAAATGTATGAAGCATTTACTTCTTTTCATGTAGGAATTTTGGGCACAAGTAAAAGATTACGTAAACACATAGAAACAGCTAGACGCGTATTAATTTTAATGAATGCGCTAAAGATACGGTTGTTTTTAAGTGAATGTAATTTAATGCGAAAAGTTTACTGTTTTGTGGTTCAGTTTTTAGTTGCATTGTTGACTATTTCTTAGCTTGAATTTTAATGTTCATTCGTAGGTGGCCTAAAAGGTTTAATAATAATAATAATAACCCCGCAGGGCAGCTTGTGGCGAGCTGTTGGGCAGTAGCGACCCCACGGACCTGATCTCCCGGGAGATTTCTTGTTCCTCACCTCTGGCTTGCCTTAATTGGCCGGCCAGAGTGAACTCTGACGAGGAATGGAGCTCCCACCTCTTTCTTGCCTTAGTTGGCCGGCTAGAGTGGAGATTCGCAAGAGCAAACGTGCTCGGAGGAAGGAAGCATTCCAGTAAGGTGCTGGTAGGGATCTTGACCGTACTTCCGGGATTGTCCTGATAGCCGTGGAATGCCTCTCCACTCCTCAAGCACCTCAGGTTATGTTGCTCTCTTGTCGCTACGTCACTATGTGCTAGCGGCCGTTTCAGAGGGCCCATTATTGAGTGTGCAAGTCACCCCCTGCCATTTTATCCCTGTATATAAAACATTGGTAAGGCAGGGGCCATAGTCCTTCATAGTTTTAGATATCCAGTCCATTTTAGACACCCTAACCTATAGTCCAGTACTTTTGTTTTCATAGTCTGCAATAGTCTTACACCAGTCGTAGGTTTTCCTTAGGTGCACTTGTGTAGTGCATACAGGGAAAATCTGCGGTTGGTGCCTCATTTCATTAAAGACGACAATAGGCCTCTGCGAGTTGGCTTCGGCCCCTCGTACGCCTTCCAAAGGTCCGGAACCCAAGGGTTCCGAGAAATAAAAGATAATAATAATAAAACTAACTCTTTGGGGAAACCGAAGGTTTTGTCTGTGCAATTATGGATGAAGTTATTATGACGAGAAACTACCGGAGATTTATTGTGAAAGATGGCACGGTTGACATCTGTCGGGCATGCCACCGTCCAGGAGAATCAATCCGACACATTATCTCTGGGTGTTCTCGCTTAGCTAACGAAGAGTACTTGCATAGACACAACCTTGTCGCCAGGATTATCCATCAGCAACTAGCTCTGAAATACAACCTCGTGGATTCGGAAGTGCCGTACTACAAGTATGTGCCCGGCCCAGTTCTCGAAAATGGTCATATCACACTGTATTGGGATCGATCCATCATCACTGATAGGACTATCATGGCTAATAAGCCCGATATAGTGGTGATGGATCGAACCGAGAGGCGCGCAGTGCTTGTTGACATAACGGTCCCACATGACGGGAACCTCGTGAAAGCCGAACAAGATAAGAAAATCAAGTATGTTGACTTGGCTCGCGAGGTTGTCGACATGTGGGATGTGGACTCAGCAATCATTGTGCCGATAGTCGTGTCTGCCAATGGCTTAATAGCAAAGAGCCTCGACCAATACCTGAAGAGGCTCTCGTTGGGCGGCTGGATCAAGCGTTTGATTCAGAAAGCAGTATTACTGGACACGGCTCGCATTGTTAGGCGATTCCTCTCCCTGGAGCCCTGACCGCCGGTAGCTTGGACCCTGTTCCCGATACCGGTGGGCTACTATTTTTTATATTTTTAAATGTTTTTTTTTATATTTAAATATTTAAAAATGTATTGAATAAGATAAGATAATGAATACACGAAATAATAATAATTTATTTAATTCAGACACAGTCCATACAAAATATAAAAATTGGAAATGGATTGGAATTGGTTTAGGTATACACATTTTTCTTTTCACTGGAAATCTCGCAAATCAACCTAAAAATTTGTTGGCTGTGAATTGGGGCAATCCTGTGGATGCCATTATAGCCAGGACACGTCAGTGTGGCCATAATTACAGTTTTGTAATTCATTTATTCACATTTTTCCTGGGTGTGAATCGAACTCACTACCTCCGGCATAGCAAAGTCGGGGACAATAACTACCAGACCAACAGGCCATCAACGTGATATTTCAATAGAAAATTTTAGCTTTCAAAAGTGAATCTTACAGTACAAAAGTATCATTAAGTATGACGTAGTATTATTAAATCCTCATTAAAGTGTACATCGCAATGTCATTGACACTAAGTTTATTCAACTTGTAAGTATTTCAGTTTCGTCACTAGAATGCGGTTTCTATTAATTTTGTTGTATGATAGATGACATGATGATACTTGTTAAAAAAATTGTTTGCGAAAATGTGGAAAAAATAAAGGAATGTTGATGAAAAAGTTGGGTTCAGCCCCTCAAACGCCTTCCAAAGGTCCGGGAGAAATATATAACAATACCAGCCTGTTACTGTCACACTGCGGATGCCTCTTTTTGTACAGAGAAGACACGCATTAGTTGCCGTAAGAACTTGCTCTAGGCACACCTTCCCTTACCAATTTTGAACCATATGCTTCAGCAATAAAGTTGAAAATTTATTTAAGGTAGGTATTTGACAGATTGTAGTAGGTTGATGTGCGTCTGGACATTGATATGAAATTTACACATAAGTACATTTCTGTAGTCAGTGGCCACAGTTAATATCTTTACATCAACAAATAAGATTCTGCTACTTTTCAATATTTTTATATACATTATTTACCAATTTTTTAAGTTTACATTTTGTTTTCCACACTTTTATTTTTTAGATTAATTGTTTTAAAGCATAAAGTATTCAATTAACTTTCAAACAATATCGATAAGTAAGTGCTGTGCACACCTGTAAGTGACAAATTCACTCTAGTTTTTAAAGTTTCACTGTAACTGTACCCCTAAAATGTATTAGTGAATAAGTCGTTGGAGTGCCATAAATCTATATCTATTCTATACTTATAATAAATCTGTAGAAGTAAAATTTCTGTACATTGAAAATATCAAAAAAATAATTAGCAGGGGGTGTTACTAGACCGACACCGAACCCAAAAATATGATTTAAAAAATTTTTGTCTGTCTGTCTGTCTGTCTGTCTGTCTGTCTGTCTGTCTGTATGTTCAGGTATCACGCAAAAACTACCGGTTTGATTACGATGACACTTGGTTTACTTATTCTTTAATATCCTGGGCACCACACTGGGTACTTTTTATTCCGGAAAAGTATACACAATAAAAAACAAACTTAATTTTGCGGTTCGATCTCCAGACCCGACTACTGTAACAACCGCAAATAAAAAGTTTGTCGTAGGTTACGTCACCCGCCGCGCCGTGGGGTTTACCAAGGGGCGCTGCACACGGCTAAGATAGTATAATATTTTATCTTAAGATACAATATCGCTCTCCATACAATTCAATGGACTATCACACACTACGAAGATAATTATGAACATTGAATATTTATTATATTCAAAATTAATATTGGAGTATGATTGGTGATCGATACTGATGCCAAAAATGCAATCACTAAATGTTTTGTCTGTCTGTCTGTCTGTCTGTATGTGCACGCATAATTTAAAAACTATTATAGGGATTTTAACCAAACTTGGTACTGTTGTAATCAATACGCCTGGGCAGGTTGATCTTAGTCTCAGTTGTTTTATACATGATCAGTTGTACGGCGCTCTTTCCCGGGTCAGTAGTTCCAGAAATCTTTATGCATACATACCGGAAGGATCAACTTTGAAAGTAGTCTATCCGGAAGTATTATGCTAAAATTATTACGTTTATATATCAACGCTTAGCCCAAACCGCTGGTATTAGAGACATGTAACTTAAAGGGGTGTTCTTAGTGATGTAAGTATCCACTAAAAAACGATTTTTGAAAATTCAAACCCTTAATGGGAAAACATAGGGGACGGAAGTTCGACATCCACGCGGGCGAAGCCGCGGGCAAAAGCTAGTAAATAAATAAATGTCTGAATCCACTGTCTCGACACTGTGTCACTGTGTCTCCAGAAGAGGCGACGTACAAAAAGAATATAACCAGGAGCGTCAAATGTATTGAAATCCATTAATGTTTGGGTTATTATTATTAAACTAAGAACAACAACATAATTATTGCAATGAAAATTTTCTAGTCTCAGTTACTTATATATTTTTTAATGATAATTATCATCAACATCCTCTTCCCTTATCTTAATTGATTAGGAGTTGGCGCAGCATGTCTCTTCCTTCCATACGTATCTATTTATCGACCTCTTAAAAGTAACCTTCTTTCTAGCTCTTCGCTTTATGGTCGTTCTTTGCTCTTAGAACCCTTCACATTTATTTTCACAATGACCCTGTATTGACATCTCATTCTACGCTTATCATGATAACCGATTTTTATAATTTTGCGGAAATGTTTCTCATTCTCATTTTATCATTTACAAAAAAAGCACGAAAGTGTTAGGTATATAAAAATAGCACGAAAGTTATAATATAAAATTCAAATGATACAATTATTTCATATGACAATAAAAAATGCAATAACATTGTGCTTCTACCACTTCTACGGATTTGATTAGATAAATTTCGCACATAAAATGACGGTGTACAAAATCGTAATTTAACTTTTTCGAATCATGATACCATTAACGATACATACAATTACCTAGGTAGTGCAACCGATGCTAGCAAGATCATTTCGCTGAATGATGAAGCACTATGTTGATTTTTATTTTTAAATAGCTTCGGTAAGATTTCATTTCAATTTGATTTGTATCATTTTTTAAGTCTATTGTATTTATTTTGACATGAACAATCAGAGACACTCGCGATCATACAGTGACACTTTGGTGTATACACAGAGTGTACCGTGTATTGTAGTATTACGCTGGATATTAATAATCTATCTCGGTTGCTATCTTGATCCCGATCTTTGTCTGTAACCAATCAACGACCGAATTCGCCTATCCGAGTCTTAAAGATGTCCAATCAGAAGCAGCCGTCAAAAACAAAGGATCGGGATTTGGATTGAGATAGAATATTAATATCGGGCGTTAGTACCGTAGTTTCGCTATCTCATCTCAGTGGTAATCAATGTCAAAAACTTGTCAAAAATATAGGTAATTTATAGCAGATTGAGACTAAGATTAAAATATAAATGTTCATAAAATATATGGAAGTGGCCCCTCTTATACTAATTTACTAAACTAAATCTATTTAAGTTTGCAGGGCTAACAGGAAAGCAGGGGGCAAACATGTGTCTCAAACTTGAATGGATATAAAAGTTTATGGATGTAGAGACAGGCAGAGAGAGGGATGATGACAATGAAAAAAAAATGAGTCATTGATAGTATGACCACAGACGAATTAGGATGAATGAGGAATACATGATGAAAACGTGTTACGCTGACCCTAAGCAACATGCCACAAGGGTAACAAATGATAAACAGAAAAATGATTGTTAACAACAGCGGACGTGTCTCTTGGCAATAAGACAAACACAAAAAATAAACGAAATAAAACGGAAATGATATTCATGAATGATAATGAGTAACTATGAAGTTAGATCTTACATCATACTAGAAAAAACCGGCCAAGAGCGTGTCGGGCCACGCTCAGTGTAGGGTTCCGTAGTTTCCCGTCCGTCACAATAAGTGTTCAAAATGCTTGCATATACGGTTATACTACAAACTTAGTCCAGAAAAATTATTTTGTACAACTTTTTGTCTTTTTGTACAAAAACTGTTTCCATCCAAGTTCAAAATATTTTCCTAGAAAGTCCTTATAAAGTTCTACTTTTCAGATTTTTTTCATATTTATAAACTTATGGTTCAAAAGTTACAGGGGGGACACACACATTGTTTTTTACTTTTGGAGCGATTATTTCCGAAATTATTTACATTATCAAAAAATAATTTTAGTAAACCCCTATTCATTTTTAAATAACTTTCCACCAATATATCACACGTTAGGGTTGAAAAGAAAAAAAAAATCACTTCCCACTTAACATATAGGGGGGCTACCCTAATAAAACATTTTTTTCCAATTTTTATTTTACCACTTTGTTGGCGTGATTGATACACATATTGGTAGCAAGTTTCAGCTTTCTAGTGCTAACGGTCACAGAGATCAAGCGAGGACGGCGGACGGACAGACAGACATGGCGAAACTATAAGGGTTCCTAGTTGACTACGGAACCCTAAAAATGCTACGTACACCATTACTTTCTGATATTATTCATGTTCTGGCTAAAGAAAGGAGTTTACCAGAAATTGTTTACACTGGCTTTGTGGAAAACGAGATGAACTGGCAAACGAGAGTAATTTAGTAATATTTACACATTTATGTAATGTGGACAGGAAGGTTTCCTTGTACCGATATAAAATAACTCTTTACAGTTTATGCTGTCCGGTTTTATGTACGCTTAACAAGTTCAATATGACCATTACTTATAAGTATCAAAATCGGCCTTACACTTGAGAATTATAGACGCTTATTGGACGTTTAAAGTTTTATAGTCCACATCGTAATATTTCGCTGGACAGAAGTGAATAGCGCAGAAAATGTCCACTAAGCTGTACCAATAATAATAATAAATCATTTATTTGCGTTAAACATTATTTAATGAAAACATCATGAGGAAATCTGGACTTATAGTTAATGTAAGTTTGAAATTGCCAATCCACCTTGAGCAAGCGTGATGATCAATGCTCGAGCCTTCTCTGTA
The DNA here is from genome assembly GCA_921972225.1 of Euplexia lucipara. Lineage (NCBI taxonomy): Eukaryota > Metazoa > Arthropoda > Insecta > Lepidoptera > Noctuidae > Euplexia > Euplexia lucipara. Next base: position 17,907,848 of record OV179160.1, read on the forward strand.
TGAGACTCTAGAGGCCTTTGCTCTGCAGTGGGACAGTAACAGGCTGGTATTTATATACAAATTATATAAAACTAGCAGACGTCCCGCGGTTTCACCCGCGTAGGTCCCGTTCCCGTGGGAATACAGGGATAAAAAGTAGCCTATTTGTTAATCCAGGGTGTCAGCTAACTCCGTACCAAATTTTATTAAAATCCATTCAGTAGTTTTTACGTGAAAGAGTAACAAACATCTATCCATCCATCCTCACAAACTTTCGCGTTTATAATATTAGTAGGATAAGGTAGTGTTAAACAACAAAGAAAAACCAGGAAAAGCACAAACGTGTTACATAATTGTTGTTGTTATTAGACAATTTGTGCATAGTTAAATATGGATTACATTGAAAACCAATTTGATATTAAACTCGTGTTAAGGTGTGATTGTGTTTTTAACCCCCGACGCAAAGAGAGGGGTGTTATAAGTTTTGATTGGATTATTTTGCCTCACCAATAGATTGGTGTGACAAAATGATCCTTGTAATCATCATCATAATATAATCGAACTCACTCCATCATCTGCCTAGCCTTTTCCCAACTATGCTGGGATCGGCTTCCAGTTTAACCGGATGCAGCTGAATACCAGTGTTTTACATGGAGCGACTGCCTGACTGACCTCCACAACTCAGTTACTGGGTAACATGATACCCCTTGGTTACACTGGTTGTCAGACTTTCGGGCTTCTGGCTACAAGTAACGACTGTCAAAGATCTACAAATGACAGCCGGGACCAACGGCTTAACGTGCTGTCCGAGGTTCGGAGGAGTCTTGGTATGTATTAAATGGTCACCCATCCACGGTTTGACCTCGTCAAGCGTAGCTTAACCTTCGATCGACCCGTGCGGCTGTTGAAATTTAGCAAGCTCATCTAAACTATAATATTATAAAGAGGAAAAGTTTGATTGTTTGTTTGTTTGCATCGAATAGGCTCCGAACCTAATGGACCGATTTGTAAAATTTTTTCACCGTTGGGAAGCTACACTATCCCCGGGTGACATAGGCTACTTTTTATCCCTGTATTCCCACGGGAACGGGGACTACACGGGTGAAACCGCGTGACGTCTGCTAGTCTATATAATCGAACTCACTCACCGTTAGTTATATGTGTATTTGTGTAATTGAAGACTATTAAGTTGATGTAAGATATCTTCTATTTTATTGTAGTCTGCAACAAAATATCTGCAAAAACTACATGGGTGTTGCTATTTGTAAACATATACAAATACATTGTATGCATACCTACGCCAAAGCTTATCCCATAGGGGTAAGTATAAAACTACAACATTTACTTAAAATTATAATTTCGAATTTGTGGTTTCTTGTCAATTAAAGTTTACGTGCCCATCGAGGCACGAAAACTTGTAAAGCTACTTTTTTCCGAATCTATACGTTGTTTAGGTGTTCAATAGGTACCTACTATAGGAAATGTTGTCTTATGTACAGACGCCAGCACATCAACCTACCTTTGATAGGTTTTCAGCTTTATTCTAAACATGGTTCTAAACAAGGTTCATGTTCAATTGGGAAAATTTGAACGTTTGGGGTAGGTTGATGCGCGTCTGTACATAACACGTAAACTCCCAAGAACATTCAATATTTTGGGCAATCATTCATTTGCCATCTCATTACTTATTTAGAAGTTGTAGAATAGATTGACTTTTGAAATTAACTTGTTAATCGAGATCCATAACTATTTGTTTGTGAGGAATCGTTCCGGTAGATTAATTTGAAATAAATCAAATACTTTTTGAATTACTTTATCTATTTTAATTTAAATAAAATAATTAGATTTATTTTACAAGGAATGCTATAACTTGAAGGTCAAATTTGAATAATATTTGATCTAGTTTTGCAATTTATTGGAATGTTAGATATCAATAATATTAACTAAATCATTATCTCTGAAAATGTCAATGTCAATCCCTTGTCACGCTATGATTAATGATTGCTTAATTGTCTATAAGTGCCTAAAAACATCATTTAGAGTAAATAATAAATAGTTTCAATTTAAAACTTGTGATGTTTTCTAAATTTATGACGGTCTTTTTCATTTAGCGGAATAAATTAAGCACCCATTTTAAACCGCGCCATCTGTTGTAGAACATACGAAACTAGATGTGAATCGCATCGATGAGTACCCACTCACGTCGTCTGGTTAAAAGTTGCTCGCGCTCACTACAGCGCGGCAGCGTATCGATTGAATAGTTGAGCTACTGCCTGCTAGATGGCGTTGCTGATCTAGTAAGCGCGTTGATGTCTTTTGTTCGGTGTAAAGGTTCCTTAACCAAATGAATTATTAAGATAATTATTTTGTGTGTGTTGTTATAAAATTATTTATTTTAGAAACAGTCAGTTAAAACAGTTTCTGATAGATTTATGTTTAATTGTGTTTCAATTTTCAGAATTTTCCAATTTCACAATGGTATACAACTTTAGTGAATCCCTCAATGACCTTAACCGCCAAATCAAGATAAATCTAGAAATTCTGTTGCTTTGTCCTCAGGAGCGGTCGTCTAGCTGTCGAGGGTTGGTGGTGTGGGCGCGCTATGCCGGGGGCGGGCGGGCGCGCCAACAACGGCGCCTTGGCGTTGCACTACGCGGCTGCACGAGGCTGCCTCGACTGCGTGCGGCTTCTGACCAACACCACGCCAGATGTGTCGTGAGTAAATTTATTATTAGCTCTATAACATCAACATTACTTGAAAGGATTTACTTATGATCTCTAGATCTCTAAATAGGAGGTTTTTTTAGTGACAACGTTTTCCGGAGTCTAGATTGCGACTTAATGAATTCGCTGAACAAATGGATGTATATTATCGGTCAACAAACTACATAGTTGACCTTAAAAAAAGATTAAAGATACCGGGCTGGTATCCGCAACTCCACGTCAAAGCGCGTATTTTGCGTATCGGCTATAATCTACCACGCGGGCCCAGTGCGAATTAGTAGATGTCACATGTCTTCGAACTTTTTGGTTCTAGGACATGCCGGTTTCCTCACGATGTTTTCCTTCACCGTTTTGGAGAGCAGTGGTGATGAAATAAATTACACAAAGTAATGCGCCTGCCTGGGTTTGAACCCACGACTTACTGTTCGTAAGTCGGGGCCGCCACCACTGGGCCACCGCTGCTCTCCATAGTTGACCTTACATTAAACCCATGTGCCGTAACAAGTATTACTTTGAACCGTATGGATGTAATATAGCAATAGTGATACTAGCAAACCCGACAGCGTTATCTTGTTCAATCGCAGCGCCACCTACCGGGTCTAATTGCGAAACTAAACCATCCAGGGACCCATTTAAATACATTATTGATACTTATTTCTGTATGAGTCATTATTGTGAATTGCTTTTATTTTTGCTTCTATTTTAATTAATATTATTCACTTGTTTGTTAAATTTGATTGATTATTCCTTAGTTTATCTTTTTTTTTCTGGATGATTAGTTAACTATTTGTTACCTTCTCTTGCTGTGCTGTGTCACACTTTTCTGTCGTCTACTCAAACTGTCTTTAATTCTATATTCTGGGTCACCAAGATACAGGGCTGTGCCTAGGGGCCCACGGCTACTTCTACTATTCTGCTGTTCTATTAATGCTCTTTCTTAGTGTTTTCTTCTATGTATTTTCTCTAACTTGTGTGTGCCAATAAATTGATTTGATTTGATTTACATACACATTTTTATCCAAATCGGTCTAGACACGAGTAGGGTGACAAACATCCGTACAAAAAATATAATTTAGGAAGACTTGGTAAACTTCGCCTTATAAACAATTTATTAGTTTTAGTGTTTTTTTTTTATTAGTTTACGTCTTATTTTCAAACCTACTGAATATACACACAACATTCCATAAGAATCGGTCAACCTGTTTCTGAGAAGTTAAGTTACAAACATAAGAACACAAGAATTTTATAGGTATATGAGGTGACGGCGATCACTACATGAAAATAAGTCGCAAGTTTTGTTGTTTAAATACAACTTTCTTTAAATCTTAGCAAGAAAAGACTGTGGTAAACTCGAAAGGCTCATAGTGATCGGTAAAATGTATGGGAAAAGGCCTCGTTGACGCAGCCCAATACTTTGGTCCGTCCAGATCCGCACCAGTCTTGACTCTTCAGTATACGATGACAGACAACAAAGTTGACGACAAAAACGGTGAAGGAAAACATCGTGAGGAAACCGGCATGCCTGAGAGACTATTCTCGACGGCATGTGATGCCAAGTCTGAGGCCCATGGGCGGCATTCAAACTCTGACACCAGGTTAGTTACTAACCACACGATAATAAGAAGAAGTATACGATGACCTTCACACCGCCAGAGACAGAAACAGATGGAGGAATATCTTGCGAACAAAAGTGATGATGCAGGAAGGTTACGTTACCCTCAGCATTGAGGAGTACGACGCAAGTAGTGGTTAAATCCTATTTCCATAAAAGCAGTCCAGGATCTTGTAGGTACATGCCTTATTCTTCTCCACTTCACCACTTCATTTAACAAGGTGAAAACCATACCATTACTCTTTACAGACCTCGTGCGATTTATGATAGCAGTAAGATCGATTGAAGTCGTAATCTATTAAGGTGGCAATAAAATATGTGCGCGCACGACTCATTAAGCGGTCACGCGTCATTGCGCGCGCGCATATCTGCGAGATCAGGCGCAACTGAGCGAGACATATCGCTGGTCGACATGTTAGGAGTCAGTTTGAGGAAAATTAGAATTGAATGAAGCTTATTAGTAGTGTTTCAATTGTAATGAAAACTGAAAAACAATTATAGGAAAATGTGTAGATATAAAAAAAATATACGTTCCCTAGATCACCATTTTTTATTTTAACAAAATAGCTACACACGGCTACACATCAACCTATACATTTCCAGTATAAGCTGATCTCGCATTTCTTAGAATTTCCGCACAATGCGAGGTCAGCGCAAACTGGAACGGTATATATAGCTTGATGTGTAGTCGTGTGTACTCATTTCACTATAATTGCACAATAATTTCAAATTTAGGTGTTTTCTTAAAAAAACACTCAATCAGTCATAACTTATAAGGAGATAAAGTAAGTGCTCTCTGCCACAGAGATATTTTTTACTGCAAATAACCCCAAATATCGCTCTGTTTCGTTTGATCTACGATTTTTGACCCACTCTGTATAAATCTGTACAGAGACATACCTGCACACATACATAGGGGATCCCCCGGGGTTCTTAAACGTAAAATGTTGATGATTTGATAATAAGGCTATTAGGCTAGGAAATATCCGAAGGTAAATTAACTTACAATTAAATAACTCACTTTACTGTTTTCCTACTTCGCTAAATGAAAGACAAAATATTATGTTTCTTGTACAGAACCTCCTTTTTCAACCAAGTAGTAATTAGTTCATGTAAGGATTTTTGCCATCTTGTCTTCTGTCCGTAACCGTCCAGTCACGGGAGGTAACGGCGCGAACTACTGTTAGTGATCGTACTCGGTGCGTACGCGCAGCTTGGTTACGTACGAGATGCAATCTGTTTTGTGTTGTCTAGGTCATGTGTACAACCATTACGAAGGTACTAGAGTATTTAGTAGAGCGGGGGATGGTGAAGATTTCTTTTTGACTGACTCGCAAAAAGAGAGGAGGTTCTCAATTCAGTTGTAGGTTTTTTTCTTATGTTGTTTTCTGTTACTTCAGAATTCCGTCATTTATGGACCGATTTGATATAAATTTCATCGAAATCAGTTTCTTAGATTGGTTTTAACACCATTTTGTTTAGAAAAATTACAACCGACTTCATAAAAAAATACTGATATGATAATGATTTCATTGGCATCAGTGGTCTTGTCTTGGTCACATAATACCGCCGAGCATGAGGTCCTGGGATCAATCCCTGAGTCGGTCTAAGTGTTATACCTAGAGTTTTGCTGGTATCTGGTAGTTTCTCAGTGGCAGCCTGGAGTCTAGTCTTGATCCGTTTGATGTCAATAGACTCGTCCCCTATTACATGGCCCTTAAGTATAATTGGCGAAATGTGGTTCAGACGCCAGCACATCAAGCTAACTAAACTGTAATTTGTTCCCAAATGAACATGAACCTTATTCTTTTTGTAATAAAGTTGAATAACTATCAAAAAAATTTGACACGTTGGGGTTGCGTGATGTGCTGGCGTCTGTACACCTCTGCCTAGTCCTAGACGTGATATTACGTGTTCTCTGCAATTGTCTTTCACATAATATTGTTATTACCAATGCACGCATGTCTCCAATTAATACTATCAGATGATGGTACAGTCATATCAGGCTGGCATCCAAGATTGAAGTCCCATTTACTGGCATTCTTAGGAATGCAGTACACGAAGGCACCTGTGATTGTTTCAGTTTTTTTTTCTGTACACTTTCTTTGGCGTAACTCGCCATAAAATAGTAATTGCTAACCGTGTACGTTGTTATAGCTCCAAGTTTTTGGTCTTTTATATCTGTATAGTACGTAAGAAAGGCCATAGATACGATACACAAGCTACAGTATCATGAGATTAGGACATCATTCTTGACCAAAAAAATTTCAGATAGAACATTTAAAATATATTAAATAAGTCGACACTTTTTTGACTTTTTTTTAAACTTTACGTATATTTCGAATACATATAAATGTATTATTGTAATGTATATATGGAACCTCCGTTTGCCAGCTTATTGCGATGTAGTTTGGCAGACGTGAGTAAAACGTTTTTTTTTGCTCATCATTACAGCATAAAAACAAAACATCTTTTTATTTATTATTGATAGGCGCCCGTTTGCTACCATCTCACCTGATCACTCTTGGCTTAAAGGCCGCTATGTTGTTGCTAGCAGGAAACACTTAGATACAATGATATTAAGTAATTTTTAATATACCACTCAAAATATGCAAGATAGTTTAATAGTTTTAAGAGTATACCGTGTTAACATTGTTTATTCTGTAATAAAGGCGAGGTTCTATCTCAAATTTACTTGTAAAGATAATTTATCTTGCATCTTTATAACACCTCGGGGGTGTGGTCATATGCTAAGTAGCTTAACTTTCAGATTACATTATTCATTAACATTCTCTGGTGGTCTAGACTCTTTTGTTTTTGCTTTTATTTCTACCGCAATCATTTATAAAATACTCATGCTGAAACAGAACATTTATATCAAATGCCCAAATTAATTGGTAATTAATTTAGGCACTTGACTATACATTTTCTGTATAGATCAGATTTATTTCAAGTTCTTCTAAGTATGTTGTAACGATTTATTCTCATTTTAAAAATGCCCAACGTGCCTTAAGAATATTTCAGTTAAAAAACAAATGAAGAAATTTAAAAAAAAATACAATTATAAGGTACCTAGGTATTTCGTGTTCAAAAAACTGTACGGCTCAAAATCTGACTTTCATTTATTAAATAGGGCGTTAAATCTATTAAGTATTTTTGCTAATAGTCATCTCAAAAATAAAAGCAAAATCCTAAGCGTACATCCAGTGAGACGAGTAGAGAAAGCGTTACCGGATTAATTGCTCTTATCCGCGATCTAGCGCGCTCATCTACAATCTTCACGCCTGCGCCGGCGCAGCCATCCTGTGACACATTTATGTTGGCAATAAAAATACTTCGGTGTACAGTCTATCGCACTTCAGTAGAAACATTACCAGTAAAATCTGGCCTCGTGTTCTATTAAAGCTACGAACTACAAAAGGCTAACTTGTAGTCAAAGTTAGGTACCAATGACCTGCAATCGACTGTACATTAGACGCTTATAAGTTTTGTGATGGGGTAAACGATAAATTACTACTTACTACCTACTTATCAAACTTTTAAATGAAAATTAAACATACTGATATAAATATGAAATGTAGTTCTAAATGAACTGAAAAGATGTTGAATATAGTGTTAAAAAAATTGTTTAGTAAAATATTTAAAAAAGAAAAAAATAATAATAATAATAATATGTATTGAATGTATAAATGTTTTATAGATGTAAAAAATGTTGTTGAATGAATTTAATATTTAATGTGTCATTGAATGTAGGTACTTATACTTATTGTTAAAAAAAATCGGTATCTTTTTAATGTAATGTAAGGTATGAAATGTTACATGAAATGTTAAGGCAAATAAAGGCTAAAATAATAATAATAAATAAACGATGTTAATAGGTTCAAACAAACAATTTCACATGTAACTTAACGTTTTTAACTAGAAGGTGATCTCGGTGTTTCATTATCTGTCTACTCTAAGAAAAACCGAAAGAGATTTAGAGGTCAGTCTCGTTTGAAGTCCAGACATTATCTTGGTTAGACCATGTAAGAATCCTGCAGGTTAGTGTCCGAAGTGGTGGTAGGTGGGTAAGAGGTTCTTTCATAATAATATATTAAGTAATTAATAAATGTATAACTAACCTAGCTAATAGGTTGTCCCGCTCCCGACTTCGCTTACTTATTATTTTTTAGGGTTAGTGAACTCGGTACTGGCAGGAATAATCGTCACTAAAGAACACCCGATCAGTTTGACCTCTGGATTTACTGTTTAAAAAAAAAAAGTTTTTCATAACTTTACACCACATTTGCTTTACCTACTCTTAGAGATATATAGGTTTTATGTCGGTGTTTATATTATTTCTTTCTTTTATGTTCTTTAATAAATGTTGCCCCACGCTGAGAATTATTTATTTATTATTTACTTATTATTTGTTCCCTACGGGAATTGAATCCGAGAGATGCGGTGTAGCAGTCAATCTCTTAGCCACTGCGCCAACCGCGGCGTGCCTTCATATTAATTTTCAACGATATCAATGTAGAATTTAGTAACAAAATACTCTAGAATCGGCCATTATCATCGCAATTTGTAATCACATAACTGCTATCAATTGAATAATCATTGGCAGCGTTACCAATGTTTTTATTTTAAGTGAAATCAATAAGCAATTGGTTTTATTTCTCGGAACTGCACCCACGTTATTAATTATAGAAATTATGTTACCGGAAACCATTACAGGTTGCTGTGCGTTTTCTACTCTGATTCAGGGCAAGCGTGATTGTGTCTTCAGTTCTTCACCTTTGATTGTTAAGAGATAATAGTTACAAATATTCGACTGGCCTGTTGGTCTACTAGTTAGTGACCCTGACTGCTATGCCGGAGGTCGTGGGTTCGATTCCCACCCAGGACAACTGTTTGTGTGATGAGCACGATCATTGTTCTGTGTCTGGGTGTAATTTATCTATTATATGTATGTATTTAGAAATATATTAGTATGTTTATCAGCTGTTTAGTACCCATAACACAAGCTCTCAAGCTTAACTTGGGACTAAATGGCGTTGTGTGAAAAGTTGTGGAATATTTATTATTATTATATTATTACTAAATAATAATATTTCACACAACGCCATCTAGTCCCAAGCTAAGCAGAGCATGTGTTATGGGTACTGGACAACTGATAAACATACTTACTTATATATTTCTAAATATACACATATGATCGTGCTCATCCCAAAAACATTTGTCCTGGGTGGGAATCGATACCACAACCTCCGGCATAGCAGTCAGGGCCATTAACTACTAGACCAGGCTAGGCTAGGCTAGTGTAGTTATAATCCAGTACTGCACATGTAAGCGGGCATGCACTTTTTACTTGGGGACTTCTGATTATCCAGTTTATTGTTGAGTTTTGCTTGAGTTTAGTTATCAATGTAAATCTACTATTATTTTTACTTAATTGATTCTGCCTCATTCGTCTAGTGTTCGCAAGCGCTGCTACTGAGCACGAGTTCCAAGGTTCGATCCCCGTGTCGGACAAAGCGTTATTGAGTTTTTCCATCTAGAACCTCTTAGTATCAGCTTGGAGTCTGGGGTCGTGTCCGATTATGACATGTCAATTGACTCGCCCCCTATTAAGAGACTTAAACATAACTGGCATAACATACCTGACCCTTCGGGGATAGCAGGTGTGATGTTATGTTAATTCGTTTCTTTGATACGTGAGTGCCTATTGTTGAAGATGAGACTGATAAACTAATAACCAACAAACAAGGTTTACCGTCTCACTTTGTAATAATAATAGTAGATTATTAACCAAGGGCTGTATGACATCAATTGCATACGAGGTTTTTGGCGCCTGAGCGAAGCGAAGGCGCTAATTAACCCGAGTATGCAATTGATGCTTACGCCCGAGATAAATACTCTGCTTTACATATCGATTCTGAGGTAAGTAAACAACAAGGCAGCAGGTTTCAATGAACATTTAATAAGAAGAAAAAAATTAATTATTTTCGCGATGCTTTCGCGCCTACTAGTAGACTGCCTTTTTTTTTCACGCACGCAAGCGCGTCAAATCTTGCTGGCCAGTTTGATTTTTAAATCGATTCCATCTAACATACGATGTGGAAACAAATAGTTCCATATTTAAAATAAAATCTTTATAAAATAAATTGTCTAGATTCCGATTCGAGTAATTAATCGATACCGAGAAAAAAAAAATAACTTTTTAAAAATATTCTTCGTGCAGTATGAGTATGACAGTTCTTTTTTCAAATTCCAAAACCTATGCTGTAATGATAGTCATACACCCCGGCATTCAGGGGTGTAAGGGTGTACTTACAGAGCAAGAGATATGTAAAAGTTTGTTACACACAATAATTGTGAATTACTTGTTTCGCGTGTGCAATACTTAGTCTCACTACACATTAAGGCCATTTACCATTAAGAAACTCGTGATACATATAAGTTAATCTGTCCGCCACCATAAGCGATAATGTTGAAAGACGTATCACAATTACCGGCAATTTGTAGTTGCTCGTAGCTTGTACCGGCCACCGCGGTTCCATTGAGTAAGTTACATGCCACGAAGTTTCCCGACCGAAGCCCAGTTATGAAAGGCGCTATTAAATGTTTTTTCAGAACCTTGTTGTACGTCGTTTTGTAATCCGGAGTAAGCGCGACATTTTTTTGTTATCAGATTTTTTTATGACCTTTTTGGTATACCTAGTTATAGTTGAAAGCGCTTCTGGCCAGTATGGGTAGGGTAGGCCAGTGTAAAGTGTACACATATTTATGTATTAGCATGTAGAATTTTGAGAACCTTTCGACCCCATCGGCCATCAGTCCTCCGTGCTATGTGCCCTGCCCACTGCCACTTCAACCTGCTAATCCACTGGGCTATGTCGGTAACCTTGGTTCTTCTACGGATCTCCTCATTTCTGATTTTCATTTTTGATTTTCTGGCCACGCATCGACAAGTGCAGCGTAGAACGTCCACCCACAAGGTGGACAGAAGACCTCATTAAGGCCGCGGGAACGCGCTGGATGCAAGCTTCCAACCGGTCTTATTGGAGATCTAAAGGGGAGGCCTATGTCCAGCAGTGGACTTCCTATGGCTGAAATGATGATGATGATGATGAAGAATTTATTGCGAAAAATAAATCTGGTTTAGGTACTAATGGCGACCACTAATTCGACATGGACGAGAGCCATGGCCAATCGTGAGTTGAGCCATGTGGGAAAATTGGTCAAACGTCCAGACTATGGGCTGCTACTGAACAATTTCAGATGGAATTGAACTCTATTACTCAGAGGTATAATACGGGTATAGGTTACATTGGTATGTAAGGCTGCTTGGTTATACATCATACACACGACAAAACAGCTTAGGTACAGAAAATTACGCGATCATCCGTTGTTTTAACTAAAATGTTGTTTAACATTTTACTTATACAACGTGTTTTTTTTTATATCCCATAACTCTAGGGTATGAATGAGACCATATCAAAGAATCAACTGGCATATGAATTATGTTTCAATCATCCTTTTTTTTTATTTTACTATCACACAAAATAATTCGACAAAGTCACGATGATTAATGTAAAACACCCTTACGTGAAAGAAAAGTGACGTTAGAAAGAAGATTCGTCGTACTGGTGACAGTTTTTGAACTAATTAGGTAATAAAAATAATATTAATAATACTTAATAATAATATTCCACGACTATTCACACAACGCCATCTAGTCCCAAGCTAAGCAGAGCTTGTGTTACGGGTACTAAACAACTGATAATTTAATTATGATTGATGATATCTCCGAAACTATGCATTTTTGGACCATCTGTTCTAGGAGTTTTAGTATTATTTTTACCTACAGAATATAACCCTAGAGTTATGGGATATAAAAAAAAACACCTTGTATAATCAAATAATGTCCGTGATATACAATTTATAGGTTTAGTATGTAGGTATGGCATATAACGGCATATGTAGCCCCTAAAGTTATAATTTGTACGTTTTCATGGTGATTGGTGTAGCTGCAATAAACAATGTTCTATTCTATTATATTATATTCCGTTCTATATACGAGTATAAATACTTGTGAATTAGTATACTGGAAGATCCCACCCAATGTTATCTCGCAATTTAATTGACGGTAATTTCAATTAAGCCAATAATTTCCTCATGTAAAGAAATAACGGGTTGTTTAAGGAAACCCGTCGGAGTGCAAATAAAAAACATAATTGTATACTGCAAAGAAAGCAGCCATAAGTAAGTGGGTCTGTTGCACTGATAAGGGTGATGGCATAGTGATGAGCGGAGATGGCGAATACGGATGACCAAGATAAACAGTCAAATATTAGTTACCAAATTAAGTAAAGTATTAATCATCAGGGCTGTGGAGCGGTTGAACTGATAGTCAACTGTGTCGGGTTAGACTGGAAGTTGAAACAAACATAGTTGGGAAGAGGCCATGCACAATAATAGGTACATGAAGTGAACAGATGTATGGACAAATGGCATTACAATCATATTAATAAAAGATGGAAGGAAGGTGGAGGTGGAAATGCTTAATTTTTTTAAGATTTTTTTAAAATGATTTTAACTATTCTGGTTTATAAGACTTAGCTTGAAGTTACCGTATACCTAACAATTAAAAAAAACGACGATAACGCAGAGGTATTGTATAGACGCCAGCACATCAAGTTACCCCAATGTGTCATATTTCTTTGATCGTTTTTGATCGTTTTTCAACTTTATGTCGAACAGAATAAGGTTCATATTCAATTGGGAAAATTTGACACATTGGGGTAACTTGATGTGCTGGCGTCTGTACTTAACATTAATAAAAAACCTGATTGTAACAACGAGGACTGCGTCCAACACACAGCGCAGTATTGACATAAACGTAAAACAAAACTTGCCTCAAAATCGCGCTCGTTTCCGCTTACCGCTCCTCTCATCACTATCATCCTTGCCAATTATAAGTAGAGCTCCGTATTACACATTAGTAGTAATTCACTCAGTCGAGTGAGATGCTACTCACCGTGTACTCGTCGCGAGTGCAATGTGCGCGTGAGTTCGTGATTGAACCATTTTTTGAACGGAAATACGTTTTCAAGTGATTACGTTCGAGATTCTGTGTATCCGTGATAATCTTTGTGTGGTCGGATTTCATGTATTTGGAATTTCTTGTATTATAGTAATATTCATTTTTCTTATGAGGGGATGGTGGGGGTGAAATGACAATGTATGGGTCTCTATGTAAATATCTTAAGCCTGTTAGTATCCTAAAACCACTAAGATACCTAGGGAAAATATTGATCCATATTTTTTTACGTTTTATTAATCTTAAAAAGCATAACAAGAATCAGTTGAATCTTTAAACATAGGTACCACACAAATCATCGCGGGTTTAACAGCAGTATAGACAATTAATTTTTTGAACTAAAGTAGAAAATGAACTAAATAGGCTTGTAAAATTTTTGTTTTTCATGTACCTAGTATTTTAGTTTCTATTATCAAAGCTTTCAGAATAAATTTAGACCTTTTAACTTAATTTAGCTCGACAGAAACATCTACAACTCGACATTGATTTGTCTAATTGACAATGTTATGTCAAACTGATTTTGGGTCAATATTCACAGTTGATTCTACATACAAATCTGAGTCAGAGTGCATATAATGCATATTATTATCTATTGTTCATTGTGATGTATTGTCATCATGACCTGACCTACATTTTATGGTGGGTTGATTATAAAATTAATAATTTGAATTAGTCACGAGGAAGTTAATTGAACTTGACTGGCATCAAAAATGAACAATCAATTTAGTTTAAAGTTGTTAGGTACTTCATAAGATATTTAAAAGTCTTTTCGAGACTATTTTACCAGTCCGGTATTTTTCTAGACAATTTCGGGAATACATGGCAGTTTCAAGCGGCATTGTTTTATAATCTTTAAATTATTTTTTAATAGGAATAAGTTGTATCGATCTCAGCCGAGAGAACTTTTCCTTACCTCTTCATTTAAACTTGCGTAAATGAGATTCTGTCTCGTTAATATTATTTATTTATAAATTAAGAAGCTTGGTGTTACCAACCCGCTGCACTGGGCCCGCGTTACAAATTACGGCCCACTCTTTCTCACAGAGAAAAAGCCTATATTCCAACAGAGGGAACATTATAGGATGATTAAGCTATGCTATGCTAGTGTTATTTTGTATACCAACATATAAAACATTATTTTTCCCAGTCAAACCCTGGTTTTCTCAAAAGTTGTCTTATGACAGTCACGTATCACGACCACAGATAATGAAAAATATGTTCATAAGAAACGAATGCTGAGTTTCTTGGCAGTCACGCTAGAATAAGCATACGATAGATCAGATAGCAACGGTATCCAACTGAATAACTTAACGACTGTTATTTATTAATATTATCTTCATGCTCTTTTTTTCTAAGTGTGTGATGTATGTATCCAGCGTCCGCCATTTTGATTTAAACACCCGCGAAAAACTACAGAAAATGTATAGTATTTTTATTTCTCAGGATGAGAGTTATATATTGAAATCAATCAATCATTAATCTCTTTTATAATTTTCAAGTTTACGGTTTAAGTCTATGGAAAGTAAAATACTTTAATTTTCATGTTTGTAATTAATCAATTCTTTGAAAGAATTTATATTGTGGCTTACGAAGAGTTACATTTTACGTTTTATCTAGCACACGTCACGCGGTTTCACCCGTATAGTTCCTGTTCCCGTGGGATTACAGGGATAAAAAGTAGTCTATGGCATCCGGGAATAGTGTAGCTTTCCACCAGTGCAATAATTTTTAAAATTGGATCATTAAATTAGTTGCGAACATTACCCCCTACAAACTTACAAACTAACAAACAAATTTTACCTCTTTATAATATGAGTACCTATAGATTAGCTTTAGCATTAGAATTCGCGTCAAAGAGACAACTAACATCCTTAGAGGTCACTAACGCTGGATATTAATAATCTATCTCGGTTGCTATCTTGATCCCGATCTTTGTCTGTAACCAATCAACGACCGAATTCGCCTATCCGAGTCTTAAAGATGTCCAATCAGAAGCAGCCGTCAAAAACAAAAAATCGGGATTTGGATTGAGATAGAATATTAATATCGGGCGTAAGCCCTAGTGTGGTTTTCTATTTAGTAAAAGATTTTTTTAAATCGGGTGATTTGTTTAGGAGATTACAGCCTATACAATAATCTTTAAGACAAATAGATGCCTCTCTATAAAATTACACTAGGATGTGGTTAGGGAATGCAATCTCGTACGAGATTTCCGCCTAGCGAGATCTCGCGAGACTCAAAACCCAGTCTCGCGAGATCTCGCAAATTACGGGATCTCGCGAGATTGGGAGAATCGCAATTAAAACATATGCAAATGCTTGTTTTAAGAACTAGTAATTGACATGATATGTAATTAAATAGAAACTGCGTTGCTTAGTTATAAAAATAATGTAAGTTTTATTTTAAAAATCAACAAACATTACTTATGGTAAATAAATACAACAAAACAAAAACTTAACTTCACAAGTTCTGAAATAAATGTTGTGAGATCGTATTAATCAAATAAAAGAAGTTTAAAGTAGAAGTCAGATGAAGTTATCAAGGTACGGAAAGGCAAGTTAGTTTGTCTGAAAATGGCTTCTCAAAAAACACATCATGTCGAGAGTATCATCTGACACACGACTTCTGATTATGCAGGGTAGGTATTTGGCATGCAAAATCAGAAGTCGTCTGTCAGATGCGCCAGGCGCAGCCGCACGGCCGGCCAGGATTCAGGTCGCGCGCAGCCGCGCTATGAAGTACACGTCGTCACGCTGCATTTGTCGATAAATAAAAATTCCACAAATAAATATTCCACAACTTTTCACACAACGCCATTTAGTCCCAAGTTAAGCTTGAGAGCTTGTGTTATGAGTACTAAATAGATAAACATACTTATATATTTCTAAATATATACATATTACAGATAAATTACACCCAGACACAGAACAAATGATCGTGCTCATCACACAAACATTTGTCCTGGGTGGGAATCGAACCCACAACCTCCGGTATAGCAGTCAGGGTCACTAACCACTAGACCACCAGGCCAGTCAATTGCATTTGTCGATCTCGTTATCTCGCGAGATCTCGTACGAAATTTGACGAGATACAATCTCGTAAAATATGGCCGGGATCTCGCGAGATCGGGATCTCGGCGAGACGAGATTGCATTCCCTAGATGTGGTGAAGGAAAGGCATTTTAGGGGAATGTCATATGTAAATCTTGACGATTTAAACGTGCTTACCCTTAGCTTAATTTGAATAATTGACTTTTTAATTTGAGAATAGAAAACAAGATATAACGAAAGAGATCTTTACTGTTACGTTAATCTGAATTAAATAAACTAAGCATGTAAACCAACCTCATTAACTCTTCAAACCATGGAAACAAAGAATCAAAGAGCCCATTAACTAAATGTTAATCAAAGATAACATTAAAACGGATGTGGCTACTAGTCTTGTACAGTGAAACTTAGCCTTAGTTTAGATGCAATCAAATTCGGTTCAAATTAGCATATTAACTCTTTAACTCTCGAAAGTGTAGGAAAGCGAGACAGCGCAAAATATGCGCGTTTGCTTCACAAATCTACTAAAGTTGAGATGTTTCTAAATATAATTGCGTGTTTTACTGACGCGCTGACTGTGCGTGTGTATTCCGAGTGTTATTTTAATCATACATAGAAAGGTATTTACAAGGCAGATGTAACTGGGAACGCCGGGAGGGGACGCCCTAGAAAGACATACATAGACCTTATTGGTGAGGTTCTTCAGAAAGGTCAGGTGCGTAGTACTCGTAACCGGCGTGTGTGTATGAAGACATGTATGAATGTAAACGAAGCAAAAGAAGTTTGTAAGAATCGTAGCATATGGCGCTCTGTAGTTTCTGCCTACCCCCATGGGAAAAAGGCGTGAGTTTATGTATGTATGTATGTATGTACTTGGGGCAAGTTTTCACTGTCTCTTTTACCTATTTACTGACAAATGATTGTACTGACTGATCTGGTCCCCTCTTAACTGTGTGGTTTTTTCCTCAAAAGACCATTTCAGACACTAATCTGCAAGGTTCTTATATGACTACCTGGTCGATTCCGTAAAAGTCACTGGGTGAAACTTGAGTGAAGTGAACTGTCAATATCTAGCTTAAGTATGGAGTGACGGCTCAATTAACCTTCACTTCACCTATATTTTCACGGCGAAAATAAGTTATGTCTGAACTTTAAAAGAGACTTATGACTACTGAGTTTCATTCGGTGTTTCTTCTCAGAGTAGTCAAATAGTGAAACAGCGGCCTTTTAGCTAAAAAATTACGTGTAAAACTGTTTGTATGATCATATTTACAGAAATAAATTTCTTGTAGGTATCTATATTTTCCTACGACTACTTTTCATAGTTACAATAGAGAACTTTTCTTATATTAATGACACAGCCTATAGCCAAAGAAGGCAAAAAGTTTTATAGCTACCTTCCGCCATTCTATTCGTTTTATTTACTTGTTTTCCTAGACTCAGAGAAAATAAAATACAGCAGTTTATTTGGATATAAATCAATCACATCCTTTACAAGATACCATAAAATTCATAGGAAACCAAGTTACTGTCAAGATTCATGACTCTGGGTAATAAATGCGTTTATTAAGTCAGACGATGGTTTTATTCCGTTGAAATCTGTTAGAAAAACGACTAAGTCTTTTGCATAAAAAGTTCTCTGAGTTAAGCTACTATTTTAAAAAAAAAACAAAATAATTAATTTGCAATGAACATGTGTGATCATACGGGTTAGCATTTTTGTTGTTAAATAAATATATCATAATCTAGAATGTTCTACCCATAAAGGTGAACAAATGAGTCATCTCCATAATTAATGATTCTAGGAGTTACAAAAGTATATCAAGTCAAATTAATTATGTTAGAAAAAAAAAATACCTAAACAAAAAAAAACATGTCAATGATTTCTCTCTCTCTATAAAATTTATCTATACTAATATTATAAAGAGGAAAAGTAAGAAAGAAAGAAAGAAAGAAAGTAAATACATTTATTGGCATCAGCTGGATACACGCACAGTAAAAACACAATAACACAAAAAAGAGACAAATGGCATGTCAAAGGGAGATAAAAAAAAAGGTTTGATTGTTTGTTTGTTTGCATTGAATAGGCTCCGAACCTACTGGACGGATTTGAAAAATTCTTTCACCGTTGGGAAGCTACACTATACTTTTTATCCCTGTATTCCCACGGGAACTACGCGTGACGTCTGCTAGTAATCTTATATAATTAAATAAATTCTTTATTTTTCATTCGTTTTTGGATTGTTCTGGTATTTACAAGTCATTATATCGTAGACTACTTAATCTGAACGGATGCGATGTATCAATGTTTTTAATTGCGGAAAAGATGTAACAAATAGGATTTCTTTCCTTTCGCGTACCATGTAAACAACCTTATGTAAACAAACTTGTTGACACTTACTTTTAACATTTTTTGTATTAGTTACCATTATTACACAACGGTGCAATAAAACGCTCTGATTTTATCTAAATATTTACATACATAAATATTTTATTTGGTAAAAGTAAACTATAGGCGGGGTAGTGACGTTAATGTTATACAATTTTTACATTAGCCATAGCTATAAACACTGTTTGGTAAGGGTTTTAATTATTTTATTCATTCATGCATTCCGGCCATAAATCAATCTTAATTACTGTTTTGTTATTCATATTTAAAACACTAACGTATTAAACGCATAATTATGTAGCTAAACATATTCAAATTAGGTGATTTACCTGAAAGCACTCTATTAAAAGAAAAATAGTTTAATTTCACCATTTTGCTAATGTCTGCATAAAATTGGAATTTAATATCTGCCTTTAGGAACAACATTTTCATATAAAATAGCTGCACCTTTGAAAATGACATTACACATTAAAACAAAAATTCGAATAGCTGTCACTCCAAATTCAAAATAAAACCGCGCAATCTGACAGATCGAAATTCCATGCCTTAACCACAGACTATACAAGCAACAATTCCGTTAATATAAATGTCTTGTCAGACTAATCGCGTGATGAAATGCGCGTATCGTAAGAGTAAAACATTCGTGTTGCCAGTAATAGTGGACGGGTGGGCTGTCAATGAGAAAAAAGTTAACTATTTTTCGAGAGCCGATAATTTGACAGGGGTAATTGCCGGTTTCGCGTTTCTGGTGCAAAGATTTTTTCTTTCCTCTGCATTACTTATCCGTTGGACTATCTTAATTATGATTTTTATGATGCATGAGGAGATAACACTTTGTAAGAGTAAAGAGCATGAAGATAATTCCCGTTGAAATCTGTGACTTTTGAGGGTAGATTTTGTAAGTTTATACATATATATAAATAGGAAACTAGGAAACTAACATATGCGCCGAAGTGTATCCATATCCTTGCGCAACGCTGTATTTTGGAAACGTTTCCAGGAGAATGGCAGCATTTCCACGTTGTATGGCAGTGAGAATTCTCTGAATTGAAGAGCCCGCTCAAGTGTCAAAAGACACAGTCCTTTGACTTTGACTTTTGACACTAGAGCGGGGATCTTTATTGTGTGACTTTGTAACCGTTGTTTCATAATAAAGATTTTTGACTTTCACTTTAGAGACGATGACTTCATGTCCCGAGCGTTTTGACCCCAAACGGCCCAATAATTTAGGTGATCGTTATGTTTTACAATCTTATAATGTCCGACCTTTTTCAACATTTCCACCTACTTGGTTCTCACTGAAAATACCAAAGACAGTAATTAAATTTAACCATTACAGATATAATTCATTTCGCTATAGTAGGACTGCTAGGGTTATAAATATGTCTTGGTAGAGAAGAGTTCTGAGTAATTAATTATGTTTTTACTAAGACTATAATATATTATTCAGATTCATGATACTGCTTTCCATTTTACGACTGTGACGGCTTAATTAAAATGCTTTCTGCTATTTTTTTTAATCTGCTGTATAGAATCCGTTTTATTGTTTGGCATTTTTCCCGCTCTATACTCACTAAATCTTGCAGCTGTGTCAAAACCTATAAAATCGCTTAGTATTATTGTCCACCTATCTATCAATATTGCCATTAAGTATATGCCCAGAACGTAAAAAGATAATAACATCATCTGTATTGTATCAAAAAAAAAAAACTTTAAGCACCAGTAAAATACACTGTACAAAGGCGGATTTAATGCCATAGGCATTTTCTACCCTGAAGGTAATGCAGAGACACAACATGGTAGGCGCAAGAAGGTAACAAAAACTTGAAAGTTAAATCAATAAAAGTCACCTCCATGTGCGAATTAAACAGATGTCCCATATAATGCTTTTGGCTGTTGATAATTCAATAAATTGATGACAGTGGTTTACGCTTGACAACTTGTTTAAAAACCTTGTACGGAATAATCCGCTACAAACTGACACGCGATTTTAACGTAAAGAGAGGTCTTTTAGCTGTTTACTTGTTGATTTCTGGTTCAGAAACCACAGAATTTATAGGTGTTGAAGTTATTAGGTGGTGTTGTTGTTAATAAAATGTAGAAACTTTCATACGTATTTTAGTTTTACAAGTCCACAAAATTAGTGCGGTTAGCTCTGCATTACCCGATCCATCTTAGAAAGAAAAATAAGGGGAAGATGGGTCAGGCAACATTGCGTACTTTTTATGATGTAAGGAGAGAACTAGTGCGGACAGAAGATCAGTACATAGATACACTATACATTTACAGAAGAACAAGCAACATTGAAAATTAGCTTAGATAAGCAAGCGCACGAGATAAATATAAATTAATACAAAACAGAACCGTGACGCGTGAAAAAATCTAAGTGACCTATTTGTTACTTTTCTATCTTTGACATTTATGCTACAACATCTTTTTGCATTCTTCTGTACACCGATAAATCTGATTTCCTTTTAAAATACTACAACTCTTTCCTTTTAAAACAGCTAGAGCTGAACATATGCTTTAAAAAAAACCGTATAAAATATTAAAACAACAAAACATACGCAGAACTTTTTTTTAACGAAAAAGTGATACATCAAACAAAACGAAAACGAACGAACTATGGATTGAGTGATGGAAAACTGTGACGTAATAAAAACCAAGATGGCGACGTGTCCGAGGAGGGAGAGACCAGCCAGGTCTGCGTCTACAAGGCTCAAGTACTCCAAGACTGTACCAGCGAGTACTATCAGGTGGGTTACTATTTTTTAAAGAAAATAGGATTGAAAAGACATCGTCAGACATACTGACATGTAGGTAGGTACTGTATATTATTTTGAACACCCTAGCATTGAAACTTTTCGTCGTTTTTTTTTAAAGAATGCTAGGAATGAGAGTTTTCTGAAATGTACTACGTGAGATGACAGCACTGAGGCGTCAGGGCCAACCACCTGGCAAAATGCATACACGATTTGAATCGACACTTTTTTTGTTTATTTGTTCTTAAAAACGTTACAAAAGGAATAATGTTTTCTAAAATGCCACAGTGTTGTGCAGTACCATGTGTGCAAATAAAACAGGAAGTGGCATAGACACCAGTGACTTTTGGGCCTCTGTTTTTGAGCTCAACCTTCAGTTCGGAAACTTTTCTCTGGCCGTAATCAATAATAACATCAATTTTCTCAAAAAAATATAGTTTCGGTAGTAATCTGTGCTATCTGACAGCTGTATGGACTTGACGCAAACAAAGCGCCGTCTGATGGCAGAAAAAATTTCGATTTTAAATCTCTTTGGAAAACCCTCATTAAAAGAAGAAATGTGTAGATTATTCAGTCGACAATAGTCTACAATATTGAGAATTATTTCTTCTATAATCGGAGGAAATGTTTCTACCATCTGTCCCTTTGTCGGTACTTCTGTCGACATGTAACGGTTACATGTCGACAGAAGAATAAAAAACAATGAGCATGATCGCCATAGAAGCGGTTTCAATACTCAATACTCAATATCTTTATTGCTTTCCATATGTATTCTTAGGTGGTAGGTAGATAAATGAGATCATTATGGACCCTGTAGGGCACAGCAAAAATGTTAGGGGAGAGGAAGCCTTGCTAAAAGTGATCATTTCATTGTAATAGAAGAATTATATAAATTTTGAGATCATGAACAAATTAACTATCCTCAGAATTATTGTGTCTTATTAAAATTCCATTAATTTATTTGACATTACCCTCGATATTATTAATTTATTTTTATCTACACATAGGGTTATATTGGTAACCCGCTTCTATCTCGATCATGCTACGAGTGCAGGATTGGGTCCGGCTGTTATCAATATGATACGTTATGATAATGATGTTTAACACTTTAAAAGTATTTAGCTCAATGGAGTGCACATAACAATGACGAACTGAGGCAATAACCACACGCCATGATAACGGTTCGTTCCGTTCTGAAAGTCGCTGAAACTCGTTTAGTTTCAGTGTTGCGTTTTATATATGAATTAGCATTTGTAATTAGATATTGCAGTTCAATGAAAACACTTTGTATTGCCTTTTTTACTTATAATTAGTAATGCAACTTCACGCTTGTGCTTCCCGAAGAGTCAGACAGAGAGGAATGTATGACTGGCCTGTTGATGTAGTAGTTAGTAGCCCTGACTGCTAAGCCGGAGGTCGTGGGTTCGATTCCCACCCAGGACAAATGTTTGTGTGATGAGCACGGTTTTTTCTTCTGCGTCTGGGTGTAATTTATCTATTATATGAATGTACATATTTAGAAAGATATAAGTATGTTTATCAGTTGTTTAGTTAGTACCCATAACACAAGTTTTGCTTGGTTTGGGACAAGATGGCGGTGTGTGAAAGTTGTGAATTTTATTTATTTAGTGTACCTACATTTAAAAGGAAATGCCATTTCTGGCATGTTTTTCCCATCTAGGATGTAAGAAATACTAAAAATAAACTTACTAAGTAACTTCAATATCGCTATTACCAATATGCAATAAGTACAAATGTATCAAAAGCCGACTTTTTTTGACACAACAATTTATTGTTTACTGCATTCTGATAATTTCCGTTCGGTGGTCAGTACTATCAAAGTTGGGGTTGCAAATTCTTAATAAAAAAGTCCCACCAAGTTCTATGTGAAAAACAGCCGCTGTTTCTTTATCTGTTATCCCAATCCGGAGGACTGATGACCGATGGGGTCGAAAGGTTCTCGAGTGGAGGCCACATATCGGCAAGCGCAGCGTAGGACGTCCACCCACAAGGTGGACAGACTACCTCATTAAGGCCGCGGGAACGCGCTGGTTGCGAGCCGCTTCCAACCGGTCTTATTGGAGATCTATAGGGGAGGCCTATCTCCAGCAGTGGACTTCCTATGGCTGAAATGGTGATGATGATGATGATGATCCCAATCCTAATGCCTATTATTTTTGTGTCTTCCTTGTGCATCATTTAGGCATGTCCCTTTCAGTTGAGTCCCATGGATTAGGCGGGACAAATCCAGACTCCAAACTAATTACTAAGAAATCTCGCTTTACAAAAACCCAATAATACTTTTGACCGACTTGGGAATTTGACCCAAGACCTCATGTTCAACAGTCTGTACTTGTAATCGCTAGAACAATGTACGATCCAAAGCATTTTTTTTTTTTAGTTTAGTTTCATTTCTAATTATAATAATCGCACCTTTTGTACACTTTTTCAGAACCTTCCCAGCGCTATCTTAAAAGATATAATAGAATACATAACTCTGTATGTAAGAACACTACATAATACACAATTTTCGTATCAATATGACAAAACTTTCATGCCAATTAAATAATTACTGTCATACACAGTATCTTCCCCGCGCAGTCTGTCGTATCTTGAAATAGACGAGATAATTTCTACAATTTCCTCAGAGAAAGTGATATGACAGGGAAATACCTAGATGTGTTACGTACATAATGTACAATGTTTGTTTAAGTTTTTTTGTTGTGTTATAGGATGTGCGTGGAGATGGCAGTGTTTTAAAAAATAGATCAGTCATCTTGCTTTTAAAGGAGGGTGTGCGTTTAAGTATGATTAAGGGACAAATCCTGACTGATTTGTTATAGTAACGTAAAGTCGGATTTTAATAAAACAAATAATAGTAGGTATTCCATTAAGACATAATGTCTACTATTTGCACATAATCAAGGGACTACATATCATTTATATTCTATAGAAAAGGGTGAATTGTGGTAACTGATAACATTACAATTAAGAATTCTGTCATTCTAGTAAGAAAAATATTGAATTGATCTTTACTTGTGTACTTTAGTTTTCGTTTTTTTTCAAAGATCGGGTAACTGTCAGTGCGGTCAAGTATTAATAAGGTGAAGCACATAAAGTTGTATATCTATTTCCACTATTGATTGACTATGCTTTGCCACAATAACACATGAAATAATTGATGAACAAATTATTTTATCCTTGAAGGAAACTCGTCAAAAGCAACCTATTTAATACAATTTAAAATTTATAATGTGGTTTTCAGTAAAATGATAATGTTTGCATCACAGCACGCCGGCGTCGTATAACTTAAGGTGTGCAATAATAAATATAAACTTAGTTTTGATGGTTAAAAAAATACCTGGCAAACGGAATATTCGTGTACCAGAAATGATATTTGAATAATGCTCGACCTATTAATATATTAATAGCACTGTGCTTGTCATTTACAACAGTGCCATTTCAATAAAGGGAAATATTAATCGCAAGCATTAGTATGATAATACCACAGTCTACAAACATACAGTCGTCCGACGAAGCTGTCTAGACAGGGCAATCTTGCGGGGTGTGAGGGGCGAGACGCGGGAAATCCGCTCCCGCACTGCGAACAAACCGATGTTCGTAGTGCGGGAGGTATTATTCAAGTTTAACGCGTGTAGAAGTTGTCGGCATTTTTCCAGAGATCAAAGGCGTCGTCCTACTGTATTAATATTTATACTGTGATAATACTATGCATTGACAGTTCACTGAGCGTATTGTAAAATCTAAATTAAATAAAAGAGTACGTAAGTATGGAATTGACAACTAGAATAATTTTAATATTTTGTTTAACTTGTAAGTCTGACGAAGAGAGTAAGATATTATTTTAGGGACTTTGAATAGTCTTATTGAAACAAATTATTTGACTTCGACTTTTGACGTTGTTTACTACACCTAACTGTTCGTGGTGTGATTTTACAGAATAGGCCGGCTAGTATCCATAATTTTGTAATAGAAACAGTGATTTACGAATTTGCATGGTCACGGTACGTAGCTACCCCTATGTCGCTGACCTAGTGCAGTTATTTAAATTTACATGAATGATTTAATGGAACGTAGCAGTAAAATTAGTTTATTTGCCTCTGAATGAATTATTATAGTTGCCTGCGTCAACGGTGTAGTACCTAGTTACAGGCACTACTGCTGATCATTCCGTTGTCAGGCAGTGTTATTTGATAATTTTTTGAATATTTAATCAGTCAGTATTTATTTATTGAATAGGTACTACAAGCACCCTAATGCACCTTTTTATGCCTAGTAGTACCAATAGCCTGTTGACTATAGTAACGAGCCAATAGATCTTAGTTTAGTTTAGTTAATGGATCTTATTAATATTGTGAACACAACACTAGCCACTTTCGCAACGACAAATATTTCAATCATGAACATACCTACATTATTATTGTGCTTAAATCCATACTTAAAATAAACACCTAACTATATACACTATAGAAATTAAAATAAAACTGAAAATGAACTCTAAAATATGGCGTCCTAAAACTCATTCGCATCTTTGTCCACTGGCAGTGTACCCTAAAGACTGGCAGAATTGCCATGTTGTAAGGTAATGCAACACACACACCTCACCACACACCTCACCCTTCCCCCCTCACCCTTCCCCCCTCACCCTTCCCCTTCCCTGGACTCATCCTTTGACCAAGGTAAAGCCAATGGGTCCCGCGAAGTGTCAACTAATCGTCTTGTAAGGTCTTTGTACAGACGCCAGCACATCAAGTTACCCCAATGTGTCAAATTTTTCCAATTGAATAAGAACCTTACTCTGTTTGACATAAAGTTGAAAAACGATCAAAGAAATTTTACACATTGGGGTAACTTGACGTGCTGGCGTCTGTACAAGCTATGAGCATTCAGACCCCACGAATACATACCTACTTAATTTTTTTATTTCCATTATTTAATTTCCTAAGTTACCAACAAAATCAATAAAGTTGACCTTAATAACCAAAAAAAAAACTACAATTATATCACAGTAGTTTGCATTGAGAACTACAAACAAACATTGCGTATTGATAAACACTTTTTGCAAGCTGCCATGTCAAACAATAGGAAACTTCTTACAACGCCATCTAGCGTCGAGTAGAAACAATAGTCGTCGGAAAAAAATGTGATTTTAATTGTGACAAGATTTTCTCTCCTCATTACAATAAAATTAATGATCTTCTTCGTTTCTGACCCTGATAGACAGTTTCTATTAAACAAAGCGTCGTTTAATAGTTACACGATAGTAAAAACGGCAGTCTGTTAACACGCAAACCGCTGTTTAGTACACTATTGTTATGATAGTTAACTTTGTAATCACTTCTAAGATCAAGTTGTAGTATGCCGATACTTTCTTTTGATCTACCAACTGAAACATTTTAGTGGGATCCGTCCTAAAATAGGACAAATACCAGGAAATTAATAAAAGAAAATATAATTACGAAAACACACACAGTTATGGACTCCTGCACATTGTCTATTTATAACTTAATTTATACTATAATATGCTCCATTTTCCCGCAAATTATTGTGATACAATCTTATTTGTAATTGTCTTTTAATTATTTTACTTAATGGACACAAATGTACAGAGGCGGACCATGCTATAGGCATTTTCTACCATTCGAACTTTGTTTTTAACTTGTATTGCTCAATAAATCTATCCTTACGGTTCAACAACCTTAATAGTTCTGGACCATTGAACCTAAGCTTGAATACCAGGATGGCAAGGATCTGGCCCGAACCCTGTGCACCAGGGGCTCGAGTCTGCAATTGTAATCGTGCCTCAATGACCGGTCGTTGATCGAATATTTGACAACTTTGACAGTTTTTGTATGGGAAATGTGTCATAAGTTTGACGTTATATGTCAAAAATCGATCATTGACCGGTCATTGAGACACGATTGCAATAGCAGACTTGACCCCCAGGAATCTTTACCATTATCCTAGGATCTCTTTGGGTTGCCCATTTCGTTAAATTCCTAAATTCACACTGATTTTAGACAGCCTACCTAGTGATACGATTCATTGCTTGTTTTACATTTTAACTATACTTATAAGTAATCTTCATTCCAATTAATGCGCTTAATGAAAACTTGTAATTTCTTTTGATTCATATTTATATAAATACTGTCTTCCGCCTTCATAAGACCTACTCCAGCTCTAAAAAGCCAGCTCAAAAATACTAAATAATGTGTACTAAGTTTCAACAGAGTCGGTTCACAGGTGAAAATTTCGTAGAATGTATGTGAAAAATTAGCCATTCTTTATTTACTATATACACTTAGGAGTAATTCACTGTTTTAATTTTAATGACTATCCATCCAAAAATCCATAAAAAAGATTAATCAAAATCGGGCCACACTAAAAAGTTCCTCGCAGTCATTGCGAACCTACTTTTTTTCGTCGGTCATAAAGTATTAACCCGACACAGTTTCACAACGAAACATAAGCTGTTGGCTGTTACGCCTACCTCAATATCACTTACCGACCTCAGGATCTAACAGCACAGATATGTAACAGTTACAATTCTACGGTTCTCAGCGTTATTACGTATTAAAGTGTCAATATTCGGCGGCTTGTGAGCGAAAGTGTTCGTAAAGCGCTTGTCACGTTCCGGTGAAACGCACCAGTTGTGGTACAAGTTATGAGCGAATTGTATGGCATTCGCAGACTGGTAGACGTCACGGCATAGAATTTTAAATTAGTCACTTGGTTTTAATACTTATTCTATCGACAAAAGGTATCTATTTGAATGCCAGATGTCTCGAAGCATTGCTTAGTTTCGTGGCAAATAACAAAATTAAAGTAAGAAAAGGGTTAGTAAAAGTGGATGTTGAGAATGGTAGTTTTAAGTTTAGTAAAATGAATCTAATGTGTGGCAAGTTGCTTTTAGTTTTTTTATTTATATAAAAGTCTCCCCATCTATAACTTTAGTTAACCCTATATGGATGTTTTAGATAAATAAGCGCGTAATACCAACTATGTTTTGAAAACATTAGGTGGTGCAAATGAGCATTGTTGGATAAGTAGAATGATCGCTATTGTTTTGTTAGTCTTGAATAACCATTAGGTACTAGGAATTCCTTCTAGTGTATTGTGGGTGCGTTTACAAACAATAAGTCTCACATACACAAACAGCCAATCCCAGAATAACTACGTGTAGGCCATAAAAATTATTGTTCCATGCAGGAATCAGATATTAAATATATGCCTACCTCGTATGTCTTATTTTCTTCTTTTCACAGGAACTGATGTATAATGTCGCCATCTTGAAAACTCGCATTATCGCTCAACGTTTCTCACTTGCACCATCAAATGAACATAGAAATGATACTACGATACCCAATTAAAGCCATATGAAATAATTATAGCATCCGTATATTCACATGCACTTGTTAGAGTTTAGTTACATGGAATAGGAGCAACTTTCGTTATGTATTACACAGGTTTGATTTCAATATCTGCTGTATACATGTTTCGGCTTCTTTAGTTTAGTGATCGCAAGCGAGTCTAAGGTCCTATCTGCCTAAAAAACGAAACGAAATAAAATAAAATGAAATAAAATAAAATAAAATGAAATTAAAGAAAATGAAATAAAATTAAATGAAATAAAGCAATAATATTTATTTCTGGAAGTAGATCTTACCAGATACTTTTGACATGACATTTTTTTTTTAAACTATATTGCATTTCAAAATGAATGATCCCTATAAGATTTTCCGGAAGAAAAAAGGGGTCATGGTTTCCTTTAAAGTCCAGACATAAGATTGTATAAATATATTTAACGAGTCTGACGATGCAGGGCAAATTCTGGAAAAACCTTCTGAAGAAAGAATCTATTCAGCTTTGAGTTGACCTATCCTGACAGACGGTATGCATTAGGTTCGATAATAATATAAATCTGTCTGCCAATGACTGAATCGCCAAAGAGCCTCGCCAAATGTCTGAGAAGGCTTTCATTGGGCAGCTGGATCAAAGGCTTGATTTAGAAAGCAGTAGGTACTTCTGGACACGGCTCACATTGTTAAACGATTCCTCCACCTGGAGCTCTAACCGCCAGAACCTTGAACCCTGTTCCCAATACCGGTGGGCTTCTATTTTTCATTTTTAAATGTTTTTTTTCGCAACACAACATAAAATCACGCCTGTAATCCCCAAATGGTAAGGCAGAGGTGTGCCTGTAAGTACATTTCGCTTATATTTAAGTCCCACGTAATAGGAGCGAGCCTAATGCCATCAATAGGGTACAAATCCATACTCCGGACTACTACTGAAAAATTCCAGATGGAAAAACTCTCTGACACTTTGCTCGACCCAGGGATCGAACCCGGGACCTCATGTTCAGCAGAAGCGCTTGCTTAATATGTAATTAGTCTTAAATTAATATACGGAATAATAATAATATGGGTACGGTTCTAGTTTTGTTAATTTTCTGATTTAGTGAGAGAGATCAGTAGAATTGAAATAACAAAAGTTATGTAATAAGATGACGTTACCTAATTGGTTTGTAAACGTTTGACCAAGGAAGCTTTGTTTCAATCATTATTTTTTATCAAATATTTATACATCTTAATATAACTTCCTCATTCTTTAGAATTCCAATTTGAACATGGCGTCTGTGATTTAGATTTTAAATTCATTTATTCATAGCATAACACTTTTCTTTTTCTATTAAATCAAGTTTAATTGCCAAAATCAATTATGTTTATTGCTTCTATTTGTGTTTTATCGAATTCGAAATGTGGAGTGTATGTTTTTTTCTATTTTTATATAGAATCGGTTATATGTAGTGTAACTACAGTTTTAATACCAGATTATTCTGAAACCATCAAACCGATTTTTAATTTTAACTCTTTTCTTACAACATTAAAGTTCTAAATACAAAAATTAAATTCTAACTCAAGTTCAACTATATAATTTGGTAGACAGTGACAGGGCTGTTACTGTAGACAACTAACGTCATTTGTTTTACCGCCTTTTGTTTTTCACAAATGGATAATTCTAAAGCGTGGGCGTGTCTTCTCACAATACAAAAAAATAATTATTTTTCATATTTAAATGTAATATTACAGGAAATATTAAAAATATGAATAATATTAACCCATCGGTATCGGAATAAGGGTCCAAGCTTTCGGTAGTCAAGGCTCTTGAAAGAAAAATCGCCTAACAAGGCGAGCCGCATCCAGGAGAACTGCTTTCGGGATCAAGCCTTTGATACAGCTGCATAACGAAAGCTTTCTGTGGTGTTAGTCGAGGCTCCTGACACTGGCTAATATTATATACCATTGGTCGTCACGACTGTCGACACAATGATTGTATTCACATCCTACATGTCAACCACCTCGCGAACCAGATCAAAATACTTTATTTGATCATCTTTCTCTGCCTTCACGAGGTTCTCGTCATGTGTTATCATTAGGTATATCAACAACATAGTTCTAATTGACCTATCACCATAATGTCAAGCTTTATGTTATCTAATTATTACTTTAGTTTTATTACTCGGTGTAAAGCTAACAAGATTCTAGACTAACATATACAAACCGATCTATAAACATTGCATGCACACATCGATGGACCGCTAATAATAAGCCCGTCATACAATGGGCACTTTCGCTGTTTTCACGTGGAAATCGTGCGCAAGCCTTAAGCTCACCAGTAAGATCGAAGCGTCCGCTGTCGGCGCCCGCGCACTCCGAAACGTAGAGAATTTCTAAACGGCTTTTTGTTTTCCTCGTAAATATTATGAGTGGATAACAGTGACATTGTGTAATGAGGTGATTGTTTTCTCATCGAATTATTTGAGTTTTAGTTTTCATTTTTATTTTATAAAGGGTTTGATTAGGGTTCGATAAAGTGAGATGACACTAAACCATGAAACCCCGCCTTACAGTCGGGTGACGAGCAAGTTTTTTGGGAGGAAGAACAAGAAAGGCAAACGGCTGAAGAATAAATCTGGCACTTATGCGGGGAGGGAACGGTAAATATTTAACTTAATTACCTAAATCTATATATAAAAATGTTATGTTGGTTTGTGTACGCTTCAAAAACTCAAAAAGTTCTGCACCGATCGAGCTGAAATTTTAGCATGATATATAATACGCATCAAGAATTTTTATATCCGTTTATTTTCTTTTTTTTTAACCATTCAATCACAATGTGCCATAGCGAAGCGTGGCAGGGTACAGCAAAATTTCAGCTCGATCGGTGCAGAACTTGTTGAGTTTTTGAAGCGTACACAAGCCAACATAACATTTTTATTTATATAGATTGTTATAAAAGCGTATTATATTTTCCTCAAAAGACCATCTCAGACGCTACTCTGCATGGTCCTTAAATGATCTGATCAAGATAATGTCTGAACTTTAAAAATAGACTGTGACCTTTGAGTTTCTTTCGGTGTTTCTTCTCAAAGTAGTCAGATAGTGAAACGCCGACCTCACCACTGTAGTTATAAAAAGACGTGTTTGTAAAAACCAATTTACAAAAATAAACATAATTTAGCACAAAATAGTTTATGCATCATAAACATAAATGATTTATTAAAGCTTCGAGTTTGTAAAAAGCATGAAAGCGAATTAAGAATAAGTTTTACATTATTTGATTTTAATAAATGCATACCATATTTGTGGCTTCATCATATATTGTGCATGTCTACGAACTACTATTTAAAATTCTTTGAAGGAAAAAGCCATTGATTCAGCTATTATTTTGTTCAAATCTTCGTCTCTTTCTTGATCTAAAGGTTTAGAAGATTGTGAATAGGGATAAATAGCGTAAATATAAATGGAGAAAAAAAAGACTATGAAATGAAATGAAATGAAATAATATTTATTTCTGTAAGTAGATCTTCTCACATACTTTTACATGTCTTTTTTTTAAACTAAACTAAATGGCATTTCCAAAGTGACTGTTCCCTGAGAAGAAATGCCGAAAGAAACTCAGGGGTCATGATCTCTTTTAACTTTTTACTACTTAAGTAACTAGTATTTTTTTGCAACCTGTAAATAGTTAGGTACTGCGAGAGTAATCCATGAAAATTTTAACTTTCGTTGTCTCGATATGTCTAAGCCTTCATTTTGTCTTTAATTATTGTTATATGTGTTAGAGTGCTTTGAATGAAATAGCTATATGAATAATGGTTTTGATTGCATTGAAAAAATGCTAGTAAGTAGGTAACTAGAATGTTTAAGATCCTCACATTTTCTTAATTTAACAGGCCCCGTATGTACTTTAATTGTGCCTGGAATTCCGATACTTGAGTTAATTCAGATGTTGGTAATATGTAAACTATTAACAATATTTGGATCATAAATAATGAAATCGTAGAAATTCTCGAAAGATTTTATATGTAGAAATCGTGCATTCATTTTTAAAAGAAATGTAATAGGTAATTTATTGATATTTTGTTACTATTGATTTAAGAAATACTTGTGTAATGTCGTCATAATGTTAGACAGAAAATGTTTATGATAGATAATAATGAAATCTTTGGGTTTCCACACTGTAGACCGGTGAAAGATTATGTAAACTTAAGTGTAATGTTAATGTCAGTTCGGTAACGCCAATGATTGATCAATTTATGTCTAAGTACACTTTAACTACAATCTTACCTAAATCTAATTATTAGTTGGTTTTATTGACTGACCTGTTGGTCTAGTGGTTGGTGGCACTGAATGCTATGCCGGAAGTCGTAGGTTTGATTCTCGCCCAAGAAAAATGTTTGTGTAATGAGCACGATCATTTGTTGTGTATCTATGTGTTATTAAAATTGATCTATAATAAATGTTTGTATTTAGAAACATATAAGTAGGTATGTTTAGTACTCATAGCACAAGGTCTGCACAGTTCGAGACTAGATGGCGTAATGTGTAAGTTACGGAATATTTATTTAGGTAAATTTATTATATTTATTTTTTTGTAAGAACCACGTCGTTGTTTAATATTATAACACAACATAACATACAATGTTAAAGCGATCGTCTTGTAGATAGCTACAAGACGATCGCTTTAACATTGTATGTTATGTTGTGTATCGTTGTTATGTTTTTATGTACAATGTTAAAGCGATCGTCTTGTAGATAGCTACAAGACGATCGCTTTAATATTGTATGTTATGTTGTGTATCGTTGTTAAGTTGTTATGTTGTGGGGATGGTGATAGCACCATCCCCTTGTAAATCTTAACATAATATAACTCTATACATATCATAATGCTCTCAATTACTTATGTACCTATATATGTACTTTACTAAACTAACCCACGGATTTAACACACATTTTTCGAGGATTAGATTTGGTATAACTTTAGGTTTATTAACAAGGGGATAGATCCTATGAATAAGCGAGTAAATAAGTTACCTATGTTAAAAAATCCCGTAAGATTAACCACAATTAATCTAGAGGTCTGTAGAGGAAAAGCGGAGCACCCTCAAAAGGATGCTCGTTAATGCAACTAGCGTAAGTTACTGAAGTTGCTAAATAACATTTTTTTTGAGGTTATGATATTAGTTGTAACTTTACTTCGCGTTTTATAAGAAATAGGTATCTAACTAAGTTTATAACAATAAAGTTTATTCATAAAAATATGTACATTTTCTTACAAGTATAGTTCATAATATAAGCTTAAAGGTACACAAAAGTATTAGCATTTGGGGCCGAACTAGGCGTAACCTGTATTTCAGCCCTCATCGCCAAATACCCGTAGGTTAGAAATTAAATATGAAATACATGGTATTGGGTTTTATCCATAGGTATATGAATGTACGTTTCATTTATATTTGTAGAGAAAAACCCAAGTTTATATTTCTATCTTGTAGGTGATAGTGTTATTACAAGACGTAAGAGAGTCGGGTAAACATGTAAGTAATGCAGATTGAAAGTGTAGGCGTTACCCTGCTTGTCATTCTCAAACTAAACGATTGACCTAAGCCAACAGAACGGCCTAGAAAGGTACACTCTCCCATACCACTTATATTCTCATAACACAAAGTAATGCCAACCGTCACAGTCCATTCAACTCGACCCTAGGCGACCGTGTGACGTCAGACGCGGTTGCCTAGCAACGTTCTAAGCGAAAAGAGAAAAGAAAAGTGAAACGTGAGACCGCGAGATCGATGTATTGCCGTAATAACAATCACTTGATCTAGGTACTTGTATGTAAAGTAAATGTAGTTATTAATTTCTAGAAAAATCTGCGTCTTACTCGTGTTTTGTATGGATGTTCCTACGTTGGGGAAATTGCTGTTTTCTTAGAAGCGACTGAAATAACAGAAGTATTGTATTGACTACACAAAGAAGTAAGAGCTTGCAAAAATTACATGAAATGAAAAATTATTTGTTCAGAAACTATACAACGTGTTTTTTTTTATATCCCATAACTCTAGGGTATGATTGAGACCATATCAAAGAATCAACTGGCATATGAATTATGTTTCAATCATCCTTTTTTTTTTACTATCATACAAAATAATTCGACAAAGTCACGATGATTAATGTAAAACACCCTTACGTGAAAGAAAAGTGAAAGAAAGAAGATTCGTCGTACTGGTGACAATTTTTGAACTAATTAGGTAATAAAAATAATATTAATAATGCTTAATAATAATATTCCACGACTATTCACACAACGCCATCTAGTCCCAAGCTAAGCAGAGCTTGTGTTACGGGTACTAAACAACTGATAATTTAATAGGGTATATGCATGTATTTTTTTTATATTTTTAATTCACTGCTTACAACGTTTTAACATAGTAAAAAAATATAAACATATTTAAAAATGCAGTAATGAAGCGTAAACAAATATTTACAATACAGAAACAATTTGAGGTGTTTAAACGCCGCCATCTTCGCGCGCCATTTCGATTACGTCATTTACTATGATCCTTTTACTATTACTTCGGGTGTTTTCGTTCTTCTAACCATTTCACCATGAAAAAAAGCTCAAAAACCAGTTTACCGGTATTGCTTGTACCCGAATGCAATAAACATTATCAGATTGTGCTTTTACAAAACCACTTTCAGTCATTTTTCTTAAATGTTTTATAACCTCACTATAAAGCTAAAACTACACTTGAACATTAAATTAGTTCACAACACACACGGCAATAATTATGTTTTCCAATAAAAAGTCCATTCCAATACTTAATGTCATACTTACACATTGTATGTTTTGTAGAAGTTGAGTTGTTGTCGTAGTATTTGACGTCACTTTTCGTAATAACCAATGGTGATGCGTTTCACAAATTTGAATTTCCCGCGATTGATTCGCACTTGTATTTTTAATTTTACAAAAAATATGACGCTATTAAAAAGTAAAATAATGATTTATTTCATATTTTCTGCCATTAAAGATTCGAAAAAAAAAAATTCGAACCGTATTTAAATTACATGCATATTCCCTATTATGATTGATGATATCTCCGAAACTATGCATTTTTGGACAATCTATTCTAGGAGTTTTAATATTATTTTTACCTACAGAATATAACCCTAGAGTTATGGGATATCAAAAAAAACACCTTGTATTTAAAGATCCAATGTGTTAGTAATTACAAAAACATATTGTTAGTAGTAAAGCAACACGATATTGGAGATTCAGGACAACACATTTATTTTATTACCGTCCTCACCATCTGTATTAAAATTGGAGAGCCCCTGTTTTGCGACAGATAAATTGTTTTATAAATCATTCTAATATTTGAAAGAAATACTTATGACAAATTATTGGGTTGTCGGATCGTCTTCCGTTAGTTTCATGTTACACCAGATTTTTTCAATAAGATTTTCAAGAGAAACAGGATTTTCATCTCTTGTACAGACGCCAGCACGTCAAGTTACCCCAATGTGTCAAATTTCTTTGATCGTTTTTCAACTTTATGTCAAACAGAATAAGGTTCATATTCAATTGAGAAAATATGACACATTGGGGTAACTTGATGTGCTGGCGTCTGTACATAGATAATAATACCAGCCTATAATTGTCCTGCAGTGGGAAAATCGCGGGACGATCGCGGATTGACGATCAGATTTTTAATCATTATAACACAAAGTTTCCTTAATATTTATTCTTTCATTAAACTTTAAGATATACCTACTTAGAAAGTTGCAATTAAAAATATATTAGCCACATAACCAATACTACTATTCCACCAAATCTAATAATTTAAGAACAAAACTGCTGTGCTGTTAATGACCCATGATATATTAATTGCCTACAAAATTATTTACGAGATAATACAGAACAAAACTAATATTAAACTGTTACATAACGCAACGCAGTGTAATGATGAATTAATGTTTACAAGTGATTATTACATAGTTTTGTAATAGTTGCCGAATTTGGTACAAGTTTGGGATCATGATGAACAATGGAGGCGTGAAGATGAGCTTCTTAGATTTGGAATGGGTTATGTTGTATCTTGATTATAAACATTTGTTGGTTTGTAGTCTAAATTAAGATTAGAATGATGATACCATAGCTTGGATTTAGACACAACAGTCTTATATTTGAACTGTTCCAGCTTATAGGGGTAGAACCTTACGATTCTAAGGCACCGGGTTGTCAAGTCCCACTGCAGGGCAAAGGCCTCTTCTCATACAGAGAAGGCTTGAGCATTAATCACCACGCTTGCTCAAGGCGGATTGGCGATTTCAAACTTATATTAACTATAAGTCCAGGTTTCCTCACGATGTTTTCCTTCACCGATGTCAATGATGTCTAAGATAAACTCAGAAAGTACATATGATTTGAAAAAGTCACATTGGTACTTGCCCGGATTTGAACCACAACCTCGTGCTTGAGAGGTAGGCGCCTTAACCTCTGGGCCATCACGACTATCAACATAATATGATGTATTTAGATTCCCAATATATAGGTATATTTGTTACTACCTATATAAATTGTTTTTATAATATATCGAAGTTGTTTGCTAATGGTCGTCAATCGTCATCTATTTCGTATTCTAAATATGAATTGGTGTTGGTTAAGGTTTGAAAGGTCCATAGTATTGATGAAATAATGATGAATGAATGAATTACACAATAATCACTTAAAATTACCATATTTTCATCGTAATTTTGACTATCGCCCGTAAACATTACAACATATTTTTAGGTACTGTTATGTTTTCATCAGAATAGGGCTCGTCTGCTGCCCTCATTGGTCGTATAATTACGAGGATTATATGGTCAGACAACATCATTCATCTACATTTATTAACAGACTATTGTGTCATTGTCTACATTAGCCAATGGGTACACAAATAAAAAACGTAATTATGATCTAAGACTAACCATTAGCAAATAGTTCGCAGGTGCAATCCAACAGGTCAGCAACAAATGTAACATGAGATTTGAATCTCAAATCTGCAGTATTAGTAATATTGCTCGCGGCCTTGCCCGATGCGATCGACTCGTTTGAACAGCGTGAGATAAAGTGAGAGATATGTTATTTAAATTTCAATGCGTTCTGTGTTTTCCTATCCCATGATTGTGTACACATCGTGATGAATTTGTTGATCTCATAGCAAGATTGATTTCAGAAGACAGCTATTACCTAGGCTATTTCAATTTCTATGGTAACGAATAATCATATAAACATGTAACAAACTGAGCTCTACGCTGTGTTTAAAATATCACAGTATGCGACAATTTTGTCAAAAAAATATGTAAATGTCACAAATTTTATTGCAAGAGAATGTGGATTAATGCACTAAATATTATGCAATTCTGTTTTTTTTTATATTATGTTTTATTAACTTTGTAAGATTGACGTTCAAAAGTGCCTTGTAATGATCTAATTGAAATAAAAGACTTGTTTTTGACTTTGATATTTCGAAGTTAACTTGCCAGATTATCGGAATGTCAAATGAATGCTTTTGTTCATAAGGCCATCGGACTTTTAAATGTTTGTAGAGCTAACTATTGACAATACCTAAAACTACAGCTATGATAACAGTGCATACTTAAGCAAAATAATGTAATAAAATTTGTATCACATTGGAATTAGAATAAAGGTTAAGAAAAAGAAAGAAAATAAAAAACATTATTGGCTACAGCATTAGCTGGTGTAATTGGGGTTTTCCATCTAGAATTTCTCAGTAGCAGCCCGGAGTCTTAGATTTGTGCCTGATTGATGGCAATAGGCTCGCCCCCTATGCCATGGGACTTCAAACATATCTGGCGAAACGTGGGTGTACTATACCAAGTACATCTCTGCCTAACCCTTCGGGTTTTACAGGCGTGATGTTTTGTTATGTGTTACTTAGCTGCACTAAAAGGTTTATTTCAGCGGTATTTAACCTTTAACAATTTGTCAATATAATCTTTACAAGCTTGCAATGTGCTTGTGACATTTAAAAGGTGCAAGACGCTCAAAGATCTTTGATCCCAAACTAAACTGCTGGCTATAAATGGACGTTACAAACTAAAGATGCACTTTAGT
This sequence comes from Euplexia lucipara, assembly GCA_921972225.1. Classification (NCBI taxonomy): domain Eukaryota; kingdom Metazoa; phylum Arthropoda; class Insecta; order Lepidoptera; family Noctuidae; genus Euplexia; species Euplexia lucipara. The sequence goes on from OV179160.1 coordinate 17,946,930, forward strand.
CCGTTAAAGAAATTGCTCGGAAAGGCATAAGATACCCTGCAGTATTACTTATCTTGCTAGTTAATCTTTCACTGAGCCAACAGAGTTCAGCATTGCTAATGCAAAGCTCCGTGGACAGTTCATATAGTAATGATCACGATGTGTATCTATAATGACGTTATGCGCACTCGCAGAGATGTGGCGAAGCGCATAGTGTGCTCTTGTGTCCTGTCAAATTTATTTTCATTCATTCATTTATACACCTTACATACAGCAGTCCACTTCACCATTTTCCACTGAACATTTTAAAACACAACCATCTTACATGGTTGGTTTATACTTCCACGTCTAAAATCGCAATTATTAATATTAATAGCCACGTTTCGGAATACTGGATAGGATACAATAAATAACAACAGTTATACCAATATGTCTCAAAAAAAATAATCAGTAAATTAATATATATACAACCGAAGTGCAACCATCGACAGAAAAATGCTCATAACTCTGTTTGTACTTTTCCCGACTTGGCTGCCTTCAGCATAACACGGTCCATATTACAAAATACGTCGTGTTTTATTTCTCACCGCGGTTATCTAAGAGGCAAATCGCACTAAAGCTTCATTATCAGCATATAACGTACCCACAGTATCCGTTTAAACAGTAAACGTAGTTTAACCTCTAATGCATCTGTGCAGCTGTTAATATTTTAGCCACAAGCCTTTCCTATTCGCACGTACTGGCGAATGCCAACTCCTTTGTCAGTAAAGCCGTTAATTGTAACTTCTATGAGCTTTCTAAAGCTTTCATTATGTATTTACTTACGGATACTGTTATCATATTACTACTTTTCCTAAGTTATGAAGTTTCTAGTAGAACATTAATTATGATTAATTTATTGATGGCTAGTAAACAGTCCCTGCTTCGCTAGGTTTTTATGACTTAATAAAACATCGAGATTTCTATGTCATATCTTATTTAAATAAATGAATTTATTATATCTACACCAAACCTTTCGCAATAAATTATCTTAATTAGTGAATAGTATAGTTTAAAAGATATATAAGTGGCCATATATATAGACACGAAAAGCGACCTTGCTTTAATATATTTATAGCTGTAGAATGTAGTCTATGCCTAAGGATTGAAACTATACTCCATCCGAGTAGGTAGTTAACTAAAGGTAAACAATCTTGACAAGTCTATTTAGTTATTAACACAGTTTAAAAATAAAATGCAGCTGAAAACAAATTTAGATACAAAAAAAACGATTACATGATCAATTAAACATTTTGTTTAAACAGTAGTTGTATTTAATTAATAAGCGTTTATGAAAATAGACTTGTCAAGATTGTTTACCTTTAGTTAACTACCTACTCGGATGCAGTATACATAAACACAGTGTCAGACCTGCCGTCTCCGTAAAGATAGGTAGATGCGTGGATGAATTTTCAAGCGGTTAACCGCAGTCATTACCTTCGCCTAAATGTTAATGAAAGAGACATATAATGTAATGCAATATTTCAGCTATTCTCAGAATCTGCTAAAGTACCAGAATCTGGAAATGGCAGGAATATTCCATTAAACACATCCTCTTCCCTTAATATTTAGGGAAAGGTAATGACGGCGGTTGTAACGCTCGAAAATTCACTTGCGTACTGACTGAATACATCCATATTTTGCCATTCATATTTAAGTCGCATGTGATAGAGAAGAAGCGTATTACCACCGAGAATAAATCTAGGCTCCAGGACTCCGGGCTACTTGTACTTACTCAATAACATTTTTACTGTACTAGGAAAAAAAAACCCAGGAACCTATATGCAATAGTACTTAGCTCTTGCAACCGTTAGAATAACCAGGCAAGTAACTGATAATAAATAGATTTTAATGAGAATATAAGAATTAATAAAATTCAATTATAATTTAAGAAGTTAGGAAGCACGGAATGAAAAATAAATTCGTTTATTTCAGATTAAGTAATGCCCATATTTTATTAGTAACAAGTTAATTATCTTAATACTGAGTTAGAATAGAATGCATTACTCTATTTTTGTAAAAACATAATGACATACAAACAATAACTTTATAGCTATATCTTAGGGTGTTACGTACAATACTTTTTTTTGTACCTTAAAAATTACAAATGAAGAGCTACATCATCATCCATCATCATCCACTTCACCCACTGCTGCATATAGGTCTCTCTTTTATGGTACCAATTTCTACGTCCCTGTGCCAGTCTCATCTACCGTACTCCCGCAATGGCAACAATTTCGTCCGCCCATCTCGCCGCAGGACGCCTTATACTTCTCCTGCCGTTTATTGGACGGCTTTATTCCACCGGCCGTCACTGCGCCTAGCTAGGTGTCCTGCCCAACTCCATTTGAGTTCCATAACGCGATTATAATTGGCTTCTAGGCGAGCTTCTCGGCTTTCGTTCCTTCTTTATCGATCTAATTCAAAGTTTGCCTTTAACAAAAACCTTGTTAACTAAAAATCTTTTCAATTCATGTATTTAAATATAGTGTTATTGGTTTCGTTCGCCGGCGGAACCTAGATAGTTTTGTGATTTCGAAAGTCTTGTTCAGAATATGGAGGTCAGGCTGGGTCGTAGCTTTTTAGTTTTTATTAAAGCATCTGTATTTAGTCAAGAATATCAATCCGTAGTCGGTGTGAGAAATGTTGTTTCAGATGATTTTTTGTTGTGAAATTTGGTAGAATCAGTGACGTGATTTCTGGTGTTTTTAAGTGTATTGTGGTTTTGAAAAATGGTGTTTAATAATACAATTAATTTATAGTAATAATAGCATCAGAATTGTTGCTTGTTTTGAAAGTAATCATCGATTGAAAGGAGGTATGTTTCGAGTGAGAAATATGGAAAAACGTAGGCTTACATAATTTCTGGTGTTTCGCTTACTATTAATAATTGATTGTTATTTGATATTAGTATTTGAATTGATTGCCTCCAGGTTATCATTGGAACACAATAACTTTATGATCATAATTAATTACCGTTATTAGCTAACCTAGACATAAAATGTTACAAATGATCGAATTAGGTAACCCTGAAAATATTATAAGCTAGCTTCTGCCAATATGCACGACACGATTATTATTATTACAAAATTAGAAAAATTCATACGAAAAATTTTCACGCTGGGGGTTCAGAATTATGTTCTGATCTAATGGTATGAGGTTGTGTGTCGATGAGCTTCCACCCTGTATTCTCTGGTCTCAACAGAAATTTCAAGACTGACGCCAAAATACAAGATCATCATCTGCCTAGCTTTTTACCAATTACATAATTATGTGGGTTAGGCTGAAAGGCTAGGCAGATGTACTCCCATTCTAACCAGATGCAGCTATAGGTACTACACCTACATACAGGAAAAGAACCTTAACGTAAACGAAAACTACATATTCTACCCATCACTGGGATAGTTTTTTTCTTCCAGAACATACCTGGGAATTCACTGGTTTTGGAGATATTGAAGGTCGAAGTACAATTTGTTTTTCGTTTTTTTTTCAAAATTGTATTCCAAGTATCATTAGTAAACTTTCTTCCGAACAAACATTATCAAAATTATCGATTTTTCAAAACAAATTACGCATTTCAAGTTACAAAAATGCAATGGATACTAAACAGGCGGGCCGGTCGGGTCAACGACCAAGTACGAGTGCCCATACGCTCAGCTGATCGAAAGTTGCGTTGCGTTGTCGCGCTATGCAATGCGCGCAATAAAAAGCATCTCTTTTTAAGCATTGTTTTTTGGTTAAAGTTACTTAATTATGTACAGAATGTACAAGATACCTGCGAAAAACAATACTTATTTCAATTTCAAAACTTACCAGTCATTTTCTTCTTCCACAGCGCCAACACGGCGATGGACAACGATGTGACGCCGGTCTACTTAGCAGCCCAGGAGGGCCACCTGGCTGTCCTCAAGTACCTGGTACTGGAGGCAGGGGGCCGGCTCGATGCAAGGGCTCGAGATGGAATGCTGCCCATACACGCGGCTGCACAGACCGGCTGCTTGGATTGCGTTAAATGGATGGTAAGTAATTTTTTAGATTTTGTTTATTGCAGAGTTAATAGGAAAGGTTCTCGAGTGGAGGCCACGTATCGTCCACCCACAAGGTGGATAGACGACCTCATTAAGGCCGCGGAAACGCGCTGGATGCGAGCCGCTTCCAACCGGTCTTATTGGAGATCTATAGGGGAGGCCTATGTCCAGCAGTGGACTTCCTATGGCTGAAATGATGATGATGATGATGAGAGCTAATAGCATCTCATCATCGTCAGTGTCTAACTGGCGTCCAGATGCACACCAAATTTTGATGACCACTGAAAATACTAAAATTTGGTATTGCACTTTAAGCGGTCTTCAAGTTACGGTGATTATGTCAGATGGGGAACGGTGCGCAGGGTGCGCTTCGTCACATATTTGCGAGTGCGCATGACGTCATACACACTGATGATGGCCAATTGATACGAAACTAGCTGTTTGACAGTTAACCGTTGAACGCTATGCAAGTGAGCATCACTATGACAACGGAGACATGCAATAACTATGCTGATCTGCTTGTAGGTATATGAATGTATGTTAGATGGATACTGTGGGTATGTTATAGGCTGATAATGAAGCTTTACTGCAAATTGCTTCTTAGATAACCGTGGTAAGAAACAAAACACACGTATTTTGTTATGTCCTGCAGAAAATTGTAAAGTGAACTGCTGTATGTGAGGTGTATAGACGAATGAATGAAAATAAATTTGACAGGACACAAGGCGTCAGGATGTCTGGTCACTTTCCTTAGGAAGGAGATTGGCAGCTCAACAGTTTACTAATTTAATATCCAGCATTTGATGCGTCTATCATAGTACCTACGCATAATTGTGGTGTCTCTTCCACAAAATATACCATTAATGAAGAGTAGAAGTGAGTGGCAGTTTACTTCACGCTCATGTCGCCTAAATTTTCGCAGGGAGAATTTTTTATGGAATAGATCGGCTGTTCGTATTTAATTATTTCAACAAGTGTAACAACAGCAAGTGAAAATCATCTGTGAGTTGAATGACCTCACGGATAGGAAACGTGTGGTAGTCACGCATTGTATTACGAATACCTACTGGTCTATTCAATGATCATTTTAGTGTTAGGAATTTTGTCTTCCTTGTTTATCTAATCGCAAGAAGCCAATAGACGAAGTTAGGGCAATACCTGCTGATCATTGTGAATTTGGTTGGAAGAGGCTTACGTCCTGCACTAGTCTTTTGACTAAAATGGTGAACAAGAGACACAGAGACGAACTGAAGACAAGGATAATTACACTGCCCTTAATGAATAACGTTTTGGCAGCAGTTAGGTTAGCTGTTATACCAGACAACAAGTAGGAGTTAACGACGTTGCTTGCCCCAACGGCCATGGATTCTGCGAGCAATGTGCGTCCTGCTCACTGCCACCTAATTTTGGGCAATTCTCGCTACAATACTAGTGTTTTACATAGAGCAATTACTGACCTTCACAACTCAGTGTCTGGGTTACACAAAACCCCTAAATAGATTAGTCATCAGACTTGCGGGACTCAGACTACACCTAACCGTCCAAGATGACAACCGCTACAAACAGCTTAACATGCTTTCTGAGTCACGGAGGAGACTTATTTATTTATGGCACTCTAATGACTTATTCACTAATACATTTAGGGGGTACAGTAACAGTTAACCTTAAAAACTTTTTTGCAAAAAATAATACCGACTTAAAAAAAAACACTAACCAGTGTTTTTTTATTAAGTCGGTTTTATTTTTTGCAAAAAAGTTTTTATTTTTCTATTTTTGGTTGTTCCCATACAAATATTTGCTGTGAATTTATTTGATATTGTTAATTGTTAACAATATAATATGTCATAGTAATAGGGTTATCCACTTTTCCCTAATAAATGAAACTTAACATACCTAACTGTCGAAATCTAGGTACCTATATATATATTCCACATTTTTGAAGAGTTCCGTTGTATGTCTCCGAAGATCAGCACCAGATCTTCACCAAATTAAAATGGGACCACCTCAGGAGTATTTAGAATTTTGAGAATCGGTCCACAAATTGGGGAGAAATCAGGTAACATACATAAAAAAAATGCATACACACGAACATAGAATCCCCTCTTTTTTTGAAGTCGGTTAAAAACTAGAGGCATTCCAAAAACTACAGAAACCAGAAACTTGACACATTCACGAATCAACCTCATCAAGCGTAGCTCAGTCTGCATACGACTCGTGCGGCAGTTTTTACTTATCCAGAAGTCCGTCAGTTGTGTAACATGGCCCACTGTGTAAACCGAGCCATGTCCACAATCGCTAATGTATTAGGAAACTCGTGAGTCAGGCAGCACATTGCTCTGCTACGTTCACCGATCTGTCGCAGGAGTTCCTTGTTCCTGATCAACTGTGATGAATGGATCGGAAATAACGTTTCTATATACTTACAATCGTCTTATTTCATACTTACTAGAATGTTTACTTCGTGTTTTCTCTTGTATTTTTTTATTTGTGGAGCGCTTGGATCTGCGATACTTCTGTTGTCATCTTGCTAAAGCGTAGTCAATGCTGTTGTTGCATTAATTTCCTTATCAATAGTTCATATCTTAAGTTTCATATCCATTAAGTTTAAATCCAGGATTCAGATGACGCTCAGTTCATTTACTTAATAATTGTACGCCAAATGACAAATTACAAAAGATTTATAAAACAAGACTGTACAAATGTACAATGGTAGTTTTTATCACAGAGGGCGATCTCTTACAGACAACTTTTAGATTTTAGGCTGTCAGTGAACAAAAATTTCAAGCAGTAGGTACAGTTCAATCCTAACTATGATAATATTATAAACATGAATGTGAGTTTATTTCTTATGCTTTCATTAAAATGAATTAATTTGGATTCAATTTTACAAACTAGTAGACATCATGACCTGGGTTAAGATGTTGGGTATTTTTATCCTATTAGACGTCATACAAAGCCGCGGATAAAGCTAGTAAATATAAAATACATTTTGTAAGTTCAGCAGTACAGGTTGAAGACCAGACGGAGTCCATGTAGTTGTTAATGTGAGAATTTAGCAGCATACATATACTAAAAAGTAAAAACTAGTAAAATGACCAGTGAGACAACATTTTAAAAAGAAAATACCGCGCCGTTACCGCAACCATTTCCACAGATCATTCTAGATAGGTAAGTTAATAAATTCTAGATAAACTGCACATAATAACTGAAGCTCTATGCACTAAGACCACACATAAAATTATTAAGTCAGCAGTTACGGTTTTGTAAATTCATAGTAGGTTGTGCAAGTATTTAGACAAGGCCGCTTTTCTACATAAATGGCGGTTGATAGAACTGGTTATTAGAACATATGTATGTAAATATATAGAAGAAATCAAAAGGCCTATAGCTTAAGATGTTGTAATAGGAATAATTAGAAAATTTGAGAAGTTATTCAATATTTTGTATTTATTCTATTGACCAACTTATAACACACATACAAGCTATAGGTCATAGTTATAGGACATGAAAACATACAAGTTTTCAGCCTTTAAAGTTCTAATACATGTTTTTCCTTCTTTTTTTCTATTTTATTGATAAAGAAATTCAATTGGATCACCTAAAACGAAGTCTACATCAAAACCATAATTGTTTAGTGCAGGATTTTCATGTAAATTCAATATTATTTTTTATTAACAAGATATTATAAATTTATTTTTCAATTATACATTTGAAAGCCGCTTTCAACTGGTCTTATTGGAGATCTATAGGGTAGGCCTACGTCCAGCAGTGGACTTCCTATGGCTGAAATGAAGATGATGAGCTTATCTGTAAGTGTGTTTTGGTTGAAATATGTAATTTAAAGAATACTTACGGAATTTGAAACCATATCTTTTCTCTCTATAGATTACATAAATTACTTATGTAAAATTCTAAGTGGAACTTCTGAAACGGATTATCATCTTTTGTGTTATTATAATGTCTTGTTGAAACTCGACTTTCCTTTAGATAGACTCTGGTCCGGTTGGCTTCACCACTCGACTAGAAAACCGCGTGATTGACGTTACTATGACCATTACATGCTGAATAACTGGTAAAGTGCGCATTTAACTAACTATATTATGTGTTCCGTATGACTTTGTTTATTTAAGTCGATTTTACTTAGAAACGCTAGCTCATGTTTTATGGTGTAATAAGCAGAGTACAGCTTGATGCGCTTGAGTCTATTGAGAAACGAGCCAAGAAAATCATCGGCAATGATTCACTCGTTGAGTCAAAACTTCAAAGTCTTGAGCATCGACGCCGAGTTGCTTGCCTGTCGGTTTTCTATTGGTTATGTTTCGGAGAATGTGCATCGGAATTGCTCGATTGAATTCCACCAAGCACCTTTCATCATCGGACCACCAGACGTACAGCACTGCGCCACCGGTACATGGTAGATATCCCTACCATACGTAGTAAATGGTTTGGAAACACATTCATTGTGCGAACAGCTAAAGACTGGAATTCCCTGCCGAAATCGGTGTTTCCTGATAGCTACAATCTAGGGGTCTTCAAGTCAAGAGTAAACAGGTTGCTTCTAGGCAAGCGTGCTTCATCGTCGACCACATCATCGCTTACCATCAGGTGAGATAGTGGTCAAACGCGTGCCTATCAATAATAAAAAAAGCAGGTCAAAAGGATAAGTTTCATATTAGCTTTATATAATTTATAATATGTCACATGCATGCATAATAATTACATATAACATTATGTTACTCCTGTATTCGTCGAAGAGTTAGGCATAAGTGTACCTAAGGATACTCATGAGGAGTCTCATGTACCTAATTAAGGGCCAGCCTATATCAACCAGTTACAAATATGGACTCCGCACTGCTATTGAAAAATTTCAGATAGATAATCTCAATAATGCTTTGGCTGACCTGCGAATTGAACTCAGGATCTAATGCTAAGCAGTAGCGCTAGAAACAATTAGCTATTTGAAAAAAAAAATGGTTTTTAATCCCTCATCTAGATTACAAGAAAATATTGGACAGGTATTTATTTTTTTTCAAATTGATGTAAAACTGCTTAAGCGCATTAAAGTTGAGGAGAGGGGGCTTGTAACGTCATTTGCATAAACTGTACTGGCTAGTGACGTCATGCCACATTTTGGCCCGATGTATCGCCGTTATTTTTTGATAACGTAAAAAAATAATTATCTTGTAATCTAGATGAGGGACTAAAAACTTAAATTTGTCAAATACGACACAAATCTACACGGTTCGCGCAGTGGCTGAGCGATTGGGTACTCCGCTGCATGTTGCAGGTATGATTCCCGCTCGGAACAAATATTCGTATGATTTACACGTAGTCTTGTCGGGATCTGGCTGTTTGTGAAAGTGAGTTTAAGTGTTTCTAAAAGCATCCACGATACAAGAAAAATATTTAGTGTGGGGCAACATTAAAAAAAAAACGTCCCAATCTTTAAATATATCTTACATATCTATGTCTGTATGTATGTCTGAGCCATACACTTACATAAATGCAAAACAACAATAACAAAGATTCCGTAACAAAACTGAACGTTTATTTGCTTCACGCACGGGACCCTAATCATTGTAAATTCAGTGCTATATTTACGACTTTAGATATCAGTTACAATGTTGTGGTGAAATCTTTTAACGTTGAATCATTTTATTTGAATGCGCCAGCGCATGATAGCTTCAGTGTAAAATGGCGGCGCATGTGCTGCGTTTGAGTGAAAATAACAAGAATTTTTGAACTTAAATCAAACATCACGCTTAGTTAGGGGTCTTTTTGGCTTCGTACAGGTCTTTCATTTTTTACTTTTTACATCTTTGAACTAATTTTACTTGAAAAATTTCTTGTACGTGTCGTAAAACTCTCTAGTCTGTAGTAAAAATTATAGTAATCATCAGATTGGTTGTTATGACAAGTGTTATTTTAAACATTTTTCTAAACTACCTACTTTATTGTTGACGTTGACTGGCCTGTTGGTCTAGTAGTTAGTGACCCTGACTGCTATGCCGGAGGTCGTGGGTTCGATTCCCACCCAGGACAAATGTTTGTGTGATGAGCACGATCATTTGTTCTGTGTCTGGGTGTAATTTATATATAATATGTATGTATTTAGAAATATATAAGTATGTTTATCAGCTGTTTAGTACCCATAACACAAGCTCTTAGCTTAGCTTGGGACTAAATGGCGTTGTGTGAAAAGTTGTGGAATATTATTATTTATTTATTTATTTTATTTATCTTTGACTAAAACTGAAGAAGGTATGCTTATATGGTTTGGTCACGTTGAAAGGATGAATGAAAGGTAACTAACAAAAGGTAGGTATTTATGAGGCAGTTGTAAGTGGAAATGTTGGGAGGGAGGGATGCCCTAGACGTTATCGGTGCTGCTTTTCAAACTGGCAACAGTGGCAACCGGCGTGAGTGTATGACTACCTACATGTTTGAAGGTAAAATAGAACAAAGAAGTTTTATATACTACATGTAAGACTATTCCCATGAGAAGAAGATTTATGTATGTAGGTACACGTTTTGCAATTTTTTTTCAGTGTTTACAACTATTTAAACATTCGAATTGTTTTCAACAAGTACTCGTGGGTACTCCAAACCCTTTGAGGAATACAGTCGTGATGTCAAAATCAAAATCAAAAGTCTTTATTCAAACTATACTTACTGAAAATCAGCACGTTTTAAAATTAAAAATAAAATATACATGAGACAGTCACCGAAAATGCTCCTTCGCTACTTTCTAGGGATTTTGCTGAGCAGAAGAAGTGGCGGAACAAACTCCCCAGCTATACATCTTCTACATATTAATTTGTAGTTTTTATTTTTTTTAGATAGTAGAACGAGGCGTGGACCCCAACGCAAGAGATGGAGATGGTGCCACACCTCTACACTTCGCTGCGTCGAGGGGACACCTCAGCACAGTTCGCTGGCTCCTCAGACACGGTGCCAGGCTACACCTGGACAGGCATGGGAAGAGCCCGATCAATGATGCAGCTGAAAACCATCATTTGGAGGTAACTTATATCTAATATTATTCTAGTTGCTTAAGTGTTTGTCCATCCAGCTTTACCATGGAAGTTTCCAGGTTTCTGGAACATGTGATAAGCTGCATTTGGATTGCCTATGTATAAAAGAATACTAGAATAGAATAAAATGGAAGAGAATACTCTACTGTACACCATAAAATCTGAGAACTTATTTATCGGTAAGAATATATGCCAGTTAGTAACGTGAGGTGGACTCTTTAGATTTTGCTGGATATACCAGTTGACAAACTCACGTTAGAAGGTATTTTGGTGTTTGTATATCCTACTAATATTATAAACGCGACTTTCACGTAAAAACTACTTAATGGATTTTAATAAAATTTGGTATGGAGTTAGGTGACACCCTGGCTTAACACATAGGCTACTTTTTAACCCTGTATTTCGACGGAAACGGGAATTACGCGGGTGAAACCGCGTGACTTCTGCTAGTGAATATAAATCAAGGTTTTCTTATGACGTTTTTCTTCACCAATGTCAGTAATGTAAACTTGCAAAACAAATGAATTGAAAAAGTCACATTGGTATAAGGTACTTGCCTGGTTTCAAACCCGTGTGGTGTGAGATGCAAATAATTTGACCTCTAGGTCATCGCGATAGTTTAAATCCACACAAGTTAGACGTAATTCCTATCTTGTTAAGTTTAAAAGTGGGGCGCGTCCGAAAAACAGTCATGCGGGTTCATTAAAGGTATGTCATGTATAAACTTAGCTTAGCTAGGAATGTTTGTGGATTTATGACCACTGACCATTCATTACATATACACCTCCGTGCTCCGGAAAACACGTAAAGCATTTGGTCCCGACTGATATTTGCAGATCTTTTTACAGTCGCTACGGATAGTCTTAAGTTCGATAGTCTGTCAACCAGTTTAACTAAAGGGTCACTAGCTTGTAGTGGAACTCAGACAGGCAGTCGCTCCATTTAAAACACGGCATTCAGTGAAACTTGAAGCCCAACATAGTTAGGAAAACGCTAGGCTGATAATGTTCTTCTCAAGTTTATAAAAGCGACTATAGAAAGTGCGTTATAACAACATCAAGTGGTTACAGGTACAATTAAGTTGAGCAACAAGGGAGCAAGGTATCAATTATGTCTTTGTCTCAAGTTTTCTTTCGACTTTCCTAGTTTCCATGTACCTATTGTATAACACTTCGAATGTATCACAAAGATAGATTGTAGTGTGTCAATTGTTTTTGTTTTGTCTTGGACATGTCTGTTCAATGCAAAACTCGTGTTATTTTAATGCCATGATTCATAAAATGATCTCGAATCGATTCGTTGTTCCGGAATTTTAGGGGCCGTGTTTTTAACTCTATCGTACATGTTTCCATTAAGCTAGGCAAATAAATATACCCTTACCATTTCGAATTCTCGTTTCGAATATATAAAATAAGTAGTTTTAAGACTATTAATATCTATGGGATACTAATTAAGCTTGCTTAATTAATTTAAACATAAATGCTATCAGGGTACTTCAATTTTAAAATCGTTCGAATTGGAATTGGTTGAATTCGATTCTCTTTAAAACACAGTTACCGTATTTATTTCTAAAAATGCTCGCATTCTAGGCTGTCTCAATACGACAAAATGACATCTAATTTCCCAACATTTTCTACAAGTTTTTAAAAATGATTGTCGCTAATGAGATTGCGACTAGATTTTTATTGCTTGCACTACTATTTATTATTTTATTATTAGTATTACCTTGATTGTAAATAATAGTTTACTTATATCATTCATTTATTTATGGATTAACTAAATCTAGTCCTTTAAAATCAGTTTGTACCTCTTTTGTGTTTAATAATAATAATAATATAATAATAAAATTTTTATTGGGAACAACATAGGAACCATTTTTTGTTAGTACACACCTTAGAAACTATAGCTTATACACTAGGGTTAGTAACAAATTTAAACATATTATAATTATAAAAAACTAGTGAGTCATGTACTTACGAGGCACTTCATGCGGACAATGAAGCCGCATGAGATGCCTCAGCACAGGAGCTCCCGGGTCCTCTGCCACGACTTTCAGGATGCTATTGCTACTCCCCCGAATCCTCCTTACAAGCGATGCCACTTTTTTCCTGACGATGGCCTGGAAACCATCTGCACTGGATTTGGCAAACATCCCCGAGGCACTACAGAAACGAGGGAGTTTCAACATCATCCTGAAAACATTATTATATTGGACGCGCAGGGCATCTAGTGTCCCCCGTGAACAGTTGAACCACAGACTCCCCGTGTACAGGCCCTGACAGTACGCCTTAAACAAGGTTATTTTGACCTGATCAGTACAACGAGAAAATCTGCGCGCCAACATGTTCCCGCGGACCGCCAGTGCCCTGCGCTCCCTCTCCACGTCATCATCGTCTTTAAGGTCGCTGACAAGTATATGGCCCAGCACGCGTAGCATGATCACCGAAGAAACGGTCTTTGTCGTGTCTCGGAAGAAAAGAAATTAAGTGTTCATGCTACGCAGGCCGGTTTATTGAAAGAAATTTGACAGATTGAGGTTCCTGTCTATATAATCTGTCACTTTGCCGATTCGTCTGTAGACAAAGGCCGTTTCTTCGGTGTTCAATGTGTTCATGCTACGCAGGCAGATATTTAAACTTGTTCACCTGCTTTATATTAACGCCGTTCAAACTAATTGAAGGAATGGTGTCTGGGCACTTGCCACCGGCCTTGAAGACCATGAACTCAGTTTTCACAATATTATAAATAAGACCATGTGATGCGGCGTAGGTACTTCTCACAGACCTTCAGCATCTCCCTGATTGACCTCGCAGTCGGGCCCAGCAACACCATATCATCCGCGTAACTGATGTTGTTTACACAAACACCTCCCACCCGGCAACCGACACGCATGTCGCTGAGCTCGACTATGAGGCCATTTACATACAGGTTAAAGAGCTTAGGCGAAGACAACCCCCCCTGTCTCACCCCGCACTCCAACCTGTATGACTCCGAGAGGCAGTTTAGTGGGACTAGAAAAAAGAAGCAATAGGTGCTTCCGTCAGTATATTAGCTATTCAGCTACTCATCTTTCGCTTTGTGGACAACAACTTCATAAATTAGCATAATACGAAGAACAGTACACTTTCTACACATGTCATGTCCACAGCCAAAGCTCACGTTTTGAAAGTATCAAGTTTTTACTGGTCACACATCGTTGCGTTGTTTTTGGCGCGCGCGTAGTTAATTGTTGGTACTCTACACACCGGTCAAGTCAATGAAAGTAAAACCATATGGTACTTTGATATGTATCTGATTAGTATTATGCGTGTTTAGTTTTTCGTTTTTTCTTTGTTTTTTTGAAGACTTGGGCTTAATTAGTGAGCGTGTAATGTTTTAATTGTTGTTAGTAGAAGCATTTAAAAGTAAAGTAAAAATTCATTTATTTTCCACACTAATTGAAAACAGTACAGTCATTATCAAATAAATGGAGTGGACTGGAGCCTAAACTAGTGCAGCCCTGTATTTCAGGACTCCAGTAAAGAATAATTTCGACGATCATGGCAGGGCTGGTCCATCTCATGTTACTCATCCGTCACTTGTCCCCAAAGGTTCATTTGAAAATCAGCGCCAGGCAGCATCTCAGCATCTATCTGACATTACCGCTGAAATTAACCTTTTAATATCAATATACTTTAATAATGGTATATAAATAATATTTTACATATAAATAGAATGTAGCCTAAAACCACATACATAGGACAGTCCTGAACGCCTACCCTTCACCAATTCCTTGTGTTCTTTCTGCAGCTTTTTGCATTGATTTCTGTCTGCTGTCTTATCTAAATGAGTTAGGAAATCGATTATATATGGTAATTAGGTTTCATTGGAACTGCTCTCACTTTCTTTGGCTTCAATTTTGCATTAAATTGATATTGAAAATGTTATTTAAATAATAGATTGCATTGTATGCTTTTGTCATATACCTACAAAGAATGGTAAAATATTACATTTTGATATATATTACAATAATAAAGAGAATTTAACATGTGTGTTGGTTAAATAACTTCTTATCTACAGAATTAACATACGATTTCTTTCTTTCATTCTTTACAATGTTATTTTAATAATATATTGTGTGTTGTAAGTTTTGTCATGAATAAGATAGATAACCAAACAGCTAAACATTTTTACATTATGTTTAATAAATATCGATTTGGATTGCCTTACTATAAAAATGTTATTTAAGTACCAAATGCACTTTTTAACATACGATAATGCATGCTTTTTTGAGGAAGAAATAATAGCAAAAATAGATAACCAAACAATAAACTTTGTTTTAGTTAAATAAGTTCTATCAATTTGAATTGAAATGCTGTCTTCTTGATCTTCTTTTCGTGAAGTGAGTGACTTACCTGGTATCACTGTTCCCATGGGCTTCTGACTTGGCTAATTGGCTTCACATGCCGTCTTCCTATTTCTCAGGCATGCCGGTTTCCTTACTCCGCTTTTAAAGGATTTTCAATGCTGGGGTATTCAGAAAGAATCGCCATTGTTCGTTCTCAACTTATTGTTTAGGCTCGTTTTCCAAAACATTAACTTGGTGGAAGGACAGATAATATAATGTTGAGAACGAACAATGACGGTCCTAACCTTAGTCATTGCTGACGATGTTATATATTTTAAAGTTGATTTCATATGGGTGTACTATTATCTATTAGAACACCTCTGTATCTCACTTCGGTGATACCCGGAACGATGTTATGTCAAGTTATTTCACAGTAAAAAAACTGATAGAGTACTGCACTGCCTTAAAGTTTACCTCTTTTCTCCTACTCTTTTTGTTGTGCCCTACATGGTCCATAAGGGTCTCATTTATAAAATTACCACATACCTAAAAATGCATATGGTAAACAATAGAAATATTAGGTATTGAGTATACCTCTCCTCACACCATATTTGATGCTTACACAATCTTTAGGTACTTAAATGAATAATAATATGACATTTCATGTTACACTGAAACTGACCTTAAATGAACTCCGCTGGCAGACATACAACACAATGGTGTAGGTCACTTCCTGCTACCAATTTGATGCCGATTTTATTACTCATACGTAAAATTGACTTGCTGAGGTCATTGTCACTTTGTTAAGTGTGAAGAATGGGATGGAAAGTTTCTCATCTTCCATTATTCTTGTTTTCGTCTCATTAGTGCCTAACCTGCAGGCCTAGTCAAGTATATTTCATTTTCAGCCATATTACAAATTCTATTTCTATTATCGTAATCGAGAAGGCGACAATAGAAAGAAAATGGCACATATGGAATCAGCTGTTTGTCAAATGTCAAGTGTTAACGAGTAGAATTTGTAATATGGCTGAAAATGAAATACACTTGACAGTTGACAAACAGCTGATTCCAAATACGCCATTTTCTTTCTGTAATAGAAATAGAATTTGTAATATGGCTAGGCCTGCTGGTGTCAGTTTTTATGCCACCCATGGGTTCTGACTTGGCTTCATCATCACCACCAAGAAATATTTTTCAAGGAATGGCCGGCTCTTCATGATGTTCTTTTTTCACATTCTTTCAAGCAAGTGATAATTATACAAATCGCAAAAGAACTGGAGAAGTCAAAAGTCTTCTTTAACTTTGCAGTCCACTGGTCCATTAGGCAATCACTTCCGTTTCTGCAATTGAAAAGAAAGGATTCTTCTAAAAGACTAGTGTTGTGTCCGGCGGGCTACAGTCTGCTTGACGGTTGTTGTCGGCTCCTTGTGTCACGCGGATAACTTTAATATCGCGATCTAGGAATCGCCAGTTTTAGTTCGTTTGCGTTGATATAGATGTCGCTATACAATAACTTACTCCCTCTTCCTTCCACAGTGCTTGAACGTGCTGGTGGCGGCGGGTGCGGCGGGTGCAGACAACAAACAGCTCTCCTCATACAAGGCGATCCACTCTTGCGCATGTGCGCCAGGAGAGGCACGAGTAAGTACTTCTAGTTAGCTAATTGGTAGATTTTTGCTTGAGTTTAGTTGTCCATTTCAATTGATATCTTAAGGGCGGGTAAGTAGACCAAGCGGTAACGTCCTGCTGGACACTGAGAAGCGACGCGTGGATCGAAATTTACTTGAAATAATCGTTAAAAAAAAATATAAATTCAATGAAAAAACGATCGGGTAGAATCGATTCTAAAATGAATTACCTATAAATTGATATTATTTATAAAATATGGTGGTTTATAGTACTCGTTTAAAATGTAATTTACTTGTAAAAAACTGCAAATCGAAGTTACTTCAGTATTTTTTCTATCGAGAAAATTGTATTGCATCGTGTTTTGAACGGGTACATGGTAAAGAGAAAGAATGTATCCTAAATATATATTTATTTCAGATTCAAAATGTTATAATTTGCCTACCAAAAGTGAATTCTAAAATAGGCAAAACAGGCAAAACCGGGAACACAGGGCCTTAAGAAAGTGCTAGTATTATGTATAAGAGTGTTCAGACAAGCTAACTTGTAGCAAATAACTAAAAAATTGTGGTAACTAAATATACTGTATAAATTCAAGTTCTTCTAACTTACCAGATAGATGTCTTGTTAGGGAATTTGATCCGCCACTTCTTCTCACCTTAAACACTAGAAAGTTATACCGCGTACGTCGAAGGACTGGAACAACCTGTCTGCTGCAGTCTTCCCGTCCGAGTATAATTTAGGTGTCTTCAAGGCTAGACTGAATAGGCTCTTAATAAACTAGTGCGTTTCACCATCATTGATTGCATCACTGCCTACCATCAGGTGGGATTGCAGTCAAGCACTAGATTATAATAATTAAAAAAAAATGGCTGATCCTAGCCTAATTTGGATAAATAACTTTTGATTTAATTTTTGTGGGTATATTGACGCGGAGTAAACAATTGTTTTATTGTTTTAATACTATGTTAGTTAATTGTTTTCTTAAAGCGTTTTCTTTTCTATACTAATACAAGGCAAAGCTAATCCAACTGCTCATCAATGCTTATTTAATCCGCGTTTTACTAAAACCATTTGCCTAAACAAAGTTGAATCTGCGATCTTTCTGACACTGAATACCTACACTGTTACTAAGTTGTATTTGTTATACTTACTTTGTTTTCTTTTTACTTTAAACTACACTTTGTTTATTTAATTTCTTTGTATTGCCAGAGTTCTAGAGTTGCGCAAGCGTTTGCATTCTATCCATAATTTTGTATTATGCAATATTCATTATAGACGACATTAATGTTTTTCGTAATATCCTGCATAAAACCGAACGACTATTGATTTGCATTTTGCTGAGAAATTTGTCTTTTATCAAGCATTGAATATGGATTTTTGTTGTTTTGTAAGTAAACGGCGCCGATTCTTGTTGTTCGCAAATTCTTTCTGGCGGGCAGCGGACGAAAATAAAGATAAGATCGTCCACAAGGCAATTGGTACAAAAACCTCTTTAACACACTTAGGGCAGAGGTACCCCCACATTTCACCCGTTATATTTAAGTCCCATGTAATAGGGGGCGAGCCTATTGCCTATAGCCTAACATCAATCGGGCACAAATTCAGACTCCGGGCTGATATTGAAAAATTCCAGATAGTAAAACTCAAGAACGCTTTGGTTGAGGTGGGGGTCGAAGCCAGGACTTGGGACCATAAGACCAACAAGGCAGGCATTTATATTTCTTCTTAGATTACCTCTGGTACAGCCTTTCCAAGCCCAATTTTATGACCTAAGTATAGTCCCTATTTTATTTGATATAAATAACAGTACATATATATCAAGCATTACACAATATAGCAGCAGCGCTTGCGACCATTACACCGACGAGGCAATCTCTTATACTAAAGTTTCAATTACTCAAATTCCAGTGCGCCTTACCTAACTGCATCAACATAAACGGCACCCGCTCTCCCTTCTACCTGCACGTCCCGGAGCGAGAGCGACGCAACTCCGTGCAAGAGCGTCGCGTCTCCTTGCCCTCCACCGCGGGCTCAGTCAGCTCCGCCCGCTCAGGACCCGCTGACGGCTTGTACGTGAACCCCATGCAGAGGGCCACGTCTACCAGCGTGACACACCATAGCTCATCAGGGGAGGAGAGCTCAGGTAATTTTTGACTTTGGATATTTAGTAAGTGAGCTTTGATTAGGAAAGTCATTAATGCTGATGAGGATTGTAGGGAAGAAAGGGCGTGAGAATGTGTCAGATAGTATCACGTTGTACCATTTAGCTTATGCAGGCCATGTGATATACCTAGTCAGATATACGATCGATACAGTGACGCTCCATGACCTCCATTGTGGACTGTTGTCGTGGACCCCGCGAGTGTCAAACATGGTAGCTCTTCTATGAGGAAGGACTCGGAAGAAATTTAAAATCATTCACCAATTCACCTTTTCTTTCAACAAGCGTACCTAAACCGGGAACCAGCTAAAAATTTAAATAAAACGCTCACAATTTTATTCTAGTAATCGATAGAATTGTTCATCAAATCAATTGGCTATGACTCCTTAGAGTGAAATAATATATCATAAGGATTCAAAGTGGCTATAATTCAGGAAGCATTGACTTGTTCACCCTGAATAAGCCCTAATCAACAGCCGTCGGGCAGTATCCCACCAGGAGGATACTCCCTTTTAAATGTGAGATGAAGCACCTAGTTCCTTTCGGATTCCTTCCGGATTAATTCCGAAGAATATTAGTTCTAAAGGAACATACTGTAAGCTGATGTACTCAGATGGTTTTAAAACTTTTTATTGTCGGTAGGATATGAAGAAAGAAGGCATGAAATAATCTAGGAAGATTGTAACTTATTTTACAGTTGTGACCTAAACTAGACATAGATCTAGACTAGAACACACACCATTTAGAGAAGTAAACCTTCTTGTACCACTACCGAAAACATCAAAACATCTTTAAACCTAAATATATCATATCAAATCTCTATAAATTAGATTGCCAGAACAAGTTTATATAAATAAATAATATCATAAAAGTCCACATGTATCCCAAGCATAACGCACAAAGAAATCGGCAATAAATACCGAATTTCTCATCATAAAACCGCTATATTAGGCACTTTTGCTTTCCAATACATGGGAGATTAGCGTCTCGAGATGAAAGTAAGAGTAAACCGGAGGTCTTTATTACGTCGCAAGGTCGAACTTGGACCATAAAGCCGGTACTTAACTGCGGCGGACACGCTCGCATTGTGTTACATAAATGTTTGGTAGGTAGGTACTTATGAGAATGATAGTGGTACATCTGTGAATTATATTGGTAACAATTGTTGTGTTGTTGATAGAGCTTTATTGAAAATTACTTTGGCTTCAGGCAGTTAGGTTTTTGTTGTAAAGTAATTTAAGCTTTCGTTTATCCTATTATCATGAGAAGCCTCAGTCAATATTTAGCCCTGTGGGGACGCCATTTGTTATTTATTGCTTTCTCTAGTCTTTTTTCAATTTTGTACAGTTCTCATTTAAATATTTTGTTAAGAGGATATAAGTAACGAGTTACTTATATCTTCTCTTGCACGCAGGTCCATCCGATTGCAAATGTTTACTCGTTAACTTGGAAAATGGTTCCTAACCTTACCAAGTACCTAAATGAGTAAACTGTACCCTGTATAAACAGCAATAAATTAAATGTTTCAGGCCGTTAATGGATGAACTCGATTAGCATGCGTTCGTATAGTGTAACAACTTAGTTGCTCGCCGCAATAAATGTAGACCCTTACACTAACGTAACATATTGTACAGTTATTGAAGATGCAACTGGTTTGCAGTCGGGTATTATTACAGTGTGATGCGTTGAGAACAGGTTATGTATGGCCGTGATCGATTAAAGGTGGTGGTATTTCTATTTACTAGACGTAGTGGCACAACCGGTTTCGAATTTTTTACTATTTCATTGATTGCGAAATGTAAAAAGTTAACCAGTCTCAAAACCCACATAATCGATCCGTCTAGAACGACAAAGTAGACGCTATTCATTTATCTGTTTTAAACAACGTCGAATTAATTCGACTATACAGTTTTCACTTTTCATTTTCTCACTTTCTGTAAGTACCTACCAGAGGCGAAGTGTCCATACAACTCGATTACTATCGGCTTACCTTTGGAGGTTTGAAAGAGCAACTCCACTACTATATTGACTAATGGCAGCCGGACTCGAGTATTTCCAAATATAAGGCATTTACACTAAAGGTATACACGACTAGACTTCAAAAGAGACAACAAATAGTTACACGTATACTAAGTTTTTTTTTGTCGGCTTCCCTATTTTAAAAAATTTACTCCTCGCTACTGTAACATAAAAGATGATATCAGCCTGTTACTATCCCAGTTTAGGTTAAAAGGCACAAACATTGCTATAAATAAATAAGTCCAGGTTTCATCACGATGTTTTCCTTCACCGATGTCTAAGGTACAGACGCCAGCACGTTAAGTTACACCAATGTGTCAAATTTTCCCAATTGAATATGAACCTTATTCTGTTTGACAGTTGAAAAACGATCAGAGAAATTTGACACGTTGGGGTAACTTGATGTGCTGGCGTCTGTACAATAATTAGTGTATAGTGTAATATGTGTATGTCTGCTTAATGGTGTAAATTGAAGATTATTCAATGCTATTAACTTAGAATAAACATTTACATAAAAAAAATCACATCCTAAAGCTTACGAACACAGAATGTTGAAGCAATCCAGCTGCTAGACAAGATAGACTTTGTGCGTGGGCTAAAAAGAACTAAACCTTCTGAATTAGTTTAGTGTACAGATTTAATTAATAATAGTTATAACAATGTTGTGCTATGCATATGACACACGAACATAGTGAGTCATAAATTATATCAGACTCTAAGAAAGTGCTACGAACTTGTGAAAGAGTTAAAATGCACACTTTTTGTAGCTTTTATCACGAAAACATATATGTATTAAGTTCGAATTAAATTGCTTATTATTCTTTATATTTCTAATTCTGAATAGTTACAACTAAAATAAGCGACAATGGGCCGCGCACATTGCTCGCAGAACCGATGGCCGTTGGGGAACAAGGGTGCTCGTGTGGCGACCAAGTACTAGAAGTCGTATCGTGGTTCGGCCCCCACGATATGGACAGAAGATCTGGTGAGGATCTTGGGAAGTTGATGAATGAGGGCAGCGTAAGAACCGATCCTTGGGAAAGCCCTACGTCCAGCAGTAGAGGTCTGTTGCCTTAAATACTGATGACATAATGTTGCTAGAGTATAACTTAAATGTTATACGCACACTGAAACGTTCACGTAAGAAACACAAGTGAGAAAACACGTAATATATAGCTACCCACATTTCTCAGAACTATTTTCCAATAGCAGACACTCTTTCTTCGTTACTTCATACGTTTTTCAGCGGCCATAAACATCAATACAAAGGCTAGTACGCAATCATACAGTAATCATCTAACTGTATTACGGAGGCGAAATATGAAGCAATAATTTTCTGTTGATGAGGTAAAATATACAACACCAATTTTTAATTGGTACAAATACTTAAAGGGGTTATTCTAGACGGTCTTCTCATTATATTTGTAGAGTATCAATGAATAATATTCATATACAGCAAAGGTATTAGCGTTTGTTTATATCCCAAAAAGTCACCCAATTTATGGAAATATTGTACAGGCTATTCATGACATAGTAGTATTCATTAATCTTTCAACTGAGGTAATTAGAGACACAATAGAAAGACAATGACAGGCGGACACCGGTGTCCTCTCGGGGTTTAATGAATTAATTGTCATCTCTCGCTCACGTTCAGGCAATTAGAATTGGACATGGAAGGAATAGAAAAGAAATCAAGAAAAAAATATTTATTGGCAACAGGTGAAACATGCACGCATTGTAAAACATAACATTAAAACATGCTGCACTGACCTAATATACAATTTAGATAAGGGTAGTAGAGTGGAGACTGATGATATGGCTTGTGTAGAAAATTCTAATATTAATTTCCAGTTTCTATAATTATCCTCATAAAAGTGAAAACTGCTTAACAACGACCTATTCTTTAGCTGCCAGTTTATGCTCAATTTATAAAAAAAAACCATTCATGGTCTAGAATATTTTTTCAGCATGACAAACATGTAGGTACAATCACAGCACCCATACACCATTACATGCAGACGAGCAAACGCGTGAAAAATCAAGCGCATCTAATTGTAAACACGACGGAAGTGAGTCGCCAGGAAGCGCGTACGCAGGTTTAGGTAACGGTTGCACCCCATTGAGCAGTTGCTTTCCTGCCACGGTCGCGAGCGGACGGGCTTGCCGCGCTCCTAAATAGGAAAAATAGAGAGAATATTAGCAATGTGTGCTTCACATCGCTTTTATTCCTGTTAATGATAGTCGTGAATAATATTCTTTCTTGGTGTATGTTTTCTGATTACTTGGCTATTCAAGATGGATGTGGCCAAGAGATCTTTGATACAGGACTGGGTGGATATAATAGATTTAGATTACGGTGTGTTCAGTGATTAATATGACGAGTATTATTTATATTTAAGTATATGTATTTCGGAAAAGGATTAACACTATAGGTAGTGTATGTATTTTGTATCATATTTATCATATTATATACAACATCTATATCTATATATATATATAAATGTTATGTTGGTTTGTGTACGCTTCAAAAAACTAAAAAGTTCTGCACCGATCGAGCTGAAGCGTAAACCGGATCAAGGATTATTTTTATCTATTTTTTTTTTAACTATTCAATCACAATGTGCCACAAAGAAGCGTGGCAGGGTACAGCTAGTTATTTAATATTATTTAGAAAACTCCCATCGTTGTTTAATTCTACCTACACTGTAAAAATCTAACAGCGTTCTTTTATTTCGCCACTACCTATGCCTCGCTTTTTATAGCACTCCAAAGGCCATGGTATTATATTATATGTCCTAAGTCTATACATTTTGTCAAGACTTGGGCTATTCGAAAGCCCCTCAGATGATTACAGTCTGATTACGAGCAAGTATTCGGTAGTTTCTTTGGAGTCAATGTTTAAATTCTACAGATGTTATTATATGTAAACATTGTAACTCATTAATTTTCAGAGTTACAAAAATGATATGGGGAAGTTGGAAGGGATATGAACCGCACCCAAGTGTTCGGAAATCCGAACAGTGAAGTTATATAAACGGCTGGATATCCTGAGTCGTTTGAACCATTTTTGTATTGGAAATAACACGTTTCGCTAATGAATATTCATAATATGTTATCTGTTACTACTAAGTAGCACGTTATCTAAGAAAGAGAGAGTAATAATTAAGCATAGGCTGAGACATATATACTAACTAAATATAGGAGAAACAATATTAATTTTGTTAACAAAATTTTTACTTCTACCGTTGCCTACACTGCGTCCATCAATTTTGTCATTTTTAACTTGGGTGATTTAGCAAAAGATACTAGCGCACGTCGCGCGGTTTCACTTGCGAAGTTTCCGATTACAGGAATAAATAGTAGCCTATGACACCCGGAGAAAGTGTAGCTTTCCAACGGTAAAAGAATTTTTCAAATTGGTTCAGCAGTTATTATTTAGTTACAACTAAGTTTAATCGTTAGATACAAAAAAAAAATCCTCATTCAATCCCCTTTTTTCTCAATTTTGAGTTGGGTACCTAACCTATTTCATCTAAAACTACTTTGCTTTCACAACAAACACATAACACAACTTTATAATTCTATATAACACTGCAATTTTCCACCAATCGAAAGAATTTACGCAATGTAGCGTACTTAATCGTAGGTGTAAAGCGATTAATCATAGATTGGATTGACTGAACATGAAGAATCGACTTTATATAATCATTTAAGTGATACGGATAATGCGGTAACCTGCTTGATAATTTGTTGTCAATCAATCAGTAGAAATTGACCATCCGATTATTGATTTACATAGAGGCATAAGCCAATCATCCCAAATTAGACACTTAAGTTTTTACAACAAATTATAGAAAGATGGAGATGCCTGTCTAGAGAAGTGATTCATTATCATTTAAAAAAAAAGTTTTCGCTGTTTAAACAGGGTGGAAGGGACATCATCATCATCCAGACCCCATGATTTCTGTACTTACATCATTCTGAACCCCCAATTTGAAAAAAATAAAATAAAATATGGGGTATTCATTTTAAAATACTATAAGTAGTATCAAAGTTTTTCTATGACATTTCCTCGCATGTCCTCTACATGCGAGGAAATGTCATAGAAAAACTTTGATCCCATGTCTCAGTAACGCC
Source organism: Euplexia lucipara (assembly GCA_921972225.1). NCBI lineage: Eukaryota > Metazoa > Arthropoda > Insecta > Lepidoptera > Noctuidae > Euplexia > Euplexia lucipara. The sequence continues at coordinate 17,972,286 of OV179160.1, forward strand.
ATCTAGAATAATATAGCAATATTGGAGCGGCAGCGAAGCGTACTAAATCAAACTCATAGACTTGTGTCCACTCGGACACAAGTTTTGGATAGAATTTTGTTCGTGGTGTCCCAGTCTACGCTACCTGCAAGACATTCGATACTTACTTATTTATTTATTTATGAAGTAATTTGGTCTTACAAGCTAACAGACATACATCCAAAGCGCTTACAAGATTAATTTAGCATCTAATTGATTTGTAAACATAAATGATTAATAAAATACAAACAAAATACACGGTACATAGTTACAAAGTCAATAAAATAATAATAGCAAAATTTAATAGGTAAGGATTAATTAAATGTCAGATTTTAAAATATACACTTACTACAAGTAAGTATTGAATGTCTTGCAGGTAGCGTTCTACAGTTTTGTAACCCTGTATTAACATCGTAGTAGGTGGCGTTCTGTAGTTTCTGCCTTCCTGTGTTTATGTATGCTTTATGAAGTCGAGCCTTTATAAAATCCTAAGTCACAATAATAACAAATACCAGGTAACGCGGTTTCAGTTTTCCCTCTGGCCAAAAATATTAAAAAACAATGACATTTCTAACGGCCAATGTTTGTTCCTAGCCTGCTCCGCATCAGACGCCGACAACGCTGCAAACGGCTGGTTCTTACACAACAACAGCAGCAGCTCGGGAGCTCCGGCAGCACTGTACCAGCGCGTGCGCGACCTGTTCCACACGCGCTCCCCTGGCCCTCGGGTGCCGGCTGAAGGCCAGGAGGCACCCGCCATGACTGGTAAGGGCATAATCATAAGATGAGGGAGTACTTTATCTACAGAGATTGAGGATCCAGCAAGGGATGGTGATTATTAAATCATGTAATGCGCCTCCTGGCCGAATATTTGTCACGGTGCGGTGGCCAATGTAACTGGAGAATAGTTTCTGACGCGAGATATTTCGAGCACAAGTGTGTGTGTAAACAAAAACTTATGAGACAGTTATCTGACTCGATTAGCGAGTGACCAGGAGTCTCTAGAACATTCGACCTAATGGCTGAAGAGCGTTCTGAGGAATACTAACTTCAAACTCTGGGCTTCAATAACTCATTCCCTGGTCTGGCAATCAAACCGTAAAGGCGACGATCGTAAGCGAAGTACTAACGATGCAGTTATGGTTTACAATACTAGTGCAATAATGTAAGGTGCAGTAAGCTTGTACGAAATTTCTTTACGCATAAACGTGGTCTTCATTGAAACATTAAACCATGATGTTTTACACAACACAGGTGTTTTACACAAAATCTAGCAACGAGTTAAAGTCGTTTATTTCATCTTGGATAGTTATTGTTCTGAAGCTGTTTTCAAAATTTCATTGCCATTAGTTAGAAATTACGTTATTGTCCAGGGTCGAGACAATCCGAAGAGCCAGATGACTCCATAATGACTGGTAAGGAGTTACAGAATTGGTGCTAACATTAGCTTCTGCTTATCATCCATTTCTGTTACTTCAACTGTGTTCTCTTATCATTCTGTCAACGCTGTATTTTTGTGCTTCTAGGGATTACCATGACTTAACTAATTTTTAAGAGCAAGATAATACCTCACATCCTTCAATATATTTGCATCATTCCTTTAAATTAATGTCGCAAGACAAGACTGCTCTCCTAAACTCACGCTGAATTTTATTAAAAAGCAATCCTTTATTAATGTCAGTATTCACAAATTTTCGGAAATATGTACTACACCTAGCACCTGGCAGTCATGATGCATCATTATTGCCGGGTTCCATTAGTGAAAAATCTTTTTTCGCCTGAATATTAAAGCACTGTTCAATTTTGTGCAAGTGTCAGCATTGAATATCTACCATTTTGCTTTTATTTAAGTGTTAATGAAAACTGGCAAAATTTCCAAAAGATGGATATATGCTTTATTATCGCTATAATCACTACTTAGAACAAGAACTTTATCCTACTTGAGCTAAGAAGATCATGCATCTTCATTACACTCCGCTTCATCTCATTATTTTAAACTTGTACACAAATTCATTAACCGTAAACTTATTTGTTCAGTAAAAGCAGAGATCCACGGCTCGGCAGAAGCAACGACTGCGCAGGAGCAGTCTGACAGCGACAGTGGCGCTGAGGCCACTCGAAGGGACCATCACTATGAGGACATCTATCTGCCCAGAGAGGAACACCAGAGGCGAAGGTAGGTTACGGATTTTGGGTCTTTCACATCTTGGATGTTAGCTTATAAAATGTACTGACAGACGAAGAAGTTCGCCAGTAATCGCCTAAGGGTAGTTAGGCTAGTAGCGTTATGCCAGTTACGTTTTAGTCCCATGAAGTCGGAAGTGAGCCTTTTTATACCATGAATCCAGACTTTAGACTGTTGTTGGAAAAATCCAGAAGAAAAAACTTAGTAGCAGTCTGCACGACATGGTAATCGCACCCAAGATCTTATTCTCAGTACTTGTTACCCCTAAATTAACAGGTTCAGGCAGTGCAGTTGATTTGTGTGACATTCCGTCATCTCAGAGAAGCGCAAACATTATTTATATTATAAACTAGCTGTACCCTGCCACGCTTCACTGTGGCACATTGTGATTGAATGGTTAAAAAAACGAAAATAAAAAATTGATAAAAACAATCCTTGATGCGGATTATATATCATGCTAAAATTTCAGCTCGATCGGTGCAGCGCTTTTTAAGTTTTTGAAGCGTACACAAACGAACATAACATTTTAATAGATATATAGATTATGATCGTCCATTCATCAGCAACGTCTAGGACCATTATTATTATCTTGATCATTTAATTCTATTTGACCGCTCAAATGGCAGCTTTTGGGAAAGACTTTTCAGAGTCTATAAAAACAGATCCAATCCTGAGTAGATGCAAGAATGAGTTGATCATCCTCAACATACGCGGTTTAAGGGAGGCTTGTCGAGCAGCTGTGATGATTCCTACACTATTTTAGCAAAAGTGCCTTTTATATAACATTTAATTTTCTTTCACAGGAGCAGTTCTCGTGACTCCGGCAGTCACAGCCGCCCCGGCAGCGCCGCGCTTGTGGTGGACTACAACACCAAAGACAATACAGACACGTAAGCAACTTTGTTAATAATCTGTGGATTTCTTATGACGCAATCTCAACATGGCGCCTGAAAACATAATCTTAGCCTTTAAACACTTTAGGAATGTCATTTGAATCATACAAACACTCATATGCTTAGATTAAAAGCTGTTAATGGAACTTTACGTACAAATATTGGTACTGGACTAAATGCTATTAGACGCACGGATTGATTAAAAGGTTAAGATCACAGATATAGATAGAACTATGTAAATAGCGCAAGTATCACGATCTGTATGAAAACCAAGCGTGCCATTTTTTGACTGTACGCAATCTAATACGAATGTTTTGTTTTTCTCAAATTTGGTATTACCAGGTATAATTACTGAGGGTATAAGATCAAAAATAATTGTTTTTTAAATAAATTATACGCGTACTATTAATCACAAAATGACTTACCGATGGAAGGAAATGGAGCACGAAAGTAGCCACTTACGATTTTTGTACGTAGGTAAGCTAGGCACGCAAAGTGGCACGCGAAGTAATTGCTCTTGCGTTATCTAGGTCTATCTATATGTTGCCGAAGTCGCTCTGTGGATGAGCGAATGACAGCAGTAATCCCTTCGAGTCACAGAAATCACGCTGAGCAGTTTGACCCAGCTGCTATTTAGCGAAAGCAGAAAAGTTTGACTATAGTCTTGTCGACAGATTGTTGCCCAGTAACTAAGTTATAGAGGTCAGATAGGGTGTCGCTTCAAGATACAGCAATTTCATCTGCATTTGGTTAGACTGTATGCCGGCCCGTGAAAAGGCTAAGCGGATGATGATGATGAACAATATTGATACTTAGGCGTTGACAAGACATTACCAAAGTATAAATATTAATACAGTAGGACAACGCCTTTGATCTCGGGAAAAATGCCGACAACTTCTACACGCGTTAGACTTGAATAATACCTCCCGCACTTCGAACATCGGTTTGTTCGCAGTACGGGAGCGGCTTTCCCGCGTCTCGCCCCTCTCGCCCCGCACGATTGCTCTGTCTAGACAGCTTCGTCGGACGACTGTATGTTTTTAGACATTACTTAAAGGTACAGACGCCAGCACATCAACCTACCCCAAAAATTTTCCCAATTGAACATGAACCTTATAGTGATTAGAGTAAAGTTGAAAACCTATCAAAGAAAATTGACACATTGGGGCAGGTTGATGTGCTGTCTGTCGTCTGTACTTGGAAATTTGTTAGTTCCTAATTTAAGTTTTATTTTACGTAGCGCAAGCAAAGCATATGAGGAAGTTACTCCAGTATCGGAGGCGCAGACCAAGTCTTCGATAGCCACCAAGCTGGCAGCACTCACTCATAAGGCCCAGAACTTTGTAAGTTTACCTATTTTAATTAATAGTAATTTCAGTCTTGTTACGCCAATTTTTTTGATCACGAACTTTACCTAAAATTAGAAAATTAATATACATTTCTGACAAACTGCCCTTTATAAGGACGGTCAGGTCAGATCTAAGTTAGTGATGATAAATAAGTTTAAGTCGTTAATTTTAACTGTTGTTTTATTAAGATGTTGTCTTATTGTGAAGTTAAAAAATGTTACGTAAAAGTGTTTGTATGAACCTATTTACAGAAATAAAACGTAGTAGTAGTAGTATCGTTTGAGAAAATTAAAAAGGGTCGCGCCGTCGCGCGGCCGCTCGCTGCGCCCGCGCCGCCGCGCCGTGTGCTCTCCGACGACTCTCACTCGCCAAAAAGTCTCAAATGATACTACGCTTTATAGTAATAAAGATAAAGTAAAAAATTATTTGACACTGAAACTTTCGCTGCCATTCCGGTGTAACTCGGCCCTAGAGCACTATTTTTTTTTTTTAATTATCAAAATATCTGCTTAGTCAACAATGCCATACATCACGTGTCCCTATAATATGTCGTCCCCTACAGGCCAGCCGCCTGTCGTCCGCGGCCGGCAGCCGTCGCGCGTCGGTGTCAGACGACACGGCCGTGGTGGCGGCGTCCGCGTCGTCAGGCGTGTCGTCGGGCGGCAGCTCGGGGGACGAGGCGCCGCCGCCCCCGCCTCCGCCGCCCGCGCCCCCCGCGCCCCCGCCGCCCGTCGTACTGGAAGAGCCGGCGCTCAAACCTTCCGAGCTGAGGAGTAGGCTAGGTAAGTGTAGGAGTTTTTGTTACATGACATTTTTATATCATGTCATGACTCATGAGAGAATGAAAGAAAAACATTTATTTTAACCGACCATGGTAAATAGAAATTTAAAAAAGTAGTGTGTTTAGGTGCTTACCTAATATCATTGTATGTGCCTTACGGTTGCGTAACAAAGGACCAAAATACTGCCTGACACTGGTTTTCTATGAGCCTATAGACTTATTAAACATAATCTTACCTATTTGGTCCTCGTGCTAAAATCTAAAGGTAGGTACCTACTGTTACCAATTACAATGTTTTAGGACGTTCCGATTAAACATTAATTCGCCGTAGGTAATTTGAAACGGATCCGTATTTTAAAACGGCTATCTGCTATTGTTTTTCGATGAAATTATAATTTATTATGACTGGCCTGTTGGTCTAGTAGTTAGTGAACCTGACTGCTATTCCAGAGGTCGTGGTTTAGACTCCCACCCAGGACAAATGTTTGTGTGTTGTGCACGATAATTTGTTCTGTGTCTGGGTGTAATTTATCTATAATATTTATGTAGGTATTTGGAAATATATAAGTATGTTTATCAGCTGTTTAGTATCCATAACACAAACCGTCAACCTTAGCTTGGGACTAAATGGCGTTGTGTGAAAGAGTGGTGATGGTGGTGGTGGTATCGACACCTATAATCTAGTTTCTTAATAAGTGTGTCTCGACCAAAGAGGTTTAAAATACTATAGAGCGGGCATGTCAAGAAAAAGTCATAGAAAAACTTTGATCCCATGTCTCAGTAACGCCATCTAGAATAATATATGAATATTGGAGCGGCAGCGGAGCGTACTAAAAAAAAACTCATAGACTTGTGTCCGGCAGGACACACTTTTTCGGACGAAAAGTTTGTTTGTGATGTCCGGTCTATAGGTATTGAATGTCTTTGGTCTCGACTGATAGGAAATTAATTACCCGACTCAGTCATTTGATTGCACAATAAAATAAGAATAGAAACAGAAAACAAATTGAAGATTTCTATTCTTGTACAATTCAATTCAATTTTTAAATAGTTACCGACTAATTAAAATTTGTTAAATTAAAAATATACTAAAACGAAATTATTTTATTTTAGTAGGTTTGTCAATGCCAAGGTTTGGAATTTTCTGACGTAGGTACATAGAGAATTCAAAGACAAAAAAGAACTTATGTAACATCATAACAACGGTGAAATGATCTAAAGGTTTTTATTTAGTAAGTAAGATCTTATTTGTAATCTTTCCTTTCATCAGGACTTGTAGACTAGCAGAGTTAGGCTGCGTTTACACGACTGGCGTGCGTTATTTGGCGCTAAATATTATTACACGTCACGCCTCGCGCCTTGCCTCTTTATCCGACTTCTTAGTTTCTGTGTTATTAATTTTAAAGTGTCTCGACTCGCTTACATAAAATGAGAAACCGGATGAAGATTATTTATAACTTCAAAAATATAAAACTGTTGAGCTACAGATAGCAGACAGATTATACTTACTTTATAAGCTATGAGTTGAGTATTCAGTCAGTCGCATGGACTCAGTTATCCAGGAGGAACTAAATTACTATTTTAGGCTTTTAGGTTTTATTTTATCTAATAATAGGCATGATGCTTATGTACAGACGCCAGCACATCAAGTTACCCCAATGTGTGAAATTTCTTTGATCGTTTTTCAGCTTTATGCCAAACAGAATAAGGTTCATATTTGATTGGTAAATTTTGACAGAACTACCACTAGATTAAGCGCACTAAGGAGAGAGAGCTTGTGACGTCATAATTCACATAATTCAGTATAGACTGAACCAATTTCGACTCGATGTACCGCCGTATTTTTATAACGTTATAAAAGGAAAAATGCAAAAAGCGAGGCAACTAAAATTGAGCAAAAACTGGCTTGTTTGCTCAGTAAGCTGTGCCAGTAGGTACTAAAAGTCACGTTCCGTCGTTCACAGCTCAGCACACACAACTCGTGAGTTAACACAATTGGCTCACGCAAACACGATAATTAAGTGGACACACGATTTCACCCGTGTTTTGTACTAAACGCGGATTCTGTGTTTTTATTCTAAGAGTGAGGCAGTAAAAGGCTGGTATCATTCCAAATAGATTTTTTTTTTAAACTTTACACCTGACATATTTTCTCTTTCAAAACCAAATCAGCGTAAAAAACACAGAAACAGACAGAAAAAAAACAACCGCGTAATTAACATACAACCTCATTGTAATAACTAATTGTGTCTTAATTAGAAAATTTGACATCGCCTATTAATATTTATAGAAAGAAATTAAGCTGAGCGGTAATGTAATGCGTTTACTTTCTACCGAAATGGGCTGTTAGTAACGTTCTGATTGTACTGAAACAATAAAAATAAATACGACTCACTCGGACTTAAACTTGTGTTGTACTTTCCATTTTAAAAAGAACCAGTTTGTTCGCGGATTAAGTGTTTCCAAAATTGTTTGTTTTTCTAAAATGTAATCTTGAAGGAACACACGCACTCTCAAGAATACTTTAATTATCACTTTCTTCAAAAACGGTGAAGGAAAACATTTGTGAGGAAATGCCTGGAGGTATTCCGCGAAGCACACCCAAACAAAGCACACCCAGACGAAGCACACCCAAAGTATTCCACTTAGAACCCCCGTCTTCAGCCTTTTAAGTAATAAATATTATCTTCTATACTTAGACATTTTTATTTCTTAGTCTCCGCACTATGCGAGTGATAATCGTAGGAGTGCTTCGTGGAATAGGAAATTATTTTTTTCATTTTTTTATTTGAAGCCCACCTACGGGTGTGCTGAGTGGAATACTTTGGGTGTGCTTCGTCTGGGTGTGCTTTGTTTGGGTGTGCTTCATGGAATACCTCTGAGAGATATTCCTCGTACAATTACTCACGATGTGTCGCAGACTTAGTTTATAAGAAGGTTGGCAGATGTCACGACGTGTGTTAGAACTTTTGGTTCTTAGGACATGTTGCATATAAAGAAATTCCTGAATCCTGGTAGAATCGTCTAAAACTTCCGTTCTTTTAAACTTTTATTATCAACTAGCATACGCCCTGCGGTTTTACCCGCGTAGGTCCCGTTCCCGTGGGAATACAGGGATAAAAAGTAGTCTATGCTTTAATCTAGGGTGTCAGCTAACTCCATACTACATTTTATTAAAATCCATTCGGTAGTTTTTACGTGAAAGAGTAACAAACATCCATCCATCCAAACTCACAAACTTTCGCGTTTATAATATTAGTAGGATTCAAAAGTAAATTTTATTATGTGTGGGAAAAGTAATTATAATTTTTCTAAAATTTAAATGAATGCCTGTTTGTGAGTGTGTGATGCACCTCTCAAGGTTTTTGTTGTGTGGCTCAAAAAACTTTAAAAAATAGGAAAGAAAAAAATAAAAAATAAGAATAAGTGTAATAAGTATGGCCATAGGCTGCTTAAATACAACACAAAAACAAAACTTTACCACAGTGCAATGTTCAATTTTATATCTTAAATGTCGAAAGTGGTGGAAAACCATTAATTACACGCGAAAGCTGACGCGCCGACCCATTAAGACTAGCCCGATGTCTACTTGAAACTAGAATTAACTGCGATCTAACCGTGGATCTAACTGAGCTTTATACTGAACTAACCACAATAACTTGCTTACATTTAACTGTGTCTGTAATTATGTAGGTTACTGTGTGGAGACATCTAAGTATTATTACACAGGCCCGGTTTGATTTGACATAGGAAAAAATTATGAACAACCTTCATTGGTCTTATTTAAATCCGTTTTTAGGGTGGATTTATAAAATGAAGGTAAATTAGTTTTCTTACGTCAGTGCGTTAGTTCCCTTAAATATTCATAAACATTTCAATATTATTTTTACAACACTATAAATAAGGTCACAGAGTGGGTAATCAAATTTCTATCTGGACAGGGCCAATTGATATGCATGTAAAAAAATATATTACAAGCAAAAAGGTTCAGCAAGCGACACGTTAAAATGTAGCTAAATAGCCACATTTGACCTCAGTTTCGTGTCGCGCCGTCAACGGACGCGTGCATGCGTTAGTGTGCCGTTTTTGAAAATCGAATGTTGTTTAGGTATCCTATCTACACCTTTTTACTTATAATATCATTGTATGTTTAAATTGACGCTTCGATACGCAGGACATTTTTTTTTAATTATTTATATTGTGAGGTTTTTATCCACAATGGCAGCTGGACAAATTAAATAACACAGTTGACCCCTGTCTTGTGATGAACGTTAGGCATGTAAAAAATAAGCTCAATTTAGGATTAGGTATTGTTAATTTTAATTGGTATGAACATATCATTATCAACAAAATAGGTTTAAAACGCTAGATTCTCAGAGCAACTACATTTACAAGTAAATAACAAGAAGTATGTTGTAACATGAATTTCATGACCAAAATGTTCAAGATCTAGGTAAACGAGTTTACATTATTTAATTTTGGTCTAAAGAGAACAGACCTAAATTATGAAACTTTTAAATTTACCATGGGTACTTCCTATTGTTCTAGAATCCCAAATTAGTGCAGCCAGACTAAAAAAAGCGCATAATCTGAATTTAATTAAGCTTTCTAATCAATTTTGTATGGGTTAGTCTGAGCTAGCAGTATTTTGGGGCTAGCATCTAAAATTGTTGGGTGCGATTTGACATGGTTTTCACTAGCACCTAATAAGATGGTTAGTAATAAGTTTTGGGGTCAAGAAAATCACCTAGGTTTAATAGCTGATGTATTCATCTGCATGTAAATAAAAATGAGAGTAGTGTGTGTGTGTCAGCGCTCAAGATTAAACACACATCGATTGATATATCGATTGGAACGCAATGTTTTTTTTCAAGTGCTGTCCCTACGTTTTAAATTGAATTAAAAACACAAAAATTACGTTTCTGTTTAAATTTCAAAAACTTTCTTGGGAAATTAGGTTTTTAAAAGAAGTTTTTTAAAAGAAGTTTTTAAAAAGGGTCGAGAAAAAAAAGGTAAAAAAAAATACCGATCGAATTGAGAACTTCCTTTCTGAAGTCGGTTAAAAATACTGCTAATCCTTTTTCAGTTATGTTGGCTTCCAGTGTTTTACTAGAAGTGAGCCCCACACCATAGTTCTTGGATACCTAATACAATGATATTAAAAAAAAACTGTATATGACTTGTAAGAATCCCTTATCAATATTATATACTATGACTACGATTATGACTATTATAAGTAAAAAGGTAATTCATAATTCATTTATTTATTGTTAAATAAATAACAATAAATAAATGTTGTAGTAGGTGTAGATAGGTTATAAGCGACTCAGCAAGCGACACGTTAAAATGACACGTCGCGCAGTCAACGGACGCGTGCCTGCGTAGTGTGCTGTTTTTGAAGATCGAATTTTGTTTCGGTAACCTTTCTACACTTTTTTTACTAACAATAGATATAATTCCCAAATAAGATACCCCTTGCTAAAACTGATTGTCAAATTCTGATTTCTCACTACCCATTTTATCATCATGAACTTAAGTATAATGACGGTGCTTATACCAGTTGACTTTCTTTGTCGTATCCGTTTGAAACTTAGTTAGTTACAGCAATGCCTGCACGTATTTAAACGTACTGTAATAACAAACTTGACTTCTTGATACATGGTGTTCACTTTACGTAAACAACTTGAAATAATGTTTGGATAGACTTATGTAAGAACAAAAGGTGTTTAAGGTCAAAGAAAAATTACTTTGTATTGCGTACGAAGTCAACACGTAAAGTGTAATGGCTTAATATAATACTTTTTCTTTTAAAAGTGAGACTTCACTTTTAAAAGAAAAAGTATTATTTTAAGATGAATGTGACGATTCGTCGACCGCGCGTTCTTTCCTGTGATAGGTTGGATGAATTTTCCCCCGTCCGATTATAATTTATAGGTGTCTTCAAGGCTTGAGTGAATAGGCTCTTAATAAACTAGTGCGCTTCACCATCACTGATTGCATCTCTGCTTACCATCAGGTGTGATTGCAGTCAAGCACTGGTTTATAATATTAAAAAAAAAACAACACCCTCATTAGGGGTATCAAATAAAGACATTAAATATTACAGTAATAGTACCTAGAGGGTGTGTGGAAATCTTTAATATTGATATGAGCGGTTGACGCGAGAAATGAGGACCATAAGAAAAAAGTTTGAGAATAATAGATAAAAAAAAAATGTAAACCCCCAACACTAAAATACAAATTTTATAACTAAAATGTTGACTATATCTAACTTTAAGGTGTTGGTTTTGCCTGATGGTGTGCGCGTGCAGCGTAAATACCTAAATACTCTCATCATTTTCTCCTAACGCTCTAAAAGAAATATAACTTTAAAATATGGACAGTCAGCAACAAAAGTCCATGAACACATTCAAATTTACAAAACACCTGAATACTAAAATTCTCTAAGAGTAAGTAAGTAAAATTTGAATTTGAGTGTTGGGGTATAACATTTTTTTTTAATTTTAGCTATTATCCTTTAACTTTCTTCTCATGGTCCTCATTCCTAGCATGGCTCGCATCAACTGTTCATATCTAAACTAAAGATTTTCACACACCCTCTAGGTACTATATAAACACACTGAGAATGACGCAGCCTATATACAGTGTTGTCACATACAACCAATAGTTACCAGTTAGAAAGCTACCGTGAGCAAGTTGCACTTGACAATATTGGTACAGAAAAAAATATATGTTTTATTTACTTTGATATAACAGAGCACGTATTCTATAGCAGAGAAATTAAAAAGAGGTACAGACGCCAGCACGTCAAGTTACCCCAATGTGTCAAATTTTCCCAATTGAAAATTAAGCTTATTCCGTTGGACATAAAGTTGAAAAACGATCAAAGAAATTTTAATGCGAATAAATTAAATGTCAAGAAAAAGAAAGAACTAAGTACCAATTTTTATGATTAGGTACTGTGTTTTCGGGTTTGCCTTCGTCCGAAACAGTATAATAATTAATAATAAAAAAACCGACTTCTTAGAACAAACAAAATAAAAGATGAAAAATAACTCCAGTTTCGGAAGTCTGTGGCTTTGGTAGTTTTGTTTCGTTCATTATTGGCCACTGATTTCCGAAACTGGAGTTATTTTTCACCTATTAGTGTTTTTTTAAGAAGTCGGTTGTTTTTTTTAAAGTTTTTATTTTGCAATTTTTAGTTTCTACGTATGTAAAGAAGGTCTTATAAAACTTCAAAGAATCATTGAAATTGGTTAACAATTGCTAAAGAAGCTATAAATCTCGGCCTCGGCCTCTTTAAAAATATAAGGGCGTAATGTTATGTTATAAAAATACAAAAACTCTACATAGACATCTGACTAGGATAGCAATCGCAAATAATTTGCTGTTATGCGTTGAAGAGTTCCGTCTTACGCTTGTTTTCTTCATCAGTTTTTTTTCACAAAATTATACTTTTTAAATGAAAATGAAAAAATCAATACGTGTGTAGGTACCTATCCTCAAGGAACTCTCATCAGACATGAGTTTTGATACAAATGGGACCAATCTGCTAGTATACCCTATCAAATTAAGCAAGAATTTTGAAAATCGGTCCATAAATGACGGAGTACTGAGGTAACGAACCCTAAAAAAAAAAGAAATACAACCGAATCGAGAACCTCCTCCTTTTTTGAAGTCGGTTAAAAAAGATGAAACGTCCTTGAAAAGATAAATATGTAGAATTTTCGTTTTCCTAAACAATTTTCAAACGCAGCGCCATCTTGGATGACTTGACAGGTGAGAAATTTCTTCCCAGTTCATTATCAGGTGATTATTTGATATTAGACAAGTCTCAAGCTAAAACTAAGAAGGTGACACAGCATTAATTTTACTAATTCTAAGGCGGAACCAAGTTTGTCGAGGCAGCTTGTATTAGATAACGATTGTTGTAAGAATGTCTCTTCAAATAATCCCTTTAAAATATCCAATCTTGGAGCCAATTACAGAAAGCCCTCGACATTGTTAGAGGTCCCTTTGTTTCCTGAGTGTACAATCAGACCCCTGATCAAACCCCGTATTAGGAACCGCACGACTCTCTTATCCAAGATGGCTGTGATGATATTTAGGCTTTACTTCCTAGTTTTATCCACTAATTGTGTAGAAAATTGTTTCTGTAGATATTTAAATGTAAGTACCATGGGATTCCGATTTAATATCAATTGTATTATTTAGCTCAAGTCGTTTATAAAGTTATTCGATGCTATTGTTGCTAGGGTCAGTCTGTTTGGTGACCATCAATTGCTATTGACTATTGAACAATGGGCTATTTGACAAAACAATAGTTTTCAAGCCGTCATCTAGATTATAAGAAAATATTCGACACATAATATTTTTGTTCTTTTTCAAATTGTTGGAAAACTGCTTAGATTAAGCGCATTAAAGTTGAGGAGAGGGGGCTTGTAACGTCATTTTCTAGTATAAACTGTACTGGCTAGTGGCGTCATGCAACATTTTGACTCGATGTATCGCTGATATTTTTTGATTACCTACGTGAAATAAGAAAAAAATATTGTGTCGAATATTTTCTTGTAATCTGAATCAGAATCATTTAATTTTATTCGTAAACATTGGTGATAATTACAGACAAGATCTTAAAAATTTGATAGTGTGCTATGTTTTGCCAATTGACGTACCTACAAATCATTTACAGAAAAAAAAAATAGTAGGTATTAAATTAAAATATAAATTCGTCATGATATATGAATATGCAAGTGAATAAAATTTTAATAGTTATTTATAATCAATTTCATTTCATGTCGAGGTTTGTTTATTACATACCAAGACTCCTCCGTGCCTCGGAAAGCACGTTAAGCCGTTGGTCCCGGCTGTCATTTGTAGATCTTTGACAGTCGTTACTTGTAGTCAGAAGCCCGAAAGTCTGACAACCAGTTTAACCAAGGGGTATCATGTTACCCAGTTACTGGGTTGTGGAGGTCAGACAGGCAGTCGCTCCATGTAAAACACTGGTATTCAGCTGCATCCGGTTAAACTGGAAGCCGACCCCAACATAGTTGGGAAAAGGCTAGGCAGATGATGATGATGATGTCGAGGTTTGTGTAGTCAGTTCAGAAGATTAATATTTTAAAATAAGATAAGTAAAAAAAGGACTGCCTCGTTGGTCTAGTGGTCGCAAGCGCTACTGCTGAGCATGAGGTCCCGGGTTCGATCCCCGGGTCGGGCAAAGTGTTATTGAGTTTTTCCATCTGGGATTTCTCAGTAGCAGCCCGGAGTCTTGGATTTGTGCCCGATTGATGGCAATAGGCTCGCCCCCTATTACATGGGACTTAAACATAACTGGCGAAATGTGGGTGTACTACCAGGTACACCTCTGCCTCGCCCTTCTGGGATTACAGGCGTGATGTTATGTTTAAAAAAAGGACTAAAAACTAAAAATTTGTCAAGTAGCCAATTGACATATTTTATGCTAAAACTAAGATGGTAACACACAAAGAAAGAGATTCAAAATACTATAGATAGAGAGTAGGTCGGAAGAAATGCCATAAAACATCTCCCATGTCATCATCATCCCATGTCTCAGTAACGCCATTTAGAATAATATAGAAATATTGGAGCGGCAGCGGAGAGTACTAAATTAAACTCATAGACTTGTGTCCACTAGGTCCAAAGACATTCAATACCCATAGACAGGACATCACGAACAAAATTTTCGTCCGAAATAGTGTGTCCTGCTGGATACAAGTCTATGAGTCTTTTGTAGTACGCTCCGCTGCCGCTCCAATATTCATGTATTATTCTAGATGGCGTTACTGAGACATGGGATCAAAGTTTTTCTATGACATTTCCTAGACATGCCCGCTCTATAGTATTTTAAATCTCTTTGACTAGGTGACAAGTTTCGGATGAAAATTTTGTTCGTGATGTCCGGTCTATAGTACCTACGTGTTGAATGTTTTTGGTAACACAACATTAAGTTTAATCTTTTTTTTTTATACCACGACGGTGGCAAACAAGCTTACGGTTAGCCTGATGGTAAGCGGTTACCGTAGCCTGTGGACACTTGCAACACCAGGGGCGCCACACGCGCGTTGCTGACCCTTTAAAAAGCTATTTACTCCTCCTTTGAAGAACTTCATACTGTAGACCTCTGAGAAAACCTCGGCAGGGAGCTCATTCCACAATCCAAGTGTACGCGGGAGGAAATTCCGGAATCTAAGACGAAACTAAGTTTGCCGGGGTAACTAGTTCATTATAAGTAATTATTTTCTTGCGCTTGTTAAAAACTATAATATTTTAATGGTTCGCGATTTTATTACTGTTTAACTGTATGATCTATGCAATTAAGTTATCGCCAACGTATCTAACGAAAGTATTCGCTAAAATATATTTTCACTAGCAGATATCAGTATTTGTGATTTTATTTTCGCGTTTTCACCAGCTTAGTTCTCGTTCCCGTGGGAATACGGGGATAAAAAGTAGCCGATGTTGCTCAAGGTGAATGTAGCTTTCCAATGGTGAAAGAATTTTTGAAATCGGCACAGTAGTTTTTGAGTTTATTCATTACACACATACACACACACAAACATACACACACATTTTTTTCCTCTTTATTTTAATAGTGTAGATAAGTCTGTATAATAAATTGCGATGTTATACGGTCGAAAGATTCATTTAGTTTAATTCAAGTTGAATATTTAATAAAGAATGTACTAACAAAACACCACGGACAAAAATTAGTATGAAGTTGACAGCGGAGTCGTACACCTAGTTTAAGTCGGTTTCACCGGCGCCGGCGCATTAATTAACGAACCAAGGCAGTTTCAGTAAACAGACTGAAACGATTTCAGCTTTACACCTGAATATTTAATCACCATTATGTTTTATGTCTGAGAGATTGACCAGTGGAATGTTTTTATGAGCTTTCTAAAATAAAATTTAGTTGTTAAAATTCATATAAACATCACGTCTGTATTTGACGAAGGGTTAGGTCGAGGCCAAGACATTCGAATCATTACTAGGGTTATTTGTAAAACACCAACAACCTCACAGGAGTAGATTACTAACATCATAAACAACAACATTAAAATTTTGTTCTACGAATTTTTCAAAAACAAACAAAAAAAAAAACAACTCTCCATACATATCCGAACAGTTGATCGAGTTTTGTATAGAGAGTTGATTTTTTTTCGTCTGTTTTCGAAAAAGTCGTAGAACAAATGTTGTTGTTTATAATAAAAAAAAATAAAAAATAAATAAAAAAAAACATTTATTTCAGGTTCTCCTATAGGTAACACGATCACAAATCACAATTTAACATAAGAATTTAACAATAATAATAAAAACAAAATAATAATAAATACAATTTACAAATTTTTTTTTTTTTGTTTATGATGTTAGTAATCTACTCCTGTGAGGTTGTTTGTGTTTTACAAATAACCCTGTATAGACTGATGGCAGATGGTATAATAGTGTTACTGTGTTTTTCCATACGAAATTTCTCAATAGCAATAGTTCGTCCCCTATTACATGGGGCTTGAACATAACTGCCAAAATGTTGGTGTACTATCGTTATCGTTATACCTCTGCCTAAAGATTAAGGACACTATAGACATGCGAAGATATGCCATAGAAAATGTGATCCTATATCTCAGTTACACTATCTAGCATAATTTATGTAGCAATATTTGATCGGGCAGTGGAGACTACCTACTTAACTAGAGGTAATGTATGAACATTTGGGTCTTCTTGGGTCACCAAGATACAGGCTGTGCCTAGTTTGGGACCCGCTGTTAAACCTATCCGTACTTAATGTTAGAAAATAAATGAACTTGAATTTGAATTTTGTTCTTGTGTCTCTATTAAATAAACAAATAAATAAATACTTCACAACTTTTTACACAACGCCATTTAGTCCCAAGTTAAGCTAGAGAACTTGTGTTATGGGTACTAAACAGCTGATAAACATACTTATAAATTTCTAAATACATATACATATTATAGATAAATTACACCCAGACACAGAACAAATGATCGTGCTCATCACACAAACAATTGTCCTGGGTGGGAATGGAACCCACAACCTCCGGCATAGCAGTCAGGGTCACTAACTACTAGACCAACAGGCCAGTCGAAGAGTCTAGTATTGAATGTCTTTGCAATGGCTAGTTACAAATAATTTAACAACTTATTTATGTACATACTTTCTTAGCAGATAAATACCTATTCTTTCCTATCCTACCTAACTCTTGGCAATATAAAGCAATTAAGTTATGTAAGTAACAAAATATTGTCGTAAGTGCTAAACGATCACGCGAGTCCCTATTGTCAATTTAAATAGAAATCGATTACACCGCCCATAAGTGAGCAATTTGATAATGTCCAAGTTGGCCTGAATATTTCTACATCAAGTAACAATAACTGTTATTTTCTTAAGCCAAATGTCACGTAGGTAGATTCTGATTCTGATTCCTTAAGTATGCCACAGGCAAATTTTTTTTTCACGTGACAAATTTTCACAGGATTTTTGATCCATGAATAATATGAGCAACTTTCAGTAAGTATAGAAACATCGCGGAAATATCGTTTAAAAACTCAGTTGTTGCATACAACAGTTATACAGGTCCCTATTAAAAGTAGGTACCAGGAGGAGCTTGTGGCTAAATTAGGTAGGTACCTATAACTACGTATAATAAAAAAAATAAAAAAGCTTTATTGACACAAAAATATTTACAAGTTGATTTTGGTAAACAGTAGGTACAATTCTGCAATTAAATAACACAATTCGAATGACCACTAACACTTAAACTAGGCCGAGCCTGTACCTTAGGCGTTAGATCCTTCCCAGGTAACTATCTACAGACGTGTACATTAAGATCTAATAGTATATAACAGCCGCATGGGTCGATAAAGCTACGCTTGACGAGGTCGGTCCGTGGATGGGTGACCATTTAGTACATACCAAGACTCCTCCGAGCCTCGGAAAGCACGTTAAACCGTTGGTCGCGGCTGTCATTTGTAGATCTTAGACAGTCGTTAGGTACTTGTAGTCAGAAGTCAGAAAGTCTGACAACCAGTTTAACCAAGGGGTATCTGGGTATCAGTTACTGGGTTGTGGAGGTCTGACAGGCACTAGCTTCATGTAAAATACTGGGTACTCAGCTGCATACGGTTAAACTGGAAGCCGACGCTAACATAAGTAGTTGGGCAAAAAGCTAGGCAGGCGATGATTAAAAGTAGGTAATTACCTACCTATTCTTATCGACTAAAAGGTATGAACGGCTGATTTTTTTTGAGACTTTCGAGTTGTTCCGAATAGCTGCCTCATCTTAGTCTTATCATGTGATTAGTGTCTAACCTGCCGGTCGATTCTAGTAGAAGTCACGCGTTGAGTGAAGTGAACTGTCAATGCCTAACATCATCATCATCATTTCAGCCATAGGAAGTCCACTGCTGGACATAGGCCTCCCCTATAGATCTCCAATAAGACCGGTTGGAAGCGGCTCGCATCCAGCGCGTTCCCGCGGCCTTAATGCGGTCGTCTGTCCACCTTGTGGGTGGACGTCCTACGCTGCGCTTGCCGATACGTGGCCTCCACTCGAGAACCTTTAGACCCCATCGGTCATCAGTCCTCCGTGCTATGTGCCCTGCCCACTGCCACTTCAACCTGCTAATCCGCTGGGCTATGTCGATAACCTTAGTTTTTCTACGGATCTCCTCATTTCTGATTCGATCTCGCAGAGAGACTCCGAGCATAGTCTCCATAGCTCGTTGGGCTACTTTGAGCTTACTCATAAGCCTAACATTAGTATGGAATGACAGCTCAATTCGCGCTCACTAAGCTTGTATTTTCACGCGGTGATTTGACCAGAATTGCACTGCTGGTGTCAGTTTAACCGCCTCCCATGGGCCTCTGACTTGGAATCACATGCCCTCGATATCTCAGGGGCATGCCGGTTGCTGCCTTAACAAGGCTAGGTCTAGTGGACGAACGCGCTACTGGTGAATTGGTGTTCTCGGACCGATTCCAGTAGGATTTGCTTCTCCATCTGGAATTCTTCACCCACTGCCTGGATTTGCACCCCGTCAATCCTGATTTATTAACACTAAGCTCAACACACCAGTGTAAGTGAGGCATAAGATTTCTAATCCTTCTAAAATAAATATAGGTACCATAAAAATCGCTTTTCAAGTTTCGTAATATCAAGACTGGCAAAATAACAGTCTGACCAGACTAATATTTATCTAAACGATTAGGTAAGGTAAAAAGCATTAGGTAAATAGTCATAAAAAATCTAGTTTCATCACGTCTTTAATACTTCCGACCTTCAGTGATTTCTTCGAATTAGCAAACACAGATTTTCTTACCCAAGAGTGTTATTGCTGTATCTGTGTTATATTTTGGTCTACATTTCATGGTAATTTAGGACATCAAAGGGGTTTGAAGTTTGGCATGATCCGACTTGAACCAATTTTTAGGGTTCCGTACCTCAAAAGGAAAAAACGGAACCCTTTTAGGATCACTTTGTTGTCCGGCCGCCCGTGTGTCTATCAAGAACTTTTATTTTGAACCGGGAACACGTATCAAGTTGAAATCAAAATCTTACACTTATGGTCTACTTACCATAAGTAGACCATAAGTGTAAAATTTTGGTTTTAAGTTCGTTAAGCTATAAAAAACCCAGCTTCTAAGTTAACATAAAATACTACGGCCGTTCAAGCAGCAAAAAACGTATGTTACGACAAGGGTATCCAAATAGGGTATTTTCTTAATCTAGAACTATGAAATTATCTTCTTCTACGCGTATAGGGAAGAATAAGAAAACGTACATTTATATAAAATTAAAGAACAAAAACCTATTCCTGCAGTGTAATTCTGTTAAAATCACTGTGTGAAAATGTAGATGACGTAAAGGCGAATTCTATACTAATAAAGAAATAAAGAAAGTAAGAAAATACTTTGTTTGGACGCACAAAACATAAAACAAAAGAACAACAATACAGATAATTAACAAAAACAAGAAGAAATTAAAAAACTAAAGACAAAAATAAAAAAAATAATAATAAAAAGACCTGTGCGGACCAAAAAGGCGCCTTTCTCAGCATTAGCTGCGACATTTAAAAATATAATTATTTCAGCGCTGTTATTCTTATAGGGCCCGTTGTGATGCCACGGACACACCCAAGAAAACAAAGTAATAAAAAAAGATAGATATGCAATAAATACAATACAAACAACAACTAATGCTAAGCATTGACAGTTCAGGTCACTTAAATTTTCATGAGGGGATTTTTACTTAATAGACCGGCTCAACAGTTGTACGGAACTCTCGGTGGATGGGTAACGTCTCACATAATACACTTGTCAGGTTTTTTGTTTAGTCGGTGGAAGGTATATCGTCGTACATACTACATGTTACCTTGAATTTTGTAAATAATTATTCTGAAGATTGAGGATTCAAAATTTACCACTTGCTACTAACAACTAAACTAAAGTGACAGCAATGACACGTTAGAATATTCCCAGTTTTATAATAATTGCGCGGTATCTACATAACTGTTAGATTGCGGTATCATGGTATCGTCGACTATCTTAACATTTCTTCGCGGTGTAAGCAGTAATGTTGCCTTCACGGTTGAAGCAACGATCAACAATAACGACACTTCTACCACAGACTTGGTTAGGATAGGTCATACGAGTATTTAGTCCCGTTGTCTTTCAAGAATAGAATAGAGAATAGAATACTCTTTATTGTACACCATAAAAACTTACAAATAATAACTTTAAGGGCTATATAGGGTGTTACAATGGGCGGCCTTATCGCTAAAAGCAATCTCTTACAGACAACCTTTGGATGGACTTGATAGTGGAGGAGAAAAGATGAGTAGGCAGTTTGTGTCTTTCAAATAAAACTTGACATAATAATTATAAGAACGTGGAAAAAGGAAATGGTTAAAATTGTTTTAACGAGTAGCTATTTTATGTACCATCTACATAGGCCAGCACATCAAGCTACCCTAATGTGTCAAATTTCTTTGATAGTTTTTAACTTTATTACTGATAGAATAAGGTTCTTGTTCAATTGGGAAAATTTGACATTTAGGGGTAGCTTGATGTGCTGGCGTCTGTACATATCTATATGACATTTGGGGACAATTATAGCTTAGATAGCTGTATTGATTATTTAAATCATTGTAATTCTTTAAATTTATAATATTTCGTAGCGCAAGTAAGTAGGTAGGTACTTATCATTACTATACAACCTGAGCATTTATAACCTAGTGGTAAGACCAGTAGACTGCTAAGATATAATTAAATAAACATTCCACAACTTTTTCACACAACGCCATCTAGTCCCAAACTCTACTGGTACTAAACAGCTGATAAACATATTTATATATTTCTAAAAACATACATATTACAGATAAATTACACCCAGATACCTACATAACAAATGATCGTGCTCATCACACAAACATTTGACCTGGGTGGGAATCGAACCCACGATTTCCGGCATAGCAGTCAGGTTCACTAACTACTAGACCAACAGGCTCTCAAGTCTCAAGTTCGAACCCAAGGTACACACCTCTGACTTTTCAGAATCATGTGCGTATTGTATAATGAAACTTGCTTCGAAATCGGTGAAGGAAAACATCGTGAAAACAAAACAAACAAACAAACACCGACACAAAAACAAACAAACAACACAAATCACAAAACATCGGAAACAACGTCTGTCATCATGCCTGAGGGATATCGACGGCATATAAAGCTAAGTCAGAGGCCAATTGGCAACATTAAAGACAACTAACCACACAAAAAAAAAAGGAGGCAACGTGATAATAAAATTATTATGGACCAGCAAATTGCAAAAATGGTCTAGCGCTTTCGCCTTAAGATCGTTATTTAGAGTACCTAAGTGTCTAACATGCAAATTATGCTATAGACCTACACAAGCTGCCATAATACATATCTCATAAATCAATATCAATGAGCCTCTGGGTCCTTTAATCAAGTACGAAACCGCCGACCACAAAATCTTAGGATGCACTCGACCATAGTGTTATGTAGATCACTATAACTGTGATCAACAAGTGTTGAATTGCGAAAAACGAGCGAGATTCATTAATAAGAAAGTGCAATTCAGACGTGTGATGCTGGATGACAAGCGATAATAGTGGATATGCTCTTGAAATCAATAAGAAATCTTAGGTAATAAAGCTGACTTTTGTATGCACGCTTACTTTCAATGTTTCGCAATGAAATATTTTTCTTAGGTACGAGTAAAGTTGGATTTATGCTTCTGCAATTGTACATAAATCATTATAATTTATTTGACGGGGTTTAAATTGTGTGAGGTATAAGTATATTGTAGAAGGAATGGAAGACCTCCCATTGTAGACTAGATAATCATAACACTGTCGTACAGTCAAGTAGGTACTGTAGGTTAAGACACCTGCGACTTGATTTTATTAAAGAGCAATTCCCATCTATATCGACGAGTATATTACTATTATAAATTTGAATTTTTGTAAAAAACTTCTCGACCAATTTGGAAAATTCTTTCACCGTTAGGTAGCTACACTATCCGCGGGCGACATAAGTTTATTTTTATCCCTGTAAACTCACGAAAACCCTGTGACATCTGCTTGTAGTAAATAAAGCCATAGAACCATGTTACACGTGCTGCTAGACGAACAAATTATAGAAATTCACGTAACGAATGAGATGAGCGTTGAATGTTTTTATTTTAGTGTTTAGTGACAATCACTCACTACCACACTACTCACATGAGCATACCAGAAACATTAGAAGTCACATATCATCACGTTGAGTTAAAATAAGGCTAAGAAATCATTTTGATTATGTTTGTACTACCGTATTATCTAATACGGAAAACACTTAAAGCGCGTACAATCGGAGCCGTTACTAGCATGACCGATAGAGATCATACTAATTTATGTAAAATTAAAACATCATCCAAATATTATCAGATCAATACATCAAACAGTTGCGGCACCGACTGTACACGCAGCGCATCGCTCGCGCAGGGTGCGTGCGCGCCGAAGCGCGGACTTTCTCTCCCCCCTAACAACAGCCATCTTGAAATCTTGCAGCGGGGCGACGCGGCTCGGCTGCCTCCGCAGACGACGACAGACCGCGCGGGCCCAACCTCGTCAACAAGCAAGCGGTGCTACCCTTCGTGCCTCCCGCGTTCCCGCAGAACGCGCCGGACCGCCTTATCAAACCGTCGGAGTATTTGAAAACAATCACGGCGCCGTGCAAGCGGGACGACAGCGCGGCGGAGGCCCGCCCTCCGCCGCCGCCACCGGTGCCGGCAGACAACGTGCCGCCGCCACCACCCCAACCGCCTGTCAACAACCACCAGCCTCTAGCAGCCATCAGCAGTGCTGAACTTACAGCAGTCAGACTCCGGAAACCAGCTTCAAAGACATTGTCAGCTCCTCCCCCTGCACGCTCAGTTAGTCTACAATGTTTACCGAGCGCAGCGGAAATATACAAGAACGCAAAAACGGATCTTATAGAGGAACTAAAGATGTCCAAGGATATAACGGGGATCAAGAAGCTGAAAGTGGAACGTGCACGCCGGGAGAGCCTCCAGGATAAGGAGACCTTCACGGAGTTCACCAAGAGGTTCACTGCGGAGAACTTTGTGGAACAGGTCAGTGAACTTTATGTTAATTATGATGTCTCTTCAAAGTACGCAAAAGAGTGGATGCTGTGTTTCAGTAGCTTAGTGTTATGATAAAATCACTGAACATTTTATTCCAGTGTCATGTATTATGACTTTCGAAAATAAACCTTAGTTACGTTATACTAGTAGTTACATAATGAGGTGCATATAAATCATTTTGCGAATGAATCACTTGGACAGCAGTAGATTGTAGTAACGTTGGTCATAATCATCAATTCAACTATCTAGATTCAAAGTGGTCGCATCATTTAAGAGTATTTCACTAAAACTTGACGTTTAAAGCCAATTCTAACGTACGAAGAGTTGTACTAATTATAATAATTCTGTTAAGAAACATTCGTTACGGTCGAATACCTTTTTAATTACCATGCAACCTAATATAAAGCTACCAATTGTATTAAAAAGTAAAAAGTAATAATTTTGCGGGCCACCTCGCCGCTTTCGCCTTAAGATACGCTTTGCAAGACACGATCTATTCCCAGACGATTAAATTCTGAAACTTTTTAGTTAACATTGCTCTAATTAATTGAGTAATAACTTATATGTTAACAAACACACATCAAGCTGTCATCCATCAATCTTACAGATGATTATGAAGAAAGTTGTGATTATTTATTTTTTATAGGATTATCACAATGTAGGTTTATCACTTACCTGGTTGTTTGTTTAGCTAAGATTTTGAATCTTAAGTATTGGATTGAAGAAAAATCTGTTGCAGACCGAATAAGGTCGACAAAAGTAGTCACTTCTTTCCTCATTAATTTGGTTCCGGGATCCAAGACAGTTGAATAGTTTTTCCGTGACTCAACGAGCTTCATTGACTCTGACTCAACGGCTATTCTGGAGGTGGCCACTGTGGATTCTGGCTTTCAGGAGTTGCACTAGTTGATAATACTATGGTGGGCTTTTTCCGAATATAAAGTTACTTTCTCTCATAAACATTATCAGTTTTAATAACATTCGCCGAAGCTTCAGCTACCAGCAAATAGGCATTAAGATTGTGTCGGACAACAAGTGGACTAACCCTGATTTCAGACTGTTTAGCCTTCAAATCGATTTATTGTTGTCAAATATAAGGTCAACTAATTGATTGGTCGTTCTGATTCCGGTGAACCATGACAGCTACCATGACACTCGACACTGTCAACATTAGCTCGGATAATTCTTCAGGTTTTCAGAAATCTAGTGCTACGGTCAGCTAGGGCATATCATGCTTCGTAAACCTTTCGTGGAAAGTAGCAGCGTGGTTGAGCAAATACACAACCAAATACTGCAAATCTTTGCAGTTTTTTCTAGTAATTGTAACAACAATTACTTTTATCACCGATAAAATATGGCAACAACAAGCATTTCACTAAAGAATCATAGAGCAGGAAATACCATCACGACTTGCGTACGGTACGCATTTCCCCGAAGCAGCTGCATCTAACCCAGTGATCTACTTCCCCCACTATTCGAAGCTATCTCTGCAAATGCTCTTCTAATGTGTAACAGCCGTGAAATGCGCATGATTCGCGTTTTTGACGAAACTGCGGGTGGATACAGTCGCGATGAAAATTGATTAGGACTTTTCGGAAGGTGATTTATCTTAATCGTGGCGTCCTTTTGGTTTTTTTTTAATTAGTGTTTGATTTTGTTAGTTAAGTTATTTATGTTTGTACAATACCATCTTAGTAAACAATAATATACGCCATTTATAAAAGCATTAGACTGAAGTTTAAAGAGGTTATTTTTAATGCACACTTTGTAACGAAAGTACGATAAGCATATTACAATAATTACGATGGACGCCAAATTTATTGTAATCTATTTTCACTGCAGCTATCACACTTAGTTGTGTGTAACTATTGCAACAATTTGTTTAAGAAATGATGTGAATTTCATTTGGTTAGGTACCTATATTGTTTACTTTTAGTTTAAAATTACAGTGTCAAAGATAAAAACCTAAAATAAGCTGAACAATAAAAAACAATTTTGATTGAAATTGTTTTAACATTATCTTTTAAACAAAATGTTCCGCATTCCTGCTTTTACGACTCACTTTTTACTAATGCTATTGTAACTGGAGTAATAGGTTTCTCGTCTTTTTGACTAGTGTAAGCTATGGCTATGACACAAGGGTTTGTTTACATTATTGTTGAGATTAGGTAGTACAGACGCCAGCACATCAAGTTACCCCAACGTGTAAAATTCTCCCAATTGGATATGAACTTATTCTGTTTAACAAAAAGTTGAACTTGGGGAACTTGATGTGCTGGCGTCTGTATATTCAGCGTTGATTGTTGAACGCTGAATTGGTCATGACTGATTTTGATCTGTTGTGGTTTCATTTTATGGTGATTTCAAGGCAAAGACATTTAAAACTTACTCTAGACGGGATTGGTATATTTTAGTACGCTCTGTTGCCGCTTCAAAATTGCCTAAATATGCTAGATGTCGTTACTGAGAAATGGGATCTCAGTCTTTCTATGACATTTCTTCGCATTACTGATTGAATATACTATAGAAAGAACCTCTATAGTATCAAATCTCTTTGCTTCAAGGTACCTACATATTGTTTAAGTTGATTTTTTTTATAGACAGTCTTGAATAACCGGTTGTTATTACTTGAACATCGCTTAAGCAGAACTAATTTACATTTTCGTTTACCGAAATAAAGAAGTTGACGAGTTATTTCATGCGCAATTATACATTTTACAAAAGTGATCTCGTGGTTAAAATAGTTTTAATTAAGTGAAAGTATGTGGGTAGGTGCTGTTTTGTTTTTCAATTTTGAATTTATATTAGGAATCAAATTATTCGTCGCTTGTTTATCCTACTGTTAAAGCTGCCTTTTGAATTTTTTTGTTAGAAAATGAAGGAGCTATAAATGACCGATAACACTATCTCTTTTCATAGTTCACATTATTTTCAGGTATACTTTGCCGTCAATTTACAGTCCAGTACTTTCACAGTTTGCTCGTAATAATGAATTGAGCAGTGAGCCGTATCAATGCTCATGAGCATACTTATTATAATGTCGTATTATTGACAAATTAATGAAACATTTCTGTTTATCTATAGGTCGCTATTGTTACTGGTTGAGCAAAGTTTGATTATTGCCCTGGATTCTGCCCAGTTGATATCTCGCCATCTAAATGGGACTAGAACATACTTCGGCCTAACACTTTGGTGATTACAGGCACAATGTTTAATTAGTAAAAAAACTTGCAAAGTTGCTTGTCTGTCGGTTTTGACAGACTATATTTCGGTGAGTGTGCCCTAGATCTCCTCGAGCTCATTCCACCATCTCCTTTCTTCTATCGGGAATTCAGACTTAGGTACTGCAGATTATCACCCATTCATTGCAGATTCTCCACACATTCGCACGAAGCACTTTGCCTGTTCCTTCATTATGCGCACAGCCAGTGGAATTCCTTGCCCGCATCGGTGTTCATTCATATATACCCCAATCTGTTTAAGTCGCGAGTTAATAGGCTTCTTTTGGATAAGCTCGTTCCATCTTCGACCTCATATCTGTTCTCAGGACATGATAGAGTTCAAGAGTAGAACCATTATATATAAAAAAAAATGTTGTCAACTTAATTATAGACTTGTAAATAACTTAAACAGCATCAATGCTACAAAACTAGCACCCAGCAGCAACTTAGTCTTCCGTAACATTCACATAATCTTCAAAAACCAAGTAAAAACTTGTCTTACAATTATCTGAGGACGATTCACCGTTCACCAATGAGGACACAATGAAATGTAGGACACGGCAAGAATGTTGTTGAACCGCGAAATAGTCTGACACAGTCTGACACCGTTTTATTTCACGTAACATGTTGCGGACTTGTTATGAGTTGCGATAGTTAACGATAGTATTTTAGTAATTAATTGTTGTTAAATTATAGTTTTGATGTTTGGCTTGATTAATGAGTTTCGCTTCTGGTGTGGGCGTAATCGTTACTACGCTACGATAGGTTGTTAGTAGTGTTATTTTTATTATTAATATTATCGAATGGAATTGCTTCGTTGGTCTAATTGTCTGAGAACGAGGATCTGCAGGGGCCTTGCGTATCTGAGACAGTTCATGGTGATGATCACCGCCGCAAAGTGTTCAATAGCCCTTTGGGCTATTTGACAAGATTCTAGTTTATAGTCCTTCATCTAGATTACAAGAAAATATTCGACACATTTTTTTTTCTTTTTCAAATTGATGGAAAACTGCTTAGGTTAAGCGCATTAAAGTTGAGAAGTGGGGGCCTGTAACGTCATTGGCTAGCATAAACTGTACTGGTTAATGCGTCATACGACATTTTAATTCGATGTATCGCCATTATTTTTTTCATACGTGAAAATTAAAAAAATACGTGTCGTTTATTTTCTTGTAATCTAGATGAGGGATTAAAAACTAAAATTTTGTCAATTTATCCAATGTAACCGAATTATCAATTTACCACCAGGCCACCACCTATAAGTAACATTGCGATTGTGACTCGGTTCGATAGTCAATTGGCTCTAACTACTTGGACTACAAACACAGTAACACAGCTGATTTACAATCCCGCGGGTCAGTTAACGAAATAGGTCACAATATAAATGATGGACTTACGAGTCGTAGAACATGTCAGTATCCACCTACTATTGTTTCATTGTATTTAATTGACCTATTGTTCGGTTTAAATTCAATTTTATTGCTGTTCAAATTTGGATAAGAACTAATTAGACTGCGCTTCCTAAGTTTCTTTAACACATATTTTTCCTTTTTTCACGTAGGTAATCAAAAAATAACGGCGATACATCGAGTCAAAATGTCGCATGACGTCACTAGCCAGTACATTTTTATACTAGATAATGACGTTACAAGCCCCTCTCCTCAACTTTAATGCGCTTAATCTAAGCAGTTTTCCATCAATTTGAAAAAGAAAAAAATACGTGTCGAATATTTTCTTGTAATCTAGATGACGTTTCGTATTGGCGATTACAGGCGTGATTACAGTATGTTATTTTATGTCGTGTGTCGTAGTTTTTTGATTTTCAAAAGTTCTTGTTGATTATATCTTGTTGAAGGTAGTTATCTTTTCTGAGTCCTTTTTTTATTTATCGTGATTGTTTGGGATCCTAAGATTTTTACACTTGAGAACCTGTAATCGGGTTTGTGTTGCTAATTGAATTATTAACTATCTATTAGTTTTCCTATCTATAAATAAATAAATAAATTTTATTGCTCAATTCCTGTGAATGGTTAAAAGCTGTTTAACATCACTCTTTAGACACCACGTTTTAAAATCGCGCGTTCTCTTGCGCGTTTTCAACGCGAATTAGCAGATAGATCGCGTAAGTATCGATCTATCGTTTACACAGACTGTTCGGCTTGCGTTTGCTGAACATACTGATGGCGTTCTACGCACTTCAAAAAAACAAGTGCAATGGCCCTAATATCTGAATCTGAACCCTCGCGTTGGATTTGGTCGTCGGCAAAAACTATTACAATATCGAACATTAAATCTTACAAAGTCATTTGAACTAAATAATGACGCCACGATCTTTGAAAGGCAAATCTATTTTTTTGTCAATCTTAAACAATGAGGGCTATTCTCATCTCCGTTCACCGTCATCGTCACGACGTGGTTGTAAAGTAATTAGCAGATCGGCTGCCGTATTGTCGCAAGCAGTATTGTTACAGCGAAAGTAGGTATTGTATTATGTCAGGGCTATTATGTGTTTTGGTAATCAAAGATAAGTTTTATTGAATAGTATTGTTGGTACTGGATTATCTAAGACGTGATGAGAGGAAGTCAGTCAAAAAGGATCTCGAATACCTATGTACAGTAGAATTTTCTTGTCCATTGGCAACATCGTCGCGTCGGTATGTACTGGGGGTCGAGTCGGCTATTGCAATCGTGACCGGTCAATGATCGATTTTTGACGTATAACGTCAAACTTATGACACATTTCCCATACAAAAACTGTCAAAGTTGTCAAATATTCGATCAATGACCGGTCATTGAGACACGATTGCAATAGCAGACTCGAGCCCCTGGACTCTGTGGCTATTGTATAAACTTAATAAAAATATGTTGTATTTAACTGACTGGCCTGATAGCCTACTGGTTAATGGTTAGTGACCCTTACCTACTGTTAATGCCAGTGGTCGTAGATTCCCACCCAAGAAAATGTGTGTGTGATGAGCAAGATCATTAATGTTCTGTATCTAGGTGTAATTTGTCTTTATTATTTATGTAGGTGTTTAGAAGTATATAAATATGAATATCAGATGTCAAGTACTCAAAGCAAAAGCGCTGTTTAGTTTGGGATGACTAGAGGGCATTGTGTGAAAGTTGTGGAATATTTATTTATTTATTAATATTATGAACGTGAAAGTTGTTTGGATGGATGGATGTTTGTCACTCTTTCACACAAAAACTACTGAACGGATTTGGATTTAATTTAGTACACAGATAGTTTATAACCTAGATTAACACATAGGATAGTTTTTATGTCTTATTTTTCGAGTTGTAGCGGGCGAAGCTGCTGGACAGCTAGTTTATTTATAAATACCTAAGTCCGTTATCATTTTGCCATCCAGTTGTTGTTAGCTAGTTGTTTAAATCTGGTTAAACTAGAAAACCAACTACCTACTTGGTACCTAAGAAGATAATTACATCACCGGTTTACGCAACGGGGTAAGCAGAATTCCTAGCGGCTTTTGATATGGTACTAAGGTGGTCTAACGTTTAAGCGGTGTTATTTTTTACCATAATACACTATTATTTAGCTGTATTACTTATTGCCATATACGAAAGTTAAGCTTCTATAGAAATAAGCTACTTCCCGATGTGTTCTGAAAAAAATTCCCACGTAAAATTACTTGAATTGAGCGTAATGTGAACTTCCAATCCCTGGCAATTCCAATTCCTGAATGGGATGACAACTGATAATCGGGAGATTTTTACAAAGAATTGGTAGATTCAGATATTTTTACACTAAATAAAATGAAAATAAACCATCTTATAAATGGTTTCTCCGATGGTAAGCTGATTCTTAAAGCTTGGTAATGAAATTCGTGTCATCAAACTTAAATAAAAAAAAAATTGATTCTTCAAATCAAAATAACAACCTGGCACAATTCAAGTAAGTAGGTAACCAATAAGTATTAGAATTATAAGTATTAGAGATGTTAAAGTTTTTGTTTGTTTTTTTTTTGTTTTTTTGTTATCTGTTGTTAAATCATCTGTTTACCACGATGAAGCAATATTTTCAAAACCTATTAAAGCTACCTATTTATTTACCTACGTAGATATTTACAACTGTTGTATAATAAATACTTAACTATAAATAAATATACCGACACTAGAAATCAAAATAAAAACTAATAACCTCGTTGTCCACTCGAAGTGTACCCAAAAGACTGGCGGCATTGCCACGATGTATGGCAATGCTTATCCTTTGACACAAAAGCCATCCCTTAGGTCACGTGAAGTGTCAAATGAAATTAAATATAAGCAATAAAATTTCAATTAAATAAATAATAAAATAACAATTCCCACACAATCATAGGACTTTGCTTCACAGCAGTACCGCAGTATAAATATTAATACAGTAGGACGACGCCTTTGATCTCTGGAAAAATGCCGACAACTTCTACACGCGTTAGACTTGAATAATACCTCCCGCACTACGAACATCGTTTTGTTCGCAGTGCTGGAGCGGCTTTCCCGCGTCTCGCCCCTCACACCCCGTACGATTGCTCTGTCTAGACGGCTTCGTCGGACGACTGTATGTTTTCAGACTGTGGCAGTACCTACTATGTATTCACCCGTCATCTAGATACTATTAAGTGATATTTAGGATCCTGATAGCTTAATATCACATCATATCTGGTAACTAACGACTCTTAATTATCATTGGAATTCCCATAGAGCGTTAAAATTAATGCTCCTTATAAAGATAATGTCTTATTTGCTACGCTTGGTGAAATAAATAATGACATGGATAAGAATGATTGATCAATTGCTGTTAACGAGAATGCCTTTTGAATGTTGCAAGATTATAGGGTTTATTCTTTTTAGATTAAGAAGAAGAGGAAAGTAAATCGTTTTAGTACACTGAGAATCAGTCTAACCAAGGGGAACCGCGTTACCCAGATTTGTTGTGGGATAGGAATAAACTGGTATTCAGCTGCATCATGATTTTTTTTAGGCAACCCATATGCAATATATTTATTGACAATATTGACATATTTAGTTTAATATAAAATAGGTTTAATTAATTTTAACCAGCTCGGTGAAGGTCGTTCTTAACGGGATCTTAGACTCAAAAGGAACATCGGAGTCTCTGTCAAATTAAGAATAGTCACATGAGGCTACATGAAGCTACACTTGTTGAGGTCCTTCACATGCTCTTTTGACTGACGACTAGGTATCTATTTCGATTTGATAACTTACTTCAAATTAAATGTTTATTGGATATTGGTGGTGTTCAAAGAAAAATTAACTACTGAACGATGACTTCTTGATCAGGGTTTTAGAAGCCATTGCTTTATGGGTAATAACCAATATTGAACCGACAACACTTAGATTAGACTGCTTCTACCGATAGATTCAGTAAAAGTCACCCGTGATAACTCGAGTGAAGTGAACTTTCAATCCCCAGCATTAGTATGAAATTAGTATGAATTAAATGACAGCTTAATGAGCCTTCACTTAACCTACATTTTCACAGCACTGCTGTATTGTATAGGGTATTTTTCTGTATTGAGCGCTTATTTCAATACTGTTTGCTCTCCCCATGTCTGGTGGGTTGGTGTATTGCACAGGATCGATAGACGTACGTCATACGAGATACGTCATAAACATCCATAAAAAATAATAAAACTGTAATAGTAACTTCTTTGTATCGTAAAACTTTTACAATTTCCGCGCAATACCAAGCTGTAACGCATCACTTTCTATGCTATGCCCATAAGATCATGTTTTATGACGACAATCACGCAGCTCTATTTTACATAAAACGTAAAATACAATGTTGTCTTTATGTACAACAGACTATGTGCCTAGCAAGATTGCCTGACGTAAATATAAAGATTTTATTTTTGTTAATTCTCTTATCTAATGTAATATTCATTTGTTTTTAAGAATTATTGCACATCTATGGGTAACAGTTTTTTATTGTGCAAACTTGTCTGTTCATTTATGTTACCTCCATAGTATAGTAGTAGTAGTTCTCCGTGTATTTATTTTGTTTAAGTATGTATGTATCTGTGTATTTATTTTGTTTAAGTATGTATGTATCTGTTTATTTAATTTGTTTGAGTATGTAAGTATGTATCTGTGTATTTTTTTTTGTGTCGCTTATTTGTCCTTAATTTTCACTCAGTTTCACTTACCTTGTTCCATCTCTGCACCACCTTAAGGTAGACTGGTAGAAAATGCCTAAGGCCTTAAGTCCGCCTTTGTACAGTTTTTTTACTTGAGCATAAAGTTTTAATAAATAAATAAATAAATAAATAAGAGGCTCGTAGAAGAAGGAATGCAGAGCGTTTTGTTTTAAAGATACGTGAAAACCATTTTTATTGAAATTGTTTTATTTTAAATTTAGAAGAATAAAAGTGAAACGAAGAACGTGTCCATGTATTGTTCATCTCTGCTTCTTTGAGGTTTTTATCATTGACACTGTAATTTTCAACTAAATTAAATCCACATTATTTCTTAGTTAGTTCGTTTTAATAAATAAAACAATTAGGACAGTTGATTGAAAACTGTCTATCGATAATATCATTATTCAATCCAACATACCCCTCTCGATTTTGACGTGACAACGTCTTATAAATTGGTTTGCCGGGTGACACTTCAAGAAACTGCGTTACGCTCCGCTCACGTTATGCGCTCACAATGAGAGCGAGTGAGAGGCACGCGTCCCTTCCACTCGGGCATGGTTAGCCCGCCTAAGAGCGAGAGAGACAGACATAAATTATTTTACCACTCAAAGTCGTTGTCACGTAAAACTTTCGCCCGTATACCGACTTTACAGGCAACCAATTTTTTTTTTTTATGGCTGCGCTTTGAGGAATAGTTTATTTTGTTTCGATAGTTGCGCTTAGAAAGGGTTGTGCGTTGAAGTATTCTCCACTTAAATTAATTTGATTAGTTAGGTAAAGGTTTTCTTAGAAATCATCTAAGTATCAGCATATTTTTATTCACTTTTAAAAACCGAAAGCATTTTTATTAAATTTTGCCAACCCTGTGTATCAATTAGCAAGATTTGAATGAAAAGTGACTATATATTTATACAAACTGAGAGGTGTATAAGTTTTCACGCTTTCTCTGCGCTTGCGCCGGTCTGCGCGTCGTCGTGCGCACTGTCACGTTTTATATTTAATCTTCTCAAAATATTGTTAATAATTAGCCATATTTTATGTAATTTCACTTTGCTTCTTTTAAATTGGATCTGATTCGCGTTAACGACTTCAATCGTGGTTACTCTTAAACATTTTATTTCTTAAGCTTTCGTTTTGAATTAAAATAATTTAGACGGTTTACGGTAACTGTAGATAGGTAACAGATTTTTGTTACGTAATGAAGTAATAACATAACATTACGCCGGTATTCCTCGAAGGTTTAGGCAGAGATGTGCCTAAATTACATCCACATTTTGTAAGTTACGTTCTCATATTTAGGGTGGTAGCATATTTCCAAGAACCGGGTTTTTTTAGTTTTTACAGTCATTTAATAAAGGCTGACTGCCTAGACTACCTTGTTTGTCTAGTGGTCGTAAGCGCTAATGCTGAGCAATAGGTCCCGGGTACGTTCCCCGGGTTAGGCAAAAGTTATTGAGTTTTTTCCATCTCAGTAGCAATCCGGAGTCTGGATTTGTGCCCGATTGATAGCAATAGCTTCTATTAGGTACTTGAGACTACAATTGGTAAAATGTGGACTAAGACTTCTGCCTAACTTTTCGGGGATTACAGGCGTGATGGTATGATGTTATTAAAGGTCGGTTGTACAGACAGCCTCATCAACTGAACACAGGACATGGAGCTAAACATCTGATAAAAGTACCTACTTATATATTTCTAAATACATAAATTATAGATAAATTACACCCAGACCAGACACAGAAAAAATTATCGCGCTTATTGTGGACTGTTCACCTTGATGCAAACGACTTGTATAAAATTTAAACACTTTATTGCACACTGTGACACACGCACGTTAGAATGGCGATCGGAAGAGAGAGAGAACATAGACAATCTTTACCAAAGACTAAAAACTATACTTAATAATGTTGTGTTGCCATAAACACTTATCACCCAAACATTGGTCCTGGGTGGGAATCGAACCCACGACCTCCGGCATAGCAGTCAGGGGCACTAACTACTAGACCAACAGACCTCTCAATTTAAAAAAAAATGGTTTATAGGGGTAACCAATTAATTAATTAATTAATGGCCGTAACCATACCAAGAAGCGCCTTACAGAATTATTTTAGATAGTATAATATTATAACCATACTAATCTGTCTGTAGTCTGATTTCAAGGCTGTGTGCATAATCGTTTTCTTTAATGATTATGTTTTGTGCAATACGAATTGAATAAGTTTGAATCCTTATAAATGAGATGTTGAGATCTAATTCTCTAAGATCCTTGAAAGTTTTTGTATAGGTAACTGTCATTAGAATGTATAGATCGGTATGTAGTTCAATGATGTAGAGAATTTTGTACCTATATTTGGTAGCTTGCTAGCAAAAGTACCTACCAGCAGTTTTTAATTCTAATGACGTCACAGATCGCAGATTCATTTCGTATTTGATGCCATGAAATAGATTTGGAAGATACCTGCTGTGAATTTCGTGTAATCAGAAGCCGAAAAGTTAGATAACTCTTAAATTTTGGGTACCGAGTTGTTACCCTGTAGCTGTTGTGGAGGATAGATAGGTAGAAGTTCCATGTAAAATAGGTACTGGGATTCAGCTGCAAGAGGTGGAGAGCATCCGATGCTAACATAGTTGGGAAAAGGTTAGGCAAACGATGAAGATGATTTATACCAATCATTATTACTAACAGCCTGTCCAGGCTTCGCACGGGTATTTATTAAAGTTTCAAAATTAATGCTCAGTACTTTGTGACATATTCTGTAATATTGTAGTTGATTAATTCTAACATCAATAGTTTTCGCAGCGCACGCGATGTTAGGTAGTTTTTTATATACCTTCGGTTACATTATTGGACTTTCATTAAAGATCCCCACTTATTTTTTAAATATAATAATATAGCCTATGTCACTTGGGGACAGTGTAGCTTCCCAACAGTGAAAGAATTTTTCAAATTGGTGCAGTAGTTTCGGAGCCTATTTAATGCAATCAATCAAACAAACCATACAATGTTTCCTATAATATTAGTAGTATAGATATAGATAAAAGAGAAATGTTTCTTTCGTTTTTTTGTTTGTATTGAATAAGCTCGGAAACTCCTGGACTAATTTCAAAAATGTTTCATCAATAGAAAGCTAAGTTATCAGGAAGTGACACAGGCTTAATATTATTTTGTTTTCAAGTTTACGAGAAGTTGGAAGGGATGTTTAACTTCAAAGAGAAAAGTACAAAATCCACAAAAATGAAGCTGCGGGCGAAGTATTGTATAAAATACGGACAAACAATATAAACATAGGTGAAGCTACTCAAGCGTGAAATCTATACGATTTTACATTCTTCCTTACTCTTTACCGGCTCATTGCTAGATTGTTCACTCTTAATTAAGATATCTATGCTGATTGGGCTACATTCCGTTGTCATGCAAGAAATTAACAATTTCGAGATAATTAATGTCATTAAAGCAGATGGTTTATTTTAATCTATG
This sequence comes from Euplexia lucipara, assembly GCA_921972225.1. Lineage (NCBI taxonomy): Eukaryota > Metazoa > Arthropoda > Insecta > Lepidoptera > Noctuidae > Euplexia > Euplexia lucipara. Next base: position 18,009,067 of record OV179160.1, read on the forward strand.
TAGATATTAACGTAAACGTAAGGGAATTTCTTGGTTCGATGTTGAATTTACTCGTATCAAGGAATTAAATTGTTATTTTAGGTCCACATGTTTCTGTAAAAGGGGGCCATTTTAATAATAACGTATCTTCAGTACCTACCTACCTACTATTATCAGGAATTTTAATAGAATAAGGCTACGTTCTGACGACACGTGCCTACTAAACGCAAGCCGCGCGCATCAATATATGTGTCCAAAAAAAAAATGGAGTATTCCCGTTTGAGCACCTATTTATTGAGCACCTATGCATTAACCTATGGGAAATGGGAATACCTTTGGTACTAAATGCATAGGTGCTCAAAAAATAGGTGCTCAAGCGGGAATACTCCAAAAAAATTGTATGTCATTTGAGTCTTATGACACATAAACAGATCGCAAATTGCTGTACCTACTAAAATTTTATAAAAAAAAAACAGAACACTGTTGGCATCTCCTCTTGTTGTTTGTGGTTCCCTTAGCTGTTAGAGTAACAGAGTTTTCTGTAGATTGCAAATAGGACAACCCGATTGCACACGAAACCGTGGGCTTTTTCAATACTTTTGTTTGTTAAGTTATTTTCCTACTGCTGGCCTACGGCGGGCTTTCCTACCCTCACTTCTCTTTATCTGGGGCCATTTTAGCCATCTTAATTAAAACAGTCCATCTCATCTCATCCCTATCTCCTCTCATCATCGCATTGTGACTAGCCAAGTTCAAAATTAAATTTACTGCTGTTAAGATTTTTTTTATTCCATCTTAATATTTATTGCCTACTGTTAAAAAAATACGAATATCAAAATAATTCTGACTCCAAGTAAAACTCATCGTAAATATACAAAAGTATAACTTTTGGAAATCTCGATCACTTTCGATAATCGAGAACTGTTCAAGTTATGAGTCGACACTCATATCCGTGAAATGGTAGGAGGTACGTACTACTTCATGCGCAGGCGACTTTCAAAAGAAATCTAACTCAAACATTACGATTGCCTAATGCTTGGTTATCGCGTTAATATTGTCACTATGGTTTAATGAAAGTTTAACTAGTGTGTTTATATAGTTTTGAGGATATTTGATTTTCAATATTATATTTTTTATTTGTAAGAAAAAATGTAAGTACAATTTATTATTAGGTACTTACTCATAAAAATCATAATTATTATCATTATTCGAAAACCAAAACAATGCATACAATAATTTGTCAGCATGCAATTGAAGTCAGAGTGAGAAAGTTAATAGTAAGCAAAAACAGGTTTGCCATAAATAGTGACATAAAAACGTTTTCAATTAACACATTTAAATGCCACGCTGCGTTTATACAAGTCTCTATCGGGAACGACGGGTTTTCTGAGAAAATCGTCGTTGAAAATCAGCCAAAACCTAACATGGAACTGACAATGGCATGTGGAAGCCATCATTTTTCCTTCTTGAAAAAGGGATAAAGCTAGTTGTTATGTACAGCTCCATCCCTGTCTAAGTACATCTTTTCAGACACTTTAATACGTATTTATTTTTAAAACTATATGGCACCGGCATTTCACAATTGGCTGATGTCAGATGAAATGCCGAAAGATACTTAGGGGTCCATACATAAAGTTATATTAATACTTGCGATTCTAACGATGCAGGGCAAAGTCTTCAAAAGACTTTTGAAGAAAGAACCATTGCAGCTTTGAGCTGACCTGTCCCAACAGAAGGCATCAACCCTTACTGCCGTAACTGTGCATCATGATGCACGGGATAGCTGGCAGGATCCCGTTACTGTCACGGTCAACGAGCCTGCTCGCGTGTTACGTAACAAGCCGGTATATCAGCCGCTCTAGCTGTACATTATAAGCTACAAGGAACATTACACACTTTATTCTTTATTGTTACCGGGTACACACGGCTACACATCAAGCTATACATGTCCAGTATAAGCTGATCTCGCATAGTATAAAATTTCTGTGCAATGCGAGGTCAGCGTAAACTTAAATTTGATAGCTTGATGTATAGCCGTGTGTACTAGAGAATGCTGAGTTATTAAGCTAAGATACCAATCCGCTACGTGTTTTTATCTTTATTATTCAAACGCCAATTCCCGTAATTAAAAAAATACGTACAAAATATAGTCGCAATTTCATCTCTATGTTGAAAACTTGTAAACATTTAGAGAAATTTAACTTACTTCAGACTGAGACTATTGCCTAAGGTGACTTAAAATTAAATTTAGAAACACAAGTACCTACACACATAATGACTTAAAAACTAATTAAATAATTAGCAGCTCAGCAGCAAAACTTATGTTGAACTGTATGCGTCTTATTCCAGCGGGATTTGTGTTGTGTGTGTAAACACACACACAACACAAATCCCGATAAAGAAGACATACGCATTCAGAAACAAGCATACACAAACGTGTACCTATGCTTGTTTCTGAATGCGTTTGTCTTCTTTGATGCCGATGTGTTCGAAACGCAGTTAACAATCATACTATTTTTTTTTAAATGAAATTGTTACAGTATTATAAATACATTAACAACGCAACAACTTAAGACTTCAAATTGTGCTAGCGGTACCTTCGTCAATGTACTTGAGACTTGTGCATTTGTTCAAATAAGCTTAGTTATATCCTTAAATACTGCTTTCTGCCCAATAAAACGTCTCCATAAAATTTACTGTTTTAACATCGACAAGATATTCTATCAGTAGGTAATAAATATGATTACTTCTTTTAAACAATTAAACAAACTATTTTACTTCCTTAGTAATATAAGTGTAGTCAGTTTAGATTTTATTATCCACAGCATCCACTCTTGCATATTTAGACCTCTTAGCGAGTGTACGCACTATTTATTTGGTCCGTTTTGAAAACTGACTTCATTCAATAGTCATTTAGTTTTTCTATTGCCTCAATATTTAACACATTCTATGCGTTAAGTGTGCACACAGCATAAGATACAGAAGCAAGCACAGTCTAACTTGCGCCTATAAATCTAATCATTACAAAACTAATAATTATTCTAATAACATTGTTGCATACAAGAACGTCGGTTTTTGAAATTGATGATACCTACTTATTTAAAATTCGTCACGATTGCTCAATGATTCTGTAACTCAGTGGGAACTATGCTGTTTCGAGAAAGTTTCGCAAGCCTGTGAGTTCAGCCTTAGCTTCTGTGACACGCTTTATATCCTGGGTCATGCAATCCTCGTTTTAGACAGACTGGTCGACGTTTTAATCGTTTTGGTCTATAATTTATTTTCTCAGCCTTAGCTTGTGGAGGCAACAACTGTTTTAGTTTATAATATTTAACATTTTAAGAAAAATCGTATCAAGTTTTAAAGCAAAATTATTTCAAATTCTTTCGAGACTCAACTAGCAAAAATTATCAAACCAAAATAATTGAAATGTAGAAAGATTTTAAAAACTAAATGCGCGTGCGCGTTCATGGCAAACCGCAATTTATCACCACGGGCTTGGTACTCGTGGTTGATAAACTGCGGGCGCGTAGCAAAGATACATCAAAAGAAATAAGACCATCTTTCAAAAAACAAGTTATACAGAGACCGGGTATAACGCAGTGATTAGAAAAGTAGGGGTAAATTGAAACTAAACTTGAAATGGTTCGCATTGATTCTATATTACAACTTTTGTTATTTAAAGATAATACCTTACAAGTTACATATAAACGTTTCAATTTATCTTGCTTATACGATATTTAACTTAAGCTAAGACTGAACTCCCCATGTAGACCACACAGACATATTATATTATCCCTCAAAAATCAACTTCAAAAATCTCTAAAAAAAGACTGTGCAAGCTTTAACAATCAAAAACGGCTGGTCGATTGGCAGAGGTGTGCGCAGGTACCGGAGCGCGACGCGGCTGGCAACGTCATCCCTGCCTGGAAGCGCCAGATGCTGGCCCGAAGAGCTGCCGAGAAAGCCCGAAAGGACCTGGAAAGGGAGCTGGCAGGGGAAGCGGAGAGGCGAAGGGCAGCGGCAGTGCCTGCTTGGAAGAGACAGCTGTTGCAGCGAAGAGAAGAGGCTGAGAGCAGGTTGAGGTCCGTTTTGTTTTGGATAGGGCACGGGCAAGGGCTTTGGTCAACCACTGATGAGTTAAAAAAAACAAAATTAAACGGTGTCTGCTTTAATAGAGAGCTTTTTTTCAAGTGATACTTATACAAGGTGTAACGGAAAGGGTATATACATCCGAAGGGCACGGAATCTCTTGGTGATAAGAAACGACATGGCAATGTTTTTATACATATACATACATAATTGTAAAGTTGAGCCCGGCCGCGCCGTCGCGCCTTCGTCGGTTAGGCAGAGCCCGATAGGTCTGTTCTAGGCGCGCAGAACCCGAGATAGATATACTTGAACCTTGCCGGACAGGATTATGACCTTTATAGTGTGGTGACACGTTTGTTATGATTTTGCATTTAATAAACTGTCGATATTAAATAATATCGTGAAGTTTCAAAGTTATTAGTTGGGAGCTGAAATTTTGAGGAAAGACTCATTATTAAATACTCTATTCACCCTGTTTGTATGTATATACCCTTTCCGTTACACCCTGTATATTTGGGTTTTAAAAAGAGGTTTTGAAAACGTGGTCAGACAAATGGCAGATATTAAACTCATACATGGCATCTACTCGTATGTAGATGATATACCTACTCAGATTACAGATGATTTGCCTTGAGGATACCAATACTAGTATGTTGTAGGGTTCAATATAGTTCCGGGAAACTCGATAACAACTTAAAGAGATTTCCATAATCTTATCGTCTTTGGCCGCTAAACTAGAAAAGAAACCATTAAAAGATATATTTTTTCTTCATGACTCTAACCTCTTATTTTGTCATTCCAGAAATTCCATATACACTCCCAAGGTAGAAGAGACGAATGGGCAGCCGAATGGCGAGTGGCGAGCTTACCCAAGTGGTACGCAGCGAGCCGTGTCCATAGACAACATCAGCATGTGCTACGACACTCCTGCGCAACCTATGCGGGCACCATCAGAGGCGAAACTGTCCAGTGATCATTGTAACGGTTTGTTAAATAGATGTTCTGTTGTTAAAAAAAGTCAGTTTTTAAATTATAAGCATGTTTAAATTTAAACTTCAAACTTATACTTTTTTTACTTCTGTTGAATATTGAATTACGAACTGTCAAGTTGAATATAAACGGTATGTGTATGTCTATTATTAACAAGAGAAAAATCACAGCTCTTATATGAGATTAACTCATGTTTCGCGTTAAATTTGAGGTAGTTATGGAATCTATTTTTATATCCTATCTATCGTCTTTGTAATAACAGTTTTTAGCTATGCACTTATACGTTCATATTGGACTTGCAGGTCACTCCACGTCTAACGGCAAACATGAGGATGAAGAAGACGAAAAGGCAAAAATTATACCCTGGCGAGCACAACTGCGCAAGACCAACAGCAAGCTAAATCTCCTAGAGTAGACCTTCACCGAGGACAGAAACGGAAGTGTCGCCCACCTCTAGAGAGGAGCCGCGTGTGGACCGCGCGGCTGGATCGGGCCATAGCTCTAGGGTTGTCAAACATAGTCAAATATGAAGAAATAATGCTCAGTTGCTCTCTCATAGTTTAATACATAAAATTTAATTTATTTAGGTTAGTTTTTGTAATTATTGCTATTTATTATTTTATACTTACTCAAAATTTAAAGAGCATTCGCAATATGTATGAGGAAGAACAACACAAGCCCCAAGTGACCAAGCGCCGCGCGGTTTCATTTCTGGCAGACGTATTTTAGTCACATTATGTCGCAGTATTCGTGAAGCAACGCCATTTGTAGTAAGTTGTATTCGTTGCTCGATATAAATAATTTTACTTAATTATGATAACGAGTCCAAATAATTGTAGAAGTGATTGATAAGCGAAAATGTATCGTATTTTATTGATAACCGACATTTATTATAAGGAATGAAGAAGAAAACAAGTTTTTCCGAGTCGATTAAGTAGATTTAGACTAAAGTAGTAACTCCAACAATATTTGATTTTTTTAGTAATATGTTTTTATATAAAAATTAATATTTTTGTATGTTTTTGTTTCTTGTTTGACGTTAGCTTTTATATATTATTTTTCAACTAAATTTTCATACGTATCTGGTAGAAATAGATACGTATTTTAAATTTAGTATATAAAATTTTGTTAACGGTTAAAAGTAAATGATTTATGTAGGTACTTATTTTTACTGTAGTCATGTAAAAATGTAAATCTACTTATAGATGGTTTTAAACAAGTTTTAAATATTCTAGTTATCGATATAAAAATATGGTCTTTACTACTTATTTTAAATCTCAACGGAATAATTTTTGTGGAAAAATCGAGTAATTATTCCGATCGAATATGATTATATGAGGTCGATGCTCGATAAACATTTACCGTCCAATCTTATATAAAGAAAATATATTGATAAACTAAATGACGACATAGAACGTTAAAGTAACACATTTGCTCAAACTAGAAAATAATAATAAAATGCTAGAAGAAACCTAGCATCAACAATATTACTTAAAATAAATGAAAATAAAAATTTGTCACAAGCGACAAACTCCAGCCACAGGCAAAAACGACAAGCGACACAACTGAATTTGTATAAAGGTAACAGCGATACACCAAGACCAACAGACCACCAACATCTGTGAACTGATTCGAAAGTTTCGTTTTATTTGTAATTACGGACGACGGACTGTCGCTTGTTGCTGTTGCCTGTCGCTGCGGCTTGTTGCCGTAGACAAACTCGAGCCTTAAATCTTCATATCAGCCAGAATTTATTGATATAATTACGAAAGATAGGTATATTAAAAAATGTATGTAAGGGTTTTTTTATAATGCAAGTGATACCATTGTTGCAATATTAGTGTATAAGCTTAACAAGTGGGCTTCTGCAATACATTTTGTGTGACCTACTTATTTTGTCTACGTGTGTTGATTATATTCAGTACTTCTGAATCTTATTGTAATGTTGTTAAATAAAACGCTATTTGCTTATAATTTGTTTTAATCACCCGTGTGCCTATCTACTCCAATAAAATCTGGTATAAACTTTACTGAAACAGAATTTCACCTTCTAATAAAAGTTATAAAAGAAATGAATATTGTGTATGTTAAAAATGGTAAGATAACAAATACATTCAACACTAACTATGGACAGGACATTACGAACAAAATTTTCATCCGAAACTTGTGTCCGATCGGACACAACTCTATAAGTTTAATTTAGTATCTACGCTCCGCTACCGCTCCAACATTGCTGTATACTAGATGGCGTTACTGAGACATTGTATCAAATTACATTTCCTTGCATGTCCTCTATATACACCCCTATTTTTTAATTAGTACAAAAAAAAATGTATCCGTACCTGTTACTGATCATATTTGCGTAAACAAAAGTAAAAATTCGAAGTTCAATTTTTAAATATGCCACTATTTAGTTAAACTTAAATAACGAAAACAGCTGTTGGAGGCGGGGCATGCTTGAGCGAGATCACGCGAACGTGAGCGAGAGATGACGAATAATGAATACTACTATGTCATGAATAGCCTGTACAATATGTCCTTAAATTGGGCGACTTTTTGGGATATAAACAAACGCTAATACCTTTGCTGTATATGAATATTATTCATTGATACTCTACAAATATAATGAGAATACCGTCTAGAATAAGCCCTCTAAGTATTTGTACTAATTAAAAATAGTGGTGTATAGTCTATCCAATTCCCCAGTATTCCCTCTGGGATTCAATAGCGACTCATCTATGCTGCCGCTATAAGGAAAAAAGACGTATTAACAATTAGGCGAAATTTAAAATAAATAAAATCAAAATAAAAAATACTGGTGCATGGCATTTACAGTTTCCGAATATGTATCTAACTCAATTTTGACAAAAAAAGTTTGATACGCCTTTTATCCGCTTGGCGGGAGTATGGACTTTGTTTAACTCTGATCTTGACTTAAACGAAAACTGCAGCTGTTGCGAAGGTCAATTAGTTTACATAAAGCAACGTCAAGTAGGTACAATTCATGAGTCATGAAATAAACCTAGAAATAATTGAAACATATTTACATAGGTTTAAAACTACCTTTTAAACCATCGGGTGGTAGCCTAATAGAAATAATACATTTCTGGTTCAAAGGTTTGACATTTTCAATGGGGGATGAGAAACTTCACACCCAGTTTGTCATCAAAAAACAAATGCCAAATCTTAAATTGGTTTTCAACCAATTCTATGTGGTCTGCATGCATCGTAATAACAATTCAGTGCATGGCCTCACACGATGAAGCAATTCCAACATGTAATCGTAAAAATAATCTTACTGGGTATAAAACGTAAACTCAATATTAAATTCGCTTATAGCTTCAGCAACTTTATGAGCTTAGTAAAATGCATTGAAATTAGTTCTAGATTTAGTTATGGTATATTTTGTATCGCAGTTTAGAGGTACGAATTATGGAGTTTAAAATTTTAAAATAATATAACTTGGTTTGCACGTGTATAATTATGGCAGCTCAGATAGGTCAGACGGCTTAAAGGTTTTGTCCAACATACAACATAGTGTTTAACAGGGTTCTATCTTGGGGCCGCTTTTGTGAAACATTGTTCAAAACTGGGTGTGCATGGTGCACAACTTTACATCGTGGACGTTATCTGATACGTCGATGACACACTGGTGATGTCCCGGAAGCAGAGGCACTGGAAGGCAGGTATACTAGCTATGACAAAATTCAGGCAGGGGTAAGAAGGATTAACCTTTCAATCGTGTCAATTAGAGACACAATAAAAAGACAATGACAGGGCGGACGCCGGCGGTGTCCTCTTGGGGTTTAATGAATCCCACCAAAAACATTCTGTAAAAAACTAGCCAAGTCTCGATGGAGCTGCTTGTTTATCTCTAAAAAGTAATGAAATCTAGACAAAGTCGTGCAAAGTCTAAGATTCCTTACTGCGATTTCTTTATTATTATAGTTAATGTTGTGTGACTTGGACTTCACTTCTTTTTGTAGAAACGTGGGCATATTGATTCACTTTATTAGATTTTCTTATTTGACACAGTTATTCTTTTTAGGAGTAGTTTTTTTTATTATTACAAATCTTTCTTTTCTTTTTTCCGGTTCTGATTCTTGTACAGTAGCAACAGGTTTTCATATTGCCCATTCGCGTTCATTATGAATCGGCCCACCAAGTTGAATATTTTTTGTAAAGGCCGTATGTCGATCTCTTATAGTTTGGTTGGGCTCTTGTGTTTTCAAATCAGGGTCACCAGGTACTCCAGATCTTCGATTATCCTAGTTTTGATAGTATTCCCTTTATGTGGCCGTTAAACCCTAACTCTGTACCAAATTTCAGCTATCTGAGTTTATGGGAAGTACTAGTTCTATTCTGATGATCATGAGTGAGTGAGTGAGTGAGTGTCATAAATGCGAAACTTTGCTTTCGGTTAACTTCGGAACTAAACGACCTACAGACTTGAAATTTTGGATTTTAAATATGTGGTCATAGCTTACTAGATGACGAATATTTCTGCGTTCTGGTCTTATCCAGAAGTTCTCAAATAGGGGCCTGAAAATGCGGCGAAATGGTTCCAGTAAAGGATGGTACGGCAATGTTTGCTTCCCGCTTGACTTGTGCCCCGCACTGCCGTGCCGCCCGATTAAGAGTTTGGGTTCTGATGGAGCCTTGCAAAACTCGTAAGGCTCTCTGTTTTCCTCAAACCCCATTCTTTTTGGGATTCACTAGTCGAGGTATTTTCATCAGTGTTGAGTATACGATAAGGTACAGAGCAGCCATAAAGGAATAAAGAACTTAGAGCTGAGCCATTATTAATTCAATCAGACTCAAAGAAGCAGCGCACTGTATTCAATGTCGCTAGGCAAGATTGCTGACTAAACTCAGTATCTATTGGGCCTCCGACTCGTGGTACTGGTAAAGCGTGGAATTTTAGTTTGTAGGTGCCTGACATAACCCACTGGTCTACCCAGCAAAAGTATCCATTTCACCGCAAGAAAGAAAGTATCTATTTGTGCTTATTATAACATACAACGTTATTTTTGTTTACAGTTCTACTATTACTATGGACTTTATTAATTGCGGTATCTAGTTCAGAGAAAAGCAGGGCAAATCCAGGTATGATAACTAGATTTCTGGAAAACATCATAAAACCTTACATAGATAGCAAACAGCTTTTCAATGGCAAGCTGAGATGGATATCAGCAGAAGATAAAAAATTGACTGACATTGAAAGCGCAATAAGGCAAAAAGTAATGCAATTGAAACCAATGCTACAAGACGATGAATACAATGATAACACAATAGATGAAACAAAACATAATCTAAAACTAGAAGAAAACGATGAAACAATCATATTAGAATTCATGCCCAAAAGGACGGGTAAAACAAAGTCAGCGTTAAGAGAAACCATGGAAGAAAAAAACACATTGAAAGAAAATATTTATATGTACAAACAGTTGAAGAAACATATAAAGTTACTGATAGAGAAAGAAAAAACTTCTGGTTTAACGAATCAGGTGATAACAACGACGTTGGGCAAAATGTTAGCGCTCTTGATAAATAAACAATGTCAATGGACAAGTACAGATTCGGGAGATCTACTGAATCATCTCCTGAAACACAAACAGAAACTTAGAGATGTAGGTGAAGTACCGGACCATTTCAAATTAACATGTTACTTGAGACGTAGAAATAAATCCGGTGATCCGGAAAATTACGTCTATCCCGGTTCTCCTGGTGATGGTGTACCACACAAAAACTCATCTGGTAAAACTCTTGATGGAAACAATAAATCAAAAGATATAAAAGAGTGCGCTTATTTTGTAGTTTGCTCCGAAGAACTCAAAGAGTTCTTAAGGAAAGTTCATACTTCCTTGAATAATGCCACCGTCAGCACCTTTAGGAATTATGCAGCTATGTTTGTTAGAGACGCTAATGAAGATGCTAAGCGCTTCAAAGATATTGTGAACTCAGAGTTAGGGGAGTTAAGCAAAGACGCAGAAAAAAAAGTAAATCAAATATTTCTAAGCGAATTAGAACACTTTACACTTGATAAGACAAAAAATAATACAGCGAATATCAAACATATCCACAATTTTATAACTGCCACATCAGGTAAAATTAAAAGTAGCCTAAATAGGCTTGTCAACCACAGATCGATTGGTACAGAAGAAGAAATATTTTTAACAATTAAAAAAGATTTAGTTCATAATATGAAATTGGACATAGACAATTTGAAACTAGCAGATGACATTTGTGGTTTGTTCGTAGTGTGTGATATGCACTGGACTAGAAGAATGATTGCACCACAGACATTTAGAGATAAAGATGCTGGACATGTCTATGTTAAAGCACAACTGAGTTTTGACGACGAATTAAAGAATTCTTTGGCCAGTTTTGTTAAGCAGAGCCAGAACTCTTGGCAAGAAGATAAAATGACGTTTCGGCCTAAAAAAAGGTTTATCGATGCAATTGATGGAAAGAAGTATAGTTATGTAAATGTTACTAGAACTACTGTTGGTTCAACTGCTATAACGGAAGATGTAGTCAGCAGCGAAAATCGGTTAGGAGAACAGTTTTTTTAATAAAGAATAGAATGTGCCTTTAGAGTGTTTTTTTCCTGTAAATACCTACGATCAGGACCACGAGAAAACACCCGTTTTAATTTACACACAACTGTACAATCTGACGGTAAATGATTAATTATGTTTTTTTTATAAATTGGTTTTTCAAACACGTCAAACTAAGCAAAATATTTTTAACAACCCTTAGGTAACTATTCTATTTTATGCCCTGTGATTGGAATATAGGCCAAAATTAATGCCTAAGAAAAGAATTAATGTATAAGATACGCCTAGGAAAAACACATAGTCCATTACTAGTCAGTAAAATTAATTGGATTACTCCCAGTAGTTGTTCAACGTCGATATTTAGGCATATGTCCAGTGTCATAATAAACTTCAGCACCGAATTCATAATTATAATAAACATATTCGCCCCAATATGGCACAGGTGCTCCCCACTTTGTATTATCAAATCGCTGATCCAAGTACGTGTACGGCGTAAGCCCCAGAAAGGCATCGTACATAAAGTCTAATACAGGATACGTGTCTATTACTGTGAAGTAATGAACTGTTTGGATTGACCTGAGTTTTAAAGAAAATGAACACATTCCGGCGAAGCCATCATTACGCCAACCCTCACCCATATAAGCAGTGTTCATACCACCACCTGAATCAAATCCTAATCTGCCCCAATATTCTCCCATGACGCAGTGGTACCAATGCCAGTCGCTCTGGAAATAAATAAATAAATAAAATAAATATTCCACTTCTTTCAAACAACACCATCTAGTCCCAAGTTAAGCAGAGCTTGTGTTATAGGTACTGAACCACTTATAAAAGCACTTATATACTGCTATACAGGGTGTCTCATTCAAATCGGTCAGTATGGGAAAGTCTGAAACTATAAGACATACGAAGATCTGTTCTGAGGAACCATGTCATCGATTTTAATAACAAGAAAAACTGCATTCATACATTTTAAAAAACATCTGTACTATAATTTGTAGTAACATTGTAAACGTGGTCACTTCGAGCACCTACTAAAATAAATTAAAGTATGTTGAAACAATGCATTTTATTCATTTGAGACATCATGTTTCATACAGACATTTACTGCTTAAGACCTCCACAATCGATATCTAAATAGAAATAGTGTATGTTTTTTTTTCAAAATAACCGGGTTCGATTCCCGAACGGAGTACAGATGTTTTTTTTTAATGTATGAATGCAGTTTTTCTTGTTATTAAAATCGATGACATGGTTCCTCAGAACAGATCTTCGTATGTCTTATAGTTTCAGCTTTCTTAGACTTTCCCATACTGACCGATTTGAATGAGACACCCTGTATACCAGTAGCGAGGGGTCCATTTTCTTAAGAGGGAAGCCGACAAAAGAATCTTAGCATTCGTATCACTATTTGTTAGTGAAGTCACATGAAGTCATCGGTCTACCTACCACCGTGTACCTACACGTGTATACAGGGTGACTTTAAATAAATGCGACAAAATGAAATGGGAGCTTCAGTTACAGTAACATAGTAATATACACTGTTTTTTCTACAATTAAAATCGTTACAAAAAAAAATGATTATCGTTTTTATAATAACGGTCCATTGACGTTATTATCTTCATTTAAGTGCGAATTATCGGTAGGTACTTATTCCAGAAAAATAAATAATATGCAAAATAAGTTAGTAAGACTAAAGGACCTACTATCAAAAAGTCTCCTCCGACTCGTGGCAGTGCTTAACAATGTCCGTAAGAATTGAGGAGCCACATCCGACTTTTTAAATCTGATCTCACCATTATTTAGCAGCAATGTAGTTTATTTTGCAGCACGAATTCTAGATTTAGCAGCAAAATATATCACTGGTTATTTTAATGCAAAAGTGGCTCCTCAATCTAAACGTTTGAATTGAGGAGCCACCTGGAACTCGTTAAGTAATAGATGAATATTTATGAAAATTGAAAACAGGATATCAAACTGCACTTACTTATCAGTCACTGCACGATATTTCACATATTAATATCCCCACAATTTAATAATGATGACACAAAAATGATGATTAACTTTATAGTAAAAGAAATCAAAGTTAATTATTTATTTCGTACATTAACATATTTATGTACAAACGAGAATACTTCACCGCAGATGAAGGTTTCAGAATAGAGTAGAATTTGTAGATAACCCCAAAATGTGGTCAGTGGTCACCCTACACACTGAATGTACAGACGCCAGCACATCAAGTTACCCCAATGTGTCAAATTTCTTTGATCGTTTTTCAACTTTATGGCAAACAGAATCAGGTTCATATTTAATTGGGAAAATTTGACACATTGAGGTAACTTGATGTGCTGGCGTCTGTACATTCAGTGTGTAGGGTGACCACTGACCACATTTTGGGGTTATCTACAAATTCTACTCTATTCTGAAACCTTCATCTGCGGTGAAGTATTCTCGTTTGTACATAAATATGTTAATGTACGAAATAAATAATTAACTTTGATTTCTTTTACTATAAAGTTAATCATCATTTTTGTGTCATCATTATTAAATTGTGGGGATATTAATATGTGAAATATCGTGCAGTGACTGATAAGTAAGTGCAGTTTGATATCCTGTTTTCAATTTTCATAAATATTCATCTATTACTTAACGAGTTCCAGGTGGCTCCTCAATTCAAACGTTTAGATTGAGGAGCCACTTTTGCTTTATAACAACTAGTGATATATTTTGCTGCTAAATCTAGAATTCGTGCTGCAAAATAAGCTTCATTGCTGCTAAATAATGGTGCGATCAGATTTTAAAAATCTGATGTGGCTCCTCAATCCTTACGGACATGCCTAACAATCGTCGTCGAGTACTCATGTAATTAGACGTTGCCGTTCATAGCGGTAATTTACCTGCTCAGCAGTAGCAGCATGCAAACACTAGACCAACAAGGCAATGGGGGTAACAAATAAATAACTAGTAATTCAAAAGAGAATAATACCTTCGGACATGGCCAAACGTGGGCAGAGGCTTTGACGATATATCTAAACCAAGGTAACGGTCGGCGCTTGTATGCCTTCATAAATTGGAATCCAGCAAAGATGCTCAAATCATATTTTCTTGGAATGGTCGAAGTATACTCACGCCTTTGAACAAAAGAAAAAGTTTGTATTAAATTCCTGCCCGGGACTAATATTATTTTGTATGGCTTATAGGCAATCTGTCTGGTTGTTTACACAAACACTTTACAACTGACACTAGGAATTTCAATACTACAAATTTTATTGAAATCCATTCAGTCGTTTTCACGTAAAAACTACGGAATGGATTTTAATCAAATTTGGTATGGAGTTAGCCGAGACCCTGGATTAACACATAGGCTACTTTTTATCCCTGTATTCCCACGGGAACGGGACCTACGCGGGTGAAACCGCGGAACGTCTACTAGTAATACATAAATTGAAAAAAAAACTTAAATTACTATTTATTATTGACATGATGTAGGTAATACTTATCACATTATTTTATATTTGTTACATCGTTTATTTATTTTAATAATTTGTTTTTTTTTTAGTTGTGTATCTCTCAGTTTTAATCGAACAGTAACTACATGCATTAAAATCTTTAATGAACTTACCAGCCAGACGCCGCTCGTGGACACAATATAACATTGGAATAAGAAACATATCCTCCATAAAATGTATGTGTAGCAGCCCAAATAGAGAGATCGTACATCACTGGTATAGGATGAGAAACGTTTACTTCATAATCGTTTGTATACTGAAAAAAAAAACTAGTAGTTAGAACATAAATTAATAATAATAATAATAATTTATTTTTAATTATAATTGATCACAATTTTAACATTGGCCCCAAACTAGGCAAGCCTGTATCTTGGGAAACCAATTTCAGAAATAATATAATAATAATTTATGCAATAAAAATGAAAATAAAATCAATATTCAAACAAAACTAAATAATAAAAGTATAAACGCTGTGCTAAGTAAGATGTGTAACTGTATGTGTCAATAAGAGAGTAGAGAATGTGTAGTGTTTAAATTGATTGTGTGTAGAGTGAGTATGGGGTGTGAAAGTGGATAGGTGATTTAAATTTATTTTAAACTTTAATTATATTTTCCGCTTCTTCAAATGAAAGATTTAAGATTTACAACTAGTTTGTCAGTCTTGGCAAAACGTAGCGCACTTACCTATAACCTAAGATTAAACGTACTACCAACGTTCAACAAACAAAATAGGTAGATGATTTGATTTGATTTTAATTACCTTAATCTAGTTTCCGAACTCTGCTTTGGTGGTTTTATATCAGTCATTATCTGAGAGTTATCTTACACCTTTTAGTTTTTTTTATGAAGTCGGTTGGAATTTTTTTAAATATTTCATTTAAGTGGATGATTATAATATTTTTTTTTCATTTATTTTGAAGTCAAAACCAAACGAATCGATTTACTTAGGTACTTCATGAGTTTATTTACAATAACATTTACATTTTGTTTTTAAACACCTTAACTATATCACCCACATACAAAAACCAAATGATATTATAAGTAAAAAGGTGTAAATAGGTTACCTAAACAACATTCGATCTTCAAAACCGCACACAAACGCACGCACGCGTCCGTGGCTAGTTAGCCACATTTTAACGTGTCGCTTGCTGAGCACTTATAACCTATCTACAGTATTCCCAAATTAATAATGCACATGCAGATCTTCGCTAATTGTCGTATTCCCGGAAACACCCGAATCATTGAATCGTAAGAGCCCTAATTATGCATGAAGAAAATGCACTTAACCACTCTATATACATATAGTCATCCGACACTCGGGGAATACGGCCGTTGCCGAACAGTGACGAATATTTCTATGTGCATTATCACTTTGGGAGAACTGTACACCTTTTTACTTATAATATCATTGCTAAAACCTATAAAAAAAAAATCAGAAAAAAATATATACTTATAGTAAATTAAGGAATTTAAGAAAAGCGATTTAGATAAAATTTATGTGGGGCCACAAGAGCGGTTTTTTTTATTTCCACAACTTTTCACACAACGCCATTTAGTCCCAAGTTAAGCTTGAGAGCTTGTGTTATGGGTACTAAATAGCTGATAAACATACTTATATATTTCTAAATACATACACATTATAGATAAATTACACCCAGACAAAGAACAAAATGATCGTGCTCATCACACAAACATTTGTCCTGGGTGGGAATCGAACCCACAACCTTCGGCATAGCAGTCAGGGTCACTAACTACTAGACCAACAGGCCAGTCATAATAATAAGAGCAGTAGGCACAGGCCTATAGGTACTCATTTTAAGGGTTGATTACAACGAATGTGTATTGTGACATGACTATTTAGTATATTCAGCAGTGCGATTCTGATCAAATCACTGCGTGAAAATGTAGGCGCAGTAAGAGCGAATTGAGCTATCATTCCATACTAATGCAAGGCATTGACAGATCACTTCACTCAAGTATTTACGGCGTGACTTTTACTGGGCAGGTCGTAACAAACCTTCAGAAAGATAGCTAGGTGTCTATGTTGCAGTCAAAACTCTTAACCAGTCAAAAGTACTATTGACTAGCAAAATCAGTCAAAACTACTTTTGACTGAACAGGTTGGTCAAAAGTGGTTTTGACTGAAAATTATTGGTTATTAGTACTTTTGACTGCAAATTTGCGGTTATTTATTTATTTATTTAATATTAATACTTCAAGCACACTAATGTACAGAGGCGGACTTAATGCTAAAGGCATTTTCTACCAGTCAACCTTTAGGTGATGCAGAGAAAAACAGTGGTAGGTGCGGTTAAGAGTACTTTTGTCTGACGCTCGTCGTCAAAAGTAGTTTTAACTGCAATAATGCATCAGTCAAAAGGGAAGTGGCGCTCGGCGGCCGCTACCGCGGCATTCTAATGGTCATGGTTCTAACCTAACCTAATCCACATGATTCGCCAACCATAGACGGTTTTACCTGACTGATAAAACCTGTTAAAACCTCTTTTGACGGAATCAATAAATTAGTTAAAAGTACTTTTAACCAGCTCCATTAGGCAAAAGTACTTTTAACTGTTATTTTAGTCAAAAGTATTAATGACTAAAGCATACGGTCAAAAGTTCTTTTGACTGATTTTGCTAGTCAATAGTACTTTTGACTGGTTAAGAGTTTTGACTGCAACATCTATAAACTTACTTTAGGATGAATGTGTATTCTTGAAGGCGAAAGATACATGCTGGCGTTCCAGTTATTGGCGTTCGTATCATACCAGCCCCCGAGAATGTTTTCCAGTGACCGGAGGTGACCATAAGACCTTGTTATAAGTAGAGTGGGGGTCGCAGTCGTGAGGATGTGTCGGGTAGTTATGACAGCACAACCGGCAAGCAATGTATACTTTCTGTATACTGTATTACAGTAGCAGCCCATCTGTCTCGTTATTGTCTGGAAATTATAATAAGAATTTATTACTATCACATCTGAACTTTAATTTTCAAATGTCTAACTAAAAATTGTAAATCGAAAGTAATCAAATAATAAGTACCTAGGTTTATCAAACTACCGCCTGTAACTGTAACTGTCAAATTTTCTTAATTGAACATGAACCTACTTTGATAGTTTTTCAACTTTATTATAAACCGAATACGGTTTGTAATAAAGTTGAAAAACTATCAAAGAAGTTTGAGACATTGGGGTAGCTTGATGTGCTAGCCTCTGTAAATAGAAATAAGTAAACATACATAACATACAACATAACGTCACGCCTGTAATCCCCGAAGGGCTAGGCAGAGATGTACCTGGTAGTACATCCACATTTCGCCAGTTATGTTAAAGTCCCATGTAATAGGGGGCGAGCCTATTGCCATCAATCGGGCACAAATCCAGACTCCGGGCTGCTACTGAGAAATTCCAGATTGGAAAACTCAATAACACTTTGCCCGACCTGGGGATCGAACCCGAGACCTCAAGCTCTGTAGTGGCGCTTGCAACCACAAGACCAACGAGGCAGTCAGAAATAAGTAATTAAATTATATTATAGGATCCTTAATGTATCTGCCTTAAAATACAATTTACACATAATAATGGATAAGTATTAAAACTGATTACAATAAATTGTCATTTTAGTGCGAGAGCCGGCTGCAGAAATACCTACCTCATAAGATACCCCAATAAGCTGTATTTAGATCGTTAACCGACACTGAAACACGTAAAAAAAATCAGGTCTGCCAGAGCCAATCCTGCCGGGTCATAGAAATAATTGATATTTTTTGACGTAATTTTTTAGTAAAAATTACCTCATAAGATACCCGAATGAAAGTGCTGGCAGCAGTTAACCATTGATTAGTTATGTAAAAAAAAGTTGGTCTGCCATTGCGCAGCCTGCCGAAAGCACTTGGCAGACCTCTTTAAAATGCCCTTCTGACACACTAAACCTACCTCATCGAGTACCCGGATGGGACCAACGCTAAATAATAACCAATATGCCCCTGATAATGGATCAAAAGGTCTGCCAGGTCTAAGCTTGCCGAAACTTAGTGTTTAAAGCGTTTGAAGTTGATATGGAGCATAATTTCACCTGTAGTCAAAATAACATTATTTTGTTTCTAAATTTATACAAATTTATGAATATTAAATATTTTTTATCAAAACATTGAATAAAACAACAAGTGTAGAGATAATAGATGTATATTCAAAATTTAGCACAATCACTACGAGTTCAATAACATGCTTACAATTTATATACAACTATCAAAACTTAGTTTAAGTTGGCATTACAGTTACCTGAATTCTGTATTTATATGTGGGTTTAGGGAACTAAGTAGACTTTTGAGTGTAGAACCTGTTATTGCGTAAATCATCGAAGGAACAGCTAACGCCTAGGTAACCAAACTGACCACCCCCAGGATCTCTCAAAATCCAAGTTTAAACAATAATGGTTAGGTTGACTAGCCATTTACTGTCAATACCTGAGTAGGTACGATAACTATCTTAATTCAAAAATTACAAGCCATTAAATAACTAGCTACAATGATGGTGAAATGACAGCAAGAACTATTATTAAAAATATAAAGATGCAAAAAAAATGAAAATCAGTCAGATTGAACTGTACTAATGTAAACCAGTAAAAGTTTGTACAAAAATAAAATTATAACTTAACGTAGAATCTCAAATTAATAAAAATCCCTTCATCACTTGAACTGTCATATGACTTATCAATATCGTCGTCCTCTGAATCATTAATTATAATAGACTCTACACTGAGTGGTGTTGGCTCACCTTCATACCATAGAGGTTCTAGGCGATTGTTATTCAAATCCCACCCGTATTTTTTGGTATTTAATTTTATCCATTTATTTGAACATGCGTTTTGCCACATAGCGTTTACGAAAACCGTTCGCAATATTTTTTGTTTTATAACCTTTTTACATGGCGGCATTCTACATGAACTATAATTCCTATTTTTTTCAACAAGGGACCTTTTAATTTTTTGCTTGCGTTGTTTTATTAAAGACTAGCTTCTGTCCGCGACTTCGTACGCGAATCCTGTTGCTTATGCCAGCAACAACGGGGTCGTCAAAATCGAAGATCTGAAACGTCTTGTGTCGAATTCTAAAAGCCCGGGGACGGGAAATCAATGGGATGCGCGAGATGATTCAAGACGTTCCAGATTTTGTTGGTCAACAGGAAATGCCATCAGACTTAACAAATTTTGCTAAGACGCCATTTCTATTATGTATATGTTATATTGTCTCTGGGCTTTGGAGTTCCCCTACAGGTGCTCCAGATCTTCAAATTTAGTCTCACAGCAGAAAACACTCTTCACGTGGAATAGTTTTTGCAATGGCACCATTTTTATATCTCTTTTAGTTTAGGTGTTCCATTTTCCAAAATAAATTATAGCCTATATTGTGCGTGTTGCGTGACGTTCACGATCAGCGGTCAGTCGCGCATTTCCTTCCCCCACTTATCTCTCGAGTCAATGCATATATAGGTACGCTGAAAACTCAAGCGTCATGCTTTTTCCGTGAACGTCTCCAACTCGCGAGACACTGCATGATGTTCACGATCAGCGGTCAGTCGCGCACATATTCTTCACTGGTGTCTAGAGACCTGGATGTAGATGCGTAAATACGCTGAGAATGCAGGCGTGCTTCGCGATCCCAAGAAGTTTCCACGGAGCGAGTTCCAGCCTCATGTTCTCGAACAGCATCAAGTCTCTCCTAACGTTCTTCGGTAGATTGTTGGGATCTTATGGTCTTTAATCATTTAGCACCTTTGGAACATTGGGAAAGATTTGACCTCTTTCTAGGCATGGTTATAGTTTTATTGTGATGATACCTGATCAATTAAAATCTAAGTGGCTGCTCCCCTGCGTTACCGGGTAGGCTACCATGTAACGAAGATAAATGGAAAAGGAAATTAAACATTCAAATAACATAAGCCCGAAGGCATATTTATACGATAAAAAAAATGGGAGTTTTAGCCAGTAGAGTCTAATTTTCAACGATATACCATCGTCTACTATACTATACTATACTATACTATACTTATGTTATTTTATAATTATGCAATGAAATTAGTGATAGCTTTAATTTCTGTATCAAATGTTTCTGATCTTCGATTTTTATAAGTCAACAGGAAATGCCTATCAGACCGAACAACTTTTGCTAAGACGTCATTCCTATGTGAGTTATGGTGTAGCTGGGCTCTTGGAGTTCCACAACAGGTGCTCTGGATCTTCAAATTTATTCTGTCAGCAGAAAATGCTCATCACGTGGAACAATTTTTGCTATGGTACCATTTTTGTATCTCCTATAGTTTACCTGGTCTGTTGTGGTGCATTTAAATCCGTCCAGTAGTTCCGAAGATGAGCGTGTACAAACAAACAGACAAACAGACAAACAGACAGACTTTTTTTTTTATTCGTGCTCTATTACTGTTTCTAAACCCCCCTCAATTATTATTATTTAAATATAGTCAATGTACAGACACAGTTTTTTTACTGTCTTATTATATTTATTATATAATATAGATATAGATAACGTATCTGGCAGCGTTAGTATTTGTAAAGTTTTTATTTCCATACATTTCTACTTCTGTATCATTCTCGTTTACAAAATTCTCGTCTTATTAATTGAAAACTTCCTGGTAGATGGGATTCTGTTTTAACACCTGGAAAGGTTTCGATTTACCTTTATTGTGAAAAACAGCGGTGTAATCACAACCAGTGTATGCATGAAATGCTGGTAAAGAACGACACAACGTTTCACCTAGTGTTTTTGATAAATGGGTACAATTTAATAGCATTTGGATCTTTGGCTCTTGATAATCCGCCCGAAAGTAACCAAATATTTGGTTTCAGTGGGTAGGCGTGTGCTAAAACACCGACTAAAATATCTGTGTCAGATGCTAAAATGGATACTTTAGTTGCGTCTTTTTCTATATGCATGAAAAAGTATTCGAGTATCTGATTCTTCATGATCGCAACCTTTTTGAGACCATCCTCAATTCCCAGCACATTTAAAAAACTTTCCGAAATGATATTACAATAAATTTGCACCATAGATTAGAAGCTGATGAAATTCATTTAATTTTTGACAGATACTTCAGCTGTTTTTCACAATAAAGGTAAATCTAAACCTTTCCAGGTGTTAAAACAGAATCCCGTCTACCAGGAAGCTTTCAATAAATAAGACGAGAATATTGTATACGAGAATGATACAGAAGTAGTTGATTTGATTCATAATTTTAGTTGCGAAATGTATGGAAATAAAAACTTTACAAATACTAATGCTGCCAGATACGTTATCTTTAATAAAACATACGCAAGCAAAAAATTAAAAGGTCCCTTGTTGAAAAAAATAGGAATTATAGTTCATGTAGAATGCCGCCATGTAAAAAGGTTATAAAACAAAAAATATTGCGAACGGTTTTCGTAAACGCTATGTGGCAAAACGCATGTTCAAATAAATGGATAAAATTAAATACCAAAAAATACGGGTGGGATTTGAATAACAATCGCCTAGAACCTCTATGGTATGAAGGTGAGCCAACACCACTCAGTGTAGAGTCTATTATAATTAATGATTCAGAGGACGACGATATTGATAAGTCATATGACAGTTCAAGTGATGAAGGGATTTTTATTAATTTGAGATTCTACGTTAAGTTATAATTTTATTTTTGTACAAACTTTTACTGATTTACATTAGTACAGTTCAATCTGACTGATTTTCATTTTTTTTGCATCTTTATATTTTTAATAATAGTTCTTGCTGTCATTTCACCATCATTGTAGCTAGTTATTTAATGGCTTGTAATTTTTGAATTAAGATAGTTATCGTACCTACTCAGGTATTGACAGTAAATGGCTAGTCAACCTAACCATTATTGTTTAAACTTGGATTTTGAGAGATCCTGGGGGTGGTCAGTTTGGTTACCTAGGCGTTAGCTGTTCCTTCGATGATTTACGCAATAACAGGTTCTACACTCAAAAGTCTACTTAGTTCCCTAAACCCACATATAAATACAGAATTCAGGTAACTGTAATGCCAACTTAAACTAAGTTTTGATAGTTGTATATAAATTGTAAGCATGTTATTGAACTCGTAGTGATTGTGCTAAATTTTGAATATACATCTATTATCTCTACACTTGTTGTTTTATTCAATGTTTTGATAAAAAATATTTAATATTCATAAATTTGTATAAATTTAGAAACAAAATAATGTTATTTTGACTACAGGTGAAATTATGCTCCATATCAACTTCAAACGCTTTAAACACTAAGTTTCGGCAAGCTTAGACCTGGCAGACCTTTTGATCCATTATCAGGGGCATATTGGTTATTATTTAGCGTTGGTCCCATCCGGGTACTCGATGAGGTAGGTTTAGTGTGTCAGAAGGGCATTTTAAAGAGGTCTGCCAAGTGCTTTCGGCAGGCTGCGCAATGGCAGACCAACTTTTTTTTACATAACTAATCAATGGTTAACTGCTGCCAGCACTTTCATTCGGGTATCTTATGAGGTAATTTTTACTAAAAAATTACGTCAAAAAATATCAATTATTTCTATGACCCGGCAGGATTGGCTCTGGCAGACCTGATTTTTTTTACGTGTTTCAGTGTCGGTTAACGATCTAAATACAGCTTATTGGGGTATCTTATGAGGTAGGTATTTCTGCAGCCGGCTCTCGCACTATTTAGGAAATCCTGCAAAGAACAGATAAAAATATTTTTCAACCATTCTTGGAATCGTGGAATTCAAGTTCTTCCAAGTTATCAGATAGACGTGTTGCTGGGGAGCTTATTCCGATTCTTTACCCCAACAAAAACACTAATAGGCACTGTCTCGTGTATTTGTTTTTAGGACGGGCTTTTTGGGGGACTGTCTTGTCTTGTCTTGAAATTTTGACCTTCAAAAAGTACCGATCCTCATAAATTAGGTAGGTATCATTGATTTGATTTTTTTTTGATTGAGTAGGTAAGTATTTATTTAGTAAACATATTACTTACATAGGTAAACATGGAAGACTTGGGTACCTACAGCTAGAAATGAACAAAGTGAAATCAGCAAATTAGATTGAATTTTGATACAGAAATCAGGAACACCTAGGCGTTAAAGTTTCTACAACCGTCATCTGGTGCGATTTTGGTCAAATCACCGCGTGAAAATATAGGCGTTGTGAGGGCGAATTGAGCTGTCATTCCATACCAACTAATGCTAGGAATATGAACCTTATTTTGTTTAACATAAAGTTGAAAGCCGATCAAAGAAATTTAACACCTTGGGGTAACTTGATGTGCTAGCGTCTGTACCTAGGTACTCGTTAAACGATGTTCCCTTCTTAGTAAACTATAGTTAATACAGGCTATTTTTAGATTGTTCTGTCATACACAAAAGAAAAGTGATTTTAAAAACTATCAATTTAAGTTAAAATTAATCTTTTTACACTGACATGCTCGATTCCAAGACTTGGTAACGGGTTAACCCACCGGGACTACATATTACGAGTGCAATTTTTCCAAAATTTTACGTTTTTTTTTTCAGTATCATGTCCTATCGAACTCTTGGTACAGACGCCAGCACACGAAGCTACCCCAATCTGTCAAATTTCTTTGATCTATTTTCAACTTTATTTCAAAAGCCTAAGGTTTATTTTCAATTAGGAATAATTGACAGTTTGGTAACTACAGCTTGATGTGCGTCTGTAGGTACTTATCCGGATGCGCTTCGACAGGTAACGCGGTGTCCTGCGTGAGCGACGAACACGAAGCGACGCGACGCAACACGACGCGACGTAATGCGACGCGATGCTACACGCGACAAATGTCCTACGTGATTTTGGTCATTACTTCTCGAATTATTGAGAAGTACAGTACAATTTTGCTTTAAAGTTCATATTTAATGTGGTGTCGCATCTGGTCGCCCGCAAAACAGGTCCGCGTTACGTCGCGTCTCGTCGCAGACGGTCACATAGGCCGCAAGTAGGGTATGCCGTTGAGTTGATCGCGTTCGTCGCGTTCCCAGCGTCGCATCGCGTCGCGTTCGTCGCTCACGCAGGACACCGCGTAAATACAAAATAATCAAAAAAGTATAAGTAGGTACTTACTGGCCAGTAGGACCCAGAGTAATATCTACTTTGTTTGTAAGGTGGCGAATTTCTGTACGGCCGGTTTCGTTCAGACGGTTCATTGTCAGCAAAGATGGAGAAGAACGGTTCTTCAACACGATAATCGGGCGTATCGGCTGTTGATGGAATCATCGTCCATGATCCATTTACATAAGGCGTCATTGTCGTGGTAAAAAAACCTGGAAAGTGGTATTGTTCCAGCCATGGATATTGATAAGCGCCGAACCACAATGTATACGACGGTTTGAGCAAATAAAAAATTATGGTGATGAACCTGAAATCAACGAAAACATCACTTTATTTTTTGGAACAATCACACCAGACTACACACAAACTTTCTTTTTCTGAAACATCAGTCCAGATTACACACACACACACACACACACACACACACACACGCACTGTCTTTTTTTGGAACAACCACCCCAGATTACACACACTCTTTCTTTTTTTGCAATAATAACTCAACACACTTTAATCTATGTAACAATCACTCCACACTACACACACTTTTTTCATTTATTTTCACAATAGTCCCACACTAGGAATTTATCTTGTATGTACAGACAGACGCCAGCACATCAAGTTACCCCAACGTGTCAAATTTCTTTGATCGTTTTGTACACTGTATGACAATTACGTAAATACACCAACGATAGGTACTGACGCCAGTACATCAAGTTGCCCCAATGTGTCAAACTTTCCCAATTGAACATGAACCTTAAATTATTCTGTTTGACATAAAGTTGAAAAACGATCAAAGAAATTTTGTATAAAAAAAAGTTTCTTTGGGAAAGATTATTGAAATCATGAATACAATCACGTGTTTAAGTATCGGTCACTAATTACCAGTCACCCTATATATAAAATTCTCGCGTCACAATGTTAGTTACCATACTCCTCCGAAACGGCTTGACCGATGTTTATGAAATTTTATATGCATATTGAGTAGGTCTGAGAATAGGCTACTATCTATTTTTTATACCTCTAAGTGCAGAACGAAGTTTGCTGGGGCAGCTAGTTATAATATAATAATAACCATCTATATATTATATAAAAATGTTATCTTCGTTTGTGTACGCTTCAAAAACTCAAAAAGTTCTGCCCCGATCGAGCTGACATTTTAGCATGATATACTTAAAAAAAAAAAAAAACATTTATTTAAAGAAGTATAATAACAACCATAGCTTAAAATAAAAGTACAAAATAAAATATAACTAAATAAAATGAGTTTAGTCTACTGTTGGGCGTAACTATGTATAATTATTATGGTTGCTAGAGAATAATTCACACTGACCTCCGTACTAGTTAATTAAAACTGTATCACGGTAGGTCGACTTATAATCCGCATCAAGGATTGTTTTTAACCAAAGAGATTTAAAATACTATAGAGCGGGCATATCAAGGAAATGTCGTAGAA
This sequence comes from Euplexia lucipara, assembly GCA_921972225.1. Lineage (NCBI taxonomy): Eukaryota > Metazoa > Arthropoda > Insecta > Lepidoptera > Noctuidae > Euplexia > Euplexia lucipara. The sequence continues at coordinate 18,035,746 of OV179160.1, forward strand.
AAACTTTGATCTCATGTCTCAGTAACGCCATCTAGAATAATATATGAATATTGGAGCGGTAGCGCAGCGTACTACAAAAAACTCATAGACTTGTATCCAGCAGGACACACTTTTTCGGACGAAAATTTTGTTCGTGATGTCCGGTCTATAGGTATTGAATGTCTTTGTTTTTAACTATTGTTTTTTTTTATTTTTTTTTATTTTAACCATTCAATCACAATGTGCCACAGCGAAGTGTGGCAGGGTACAGCTAGTTATAATATAAATATTAAAATACATACCACCATTCTTGCATCTTGTTTTTACGTAAGTTTAGACACCATTTAAAACGAAACCGCCTACAAACAATTTAATATTACGAACTCTTGCGCACTGAGTATGGCTTGGACAGTGTTGCTACTGACTAATAATAACGAAGGTAGCTCTTAAAACTCTTCTGGAAAAACGTGTGTGTTGTCATCGTCAAATATAAAATACCACAATGGGGAAAACATTTGCGTGAGTCCAGCGGCCATTAAACAAACCCAATCTGTGATTTTTATATAGCTTTTCAACTTTATTACAAATAAATAAGATCTACGTTTAATTGGGAAAGTTTCACAGTTTGGGATGGTTTGTTGCGTAGTGAGTCTGTAATTTTATTGAGAAAAAAAATGGTTTAATTCGTCAACTACCGGAATTGCAGACACAATTAAATTACCTTTTGTTCGCGAAAGCCCCGTTTTTGCTCGGGGCCTGAGAAGAAAAGGTATAAAAAACAACTAAAAGTTTTAACTGGTCTCTAGCAAGAGTGCCGCAAAAGAAAAATATATCTACATACCCACATACACCGTTATACAAAACATTGCGGATTGTTACTTCAACTTCCTCTGACCCTCGTGAGGACCATTGACTTTAAAAATATACAAGAATACTACCTACTTAAAATTTGCATAAGGTGCAAAAAAAACTGATCACAATGGAATGGAAAACAACTACAACCAAAATTACTTTTCAATCAGTCTGATCATCTGAATCAGTTACTTATACCTACTAGTAGGTATTACACACACACACAACACATTTAAATTCCAAATATCACTCCATTCGATAAAGAAAATCTTTTTAATGTGAGTTTAAAATTTCTCAATGGCAACATTTTGGTGACTTTTGTTTGGATTCGCTTATTCCGGATTTCAGAGAGAATTACGCAGTATTTATGCTGTCTTTAAAATGTGCGCAGGAATGCACTGACGAACAATGGAAGAACCCCGCATCCATGCGGCGTTTACGCTCTTACCACGAAATCCTTTGCGGGAGATGTGCAATTTGTATAAATATTTACAAATACTTAGGTACACACACATCACTATTTTTTAATTAGTACTTACAAAAAATATGGGCTGTACCTATACGTACCAGTTACTGATCATATTTGCGTAAACAAAAGTAATAAAAACGAAATTATTTTTTTAAATATGCATTAGGACTATTTAATAAAACTTAAATAATGAAATCAGCTGTTGAAGGCATGCTCGAGCGAGATCGAACGTGAGCGAGAGATGACGGCTGTAATTTGTAGATCTTTGACAGTATACGAGTACCTACCTACCTAGTCAGAAACTTAAAACTCCTAAAGCCTGACTACCAGTTAAACCAATGGGTATTGTGTTACCCAGTCAATGGGATGTAGAGGTCACATAGACAGTTTGCTCGATGTTAAATCTGTGGCCCTAGTGAAAAGGGGTATAAGTCCAATTTTGTCGAAAATGAGTTAAGTGTACCAAAGTGATCAGAAAACCGACTTTTACAGTTTTTTTTGGTGTCAGTTGGACCCTTTTACACAAAGTAACTTTCTTATTTTTAGAGATAGCTTAGATCTGTCTTCACCAAACGATAGAGCATTTTTTCTGATCACTTTGGTACACTTAACTCATTTTCGACAAAATTGGACTTATACCCCTTTTCACTAGGGCCACAGAAATATACTGGTATTCAATTTACAGCTGCATCTGGTTAGACTGAAAGCCAACCTAAATAGTTAATGTAGCGACATCTAACTCGCCACATAAGAACGTGGATGAACGTGAATGTGGAGGATTATAAAAGTAAAGGATTACCAAAGATACCATGGAAGGGTTGTGTGAAAGATGATAGGTCGGAGGCGACTATTGAGATGATGATGGCAAATAGAGATGTATGGGAGAAGAAACGCTGCGCAGACTCCAAATAAATTGGCCATTGGCATAAATAAATATTCCACAACGCCACCTAGTTCCAAGCTAAGCAAAGCTAAATAACTAATATACGTACTTCTATATTTCTAAATACATACATATCTACACTAATTTTATAGGGTTCCGAAAGATATTTGGGTTTTTCGGACAAAAGGTGTAAACAATCAACCAGAAAAGTTACTTATTTTGCGTACGCTGCCTAACTATAAAAGATAGAACCATAAAGTGTTGTAATTAATTGTAGATCTTATAAATATCTACAAAAAATCCGCAAAACACTATACCTATCTTTGTCGAGTGAGGCACAACAACCATTTTTTAATCTAAAAATCTTGAATTTTATTTGGACATTTAAACGCATTTATTTTACACATGGTTTTGCGCATGCGGGAGGAGAAGAGAGACAATTTGATTTTTTAAATGTTTGTTTACACACGTAATCGATAGACCATGGAAAAGGCGATAAGTAAGCGAAATACCCAAATTCTGCCGGAAGTCATTATTCCACGCGGACGAAGTCGCGGGCAAAAGCTAGTTATAGATAAATTACACCCAGACAGAAATTGATCGCGCTCATCACACAAACATTTGTCCTGGGTGGGAATCGAACCCACGACCTCCGGCATAGCAGTCAAGGCCTCTCTTCTAGCACAGTATAAATATAATACAGTAAGACGACGCCTTTGATCTCTGGAAAAAATGCCGACGTCTACACGCGTTGGCCCCGAATAATACCTCCCGAACTACGAACATCGTTTTGTTCGCAGTTCGGGAGCGGCTTTCCCGCGTCTCGCCCCTCACACCCCGCACGATTGCCCTGTCTAGACGGCTTCGTCGGACGACTGTAGGTTTTTAGACTGTGCTTCTAGCTAGACTAACAGGCCAGTCTAACAGATCTTACTGGCTTACAGCAATAGCTTTCAAATCAACTCAAATTTTTGTTTAGTTATAGAATAAGGTAATCGTTGCGATTGTTAACTAAAAATAGACAATTCGTATTTTTAAAAGTACAGTATATTTCATTTAATAACGTTGAATCTTAACCGATTTATTTTAATTAACCAGTCTTGGAGTGATCGTTACAATCACACTGAAACATTGACTGACGAATATACCTACGATATTTTTATCACCAACAGATTTTTATCAACGAATATGAAACTCTTACTATTTCATAAATGTAAGTAACAACTGCCTTTTTTTCTTGATTGCAGAGTAAGTTATACATTTGTAAGTCACTCAAGTAAACATTTGGTTAGTGATAAAAAAGATTAACTTTTGTTGGTTCATCAATTTTAACTTTATCTTAATTAGAAGTTGAAACCAAGCAAGCTTAACATGATTTAAATAAATACTTATCTAAGAAAAAATCACTTACTTTCTTAACACTAATTAACTCATTTTATTCACGTTTTCATGATTACTACCTATACAAAACTATTACAGCATAAAAAAAAATCAAATAACCGGTTTTAAGTCTTCATCATTCCATGCAATGATATTACAAGTAAAAGGTTCAGAATCTAGCACATTGCATCGCCACTCACAACTTGAATCGAAATTCAAAATGGAGAGTTCCAAAACTTTATAAAGGCAATTCCAAATTTAAATTAAGTCGTCAAAATGGCCAGTGTGCCAATGGAATGTTAAGCTTGCTTGTTTTAATTGCCGTTATTTGTCAACAAAGAGATTTAAAATACTATAGAGCGGGCATGTCAAGGAAATGTCATAGAAAAACTTTGATCCCATGTCTCAGTAACGCCATCTAGAATAATATATGAATATTGGAGCGGCAGCGGAGCGTACTACAAAAAACTCATAGACTTGTATCCAGCAGGACACACTTTTTCGCACGAAAATTTTGTTCGTGATGTCCGGTCTATAGGTATTGAATGTCTTTGTTTGTCACAAACTACAGAATAATTTATTAATAGGTGTCGGTGTAAATGATGGGGAAATGCTGCACTCTTCCGCTTGACCAGGCGATGGTGAGGCAGGCTCCTTCACTGAAGTTGTGCTGGAAGGCCATTGTCGACGGGACTTCCACGTCCATACCGCATATGAAGCAACTGGAATCATACGGAATTTGGTTAGATAAACGTTTCAAAGCATGTGATTATGTCACCTGGGTCAGTCAGAACATAAGATTGAAGCCTGATACTTAGCTATCATTTTGTAAAGAAATTAATTTAGGATTCTAATAGTTTTCCTGTGCATTACAAACATTTTAACTCACATACACAAACAGTCAGATCCGAAACAACTACATGTAGCCTATTTATATGGAAAAATAGACGCCAAAAACGATCCAGTAGTTTAGTGGAGAGGACTCTGCAGTTCCAAATAGCTGAGTAGGGTTGCAGTACGCCCTCTGTCTGAAGTCGCATATTTGTTCCTTGTGGGAATCGAACCCACGACACGTAACACAGCAGCTCAACCTTTATTTTATTTCAGGTTTAAAATTTTCATGTATGTCCTCTGTCCTGGGAAGGGCGACATTCATGAGTGTTTGTCAGACTCCTAATGGCAAAAACCACCCTGGTGTTTCGTCTCAAACCTGCGCCATGAGTCAAGGGAATGGACGATTCTGCTGAAACCACCAGCTGAAGCACTCAACCACTGTGCTTTGTTATAAATGTCCCTTACACCCTTAGATTCCTCAGAAATCTTAGATTAAACAAAGCTTACCAAGGAGTAATCTTTAGCTGCAGCATCAACCTTGTGGTACAGAACACGGTGACCAGGTGGGACTCCTCAAACAGGATGGCTAGGTATCTGCCCGTGGGGTCCCAGCACATGTCCAGTATTGGTCCTCCAACAGTATCACCTGATAGTAGTTCTACCTTCGTCACATCCAGGACTGGCAGAGCTTTGCTGGTTTGTGATCCTGAGAAAACCGAAGACAAAGTCAAATATTTGTGTATTTCAATTTAACTTTCAAGTTGAATAAATTTTGTTTTTTTTTTCTGTATTTAGTATTTACTGCTATAGTGACAACAAAAAAATTTATCTATAATTAATTCAACTATATAGCTATCACGATTCAGGAGATACAGACAGACAGAAAGACGGACAGTGGAGTTTTTTTTTATTATTATTATTATTGACAGGCACACATTTAGTTTAGTCTTAGTAATAAAGTCCCGTTTTTGCTCTTTGGGTACAAAACCCAAAAAAATATTCTAGTTGTTGTTGAATTAATTTATTTGGTCAAGAACTTTCACATTCTCATATCAGTAACTAAAACAAAAACTTTTTTACAAAAAATAAAACCGACTTCAAAAATAACACTAAACGGTGTAAAATAACTCTAAATTAGGAAGTCTGTGGCTTTGGTACTTTTGTCTTATTCTTGATGGGCCACCGACTTCCGAATTTAGAGTTATTTTACACCGTTAAGTGTTATTTTTGAAGTCGGTTTTATTTTTTGTAAAAAAGTTTTTTATTTTACCATTTTTAGTTGTTCCCATACAAACATTTGCCATGAATTCATTTTATATTGTTAATTGTTAACAATAGGTACATGTCATTATAATAGGGTTATCCACCAAACCCTAATAAATGAAACTTAACATACCTAACTGTCGAAATCTAGGTATATTGAACACATCTGCCTACCCCTCTGAGCATACAGGCTTGATGATACGTCATGATGTTGTATAAACAATAAACACCCAAGCGATTCCAGCAATCACGATAGATTTGCCGTCTATTTTTCGAGAATTCCGTTGTATATCTCCGAAGATCAGCATCAGATCTTCTCCAAATTAAAATGGGACCACCTCAGGAGACTACTCTTTCAAACAAAAAAAGAATTTCGAGAATCGGTCCACAAATGGCGGATAAATCAGGTAACATACAATAAAAAAAAAAAAAATACATACACTCGAACATAGAACCTCCTCCTTTTTTTGAAGTCGGTTAAAAATACGTCATATTGTACCTACTACATTTTAGACATTCATTTTCGCCGAGATGAGATTTTTTTGTTTATAATAAAGCTTACTTAGCAAACTTAGGTAAATGGGCTTGTGTCTGGAGTGGGTTTACGTCAATAGTGATTATGGGTGGGGATCGAACTCACTAACTCTTTCGATCGTCAAACTTTTTGGAAGTATTGCAACAGAATATTTCTGTAATAGAATCTAAAGATAAAGATACCGGGCTGGTATCCGCAACTCCACTTCAAAGCGCGTATTTTGCTAATGGGCCATAATCTACCACGCGGGCCCAGTGCGAATTGGTAGATGTCACATGTCTTCGAATTTTTGGTTTTAGGACATGCCGGTTTCCTCACGATGTTATCCTTCACCGTTTTTAAGAGCAGTGGTGATGAAATAAATTACACAATGTAATGAGCCTGCCTGGGTTCTAACCGACGACTCAGGCCTGGTATCCACCAAAGCGGAGACGAGAGGAGATGTCTCGTAATTAACCAATAGGATATTGAATTGTGCTGAAGCTAAGCACTGAGCTGTCAAAATGACGCAAGCTGATTGGTTGTACGACACATCTCCTCTCCTCTCCGCTTTGGTGGATACCAGGCCTTACTGTTCGTAAGTCGGGTCCGCCACCACTGGGCCACCGCTGCTCTCTAATGGAATCTAGCAAGAATACTGACCACTCATGAGCCCAGTGTTTGTCAGAGCATAAACCATGGGCTCTCCTTTAGCAGCAAACAGCAGGATATCGTTGGGTCCCCAGCATGCAGCCACCACGCGATTACCGCGCGCGCACCATCGTTCTGGCGTCCAACGTTTTGTGTCCCATACCCTGTAAAAAAATAAACAAAGGAGTTTTAAATCCAGCGTTTTACTGTCCCACTACAAGGTAAAGGCCTCTTCTCATACAGTTTTTTGTTTTCAATTTAAGGTTTTCAACCATTTTAACTAGAGTAATTAAAGAAATACCTACAGGTTTTGCCCAAGGTCCATTGGCAATTTTAGACCTGTATTAACTGAAGGCCATAGTCCTAGACATTCAAGATAAGCTTCGAATGTGAGCAAATCAAACAAGCCACTTTCTTGTTTCATGTAATATGGTTATTCTTCTTAGTAGGTGTTAAAATTACCATTCTACTTTCACAGGCAATCAAGCCAGTCATCAAACCAGTCAGTCAGTCAGTTCAGTCACTTAATAAGGTTTATTATTCAAACATTTACTCTTCTTGTAAAGATTACTTATTCAATATATATTTAGATAGATGGTCAAATTGATATTTCACATAGATATTATGTTGAAACTTGAAAGGAAGGAGTTTGATTTATAATAAATTATGAATTCAAAGAGTCCTACATAATGCAACCTGCTTTGGTTATTATGCAAATACTTCTTTTTCTTTAAAATATTTATTTGTAAGTTATGGTGCAAATACACACTAGACTCTAAGATCTTTTATTGTTTATGATTTATTTATGTTTATTTGACCATACCTTACATTCCTCAGCAATGAACTTTTTTTGGAGTGAGGTGAAAAATTCTTATGGAAGTCTGATGAGTTATGAAGTCTTATGGTAGTCAGTAAAAGTCTTACAGACCCCCTGTTAGACTTTTACTGACTAAAAACCACATTGATGTTCTAAGTCAAATCTGCACTGGGGTTACAGGAACAGAAGGTACTTCCACAACCCCGACTGGGCTAAGCAATACTCTAAATCAACAAAAAATAGCAAAAACTAACCTAAAAATAATTGAAGAAGTAGCAGCAAAAACTTTGCCTGCGTCAAACGAGCAGCGTGCAAACACGATACCACCACCAGCTACCCTCCGGAGTGGCACTGCAGTTTCCATAGACACATCCCACACTAACATGGAAGTGTCTGCACCAGAACAACTGATAAGAAAGTCACCATTGGGAGACCAGCTTACGTCGGTGACCGGACTGTGGCCTGGCCTGTAAGTGAGAGAAAAATGTTGTTAGCATGAACCATACAAATGGTATGAAATAAGCACTAATGGACTAAGCACTAATGGACTAAGCACTAGTGACTGCCTCGTTAGTCTAAAGGTTGGTTGGTTGAGTATGAGGCACATCGCTAGGGTAGGCAAAGTGTTATTGAGTTTTTCCATCAGGAATTTCTCAAGATCAGCCTCATCGCCAGAAGTGACCTCATCGCTGTTTTTATTGTAAATTAATGTATAAAGATTAAAATCCAATTTGTATCAATCAATATACTTAATTATATTATATACATTGTAAATTAATGAAAGTAAGAATTTTTAGGAGGAATCAATAGACCCCCAAGATACAGGCATTTCTTGCCTAGTTTGGGGTTCTAAGATCTCAACTAAATATAATTCACCCATAGATCAAAACACAACAATTTTGTCCGCAAGTATTTTATCACGGAATCACGAATGTAATTCTTGTGTGTAACTAAGTTTTTGGATCAATAAACATTAGTATTATTATTATTATTATCTTTTATTTCTCGGAACCCTTGGGTTCCGGACCTTTGGGAGGCGTACGAGGGGCCGAAGCCAACTCGCAGAGGCCTATTGTCGTCTTTAATGAAATGAGGCACCAACCGCAAATTTTCCCTGTATGCACTACACAAGTGCACCTAAGGAAAACCTACGACTGGTGTAAGACTATTGGAGACTATGAAAACAAAAGTACTGTAACCTATAGTTAGGGTGTCTAAAATGGACTGGATATCTAAAACTATGAAGGACTATGGCCCCTGCCTTACCAATGTTTTATATACAGGGATTAAATAGCAGAGGGTGACTTGCACAATAATGAAATATTATTAGCCGCCAGTCTGGATTTCAGCCCAATTGATGGCAATAGACTCGCTCCCTATTACATGGGTCCTATAACTGCCTAACCCTTCAAGGATAACAGGTGTGATGTTATGATATAAGTACTACTAGCATATTTTATTCACAACATATAAGTAAAACATACATACATACACCATCATCATCATATACCTTCATACATAGACCTTATTGGTGAGGTTCTTCAGAAAGGTCAGGTGCGTAGTACTCGCAACCGGCGTGTGTGTATGACAACATGTATGAATGTAAATGAAACCAAAGAACTATGTAAGAATTGTAGCATATGGCGCTCTGTAGTTTCTGCTTACCCCCATGGGAAAAAGGGTGAGTATTTAAGTAGAATAGGTACAAAAAAAAACCTTAGTTACAATAATTGACACTTATTATAGGTTGTAACACCTTTCACAACCTATATTAAATTTGTGAAAAGTTATTTAACTCATAGAACATCAGGTAACCAACTGATCATTGATGCCACACAAGAGATTACCCTTTCAATTGAGGTAATTAGAGACACAATAGAAAGACAATGACAGGCGGACACCGGTGTCCTCTCGGGGTTTAATGAATTTAAGAATTAAACAAAAAAACTATAACATACCTTTTTAAGACTACAGCATTACTAGAAGAAGGTTTTGTGAACATAGAGTTAGGATCCACTGTCCACACTATCACACCCTGCTCACATCCCACAGCCAGTTCGGAAGCTGAGAACGGTCTCCAACTCAACGACGAAACATGCCCTTGAGCCTTACATTTCAACGTAGATACAAATGAAACTTCTGAACAATATATTCGTACATTGTCATCTACTGTAGCTACCCCCATTTTGGTTGTATGAGGGTGCCATGCTATACATTTGATCGGTCCGTTTCCCCAGTTTCTAGTTCTTGAGTAGTTGGCCACGATTTTAGGCCCTATGTCCTTCAGATGTGGCTGTAAAAAATATCTGAATGCTGTGAAAACATTTGCTACTTTAAGCACGTACGACGCGGCGACAGCTAGGATCTGGCTCTCGCGGTTCACTGAAGGGTCTGCAGAGACAGCTAAGGCCTCTAAAAACCCCTGTTTATACCACACACTCGTGATTTTCTTGAGCAAATTGTCCTCAACGTCAATATACATAGAAATGTTTTCGTCCGAAGTTCTGTGGTGGTGTATGTCTCTTGTAACGTTAATCACAGGATGGCTTTTTGTCTGTAATGAATATGAACTAGTTAGCTATGGGTTTTATCAACAATAGTGCCGATGTAATGAAGCTAACCTTACCGCGTTTGTAAACGTAGTGATATTTCCGTAACGTGCGTTTCCACAACAGTAAACTTCGTTTAACTTGCAGAACGGGATTTCATCTGGACCTGGGAGGTCCGGAAATCCATGAAAAGCCGACATTTTCTTGGCAAAATAAAATGTTTGGTTAAAACGACCGGCGCGCAGTTACAGATTTTTACTTAAATATTATTGACGGACTTAAGTATGTGACTGTGACATTTATGTCGGTGACAGTGACATTTTCAGATTGTTGTGACGTTATAGGAATGTTGTCACGTTGCAAAATAATTACTTAAATTGCGTTCAGTTAAATATCTTGTCCGACATGGGTCCCTCAAGTGGCGACAAGGTCTGTTGGCCTTTAGACTTTACTCCTGAGTCTCTCAATTCCGATGTGTCTTTTTGTGTGTTCAACGAAAACGTCACGTTTTCTAAGCTGAACTAGACAACGATGCATTGGACGTTATATCGGAGGTGCTGCTGATGCTGTATGAAAACGACCTAATCAAGACAAACAAGTTTTTTATATAACTCCGAAGGGTTAGGCAGAGTTGTATCTGTAGTAGGTACTTACACCAGAGTTACACACATTTCGCTGGAAATGTTTAAGTGTCATGTAATAGAGGGGGGGGGGGGGCAGTCTTTTGCCAGCTTCCGGGCTACTTTTCTAGTCACAGCGTTATTGTTTAAAGTTGTAGGTACCTGTTTAAACACAGAGAAACTATTGGAAGTTCTAGTATGATTGTAATGTTTAGTTTGTAAGTTGTTATTCTATTATTCCAGTAATATGCACCCGTAATAATTAGTCTCGTTAAGTGATGGCTGAAACACAGGTTTTATTAACCTTATATTATACCTATATTATTATAATTCTAGGTTTATATAAGTTTCCGTAAGTCCTGATTGTTAGGTAATTAACCGACTTCAAAAAAAGGAGGAGGTTCTCAATTCGACGGTATGTTTTTTTTTTTAGTTATATATACACTTATGTAGTTATTTGTTGGCTACTAGAATAATTATGTTTCTATATAAGATTTATTTTGTGGCCTCTAAATATAAGATTTATTTTGTGGCCTATAAATGTAACTGGGTATATTGTGTAAAAGATAGAATAAAGATTTGATTTGTTTCTCGTAGAAATTGTGTAAAAAGTTATGCGGTAGTCCCCATTAAAATTAAATCCTAGGTAGGAACCCATGTCGGGGTCCAGACCATGTGTGTCATGTTGAAAATTATTTTATTAGATTTTATAGTTTATAGTACGCCGGCACAAAGACAAAAACACACACGTGCACCTATCGTTGGCAGTAATAAGGACCACAAATTAAACCTCACTTCTCCTACTTATTATTCGCCAGAACGAATTGGGACAAAGATAAAAGATCTCTGCTTACATATTCAATTATAATAAGGGTACCTACTTTCGGAATTTACTACGTCGCGCGTCGCTACCAAGATTTAGGTATGTAAAATGGCGAATGAATGAGTATTATAATTGCCAGATTAAGGTAGCTACTTCGTACTGTTTAATGATGACGTGAGTGACAAAGGAATCAGGTTGTTGGGCTCCAAATCATCCGATTCGTAATACACTTACAATAAACGACGTAGGCGCTACTGCTGAGCATAAGGTCCCGGGTTCGATCCCCGGGTCGGGCAAATTGTATTTGAGTTACTTACCTTTTTTTTGCTAAGCAATTATTTACCTCACATTAAGTACTTACTTAGATAAAAAAATAAAAACAGTTTTAAGTACTCCATTTCTAGCATTAGAAAATAGAGGCTCGTAAATGCAGGAATGCAGAACATTGTATTTTATAAAGATAGTGAAAACAATTTTTAGTCAAATTGTTTTATTTTATTTTTATTATACTGATGTAATAAAAAATCACATTAGACAGTCATGATTGTTAGGTTAATTACTTAGGACTCACAGTCACTCATCAACAAGGAACAAGGAACTTGGGCAAGGGCGGTCTTCTTATTGCTTAATCCGATGTAGTTAAGTTGCTAACAATAGTTTATAAGTGTATACCTGTTACTAACAATTTTATGGATCCTGCAGTTCCGAAATAAAATGATTTTTCTTCCAACTATGCTTTAATTTCATCACAATCACACTAAAAACTCAGTACAAAGCGAGTCTTTAAGCTCTAGAGCAATAAAAATGTATGAAATTTCATTATTGCACAGTTTATTTTTTAATCGCACCAAAAGGTGCCAATCTCAATGGGTTAGCTCTATTCAGCCAGCCGATATCAATACTTTTTTTTTACTTACCTAAGTACGTATTAATCGTTTCTATCCTACTTGTTCCAAATTTAAAAAATGATTGCTGCTCTGATTTAAAAATGATCGAAATTTAAAAAAGTGATTTGGCGGGACATTGTTAATTTTCTTGACAATATTTTTGGAAACGATAAAGTGTAATACTACAGCTTGGCAAAAAAGTGTAGAAATGGAACTAAATTTTTGTCTGTTGGCAACATTTCCAAAATAATGACATCTCATCATAAACAAAGTTCACGATTTCGTAAAATTTTAATTTCGACCACCAAACGTTGATTAATAAAGGTAAAAAGTGAAGAATAATGAATAAAACGGCTAAACTTTCCTTTACGTGGCAACGAGTTCGACGTTCATTTTTTTTTTGTAGATAGTACTCATAAAATGAAAGCTTTTCGCAAAATAAAAAGTTGCGGAGACTCACGGTTTACGAGATATACATTTTTAAAGTTTCCATATAAATTGATAATAACACGCCATTTAGGTTGGATATTGTCATAGTAGATGTCAAATTTGACGTTTCACGTTTCGTTGACGGTGGAGGGTGCATTTCATTCTATTTATTTTTATCAATTTTACGTGGTTGGAGTGTAGCCTTTGAGTAAAGTGTCTTGGTGTTTTTTTGTCTCCGACTAACCGTTTGTCGTAAAAATGATGCGGAAGGGATCCATAGGTTAGGTTAGGTTAGAACTGTGACCTACTACGCGCGAGCCGAGCGAGCGAAGCGAGCCGAGCGAGCGAAGCGAGCGGTGCCGCGGCAGCGGCCGGCGAGCGCTACCTCGAATTTTTTTGTCAAAAATCGAAAGTATTTTTTTCATAGTGCCCCCAAGATGACACTCGGACCGGTAGTGTATAAGAATAATAATATTCCTTGTAGTTTATTCAACCTATCCGAAAAATACAAGAACCTAACCTCAAAATTTTAAACACGTAAATCTCCGTAACCTTGGGGTTCCGCGGTGTGGAGATGGTACAGGAGGTAGGCCCTTGCCACCCTCGCCCCCCCCCCCCCCCATTAATATATGGAAATTAGAGTGTAAATAATGGAAATTAGTGTTTCAACCAAACCTAACCTCAAAACTTTAACCGTGGATATCTCCATAACCATAGGGCTCCGCAGGTCGGGGATGGTACAGAAGGGTATTCCTCCTCTCCCCCCTCCCCCCTTCCCCCCTTCCGACCCATAAATCGTTGACACGTAAAGGAAAGTTTTACCAATAAAACCATTCGGAGTGCTGGCAGAGAGGTTATTTATAAGGTGTACAGGCGATGTCTGGCTGAACATGAGGCCCAAACTATTCTTTCTGAACTTCGCAATGTTTACCAAAGAACCGCTGATAAGACAGGTATGTAAGAGTTTGTTTTGTTGATTTTAGCTGAATCAAGTGTTAATTGATGATTTCAAAGCTATATTAATTGGCTTGTATAAGGAATAACTAGAAATTTGAAACAATAAATGTCGAGCACCTAGGTTATGTTTACATTTTTTCTGCATTACTCGGGTATAGCGCGCTGAGATAAATTGATACTTTGGTGACTTGACTTTTAACTGAATGTTAAGTTTTAACTGTTGTTAAGTGCGATATCAAGTGAGAGAAATATTTGTTCTAGCGTTTGCATTAGAAATGTTAAAGAAATGGTCGTGCCATTGTCTAAATCTATTATTTAATTCAGGGAAATCTGTTATCGTTCTAAGCAAAATCGTGCTGGGAGGAGATAAACAAAAGGGTATTTTCTACATCCGGCTTATTAACAGTATGTGATAAAAATGTTTTACTTTTAATATTGTTAGGGTTAAATGAAATATTTCGTCTTTACAGGAAGCAGCTGAACGTGCATCCCAAGCTATTACTAATTAAGGAGGATTGGAAGAACTCGTTCTAACGTGTAATAAAAATAGAAAAGGATTACTGGAAACAAAATAACTATGAGCGAGGAAATAGACCGATTAGTAATAAATCTAGAAAATGATAGCAGCATCACCTCTGAAGCCGAACATGACTGAGTTTACGGCCTAGTACGTGTTCGGGGTAGAATATTGAGAGGAAGATTTACTAGAATAAAATATAGAAATTAAGTTATATAATGTAATGTTTTCTTTTTTTGTAATTCCTAAACAATGTTGTGAACTCAGGAGTATTTACCCAATTTGTTATTTTTAGGTAAGTAATCAGTTGCGTGTCGAGAACACTTCCTTGTTCAATTAATTACTGATTTATAAATATAATACACAATTAGATTAATTTGTCTACAAAAAACAGCTAACTATCAAGACTAGGTTGGTACGCTATGCGGTTGCCACGGGTTGCCATACGAAGAGCACAGTGGCGCCTCCATTATTTTCTACTCTTTTTTGCCAAGCTGTATCTGATTTTGAGTGCTTCGGCTTCGAATTGAAATTGAATTATCTAGCGACACATTAACTTTGGAAAACATTCTAAATGAAGCCGACAGTGTTATAGAAACTTCTGTTTTAACTGTTTGACTGAGTTTCTTTTATCTACTATTCCTATAGGTAATAGTTGAAAGAAAAGCAGATTAAGCACCTCGCCTTAAGTAATTTATATTGCCCTCGTGCCTGTTAGATTAGAGCCCTCGCTAAAGCTCGGGTTTTAAATCAGGCACTCGGTGCAATAATCTACTATTATTTTATTTATTTATTTTACTAATCATTACATTAAAAAAACATTAGATATTAAAATTAAACGTAAACTTATAGTTTAGATTACCTATAGGTATAAAATATTCTCAGAGGTCTGAAACTTACATGGTCAATTAAATAAAAACATCTGGCGTAGAGTAAAGTTATTTTAAATCTTTAAATACCTACCTAATGTTTTACCAAATTCTAGGTCGCTGAGTTTCTTCACTGTGTAAAGGGTGGAAAGGGGTCAGACATTTTGGTAATTGATTCTGTATTTCTTGAACCCTTAAAGTTATCTTACCGTTACCCGTAGGCCACCCATTTCAATAGTAAAATTTGATGAACTTGTAAAATAAAGAGATTGTATGATCAAAAACGCCATTGACAATTTTGAAATAATTTCTAATTAACTGCAATATAAAACCAATTAATCTTAACAAGTTTTTGGTAGGAACGAACCTCTCCAGAATTTCTTGAACGATTAGGAATTCCATAATTGATCTCTAAAATATTAAGCTATACGTAAGTAATTCACGAACAACATTACAACGACTGTAATTTCTTTATTGATCGATTTTATACCTAGTTTTTCGAATTGATTTTCTGGTAGGTACCTAGATACATATATTTTTAAAATTCTCACTTCTTTTAGTATTTTCCTTGTATTTATTTAAAAATCGTATTTTATTTTATTACGAATTGATAAGTACCTACTCATTACAAATTTGACGATAATAGCAATATTTAAGATATTTTTAGTATTTTTTACATAGATAGGAAAAACTCGGCAAGAAATGCCCTTTGCTATTTCAATCGATCCTACTTTATTATGTCCTAATTTGCCAATTTTACCAGTAATGTGCGACGCCTATTTCCGTACCTCGGAAAGTACGTAAAGCTAATGGCCCCGGCTGTCATTTGTAGATCTATGACAGTTGTGACACACAGTAAAATCTGACAGCCAGTTTTACAAAGGGAGACTGTGGTAACCAGTAACTGGGTTGTGGAGGGCCGACATGCAGTTCCATCCAATTAAACTAGGCAGATGTTGTGTGGCGCCTATTATTACTTAGGTACTAGGTAGGTTTTGCCCGCGACTTCGTCCGCGTGGAATAGTTACTTTTTTTTTAGAACATTTAAAGAGGAATAATTTCGTAGGTAATACTTGATTTTTGCGTAATTACGCAGCGCACGTAACGGAAGCTTTTTCCCGCTTGCAACATTTCTTATTGCTGCTCTGCTCCTATTGGTCATAGCGTGATGTTATATAGCCTATAGCCTTCTTCAATAAATGGACTATCCAACGCAAAAAACATTTTGAACTCGAGCCAGTAGTTCCTGAGATTAGCGCGTTCAACCAAACAAACAAACTCTTCTGCTTTATAAAATAAGTACCTATCGATTTGTTCAAATGAAAAGAGTCCAAAGTAAGTAGTTCACACAGGCGTTTCGTTGTCATTTTCGAGAGATCATGTTTTTCCCTGTCATTATTATGCATAGGTGTTCGAAAAAAAACTTTGAGTACCTACCCTTCGGGGTGTCATCGGAACGGATCGTAGAATCTCGGGAAATTGGGACATCTCGCGAAATGGGGTCATACTAATAATGAGCTGTGCCTATGCCAGCTTCTGCGAAAATAGGATTTTCCCCAAGTAACGAAAACTTTTGAAAGTATTTTCTTATTTTTATACACCAACTTTTAGCCGTAACTTGCAATTTTCCTAGTGAATTTATTTTAGTTGCCAGTTCAATTTAAAGGACGTAGCAGTTTTTTGCTTTTTCTGTTTCTGATTATTAAAAAAAAACTGATGGTTAGAAGTTGTGTCTATCGTATTCCTAGGAACTTTCAACTTATTAGGTACGGTCAGAGTAGTTAGTACATATGTAGGTAGATATTTATTTCGTACCTACTAGTCGGTGCCCGCGACTTCGTTTGCGTAGTATTAGTTCTTCGGACACAACATAAACAAACATACACCACACAGTACAAACTTTCGCATTAATAAATATTAAGTAGTAAGACTACATTTAATTTTTATCAATTTACTTTTGTTTCAGTTTTGTCTTTGATTGCAGAGGTGCTTATTTATCAAAGAAAGAAAATCTGTTCTTATACGCTTAAAATATATCTCGAAACGTTATAGTTGATTTTCACTAATGCCAAAAGATGCCATACAACGTGGCAATGCTGCAAACTTTACGAGATTATTATCAGTCCACATACCACAGCGCTGTAGAAGAACTTTTGATGCCACATTTTTAGTGTACTTTTACTTACAATTTAACAGAAACAAAAAAATATTAGATAGAATTGTAGCGACATCTATCTCGCTACATACGAACTAATGACCGATATTCTACATCGCGGTATTAGAGTTATCCGCGCACTTTGAACGTTACAAGTTCCCGACAACAACCGTCGGGCAGTAGTTAGCCCACCAGACACAACACCCGTCTGGTCGGAGGATCCTCCCTTTTCAATGGTGGATGAGGAACCTTACACCCCGTTCCTCATACCTCCAAAGATTATATTCAAAATAAGATTTTCTTAACCATAACATAGCAATTGATTTTTGACATAAAATCTCAGCAACGAACGTTCAAAACACTTCTCAGTAGCTTACCCTCCAATTAAACCTAAAGACCACTTAGCAAAAAAGATGTAAGAACTACTACTAACACACAAACCTATTTCCAAGATGAGATAGAACAAACTTCAAGAGTCTTCCTCAACGTACGTAACCAATTTTGAGATTAGTTCCCTCGCAATACATCTGTATCACAAACATGGGACTCCAAAGGGATGGTACTTCGTCGACCAAAATGAGATTGGCTTTTGTTATCGCGATGTAGGTACTTACAACGAAGTCCGGAGTAAGATAAAACGTGTCAAACGTGAACGAAGTAAATTTTGGAGTCGTCATGTGTTAAGGAATCGGGTACTATTTACTTATGGTGGACGATAGGAATCTACAAGGACCGGGGGTTTATTTTGTGGTCTTTTGAGGCGATTTCTGTGAACGCGTTTGATCGTTTCACTAGGGGAAAGTGCTATTGATGTGTGTATAAAACGCAACCTTTGGAGCTACCATTTTAGTGGAACCTTAGCGTTTCCTTTGAAGATTTGACAATCATGTTCGTCAGCTATGGGTTTGATTTATTGAATTCATTAAGCCCCAAGAGGACACCGGTGTCCGCGCTGTTATTGTCTTTCTTATCATGTTCGTCAACATGGGTTTGATTTCTTTATTTCATTAAACCAGTTAGACAGGTAGACGTCGCTCTATACGACTGCCTGACTGTCTGCCACAACTCAACTATCGGGTTATGATAAAAGAAAAAAGAAAGAAAGAAAGAAAAATATTTATTTGACATCAGTCATTAACACACATACACACAATAATTGATGAAACGTACAAAATATACAGTACTTATTAGGTAGGTAGGTACAAATTATGTGCTGTGTGTAGTGTTGGGAATTTATCCGGATAAATACTCAAAATGGATAAATACTCATAAATATCCGTTTTTACTCGAGTATTTATCCAAAACGGCGGATAAATATTATACACGATTTTAGTAAGGGAAATTTTATATTTCTACGAAGAAAAGGATGAAATTTAGTGAAATTCTAAAACTTATTAAGAAGTTTTAAAAAAACAAGCCTGTCTAACCTATGATTACACACAATAATAAAAAAAATGGGTTATACTTTCCTTTATGGGTCATCGATTTATGGATCGGAGAGGGGCTGGGGAGAGGGAGGGGGAGATGAGCTACCCCCCTGTCGGATTCCCACACCGCGGAGCCCCATGGTTATGGAGATATTCATTGTTAAAGTTTGAGGTTAGATTAAAACACTAATTTCCATTATTTTCACTCCAATTTCCATATATTTATGGGCCGGGGAGGGCGAGGGTGGCAGGGGCCTACCTCCTGATATACGTATTTTAAAATTTAAAAGTTAACATTTTGAAATTAGTTTCGGGTATTTTTCGGATAAGTTGAATAAAGCACAAGGAATATTATTATTCTTATACCCTTACCTGCCAAGATGTCGCCGGAGCCGCTTGGCGGCGCTCCTACTTCTGGGTGGTTTAAAAAAATAACCACGAAGGAGGTGGAGAGGAGTCTGTGTTCGCTCACTCACTACGACCCCGCTACGTTTATTTTTTTTTAGTGGTGGAAAATCCTCATGGATGTCCCCCGCCCCGGGGAGGGTGGAGGGGTCTGTCAGACTTACTGACTAAAAACCACCCCGTGTTCCTTCTCACACCTGCGCCGGGGGTCACGGGAACAGAAGCTACTTCCGCGACTCCCGACTGACTGCGACCCGAGGGCCTCGCCAAGTCAGCGAGGGGAGTGAGGTGTTAGACAACCCTCGCAACGTCTAAGAGGGGCGCGCGTAAACACGACGCGCCACCACCTTGGGTCCATGTCCCATGTACATGAGGGCGGCGGACGTCCCGTGTCCGTCGCCCCTGAACCCATTCAGGGGGGCTGGAAGAGGGCGTTGTCCGCCCTCCGCCTGCGCCCGGTACGTCTGCTGCGGGCCGGGTGAGTGGAGTTGCTCTCCCTCTCACTTTCCGCAGCCTCCATCTGCGAGACGACCGTTTCGCAGAAAGACACCACCGCGTCCCAGGACTCGACGCTGCCGGCCATCCTCTCGACCACGGCCGGCAGCGACAAGTCACTGCCTACTCCAGAGACGAGGGCACGGCACGGCTCCTCTCAAGCGGCACACTTTGCCAGCGTATGCCACGCCGTATCCTCCCGACATTCGACAAAGTGGTGATACCGGGCGTGTTATTTACAATTTATATGGAAACATTTAAAAAATGCGTTTCTCTTTATTATTTTATTATAACTGGGAGTCTCCGCAACTTAAAAAAATGTAAAAAACCTACTGCTTATGAGTACTATCTACAAAAAAAAAATGGACTTCCAACTATATGGCCCATAAAATAAAGTATAGCCCGAGCGCGTGTTATTTTGCACAGATTTTATTACGTCTATGCAGAGGAGTCGTCGGAGGAACTTGTGGCTAAATTATAACAGCCGCATGGGTTGATCGAAGGTTAAACTACGCTTGACGTGGTCGGTCCGTGGATGGATGACCATTTATTATATACCAAGACTCCTCCGTGCCTCGGAAAGCACGTTAAGCCGTTGGTCTCAGCTGTCATTTGTAGATCTTTGACAGCCGTTAATTGTGGTCAGAAGTCCAAAGTCTGACAACCAGTTTAACCAAGGGGTATCATGTTACCCAGTTCACTGCCTTGCCTTGCCACTGGGTTGTTTAGGTCTGACAGACAGCTCCATGTAAAACACTGGTATTCAGCTGCATCCGGTGAAACTGGAAGCCGACCTCAACATAGTTGGGAAAAGGCTAGGCAGATGATGACGTCTATGCAGAGTTTAATAAAATTGGTGAAAACTTCACATTTCAGTGCGTTATGAGCTAGCAAGAGTGTGCTAGCTCATTACGCACTGCTAGCAGTTTAGAGGCACAACATGTTGTTAAACTTTTTTTACTAAGTTGGTTTAGTACTGCGCAGCACACTATTATTACTATTATTACTAAGTTGCTGGCTCATGACGCACTGAGATTTCAAAACACTCAAAACAAGGGACTCTTCAGTCTTTTGTAGGTTTCTAGCGTTATCAACAATAATAAAACTACACTTTTCTATTTATTTTTAGTAGTTCACTTATCCGCCGATTTTATTAAGTGTTTAAACCTTTAACAAAGAAAGGATCAGCTTTTAAAACATACCTTGAAACGCTATAATCCAACTTCAAAATCACTTAAACGTCTCATAAAATTAGAACACTATCACCTCATAATAATTATTTTGTTGTTAAAAACGCACACGCGCGTGCGCTCTCTAAGACACATACCTGGGCACAGCGCAGGCGCGGTGGTGTGAGGGGAAAGGTAATAAAACAAAAGGAATGGGATAAAAGGAGGCCGGGATATAGTGCGGTGTGGTTAGAAACACGTTGCTTCGTCTTTACAATCAGAACTTGAAAAAGTAATAATGTATTAAGTATTTTCGAAAGCCTTAATAGTAAAACTACCCTATAAATATAAAAAAAACATGCAAAATAATAAATATCCATAATTTTGGGTAAATATCGGATAAAAATGAGTAAAAACGAGTATTTATCCACTTTGGATAAATACTCGAGTATTTATCCTTCGAGTATTTATCCTTTGCCCATCACTAGCTGTGTGCCTCACGGCTGCGCCAAAAAGGTCCATTTCAGCATTCATGCCAGACAGGTGATGCTGTCTGACGCTGGTGATACCTCTTGGTTAAACTGGTTGTCAGATATTCGGGCTTCTGACTACCTATGGCCTATCAAATATCTACCTACAAATGCAAATGGCACTCGTTCTTGCCTGGATTGGAACCTCACGCATGATAGTAGGGGCTTTAAACTCTGGTGCATCATGATTCACATTGATGATTCTTAAATACCTACCACGCTTTTTTACGTAGAATGGCAGCAATATACGATCGCGTGCTTTCGTTTCATGTTAAAGCATGTTCGTGGCCACCAGACTGTAATGAGACTTCGTAGAATGCATTAGTGCTCGCAGTCTTACAAACAACAAAGTTAGAAGCTATGTTAGCCTCAATTATCCACCTTTGAATTTAGTAGTTTCTTCATCATGCTAGACTAACGACTAAAGTTTTCATGTTTAGTCGGAAAGGACATCTATGCACATTCGGATACTATAAGTTCTGTATTACATAATTCTAGACACCCCAACATTTAAACACGGTTTTTTTCCTTATGTTTTTTCTGATATATAAAAAACATAATTTCTGTGATATTCTTTCCTAGAAATGTAAAAAAAACACTTATTTTTTTTTAAATTTCTTTTCTTTGGTCAGAAATCACGGTTTTATTACAGTTCAAAGTAAAAAGAACATCAAGGCACAACTTGAGAATTAAAGAAAGCCGATAAAACAGATAAGAAAACGTCGGATAGCTTTTATGTACCTAAATAATAATATGGCGGTTTAATATTGCTCAGGTTAGGTTCGCTAGATTAGGTTCAAAAGTTTTTTTTAATTTCGCAGACCGGTGTTTAAAATGAATAATGTAGATTAATTTTATTGTGAAGAGGAAAAACTAAGTAAAAAAATATCATAGGATCGGAGTACCAATGTGTTTTTAACTTTCTCCCGGCGCATACAAAAACATTGTCGAAGTCTCCTCGCCTGTAAATTTCCACGCTGAAAATACCTATCACTAAATTGAAAAATGGTGAAACTAATTTGGCCTTCTCGACGTACAATGCCCGGCAATTCAGTTTTCAATTAAAAATTCTCGTTTTAACATGATTAGATTTTCCTATCTGTCCGCTCATCTATGCGTGTTTGATTATGTTCAAAAGAATAGTCGAATGAAAGTTTTAGATCTTGAAAAGGAATTCGCTGTTTGATGTGTAAAAACTTTAATGGTTCTAAAGTTTTGTCAAGTGGAAACAATGGGTGCTTTAAGTAAGTCTTACGTCGTGTTTTGTTTTATGGCAGTTATTATGTTCAACCGACTTGCATAAAAAGGAGGAGGTTCTCAATTGAGGCTGTTTTTTAACCGACTTCAAAAAAAGGAGGAGGTTCTCAATTCGGTTGTATTTTTTTTTTAGGGTTTGTTACCTCAGTATTTCGTCATTTGTATCAAAACTCATATCTGATGAAGGATCCTTGAGGAATTGAGGGACCTCCTCAAAAAATATAGGTCCCTACACACGTACTGATTTTTACATTTTTAGTACCTAACAAATCAAGCATTTTCATTCAGTAAGTATGATGTTGTGAAGAAGAACTGATGAAGAAGACTTACGACGGAACTCTTCAACGCATAACAGCCAAACCAATTTCAATGATTCTTTGAAGTTTTAAAAGACCTTCTTTCCATACGAAGAAACTAAAAATTGCAAAATAAAAGCTTTTAACAAAAAAAACCAACCGACTTCTTAAAAAAACACTAACAGGTGAAAAATAACTCCAGTTTCGGAAGTCGGTGGCCCATAATGAAGGAAACAAAACCACCAAAGCCATTGACAGTTCACTTCACTCAATTTTTTCACGCCGTGACTTTTACTGAATCGACCGGCTGGACAAGGTCCTGAACTCAAAATGTACGGATGTCCCTTACACCCTGTATTTAGTTTATTCTGTTCTACATATTTAGTCATTAAATGATGATGATGATGTTGGGGCTGCCTCGTTTCTGTAGTGCGTCAGGGATGTTCGCGCTATATCATACCGACGGCTTTCATGCCGTCGTTCGCAAAAAAACAGCATCCCTAGGGGTCGAACCTGCTATTGCAATCGTGTCTCAATGACCGGTCAATGATCGATTTTTGATGTATAACGTCAAACTTATGACACATTTCCCATACAAAAACTGTCAAAGTTGTCAAATATTCGATCAATGACCGGTCATTGAGACACGATTGCAATAACAGACTCGAGCCCCTGATCTACAGATTGCGTGGCAGCCGCAATGTAATTCTGATGACTGTAGCGGACAGGATCTCATCCCCTCCGTGGAGGTTTTTAGTTCGCAAAGTCATTTAATTATAAGTTTCTTTTTTAATGTGTCAATTTGGTTTCCTATGGATTGTAATTATTTGAAATAAAGAATATTTATTTATTAAATACTAGCTGCCCCGGCAAACTTCGTTGCGCCTTAGAGTCAATTTATTACTCTTATCATTTCTTTGTATTAGATACGTTGAATAAGACGACAACAAATAAATCCAAACCAATAATAACTACTACTACTTTTAAATTACAACATGTATATATACCCTAATCTAACTGACCATACCTATCCTATAGCTAACCCAACTATCTAACCTAACTACCTTACTAAAAAATACTAAATTCATAATTTTAATCTGAACTATTGCCTCTATGTTACATACAATAATTTATGCCTATAGTTTTCCCGGTCTACTTTAATTAAAGTCCTAACAGTAAAATAAGTTCTATTTGCAAAGAATTATTAAAGTTCGTCTCTGTCATCATTGCTAGTTACGTAAATTGATTTCTGAATTAAAAGACTTTTTATGCTACATAAAACCTCTAAGTTTAGTAACAAAATAAATTTCAGAACGTAGGTGCGTATTATAAATTGACAACCTTACCTTCTTGGGTTTAGCTTAAGACTTGTCAATTTCAAATTGTCACCTGATAATGAACTGGGAATTTTGACTCCTGTCATGTCATCCAAGATGGCGCTGCGTTTGAAAAATGTTTGAGACAACCGATATTCTTGATATTTATTTTTATGATTTCGAACGGGATAAAAAGTATCCTATGTCCTTCTCCTGGCTCTAAACTACCTCCCTGCCAATTTTCAGCTAAATCGGTTCAGCCGTTCTTGAGTTATAAGCGAAGTAACTAACACGACTTTCTTTTATATATATAGATACCAACACAAATTTACTCAGGTTGATAAATAAAACATACAAAATGATTTTTTTTTTCAGAAATCGTCTTCGCACTGACAACAATGTCCAGCCTAACACATTGTTTCGAGAAATCCTATTCTTTTGACATACCAGCCTTGATGAACAGCTTTACGAATGTAGTGACACTAGCCATGTCTTCTCCAAGAGCCTCGGATGACCCCGATTCGGATGTCGAAGGTGAAGCTCCAATAACAGGAAAATCAGCGATAGAAAATCTTCAAGGGGTAATTTTTTTAAATAACTTTTTAAAAATTCGGCTTAGAACAAGTTACTTAAACTCCATTTGAATTTAGATAAGAAGTTTGAAAAAATATTTTGCTACAGCTCGTTCGGCAGATTTTGACTTCTAATAAGACGTTGACATGACAAATGATAGCTGCAGTAAAAAACTGGTATTGTGACCACGTTTTTGCTTATGATACCATCGTTATGCTTACGGAATAGAACTCAAAATCGCATTAAGAGTCTGTAAAAATACTTAAATATCTCTAATCTTATTTCAAATGAAGCATACCTAGAGATAAATAATTAGCAAGCTTGTTGATTCGATTCAGGAACATAACCCAGGCCTAGCCATATTACAAATTCTAATTCTATTCTACTTCTATATAGAAAGAAAATGGCGTAGGTATATGGAATCTGCTGTTTGTTAACTGTCAAGTTGTTTTTCATTTTCAAATTCTACTCGTTATCACTTGACAGTTGACAAACAGCTGATTCGATATTACGCCATTTTCTTTCTATTGTCGCCTTATCGATTACTATAATAGAAATAGAATTTGTCATTTGGATAGGCGTGCTGGATCCCTACACCGAAAATGTATGCAAATGGTTGCTGCAAGCCTAACCAGTGAAATGGAGAAAGAAATGTTATGTGACGAAAATAAAAGCTAGTTTTTTGTATGATTTTCAGGTAGCAATGGGTATGTTTAGCTACATGGCTAATTTGCTTAGCACACTGTCTAGACGACTGAATGAAATGAGACCGAATGTAGAGATGGGCCCAGGAGCAATCAAGTCAGAAATAGTGACGTACCCACCTAACTATTTCGTCAATCGCCTCAAAACCCTACTAAAAATCAAGAAGAAGGAAGAAGCAATGACGAAGCCCCTTAATTAAACGTAAAGATAGGGTTGACGGCTACTAAAGTTAATTTTAGACTTTCGTACAGTACAAGAAAAGAAAATGTTGTTTGAACTGTGTAGAACTTTTATTTGACGTCATCGGATGGCAAACAACAAGAGGGGTTCATGGCCACTTAGCCATGAGCCCCTCTAGCACTTACTAACAGCCACACAAGCATACACCTAACATACTTAGACGTCGGTCTGTCTGAACGTGTCTCCCATAAGCTGTTGGAATCGACTATCAATCGTAGACTTCGATCAGTAATAGCACTAGATATCGGGTCGGCTTCAAAAATCCGTGTCGGTAAATATAAGCTCACTAGAGACATGGGCTTTTATTTTGTTTAGTTTGCTTGTTAGGTGTTTGCGTGTTTAGGCGGTGGTCACTTCGAGCACCTACTAAAGTAAATTAAAGTACCTATGTGGAAACAATGCATTTTATTCATTTAAGACATTATGTTTCATACAGACATTTACTGCTCAAGACCTACACAATCGATATCTAAATAGAAATAGTGTAGGTTTTTTTTTTTCAAATTAACCGGGTTCGATTCCCGAACGGAGTACAGATGTTTTTTAAAATGTATGAATGCAGTTTCTCTTTTTATTAAAATCGATGACATGGTTCCTCAGAACAGATCTTCGTATGTCTTATAGTTTCAGACTTTCCCATATTGACCAAATTGAATGAGACACCCTGTATACCATACATGACTATCTCAATAGATGTATAAAATAAGTATAAATAAGAGAGAAAAGAAAAATAAATACAATACTTACTTAATTCAATACTAATCATTTACAGAGTATAATTAAGGAACTGTTGTACTGCAGATTTTATTTAGAATAGAATAGAATAGAAAAATATTTATTCAGCACAGACACAACAAGCGCACAGCAACCAAGAAAACAGAAGTAATAAATTAATAGCAGGTACACAAATTGCGCTGAGTGTGCCCATGCCGAAAGGGTAACCATCTCAGCATTTGCTGGGCGTCAGACACCCAGCGCTGGTTTTCAGTTGGCACCCCGCAGTGACACACGGACGAAGGTAAATATAATAAACATAATAAATATTTTTAAAAATAATAATAATAAATAATAATAATAAAAATAAGGGCAGCTTGTGGCGAGCTGTTGGGCAGTAGCGACCCCACGGACCCGATCTCCCGGGAGAAGTCTTGTTCCTCATCTCTGGCTTGCCTTTATTGGCCGGCCAGAGTGAGCACTGACGAGGAACGGAGCTCCCACCTCTTTCTTGCCTTAGTTGGCCGGCTAGAGTGGAGATTCGCAAGAGCAAACGTGCTCGGAGGAAGGAAGCATTCCAGTAAGGTGCTGGTAGGGATCTTGACCGTACTTCCGGGATTGTCCTGATAGCCGTGGAATGCCTCTCCACTCCTCAAGCACCTCAGGTCATGTTGCCCTCTTGTCGCTACGTCACTGTGTGCTAGCGGCCGTTTCAGAGGGCCCATTACTGAGTGTGCAAGTCACCCCCTGCCATTTTATTCGTGTATTATAAAGCATTGATGAGACAGGGGCCATAGTCCTTCCATAGTTACTTCTAGGTTACCAGTTCACCTTATCCACCCCTAACCTATAGCCCAATATATTTGTTGTATTAGTCTACAATAGTCCTGCACTAGTCGTAGGTTTTCCTTGGGTGCATTTGCATAATGCATACAGGGAAAATCTGCGATTGGTGCCTCACTGCATTAAAAACGACAAAGGGCCTCTGCGAGTTGGCTTAGGCTCCTCGTACGCCTTCCAAAGGTCCGGAACCCAAGGGTTCCGAGAAATATAAGCTCAAAATAAATAATAATAAAAAAAGTAATAATAATATAATATGTTTTTAATATATTTAGATACTAACTGCCCCGGAAAATTTCGCTCTGCCTTACAATTATTCTTCTATTCGTTTTATTTAGTTTACGTCCTGTTGTCAGGCTAACCGAATATACACACAAAAACGCCTGGCCGTTTTGGAGGAGTTTTGTAACAGACACTGGGGCACGACAATTTATTTAAAACATTGTTTGGAGGTATGAGGAACAGGGTGTAAAGTTCCTCAGCCACCATTGAAAAGGGAGGATCCTCCGACCAGACGGGTGTTGTGTCTGGTGGGCTAACTACTGCCCGACGGTTGTTGTCGGGAACTTGTAGGTATATGTTCAAAGTGCGCGGATAACTCTGATACCGCGATGTAGGATATCGGTCGTTAGTTCGTATGTGGCGAGATAGATGTCGCTACATTTGAATAAATAAATAAGAGCTTCTCCATTTTGGTTAAGTTTCTGTTAGTTAGTGTCAGTAAATGATCTAGGTTAGTGTAAATTACATTTAAGTAGGTAACCGCTTTTCAGTAAAATTATTTCAACAAGCCAAGGAAATGCTTCAACGAATTTGAATAGAAAACTGTAGGATTATTATTATTCAGTGCAAAATTTGCATTTCTCCTTTTTGTAAATTACAGTGTAACTAGCTAGGGTAACCATGAAGTAGAATAAAGGTATGGGACAGCCGCGCCGGTCGATTCAGTAAAAGTCACCGCGTGAAAACTTATGTGAAGTGAACTGTCAGGGTTAGTATGGGTATGACAGGTAAATTCATCTTCACTTCGCCGACATTTTTGCGGTGATTCTTACAGAATAGCACTCTCTTTATCTGTTTTAAGAGAGTTGCTGTCACCCTGTAGGTTAAGGGACATCGAGGCACATATTTAGATACCATGAGATCAGTGTTTTATTTTTTTTTACCTTTTCTTTCTTTTCATTTTACTGTATCTATCTGTACCTACTCATGTTAAAAAGAGGAAAGATTTGATTATTTGTACGTTTACTGGGATTTAACCCACAAATAATTGGACCGATCTTCAAAATTCTTCTACTATTAGAAAGCTGACAAAATCGGGAGTAAAGTGCCAGTAATTTAAATTATGATGTTAACAAGGCGGGTTGGCTTATATATTAATTAAAATCTTGGTTTTCTATACTATTGTCTGTAATATCTGAACCTATCTTAATTTTTTTTATTTTTATTAAATATTAGATGCCGCAGGAGACGTGAAAGCCGAATAAACCGCACAAAAACAAATAGACAACCTTCTTGGCTTATTTTCGTCACCCCTTCAAACATTCGTTTCCAAAAACCGATGTGAAAAAGTACGAACGGATGAAATAAATTATGAATGTTTGTATAAGAACGAAGAGTCTATCCCGAAGATCTGGCAAATAATGTCACCGTAGCTGCAGGTGTCAGCAAGCTGCAGACACTAATGTGATTAGTGCTAGACATACCCGCTGACGACTCAAAGGCGCCTCCAAGGATTTGCTTCCATTAACTTGTAGTTGCATCACGTTAAAGTGTAGTCTTGGTAAGTTACTTGGTATTAAATTGTGAAATAAAAAGCAATTGGTAAGTGATCTTACATTTTCGGGTGGCAGTTTTATTTGGCTAGATTAGTAGAGAAGAGGTTGAAATGGTTTCAGTTTAGCATGGCCATTCAATTCGGCAATCCTTCAGAATTTTGATTAACTTTCTCGTTGATAGTGATGCAGACGAAATCCTTTGATGACGCTATAGTACCCGCTTTCTTCTCCCTTCTGCAATACTAATCACGAATAACTGGACTTTTAAAAAGATCCATGATCTCTCAATTTCTTACCGCATATGTGCTCAACGATCAGCCTCCCTAGCCAAGTTACAAACGATTCGTATCTTTCTCTTTCTACAATCGAGAACGCCTCAAATCCCTTTGCTTTGACCACGTGACTTAGCGAAAGGTGATAAGTCACGTGGTCAAAACAAAGGGGCATGCTAGGGGGGCAGGTAACATTGGACTGGCGACATTGCCACGCTTTAAGAAAGTACTGTTCACACCAAGCCTCCCCAATCTGTCTTTCTTTGATGCATTTTCAAAGGTTCATGTTCAATTGGTAAATATTGACAGTTTGGGCCAGTTTCATGTGCTGGCGTCTGTACCGCGAAGCCCATGGAAGGACAACTTTTTTTTTGCAGTTTGTACGACTGCAATACCTATAATTCATATAACTACACACTGCTGTTGAAGTACCAATGGCTGCAAATACACTATTTGAATGCAGTATATACTATACTGCATATTGCCGTTGAAATGAAGCTCGTCTGTCTAGAGTCGAGCTACTATTTCATTTTGCATTTAGTTTAATGACTGCCTCGTTGGTCTAGTGGTCGCAAGCGCTACTGCTGAGCATGAGGTCCCGGGTTCGATCCCCGGGTCGGGCAAAGTGGTATTGAGTTTTTCCATCTGGGATTTCTCAGTAGCAGCCCGGAGTCTGGATTGGTGCCCGATTGATGGCAATAGGCTCGCCCCCTATTACATGGGACTTAAACATAACTGGCGAAATGTGGGTGTACTACCAGGTACACCTCTGCCTAGCCCTTCGGGGATTACAGGCGTGACGTTATGTTATGTTATGTGTATGTTATTTAGTTTAATATCTGTACTTTTTAAGCGGTGGCTATTAACTCGCTGTGGTCGCAACTTGTTTTAATATGTACGAAATACTTCACTTCTGTAAATGAAGCGGAGTTGTTTCGTATAGTTGGATAAAGGGGTGGACTTTTTAAATTAGGTGGTAAGACAGAGATAAGCCGTGTAATAGCTTTTTAATACTGTAGCTTGAGCTAATTTGATTTGAAGACTAAAGAAAGATTTCCCTGATTGAAACGATTGAAAATAACAAAAGTTGAATTCTTACTTGCAACAAATTGTACAAAACAGATGATAATTTAAATTCATTCAGAGTTGGTCCCACATTGTAAAAATTTGGCAAGTGAAAATAAACATTGACGAAACTATTTATTTAATTAAACTAATTCATAATTAATGTCAATTTCTTTTTTTTTGTTTATTTATTTTTATTTTGACATTTTGGCATTTTTACAATTTATCTACAGACATTTATAACATTTCAACATTTCATTTAAAACATTACTACATGATATGACATTTCAGAAGAATCATTATTATCTTAGAATTAAATATTTGCACAAGACGTCATGATAGAATGTAAATGGGCCACATTTATAATATTAAGATCTTATAATAAAGTATAATAATTAGGTACGTTTATTATTATTATGAATGAAGTGTGCGGTTGACGTCATTTTCCACAGTAGTGATGTTAACAAAGAGATTTAAAATACTATAGAGCGGGCATGTCAAGGAAATGTCATAGAAAAACTTTGATCCCATGTCTCAGTAACGCCATCTAGAATAATATATGCATATTGGAGCGGCAACGGAGCGTACTACAAAAAACTCATAGACTTGTATCCAGCAGGACATACTTTTTCGGACGAAAATTTTGTTCGTGATGTCCGGTCTATAGGTATTGAATGTCTTTGGATGTTAACAATAATAGTGTTGTTCCTACCGAATACAACAAATACTCTTAACATTAAGTAAGGCAGTTCACCAAGACTGCTGTCCAGTTTACCCCAACGTTAGTGGTGTCTGAGGTCAAGGAAATTGTTTCTATGAACGAACCGCTCAGCTTAATGGCGCACCGGGGACCTAACAGTACAAGTTGTATTAAATTCTAACAGATTCCATTAAGATAGTGGATTCTTGAAGTTGGATAGGGTATGTTGTGTGAGTGGTTCTGGTAATTCACTCTGAACCTGAACACTCATGATAAGATTTAAAGGGAAGATGAAGACTATATTTTAAAGAATCTATATGTATTAAGACGCTAAGCGAAATCTTTGGATTCCTTGGAGGAGGATAAGAGTTGGCATAGTAAAAGAGTAGGTAGAAAAGCAGTGCAGAAACTCCATAGTTTTACACATTTATAATGATAACAATAATAATTTATTTTAAAACATTTATTATCATTTTTTTATTTTTTATTTGTGGACAGTTTTAACATTGGCCCCAAACTAGGCAAGCCTGGATATAAAAATGAAAATAAAAACAATAATTATGTAAATGTAGGTAACTGTATGTGTCAATAAGAGGGTAGAATGCAGTGTAGTGTATTGAATTGATTGTGTGTAAAAGTGAGTATGAGGCGTGAAAAGTGTGTGATTAAAATGTAATTTAGTCTTCAATTATACTTCTCAATACATTCATATTATAGGTAACAAATTAAACCCAGACACAGAACAAATAAAATTATGATCGTGCTCATCATTCAAACATTTGTCCTGGGTGGGGATCACCCACGACCACGACGAATTTATGTTTCTACGGCCTTGCGTTTTATTCACCCCGTATTCAAGTATTTTGATATTTTCTACAAAGTATTTCTGTATCCACCTTGGTACTTACTTATTTACTTCCAAGAAAGTGCACAGAACAAGCTAATCCACAAACATGATCAGAGTGCGGACTTTGCAAAGACACCAGGAGCTTTGAAAGGATTAAGCTTGAACACACGCTCGCTTAGTTACTTGCTTGCTTTATATTTAATAAATTTTCGTCGAAAATAAACTTTATAATATAGGAGTTTTATGGTGTCAATTTTTCATGAAATAAAGAGGGAAAATAATTAAGTATGTTTATTTGACATACACAAATAAACATACTTAATTAACAACATAATTAATTAACATAATGTTTTTGCGATGTACGTATTGGGCGATTGATCAGCCTAATTGAGTTCAGTTTAGAGAACTTTTAGAAGAGAAGTAATTTCTCATACGAACAGTTCACTTACAACCCATTAACCGCCTTACTCAAATAATATGAAAATTAATAATATGAAAATAATTAATAATCGGATTTATCCACACAGATATTTTTGGGTTAATAAATTCTACCATAACGTATTTATACCACCAAAAAAACCTGTTTGTCCAATTTGATTTCTTAGTTCTACGTTACATTAATCCAACATGGTAAATGCATTGACGATTTGTAAGTTGGTAGCAGGGGACCCAACAATTGGTATAAAATCTGTCGGTTAAAAAGGTTAATTAATAATTATTTGAGTCATTTGCAAGACTTGCTGAAAACCAAGGCTTGTAGCTTTCAGCATTTTTACCGGACTATTATTTATTATTATTTATTTATCATTAAAAAAGAGGGTAACTAAATTATAAAATAAGTATAATATAATAATAATATATATTATAATATATAATAATATATAATATATATATTATAATATATAATATATATGATATATACATTATAATACTAGGTGTTGCCACAGCCCTGGTTTTCAGCAATTAAACCAATTTTTAGTCAGGTTCCACTGAATGAGACCAGCATGTAAAATACTAAAATGTAAACAAGTTGTATAACTAAATTAAAGCAAGTTTGACAGCACTCCCAAAACAATAAGATTTTAATGTTATTGAAATTCATTCCAATATCTATTCATAATTATATACCGTCACACAAAGCCGCCAAAATATTTGGTATGAATAATTTCACAGATCAGATAACAATTCAATAATGTTCATTATATGAAGACGCTGAACTACGGGAAGGTTCATATCTGACGGAACGTGCGCCGAGCGATTGCGACAATGTACCTCGACGCACTAACGCATCATCTGTTGAGTGTGAACGGTCAAGTATTTTCTATACATTTGTCTGTCTTGGCGTTACGCGACCGATAATACGCGACGCATGTTCCGTCAGATATGAACCTTCCCTAAATCTTTGAATCAGCGCACACTGTGGAGTCTAAAAGGAAATTGACCATATATGGCTATGTTTTGCTCAAGTATGTAGGTACTATGACCCTTATTCTGTTTGTCATAAAGTTGAAAAACGATCAAAGAAATTTGACACATTGGGGGAACTTGATGTGCTGGCCTGTTAGTACTTAACAAACACAAAAATATACTAATTTAGTTACCTACTTTATCATTTCTATTTTTAATTTGCAACGCTGATTTTTTAGTCACTGAATCGTTCATTGCGTTGTCTAACATTTACGCTTTGTGGTTACTTCTACCAAAATAAGGATTACAATTCTTAACAACAAATGTGCGAGTTATGCATCGTAGATGCGCCTACACTTCTCATTTACACAGATCATCACTTTTCCGTCACCTCTCACGAATCATTTTATTGTGACGCGATAGTACATAAGTAATTAGTGTTCATAGTCAGCTGTACTCAATACCGATCGTTAACTCTACGTTCATATCACATAAGTTACTTGGTGGTTAAAACTATTCAATAAATCAGATCGTCTTTGGCTCTCAGTGACTTATGATTTCAATCTTATCTACAAGGTGTGTGCGACCCATTCAGCAGCGCATACAAAAATCCCACCGAGTTCTATGTAAAAAAGGGCGGTTGTTTCATTATTTTTTATGTCAATCCTAACTTCTTTGATTTGTTTTTGAAGTGAAACTATTTAGACGGGAGTACCTGTGAGGGTTTTTCACAGGACACGAAAAAGTGTTTCGACCGCATATAGGGCGTAGACGATATCGCATGCTAAGAGGCGGCAGCGGCAGCGGCGGGCGGTTGGAGGTATTCTACTAGGCCATTGAAGTTCTCTTCTACCATGTGTCCCAGCACACATTTTTTTGTATGTGCATCATTTGGCCAAAACTTCCTTAACAAATGGGAATTTTCCTTTGACGCATTTCAAGTTTATATGGAGGAGTGCAGATACTTAAAACAGTCAAATTTCGATCACTAGGCAACCACTGTACGTAAAAATATGATTACGAACATCGGATGTATAGACGAGTCGTGTAATGAATATCAATTATAGCCTCAGTGGTGGTACCAACGGGGCGCCAAAGATTATGTAAAACAACAGAGTCGATGATGGTCATCGACTCTGTTGTTGGGTCATCAAACATAAAAATCAAGGAATTATTATAATAATAATGTTTTATTTCCAAAAAGTTGTACAGTACCACTTACAGACTAATGATCCGGTAAAATAATACAAGAATATGATAACTAAGTAATTAGAATATTGAACTCTGGTGCCCAAGGTAAGATTATACTCGTGCTAGGGGCACCAGCCACATGATGGATTCGAAACAGATTTACATTGCGAGTACATTGCAATCAGATGAAATGTGGTTGTAGTGGATCAACACAATCAATTTGAAAAAAGGTTATAAAAAGAGAAGAAGGCTCAACAAAATGTTTATGTGTGTGTTTGTATGAGTGCCTAGTATTAAAGTGCTTAGTAGAAAATTGTGTAACAGTTCTGTTTAAATATCTATTCTATGTAACCGCATGTCCCCCAGATATCTTGGAAACTATAATTTCATCGCCATTATACTTGACAACTCGGTACAGCACATGTGTACCACAAGTTTTAGTAGTATTTTTAATTCTTATTTCCTCTACAATTGAGCGGTATAAAACTAAATCCCTGGGTGATCGGATCTCTAGTCCGATTTCGTTCGCTTCTATATTAAGAACGCCTTCGTCTGGCCTCGCACGATGCGTGTGCGCACAGCAAACGTTCACACAATAAAAACCAAACGTAGTACATATTATATTTTTCCGACGAACCCGACTTAAACCGACATCACATAAAATTACAAGTGAATTTTGTGATACGATAATAATTTGGACATTTTTTCATAAAATGGTAAGTTTGGTGTGTTACTGAAATAGATGTTCTTGAAAGTCGGAGTCGGAGATATTGATGTACATATAGTTAATAAAAATGCTCGCGTAACAGTTATCATCAGGTGGACTGTAGTCTAACTGGCTTTCGTATTAATGTTTCAGTCTGAAAAGTGAGATTAAAGTGAAAATAATCGTGTGGTTATTGCTGAAGAAGACAAAATGAAGTTTACAATAGACGTTTTGGGGATTTTTCTTAAAGTCGTCGTTAAGGTTAGTAGATTTATTGATCACATTGCGAATAAAATAACACATATTAATTGTTTAAACTCTAAGGATAAATTTTAATACAATTCTAAATTAATAGTAAAGCGCCCTAAATGTGAACTAAAATAACATTAACTCTGTATTAATTTTAGAAGATCCGCGTTTCAAGAGTTCAAGAGAATGTGTGACGTAGATGTAAATAGTTCTGTTTGTGTGTTATTCACAAATATTCAAGTTGATTTTCTAGATACAGATCTATTCCATATCCGTGGATCTATTGTTTTCGTCTATTTCAAGCAGCTACTTCAAGCTTATATTTGTTTACTATTCTGTTATTATCAACTTAGACTTTACTTTAATTTTGGAAATATGCTTACTTATAGTGAGCGTCTGTATGCACAATATCAAAATGAGGGAGGGAATCAAGGTTTATTTTATCGACAGAGGGAACATATAGCAATCAAAATTTTTCTTTTTACTTTTTATGGAATTAAAAGTAGCCGACAGTGTTAACAAAACGATGTGACTCTTAAAGCCGTCGGATCACATTTGTTCTACAAATTCCGAATGTGTACTTAACTAAATTCGGCCAAAAACTCGAGTTATTGCACTTTTTGTAAGGACGGCAAATGATGTATCGCGATGGAACAAACTTTATAAAGATTGGAATTATTGTGACTGCACATAGCAACACTGAATAATAATACCAGCCGGACACTGTCCTACGGCTGCGCAAAAGACTCTTCTCATAGAGAGAAGATAAGAGAAGGCACGAGCATTAATCACCGTTACCAACCAATCACTAGAATCATTATCTTATTCTTCTAACTTTTAAGTCTGCCGTTCGAAAGTGCCATTTAACGGTTGATTTGAAATAAATAATTTGACTTTGACTTTGTTTCGACGGGTTGACGATTTCAGACTTATTTAATTAGAACTCTTTTCCTCACTATATTTGCCTTTACCGATGACGTCTTTGATGTCTTAAAGAAACTTAGCAAGTTCAGTCATTTCAGTTCCCATTTGAACAGACTTGAATTTGAATTTAAATCCAATTTGACGCTTATATTACTAGCAGATGTCACCCGCGTAGTTCCCGTTCCCGTGGGAATACAGGGATAAAAAGTAGCACCTAATCACCCGGGATAGTGTAGCTTCCCAAAGATTTTTTTTTTCTAATCGGGCTAGTAGTTTCGGAGCCTATTCAATGCAAACAAACAAACTATCAAATCTTTCCTCTTTACAATATTTGTATGACATGAATATAGATAGTATAGATAGCTTCAGCTTTCCTATGTATGTTCTCCTTTACCGATGTTAGTGATGTCTTAAAGAAACTTAAGAAGCGCAGTCTAATTAGTTCTTAATCCAAAGGGAATTGCTCAGTTTGTTAGGGCCATTTGGCTTAAGGTGAACATTTAATATAATATTTAATGACTGTGGTTTTTAATAGTTTATACCTCAAAGAAATTAATTATAGTAATAAAGTTGCAGGAGAGTGTAAAAATAGTTTATATTTAGCATATCTACTAATGTTAGAAAACAACCAAAATAAATCATAATTATACCTATTAAACTGATATTCTCTAACTTTTAATGCAGTAGTAACATATCCTGAGGTCATATAAGTAAATGAAAAAATAAAACTCATCAAACGAATCATAAAATAATATTTTAAAATGTTTTCTAAAAACTGGGCAGGCGGCATAATATTACTTTCGTGCCTTGCCCAGCTTACTATATTATGGTTATAACGTGAGCACAGAAACTCACCGTTCTTCGCCCTACAAGGCAATTGCATCAATATTGAGTAATTGCCTAGGTTGACATGCCAGTTCAACATTTATTTTAACAAAATAGCACCAGGATCATTGTCATGAGTAGATTCGGTGTCCATGGGTAAAGCCGGGTCTTCAATTAAAGCGGTATCGGAGTTCATCATAAAAAAAAACAAAAAACTTCGCGAAAGTAATCGAAACAACATTCACAATACACAGAGGCAAAACATTCGTTTCATAACATAATTTCATTACTAGACTCTTTGATTTCATTCATTGTATGCATTTGTCATTAGTGTCATGCAGCTGGTGTTGTCAGAAAATTAAAAAAAATCGATTTAAAAATCGATTCGACAACAAACGAATCAATATTAAAATCGGATATAAAAATGATTTGAAGGCCAAAAACGATGTGTTTTGTTTGTTTTCAATATGATTATACGAAAATAAATATATCACCGTTTAAAAATCACTTGGTTACTGATTTTCAAGAAAATGTAGTCATATTATTACTTATATTTTAGAAATCGATTATTATCTTTACCGTAAGAATAATCACAACTGTTATTAATGTGGCAACACAAAATCAGTTTCCAACTATAAAATGGCGACGATTTTGAAGTCAATCAGCTTCAATACTTATTAAACGAGATATTTTTACATTTACTTTCCGGCGACGACAACTAAAAAAATATTAATTTTAGATTTAATTATATTTTCTCATAAGAATACTTTTTACAGATCAGCTTGTCC
The DNA here is from genome assembly GCA_921972225.1 of Euplexia lucipara. Taxonomy (NCBI): domain Eukaryota; kingdom Metazoa; phylum Arthropoda; class Insecta; order Lepidoptera; family Noctuidae; genus Euplexia; species Euplexia lucipara. The sequence continues at coordinate 18,073,913 of OV179160.1, forward strand.
ACGTTTCAGCCAAGAATGAGCAATTCCCTTTGAACAGCAACAAAATTGAATTTAAACCGAACAATAGGTCAATTAAATACAATGAAACAATAGTAGGTAGATACTGACATGTTCTACGACTCGTAAGTCCATCATTTATATTGTGACCTATTTCGTTAACTGACCCGCGGGATTGTAAATCAACTGTGTTACTGTGTTTGTGGTCCATCCAAGTAGTTAGAGCCAATTGACTATCGAACCGAGTCACAATCGCAATGTTACTGATAGGTAATTGTCTGGTGGTAAATTGATAATTCGGTTACATTGGATAAATTGACAAAATTTTAGGTTTTAGTCCCTCATATAGATTACAAGAAAATAAACGACACGTATTTTTTTAATTTTCACGTATGAAAAAAATAATGGCGATACATCGAGTTAAAATGTCGCATGACGTCACTAGCCAGTACAATTTATGCTAGCCAATGACGTTACAGGCCCCACTCCTCAACTTTAATGCGCTTAATCTAAGCAGTTTTCCATCAATTTGAAAAAGAAAAAAGTTGTGTCGAATATTTTCTTGTTATCTAGATGAGGGACTAAATTTTAAAATTTTGTCAAATAGCCCATTGGGATTATATCCATGGGAACAAGAAAATACTTCTGAATTCCTTTTGCCATATCTTCTCAGGGATAAATTTATTGATCTGTCCAGGGTTCAATGGATCATATTCGGTGTTGAGGCGAGTCTGCTATTCGATTCTACTGTGGATATTTTAGAGCTGCCTTATAATTTGAAAACTCTATAAAACAAAATTAATGCGTTTAAAAATTATAAAATAAAAATTAAATTAAAAATTTAAAAAACCCCCACCGCAAAAAAGTACGACATTTAAAAAGTTAAAAATAACACTTTAGCCATGAAATTTTACTTCACGTCGGGGTACCGCTTAAGTAAGGAATGTTCCTAGTACTTGTAGGTATGTAGGTACTTATTTTAATGGTACCCCGACGTTACGTAAAATTTCATGGCTAAAGTGTTATTTTTAACTTTTTAAATGTCGTACTTTTTTGCGGTGGGGGTTTTTTAAATTTTTAATTTAATTTTTATTTTATAATTTTTAAACGCATTAATTTTGTTTTATAGAGTTTACAGTTATGAGAATTTTTCGGTGCATTGTATGAAGAGTCAAATGCTGGTTAAAACGAATCCAAACACGACATATCTACTATGATTTTGTCAAGAGTCTACCTACTGTGTGCTGGATAGCCTGGCTGCAGCATCAGCTCATCCTGTTGCCACCAGTGCATTGTGTTCAGAATCAAATGCTGGTTGAAATGAAACCAAACACGACATATCTGCTATTATTTTGTCAAGAGTCTACCTACTGGTGTGCTGGATAGCCTGGCTGCAGCATCAGCTCATCCTGTTGCCATCAGGGCATTGTGTGCAAAATCAAATGCTGGTTGAAATGAATCCAAACACGAAATATCTGCTATTATTTTGTCAAGAGTCTACCTGCTGGTGTGCTGGATAGCCTGGCTGCAGCATCAGCTCACCCAGTTGCCATCAGTGCATTGTGTGCAGAATCAAATGCAGGTTAAAATGAATCCAAACACGACATATCTGCTGTTATTTTCCCAAGAGTGTATTAGTCTGCTAGATATCCTGGCTGCATCAGACCAAATACACCATAATGTTGCTTATTAATATTACACACATGGGTGTTTAAAATTTTAAGACACAGATATGTTTGTAAGTAAAGTTAATACCCATAGACGTCTAAAATAGCAACGGAAGCTATCACAAAAGAGCTGATAACCTTGAAACGGCTGAACCGATTTTGATGAACTATATCTAAGAACCATCGCAAGAAACCCTGCTTTCAAATAAAAAAAACCGCATCTAAATCGGTTCACCCGTTTGGGCGCTACGGTGCCACAGACAGACAGACAGACAGACAGACAGACAGACAGACAGACAGACACACACACATAGCGGTGAAACTTATAACACCCCTCTTTTTGCGTCGGGGGTTAATAAAACGTATGGTGTTACTTTTCTGTTACATACTTAACTGTTTACATTAAATTTAGATTTTCATTAGTAATAGAACAGAATATTCTTTTTTTTACCTACACCATAAAATCTTGACAATATTAACCTAAAGATACACATAGAGTGTTGATGACAATGGGCGCGCGGCGATGTCGCGTTTTCTTACATACAAACTTTAGATGATCATAATAGAGCAGGAGTAAAGATGATGTAGGGAAAGCTTTTCTTTATGTTGCTTAATTTTTCTGTTATGCTTGTGAGAAGAACAACTGCCGCATGTGGAAAAATTAAACTACTTTAAAGCAAAAAATATTATTATTTTTCCTATATTATAGGGAACATGTGGAACCTAACAAATTAATAATAAAGAAAACAAAGTAAAATTAAGAAACGACATTATGAAATGACATAAATTTAAACCTAGAACAGTAATATGAGCAAAAATACCGATTTTCTTACCATAGAGAGAAATTCCTACGATCTGCAAGAACTTTGTGATGTGCGTTTTCTTTATCTGGTTCAGCTCGTAAAGTTTTATTGACTAAGGGTTGTTATTGCATTTACTTGACCGAAGGAGTCCTTGCTCTCGATCGACTTATCTTTCGTAAGTTATGGTCTGATAACCCGATATTTATGTGAAGAATTGACACTTGAACACATTTACCCCAACTGTAATATTTTAAATCGGATTTAATTTTATTTACGGCAACATTTGGTATTTTAAAGAGACATTTATTTCTCAAAGAACAAATTGCAGTTCACTCTCAGAGAAACTTAACTAAATTAACTGCAGTAAAATAAATAAATAAATATTCCACAACTTTTCACACAACACCATTTAGTCCCAAGTTAAGCTTGAGAGCTTGTGTTATGGGTACTAAACAGCTGATAAACATACTTATATATTTCTAAATACATACATATTATAGATAAATTACACCCAGACACAGAACAAATGATCGTGCTCATCACACAAACATTTGTCCTGGGTGGGAATCGAACCCACGACCTCCGGCATAGCAGTTAGGGTCACTAACTACTAGACCAACAGGCCAGTCAAACTCAACAACAACAACCAACAACAGACAGACCAACCAACAACAGAGTCAACTTAATGTGCTGGCGTCTGTAAATACCAGTTAAAGAAATAATAAGAAGAACAAAGCAAGCTAAAACCAACTGTCTATTGTATGATTCCTTAGTCCTTTTTAAATGATGGTATGCTTTGTACACTCTGACTTTTTTTTGGTTATCAATAAACTTCTTTTAATTTACAAACCTTGACAATGCGTCCAGAGACAGACGCAACACTACAACTAAATCCAAAGTTGCAATATTTCTAAATATGTTAGCGCCATCAATTAGACGTAATAATTTACCTATTTTATTTTGTTATATAGTAGTTTAATTAATCTAGGTTCATCGTCTTTACTTAATAACCATCTAATCAATGTTTACAAAATATTGTAATTTACCAACCCTTTCGAAGGGGCAACTAGAATCATTTTTGTGTTAAAAGTTCCTGTTAAATTTGACGTTAAAGCACTTTTTAATGGTCTAATAAAACTAATTTGACTTCGACTGTTTACTTCACCACCCCGATTACCTCGTTAATCTAGTACCTAGTCGTAAGCGGACAAGGTCTTGGGTTCGATTCCTTGGTCGGGCACAGTGATAATGGGTTGTTCCTTCTGGAATTTCTTAGCAGCAGCCTGGAGTCCAGATTTGTACCCGTGTGTTGGCAAAATAGGCCCGCCCGCTATGGCGTGGGACTTTAATATAACGTGCGAAATTTAGTTGTACCTATTAAATGCTTGATGTTATGCTATATGTGCTTAAATTCCAGTTTTGAACCACACGCGTGGTTTCCTTACCAATTGCAACCGGCTAGCTTCAGTTGTAACTCAGAGAGTGAACACAATGAGGAAATATACAATTGATAGATATGACCCGTTGCATACAGGAGTCTACGTTTTTAAATCAATCGTTTATTGTTTCTAGTGCTGTGATGTAGTGTGAAGTTGTGATGTGGTAAAATTCTGGACATTTTAATTATGGTGAGAACTATCTCCAAAACCCTAGCCAGAGCCGAATCCCCAATTTATCGTAGTCCAAAAGTGCTGAATACGCTTAAGTACTGCCAACGCTGACTGTGGTGTGTTTGCGGATGAATGGATTGAAATAATGCGTGTAAGCCTGGTGTTCTGTGAGAGTAAGTATGCCAGGGAGTTCTACTGTTCCACGTTAGCGTTAAGATTTTTATTTTTGATTTAGTTTTTTCTCGTAATAATTGTAATTGCAATTGTCTCTATGTTACTTGTTATAATTGGTGTTGTGCCGTATTAAGTAACTATAAAATTAATAAACAAATCTCTGTGTGGTAAGCATTGTTCGTCAAAATGTCATCTTCTGTTTTTGTATGGTTAGTGGCTAACTTAGTGATGAAGTTTATACCACCCATAGGCCTCTGACTTAACCATGTTTTGATTCATTAAACCCCAAGCGGACACCGGCGTCCGCGCTGTTATTGTCTTTCTATTGTGTCTCTAATTGACACGATTGAAATGTTAAAGTAGTTAGGTGATAACGAGTTAGGGACCACCAGACGTACAGCACTACGCCACCGGTACTCTCTATCATGTACATGATAGATATCCCAACCATACGTACTAAACGCTATGGAAACACATTCATTGTGCGAACAGCTATAGAGTGGAATTCCCTGCCGGTGTCGGTGTTTCCTGATAGCTACAACCTAGGGGTCTTCAAGTCAAGAGTGAACAGGTTGCTTCTAGGCAAGCGTGCTTCACCGTCGACCACATCATCGCTTACCATCAGGTGAGATAGTGGTCAAACGCGTGCCTATCAGTAAAAAAAAAAAAAGATAATTCCATAGGCACATGAATCCTAAAAGTGTTAGGTACGTGCGTAGGTTGGAACTCGAAATATATGCATTGGCCGTTCACTGGTCAAGCCATTAAGCTATCACTGCTTACCACAATGACAAATACCAAATCGAAAGTGTGCGCAAGCATTTTGATTTTTAATTTTCCAATACTTAGGACTATTTTATATACCGGGTGGATCGGATTAAATTAACTACGTAAAGATAAAGATAAAGATAAAGATATATTTATTTGCTTAAACATGTGTAACACAATACATATAGATGCAAATGTGGATGGAAATTTGAAAAAAGGTAGGTTTCAACATGTTTTGCCATATTTAGCGTACAAAAAAAGAGAGAGAAAAAAAAAATACAGACATTTAAAATATAAAACCATTGAGTGAAAAAAAAAAAAAAAGAAACAACAAAATTATAATACAAAACAATCAAGTTACAAGGTATCATTTAAAAAGTCTTTAACGCAGTAGTAACATTTTTTAGTTAGTAGCTTCTTCAAATCTCTTTTGAAATTATTTGTATTATTTATATTTTTTAAGTTCTCTGGAATTTTATTATATATGATCGGTGCCATACAAAACACACTTTTATGAAGAAGTGCTGTTTTCGAAGAGTGAGGCTGTAAATAATGTTTATATTTATTACGTCTACTTCTAATTACATTATCTGACAAAAGAGGAAACCAGTGAGGGTTATTTCTGACAAATAAGGCTGTTTCTAGGATGTATAGTGACGGAAGTGTCAGTATAAGGTATTCTTTAAACAGTGGTTGACAGCTGTCAGTAGTTTTGATTCCAGACATAGCTCTGATACAGCGCTTTTGCATTTTAAATACCATGTCGGTGTTTGACGAGTTTCCCCAAAAGATTAGACCGTATCTAAGTACCGATTCAATAAGTCCATAATATGCAGTCAACAGTGCGTCTCTGCTAACCGTCGATGCCAGTTTATACAACGCAAAAGACAAACTACTTATTCTCACACAGAGATCTTCGGTATGGGATTTCCAATTAATTCTATTGTCAATTTTTAAGCCAAGAAATTTGGCGGTATCTACTTGTTTTATTATATTATTTTCATATATTACTTTAAATTTAATTGAATTTTGAGGTCTTTGACTGTAATTCATTACATTTGTTTTATTAATATTTATTTTAAGATTATTATTGATTAGCCATGTTATTACTGATGTTATTGATTTATTTATGTCGGTTTCAAATTGATTTTTATCATTACATGTAATATTAATAGTGCTGTCGTCTGCAAATAATATCATTGGTTGTACTGTTGCATAAGGGAGATCATTGATGTAAGTAATGAATAGCGTAGGTCCTAGTACGCTACCTTGGGGAACACCATATCTGACATATCTTATCTTGGATTGATATTGTTCTTCTTTTTTAGTTTCAATGTTAAATTTTGTTATTTGTGTAGTTTGTTTCCGATCGGATAAATAAGATTTAAACAGTTCTAAAACATTTCCTCTTAATCCATATGCCTCCAATTTACTTGCCAATATTTTATGATCGACGTAGTCGAAGGCTTGTGTCATGTCGCAAAAAATCGAGCAAACAGGGGTAGTTTTATCAACTGCAGTCATTACATTTTTCAAAAACTCAAAGATAGCCATATTTATATTTTTATGTTTTCGAAAGCCCTTTTGTTCGTTGCATAAGATATTGTTCTTTTCTAAGTAATTATTCAATTCAATATTGTAATAAGTTTCAAAGATTTTAGAAAACACCGAAAGGAGGGCAATAGGTCGGTAGTTTTCGACTAATTCCTTGTCATCTTTTTTCAACAAAGGTTTTACAATTGCTAGTTTAAGATCTTTTGGAAATGTGCCATTTGTTATGGACAGATTAATAATATGGCTTAAGTGATGACAAATATGACTATTTACTTCTTTAACAATCTTAGTTGAAATCCCATCATAACCAACACTTTTTGTATTTTTTAGGCTATTAATTATCTTATATACATGAGCAGGTGTACTTGGAGCTAAAAACATTGAGTTAAGTCTATGTTTAATTAGGGATGTTACTTTTTTACCGGCACCCGAAATTGGTTTGACTTTATCAACGAAGTAATCATTAAATGTGCTAGCTATTTCGGTAGGATTTGTGATACTTATGTTTTGTATTTTTATTTTTTCTATGGGTTCTCTTGGTAAATTTGGCCGTACTTTATTGATCATTTGCCACGCTGTTTTTGATTTGTTAGCTGATGTTTTAATTTTGTAATTATTTTGCGCACGCTTTGTTAGCGATATAATTTTTTTTAGTAATTTTGAATAACTAACATAATTTTGTTTATTTGTCTTTGTTGATTTTTGTCTATATTTCCACAGCAATAATCTTTTCCTCCTGCAACAAATTTTTATTCCGCGAGATATCCACTTACATTTATAATTAACTTGTATTTTTAAACATTTTTGCGGAAAGCACATATTGTAGAATAGTTTAAAATTGTCTATGAAATATGTATAAGCACTATCTGTATCGTTATTGGTATAGAGCTCCGAGAAAGAAAAATTTTTCAAACACATTTTGAATTTATCAATGTTTTCTTTACAGTAATCCTGTTCCGTTTTGTACCAATATTTAAATTTAAAAAGCTTTTTTATCGGAAGTTTAATTAATTGGGCGGTGTGGTCTGATAAACCAAATTCCAACACTTCCGTCTTACACTGTTTTTGAAAATCATGGGCAAAGTTATCTATACAAGTCAAGCTAATTAGTCTAGTAGGTTGTTTTAGAGCAAGCTTTAAGTTGAAGTTTAATAACAAACATTCGAAGTCAAGGGATACATTATTACTTTTTAAAATGTCAATATTAAAGTCTCCAGCTATTAAAATATTATTACACCTTGTTTTTGTAATAAGCAAAAGAACTTTTTCAAGCTTTGCAAGAAACGTGACCAAATTGTTAGAATTCGGTACTCGATAGATACAGACTAAAATAACTTTGTAATCAATAAGTTCGATAGCACAGCATTCAAATACATTAATTATAGTATGTGTCTTAACTTCTGGAATTTCCCTCCATTTATGATCCTTATGAACTATGATACACGCTCCGCCTCTTTTGATGTTATTTCGACTAATACAACTAGCTAAAACATAGTTATTTATGTGGAGATAACTTTCAGTTCCTGCTTGCATAAAATGTTCCGTAATACAAAGGACATCAATGTTTTTATTCTTATCTGCAAGTTCTTCCATATTTATCATCAAGAGATCAGTTTTGTTAAATAATCCAGCTATATTTTGATGTAACACATGTAAGCGTTTAGATTCGAAAAAACATAGAGTTGGGGGTGCTTTCATCAGTCAGCTGATTTGAGGTCGTAAGGCAATCCACTGTGTGTGTTTCATATTGTATTATTCCATTTATATACTCTTGGATGTCTTGGAAAATAGTTTCCATGCCGAGTTTGTTCACCGTGCAGTTCTGTACATTAAACATCTCATAACTACATTTAAGATTTCTATTTGAATCCAAGAAGTAGGCGTGTTTATGGTCTAGTATGTCGAAATATAATAAGTTATTAAAGTTTTCCACCCGATGGTTGAACATATTTGTGTGGCGCCCAAATTTAAAGGTGGGTGCACATATAATTATATTAGTGTGGCTTAGTTTCTGTAAAACTTCTCTTATGTAGAATACAAGGCCAAAGTAGTCACGAGTGTTCTTAAAATCCTCTTCGCCTATTAGGATAACAAAGTAGTCGTTCAGTGTAAAATCTTTTATTTTGATTTCCAAATTATTAATAACGTAGAGGGTTGTATTGGTGATTTATTTTTTAATAACTCATTCAAACCATGCTTTACAAAGATATACAAAGAGGTAATTATTTATAGATTCATGTTCTTCAAACGAATCAGACAGATGTGTTGCTGGGGAGTTTGTTCCGACATTTCTTCTTGCCAGCAAAAACACTAGGAAGCGGTTAAGGGTGGAGCATTTTGGGGGACTGTCTTATGAATTTTATTTTTTTTGACGTTTAATAAGTGCTGAATTTGAGCCTAGTTAAAGACTTTTGATTTTGATTTGATTTTGACTCAACATCCAACCTGACACAAAACAATTGAATTGTGCGGGCTACTCTAGCACTTCCACCTTAACGTAAGTATTTGTAAGTGTTATGGTATAAGTACACTATATGTAGAGTCTATAGTGTTACTTATACCATAAGACTTACAAATACTTACGTTAAGGTGGAAGTGCTAGAGTAAGTCTGATATTATGATTTCACTACTTTAAATAATGCAGACACGACTTATGTGTAATCTACAGTTGCAGCCACTACCCCACCCTCGTTGACCCAGGATAGAATGGTGCAAAGAAGCTGTTGATATTATTTTATTTTTTTATTCATATTGCTCCATTAGTGTAATTGCTGTACGGCGTTCTGATGCGAGGGTAAATAAATAAATAAATAAATTATAATATAAGTACACTATAGACTCTACATATAGTGTACTTATACCATAAGACTTCTAGAGACTATAATAGAGTATAGCCTATTCTATTCTACGTTGATGACACACGTAAAGAACTAACCTCTTAGACCTATTATTAGAAAAAGAAGAGGGTTGATGTCTATTTTTTGCCGTGATCCCATGTGTCAGTGGGTAAGTCAAGTGTATGTGTGTTTATAAAAAACTATACTTACATCAGCAGCAAGTCTGTTTGGTTGCCAATCTTAATTTAGTTTCGTGTAGGTGGTGTTTGGCTTCCCCATGTTTTGGTTCGGAGTCCATCAAACGTTCGTGTTTTGAATCATAGTAACCGAAGAAAATAAATGAAGGATAAAACTGTTTTCACACTAACAGCCTGTGGATTCACTAATAGCCACCCGGTGAAAACTTGAGTGAAGTGAACTGTCAATGCATCTCATTAGTATGGAATGACAGCTCAACTCAAAATTTACTAGCGCTGGATATTAATAATCTATCTCGGTTGCTATCTTGATCCCGATCTTTGTCTGTAACCAATCAACGACCGAATTCACCTATCCGAGTCTTAAAGATGTCCAATCAGAAGCAGCCGTCAAAAACAAAGGATCGGGATTTGGATTGAGATAGAATATTAATATCGGGCGTAAATCGACCGGCTGTAACTTACCAATGTAATTAAGTCATTATACCTAATATAAACCTAAGTTCATGCCATTCCATTGCCTAGCTGGGAGGACAGAGCTTCACCCACTGTATTGTAGAATACAATTCTGTGATACCTGTAATAATTGTTCATCTGTAAATCTACGATATTTTTTTATTTGAAAAGAAAATATTATTATTATTTTTGGTATTACATTTTTTTTTATCTTCGGCTATCCGGGAATTCCTGATTGGATTGATTGGCCGAAGCCAAGTGGTCATCAGTTGGGTTAAAAGTGTTATTATTAATTCCACATTTTAAGTATTATTTTTTTTTTGGAACTTAATGTTTGATTGGCCTGTTGGTCTAGTAGTTAGTAACCCCGACTGCTATGCCGGAGGTCGTGGGTTCGATTCCCACCCAGGACAAATGTTTGTGTGATGAGCACGATCATTTGTTCTGTGTCTGGATGTAATTTATCTATAATATGTATGTATTTAGAAATATATAAGTATGTTTAATCAGCTGTTTAGTACCCATAACACAAGCTCTCAAGCTTGACTTGTGACTTAATGGCGTTGTGTAAAAGTTGTGGAATATTTATTTATTTTGTTTATTTATTTTGTTGGCCTCAAATAAAGAAGGTACTAAATACTTTACTATGGTTCACTTCCAAGCTTTATTTATAAACGAGAGAAAGTAAGTAAGTATGGAGTTTCTTGCCCATTCTTCTACATACAAAACTACTTTTAGACCTAGAATCATTTTCTTATTTCCTAAACTTTGTAAGTATGACGTTCAAAAGTGACTTTTAACGGTCTAATTGGAATAAATGATTTGACTTTGACTTTTGACTTTAAGCCGTCTTACTTAAAGACTAATTTGAAATAACTTCAAAGGCATATACATCTAAGTTTTCAGAATCTTTCATGTGTGTCCCATTCACTAAGTGACCTTACCAAATGACCAGATATAAGGTACAGACGCCAGCACATCAAGTTAACCCAATGTGTCAAATTTTCCCAATTGAATATGAACCTTATTCTGTTTGACATAAAGTTGAAAAACGATAAAAAAAAATTGACACATTGGGGTTACTTGACGTGCTGGCGTCTGTACACTATTACACGAAAATTTTGATAATATTTTAATGTCTTGACTTAAACGATGATCAAAGTTTCGGCTTTTCTACTCAGAAGTAGTCAGTTAGAAAATGCCGATTCAAACTAGCTTAAAAGAAAAAAAAATACGTGTAAAAGTGATTTCCATATCCTACTTGCACTTACATTAATTTTATAAAAGGAAAATTTATGTGTGTGTGTATGTAATGAATAACTCAAAAACTACTGTGCCGATTTCAAAAATTCTTTCACCATTGGAAAGCTACTTTCACCCTGAGTAACATAGGCTACTTTTTATCCCTGAATTTCAACAGGAACGGGAACTACGCGGCTGAAACCGCGTGACGTCTGCTACTTATAAATAATTTCATTTCATTTGACAATTTTTGTTACCAAACAGCAACACATTAGCAGAACAGCAAATCGCTGAAAATACCCCCAAAGTTCTAGCAATTACTAAACATCTAGTTTGGCAACACAACTTGCGCAAAGTTGGCGCGAAAGCATTAAAATCGGATCAACTTTAGAAGTCCGTTCAACTTATAGCCGTTTGAGTTAAATTCGAAATGAATACTTGCACTTCACAGTTTCACTCATAATTGCTAACTGCGCGAAGTTCCGGGAATTGTTGGCTGTTGTAACAAAACAATACATAGGACGAACGCGTTTTTATTAACCCCCGACGTAAAAAGAGGGGTGTTATAAGTTTGACCGCTAAGTGTGTGTCTGTCTGTAGCATCGTAGCGCTAAAACGGGTTTTTAACGTTCAGAGTTCGAATGAAAGGCGACATAGCAAAAGGTAAAAAAAAAGATTAAAGATACCGGGCTGGTATCCGTAACTCTACGTCAAAGTGCGTATTTTGCGTATGGGCTATAATCTACCACGCGGGCCCAGTGCGAATTGGTAGACGTCACATGTTATGTCTTCGAATTATTGGTTCTAGCAAAAGGTAGATATTACGCCAATATATTTTTTTTTTTTGTAAGCTGTATAGCGAACGCAGAATACCTATATTTTAATTAATTAATATCATACCAGAGAAGAGCCGTAATTAACAATATTAACGTATCCATAACTTAATTATTATTCATTTAAATGCAAATGTAGTTTAGTATTAAAATGAAATGTTACTTATTTCTAAAGGTATGTAATTTAATTATTGTAAAAGCGAGAAGGCTTTACATTGGTAACCAGATTAATTTCATTATGAAGGATTGAGTTTTGCGTCATAATATTAGCAAGCTCCACTACGAAACCGGTTAATGAATTTTATTCAATATTGTCAACGAAATAAAATCTTTAAAGGATTTTCGTTATTTCTATTAGTCGAAGCCAAATAATCCATATTAAATTGACCATCAAAAACGGCAAAACTGAAGTTAAATAAAATTTTTCTTGAGCCTTCTCTTCTAAATGGTAGTTTCGTGTAAGAAATTAATCCTATGTGCTAAAATAGATTTTTATGATCATACACCACTCATTTTCAATTAGTAGGTACAAATACTTAAAGGGCTTATTCTAGACGGTCTTCTCATTATATTTGTAAAGTATCAATTAATAATATTCATAAACAGCAAAGATATTAGTGTCTGTTTGTATCCCAAAAAGTCACTCAATTTATGGATGTATTGTACAAGCTATTCATGACATAGTAGTATTCATTAATCGTCATCTCTCGCTCACGTTCGCGTGATCTCGCTCAAGCATTCCCCGCCTCCAACAGCTGTTTTCGTTATTTAAGTTTAACTAATATTTAAAAATTGAACTTCGTTTTTTTTTACTTTTGTTTACGCAAATATGATCAGTAACAGGTACGGATACAAGCCCTATTTTTTGTACTAATTAAAAAATAGGGGTGTATAATGGGAGGATTACATTACGCTCGGAAGTGTCTTGTTGATAAGTAACGAATGGTCACTCTTCCATTGACCAACCATGTCAAAATCGACAAATGTGACTGTTATTATTTCACCTATCGCTTCACTAAACTATCACTGTTAGCACATGAGCGAGTTATTGAAGTAAAAAGCATTTTAAAGACGTAGTAGTATTTAAAATTAGATCATAACTATCTCTCTTGAATCGTAGCAAATTACGATATGTCATTTCTGCCTACGGGGAAAAGGCGTGAGTTTATGTATGTGTATGTCATAACTCTAATACAAAAGTAGTCCAGTTTCAATCACGACAAGTCTTCTCTAAATTCATCCAAAATGTAATATCGTAGAGCTTGACGATCCTCATCAAGGTCTGCAAACGGAGCGCCAGTCTGTCAGCTCCAATGGAATCTACTTCACCATGCGATCCAGTGTCGAATACACAGACGACGGAATATGGTAGAAACATAGGGCGGTTCACAAGGTGCGGGTCAGTTGGTTTAAAATTAAAGAACATAACTTAATGTTTGGAGCATAGATCAACATATTTTTTTAGAGGATTTGTGTATTTTTCTACGTTTGTTGTCCTAAGTCTCACGATAATTAAGATAGGTACCTATGTTGTTGTTATATTTTTTTTTAATTATACAAAATAACTTTGAATGTATTTTCTGCAATAAAACAGTACCTATTTCGTGAAATTCTATAGTCTTAAGAACTTGCAACTTTTAAGATTATAAAAAAGTGGATTAGAGTGAAACATATTAAATGCCTCCCTATCCTCCAAAATATTGTATTGGTCCATATTAAAGTCGGAAGCATTTTGTTTTTGTTTAGCTTTGCCCAATTTTTCGTTTTGTTTTTGTGTTGCAATTTTAAAGGAGGGTGGTAAATTCACATTATAGATAGAAAAAGTACCTTGTTACCTGAAAGATATTTATTTATTTATTTATTGCATTCATGTCGTTTACAAGGACTTATTACAAGTATGAGTTTCGTACATGAACCTTGCTAGGGCATCGCAACATTAGGTATACCTCTATCTTAGTTTAGACTGGAAGCTGTTCCCATTGTTGGAAAAAGCTAAGCAGATGATGATATAGATCTACTAAAATAGTGTAAACTATGCAGCAAATGTGTTACGTGAACAAAGACTCGTAAATCGATTAGTTATCGCATAAACATCGTTAGACAAACTAAAATAAACCAGTTTTTAGTACATTACAATGAATTATGAACAAACGTTTAGGGTTGTTCTCAAAAAAGTGGCTCTGTAACCTGTCAGGCAGTTTTTAGTGGAAATATCTGATTTAAAAAATTTAAAATATTCAATTCTACGCAATATTGTACTTAAAGAGACTTTTCACACAGAGGCTGCGTAAAATTAAGAAAACTGAAGTAATATTATTACAACAAAATAAAATTGTAACATTTGTTTCTCAGTAACTTGCCATGTCCAAACTCAAGGAGTCTCACTTGGAATAATTATAAAAAAATAAACATTTAGGATGTGGGTTCAAAATTAATAAAATACTAGTCAGTATATTAATAAATTTAGCTTTTTTTACACGGTACTTTAATAATGGACATAATTTGCGAGTTATTCATGTTCAAATCGTGTCCGGAGTGATTTTCTCCATAACCTGTGCTTGCACACTAACGCGCGTCACACAAACACAATTACTTACTCGACGTCCCACCCCCGCGCAAAATGACCAAGCAGTATCGGACTAACCGCTGCCAAAGAAAGAAGTGTCGAAATTTGCGCCATTTTTTTAGAAATAACGGTGAATCGCTTCAATCGGAGTTTGTAACAGGTACGTTATCCGTAATCTGACTTTAATATTTTTATTCGCGGTTTAAATACTTTGCGAGTATAAACGTTAGATTATGTAATTTACTGCCTATTCATTATTTTATAAGTTTAGACTCCAAAAACGTCACCGTTTTGTTGTTATCACATCAAAAGCATATTTTTTTCATTAACCTGTGTCACTTTAACCTGTTTCGAAATCACAGGTTATTGAGACAATTTCCAGGTTAAAGACACTTTGCCTGTTATTGTTTAATAAAACTGTCTTTCTAGACAAATCAAGTCACTATTTGGTGTGAATACTAATCATATTTACCTAATATTTAATGTGAAAATAAAAAAGTTATGTTAAGTTATGATAAAGTTTTTATTTAGGGCATATTTATTGTTTTGTCACAAAATACTTATTCTTGGTGAATGAACGCTTTTATTCTAACCTATTTGTATGTTTTTTCAAAGGTAAAATGCCAAAAACTACGAAAAAAGAAGACATCTTAGCTAGGAAAAGAGAACTTGAAAAAAAAAGATATGAAAAAATCAAAAATAATCCAGAACTTTATGCAAAATACAAAGAAAAAAATAAGGCAAAGTACGAAAAACGAAAAAAGGAGGGAAAAGTAGTGTCTATAAATAGTTTGACACCAAGAGACCAGAAAATGCTCAGAAGGAAGTGGAGAGAAGATGCAAAAAAATCCTATCAACGCAAAAAGGAACAAAAAGCAAAAATACAACGCTTTATTGAATGCAACAGTCCACCTTCTAGCGATATTGAAAATATCAATATAGATAATATTGATAACGTGGCTGGTTGCCACAGAGAAGAACCAGTACGAGGGGCATAGGATAATTCTGAGTGCAGAAGAGTTACTAGGTCAAGAGAAGTTAGTCCTGCAATTTCACAAGGCTCTTCAGTAAGTTCTGGGATAGTATCACCAAATGCCCAACGCTTAGTGAGAAAGTTGCGCTATAAAAAAGACAAGGAAATAGCGTCTTTACGACTTAAATTACAATCAGTTACTAAATTAAACGATGCCTATCGAAAAAAGTTTTCAAGATTACAACTACTTCAAGAAAAACGAAATTCATCAATAGCATTCGAGAACGCCAGGCTTGGAGACAATATTCAGTTGGAAAACTCAGTCGTCCAACTTCCTAGAGAGCCTCTCCTCTTTCGACCTAATACTAGTGGTGATAATTCATTTGCTGAAGGTGTATTACGTTCTTACAAGAATATCAAATCGTACAAGATCAAACAAATTGTTTCAAATAGTCTCAAGCCTCATATCGAGACGTCTCTTCAAGCCACAAAATTAAAGGGAAGGTTCAAGAGTGTATTTAGAAGACGAAATGGACTGTCTAAAAACGCGCCAGTTTTGCAGAAGAAGAACGACGTGATGACCTTTCTTTTAGATGATGCAAATAGTAGCTGCGCAGCTGGAAAAAAGGAATACGTAAAGAAGGAAGGTGTAAAGGTACAAAAACGCTATCTAAATGATTCTCTTGGTAATCTTCATAAAAAATTTAACTCGTCTCATATATACACTTTAAGTTTTGCTACATTTTGTCGATTTAGACCGTTCTGGATTTTCTCTGCTTCTAAAAAACCACGAGAGACTTGTCTCTGTGTCATTCACGAAAATTTTCAACTTTTAGTATCTGCACTTCATAAATATAAAATAATTGAGCCCAAAGACCCAACAAATCTTCTTAAAAGTATTTGCTGCAATGCTTATAATGCCAAATGCCTATTCCGTGATTGTGTAAGCTGCAAATACAAAACTATTCAATATTTGATATTTGACAATGCTATTGATTTCTGCTATTGGACGTGGAACTCTAAGACTGAATGTATTATACAAAATGGGTGTGAAAAAACTATAAGATTGGTTAAAAAAGAGAAAGTAATAACGAAACCAAAAGAAGCCATCAGGCACTACGAGAAAATAATAGACAAGTACATGAAACACTGTGGGAACATGGTTAGTCAACAAGAGGCGATAAAAAATATAAAAGACCAATTAAAACGCGACGAAGCTGTAATTCATGTCGATTATTCGGAAAATTACAAGTGCGCGTACTCGAAAGAAATTCAATCTGCGCATTTTGGTGCCAGTAAGCCTCAAATAACAATCCATACTAGCGTGCTTTATTTTTTTGATGTTAATGGGCTGAAAAAGTCACAATGTTTTGCTACTCTCAGTCCAAATCTGAGACATGACACAGCAGCTGTATGGGCTCATTTGGAACCAATTATAGATTACTTAAAAGTTCATGCTCCACAAGCAAAAACTTTCCACGTTATTTCCGATTCTGCAAGCAGTCAATATCGGAACTACAAAATATATTTTACTATAACAGCTCTCAGATGGAGTAATCCTCAGCTTAAATGTGTCACTTGGAATTACTCTGAATCAGGCCATGGTAAGGGAGCTCCAGATGGAGTTGGAGCTGTTCTAAAGCGTACTGCTGATGCGTGTGTGAATCGTGGCGCTGATATACCGGACTTCGAAAGTTTTTCACGATTATTAAAACAAAACGTGAAAAACATCGTAATAGATACTATCTCCGAATATAAGATCTTTGAAAAAGACTTGCTATTGCCCAGTACATTACTGCCATTTAAAGGAACGCAGCAAGTTCATCAAATTTTATGGTGTAATACAAAAAGTGCATCTGTCGTTTTAAGACGCCTTAGCTGTACCAAAGAAACTTGTTTAACTAAAGCCGAATATTGTAAGCACGGTAAACACCTTGGCTTCCATGACGTTACAAGACAACAAGTCAGCACACCAAAGCCCAAACGCAAAAAAGCAATGAGAGATTCTGCTGTGGCTACTGCTCGAGTTTTAAGTATGGAGCTCAGTGATTTGGATGACGACAGTTTTATTATCCCTGGCACGAGTGTTGCAGAAGAATCCGTAACTGTTCTTCATAGATCTACACCATTTTCAGCACTGTCTGAAATGGAATTGCCTCCGGAACTTCAAAGGAGTACTCTAGATAGGATCTTAAATGAAGGGCCTGCCAATGTAACAGAGTCTTCTTTGAACACTTTTAAGCAAGTTATTGATAATGATAGTGATTCTGATTACGACATATTTTAACATGAATGGTCTGATTTAATGTGATTGTTTCCAGAACCAAAAAGTAAATGATCCAAAGATTAATTATTCTTAAGAAGTTTCTTTATGTTTATTATAGGTACGTTAGTTTTTGATGACTGATTATTATTTGAGACTGATTATATTTTAATGTAACTATTACTGTTTGCAGTTAATAATAATAAAAGGTGATTTTGCATGGTTAAATTGTTTTATTTTTCATTTACCTGTTTGATTCTCTTTAACCTGAAAACTTTTCTCATTAACCTGTACGATATCTCTTTAACCTGTAAGGTAGTTTTTTTGAATAAGCTGTATTTTGTCTATTTATGTGATTTTTTTATTCCCTTAGAACAATTCAACATAAGAGAAATACCCAGAATGGATTTTTATCAAAAAAACTCTCTATTTGATACATTTTCTCAAATTGATAAATTTATTCGAGCGGTGCCACTTTTTTGAGAACGACCCTTTAGTAATTTGGAGGTCGTCGTATCCTACATATTTGAATACTTCGTCATTTTATGTAGGTTAAGGAAGGGATTTCTAAAGTCAGCCGGGGATTGCGGAAGTATCGTCCTTTGCCGCGACCCCCGGCGCAGTTGTGAGACGGAACACCGCTGAACCGGGGCGGTTTTTAATCAGTAAGAGTCTGACAGACCCCGCCACTCTCCCCGGGGTGGAGGACATCCATAAGGGTTGTCCATCCCACACTATAAAAGGGGGTTCTTATTAGTCAGGCGGGGTTTACGGAAGTATCGTCCGTTGCCGCGACCCCCGGTGCAGGTGTGGGATGAAACACTGGGGTGTTTTTTTAATAAGTAAGATTCTTATAGATCATAACTGATAAAATATTATAATGATAAACGTTTTATTCACAACCCTTACACTTTACAACCTAGACCTACATCGTAGTGACAAAAATAGGATATTGGAAATCGTATAACAATTTTCATTGGATACTGTAGCTAGGCTTATATCAATAATTCAATACTAATATTACAAAGAGGAAATATTTAATTGTTTGTTTGTTTGCAATGAATAGGCTCCGAAACTACTGGACACAGATTCGAAAAATTCTTTCACCATTGGCAAGCTACACTATCCCCGGGTGATATAGGCCAATTTTTTATCCCTGTATTCCCACGGGAACAGGAACTACGCGGGTGAACCCACGTGCTGACTGCTAGTTAGGCCAATAATGTGTCCCGGTCTCCCGGACTCTTAAAACTAGTTTAGTTTTAAGAGTCCGGGACACATTATTTCCGATCTGTGAAGAGTTTCAGCGGTGACTTTAGAAAAAAAAACCCAGCGAATTTAATCGTCACGGTACCTCACACAATTAGCCCCCGCGTGTCCTCCTCTACATTTTGTCAATCACTCAACTGGCTAGTAAATACGGAGCGGCTCAAACTAGATTTGTTAGTTCCACTCCTACATTTCAGTTACACACTCACTTGCGTTGGTGTGATTAGTTAAACTTGGCCATATAGTGTAAAAGTTTGACTAGGGGATAACATGTAATTTAGGGTTTTTTATACTAGCTTTCCTAAGGTTATTAAACCACATAAGATCATCATTTAATCAGATTATTTATTCAATTATTAGGGTCTTAATAAACTATGACATGTGCACTTCACCATTATTGATTGCATCACTGCATGCCATCAGGTGGGATAGCAGTCAAAGTCTCGTTTATGCAATTAAAAAAAAACCCAAGGGAACACATTACCGGGATAAAAAGTATCCTTTGCCTTAATAATTTAAGAATTGAACTACCTATCTATATTCTAATTTTCATCTTAATCTTTTCAACCGTTTACGTCAATGATATTATAAGTAATATACTTAAGTAAAAAGGTGTAGATATAAGTAATAAGTGCTCAGCAAGCGACACGTTAAAATGTGGCTAATCAGCCACACTGTTTTGGATAGTACTGAAACGTAATATTTTATTGAAATGATTTAAATTAAAATAAATACTTCTCATATACGCTTAAATTTTATTCTTATAATTATCACCTTTCTACTCTTCCAACACGTGCGTGTGTTGGTGTGCCGTTTTTGAAGATCGAATGTTGTTTAGGTAACCTATCTACACCTTTTTACTTATAATATCATTGGTTTACGTCATTACGTGTGATAGAGTAACACAATCCAATATACATATATCTTCGCAAACTTTCTCTTTTATAAATATTGGTAGGATAGTAGGAATACTTTAGAAAACCTCGGCATGCACGTCACGCCCTAGTTTCACACTTGAATGAAATTAAATATCCTCTAAATCCATTTCTGACAGTTATTAAGAAACTAGCATGTGTCAGAGCACAGCTTTTTCTTTAAAGTTAAAGTTTTTATTCAAAAAACATGCTGAAAACCAGCACTTTTGGAAAGTCAAAAGTTATATGACACAGACCCCAAAAACACCCACCCTTCAGCACATCCTCGTGACTTTGCTGGGAAAAAGAAGTCACGTAACAAACTCACCAGGAACACATCAAATGCGTTGCTGAGCAGTTTGTTGCGTTCTCTTGGCCCTCGTAGTTTTCGGAATAAAATAAAGCCTATGTCAATCGGTGATCATATACATACATACATACATAAACACACGCATTTTTCCCATGGGGGTAGGCAGAAACTACAAAGCGCCATATGCTACGGTTCTTACATACTTCTTTTGCTTCGTTTACATTCATACATGTTGTCATACACACACGCCGGTTGCGAGTACTATGCATGCCGTCTGTCGGGACAGGTCGGCTCAAAGCTGAATTGATGCTTTCTTGAAAAGGCTATTCCAGACTTTGCCCTGCATCGTGAGACTCGCATAGTAAATGAATATAATCTTATGTCTGGACTTTAAAAGAGACCATGACCCCTGAGTTTCTTTCGGCATTTCTTCTCAGGGATCAGTCACTTTGGAAATGCCACTTTGTTTAGTTAAAAAAAAAGACATGTAAAAGTATCTGAGAAGATCTACTTACAGAAATAAATATCATTTCATTTCATTTCATTTAATTTCATTACGCACCTGACCTTTCTGAAGAACCTCACCAAATAAGGTCTATGTGTGTCCTTCTAGGCGTCCCCTCCCGGCGTTCCCACTTACATCTGCCTTGTAAATATCTTTCGTTAGTCGCCTTTCATCCATCCTTTCAACGTGACCAAACCATCTAAGCATACTCTTTTCAATTTTTGTTACTACATCTTCTTCTAAACCACAACGTTGCTTTATCACATCATTCCTCAATATGTCATTCATTGTTACACCACACATACTTCGCAAGGAACGCATAAACGCTGATTAATAACTTTCTAATTAATACGTCGTAGTTTCTAACGGTGCAAGAAAATCTAAAATCGAGTCATTAGTTTTTGACTTAAACCCCTACAAACAAAAAAAAATATCCTCTCTAAAATATTAATATAGATGTGATTTGACACGAAAGAAGTAGTGTTAACGAAGTAAGTAAGATTTTCTCTTTCATTTTTTTAAATCAAAACGAACATCAGAAAAAATACTTGTCTTCCTAACAATTTGGAAAAAGTTGACTAAAAATTTTCAACGCTTGGAGTCTAGCTAGAATCTCAATACAAGTCATGGCATTGAATTATACGTTCATCTCTCTTGCACCTGCAATATTTCAAAATAATACTGTATATTTTTAACTCTTCCCCAAACCCGTTGGCTGTGGTTCGTGTGGAAAAATAAACTTTATTTTTACGTTTTCCGGCTTCTCTATAACAGTTACGTTGGCAGAAGTTTTTTTTAAAAAAGGAACTACAGCTTGGCAAAAAAGAGTAGAAAATAATGGAGGCGCCACTGTGCTGTTCGTATGGCAACCCGTTGCTACCGAATAGCGTACCAACCTAATCTTGATACTTAGCATTATTTCAAATCAGTAAGTAATCAGTAGTTTAATTAACAGGGACGTGTTTTCAACACGCATTTAATTAAATAACTAACCTAAAAATAAATTATTCGGATAAATACTCCTGAATTCACAACATTGTTTAGGAATGATAAACAAAGAAACATTATAATATTGTGTAACATAATTCTATATTCCATATTTTATTCTAGTAAATCTTCCTCTAAATACTCTACCTTGACCACGTCCAGGTCTTTATTAATTTATTTATTTAAAGTCTTGGCGTGAGCTGGCTGCAAACTCATCTGAGTCATGTTTGGATTCAGAGGTGCTGCTGCTATCATCTTCTAGATTTATGACTAATCGCTTTATGTCCTCGTACGTAGTTAGTTTTTTAATCCCAGTAATCCTTTTCTATTATTATTACATGATGATACGAGTTATTCCAATCCTTCTCGATAATAGCTTGGAATGCACGTTTAGCTGCTTCCTGTAAAGACGAAATATTTCATTTATTTCTAACAATATTAAAAGTAAAACATTTTTATCACGTACTGCCGGATATAGAAAATACTCCTTTGACTATCTCCTTCCAGCACGATTCTTCCTATAATACCAACAGATTTCCCAGAATTAAATAATAGATTTAGACTACGGCACGATAATTTCTTTAACATTTCTAATGCAAACGCTACAAGTCTACAACTAATTATTCTTTACCTTGATATCACACTTAAAGTATAAGCTAACCCTTTAACCACCTGAGCCGATTTAAACGATAAAAAAAAATTGTCCAATTAATTTTCTTCTAAGTCGGGCGCTGGGGGCACGAAAATCTACATAAAATCAAGCGGTTAAAAGGTTAACCAAAAATTGAATTTACTTTCACTTAAAACCAAGTCACCAAAGTATCAATTAGCCTCGGCGCGCTATACCAGAGTAATGTAGAAAAAATGTAAACATAACTTATGTGCTCGACATTTATTGTTTCAAATTTCTAGTTATTCCTTGTGCAAGTATATTAATATAGCTTTATATTCATCAATGAACACTTGATTTAACTAAAATCAACAAAACGAACTCTTACAAACCTGTCTTATCAGCGGTTCTTTAATAAACATTGTGAAGTTCGGAAAGAATAGTTTGGGCCTCATGTTCCGCCAGACATCGCCTGTACACCTTATAAATAACATTCCTGCCAGCACTCCGTATTGTTTTATTTATTATTCTTCACTTCTTACGTTTATTAATCAACGTTTGGTGGTCGAAATAAAAATTTTACGAAATCATGAACTTTGTTTATTATGAGCTGTCATTATTTTGGAAATGTTGCCAACGGACAAAAATTTAGTTCCGTTTCTACTCTTTTTTGCCAAGCTGTAGGATACAAACTTTCGCTGGGTGAATTTTTCGGTCTGTTTTTATCAACTTTTCTTGGTAGGTACTGGCCGATATTTTTGATGAACCCCGAAGAAGTTGTTTTTTTTAGTTATTATTCGGAAATACACTGGCTGGTATAATATCACCAGTCAGTGTATTTTTGAATTCATATATCCATTTTCATCATCCATATTATGGACAAAACTAAAATCTGCGAAGCGGTAATAGCCTAGACTTGGTGTGACCGACTGACTGCCAAGTCATACAGCCAAGGCACACACCTCTGACTTTTCGGATTCATGTGAAATAAATAAAGAAAGAAAATACATTTATTGGCAACAGCTGGATACACGCACAGCAAAAACACAAAAACACAAAAAAAAGAGAAAAAAATGGCAAGGCAAAAAAATGGCTGCGCCAAAAGGTTCATTTCTTAAGATTTTTGTTATGTGAAATTAATAAAAAACCAATCATGATTTATTGATTTTTTATTCATCTCTCTTTTTATCAATCAATCAACTAGTCAATGCGAAAACTAACTGTACTCCATTCACTAATAGCATTAGACAAAAGCTAAAAAAGGTTTATTTTTGATGCACACTTTGCAAAGAGATTTAAAATACTATAGAGCGGGCATGTCAAGGAAATGTCATAGAAAAACTTTGACCCCATGTCTCAGTAACGCCATCTAGAATAATATATGAATATTGGAGCGGCAGCGGAGCGTACTATATAAAACTCATAGACTTGTATCCAGTAGGACACACTTTATCGGACGAAAATTTTGTTCGTGAAGTCCGGTCTATAGGTATTGAATGTCTTTGACACTTTGTAACGAAAGTACAATCAAGCATGTTACAATTACGATAGACGCCGAAATTATTATGATCTATTTTTACTGCAGATGTCACATTTAGTTGTAACAATTTCAACAATTTATTTTAAGAAATGATGTGAATTTCATTTACTTATATTATTTCATTTTAGTTGAGACACGGGATCAAAGTTTTTCTATGACATTTCCTTCACATGCCAGCTTATTTTGCATGCCATAGTATTTTAAAGCTCTTTGACAAGAATGTCAAAGAGCTTTAAAATACTATGGAGCTGGCATTTCTATGCTTTTTGCAAGAAGTGCCATCTTCCATGGCATTTTCCTTGTTCATAATGTCATACTGTATTATAAATATAAATTTAGAATTTAAAATAGGATGAAATATATACTTTAACACTAGCCAGTAACAAAATTGGCAAGGAGTTTCATAGGTAAGGATCTAATTTTAAGTTTTCTTCACTTAGTTTCCTTGAAGGTCGTTACTCTGTTAGAATACCCAAGTATGTTCTTGAACAGTTCTCCGAAAATTTATTTCACTGAAATTAAACACAGCATAAACTTAAGCCTTAGTGTGCTAGACACGAGTTCTGAAGTCGCAAAAACTTAACTCGTTAACAAAAGCTAATCTAGGTCATGAAGCCTTCAGTTTTTGCCTAGGTTCTGAATAATTTAGCACTAAATAATTTATCAGTCGAAATATTTCGTATTTGATTTATTAAGTTTAGACTTTATGAGTAACTAGCAGACGTCCCGCGGTTTCACCCGCGCTGTTCCCGTTCCTGTGGGAATACAGGGATAAAAAGTAGCCCATGTCACCCGGGGATAGTGTAGCTTCCCAACAGTGAAAGAATTTTCCAAATCGGTCCAGTAGTTTCGGAGCCTATTCAATGCAAACTTGCAAGCAATCAAACATTTCCTCTTTATACATATATTTGTATAGATGAGAGCTTATTTTGTGATTTACGTTAATAGTGGCTAAAAAACATCAGCCTCACGGGTTTATTGAGGTTATAGGCTACCCTTGACGAGGTTGGGCCATTCATTACGTATCAAGACTCCTCCGTCCTCCTCCTCCTCCTCCTCGGAAAGTACGTTAATTTTTTTTATTTATTTATTTAAATTCGGACAACATAGTCCACTTTGTTAGTAAAGTACCTTATCACTAATGTTAGTAATACACAAAAAAAACAAAAAGATAAAAAGAAACTACTGATAGCTGCAGCAAGATGTGCAGAGAATGGCAGATCCAGAATTTGTTAACCATCCATTCTCCCCACATAGTGCCTCAGAAAAAGCGAGTAAGGGCTCTCCACCACTGTTTTCAGGATGCTATTGTCACTGACCCGCGCTCTACTCATCAGCGATCCGAGTTTTTTACGAACGACTGCATGAAAGCCGTCAGTCCGATTCTAAGCGAACATCTCTGACGCGCTACAGAAACGGGGCAGTTTCAACAGCATCCCAAAAAAGGTTATTATATTGGATACATAAGACATGTAGCAATCTTTTGGTGTAGCTGATCCATAGATCTCCCGCATACAAACCTTGACAAAACGTCTTGAACAGGGTGATTTTGACTTTTTGTAAAGCCGTTGGTTCCGGCAGTCATTTGTAGAACTTTGACAGTCGTCACGGGTAGTCTAAAGTCCGAAAATCTGACAAACAGTAAAAAAGAGGGAGTATCGCGTAACTCGGTAACTGCTGATAAATCTGCTATTTCACACTTTTATTCGAGGGCACGATTGGCGCATTGTCTAAGCGAATGACTGCTGTGCTGCGTGTCGCGCGTTCGATTCCCGCATGGAACAGAAACTTGTACGGTCTAGAAAGTTGTATTGGGTCCGGCTGTTAGTGTAGGTATGTATTGGTTAGCAATAAAAAAAACTTCACAATAAAAGATACAATATAATGATAGCATTCCAACCCTACTTGTAACCATCCTAAATTCTCCAACAAACTTTGTACCAACATCAAAATCAACACAAACACGACCCACCTACCCTCACATGCTCCGACTGATTAATTACTCTCCCAGTCTTTAGGAAACCTAGGTCCCAACAGAGACCTGAAACCAGCCATTGTTTAAGGCAATCAACAGGACTGTTGACCAGTGGCGGAGTTAGTCCTGAATGGGGCCCTTGTTGAAATTTTTGGGGCCCGTTTTACGCGACAATAGGCTATAGTTGACACTTTTCTGAAATACTTCGAAAACTAACCATCGTTATAATACCCCATAAAAATGTATTTATCCTTCATGTGGCTTGAATTACCCAAAATTTTTAATTTTTTTTTCAACTGACAGACGAGAACGCTTGTCGGCCATGATGATTTATCTGCAGTGTATCTGTAGCTATTGTTTAAAATTCTGAAGTGGTAATCGTGCATACAAAAAAATTGTTAACTATTTAAAAAAGAGAACCAAACGAATATAATCCTAAAGTAGTACTTATGTGCAGTATGTTTTGCAAAGTGTAAAGAACAAAAATAGCGAAATTACTTAGAAAATAACGTGAGTTTTTGTGGGTATCTTAGAAATCTCATTCTTCTTCATTTGTGTATGAGACAGGATGCCTTTATCCTTATGGGCAGAAGTATAATGACGATGACGATGGAATAAAACTTATGCCTAACTTGGACAAGCTAAGCTATAATGGGCTACTTGACAAACATTTAATTTTAGTCCCTCACCTAGATTACAAGAAAATTTTCGATCCATATTTTTTCATTTTTCACGTACCTAATCAAAAAATAACAAAAAGAAATATTGAGGGAAAACTGCTTAGATTAAGCGCATTCCCTAAATTTGAGGAGTGAGGGCTTGTAACGTCATTATCTAGTATAAACTGTACTGGCTTGTGACGTCATGCGACATTTGACTCGATGTATCGCCGTTATTTTTTAATTAGAACTTGTCTTTTAATTTTTATAATCTAACTGATGGTCTAATTGTATTTTTATTTTTATATTCTGCCACCCTGTTGCTATTTTACCAAGAGAATTTATAAGCGACCGTTGTAAGTTAGTTTTCTTCTTCTTTTCGTGTAATTAATATGTGTGGCTTTACATGCCGTCGAGAAATATTTCTCAGGCATTCCGGTTTCCTCACGATATTCTCAATTCGCACATATGAATCCGAAAATTTAGAAGTTCGTGCCTTGGGTTGCTTGTGCTTCGCTAGTCACATCACTAGGCTATCAATGCCCTAACCTCAACTAGGACATAATATTAAATGACAGCTTATCAAAAGTTGATTTTATATTGTCACTATTACCTATTAAGTTGATATCAATTTACGATTTTTCTACCTCAATATATCGGGCCCCTGTAGTGCTAGGGCCCCGTACCATTGATATAGCAGTAGCTACATCTCTGCTGTTGACCCTGATTAAACAAACCATGCTAAAAGCAAAATGGCGGGCTTACAATGGAATAATATGTACTATGAAAGGTACACCTACAGGTAACCGGTACCATAAATTGAGAAATAGGTAGGTGTAGAGAATAAATTGTTTTTCGTTTTTATAGTGATCCAGGTTCAAGCATTCAGGGGGTCAAGTCTGCTATAGCAATCGTGTCTCAATTCACAGGTCATTGAGACTCAGTGGAGAGGCGTGCGAAGAGGCTTATTGGTGACTCAAATTTGGTTAGAACCAATCTGCAAAGCCTTGAGCACAGGCGTAGGGTAGCTAGCCTTTCGATTTTCTATCTATAGGATGCATTTTGGAGAGTGTGGACGGGAATTACATGACTTGATTCCGCCATCACCTGTCTACCATCGGACAACCGTTCGGCGCGACACCCTTACATCGTTGGCACATCCACGATTCGGACAAAGCGTTTCATTTTATCGTTTTTACCGCGGACATCGAAGGACTGGAACAACTTGCCTGCTGCGGTCTTCCCGTTCGATTATAATATCTGGGCTAGAGTGAATAGGCTCTTAATAAACTAGTGCGCTTCACCATCACTGATTGCATCACTGCTTACCATCAGGTGTATTGCATTAAAGCACTGGTTTATAATATTAAAAAAATGCCCCTAATTCTATGTCAAGAAAAGCTAACTACTCCGGGGAATAACCGAATACAAACAAGTGGGAGCAATATAATATAATGGTTGTAAACGAAGTAGTAGGTAACTGAAAATGTTATATCCCGGGAGATAACTGGAAGGGGATAAACACGGTATAAATAATGTGTGTCTGGAATAAGAACCAGGCGACAAATATTTGTTATGTACCTTGTTTCTCGCTAAGCTAGCTTGAAGATGCTTCTCTATGGTTTTGGAGCTGGAATGCTTACAATAATATTGTTCTAACAGCTTTGAATCACTTGCAGAATATTAAGGTTTCTATTGTTTTTATTCATCTTAAAAATGACGGGGTGTTATAGCTCCCGAACGGATGAACCGAAATTAGTCGGGTGTGTTCTCAGTTTTATATGATGAAATTGTGTGTAATTTTAATAAAAAGAAAAGAAAAGAAAACGGACAGAAAAACGGTAACATAATAAGGAAAAATAACTTATAAATACCTTAGATATACCTATGTTTTTACTTTAGTCCTACCAATTTTCGTAGAATCAACTTTTTATTATACTTATTTATACTAGCTATCTCGGCTAACTTTGTTTCGCCTTAGAATAGATTTATTAGATTTATTTTGTTTTTTTTTTAATTTACGTTCTACTCACAGACCTACTGAAAATACACACAAAATTTTATTAGAATCAGTAAAACAGTTTCTATTATAGTATTGTATGTAACTTAGAGACACGCAGCACAGTAGTTCAGTTAAAAATAATGTATTTTTTATCTATCAAAATCAATGCATTTCAGTAAGGTAGTTAGGTTAGGTAGTTAGGTTCGCTATAGGATAGGTATAGTAAGTTAGGTTAGGTTATATATGTAATTTGTCGGGGTTTCGGAAGTATCTTCTGTTCCCGAGACCCTCGGCGTAGGTGTGAGACAGAACACTGGGAGAATTTTTATTCAGTAAAAGTCTGACAGACCCCTCCCCGGGCGGAGGACATCCATGAGGATATTTCACCCAGCACTAAATTAAAAGGTTATTATATACAACTCTAGGGTATGATTAAGACCATATCAAAGAATCGTCTGGCATTGAATTATGTTTCAATCATCCTTTTTTTTTTTTTTTACTATCGTACAAAATAATTCGACAAAGTCACAATGATTAAATGTATAACACCCGTGAAAGAAAAGCGACGTTAGAAAGAAGATTCGATTCGTCGTACTGGTGACAATTTTTGAACTAGTTAGGTAATAAAAATAATATTAATAATACTTAATGATAATATTCCACGACTATTCACACAACGCCATCTAGTCCCAAGCTAAGCAGAGCTTGTGTGACGGGTACTAAACAACTGATAATTTAATTATGATTGATGATATCTCCGAAACTATGCATTTTTGGACCATCTATTCTAGGAGTTTTTGTATTATTTTTACCTACAGAATATAACCCTAGAGTTATGGGATATAAAAAAAAACACCTTGTATAATATGAATGTTGTTATTCTGGTAATATAGCGCATCGCTAAATAAAAAGTAGTTATTATTGTGTTGGGTCTATTTTTGTTGTCAACCTATTTAAAGAAACATTGGAAACGCGAGTTTTATGTATTAAATGTATACATAATTTCTCTCTAATAAAATATAAAATTCTCGTGTCACAGTGTTTGTTACCAAACTCCTCCGAAAAGGCTTGTCCGATTCTTATGAAATTTACTCTATGTTAGTTTAAAAAAAGGCGGAACAAGCCGTCTGCTTAGCTGAGCGGACGCGTACGAATCTCATACAAAAATGGTGTTTTATTTAGACAAAAGCTGAATTGATCTGAATAAATGTGTTTAGTCCTTACAGCAACTCACACCTTCGGAGAAAACACGACTGTAACTTTTAGCAACTAGGTACTTATCAGTTTAATCAATGTTAAAAAACATAGAAAACTATCGGAAACGACAGAAGATGTCCTGCCTGAACGTTGGTTTGATTGTGAATCTAAACTATCCACGGCCCTACACATACAACAAAAAACAATATTCAATTTGGTGCAGTCGTTCGGAAGTAATGTGCTTACGTACAGACGCCAGCACATCAACTGGATTTACGAGTAAATCCGAATCCATAAAATATAATCCATGTGGAGGAGAATGTGGAGTTTCTTGCACATTCTTCTTCTTATGAAACTACTTTTTTGGAATGTACAGACGCCAGCACATCAACCTTCTCCTTAGGGAAGGTTCATATCTGACGAAACATGCGTCGCGTATTGTCGGTCGCGTAACGCCAGAACAGACAAATGTATAGAAAAACACTTGACCGTTCACACTCAACAGATGATTGGTTAGTGCGTCGAGGTGTCGCAAACGCTCGGCGCATGTTCCGTCAGATTTGAACCTTCCCTTAAACTGTCAAATTTTCCCAATTGAACATGAACCTTACTGTGTTCAGAATAAAGTTGAAAACCTATAAAAAAAATTGACACATTGGGGTAGGTTGATGTGCTGACTTCTGTACTTACATACATTTCGGTGATTCATTTTTATTTATTTAAAAGAGGATAACCATTATATACCACTAACAAACTTACTAGTTTATTTTTAATGTTAGTATGGATATGGATAGCAACGTTGAACCCATTTTACCTTTACTCAAGAATTTAAGATAATTCTTAGCAAACGTTCTTCAAAGTTTAAAACAATTTGAATACCACTTGGTAGGAGTTAGTGGAACTTGTGAAGACTTGGTATTTATAGTTATACAGGGTGGAAAGGACATCGATGTACATACTGGTATCTGAGTTCAGCACTCCTATTCTGTGAAAAACACTTCGTGAAATGTATGTGAAATGAAGGCAAATTGAGCTGTCATTCCATACTTATTTATGACATTTTGACAGTTCACTTCATGTTAAAAACTGTAGTAAAGTGACATCACTCAAGTCACTTAAGTTTTAGAATAGAGTCAAAGTCAAAGTCTAAATAATTATTTATATTAAAATGCCATTTTGAACGTGTTACTTACAAGTTAAGTAAAGTATAAAAATTATTCTAGCAGCTCCTTCCAAGAGGTAGTTTTGTATAATTATGAAAGAATGGGCCAGAAACATTTTTGGGAAAGAATAGGTTAGA
Organism: Euplexia lucipara; assembly: GCA_921972225.1. Taxonomy (NCBI): domain Eukaryota; kingdom Metazoa; phylum Arthropoda; class Insecta; order Lepidoptera; family Noctuidae; genus Euplexia; species Euplexia lucipara. The sequence continues at coordinate 18,105,121 of OV179160.1, forward strand.
AACATTTTTTACCATAGGTAAGCATTTTGTAGAAAATATTAAGTAAAATAGAAAAAAAATACTCTTTTGACTAAAACAGAACAAAAATTTATAAATAATAAACAAAAGACCTACACATGGCTTTTCTTAACTTATACGGTTTTTTTCTGATTACAATTTATATTTTTAATTTTTGATGATCTTTACTTCAATGCTACCGACTTATGATGTCTAGGTATAGGTAACCTTCTAAGTTCCTATTAACTTTAAAATAATTGATTAAACTAAAAATTTAATTAAAAATTTAAAAAACCCCCACCGCAAAAAAGTAAAACATTTAAAAAGTTAAAAATAACAATTTAGCCATGAAATGTTACTTCACGTCGGGGAACCGCTTAAGTAAGGAATGTTCCTAGTAAGTACTAGGAACATTCCTTACTTAAGCCTACGTATGTAGGTACTTATTTTAACGGTACCCCGACGTTACGTAAAATTTCATGGCTAAATTGTTATTTTTAACTTTTTAAATGTTTTACTTTTTTGCGGTGGGGGTTTTTTAAATTTTTAATTTAATTTTTATTTTAAAGTTTTTAAACGCATTAGTTTTGTTTTATAGAGTACTTATACAGTTATGAGATTTTTTCAGTGCATTGTATGTAGAGTCAAATGCTGGTTAAAACGAATCCAAACACGACATATCTGCTACTATTTTGTCAAGAATTTACCTACTGGTGTACTGGATAGCCTAGCTGCAGCATCAGCTCACCTTGTTGCCATCAGTGCATTGTGTGCAGAATCAAATGCTGGTTAAAATGAATCCAAACACGACATATCTGCTGTTATTTTTCCAAGAGTGTATTTGTCTGCTAGATAATATCCTGGCTGCATCAGACCAAATACACCATAATGTTGATTATTAATATTACATTGAAATTTTAAGACACAAATATGTTTTTAAGTAAAGTTAATACCCATAGACGTCTAAAATAGCAACGGTAGCTAACACAAAAGAGCTGATAACCTTGAAACGGCTGAACCGATTTTGATGAATTATGTCTAAGAACCATCGCAAGAAACCCTGCATTCAAATAAAAAAAAACCGCATCTAAATCGGTTCACCCGTTTGGGCGCTACGGTGCCACAGACAGACAGACAGACAGACAGACAGACAGACAGACAGACACACACACATAGCGGTGAAACTTATAACACCCCTCTTTTTGCGTCGGGGGTTAAAAAACATAATTTCTTATTTACATTTTAAACATAACGTCACGCCAGTAATCCCCGAAGGGCTAGGCAGAGGTGTATCTGGTAGTACATCCACATTTCGCCAGTTATGTTTAAGTCCCATGTAATAGGGGGCGAGCCTATTGCCATCAATCGGGCACAAATCCAGACTCCGGGCTGCTACTGAGAATTCCAGATTGAAAAACTCAATAACACTTGGCCCGACCTCGGGGATCGAACCCGAGACCTCAAGCTCTGTTGTGGCGCTTGCGACCACTAGACCAACGAGTCAGTCATTTACATTTTAATGAAAATAATATCAGAAAATTATTTATTTATTCACTTATTTACTACGGTAAAAAGAAACCAATTACAGTAAATAGACAGTAAAACAACAAAACACACATTGTAAAATTAATGTAAAATAAAATAAAATTAAATAAATCTTAAAAACAATCTTAAAAACAAAAAAAACGTCACACTGATAAAGATAGCGACAGAAACTTTCAGAATCATTGTGTTCTGAACTGAACTGAGGGTTTCTGGTCGTGCGTCGATGTCCTATCCACTCTGTATACTCTGTTTCTAAAATTTCAAGTTGTTGTAACAATCTTGACACTTTTAGTAGATCGTAGGTGCTTCAAACTTTTTCGTTATAGGATTTCGTAATTAAATTTTATTGCCAGCCTTGTAGTTCACTTTAGAGGTCATCTGCTAGCCTAGTTCCAAACCCAACTATATCAAATGGAATAACTGCCTATCTGATCTCGACAACTTTGTGACTGGGGAACAAAAAGACGGCCACGTTGTCAGACTTTTGGCCTTCTGAGAACCCGTAACGACACCGAAACTAACTGTCAAAGATCTACTAATGGCAACCGGGAGCAAAGGCTTAACCTATTTTCCATCTTCCTTAACCATCGATCGACCCATGTGGTTGCTAATATTTTAAAATAAATGATCTTTATTACGGGCTCGTTGCAAACACAAAAATCTTAAGATAAAAGGAAAATTGTTCGAGACACATCCACGAACTATTTCATCCAAAATTAAAGAGTCGTAGCCCCGAGCTATAGCCTCCAGGATGCAGTTAGGGCAGACCTGCACTCTGCGGAGCAACGAGGCAGATTTCATTCTGAAAATGAAAGCTATCAACATGTGCTTGTGTAATTATTTCAAATGCATCAGAAACGGGGCAAGACCAACAACACTCTGAATCCAACATTTAGACCATCTTCTTAACATTTCATGTCCTCCTTTCAGATAAACAAAGTGACCTTCGCGCCGCTGGTGGTGTCGACGCTGTTCATTCTCCTGACATCTTTACTAGCTCACTGCGCAAGGAGGCTAGTCCAGAAGGTGATCAAGGAACCCTTCATCAGGCTATTGTTTGAGGAGGCCATCGCCGCCGCTGAGCTATGTGGATGCTGTTTTGAACTGATAATTAGTAAGTTTTGAAAATATTTCATAAATTTGAGACAAGATAGGTAAGTATATACATTTATTTTACTGCTGTGTACTCATGTTTTACAGGTGGTGTTATAAATATAATAAGGTACCTACCTAGCTACACGTTTGGCGCAAAAAAATGGTTGCACTTGACAAAACAAAATGAAAAAAAAAAACAAAAAAATAATATTGCAAAGTAAAAACTTAAATAAAATTGAAATTACTATTGGCTATTATTATTGACTTCTTTTGGGTAAGCTTTCCATCGTCGACCTCATCTCTCTGACCGCAGGCCAAGATTGAGGTCAAGAGTAGACCCATTAGTATGTTTAAAAAAAATAAAAACTAATTTAAAGCTTAACTAAAGAGATTTATATAATGAAGAATGTAATACCTTTCATCAGTTTCCGACGGCATGTGATGCCAAGTCAAAGTCAAGTGTTTTTTTTAGTGTCCCCTACCCACGTATACTTTTTTAAAATGTGCCACGTACACATAGGGACCTACGTGAAATCTAGGCTAATGGTATATCGTAAGTTTAAGTTTCTTCTTCAAGTATAAAAAAACACAGCAAAATTTATTGTTTGCCCCACAACTTAACCCGCGTGGACAAATCAATCGATGTAGAAGATAGGAATAATAACTGTATAGGTAAAATAAGTAGGAATAATAATAAGTCTGTAAATGGCCGATTTTTGGGTGTCCATGAGCACTTTGAAACATGGCGGATCAGATATAAATAAAATATTTGAACCTCCTTACTATTTTTGCTACGACTTTTTAAACTTCTCTTCCAAAATAATTCCAGTTGCTGACAACTTCGGTGTAGCGACGTACGCCATATTCCTGTTTGCGCTGACGATCTGGTGGTCACTCAACTGGGGAGATGCTACTGCTTGTCCTTACACACACATCGAGGATGTTATTGAAGGTTAGTTAATCATTCATTATATATAATTGTTAAACATTTAATAGCGTAATAAAACACTTGAACACGGTCACTACTTCTATAATGTTCAGTTCAATTTCCCCAAAAACTATTTTCACAGAACCACCATCAACAATAATGTTCTAATTCAATTTTACATTTTTTAAAACCTTTTATAATTTTAAGTCAAAATACAATCAATTGTTAGTAGTAAGTTCCAATAAACCAAATATGTCATATATTTAATTGTATTGGTAATTAATGGAATTAATTATATTGTATACAGATCATTTCTTTCTATTAGTTTAGTTATAATAAAATCCCACTGTAAACATGTTGCGCGCCAAACCCATTTCCCCGCGCGCCATGACACGTCATGTCCGGTAGATGCCTACTTCGAGTTGCCAGTCGTTAACACATTACTTACTTCCAATTCGGTCTATAAATGACAGAAGTCTGAGGTAACAAATATACCTACAAAAAATACATACTTTTTTTAGTACCTAGGTAAATTATTAGGGTGTAGTGTGTTACAGTGGCAAAGTGTCCATGCAACTCGATTCCCACTGGCTTCCTTTGAGGTTTTGATTCTTCTTTACAAAAACGCTTCAGAAGAGTATTGAAAGCTGCCATAGCTAAGTACACTAAATGTTTATAGGAAGAGATTTTTTTTACCATGACGTTCATGATTCTGGATCTTGAACTGTTTTAAGTATGAAGTTTCTTGTCCATTCTTCTCCATACGAAACATGCATATTTTGGAACAGGTAACAGGAGTTTGATATTTTAAAGAGCCTTGTGATGGTCTAATTGAAATAAATGATAAGACTGTAACATTTATTTTCCTGCTAATTCCAGGCAAGGGTGACGTCCGTAAGGCTATCCTGAAGACCTGGGCCGAGCTGGGCGGTGGTATCCTGGTCTTCAAATATGTCCAAATGTACTGGGCACTGGAGATATCTGACACGCATAAGGACAAGGCGTTTGAAGACTGCAAGGCTGATTTGCAGGTACAAAATTGTTTTCTTTTTCGCCCGCACACTAATAAACAAATAATAATGACTGTCAAAAAAGTAATGACGCAAGCTGATTGGTTGTACGACACATCTCCTCTCCTCTCCACTTTGGTGGATACCGAGCATTAAAGGTATCACTGGGTGACTGTTACTGAATCGGCAGGCTGTACGCAAAGAACTGACATGAGAGAAGTCGTGTAATAAGCATCGTCTCATTGACACATATGACTACTCTGGTTTGCGTGCCCCGCACACAATTATAATTTGTAACGCGACGGCGAATGCACGCTCCGATTTCTTACGCCCGCTTAGGCGCTTACGAAGTTACGACGCCGTTTAGGTAACTGATATCTTATAGCATTACTTACTTACCGTGCTTAACTTTCATTCTTCTACTCTTCAGTATCTTCCTAACTCCAGTATCTTGTATAGACGCTTTGTTCGCGAGTGAATTATGTAAGGTGGGAGTATCCATAATAAACAGTTCATAAAATTCGTGCGTGATTTAATTTAAATATAACTCCCGTTAGTTTCCCTCACTCTTATCTGTGGTCTCCGCCATGCAATAGGGCTAGCTAGATTTTAATAGTTTGGTCCCTCACCTAGATCACTCAAAAATAATTATAAAATTACTTTTTCCTAAAAAAAAAAAACGGCGAAACATTGAGTTAAAATTTTAATGTCGCATGACACTACGAATTCGTACCGTTTACATAAACTGAATTATGACGTCAAAAACTGCCCCTCCTTAATTTGAATGCGTTTACTCAAAGTAATTTTCCATCAATTTCAAAAAGCGAATAATACTTGTCTATTTAACTGATAGACTAAATAGAATTATGATATTCGTATAGGTATACCAGCATCATACTCCGTTGACCAGACAATTCAGCAATTTACTCGCATTGACGTCAACATCTAAAACTTTGAGTAAAAACACTTCTCTGTCTAAATTCCCCGCTGCAGTTCAAATAAACAAACCCACTAATACGTCTGAACTTAATTAAATGAAAGATTAGCCGACGTCTTAGAGCTGTATGTACGAAATCTGGCAACCGCATTGCACAAACAAGATGTCTGCCTGAATAACTAACTATTCATATAAGGAGATTAAGTTGTCTACGTAGAAAATCTTCTGCAGTGTTGTGGAAATAGGGCTTAGCCTAAAAACAAGCAGCCGACGCCAGAATATTTCAGTATGTAAATAAAATAAATATAAATAAATATTCCACAACTTATCACACAAAGCCATTTAGTCCCAAGCTAAGCTTGAGAGCTTGTATTATGGGTACTTGGTAAACAGCTGATAAACATACTTATATATTTCTAAATACATACATATTAAAGACAAATTACACCCAGACACAGAACAAATGATCGTGCTCATCACACAAACATTTGTCCTAGGTGGGAATCGAACCCACGACCTCCGGCATAGCAGTCAGGATCACCAACTACTAGACCAACAGGCCCGTCAATAAATACAACACAGTATGCTTTTATTATTGTTACTGTGTCGATACATTGTGAAGATATATTAACTTAATTTTAAAGTAATTTATGTAATCATGAATTATTACAATTGTACAGTCAGCTTTCATTCGTAATGCACTTAACAAAAAAACTTCGCTCTCTATAGCGATTAGTTTAAGAATAAGGTGCTATATTATGATGTCCTTTCCAGACAGGGCTGCATTTTTGTAAATGCTAGTACTAGAGTCCGTCAGGGCACATGTATACAAAACAAAGAGAAAAACAATATTTTTCATAGTGGATGCAAACAAAAAGGTTTGAGTAGAGTATATAAGTATTAGTGATAAAGTGAAACTTCTTTATGACATCATTTTTCGAAAAATGATCTACTATTTACGACTATGCAGACTTAAATAATGCTGAATTAGATAAAGTTTAAGCAAAAGGCTTTTATTATCATAGACATGGATTCAAATAAATATGGCGCCTAATGGAAAAATGTGACAAGATGGTTCGTAGCAGAAAAACGTTACTTCGCTTTAGAATTTCTCCCATAAACAACTTTTAACTTGCCTGAATATCTTCCTCAAAGTTATCTTTTATCCTTATTTAAATAGAGAGGGAAACTGATTACGGTATAAACAGATATCTCGTGTCTTACGATCTAAATCTTATTTTAACTAGTTTATACAAATTCTTGCATCCTTAGACAAAGGTGATGCAAGAATACTGTCACATTTACCCACATCCATTGAAATAGGTAAAATTAAAAGTCTCTCTAAATTGTGTTTCTATTTTACCCAGTATTGAATTGTTTGTTTCGACATGCCTTCTATCCTGTATTATTTTCTGTTTAACCTCTCCAACTAAGCAGAATTCTGCGATGGCAATATTCAGCAAATCTGCAAACAGCTTACTGTTTTAGCGGCAGTTACAAATGCCCTTTGAGTTGAGCCATGTACTCGTACACATTTGCCTTCAGCTAACGAAAAGCGCCTGAATGCACGACGTTCAATGAGATATGTTGGTGCGGCTTGCGCGAACATGTATGGATTTCGTAATGTGAAACGTGACTGAGGAAATAGAATCTAAACGTGGTGAAACGATGTGCCTGGGCAAAGCTTTCATATGACTGTGGAGCTCTAATTTGTTGTTTGTATTTCTCGAAGGGTTAGGAAAAGTTCAACATAACCTTGAAAGAGTAATTGATAATTCAATGAAACCTTTGACTGTGTTAAATTATTCATGATTATAAACAACATTTACTACGAGATCAAACAAAACATAAAAAATAAATAAGTTTCATTCAGCTGGTAAATACTGCATTGTGTTTAATCCGTTTCTTTTTATATTCTAGGGCTTGTCTCATATAAGACCCTTGTGCATGACTGGTGAGGCCCTAACCACAAGGGCATCGCAATATATAAGTCCAATGTGAGAAGGTACTAGCTTAATGCCAGGGGTAAACTTCGCAGTTAATTTGTGTATACATTAGAATTAATCATTCTTAATTATCATCTTTCAGGTACCTGTCATCTACGGAGCAGTGGTTGAAGGCATTGCCACCTGCCTCTGTCGTCTGGCCTCTAAATCCCTCGGTGACCTCAACCCACGGTTCGCCACAGCCATAGATTCCTTCATTGGAACATCCCTCGTAGTTGCTGGTAAGTTCCAAGTTCACTATTATAGCTGTAATTAATTGTATGTACATTGATATTGACTGATATTCACTATCTTAACCACTGTTCACTTTGATTTTTATCACAAACATAACACAAAATACTCGTTACGCAATTTGACACGTACACAATCGTGTATTATTACTATGATGAATTCTTGATCCTGCATTTGTGCTTCTTCTTCGGAAACAGTGACGATTATTATAGTTTTGTTCTCGATCAAATCACTGGAAGACACCCATACCATCTTTGAAGGGTACTTGAACACACAAGATGGTATATCAACACCAGTCCATGTCACACGTTTACGCCGTCCTATCTGCTTACCCCGTAACGTAAACCTCGCTTCTCACTCCCCAGTGTTCACTCACTCAACAATATCAACTCATTCACCAAAACCCACTCACTCACTCGTAGCTATCAATGTTGCAGGAGTCCTCACTAGACATACAGTTTTCGTCTACCGCTATCAAGACAATAGTGCCAATGCGGACTTAAGCGTGTCCGTCTTTTGCAAAGTACATTTAGGAAAAGGTACATACTTGTGTAACTAAATGTCCACTAACTTTAATGCCTTTGGCTTTAGTAGGAGTGCATGGATCAACATCATTTTCTACATGTTGTATTTCATTGTCATTATCGTTCTTTCAAACATGCTCATTTTCACTGCACAGAACTTCACTATTCATATCATTAATATCTTCTAGAACTTTTGTAAGTAGTTGTGGCTTAATTTTTAGCAATACATAATGTTGTTATGATTAAATATCTACACTTAAGTGTATCTTTAACAATAGTTTATGAAATAAATGTATTTTGGTCTGTGATTACCGATAGCAAGATGATTTATTAGAACTAAGTATCTTTTGCTTTTGAAAAACTACGGTCCAAATATCTCAACTCAAAATGGGTCACGGAAAGAACAAGCGCATAAAATAATGTATATACTTTTCTCTTTGCAGCGTTCGACTACTCCGGTGGGTACTTCAACCCAGTTCTGGCGACATCACTCAAAGCTGGTTGTGAAGGTCACACCCTCATGGAACACGCCACAGTCTACTGGATAGGTGCCTGCGCAGGTTCCATTCTATCAGTCTACCTATATAAACTACCTGTAATCCAGAGATACGTCAGAGGAACCAGCGTGGCTAACGGCGACAGCATTTGGGCTGATAAAGAAGATTAAAATAATTGTACAATTAAAATATATTTCGGGGATAAAATGCTGGGGCTTTATGTGCCTTTTGTCAATGCTCATAATATTAAAGTGCTCAAATCAAATTTGTAGCTCACAAAAGATTACTGACGCGAAATTATTAGAACTAGTGATTAAAATTCGTCCACTTTACAATTATCCACTCTTTATATTAAGTATGGAGCTTAGATTACCAGGAACTCATAAGATGGGGTTTACCTACTATATTGATAAATTATATAATTTCATTTCATTAGTAGTAGTCTCGTAATTCAAATTCAACCTTATTAGGATTCTGCACTTTCTCTAAATATAAACTTTTACCATGGAAAATCTTAATATAATGATAAAAATATATTCCATGGTAAAAGTATGCGCATAATATTCTTAAATAGAATCCAAAGTTTTATGTTTGCGTATTCTTATGTATTATCTATTTTGCAAAAAATATTTGCAATTTTAGCAAACTCATTATCTTTATAGTGCTAAAATTGCAAATAAGTTGTACAAGTTAACTACATTTAAGCAATTTATTACACACGACTGGTCCTTTATAACCTCGTAAAATATGAAATAATGAAGAGGCGAAAATTAATTTAGATTTTTTCGTGTTTTGCAATATGGGCACTTCAGCTCGAACAGATTTTAATATCGGTGGTAAATGTAATACTTTTACATTTTTTCTGCAAATAGAGCTACCTATTTGAATTCTTGGCACTTATGCATTAAAAACCAATATATAATTTTGCAGTGTCCAAGAAATGAATTTGCATTTTCTGCTTTTTAGAGGTGGTTATAAAACTATAGTGTGGTTTCCCGTTTTTGAAATAAATTTTGTAATATTATTTGCTTTACCAAAAGCTGATCATAGTCCCAGAATTTCCTCTTGATTATCTTTTACGCTAAGTTGAGAACTTCGTCCAAAGAGTTCGCGTAAAAAATTATTTATTATTTTTAACTAATGTTTTGGTTAATTTTATTCCTCACAAAGTGATACCCACGGTTCTAGTCATTTCTCCTATTTTTAAGTATATTTCTAAATAAATCTGTATTAATGTATTTACATTGTGTTATCTCCTTCCGTCATTTAAGTTGGGTGCTCAGCAGTGTCACCGCCAAGTTGACCTTATTTTTTTACGTTATATGTTTTCAGAATAAAATTGTTATCTTTCTTAATACGTTCGTACAAAGCTGTTTTAAAAGGCATTTTTTATAGAAAACAACGAGATGGACGGTTGTTGCCACCTTTTGTACAAAGCTCAATGAAGCGATAGATTTTATATTTTTTCTACCCTCTACGTATTCTTGAAAAGTATCCTCCTTAAAATATAATAAGTGCTACGTACTCCCTTTGTAAATAAATGTTTTATTTATTACAGCCCACTGTGTTTTTTTTATTTATTTTATAAGAATCAGAATCAATAATTAGTGAAACATAGTAATGATTACATACAAGATCTTAAAAATTAGGTAGTGCACTATGTTTTACTAATTCACTTGCAAATTAATAATCAATAATAGACAAGCTATTACTGTCTATATTTTATTCTTACAGTTTGTAAGATAAGTAATACCTATCATTGTAAAGCTCCTTAAACATAGTAGGTATGTGGTATTAAAATTTATAAGAAGTCGCATTCGCTACTGCTATATTATTATGAGGCTTCAATTCCCTTGGCTCACAAATCGTGAGCCATTTTGACATTGCCAACAACACTACAGCATTTTTGATCATCCTGACTGCTTGCTCCTTAAGGATTACTCTGACACGGAGTCTTTACTTACGTATCATGTGTAATGCACACAAACACCACTCACATACACTAACACACAACACAATTTAATCTTTACATATCATAAAGTAGAATAACACACTCTTTTGTTGATATTTGTTAACCTAGACCGTAAATAATATCTCTTAAAATACAGGTATACCCTAGCGAGATAGAATCTTATTTTTATACAGAATTACTTGAGAATATGTTTTAAATCGAACAGTCAAACCGTTTAAACTCTGTATGGTTTTGGACAAATAAAGATTATCATTATTATTTTTATTTAACATTGCCTTTAAAATCAGGATTATTATCGATATATCGATAACAAGACTCTCGCAGACAGTTTAGCTATTCATTAATCGATTAATACGTCTCGTCCAGTGAACTTCTCCAAATTTATCGTAGCAACCGTTTGGTTTCACACACAATAGATTGATATCAATATTGTGCAGTGTAATAGTTACTTACTGATAGTGATATAGAACGTACCTATTTAAAATTGAACATATTATCCAACCTACCTAGGTTGGATAGTCACAAATCTGGACAACATCCAGTTTTCTACATCATTATGGTCCTTCAGCGTAAAACTTTCGCCGTATTTCTCTAATTTCCAAGTTCCCGTATTTTTTTTATTTCAAACTGTTTAAAATCCTGATTTCTGTTGAACCAATGAGATTTTAAACGGAAGCAGTGATTACTGATTAAAACTGATTTACTTTTTGAGGCAGAATCTTATTACTTATGTTAGATAAAAATGTTGATTGTTTTAAATACTTCTTTACAGTTATAAACAATTTCAGAAAAAAAAACGTTACAATTAGAAAATAACCGACTTTCAATGCGTGTTGCGTGGCCCGAAGTTGTGGCGACATTTGGGGGAGGCCTGTGTCCAGCAGTGGACGACTTTCGGCTGAAATGATGATGATGAATGCGTGCTGATCCAGATTTATGTAAAGACCTCATGTTGTCCGGATGTCTCTTCCACCCTGTATAGTTGTGGGACTTGTGGCTAAAAATAAACGGCCACATAAGTCAAGCTATGCTTGAAGAAGTCAGGCCATGACTAAATGATAATTCATCACAAATATCAAGAACCCTCCATGTCTCGATTAGTACCTACTTGCAGTCAAATTAAATGCCCCTATTAAACCAGTGTCGTCATCATCATCTGTCTAGCCTCTTCCCAAGCATATTGGAGTCGGTTTCCAGTTTAACCGGTTCTAGTTCAATACTAGTATTTTACATAGTGTCTGCCTTTTGGACCTCTATAACCTAGTTACTGGGTAACACAATACCCCTTGGTTTAACGGGTTGCCAGACTTTTGGGTTTTTGACTACCTCTAATGAATGCCAAAGTTTTACAAATGGCAGCCGGGACCATCGGCTTAACGTGCTTTTCGAGGCACGGACGAGTCTTGGTATGTAATCAAAGGCATTCAATACTCACTATAAACGAAGAACAAAATTTTCATCCGACACTTGTGTCCTAGTGGGCACTGGTCAGTGAATCTAATTTAGTACGCTTTACTACCGCTTCAATATTCCTACATTTTGCGAGAAGACATTTCTTCGCAGGTTTATTTGAAAATCAGCGTCAGGCAGGATCTCAGCATCTGTCTGGCATTACCGCTGAAATGAACATTTTGGCGCAGCCGTGAGACATGCCATTTTAGTGTCTCTTTTTTTTGTGTTATTGTGTTTTTGCTGTGCTTGTATCCAGCTGTTGCCAATAAACGTATCTTCTTTCTTTCTTTCATGTCCTCTCTTTATCTTAAATCTATTTGTATTTAGTGAATGGTCACCCATCCATGCGTGAGGCTGTTATTTTTTAGCCACAAGCTTTTTTGACTGGCCTGTTGGTCTAGTAGTTAGTGACTCTGACAGCTATGCCGGAGGTCGTGGGTTCGATTCCCACCCAGGACATATATTTGTGTGGTCAGCACGATCATTTGTTATGTGTCTGGGTGTAATGTATCTATAATATGTAGGTATGTATTTAGAAGTATATAAGTATGTTTAGATATCAGCTGTTTAGTACCCATAACACAAGCTCTCAAGCCTAACTTGGGACTAAATGGCGTTGTGTGAAAAGTTGTGGAATATTTATTTATTTATTATCTGACCTTTTTGAAACCAGTGTGAAATTTATCCCAAATACTGCTTGAATGCCGACACATTCATATGTGCAGCTATGATTCAGTGTTCAGTTCTAGTAGTCAACGACTATGATTTATGTGCCTCTCTGAGAAACACGAGCGACTCCGGGGACTGCCTACCCGGCTAATATACTTGTAATACGAGTGTGAGTTATGTGCGTATATGTCTAGGTACATATTATTTAGGTAGGTACGAGTTTAATTTATTAGACAGTTAAATAATTTATTTATTTTAATGTTAAATTATATGGAGATTAGTGTAGTGAAGAGTTTATAGCTCATTTACATAACTACGTCAGATATTATTATTTTTACAATTTATTTGTGTTCGACGTTCATAAGACCCTTTAATTGTATAATTGAAACAAATGATTTGACTTTTGCTTTGACCCCCACCTAACTACAATGTTGAAAAATAAAAAAAAATCTTATAGTAATTTTGTATGTACATTAGAAATTTATTTCTGGAGAACTGCCTCATTGGTTTGTGGTTGCATACACTACTGCCAAGCATGAGTAGCAGCCCTGAACTTGGATAGTGCACAATGATGGAAATATGATCGCCCTTATCACCATGTGTATACCATGATCAAAAAAGCCACAGGTAATAATTATATTTGCATGCGCTTTATACATATTTTCATATCAAATCAATATCTCCCTTTTACGATACATAACGTACAGGCCGCTGAAAGACAGACAGACGGACGAACGGACTTTTTGGGTACGGAACCCAAAGTACAAAGTTCTTGTAATATCAATGAAAAGCTTATAAACGTCAGCGAAACAACTAATTATCTTTGATCTTCAAAAATATACTTTTCATCCCACCATCTCGGAAAGAGTATTTTTAATCTTCAATATCTGAGTGGAAAAGCCGTTTTTATTCTCTAGAGGGTAAAGTAAATTGAATTTAGAACATCGTGTGCACTAAGTTTGTGAATTAAAAAAACCATTAAACCTATTTACTGCTACCTCTATGGTGTCGAATATATCATAAAACTTTTTTTTTTTGTTAAAAACTCAGACTTGGAACCTTCATGGTGTTCTTTTTTCAATTTGCTTTGTACGCGGTTCTTTACGCGGCATTTTTTCACGTCATTGTTAAACCTTATATTAAAAACAAGAAACTTAAAAACAAGTGAAAAAACTAAAATGAGTGATTCTAGCGACGAGGAAGTTTGTTTGACGCCAACAGAATTGACTGAAACTGTTAATAATGCGCAAATGAGCTTTCTCCCTAAACAATCACGCGAGAAGTATTTAAAACAGTACGATATGTTCAACACGTGGCGACTAGCAAAAGAAAAGGAGCCAAAACTTTCTCAGAAAACGTTTTGTTTTTGCATTTAGTCATTTCCTCGCTGAGGTGGAATGAAAAGTTACGTATTGCACTCGAGTGCAAAGATTTTTCACCTCGTGCTCTTTTGATTCCCTCGCTAACGCTCAGGATTCTAATTTTAGAATCCTTCGCTTGCTCGGTCATCAAAATTGAACACGCGGTTAAAAAGCAACTTTGCACTCTTGTATAACAAATAACTATTGTAAACAAACTCGAAAAACAGTTGACAAACAATTCCATTTTCAAATACTAATCATAATAAGAAGTTCCGTTTCATCTCTCCCCATAATTAAAACAATAATATTGTTCAAAGACAAAAAGTTATTAAAGAATATTCGATATTATATTCAACTGTTGAATAGAAGCCGTCACTTTGTAATTAACCTCTAAGGCCCTCCGCAGACACCGCAACTTTAGTTTAAGAAACTATCAACTTTTCTGCGCATACTCCGGGCCAACAAAGAGGTTCGCTGGCCTGGTGTGTACACAGCATTAGACAAAGAAAATATAAATGAAATGGTTGGCTGTAAAGTCGCTTTACGGACGATAATTTTACGTGATAACGTAATCCCTTCGCACCTCTGTAGGTATCGCTTGGTCCACGCTCTCACTTGCAGGCTCGGCTCAGGCGGATCGTGACAATGAAATGCTTTTTCAACCGCGCTTTCATAGATTTGTAAGACGTTATCACGTCAAAAAGTAGCAACAGCCAAAAGGTTCAGTTAAGATTGGAAAGAAACTTTTCAAAACCGGCGCTGCGTGGTACTAGAAGGAAATTAAATCTGGCTGGACTTGAGTGGTCTGCTTAATATCTTGATGTCAAAGTATGTGAACTGCTAGTTTCGAGTTACCTGTTGCCGCAACACGATAATCAGAGTTACTCTGTCTCAAAATTAAGGCAACTAGCGACAATCAAATTTGTACTAATTGTGTTATGTTACTGATTTTCTCAATCGACAATCACAATGCATCGAGTGGTTTCACTTACTCCGTCTACTCTGCAGCGTTAAGGAGAATGCCAATTTGTGCCCCAAAGTGTACAGAGATCATTGTATTAAAAATACTTCTTATAAAATAAGATACGAATTTTAGAAAATAACAAACATTCCATACCAGACGTGGAAAAAAACTCATAATAAAAAGTATCTTTCTTTTTATTTCACTTGAGTACCCTCAACATTGCCATATAATATTAACAAAGAGCAAAACAGGGAAAAACTGTCTTAACACATACCTGGCCTATAATGTTAAATATCTGTAAGTTAGCGTAACTTAAAATGTAATACATTTTTATTAGTGTTTTATGTTTTCTTATCCATAAATCGAACTGTAATATTGTTAGATTAATAGTTTAAAATATTTTGAGCATTCATATCTAACATTATTTTACTTTTGTTTTGGCAACACTCAAGTCTTCGATCAAACCGCAAACGTCAAATGTCATCATGTCACAAAATATTCGTTTTAACTTAAATATTGCGCCCGCAGTTTGTTTTGTGTTAAATCATAATAAGTTTCAGTTTATAGCTATTTTATAGTGTCATTAGCCCCACGCGAGTGCTCCACTAATTGTATATTGCGTACATAGGTAACACTTAACATTACTAGCGTGTGCTAACTGTGGTATCACAATAATAGAGAACGTATCAGGAGACATGTAATATCATCATTACCTCCAAATATGACTGTTCTTTTATCGGAGTGGATAGCTTTAGAGTTAAGTTTTAGTTTATTTAAGTCCTATATACCTACAACATTAAATGATTGAATGAACTTACTTTGTTTTATTTTCTGTCTACAAATGATACTAACCTTAATAGATTTACTTTGAAAAAAAACCTCTCCTAGTGCTTTATAACGAATCCACTGTGTATATTAAATGCCTGGAACAGATATCTAAACATGTTTATACCTTAATGTTTACAATAAACTTAAAAATACTTTAGCCGGTAGGTACAAAAACGGTTTCTTAAAACCTTTATAACTTCTGTCCACTACTGCTGAGCAATATGCGCCTTTTATACTTTTCTTGTAGAAGATCTTTACTATTAAATAACATAGATTTCATTTATGTACAGCCTGGGGCACAGGTTCATACAATTTTTGGGATTGTCTTTTAGACCACGGATTTAAAAAAAAACATTAAGAATCGTAAACTGGGCGTTTTTGTTGCTTCAACTAAAAACCTTTAACGGAACTTTTGAGTTGAAAGTTGCTTCAACTAAAGTTACTCTGTTTGTGAAGCAGCTTAAGATCACAGTGAAGAGAATGAAGCAGAAATCTTCATTAAGATCGGCGTTGAATTCAGATCGGCTTACATTTTTGTTCGATAAAGTTAATCATTTTCTTTCCTATCTGATATTCATTGGGTTTTTTTAAATTAACTGCACGGACGTTATGAGAAAGGCGATAAGATTATTTTGTGGGGTCTATTAAACATGAATAGCTTGAATTTGAATTCAGAATATTTGAGATGGTTTTGATAAAATGGAGTGTGTTTTTTCTTCCATGAGGCCTATGTTCCATGATTTTTTTTGTCAGCAAATTAATAAAAACCTCATGTTTATTTGTCAACATTAAACACTAGGTAATTAATAATATAATTAGTACCTATTCCTATGTCTTACATGAATGAAACATATACAAGGGGCATAGTGATGAAAAATGAAGATCAAGCGATGAAGGTGAGAAATACATCAACGAAGCTACAAGAGAAATAGTGCCCAAAAGACTGGCGGCATTGCTACGTTGAATGCCAATGCTTTGTACAAAGGGTAGTCAATTTATCATTTAAACATTTCAAACTGATCTCTAGATCTTTGGCGGGCATTAAATGTAGTCATAATCCCAACAGTCTGACAACGGGTCTCACTAAAGGATATTTTATTTTTCCGTTACCCAGTACGTAACTATTATTTATCGTACCAGGGTAACAATATTTCAAGACTATTCACACAACGCCATCTAGCAGCAGAGCTTGTGTTATAGGTAATAAACAACTGATAAACATTTTTATATATTTTTAAATATACATATATCTATCCGTATCAACACTAATATTTAAAAAAAAAATATTATTATTATTTTATTTGTAGTTAGTTTTAGTCTACATAATTATGTAATTTATTTTTCACTTCAGTAGCAACCTTAAATTCGACCTCAAAGCCAAACACGTTCGGAATTTCGTACTAACTAAAGAAATTTTGCATAAAGATAATTATATCTTTTAATGTAATTTTGATTTTGATTTGATTCCCTCGCTAACGCTCAGGATTCTAATTTTAGAATCCTTCGCTTGCTCGGTCATCAAAATTGAACACGCGGTTAAAAAGCAACTTTGCACTCTTGTATAACAAATAACTATTGTAAACAAACTCGAAAAACAGTTGACAAACAATTCCATTTTCAAATACTAATCATAATAAGAAGTTCCGTTTCATCTCTCCCCATAATTAAAACAATAATATTGTTCAAAGACAAAAAGTTATTAAAGAATATTCGATATTATATTCAACTGTTGAATAGAAGCCGTCACTTTGTAATTAACCTCTAAGGCCCTCCGCAGACACCGCAACTTTAGTTTAAGAAACTATCAACTTTTCTGCGCATACTCCGGGCCAACAAAGAGGTTCGCTGGCCTGGTGTGTACACAGCATTAGACAAAGAAAATATAAATGAAATGGTTGGCTGTAAAGTCGCTTTACGGACGATAATTTTACGTGATAACGTAATCCCTTCGCACCTCTGTAGGTATCGCTTGGTCCACGCTCTCACTTGCAGGCTCGGCTCAGGCGGATCGTGACAATGAAATGCTTTTTCAACCGCGCTTTCATAGATTTGTAAGACGTTATCACGTCAAAAAGTAGCAACAGCCAAAAGGTTCAGTTAAGATTGGAAAGAAACTTTTCAAAACCGGCGCTGCGTGGTACTAGAAGGAAATTAAATCTGGCTGGACTTGAGTGGTCTGCTTAATATCTTGATGTCAAAGTATGTGAACTGCTAGTTTCGAGTTACCTGTTGCCGCAACACGATAATCAGAGTTACTCTGTCTCAAAATTAAGGCAACTAGCGACAATCAAATTTGTACTAATTGTGTTATGTTACTGATTTTCTCAATCGACAATCACAATGCATCGAGTGGTTTCACTTACTCCGTCTACTCTGCAGCGTTAAGGAGAATGCCAATTTGTGCCCCAAAGTGTACAGAGATCATTGTATTAAAAATACTTCTTATAAAATAAGATACGAATTTTAGAAAATAACAAACATTCCATACCAGACGTGGAAAAAAACTCATAATAAAAAGTATCTTTCTTTTTATTTCACTTGAGTACCCTCAACATTGCCATATAATATTAACAAAGAGCAAAACAGGGAAAAACTGTCTTAACACATACCTGGCCTATAATGTTAAATATCTGTAAGTTAGCGTAACTTAAAATGTAATACATTTTTATTAGTGTTTTATGTTTTCTTATCCATAAATCGAACTGTAATATTGTTAGATTAATAGTTTAAAATATTTTGAGCATTCATATCTAACATTATTTTACTTTTGTTTTGGCAACACTCAAGTCTTCGATCAAACCGCAAACGTCAAATGTCATCATGTCACAAAATATTCGTTTTAACTTAAATATTGCGCCCGCAGTTTGTTTTGTGTTAAATCATAATAAGTTTCAGTTTATAGCTATTTTATAGTGTCATTAGCCCCACGCGAGTGCTCCACTAATTGTATATTGCGTACATAGGTAACACTTAACATTACTAGCGTGTGCTAACTGTGGTATCACAATAATAGAGAACGTATCAGGAGACATGTAATATCATCATTACCTCCAAATATGACTGTTCTTTTATCGGAGTGGATAGCTTTAGAGTTAAGTTTTAGTTTATTTAAGTCCTATATACCTACAACATTAAATGATTGAATGAACTTACTTTGTTTTATTTTCTGTCTACAAATGATACTAACCTTAATAGATTTACTTTGAAAAAAAACCTCTCCTAGTGCTTTATAACGAATCCACTGTGTATATTAAATGCCTGGAACAGATATCTAAACATGTTTATACCTTAATGTTTACAATAAACTTAAAAATACTTTAGCCGGTAGGTACAAAAACGGTTTCTTAAAACCTTTATAACTTCTGTCCACTACTGCTGAGCAATATGCGCCTTTTATACTTTTCTTGTAGAAGATCTTTACTATTAAATAACATAGATTTCATTTATGTACAGCCTGGGGCACAGGTTCATACAATTTTTGGGATTGTCTTTTAGACCACGGATTTAAAAAAAAACATTAAGAATCGTAAACTGGGCGTTTTTGTTGCTTCAACTAAAAACCTTTAACGGAACTTTTGAGTTGAAAGTTGCTTCAACTAAAGTTACTCTGTTTGTGAAGCAGCTTAAGATCACAGTGAAGAGAATGAAGCAGAAATCTTCATTAAGATCGGCGTTGAATTCAGATCGGCTTACATTTTTGTTCGATAAAGTTAATCATTTTCTTTCCTATCTGATATTCATTGGGTTTTTTTAAATTAACTGCACGGACGTTATGAGAAAGGCGATAAGATTATTTTGTGGGGTCTATTAAACATGAATAGCTTGAATTTGAATTCAGAATATTTGAGATGGTTTTGATAAAATGGAGTGTGTTTTTTCTTCCATGAGGCCTATGTTCCATGATTTTTTTTGTCAGCAAATTAATAAAAACCTCATGTTTATTTGTCAACATTAAACACTAGGTAATTAATAATATAATTAGTACCTATTCCTATGTCTTACATGAATGAAACATATACAAGGGGCATAGTGATGAAAAATGAAGATCAAGCGATGAAGGTGAGAAATACATCAACGAAGCTACAAGAGAAATAGTGCCCAAAAGACTGGCGGCATTGCTACGTTGAATGCCAATGCTTTGTACAAAGGGTAGTCAATTTATCATTTAAACATTTCAAACTGATCTCTAGATCTTTGGCGGGCATTAAATGTAGTCATAATCCCAACAGTCTGACAACGGGTCTCACTAAAGGATATTTTATTTTTCCGTTACCCAGTACGTAACTATTATTTATCGTACCAGGGTAACAATATTTCAAGACTATTCACACAACGCCATCTAGCAGCAGAGCTTGTGTTATAGGTAATAAACAACTGATAAACATTTTTATATATTTTTAAATATACATATATCTATCCGTATCAACACTAATATTTAAAAAAAAAATATTATTATTATTTTATTTGTAGTTAGTTTTAGTCTACATAATTATGTAATTTATTTTTCACTTCAGTAGCAACCTTAAATTCGACCTCAAAGCCAAACACGTTCGGAATTTCGTACTAACTAAAGAAATTTTGCATAAAGATAATTATATCTTTTAATGTAATTTATTGAATTATTAACTTATTGTTGTATTGAAACGAAAAAAAGTATTTACTGCAAATTAAACTGACATTTAACCTGTAAATATTTATTCTAGTTTCAAAAAGTGTTCTCGCTGCAAAGTTATGTGTGTTACACGAGAGCAAAGTTTTTTGCATCTCGTGCCTTTGAATCCCTCGCCACACTCAGGATTAAACTTTAGAATCACTCGCTACGCTCGTGTTTCAATCGTTGAATTCTTCGTTTGCTCAGGATTCAAAATCAGCACTCGCAGCAAGAAATGACTTTGCTCTCTTATTGCACAAATAACTATTAATTACTAATATTATAAAGAGCAAAGATTTTATTGTTTGTTTGCATTGAATAGGCTGCGAAATTACTGGACCGATTTGAAAAAAATATTTCACCGTTGGGAAGCTACACTATCCCCGGCTGTCATAGGCTTTTCATCCTTGTATTCCCACGGGAACAGGAACTACGCAGGTGAACCCCGTGACGTCTGCTAGTAAGATAAATTACACACTCACACAGAGCAAATAATAGTGCTCTTCACACAAACATATGTCCTGGTCGGGAATCGAACCCACGACCTCACCACGGCATAAGAAGTGACAGCCACTAACTAGCAACAGGCCAGTCAAAGTAGCTGGAATTTAAATAATATGTAAGTACAAAGGAGTATGTGAACATTTAAAACAGATACATAGAAAGAATCGAGTTCTCAGAGAACATATTATTCCTATCTAAATGTAAAATCAATGTTAAGTCAGAACACAATTACATACGAACTCTAAAAGTTTTAACGTGTAGAGATAAAAGCTTCAAAGAGTTTCATACGTTATAAAGTCTATACTATAGTTACGCACGAATCTGCCCGTCATTAAAGAATAACGTAGAATAATACCAGCTTGTCCACTGTAGGCGTCTTCTCATTCAGAGAAGGCACAACCATTTAATCACAACACTTTCTGAGGCTGGTTTAGTGATTTCAGACTTTAATTTGGTGAAAAGTAACGGTTCATTATTCCTATATACCAACACCAACACCACCAACCAACAAAGACCAACATAGTGGTCACTGGTGTCTAAGACAAACTGAAAAAGTTCATTGAAATAGTCTCATTGGGGCTTGCCCGAATTTGTAACTGTTTAACTTTAAGAAATAAACAAATACACATTGATTTTCACTTTAATATTTAGATTGTAAAACAGACTTTGGAAAGCAAGCTTAGAACAAAATTGTGGCCGCGTTATTATGTTTAGATAATGTAATAGATACTTACCGGGTAAAATGGGGTCAATAGATACTTATGGGTGAATAGAAACAACATTTTCAAGAAGTTATTCACGTAAGTTAAAAGTTGTTTGTTATAAACGAGGAATGTAATGCTATTAAATAATTAAGTTAAATAGTTTCAACACCTTGATAATATCAAACAATATTAAACAAGCATGAAAATCCTCCTCAAAGTTTTGTTTCTATTTACCCATAAGTTTCTATTCACCCCGTTATACGGTATTTTATTATAATCAGTGAATTAATAATTAAATTAGCATAAAATTAACTACCTAGATCTTGCAGTATGAAACAGGTTACTTTGTTAGTTACCTATTTAAAATGTTCAACAAACTGATAGCCTACCGATAGTTGTAATGGATTTTAAGTTACATGAGTTTTCAATACAGATACATTTATAAGATAGCCAGAAAAGTATGTAAGGAGTATAATCATGAATGTCTGCCCATAATGTAAAGGATTCGTTTATTTGATTTCTTTCACTTGTTTCACATTCATCATTTTGTGAGCCTTTAAAGTATAACTACTAGGTGATCAAATTAAACTATAACTCTTTATACAAGAAGAATGTGGAATCACTTTGTTCATTTTATTTTAATTACTCTAGTCATTGTTCATGGGTTCGAAGATAAGAATCTTATTTTACCGGCAAATGACAAGATAGAAACTTTAAAATTCAAATCGATTACTAATTGCATAATAGGTATAAGTGACCGGGAACTCTACTTTAGACCTACGGTAGCAATATTAGAGGAATCCAGTAAAGGAAAGACAGAAAATGCATTCACCATTGAATTGATTGACAAGCTAACGGAATATAACATTCCACAAGTGATTGTGAAAGATATTCTAGACGAGAAAAATCACGATTTGCACCTTTATTCTTTGACAATTGCCTTTTTCAATACGTGTGGCGATGTCGACAACTTCGATTTTTCAAGAATTGAAAAGGACATGAGATTTATCATCATAGTTTCGGATCCTTCCAACGACGGTTGCGTCGAAAATCTCAAACAAATTGGAGAACGAGTAAGCAAATATGCTGTCACATTCATCATACAAGATTTCCAAACAGACAAAAATAAAATGTTCACTACATTCCCGAAAATAGATGGGAATACGTGCAAAGAGGTTGTTGACCAACCGACACATATAAATACTTGTGCTAAAGGGACCATACAGAATAAAGAAATCTTCCCCATAAAGAATCCAGGGAATCTAAATAAATGTCCATTTAAAGTTGGCATGGCAACACTGTTTCCTTTTGCCACGATACCGAACAAGGAATTACTTAAAGATAACGATCGTGTTGAAGAAATAAAGGGATCCGATTTTGAAATAATGAAAATTATTGCCGAATATCTCAATGCTACTTTAGATATCTATTACATTTTTAGGAAAGAAGAAAATCCTTATGATAAACGAGGCTTTATACAGTTATTACAGAATGGAACACTAGATGCCTGTGCCGGAGGTCTCTACAGAATATATGGTGACGTGGTTGCTTATTCAGGTATATATGTTCGTCAAAGCGTGTTTTGGGTTTATCGTGCCGAGAGAGCAGAGAGATCTTGGGAAAATTTAGCTGCTAAACTAAACAATATGTACTTCTTTTTCATATTTTATGTAACCTACACTTTTGTTTGGTGTTTAATCTCCCTGTTCGATGGAGATTCAGTGTCATTCATTTCTACATTATTGTATGGGTGGGGGGCAATCGTTGGAGCTACTTCATTGCAGGATGCAAAGTCTAACAAACAAAAGTTTCTGAATCTAATGTACTTAATAATGTGCGTATATTTTTCTGCATATATAAGTATTAAATTCTATTCATTTTTAACTATTAAGGCACCTCCGCACTTGCTTAAAACAAATAGTGACGTCATGCAATCGGGAAGAACTCCATATTTGAAAAAATCGTCAAAATATTTTATTACTGATGAGAAGTATACGAAGTTTGCAGACACATCTGCAGATTGTGTATCGTTTTATGACTGCGCGGAGAAAACTTTAAAATACAATGGATTGACAGTTATTTTACAAGGTAACTTTTATATATTCCAAGCAGTTTCAGCTGTGAATGGGGAAGCCAGAGTTCTGAGAGCAACAGAGAATATGATAACAGTGTATAATGAAATGATAATTAGGAAGAACAGTTCTCTAGTGGTTAAATTTCAAAGTGTAATGCAACGTTTGTTTGAAGCTGGGTTAACGAGAAGATTGTTTACTGAAGGTATAGGAATTTCGTGGGTGGCTAGAGCAAATAGTGCTAATACTAATATGAGGACCAGTAGTTACAGTTGCCAGGCCGGATGCTCGATATCTTTGATGCAGTTTGCCGGAGTCTTTTACGTATGGATTTTTGGCTGTGTGATGTCCTGTTTGGTTTTTATTATTGAAATAGTTACGAAACGGGAGAAAAGGTACAAATTTGTAAATTAATTAAACCGATTGAAGAGGTTTGTTGTGTTTGATTGGTAAATATAAAATCTATTTTTAAGTTACATATGGAAAATAAAGGACAAGATATATTTATTTGCAAAACATGTAAGTATTGTGTAGCAAGACATTAATACCCCATGTGAAGTATTGCTTTGACTTAACATTTTAATGAGATGGGCTTTATGTAGGTTAATAAATTAATGCACAATTTCCGTTGTGCTCTGTCTGTGTGTGTTTCACCAAAAAATAATAATTATGGAATATGTACAGTGATCAATTGCGCATCTAGTTTTCCCAATCTATCAAATTTATCTGCTAGTTCTTCATCTTTATTACAAATGAATAAGGTTAGTGTTCAATTAGAAAATAAATACATATTGATGTGCTGGCGTCTGCACCTTCTATGAAAAGCATTTAAATTGTTTTATTTTTTCTTTTTCCTGTTTATATTGCGTGAATGTCTTCGTCTGTAACAAACAGAGTTAGAACCAACATGCTTCCATCACAATGTTTTATTATAATAAACTGAATGGGTTGTGAATAAATAACCTATAAAAAATGGTAATCAAAAGTTACTTTCGAATTGCCTTCACATTATTACCTATATTGTAACATGGCGTATAAAAACGTGGTCCGATTTATATACTCTAGTATTTTCTGTAAGTATTTTTAGCATCACACTTTTATACATGGTGGTTCAAATCAAACTCAACTATTAATTTTATGGGGGTATCCTACGATTGTGCTTTTAGATTTTATTTTTGTAAAGAAAGAAAGAAAGAAAAATATTTATTTGACATCAGTCAATAACACACATACACACAATAATTTATTAAACGTAAAAAATATACAGTACTTATTATGTAGGTACACATTATGTGCTGTGTGCCTCACGGCTGCGCCAAAGAGGTCCATTTCAGCATTCATGCCAGACAGGTGATGCTGTCTGACGCTGGTCTTCCAATGAACCTTGTAACTAAATATCCTATTGAGAAAAGGGCAAAACAAAATGTGCAAGCAAGAATGGTTAATAAAATCAAACTCTCTAAAATAAGATTTTTATCGTTCAATGTTTAAATACAGGGTTATTTTTCAATGACCGGCCAAATTTTAACAGAGTGTTCTACCCATGAATATGAGCAACTTTTCCTATGGGACCAACTCTGAAATCACGAAAAAAAATCAGCTGCATACAAAAGTTCAATACCGGCCGGTCATTGAAAAATAATCCTGTAAGTATATAGTTATTGAAAATTTCGCATCGAAAGTGACTTGAGTATGAATAGATTACAGTAACATTACACCATTCAGTCAATCAATATCGCTTATCGAAAATGTATTAGAATTTGAATTTAAGATGTCTGCATTCGTAACTATTGGAAATATTTTACTATTTTGGAGTAAGTGGTTTATAATGAACTTATATGCCATTAGTTTTGCAGTCTTGTATATTGCAGTTGGTCAGGCATGTGGTAGGCGTATGCCAAAGAGATTTAAAATACTATAGAGCGGGCATGTCAAGGAAATGTCATAACAAAACTTTGATCCCATGTCTCAGTAACGCCATCTAGAATAATATATGAATATTGGAGCGGCAGCGGAGCGTACTACAAAAAACTATAAATAGACTTGACTAATAGACTACTTGTTTAACAGACTTGTATCCAGCAGGACACACTTTTTCGGACGAAAATTTTGTTCGTGATGTCCGGTCTATAGGTATTGAATGTCTTTGGCGTTTGCACAGCGGGAAAGTTTAATCGATATGTCTTAGAGCGGGGATTTTCAAGGAAAGGGGACTATGTTTGTCACATTTCAAGATGTAACAGATGTGCCATATCTTGCCATATATGGTCAGGAACGGACCATGTACCGAGTCTTACATTTCTACCAGATATTAATACTGACTTAGATCAATAACTAAATCATTCCTTATAAAAGAACCAAATGAAACTTTGCCTGCTCTAACAGGAACTAAACTGACTAAAAACAATCTCAATTTGTTTTATTTTATTCGGTTTAGGACATTTATTTCTCATTTTTAAAGCAAATGATGTTTAATATACAATCCGCACATGAAGCCGAAAGGTCAGAGCTTTAGTAGGTAACTAGACTTATGACTTAGCAGTCCATTGGCATAAGGATAAAAATGCTATAATCAAGTTTTCTTTTTACAGTTTTGATACAAATGAATAGCACAGAATCAGCGGTTCCAATAGAAATAGTAACAATTAAGGCTCACAAACGTCCCGACCCAGTCTACTACTTTCCATACTTTCCGCATAAGAAACCATTGATAGAAAGAAGGCATGTGTTGAGAAGCCAAATCAAGAAGCATACTTCAAGCAACGATTTCACTTTCGGCAAATATATTAAGGAAAAAAAAAAATTGCCGCTCGTTGTCATTTATAAGAACTTAATGAGTCCAGAAATAATATGGTTGAGCTTATTTTAAGGGATGTATAAAGCTTGTCATGATTGCTGACTATGTTAATAAATACTATAATAAAATTCAGTGTACTATTTGCACTTTAAGTCTAAAATATCACAATAAGTAAAATAATTCTCAAATAATCTAATAGATGGCGTTGATCGTTACAGCAATCAATGGCACGCAACGTTGTAATGATTATAACAATACCCCATAGAGGGCACGACTGTTAAGATTATGATGAATAGGATTTATAAATGAGTCACTTTATTTACGTAAAAAACACCAGAAAATAGCTTAAATAATTAGAAAAAATCAGACAAAAATGATTAGGCATAGGTGCTTATCAGAGAATTATCTACTGAAACTCATCATGCGTTCAGTTCAAGATCAAGTTTTAAGTCAATGTCCCTTCCACCCCACATAGATAAATATTATTAAAATAAAAGCCGCGTCAACTTGAGAACCTCCTCCTTCTTTTTGTCGGTTAAAAATAAAGTGCAATATTTATGTACAGACGCCAGCACATCAATCTACCCCAAACTGTCAAATTTTCCCAATTGAACATGAACCTTATTTTATTTAGGATAAAGTTGAAAATCTTTCAAAGAAATTTGACACATTGGGGTAGGTTGATGTGCTGGCGGCTGTACTTAACACGCATAAACTCATGACTTAACGTACTGCAGGTTATCACCCATTCCTTGTAGATGTTCCACACATTCGCACGAAGCGCTTTGCCTGTTTCTTCATTATGCGCACAGCCAAGGAGTAGCATTCCCTGCCTGCATCAGTGTTCCCGAGTTCATATGACCCCAATCTGTTAAATTCGCAAATTAATAGGCTTTTTTTGGGTAAGCTCGTTCCATCGTCGACCTCATCTCTGACCGCAGGACAAGATTGAGGTCAAAATATATAAAAAATAAACTTAAGTAACAGGATGTTTTAATGAGAGACTTTTTTCTGGAAAAAGAAAGGCCTTACAATAATACTACAACTTGCAGAAACTTATTAAGAAAATTATTTTTTAAGGATGGTTTCGTATGGAGAATAATGAGCAAGTAACTCCATACCTACTTATCTACTTTTTTGTAATATTCTTCTAAAGGTTAAGTTTAGGCATTATTATTATCAAATTGCAGAATGTGACATTTCGATGCTGTCAAACGTGGTGTTTTTTTTCTGTATCAAATCCTGTCAATGGTTTTACCAAAGTTCGTTTCTTACTTCTTAATTTAACATCAAAAGTAGCGACTAACTTTGCCGCAAATACAACTTTTTGAAAAACGAACAGAAATTAAAAAAAAAACCTGTAAAACAGACTTTAATGGTCCAATCTAGCTGGAAAGTTATTGAAAAGAGTGAAAAGACCTCTTTGAGAGCCTGCACTGAGAGTTTGAGAGGTTTTTTAGATAAAAATATTATCTGAAGTTCCGCTGAAGTACTTACCTGGCTTATTACTGAGCGCATTCGCGAAATTTCTATAGAGTATGAGAGCTGAGCAAATTGAATCTTTTATTTGGTTTAAAAATTGGAGAAAAAATATATCGGTACTGTAGAGGCTTTAAACCTCCATGGATATTTTATAAATTACTGGCTGGCTGGCATGACAAATAATGAATTCATATTTAGAATAAGATGTTTAGTTAGTAAGTAAAAAGCATTGAATTAGAAAAGCTATGGAAACGTAATTCTCATACAAATAACGCTTCAATTTTGGTTCCATTTACGCAAACAACTGACACACTATAATAGACGAAACTAGTGCGTGATTGGGTGCATCAAGGTCACTGGGCGGAGTCAAGATGACAGCGTGCCGAGCGTGGATGGTGTTATGCAGTAGATACTTAGCTAAATTAAATTATTTGTGTATAATTAACAATGACTTTTTTAAATGAATTCCGACAGAATATAAATGTAAATTACCTATATACAATACATACATACAAATAGTTAATAAATAAAATAATAAAATACTTACTTACCACTGTTATAAATGTGAAAGTGAGTTTATTTATTCGTTAGTCCTCGTCAAAAGGCTGAATGGATTTGGATGAAATTTGGCACATGTATATGTTATCACCTGGATAAGACCGTAGGGCCTTCTATCCCAAAATTCCTTAATCAGGTATCGGTACGAGTAATTAGATATAAATGCAAGATATATCAAAATTGGTTTAGAAGTTTTCAACATATCACTTTAAAGCGGTCGATGAAGATAAATAAAATTCAGATAAAGTAAAAATATATTTATTGACAAATTAAGAATGTTAACAATAATAATAATAATTAATAATTTGTGCCTTATGTGTCCCACTGCAGGGCAAAGGCTTCCCTTCCATCCTTCCAATCATCGCGGTTTATTGCAATGTTAGCTCAATCGTATGTTAACAATAAGTGAAAGTAATAGTACATTATGATATAAATGCGGTAAGTTGATAATTACAGCCGAGGCAAACAAGAAAGCAGAGGCTGTAATTATCAAAGCGCACGCATGTCATACGACGTTTTATAACATAATTTGAGAGGAAATAAATAAAACTCGGATTGAAATTTTCAAACAAAAACAATACAGCGAAAAGAAAAAGCGCGCGAAATAATTTTAACTTGTTCACAAATTAGCCATGCGCGCGCATCAACCTTTCTTTATTTTAAGTTACAGGCACAAAAACAGCCAGTACCAACTAATAAAGTAAATTACTTAATATTTTTTTGTTTTTGTTACAAATGGTTGTAATTTACTGTAAAAATTACTAAAATTAACGAACTAAATGTTTATTTTTTATCTCCGTAAGTTAATTTATTCATAAAATGTTAACCACTTTTCTGTCATAAAAACTCTTTGGTAAGATTTTAAAAAAGGAACAGTTCGTTTTAGTCGGAGCATCTTGCAAACCGTGCATTTTACAATACCATAACGCACTAGTGCGTAATGAGATACATTACGATACTGAATTTGGCGGAATATGATACCCTTTACGAGCAAAAGTGTTATAAAAGTCATTTATTTCAATTTAATTCACAAAAAAACTAGGTATTTTTGAAATGTCAAACAGTTATTAGTAAGAAAGGTGAAGCTTAACGGACAATAATTGTCCATTCTAAAAAGTCACTTCTTATGGTTACTCTTTTTCAACAATTTATTTATTTAGGTTAACCAACAATTGTTTACACTATAAACACACTAAATTGTTTCACTATAATAAATTACATTCCTCGAAATATAATTAACTTGTTTAGTCTATGCCTGTTAGAATTTAATAAGGAATCGTTTTTTGCCATATAATGCAAACGTATTCTTAAATACTGTTCAATTATACTTTTGATCAAAAGGGTGTCGTGGCTATTATGTTTGGTTCTTATATCTATATAGATATCTCGTTTTTCTAAAACATTTGTAAAGCATTTATTCAAAATAACCGACAAATTGCTATTGCGCGATAAACTTTTGCCATTGGGATTTACTTTTATTGTTTGCCTTAAAATTGTTTCAGATATGTAACAAATTTTATAAAGTACAACTGAGGGGTAGACTAGTCCACCAAAGCTTTTAAGACAGATTAATCTGTGAAAGTATAACTTTTCAGTACCTGTCAAAATCTCAGTGCAGTTTGTACATTGCAATTTCGAGATCAGTTTTCTAGCCACAAAACCTGCCATGTATCCAACTATTTGTTCTGCTATTTCCGGTAATGGTCGGTCATTTAACATTTCGGACATTATTTGGCAATTATTTTGTTCGTCAGTAAAAACACCTTGCACGATTTGAGTGTCATCGTACTCTTGTCTATATCCAGGTATGGTTCTGTTTATTACAGAACTGCAGTTTAATATTGGAAAATCTTCCAAGGGGATGCAATTTCCAGTAAATTTAGAACTTAACTCTAAGTTTAATAGGGTTTTTTTGTATATTCCCATAAACTGCCTAGCGTTGGGATTATTATTACATCGGCCGTGGTTACGAATAACTCCAAAAAAGAGTTCTAAATGATCTTGTGAGAACTTATAGGGGAGAATATATTTAACAGCTTGTCGCTGCACAACCAGATTTTGATATAGCATTTTAAAGCTGGAAATGCATATAAGTAATCCCAAGAAACCAGTTTTTGACTGTGTTTTAGTAAGTGGTTTTTGGATAGTAGAGCTAACCGATTGTTTTTTTCCTTGAACGATATTATTACTCATAGACCTCTTTATTTGCACATTAATTTTTAATCCTAATAAATAGCTTCTGGTGTTTTCTAAAAATGTCACTAAGTCGTCATATTTTTCAATAAAAAAAGGATGCTTGAAGCCTTTACCTTGAAGGGACCTACAGTTCAACACGTCAAATAAATTGTTTATTGTCTCTATAAAAGTGATGGTGGGGTTTGCATCTTGGAAATTAGGCATATTTAGCTCGTTACAGCACAGTTTCAAAGCCGTAGCGACGCTGTTGCTCAGTGTTTGTGTGGCTAATTTCACATTCATTATATTATTCCTGAAATTAACATGGCGTTCGCTGAGCTTGTTTCCAAGATGTAAACCTAAATTTTGCTGGAGCTGCTGCAGGGCTGTTAAATGTTCCCATTTAATAGTTTGATCATCTTTATCGGTAATTATCTTTTTGGCTTCGAATATATTTCTGATTAATTTCACCATATGACAAGGGTCTAAAATTATGACAATATGCTTTCCAGAAGACGGATGAGGAAAATGAGTAACTAAGTTTTCAACGTCATCAAATTTACATCCTAATTGCTTTGCCATATTTATATTTGATGGACAACCATCAAAAGTAAGACTTACGACTTCTGCACCAACTTCATGGCATTTTCGTAAACACATTTTAATAAGATTTGATCTTTGCTCAGCAGGTAGGCCATTAATAAAGAAGTAGCCCAGAGGAAGTTTATAAGAGCCGTTTAAGGCTACTAACATTAAGACGTAAACTTGAGTAGCCGTCTCATCAGGAGGGCCGAATGTAACTAAGCCGTCGAAGTCTTTCCCGTTAAATATTTTTTGTTGCCTTATAGCCATTTCATCAGCCATAAGACAAAATAGATTGCTTTCTGTTTCTTTTTTATCTAATTTAGATTTCAAACACCTAAAAGCCTCTTCTGTGAAGCCTGGCTTACCATCAATCACCTGGTACCATTTACTCAGAGTAGATGGGTGTGGAAGACATGACATAAATTTACGTCTTACATATTTATATGCGGCTGGAGAGTAGTAGTTTAAAGTAAGTGCAAATTTTTTTACAGTTTGTGTATATTTTAGAATAGTCCGCCCAGTTTTCGATTGTTTTTTTTTTAAACTAGAAATTATGTCATCTGGAAACTCGCCGAGAGCCATTCTCATATTGGAATGATCATAACCTTTCTTTTTTAAATCTTTAAAGATGTCTTGTAAGTTTCTATGTTTTGCTTTCAGGCGCTTATTTTTACGTTGCAAATTTTTTATTTTTGATAACCGTCTTTCCGAAAGTAAGGATTTTCGTCTTAATTCTTCTTTTAAATGGTGTGTTTTAGGTGTATTAAAAACTGAGTCAATTTCCGAGGATGGAACACTGATTGGTGTGCTGCAAGATGGCATATCGATAACATGTGCATTGGGTTTTTGCTTCTTCTCCGCTACAGAATATTCATTCGCTTGTATATCGAATTCGTATGTGCAATTTGGACACTTGACCTGCAAATTGAAACATCTTATTACAAACATCAAACCATGTCAATATGATAGCTAACTTTCGCGCGCGGTTTCACCCCCGCATTGTTACGTAACCCTTGGAACTTTTGGAATAAAAAGTATCCAAATGTTAACCTCCATAACAATTTCATACAAATCCGTTCAGCCATTTACCCGTGATTGAGTCACAAACACCCAAACACAAAATATTATAAATGCTAAAGTTTGTTTGAATGTTGTACATTCAAACAAACTTTAGCATTTATAATATTTGTGAGATATATACCTAGATGACTAGCAGCGCCCCGCGGTCATATTCTCACAATAAAGAATTTCCACTGTGAATGTGGTGTTATTTGATTTACAACTAAATACCATAAGAAATAAAACTCATACCATAGCTTTATGTTTGTGAGCCTTAATATTCTCGGAAATATTAATTGTTGATACTCCTTGTTGTCCTTCTTCTGGCTGAAATTGATACGTTAAAATTTTATTTGAACATTTAATGATAACCTGGTAAATATACTAGAATTACACGCTTTTCCATAGGCTTGAACTTTAATACAATGTTAAATCTACTACTACCTACTTTACGTTGTAAACTATTTTCTGATCTAAACAGAAGTTAATGACCATAATTTATTACCAATAATCTGTCAGCGGACGCAACAGTTCCTTCTTCTAAGTATGTTTTATGAACCATCTATGAAGGCCAACAATAAGGTTAATGAAGACGCGAAAAATAATTTTAATAATTTTAATTAATCTTTTGATATGAAAATTATTTACCGTGCAAATAGGTACTGCAGATTTCTTCAACATGCGATTGCCCTTACTCGACAGATACATGTCTTGAGCATCAAAATGTATGGAGCACACCCTACTAAATTTATTTGGTGCCCAATCTTCCTGTCTTCTTTCTAAACGAACAGCCTTTGTCCACAACATTCGCCTTAGTTCATTTTTAGGAAAACTGAAAATATTACAACGATAATTAATCGGTAATAAATGTGTGTTCGTGTATTCAAAATACTACAAACTAATGTTTATCAAAAAAAAATACTTATTTACAAAAACAAAATCCTAAAAGAATAATTCATTGGGCTGGTTACGAGCACTTATTGCATAACGCCGGCCACAAAGAATTACTAGTTTGTGTTTTATTCACATTTGTATTTATTTGTATACTTATACAACTAACTTTAAATGTATATTCTAACCGCTTAATAACTCGCCAATATGCGGAAATCCAGACACAGTTTAGAATTACCTATTTTTATGCTGAATAAATAAACCTATTTTTTGGTTCAAGTGTCAATGTCATTCAAATTGGTAAAACAGTAAGTAAATAAAAATATTTATATTCAGGTACTCACCAATGAAATGTTAATCCAGTATCACTTTTCCGCCTTTCTTTGCGTTTTCTGCACCACTTTACTACACACGAAGTCATTTTTATATAATTCCACCAATGTTTTAACCAAATAATGACACGTCAAACGCTTTGATCAATGCGACCTTCCGTCACTGAGTGCGCAGTAGACTAGTTCTCAAAGAAGACGTAGTTTTGAAGCCCCGCCTACTTAGACGCACTATTCGTGGTGCCACTTTTTGAGTGCAATGCTGTTTCCATAGCTTTTCTAATTCAATGGTAAAAAGGTATTATGATGGTACAGAGGCCAACACATCAGGCTACCCCAATTTGTCAAATTTCTTTGATAGTTTATCAACTTTTTAACAATATGGAATAAGATTCACGTTCAATTGGGAAAATTTGACAGCTTGGGGTAGCTTGATGTGTTAGTGTCTGTACTTACATACATGCTTTTTTTTTAAGTCTTTTGCCTATGGTCTTTACCTATTACTTTATTTTTTTTAAATGCCCAAACCTTAACATGAAGCCTTGGGTTGGGATGGTTGGGATGAAGATCTCGTAAAACAAAAAATTAAAATCGCTGATTTGTGGTAGCGATCATCTTGGACTTGAAATTTGTCATATTCTACTATATTCCCTTTATAATTATTAGAAAAAGCATTAGAAAAAGTTACTCATAGAAGCAGGAATTCAGAACATTTTAATTTAAAGATAAGTATAAAACAACCTTTAGGTATTCAATTATTTTTTTTCAAGAAGAATAAAAGTGAAACGAAGAACGTGTCCTTGTATTGTCCGTTCATCCCCGCTTCTATGAGGTTTTTATCATTGGCACTAAAATTTTCAACTAAAATGAAATAATATAATTGAATGAAATAAAAATAAATTGTTGAAATGGTTACAATTAAGTGTGACACATGCAGTAAAAAAAAATATAATAATTTTGGCGTCTTGTAACATGCTTGCTTGTACTTTCGTTACAAAGTGTGAATTAAAAATAACCTTTCTCCCTTCTGTGTAATGCTATTGTAAAAGGAGTATAGTCAAGCACTTTCACATGATTCCCACGTGGAGCGACTTGTGAAAAAATCTTTAATCCACTATTTTGTGGCTGTGGCCATTTCGGACAGATTTTGATCAAACATACACACATCAAAAGTGTCTAGGGATCAACATATATTTTTGCAATAACTTTTCGCCTGATTGATACTAATTAAAATTTTCTTTAAGGATTCATCAAATAAAGTGTTTTCGTTTGTCACAGTAACGATAAACCAAGTCACCTTTGCATTAATAAAGAAATTTGCCATTTTCCTAATAAAGGGATTTTTGACATTTGAACCACTAACATTAAAGTTCGAAAAAAAGACTGAAATAACAGTTTTCTTTAAAATTTTATTGGGTAACTTAAACAATTAATAATCCGTGTTTCTACAGCGAACACTAACAACACAAGAACATCGGTTTGGCATACTCAAAATGAGTTCATCCAAATCACGCTGTGGAATGGCCGCCCATGTTCGTTGCAACAACAAAAAAAGGTCTTCTTGCGACTGGATACCCTCCATATTCGGCAGAGCTCTTCTCTGTAGCATATTCCATGCATGCTCAATCGGGTTCAAGTCTGGCGACTGAGCAGGCCAGGGCAGGACATTGATGTTAGCTGCGGCGAGAGTCTGTCTTACAACTCGTGAGGCTTCATCACTCTTCAGGGAACTTAATTAGCGACCAAACAGTCAGAAACCGCTTGCATGAAGTGAACCTTCATTCCCGAAGACCGCTACGGGTACCACCTATAGCAATGCACAATCGTAGGATTCGATATCAATGGGCTCTTGAACACAGAAATTGGGCAGAAGAACAATGGCGTTTCGTGTGCTTTTCTGATGAGTCTCGTTTTGGTATGAGACCGGATACAAGACGTATACGACACTGGAGAACCCCTGGACGCCAACAGCGATTAAAATCCTGCCAGGAAGTCCATCCTTATAGTGGTGGAACCATCATGGTATGGGCGGGTATTTGGATCGGCGGAAGAACTGAGTTGATTTGGATCAGAGGCAACCTCAACGCTCAAATTTATGCTGAGACGATTGTATCAGACGTCATCGTTCCTCTACTAGTGCAAATCTGTCCCTTATTTCAGTTAATGCATGATAATGCACGACCGCACACCGCAAGAGTTGTAAGACAGACTCTCGCCGCAGCTAACATCAATGTCCTGCCCTTGCCTGCTCAGTCGCCAGACTTGAACCCGATTGAGCATGCATGGAATATGCTACAGAGAAGAGCTCTGCCGAATATGGAGGGTATCCAGTCGCAAGAAGACCTTTTTTTGTTGTTGCAACGAACATGGGCGGCCATTCCACAGCGTGATTTGGATGAACTCATTTTGAGTATGCCAAACCGATGTTCTTGTGTTGTTAGTGTTCGCGGTAGAAACACGGATTATTAATTGTTTAAGTTACCCAATAAAATTTTAAAGAAAACTGTTATTTCAGTCTTTTTTTCGAACTTTAATGTTAGTGGTTCAAATGTCAAAAATCCCTTTATTAGGAAAATGGCAAATTTCTTTATTAATATTAATCAGGAGAAAAGTTATTGCAAAAATATATGTTGATCCCTAGACACTTTTGATGTGTGTAGCTAAAAAACACTCGCGACTAATAAAATTCACCATAAAAAAACATAAATAAAAATCGGCTTATCCATTCGGGAGCTAACGATGCCACAGACAGTCACACACACATAGACACGTCAAACTTATACCACCACGTCGTTTTTCGTCAGGGTTTAAAAAAGAAAAACCATAGCCGACAATGAACAAACATGGACTGGACACTGACCAAAGGGTCAACAGCCTTTGGCCTATATTCATAGCTTGTCTGTGTACTGGTGATTTTAATTAAATCCGATGTTTACATGCAACTGTTGACTCAAATGGCCTGGTTGATTGGAAAACTGCTAACATGAGTATAGGATGAAACAAGTTCTGTGGACCATTAATTAATAAATTGAGATCAGTTATACGAGTACCTATAGTCATACAAGTTGAAGGTAGGTAATTGAATTCTTTTAAATTTATATTAACGTAATCGTATTGTCTTAACTTTAATTATGGGGGTTAGCCCCATGTGGCAGCGTAAAAAAATATAGCTCTTTAAAATTTTGACGATTTTTTAATTACGTTTCGCGATTTTAGTATTGGTCATGCAGAAAAAATTGTAGGTACAGACGCCAGCACATCAAGTTACCCCAATGTGTCAAATTTCTTTGATTGTTTTTCAACTTTATGCCAAACAGAATAAGGCTCATATTCAATTGGGAAAATTTGACACATTGGGGTAACTTGATGTTCTGGCGTCTGTACAAGTGTACATATTAATAATAAACATTAAATTAAATGGATTTTTCTTGTTATGTATAGGTACTGCTTTGTGTGATAGTCCTAGAATAGGTATCTAGCCGCGGGAGGTTCCGGGTGACATGTTATACAGGTTTTTATATAAACCGACTTCAGGCACCAGTCTCTCAAAAAGTTAGCTCTGCGTTATTTCACATAAAATATTTGCTATAAGTAGGTAGGTCATAACTTGTGTAGAGATAATAATTGTCTTATATTATAATTATTATTTTTATGAGCTTATACAAGGTGTTGTTTTGCATCCTCGTCAAATTTCAGGAGGGTGTCATAAAATACATAAATAATCAATTGCAAGTACGTTAGCGGGCAATAACTAACAAGTGCTGCTTTTTTTTGATGTTGAAATTTAACAGTGTTTCAGAATTAAACCCTTAATTCAATACAAATAAAACAGAATCACCCGACTTCGCACACAGCGACAATGCAGCTGTGTGCGTGATCGTCGACGTCTTACCTACGAAAAGCAAGCGCGTGCGAGTGCAATGACCGCTATGACCAGTAGCAATAATTTCACCTAATATTATTTCGAAAAACATCTACATTATTGTCATAAATTTTGCTTGATAATTAACTCATTTTTGAGCATTATTGGAATACGGAAATCTTACTAATGACAGTGATACTAGTGCGCCAAAGAAAAGTTCACTGACCTGCAGTTATCAGATGTTAGTTTTGCTTTTACTTCAACCTAAAGTTTTCGTAGTGATTTTGTTTTATTTGTGGATTAAATTGGTTGATTTGTAATTTTCCTTTCTGGCTTAGGACCGGCAATAATGCCTACTTTAGTTGGTGTACCTACCGATCTTCTAAATCTAAAAATGTTTTCTACGTTTGATGGAAATGGAAAGACGTTCTAGTTAAGTGTAATAACACACTAATAACATTGACCAAGCTAACAACGTATTTACAAAATGTACTAGAATAAATAAATTAAGTAGCTACTTAAGTTACCCGGAGATATTGTTCAAAGTGGCCACCATCACACTCTTGGCACAAACGAGCACAACGAAGCTAGTTTTCTTTCAGCTTACGTAACACTAACACATACGTTTTTAAAGTGTCGAAAGCACTAATGATCCTTGAACGTAATTCTGTTACACTTGTCACTTCCTCCGAGTAAATTAACCTTTTAACGTCTCCCCACAAATACCTACCTAAGTCTAGAGGCGTCAGGTCCGGAGAACGCGGAGGCCAAGCCACAGGTCCTCCGCGAGTTCCCCGCGACCGATCCAGTGGTCACCAAAGTACCGAAAAGCGGAAATCGCAAAGCGGGCCGCGCGCACGCTTCGGCGACATCAAAGACACTGTGTTAGTTCCGGGGTCGCGCGGGGGCGTGGCTAGAAGCTTGCGCGGGAGAGTACTGCATCGTGATTGGGGTAGTATTGATTGCCTACGAATTGATCATTGCGTATGTGTTGTGTATGTATTGTTTGCGTTTGTTTGTGTGCGAAAGCGCGGTGATAGGGCTAGTAACAGACGGGCCGCTTTTAAATACGGCTGGTTCACACTTGCGGTTTTTCGTTGTTAAGCAAAAATAATAAAAAAAATACCTACTCATTTTATTGTTGATTTGGGTCGAGAATCATTAGCATAATTACGTCCTTGAATTTGACGAGGATGCAAATCAACACCTTGTATTTCTCAGAACCCTTGGGTTCCTGACCTTTGGAAGGCGTACGAGGAGCCTAAGCCAACTCGCAGAGGCCCTTCGGCAGTGAGGCACCAATCGCAGATTTTCCCTGTATGCACTATGCAAATGCACCCAAGGAAAACCTACGACTAGTGCAGGATTAGTAATTATTATTATTATTATAATGATAAAACAAAGAACAATAATTTACCAGCCTGTTATTGCCCCACTGAAAGGTAAAGACCTCTCTTACAGGACACGAGCATTGATCACCACGCTTGTTCAAAGGAAATTGGCGATTTTTACCTATGAAGTAGTCTAGATTTCCTCCACCAATTTATCATCGGTGAAAGATCTAAGAAGTAATGGATGGAAACCCTATTGGAATATAAGTTGAAATGTAAACTCCCGACTATTCTATAGTCAAGTCTATCCCATTATCAAGCGCAAATGATTTGAGATCTTATGTTATGAGGCCTAGCGTCTTAATTTCGGGATGCCAAGGCATGCCAGACCGTCCTGAAGGATGCCGAAGCAGGCTGTAGCGAGTCAATGAAATGTAAGTCTTAACAGTTTTTTATTAAGTAGGATTCGAAATCGCTTGTATTATAAAAATCCTCAGCCGTGCCGATGCCGATAATGGGCGCCGGGCCTTAATGTTTTGTTTAATAAATTTTGTTTTTGTCTATGACTCTCTCCGTCTAAAACTGTTCTCTGTTTACATGTGCTTGAATGTGCTCTTTACTTTCATTAAACATATTGAGTGATTATATCAGCAAGCGTCCCATGACCACTGTGGAGACGGGTTTTGTCTTCAAAAGAATCGACAAAGTGCCAGATTGTAGAAAAAAAATCTTTTGTTTTGAGTACGACAATATCAAGACTGAAGAGAACATGTGTAGATTCTTCAGTCAATAATATTCTTCAATATCGATCATATAGCTTCTAATTGATAGAAATGTTTCTACCATATGTAACTTTCTTGATTCTTCTACGGTCATGATCACCGTAGAAGAATCAAGAAAGTTACATACGGTACGCGTGCTAGTGTCTCAGTTAATTTCAACAGACCCATTCACGGACTGACCTTGGTATGAGCAGCTTTACTTCCAATCGACCCGTGCGCCTGGTAATATTAGCCACAAGCTCGTTCAACATCGTCCATGGTCATAATCTTCAACAGACCCATTCACGGACTGGCCTTGGTATGAGTAGCTTTACTTCCAATCGACCCCTGCACCTGGTGATATTAGCCATAAGCTCGTTCAACATCGTCCATGGTCATAACCTTTAACAGACCCATTCAAGGACTGGCCTTGGTATGAGCAGCTTTACTTCCAATCGACCCGTGCGCCTGGTAATATTAGCCACAAGCTCGTTCAACATCGTCCATGGTCATAATCTTCAACAGACCCATTCACGGACTGGCCTTGGTATGAGTAGCTTTACTTCCAATCGACCCCTGCACCTGGTGATATTAGCCATAAGCTCGTTCAACATCGTCCATGGTCATAACCTTTAACAGACCCATTCAAGGACTGGCCTTGGTATGAGCAGCTTTACTTCCAATCGACCCGTGCGCCTGGTAATATTAGCCACAAGCTCGTTCAACATCGTCCATGGTCATAATCTTCAACAGACCCATTCACGGACTGGCCTTGGTATGAGCAGCTTTACTTCCAATCGACCCGTGCGCCTGGTAATATTAGCCACAAGCTCGTTCAACATCGTCCATGGTCATAATCTTCAACAGACCCATTCACGGACTGGCCTTGGTATGAGTAGCTTCACTTCCAATCGACCCGTGCGCCTGGTAATATTAGCCACAAGCTCGTTCAACATCGTCCATGGTCATTACCTTCAACAGACCCCTTCACGGACTGACCTTGGTATGAGTAGCTTTACTTCCAATCGACCCGTGCGCCTGGTTATATTAGCCACAAGCTCGTTCAACATCGTCCATGGTCATTACCTTCACCAGACCCATTCACGGTCTGGCCTTGGTATGAGTAGTTTTACTTCCAATCGACCCGCGTGCCGGGTAATATTAGCCACAAGCTCGTTCAACATCGTCCATGGTCATAACCTTTCATCAAGAAAATTTATTTGCATTTTTTAATAATCTAAAATTCCGTGCTATAAGATAAGTGCTCCAGAGTTTTCCCACGTAATTGGCTCCCGAGTTTGGAGTTCCTCGCGTCCGCGGAATATTCTCTTGTACCTCAACACTTTCCTTGTAACATAAAGTTTATTTATGTCTATAATAAAGTAAGTTATTGGTATTTCCTAGAGTTTTATACGTGTTATTAAGTACAAGTTAGCAAAGCGAAAAAGTTGCTCGAAACTTTTGTTTTGAGTTTTAAATTAACGTAATTATTTTGTTTGAGGATCATTGAGGGGACATTATTTTTTCAAAACGGGCCAAGAATAACTAGTACACTCCTGTTACGATAGTTAAGAGGCCGACAACCGTGGACTGTTCAATAACATGGACAACCGAAATATTATAAGCGATAATCTGACAGTTCAACTCTTTGCCAATTTGTTTTTTTGATGATTTTATGCCTTTATTAAACTGCTCCTGTCGCAAAAATGTAATGCATGGAAGAGGGGCAGGTGATCCAGAAGTTATGTGGAAATCACTTGTCATGTTATGGAAATATACACACATGGTGCAATGAAGATCATGAGGGAAGTTTTGAATATAAATGTTTAAGGTAAAGGAAACAAAACAAGACCAATACCTAAATCCATCCAGGATTATTTTAAAGACGACTTGTTTAAGGAAGAGGTAATTAAGTAATAAGATGACCGTAAATAGAAATGTACAGATGCGCATCAAGCTACATAAACCTTATCCTATCTGTAATAAAGTTGATAAACTATCAAATAAATTTTTCATATTTGGGCAGCTTGATGTGACAGCTGACCTCTATACTTGTGGACTGCTGTTGCATGTCGCAAAAATGAGACAATATTGGGTTTCTGTTTAGCGTCAATTTCAAATATTAATTTATTACGGGAACCATAAATGTTAGTTAATCACTGAATCAAATCCAAAGAGTGTGGCAAAAATTAAAAAAAAACTGTTGCAGCTAAATGTATACCTACTTCTATTCTAATGTTATAAAAAAAGAAATTTAAAATAGTATCGAATGTGTACCTAAATAAATTTTGTATGTACTCGTACTTAACTATAATTACAATGAATAAACTTAAAAATTGCAGGTCCGATTTGAATAATTTTTTCACCATTAGGAAACACTATCCCCGGAGGACATAGACTTTCTGCCGCGTGACGTCCGTTAGTATTGTATAATCCAACAAAAAAAAACGTGGTCTAGCAAAATCGCGGAACCAATGAATGCATGCAAACTTACGTTGCATGCTAAACCGTGCGAACGTCCGCACACCTATGCATAGCACCCTGACATAGCTTAACACGTGCGTAGATACATGTCCGTACGTGTTCATACCTGTTTCATGACAATTCATTTTTGTGAACGACACAAAGGTGGGTGAAATTGACGCTTTGCATGAGGCAATTTGTGTTCCAGGCGGTGTTGCCAGATCAAAAGCGGAAAGGCTAACTCAGTTCGCATTTAGCTGGGCATTGAGCTTTATGATATTGAGCTCGATTTGAGCTTAAATTGATGTCCGGTTATCCAGAATCAGATACGATTATTGTCTTCGAACAGGGGTTCATGTGATTGAAGACAGGCATAGTAATAGGTACATTATATTTTTTGTATTTTGATTTTGTGGAATGTTGGTTGTTATAGGCTTAGGCCCTATCGGGGCTGCGGAAGTATCTTCTATCTTGTCGATACCCCCGGCACAGGTGTGAGACGAAACACCGGGGTGGATTTTAACCAGTAGGAGTCTGACAGACTCCACCGCCCTCCCCGGGGCGGAGGGCATCCATAAGGAGTTTTCACACCGCACCAAAAAAAAGGCTTAAGCATTATGTCCCTAAAACCTCATTTTTAACGTCAAAATCGTCGCATATCTTGTTTAAACTGATTGCC
Organism: Euplexia lucipara; assembly: GCA_921972225.1. NCBI lineage: Eukaryota > Metazoa > Arthropoda > Insecta > Lepidoptera > Noctuidae > Euplexia > Euplexia lucipara. The sequence goes on from OV179160.1 coordinate 18,148,040, forward strand.
AGACTTTCGAGCTTCTGACTACCAGTAACAACTGTCAAAGATCAACAAAGGACAACCGGGAGCAACAGCTTAACGTGCTTTCCGAGGAGTCTTGACATATATTGAGTAGTCATATATCCACGGACCAACCTCGTCAAGGGTAGCTTAACCTTCGCTAACTAGTGGCTGAATAATAATAGTATTGTTCCTTCTTCAAAGTACATTTGATTTTTTTATCATCTGAACTTAGAACTGTGTAGCTAATAGTTATGTACTCTGTCGGCCATTTATGAATTGTCTCAATTACGCCTAATTGTTTATACAAAGGCCGACAGCTCGGTGTATTTGTAGTTTACTTTGGAAGATCTAAAAGTGTACCATGTATTGTACAAGAATGCTCATAAATATCTTTGTGTCAAGTGTTTGGTCAACTGATGGCAACAGGATGAGCTGATGCTGCAGCCAGGCTATCCAGCACACCAGTAGGTAGACTCTTGACAAAATAATAGCAGATATGTCGTGTTTGGATTCATTTTAACCAGCATTTGATTCTGCACACAATGCCCTGATGGCAACAGGATGAGCTGATGCTGCAGCCAGGCTATCCAGCACATCAGTAGGTAGACTCTTGACAAAATAATAGCAGATATGTCGTGTTTGGATTCATTTCAACCAGCATTTGATTCTTAACACAATGCACTGATGGCAACAGTATGAGCTGATGCTGCAGCCAGACTATCCAGCATACCAGAAGGTAGACTCTTGACAAAATAATAGCAGATATGTCGTGTTTGGATTCGTTTTTACAAGCATTTGACTCTACATACAACGCACTGAAAAAATCTCATAACTGTATACTCTATATAACAAAGTTAATGCGTTTAAAAATTTTGAAATAAAAATTAAATTAAAAATTTAAAAAACCACCACCGCAAAAAAGTAAAACATTTAAAAAGTTAAAAATAATACTTTCCTATCGTTGAGCCATGAAATTTTACGGAACGTCGGGGTACCGCTAAAATAAGCACCTATATACCTACGAGTGCTAGGAATATTCCTTACTTAAGTGGTACCCCGACGTGAAGTAAAATTTCATGGCTCAACGATAGGAAAGTATTATTTTTAACTTTTTAAATGTTTTACTTTTTTGCGGTGGTGGTTTTTATTTTGTTATAAGAATATGGTAAAGTTGAATATTGATGGTAAGTATTGTGATGTGGTGAGTGACTATGTGAAAACCTGTAAGATTTGTTCACTTAGGAAAGCATGTAGCCTTTACTTATTTAACAAATAAATCGATCTGTATCATAATAAGTATTTATAATGTGGCAAAAATCATTGTTCAATTTAAAAATCTCTGTATAAAAATCGCAATTTAATTAATAAATCGCAATTTAATTAGATCATGTTACATGTTGTTAAAGATAAGCGTCATAATCTAGTAACCCCTTACGAGTTTACCTAAAAAGGGGGTAACCAGTTGATAACGCTTACCGTTTTATGCTTTTACCTTTTTTTTGCCTTTCAATAGTGTCAATTAGAGACACAATAGAAAGACAATGACAGCGCGGACGCCGGCGTCTGCTTGGGGCTTAGATAATATACCTCTAGATCGAGCTACCGCGTGGCCGCACATGCGACAGCAATATAAAAGTTCAGTGTTGCTATTCCCTAAAAAAGTCCCAAAATACGACGTATTCAACGTGGTAATAAGAGTGTAGAAGTATCCATGTGTGAGAAAATATAATTTCACGTAAAATACCTACTTTCAATCTTACCTTGATTCTCACAAATAAAATACACTACTACCAGGTGAAGCTTGTTTTGATTTTTTCGCGTGTTATTTATCATTAAAATATATTGAGGTATGGCTGACATCCAGTGTGACATTGACATTGCTGTATAATAACTATTGTCCTTTATACAAAACCAACTTATTTTGAAAATATCTAATTTTTTGTTTATACTTAACATTTATTCATAAAATGAATTCTTACTTCCAAATATCTTTAAGTACATAAGCGATTGCCTTCAAGAGTAAAACTTAATGATTGTCGAAAGGGCTCTGTTCGTTCGTACACATGTTCACTTAAACTTAAAAATAAGGGTTCGCCCACAAATTTGTGTGTTTAGCCACCATAGATTTATTTGATTATTATGCCTACCTTTTGAACATTAGGCCTGACAGTTAAGGGAAAAGATTTGAAACGTGTAGCAACACTGTAAGTAAGTATTACTAGGTTATGTGATATAAGAAATCAAGTTTATTTTAAGAAAACTTCCATATTTTGGCCTGAAAGCCATGACAATAAAAGCGCACAAATGTATAAATTCAATAATCATACAATAACACAAACAGTATTGAATACTTACGAATGAAAAGAGATTTTGTTATTGGCCTTTTCTGAGCGGCTTTTACAGCCTATTATACTGAATCCTCCAATCGTAGCGCATTCACCATACACTAAACACTTATCTAATGGAGTCTATTTCTCATTAAATGACTTAAACTATTACAAAAATTGCAAAAACCATCCGAAAACTTAAATTAAATCGAGCATAATAATATACGTGACAGTGACAGCTCTTTGTTTGGCTAACTTTCAAAAGTTAGCCATGCAAAAATCCGGCACGCCGTAAGGGACAGAAGATACGATGCTTTGTCTCAATTTTCCTACGAATTTTGTATTATTGCGTCTCACTTCCACACTTGACACTGTAAATTGGGCTACGTCTAGAGGTATATAGTCTAAGGCTTGGGGTTTAATAAACCAACCATTGTGTGCACTATGGAAACATTCGCACTACTGCGCACTCTATCCCATTTCTACTGCCGAACGTGGAATCTTGTGTCATGTGCAAGCGAGATAGAGCGTGGACCAAATTTAAATTCGGAGAGATATTATGGACTCTTAAGTCATCGTATGTGAGACATAGTTTGAGTTCGTAATGCTGTTTATTGACATAGAGATGCCATTGATAGTTTGACTTATTGTACAGGCATCTTCCCATTTCTGAGCGCGTGACAAAGTAACAACAAAGGTTAATGCTGGCCGAGGTCGGATCGCAGATTGGTTACTATCCAATGCATACCAAAACTCGTCCGTGCCTCAGAAAACCCGTTAAGCCATTGGTCCCGTCTGTAATTTGTAGAACTGTGAGTCGTTACATCTTGTAGTCTGATAGTCTGACCAAGCCGGGGTACCGTGCTACCCCTTGAGTAGATTAGTTGTCAAACTTTCGGAGTTTTTTATACTCGTAACGACTGTCAAAGATCGATAAATTATAAATAAGTAATAAATGATCACCCATCCGTAGACCGACCTCATCAAGGGTAGCTTAACGTTCGACAAGCCTTAGGAGTTGTTATTTAGCGACAAGTTGAGTTAATTATTATCATAATAAATCGGGATAAGGACTGGAGTTATATTATACACACACACATATACTTAGTAGATAATAATTATGTTTGTGTCTTTAATGACTGTGTTCTTTGAATACATCAAAGAGTTTTTACAAAATTAGAAAACATTAAAAATTTGGCGTTTATGAAATCCGTTAAACTTAATAACATTTGCCAGACAACGTTTTTTTGAAATTCTTAGAATAACTTTGTATTGCCAAAATTGGATGAACTAAAACTTGAACTTAAAAAGATGATTATCTCAAAACTGTTAATAGGGTGCAAGGCGGTAACACTCCAAATATTTTTTGCCCCAACATTTGGGATCTTCTTCTAACAGGTACCTGTTATGTTATTCTTTGACTGATCTTAAAGGGAATAAAAAAAAACGAAAAAAGGTTCTTTCATGTGTAGCATAAATTAGTCGATTCACTAAAAACCGACTAATTCTAAATAGTAGTAACCAAACTAAATTATGGGTACAACCCTAATGTTCTGAAATGTCACAATGGAGGGAGAACGTCACTCAGGACCTCCTATAAAAACGGCTGCACGCATAGGCTCTGTCCTTTTTACATCAAGCGAGCAGCCTACCAGATAAGTCCCCAGTTATTGGGTAAGTGAACTCCGCCATTGTGTTCTTTTGCTGCTAAATTTATGTCCCGGCAAGCCATAACTATTTGTAATCTCTGTGTCTATTTAACATGGCTGCCGGCAATGTATTCTGCATCTAATATTAATTAGCACCTAGCTATTCACTATGCACATGTACTCTAAATGGTTATATGGTTCTCCGCATGGCGTGCATCCTATTCTATTCTCTACAAACTAAATCATGCTCATCCATGCTGTATCATAAACCGGCGACGCTAGTCGACGGTCAATGAGAACCACGTGGCGATGTGACGCCACGCCTTGCCTTTAGTCTGTCAACCTATTCACCTATCATCTAATCACTGTAAACCACTGCGATGTGTGAGTACCCATCTTCCATCTTCTTCACTGCCTTGAGCTTGCCGCATCTAACGCATGGCTGGGACACGCACATCGTAGGGGCTTACAGGAACATCTTGAAGCTCAAGCGCCCCCTTGGCGCTGTTTCAGGGTTCCTAGCGCTGGCTAACCTATCGCTGCTTCGCCCACGCTGCACTGCTCTGCTGCTTAGCGGTGCTCCCGCGTTCTACCAACGCGGTGAAGCACGCACCTGCACGGCCGCCCTACCGCGAGCTATCTTTAAGCCGTGGCCGTGCAGTCAGTGGCCTGCCGCCGCTACCTGCTGGCCGTCTGCGCTGCCGCTGCCAGCCACCACCAACGCTGCCTAGGGCTGGTTGCCCTGAGCCGCTGCCCATCTGGTCGACCGCCCTGCCGCGCGTCCCTACCGACGCGTGAGGCCGCCTACCCGGCCTACCTACCGTGCGTGGCGATCGACGTCTTCTGGTCGCTCAGGGCAGTACCGTTTTCCTACCTTCAGTGACAGTGCGTGACCTTTAGAGACACTAGAACCCTAGACCCTAGAACCTATTATGTATGTGTAGTGATAAAATAAATGTAGAACTAAGTCTTCCGTGTCTCATTTAACTACCAAGAAATCCACTACGCTACACATGGGATGTTATTGTGGGAACCAAAACTGTTAATTTTGATGAAATTAATATTGGTTGGACCTGCACTGACTTGTTGAATGCTATTGAAGAAATTGCATTGTGTCACTATTGTTTGTGAATCTACTTATTAATAGAAGGGTTAAAGAACGTTAATTGTTACTCAGGGCTGGGAGTAGTTTCTATTTTAAAACACCTGTATACATTATGGATTGCAATAATTAAAACTTTGAGATTTTTATAGGTATGCAAAAAATTATGTGTCTTAGGAAAATATAGATATAATAGCGTATAGCATAATATATATTGATTTGGAATATACGTCAAGTTCATAATTACATGTTCCTGGACCCTCCAACGCGATTGGTTTTGTTGAATCTCTAAGTTTTTATTTTATCTATACATAATATAACATAACATTACACCTGTAATCCCCGAAGGATGACGCAGAGGGTACAGACGCCAGCACATCAAGTTACCCCAATGTGTCAAATTTCTTTGGTCGTTTTCAACTTTACGTCAAACAGAATAAGGTTTATATTGAATTGGGAAAATTTGACACATTGGAATAACTTGATGTGCTGGCGTCTATACATTAGACATGGGACTCAAACATAACTGGTGATGTTTTAGTCTCAGTTGTTTGTGCCCGATTACTGGCAATAGGCTCGCCTATTACAATTAAAAAAAATAAAAAATACCAGCCTGTTACTGTCCCACTGCAGGGTAAAAACCTCTTCTCATACAGAGAAGGCTCGAGCATTGATCACCACGCTTGCTCAAGGCGGATTGGCTATAAGTCCAGGTTTCCTAAGGATTTTTCCTTCACCGATGTCAAAGATGTCTAGGATAAACTTAGAAAGTACTTACCTACGTTATAAATTGAAAAAGTCACACACAATAATCAAACTACCTATACAATAAATCACAATAACACCGCCTATTACAACTAATTGGGCATAAACAACTGACAAACTCAAAAACTTAGTAATTAGGACAAATCAACGAAACACTACAAGATTATGTACTATTTATATCTGTAAGTATTATTTACTGCTGCTTGCTCAAACACGTGTCTGCAAAGACCTGTATCTATAAATATAAAAAGAAAATAAAAACATACTGTTGGCGCTAGTCTAATAAGAAGTTGTTCTCCAAGACGAGCTTTTAAATAAATGAAGAGCTACTACAGCTACATTTGAAGAATATAAAGCAGCACTGTATCAGTATAAATTTATTAAACACTAGAAAATTCAATGCATCTGAGATTTGCACTTATCGTAAAATTAAAAGTAATAAAGTACAAAAGTACAACTTTTTGTCTTATTTATTTAGCTATGTCCGGGCATGATAGTTTAAACTTAAATATATTTTTTTCCAACCTGATAACATAATTTTGACAAGATCCGCTTAAAAAAATCACTTAATATTATTTGCAACAACTACCAACAATACCCTAAAAATTTCAGTTTAAAAGAGTTCGATGATTGTATGACTCAGAAAATGCAGACAAACAAATGCATAATATTTTCTTTTCCCAATCCTTAGGGAATAATGTTAACAAATACCGCAAACAAGAGCCCTGGAAAAACTCCTTAGAAACAATGCCATCTCTTTCCATCGTTAAATAAACCATGAGACAAAGAAACCTTGCAGTCTTCGGTGCTCACTATTGTTCTGATGCTGCGCTTTTGCTGCAAACTGAATATAAAAATTTCACGCTCCAATCATCTTAATGTCGAAATACTCTTATCTCTTTCACACTCTTCTGCGTTAGTCACCCGTCTCTCTCTGTTTGGAATCCTAGACGCAGCTCTGATATCGACGCAGCCTTATCACTGCCACGCCTTTGCATGAATTTTACCTTTATTCTCGAGAGGGTATAGTTGGTGTTCCATTGGAATGTACCAATCTCAGAGGTTGTTCACATACCTGAATGGCCGTAGCGTAGTATTCGAGAATGGGTCCGCTCACATTCACAACAGCAAAGTCAGTGTCGCTCGAGACTTGGTAGAGGGTGATCGTGTGCGCAAAATTTCGCCGAAAGCCGGCGACCGCGTGTGCGATAGAATCAAAACGAAAGTGACTATTGATAGTCCACTCACATTTTTAATCTTTCGTAGTGAAGTTTAAAAACATGTGTGTTTACAAGTTCTAGTGTTGTGTTAGGTGCTTGGTTATTATCGGATTTCTGTGTCGAAGGTATGTCAACTGGTTCTCTGTAGTTTTTAATAATTACTAGTAAGGAACATACAAGAATGATTTCCTTTCTGTATGCAACAACCGGTTATTCGTCCGGTCAACCGTGGGAAGGTATTTGGTTTGCAATTTTATGTTTGATTGCGTGCATTGTTTGGATCGGCTCGTTATTTGTTACTATTGTTTTCACGAATTTTATTTTAGATTATATGAATATCTAGTGTTCGTTGTTTGAATTGCGTTATTTACGATGTTTGTTTTCTGTCTATTTCAAAGCTGGCAAGCAAACTTTGTTTGTGTCTACTTACTGAGTTCTTTTCGACTTACTATTACTATTCAAGCTATAGTGTAGTTTTTTTAAGTTTGTTTGCATGCTTTGTCATGATTACAAATTGTTGTATCATTATTTTGTGAATCATTGTGTATTCGCATGTCATTAATGTCTCACTCATATTATAATTTACTGTTCCTTTATCCTTCATTCAAATAATTATTTACCTCAATCTGTCGTTTCTAGAACACTCTGTAATGTATCATCATTGTTATCGTTTGCATTGATTGCTGCAGCAGGTAGGTATACCTTTTATCCTCTAGATCTTACTTAATATTTACTTGCTAGGAAAGATAAGTAAAATTCAGTAATATCGGTTTTCTTCTGTACAAAATTTTCCTGTTTTGTTTGTGTTATTCCCGGGACGCGTTAAATTAATTTGGAGTATTGTTAGCACAAATTCGGTAACACGCCTGAAGGTTGAATACTTGCGCTCTTCATTCATCCTTTAATTGCCAAACTTTGGGTAAAGGAGTAAAACATGAGTAAAGTAACCTAATAAAGCAAAGTCTTGTTGTTAAATAAATATTTTTAGATTGTACTGCTTACACATTTCATGTTGTTTAATGTTTTATGACATTTTTAAATCATTTGTCTTGGTAAACAAATACCTAGGTAGGTAGGAAGTTAGATACCTACCTACCTATAGATTTTTTGCGTAGGTACCTAGTCATAAATAAGTAGGTGTATTTAAGTCTAAAACTACTAACAATATATATTTTTAAGTCGTTATCTTCGAAATTACACCGCAGCCTATGGGCTGGAATTTTGGATGGGTGACGGCAATAAGCTCGCCCCTTTCTAGGTACCTACATGGGAGCAGAATATTAGTAATATGTGAGTGTATTATTAGGTACCACCTCTGCCTAATCCTTTCGGGGAATATCTACGCTGACGTTTTAAGTTTTTTGCACTGAAATCGATTTTTGATAGACATTTGATATGGACTTGTTAGGTACCACACCTTACGCGCCGGTGTATTTATTTATTGCAGCAATAATAACATATGTAGGTAATCAGTTAAGATAACTTAAGCGTACTAAACTGATTAGTTAGCGCTACCTCACACCCACACAAAAGCACGGAAATGACCAATTAGAACAATAAAAAACAAACCTCATTAAATATTATCATGTTCTTAAACAAAAAGGTGACTTTTATGAGATTGCTGGATTGAAATTGAAATTTAATTAGTGGGCAGTTAATAGAAACCAAAATGGTTAAGAAAGAGTTTATTAAACATCTTCTATGATAGGAATGACTGGTTTAGTAAAGCTAGAGATAAAAATGAGTGGAAACAGTTGGAAGAGGTCTATGTGTCACAGGACAGGCTGATCACTAAACCGGGAAACTCGGTGTGTTAAAAGTTATTCAGCAACTTTTTTGCTGAATAATTAAACATAGGTAACATAGGTAGCTTAGGTAATAATGATAATGATAATGATAGGAATGAATAATATACTTTGTGGAGGTTTATGAATAGTCAGAGACTGCTAAAGGATTTAACCAGCCACAACCCTGGCCAGATTGGCAATAGACACACCTATTCTGAAAATTCTACAAATTACATTGAATGAAATAATCGCAATCATTCCACGTAAAATGTTGCCCTCATAAAGCCCGCTATCAGATATTTTCGCCAAATAGCAACTAAAATATAAAAGGGAAAAATATAATTTGCCCGAAGCGTCTTCTTTTTATCAAAACAAATATTGTTATCTGTTACTGCTTACATTAGCACAGTTAATCAAATATTTATCAAGCTTACTTTAGATAATGTTCAACAAATTGTGACTTTATCTCTAATGTCGATTTGGGAAAGCAAAGCGATGTAGTGTCAATTATTATGATTCCCATCTGGTGATTGTCAAAAGATTTTGTTGGATATTATGTTTTTTTTTTGTTTCGTTTAAAGCAACCAATTCTGGTTCTTCTTCTACATCAGCGTCGTTGTTAGAGTACCTAGGTTAATTAGGATTATTTCAACTACTTGCTTCTGGTAACCTCTTGGTAACCCGTCTGATGTTACCAATGATTCTGAGTAAAACTGATTATTCTGCCAACTAACAATCGAGAAATGTCATAAAGCACCCATGTATAATGTTTGGATTCTCCAAAGGGCTAGGCAGAAATATCCATAGAGTATGTAACCTACACTCACATTTCGCCAGTTATGGCTTAGTCCTACGTAAAAGGGGGGGACTTATTGCCATCAACCGGGCACTAATCCAGAGTCTGGACAGCTACTTAGAAATTCCAGTTGGTAAACCACAAAAAAATATACTGTTCAACCTGAGCATCCCAAGTGCTTGCAAAAATCTAGATCAATGAGGTAGTGTTTCATCACCTAAACCGATAGTTATTGTGGACTTGTGAATCCATAGATTAGCAGCAATAAACCTTCCAGTAGGGAAGATTTATTGCTGCTAATCTATGGATTGATGATCTTTTATCTCATATCTTTAAGCTCAAAACGAAAATCATAAGCTATCTCATCCCCAACTGATTTCCAGTGCGGCGTACCTATCCATGTGTTGTCACTCCGGAAATAGTGCAGAGAAGCTTGATATTAATAGCAAAATATAGTCTTAGCGGGAGTACCTACGTCTACATTAAAAGCAATGTGTGTGTTATATGTATGACCTATTTAGTGACACATGTGTTTAAAGACTTCATAAAACCGTGAGTCTTCCTACTGATTCCGTGTTATGTTTTGATTGATGAATCTCACAACGGATGTTATATGATCAATAATATTTTACTTTCTTGACCAACTAGATTTAATAACAATTACTTTTTTACTATTTCTTTGAGTAATTTGAGTGTTAATATTGAGGTTACTGATTTTAGCCGCATCACTTTCCAGTTTAGGAATGTCCGAGTCACTAACAAAAAGAACATGATATTGTAAATGTACTATTAGCTACCTTTCATTCTAGATATACCTACTCACTAACTTTTAATATCTTTAAAGAAGTAGATGGTATTTATCTGAGCTGTTTTGGTACTAAATAATGCTCAAGATGGATAATAATTTGACATACTACATACATATATGATAATAAAGATAGGTAAAATTTATTCTTAATAACTGGACATTCATAAGTGAAAAAAAAAGTAAAGGTCGCTGAGACAACAAACCCTGAAAGTAAAATAAATAAATGATTAAGGGACGGTACAAATATAATATTATTTACAAAGTAACTGTCATCCGTGTAATAGATGAAGGTTTTGTTCACAGAAGACTCACGTCACAGGGAGGACATAGGTCAGCCTGATGGGTAGGCCCATAGGGAATTATGATGATATATTACTTTTTTACCACATATCCTTTTATTTATTCGGAATAACAGCTGGGAGAAACAGTACAACAGATATGATATTTTGATTATAACCTATTTGTGTTAGAAATGGTTTTTGTTTTATCCAACCCAAGTAATCCAAAAATTGGTCAAGATTCTAAAAGCAACGAATTTTTTTACAAATGTTAAATTAATTTGTGTTGTAAACCGGCGTGTGGGTATGACGACTGGTATGAATGTAAACGAAGCAAAAGAAGTATGTAAGAATCGTAGCATATGGCGCTCTGTAGTGTCTGCCTACCCCTATGGGAAAAAGGCGTGAGTTTATGTATGTTATGTTATGATAGTTTTATGACAAAATCTGAATATAACAATAGAGGTTTAAAAAGAAGAGAAAAAAGACGAAAAGGTTATAATTAACTGCTTGTAGTTTTACCAAGTGAAAGAAAAAAAGTAAACGCAACTTTAGAAACAGAAACAGTCATTATTGTTAATGAACAACGGAACTCTGGACAATTCGATTCAGATCTCCAAGAACTTCAGCTACACACTACAATCGATTCCGATGATAAAACTACTCGAGACAAACTTACCATTAGAGTCGTTTCAAAGGCACCGACAGATCTGTATGTACAATTCCACAACAGACATCGTTACTACTGTTATAGTCGTTACACCTTTGTGTGTTTATCTTTTTACTGATCAGCTCACACGTGACTCATTACATTTCCATCGTTTATTGTTATACAGTATAATCGTAGTAGGAAGTCACATGGAAATGGCGACTTTGAAGAATATTGAATTTATGTGAAATTGGGAGTACCTATTCTTTAATAATTTACACTCTAAAGGAAAGCTTTTGCAACAACCCTGAACTTGCTTGAACTGCTCATATATTTTCCGCTTCTTAAATCATCATCCCTGGCTTAAGAACTTGTGGATAATTAATAACAGTCACTGGACTTAATAGAAGGTTAAGCTATGCTTGGGGATGTCGGACCGCGGATGGGTTCCTATCTAAATCACCATTCGAGACATTGCACTGTGCTGTAGTAGTTGGGTCTGGCAGTAGCGAAGTGTTCCATACAACTTGATTCCTATCGGCTTCCCTTTGGAGGTTTGGAAGAGCAACTATAACCACTATTGACTCATGGCAGCCAGACTCTAGTATTGCCAAATATAAAGCAGTTACACCAAAGGTATACACGGTGGTAGGTAGACCGATGACTTCAAGAGAGACATCAAATAGTGCATGATACGGATACTAAGTTTTTATGTCGGCTTCCCTCTTAAGAAAATTGTGTCCTCGCAACTGGGGTCTGGGTGATATTCTGAATTAGTACGAAGCCAGAAAAAGTGACAGCAGATCCATAGGGTATCGCGTTACCCAGAAACTGAGTATAGCGGCCAGATAGTCAGTCGCTTCATGTAAAATACTGATAGTCAGTTGCATCCAATGAGACTGTGGGTCAACCTCAACATATTTGGGACAAGGCTAGTGAAATGATAATCTTTTTCAAGTCTTAAGCTATAAGGCTTTTGCTTGTTTTATTATTAATATGGTTTTTGATGCAGTATTCTAGTAACATAAGCTAATAAAATGCGCTAACATAAATTCACCTCGTCTACATAATTAAATAATTGACAATAAAATTAAAATTTATGCCAACCTCGTAATACTTTGCCGTAGGTAATAAAATAATAATCAAATATAATATCGCGGTTAAGAAACCTGATAGGACCATTTCCATAATAAATATTTTATTCGACGCCATATCTTTTGTTATTTCGGTCAACCATTCAAACAGCTAACATGAGAATTGACTAAGCATTTTTTCTAATCAGAACACTTGACTGTTCAAATGAAATTTGTAGATCTTTGACGGGAACCCTATAGTCTAAAAACCAGTCTTACTGTGGGATATTATATTACCGAGTAATGTTGTGGAAGTCTTATAGTCAGTCACTCCTTGTAAAGGACTGGTATTACATTTAGCCGCATCCAAAACTTTTTATTTCAAAGTATAACATTAATTTTGGTTAAACCCACTTCGCTTAATCTTAATTTGAAAGATTTTGTTCGAGTGAGGCGTCTCGATCGTTTACATTAGAAAATATTGTTTTGAACATTGATGGTTACATTATTCATATATTAAGTTTGTGAACGATCTGGAGAAACTTTGTACTGATCTACTGTAAGGTAATATTTTATTGCTCGTTTTATTTGCGCAGTTAAAAAAAAGCTGACTTTTGCGTAGTACCGTTTTGCCACTGCACTTTTCTCTGAGTCACCCAAAGGTTGTTGGGTAGAATATGCCTAGGTATATGCATTAAATCCGCCTGTAAATATTACTGTGCTTGCAGTATTAAATTAATTAATGTTATACTAGTAAGAAAAGACAAACTTATGATGATAATGATACTTGACATTTTTTATAAAAAACCAAGGAACTATCCACTAAAAGCTGAATTCAATTCAATTCAATTCATTTTAATTCATTTAATTCAGATAAAATTACAACATAATATATTATAAATTATCCATATTTGGGGCGCTTAATTGATTAAATAATAATATTAAAAATTAACCTTTAAATTAATTTTTGAAAATATGCGGAAGTGTACATACTATCTTATTTCTATAGAATGAGTGCAGGATGCGAATATTGACTACAGATTACTGGCAGACAAATATTTACCAGCTTTAGCACTTATCGCCGTGTGTTTATGATACACGCTGTGTAAATAATACAGAAGGCTCATTTGAGGGCGCGCGATAAGAAATTCTCACGCGCGTTGATCATATTTCTGGGAAGGTCCTTATTTTTTTAGGCCTTTGTGTCTAGCGGGCTACTACTACCCGACGCGAACGGTTGTTATCAAAAGTTTTCAATTCTCACATTTATTTATTTATCTTCATTGCCTTCCATATGTATTATCAGGTAGTAACTTTGTAAGTGATCAAGACCAATATGGACCCTATTGGCACAGCAAAAGGGTAGGAGAGAGGAAGCCCTGCTTTACGACATCATTTAGTTTGTAATATAGATATAATGTGCAATACAAAAATAATCATAATTACGTTCAATTGCGCGGATAGCTTTAACATCGTCATTTTTTTCCAATGGAATATGAACTTTTTGCTTTTGTAATAAAAATGAAAAAAGATCAAATAAATTTGATGGATTGGGGTAGCTTGATGTCCGAGCTGGCCTATGAGTTATCTTACTTTTTGTGTTATTTTAGTGAGTCTTCTGTACTTCCCTGTTTACTGATTTAAGTGTTGCTCCGTTCATATTAGTCCGTGGACATTCGTGGTTCGTGGACGCGCCCGATATAATGTAATATGAACAGAAATGGTGAAATGCCTGCGTGGATTGTTTACTTAAGGAAAATATATACGCATATTTACCTCATCGCGAATATTTTGTTGTGGTTTTGTTTCGTTGAGCTGTCAATAACGAAGTAGGTAACCTACTTACTATTTATTCTTTTGTTTTGTATTATTATGAGCCAGTCTTTTAGAATCTATGTCTATAATATGATCATCTGTATTGCCTTTCCCAACTAAGTTAGGGTCGGCGGAATACCAGTAATATTATGTTTTATGCCGCTTTTAAATTCAATCTGTTTTGCATGCCTAATTCAAGGTAGTTAGTAAAGGATCTTTGTAAACCTATTCTGAACATCTTAATTATGTACCTACTGTCTGTGCAATTAAAAAACTTATATATTACTTACTTATATTAGTAAAAAAAGTAAAAGTAAAGTAACTTTTACTTTTTTAATTACTTTATTATTATTATTAGGTAATAATTATTGATTTAAAGATTAAAGTTGACAACGGGCCTCGGCAAGTTAGCTCCAGCCCCTCGTACGCCTTCCAAAGGTCCAGAAGGGTTCTGAGAAATAAAACTGAACAGTAATTTTGACATGAAAAACTTTTTTTACAAAAAGTGTACATTAAACCCAACAACAGTACAGGTATTTTATCCTAATGCTAGTGTTTTACTTGGAGCGTCTGCCTGTCAGACCTTCACAACCCAGTTACTGGGTAACACGATACCCCTTGGTTAAACTGGTTGTCAGACTTCTGACGACCCGTAACGACTGTCAAAGATCTACAAATGACGAGGCACGGAGAAGTCTTAATATGTGATGAATAGTCACCTATTCATCTTGTCAAACGTAGCTTAACCTTCGATCGACCCGTTAGGCTGATATATTATTTAGCCACAAGCTCCTATATACAACAAGCCCTAATATAACTAGCTAGGTATGTACAGGGTTATTTGTAAAACACTAATAACCTCGCAGGAGTAGATTACTAACATCATAAACAACAACATCTGTTCTACGACTTTTTCGAAAACAGACAAAAAAAATCAACTCACCATACAAAACTCGATCAACTGTTCGGATATGTATGGAGAGTTGATTTTTTTTTGTCTGTTTTCGAAAAAGTCGTACTTAGAACAAATGTTTTTGTTTATGATGTCACTAATCTACTCCTGCGAGGCTGTTGGTGTTTTACAAATAACCCGGTATACTTATATAGTTTTAAATACTCTCCATTTTGTCATATAAGTAATATATTATTTTCACTTAGAATGCACTGATTACAAGGTGCACGGTGGCTACGTGATTATTAAAATGAGTAATTAATTACTTACCCACTGCGTTATTTATAAATGGGTCATTTTGTTTATCAGCGTTCATTATTATTTCCATTTACTGCTCCATTTCGTTTAAGTTACTTTTTGTTTATTTACCTACCATATATTTAATACTAGCACATTGCGAATTTCTACCTTGCCTTTGTACTTTGACATTTCCTCGACCCCCTTGTAGATATAAAAATAAAGTATAGCCTATCTAACTCGGTGATGATATAGCTTTCTAGTGGTGGAAGAATTATTAAAATCGGTTCAGTGGTTTTTGAGATAAATCCGTACAAACAAACAAATCTTTTCTCTTTATTTATTTGCATAGAAGTAAAAGTTACAAGCAATAATGTATAGAGAAGAGATAGATCTAATGTTATTATATAGGTATACCTAGCTGGTATATTTTACCAGACAAACTTTGTGGTGGTTTAATTTTTAACCGACTTTCAAAAAAGGAGGAGGTTCTATGTTCGTGTGTATGTATTTTTTTTTTTTTTTTTTTTTTTTTTTTATGTATGTTACCTGATTTCTCCCCCATTTGTGGACCGATTCTCAAAATTCTTTTTTTATTTGAAAGAGTATACTCCTGAGGTGGTCCCATTTTAATTTGGTGAAGATCTGGTGCTGATCTTCGGAGATATACAACGGAACTCTTCAAAAATGAACGGCAAATCTGTCGTGATTGCTGGAATCGCTTGGATGTTTATTGTTTATACAACATAATGACGTATCATCACGCCTGTATGCTCTGAGGGGTACGCAGGTGGGTACAACATACCTAGATTTCGTCAGTTAGGTATGTTAATTTTAATTTATTAGGGATTAGTGGAAAACCCTATTATGATGACATGTATTGTTAACAATTAACAATATAAAATAAATTCATGGCAAATGTTTTTATGGTAACAACTAAAAATGGAAAAATAAAAAACTTTTTTGCAAAAAATAAAACCGACTTCAAAAAAACACTAAACGGTGTAAAATAACTCTAAATTCGGAAGTCGGTGGCCCATCATGAGTAAGACAAACCCACCAAAGCCACAGACTTCCGAATTTAGAGTTATTTTACACCGTTTAGTGTTTTTTTGAAGTCGGTTTTATTTTTTGCAAAAAAGTTTTTTTTAGTTCTATTTTCATTCATTCTTCTTTAAAAGTGCTAAGTAAGCTTACGTTTGTTTTTTTGTTTGAACGTTCATCTTTGGAACTAAGTAAAAGTAAGTCGGATTTAAAAAAAACATTATAGTTCGTTTCTTGAGTAAGCCTTTAGACTACTAACATCACGCTTTTATTCTTAATAGCCTTAACTAGTAGGTATTTTATATGTATAGCACAGACTTAATACATTTTTATTTTTATCTTTCATCACTCCATTACAGACTCAATCAATTTAACCCGCCATTGACAATCTAGACAAAAAACTAAGCTATTTCTAAAGTAACTTAAATCCCAATACATCACTTTTTACACCTTTTCATTTAGGTACAATAGACACAAAAAAACTTCACAATTTCGTTACAGACATTTCGTCAGGACCATATTTCACCCTGCCTAGTTTTCTTAGCTATTTTCTGTGCGTCAAGTCTGATCGATAGCCTCAGAAATATTATGGTAATCTATCAACAGCATAGTGACGCTTGAGTCGGCCATCAGTTTGGGAATATTGCCTGAAAGTGTGCCTATAAATCTTCAGTGTTCGTAATCAACTGTAAAAGAGAAAATATTAGGAAAGGTATGAAAAAGTATCCCTATTTAAATAGCGAAAAGGGATAAACAATGCGAAGATTAAGGGTTTGTTTGTTATAAAATTTATTAAAAACATCAGTTATTTATTTTTAAAAGCAAATCTATACTAATCTGTCTATATACTTATATAAAAATGAACAGCCGTTATGTATGTATGTATGCGCATAACTGCTGAACGGCTGCACCAAAGATCATTCCTTTTTTTGCTGTAAGTATTCATGTAGAGCCCTGGATGCAGGTTTAGATGCACAATTGTACCCGGTAGGTGGCGCTGCGATCGTGTTCCTAACCAACCTTCGGGCAGGAAGAAGTCTGTCTGTTCCGCTAGTATTTATTTAAATATAAAGAGGAAAGAATTGTACTTTTGTTTTGAAAGAAATAAACTTAAAAAACTACAGGACATAGGTTACTTTTATCCCAGTAATCCCAAGGGAACGGGATAAACCGGGTGAAACTGCGTGATGTCCGCTAAAGAAAATCAAAATAATATTGACAAAAAGAATTCAGTACGCTCACGTTTTAAATTCATTGTATATTTGAAATGGAATAATATTAATACTTAACTCATTTCGACATTTAGCAATTACGAAGCCGATTCCAATTCGGATTTATTGAAATCAAAATCAAAAGTAATTTATTCAAAATAAGCTGATGATCAGCACTTTTTGAACGTTAAAATTACATAAGACAGTCCCCCAAAAAGGCCACCCTTCGCCACTTCCTAGTAGTTTTTGCTGGGAGGAAGAAGTGGCGGTGTAAACTTCTCAGGGGGCCTAGACAAAATCCCTTTTCTGTAAGCGTTAACGCCAACAGAAAAATCAAATTGTATGGGATTGACATTTGCTAACCAGATGTCACGTGATTGTTGCTAAATTGGTAGACAAAGTCATTATTCCTCATGCGGAAAGGAACGTTGAAGTGAGCGTGACACGTTAACGACAAAAATGTTCATCAAAATGGTAGACAAGCGGCACTTTTGACAAACGCTAGTGATATTTTGACGTTTGCGTGACACGCTATATTAGCGGGAGATCGGACTCTGACGCTAACCGTTAAGAAGGAGTAATTAGTGACATCTTTGTATGTGTTTAATTAAAATTCATTAGTGAAAATGCATTCATTGAGATTACCATTTGTCAGCTGTTTTGTTAACAACACAACCACACAATCGTTTACTCTGTACCTTTTCTTTGAAGTCCAGTTTAAGACCTTGAAATATCACCATGGTTAAAAATATCTAATAAACAAGTGTTAAGGCATGGAATCAAGTTCATCTTTATAGGAATAACAAAGTGTAATCATATAAGTCGACCACTGTGAGGATGTTTACATTACGCATTCCGTAATCTCAAGTAGGTCCAATACTAACTAGTATGAAATGATCATTAAAAATTAAATGGGAATAAAAATTTGAAATAAAAATATCAAATAAACCTGCCTTTCCATAAGTTCTATTAGCAAACTAAATTGCTCGGGACTCTCACGGAGTCTAGATCCTGTCCAAAATTTTAAAAATAATATATTAAATACTCATCGCAATAAAACTATTTTTTCTATTAACATTCAATGTTTTCAAACACACTAGCTAGATCACAGTTCTTACATTAACTTGAATTAGTATTTAAAGCTGTGTTTACTTACTTTCTTTTTAAATAAAACACTCTTCAATTACTTCCAAGCAACAGCTCAACACACACAACACTTTTGAATATCGCGGGAATGTTGAGTTTGACATTGACAGGGACACTTAAACTGTCTTTGTGACACTTACTACACACTATTCCATAGGCTAATCATAGAATGTTTCGGATAACGCTGCGGAATGAGCGTTCCGCGTTCCATTTGTAACTTGTCTACCATTTTCGTCACGCTAACGTCAAGTCCTTAGCGTGAACGGAAAACGCAAGTGCGGAAAACGCTTGGATTTTGTCTAGGCCCCCAGCAACACATCTGCCTGATAAGTTAGAAGAACTTGAATTTATACAGTTCAATATTAGTTGTCATTAATAAATCAATCAAATTAAATTAATCGGTACGTGATTGAACTCTTTAGTGGGTTAATTAAAAAATGATTTCGCTTTGAATTTGATTCAGTATCAGAATATTTTATTTGTAAACATAGGTAGTGCCTAAGTGTTAGGAGCTAAAGTTAGTAGATCTTTTATGTTTTGCTCAGAAGCCTACAAATATTTATAATTAGCATTGTGATTGTCATTTTGAAGTAGGTAAGTAGGTATGTAAGAATCGTAGCAGGTAGCTTTTGGTAGCTTTTGCCTATCCGCATGGTAAAAGGCGTAATTTAAATCTAGTAGTTTAACATATAATATGTTTGTAGTATTCTGCAGTAATTTGGTTGTGGTTAGATTATTTTTGTAAATTTATTATGTAATTGGAAAGTGAACGTAGGTACATACGTTAATATTGAGTGTATCGTGGGAGCTACATCTGCCAACAAACTGCTCTGTAGTTTGGCAGAAGTAAAATGTAATGAATTTGCCTTAATTTACTACTAATAACTTTTTTTTTTTTATGTTGTACCTACTACTAGATCATACACACCTTTATATTCTAATATATTAGCCTAATTTACTCAATATACAGATGTATTGCAATGAACTGTTATACTAGGTTAGGTAGCTAGTAAATCTAGATTGATAAAACCGGTATTTACCAATAACCGGTTCCTAAGTCTGGTATGTATCTCCATCCTATTTATTACCTACATAAAAATAGTTTGAATGTCTTATTACGGTATTTGAAGAAATTCCTAGCATTGCTTGCGTTCTTTTCTGGGGAAGAACGAATGCTTGACGGGTCAGTTAAGTCAAAACATACGATTTTAAAATTGAAAACAATCGTCACGAACATGTCATTGCAGTCAAGTTTTTTGTATCTATGGTTGGACTACCTATTCCTCAAAGCGCAACTATTTCTAAGCGCAACCAACTAAGCTCAACTAAATTATTTAAAATGCAACCATCAGTTGTTTTCACAAATTAAAATTAAAAATATTAAATGTTTATTCCTCAAAGCGCAACCACGATGAAAAAAAGAAAGGGGGGTATGATGGATTTAATAAAACTGTCCTAGTTGTTAATATATTATTATAGGAATAGTTTTCTTGCGTTTAGTTTGTTGCGCTTAAAAATAGTTGCGCTTTGCGGAATACATAGGTACCCATATGATTGATCTACCAACATATCTTTTTATCGAGTCCATTGCTTATTTTTTATATACCTATCTCAGTATAGCTCTTATTACTCTAGGTGCATTGTCCTCACATAAAATCTGATTGTTGTATACGAAGTATTGTACCTAATCCTATTTTAAAAGAGTAAGTATGGAGTTTCTTGCACATTCTTTTCCATACGGAACTACCATTTGGAATGTGCAACTAGAATCATTCTCTTAATTTATTTTATTTTGTAAGTTAACGTTCAAAAGTGCCTGTTATGGGTCTAATTGAAATAAACGATTTGACTTTGACTTTGACTTTATCAAAGTCAAAAGAATATTTAGATACTAATTGAGCTTGCTTCATTATTTGAATCTAAATGCAGCTGCGTTTTTTCGTTTGCATTGATAGATCATTGACTAAAATATAACTATTGATGCAATGATATTATAAGTAAAAAGTTGTAGATAGGTTATACGCGCTCAGCAAGCGACACGTTAAAATGTGGCTAACTAGCCACACTTCACCTCACGTGCCGTCGCGCCCCAACGGACGCGTGCGTGCGTTAGTGTAGGTACCGTTTTTGAGGATCGATTGTTGTTTAAGTAACTTGTCTACACCTTTTTACTTATATCATTGGTCTGATGTATCAATGTACCTACCTAAACGAAGAAAAAGAAACGGAAGGATCATAGCAGGTGGGGTTTTGTGGTTTCTGCCTACCCCAATGAGAAAAAGGCGTGAGTTTATGTGTATGTGTAATAGGTAGGTACCTATAGCAAGATTGCCGTGACGGCTCATGTCGTTTTGGACCCTTTTCACCCTTAACTAGGGTCCCTTACACCGCAGGTAATAAGTAGGTATCCAGCTTATTCGGACAATCAGTAGGTAATATGTTGTACGACATTTTATTATGTTTTTATCACTGTATTTTATACTAGCACTTCGCCCGCGACTATGCCTCGGAATTTTCATTCTTTTTGCATTAATCTTTAACATCCTCTATAAGTACCTCTCCTAGTTTAAAAAAAAAAAAAAATAAGCATAAGTACTACTTACTGACAATAGTGACAACTAGTAAAACTAAACTAAAATTAGGATATTTTCATCTTTTTTTCTTTTATCCAATATGTAAAGGACGGATATATCTACAACAAGAGCTGTTAATTTTAGTTGAACTTAGTTTTTCATATTGACATGCACAGTTGATTGAGGTGAGAGGAAGAATTTAAAAAAAGTGTTTTACCAATAGAAAGCCACTGCTACTACTATAAACTTGTGACTGTCATAGGCTATATTATATTATATTTTAAGAATTAAGAGAGGGTTGAGGGGATGTTAAACTACAAAATGCACGCGGACAAAGCCGTGAAATAGACAGGATTGCATCACATCATTCCCACACAATACAGTATCACCCGGTACATGAGGGGACAATATTTTTAGCACAAAGGAGAATTCGTCTTTATGAAGTGCAGGTTCCGTGATGCGTCGAGGCCTCCTGTCACACCGAATCGTAACGTGACTTGATCAATAAACTTTGCTTAACAGTTCTATTGTGTTAACTACAATGCGATAATTTTGGTTGAAGTGAACTGTCCATAGCCATAATAGTGAATTGAATTAATACCCAAATCGCTTTCATGTCACTTACCTACATTTTTAGGGTGTGCCTAGCGTGTCGATGGCAAAACATAGCACTAAAAATACTCGTATACTTTAGACTCGTATCATCCACAAATAAGGTGGCTTTCTATTGGTAAAAGAATTTAAAAAATCGGTTTATAAGTTCCAGAAATTACCCCTCTTCGACCTCACAAACTCACAAACTAATATCAGTATAACACAGAATGTTCTTTCCTATTCTAAATAGATCGTAGAGATCAGAAAGGCGGACAATCCATGAAAAAGACGGGTATTCAGGTGTAACTGGTTGCACTAAAAACACTACATAATTATGATGCCATAGGCAAATAAAATTGGACGTTATTATCTACTAATTTTAAATTTATGCCTAGCCCCGAAGCTACGTGAGTGAACGAGCAACATTAATGGCACCCAATCAATCATTGTAAAACTGATAATAAGATACTAATTATAACGTAACGAAGTGTCATTGCACGTCCTCCTACTCAAATGAAATAAAAACAATCCGTCAAGTGTGGGTCGGTTTCACAAACGAAGCGTTCCGTACCTTGACAAAGAAAAATCTATTTTTTTTATAAATTATTATTTTACCGAAATATTCAGTAACATACAATCTGAAAATTGGACGTCACGGTTGACGGAGTCAGTAACAATATTATAAGGTAATATATCAAGGTAATATGTAAGGTTATAATCATAATTCAGTGACTGAGCGATTGACTGCAAATTATTTGTACGGCCTACATGTAGTGATTCCGGGCACGGCTGTCTGGATGTGAATTTATAATTTCGTAAGCACATTGCCGCACCTACGAGACTTGAAAAATTCCTAATGTGCTCTAAAAAAATAATCAACTATCTGGCTACAATTATTAGAAAACTACAAGTTGTTGTCATATCAGCTAAATTGTAATACCTACTGATACTGATACTGCTAGGTCTGCTAGCTTGCATCATCCACTGCTGGGTAAAGGCCTTCCAGTTTTTTCGATCCAGGGCTAACTGGTCGTTGTAATATTTAGTCTCTACTCTAAAAAAATATTTGTCTATATACCTATTACGATTTATGAGAAACAGCCGGTTGACAGACAGACAGCCCGATGTCCAGATTGATAATAGGGTCCCGTTAGTGCCTTTTGCATACAGAACCCTAAAAAACACTCATTCAAAATTATTATCTTACTTCGACGGTGTGACTGCGGGCGCGTGTGTGGGCACAACATCACACCGAAGTGTGGGTATTATCATTTTATTGTTTATTTTATTGTCTTCCACCCACTTGCTAAAGACTTAGATGTAGGCGCCGCGCCGCTCGAGGTCCGGGTCACACACCGAGTTTACAGTTTTCGAGATTCTTGTCTGTTTTGATTTTTACCCGACTGTGCCAGAAAGCATCAAAATGGTGGTTTCAATTCTGTAATTACTGCCATCAATTGCAAAAGACTGCTACGACTATCATTTGAATTATTTAGTTGGCTTTAGATACCAGACTGGCCTGTTAGTCTAGTGGTTATGTTAGAAAGGAATTTTCTATTGTGTTTCTATAAACCAGTAACCTTCGGGTATTAAAATATATCAATATTTTTCAATGGTTTATTCTTAGAATTGATACCTACTGCTTGAATTAATGGTTGAGGCAGGTGAGTTTATCCTTGGCATTATTTTGTGAATGCTCCTGGCGCCCAAATTTTCAATTTTTTTTTGTTTATTTGGAACACACCACACCTTTTTCATTTTATTTCATGTCATAACTCAACATAATATTGTTTAATTATTACAATAAAATTGTCCTAGTCTTGGGTGATGAGCACGATCATTTGTTCTGTCTCTGGTTGTCTGTAATTTATCTATGTATGTACTTAACTATTTAAGTAGGCATCTTTATCAGTTGTCCTATACTCATAGCAAGAGCTCTGCTTAGTTCGGAACTAGATGGCGTTGTGGGAAGCTGACCCCAACATAGTTGAGAAAACGATAGGCAGGTATTAAATATAAATCTCATGAATCAAATTGTAGTACTTAGTTAGTTACCTAAATTAAATCTAAATAAGCTCTTTCTGAACGTCAATACCGCCCTTCGCCACTTCCTAGTGTATTGTGTAAAAAAAATATCTAAGGTTAACAAAAATAAACAAATTCTTTCGGTGTGATTGCGCGCACCTAGTGTGCTCGCTGTTTATTCCATACACCGTCTATGGAGCTACGAGCTATTCACTGCATCGCCGGATTGATTTATATTACCAGTCCATTCGTAGACTAAGACTACCCACGGTACGACATGCAAGAGAGGCAAGCTCTTGGCAAACATGCCATGGTTTACGGCTATCCCGATAATTTCCATCAAGATGTACTTTGAACGGGAGTGGGTAAACGATACAGCGTTTAAATACAACGGCGAGGCGTCTAAAGTGGTCTACAATGCGATAGGAATAGATTTAGCCTTGGCCGAGACCGTTTGAACTTATTGTCGATGTATTAGCGCAGCGTATTTTAATACAAACCTTCAACGCTTTATAACGTTCCACGTCTTTCACACAACGCCATCGAGTGCCAAACTAAGCAGAGCTTGTGCTATGAGTACTAAACTGATAAACATTACCTACTTTTATTAAAGGTAAATTAAACTCAAACGTAGAACAAAATGATCGTGCTCATCACACAAACAATGTGTCTTCTAACCGCTCAGCTAGACCAACAGGCCAGTCATAAAACATCACACGTGCATAACATCGCGCCTGTTATGCCCGATGGATTAAGCAGAGGTCACCAGCAATCACCTTTCGCCAGTTTGTAATAGGGGGCGAGGCCATTGCCAACAAGCAAGCACAAATTCTGACTCCGGGAGACTGACTTTGAGACTGAGAAAGTCCTGATGGAAAAACACGATAGCGCTAGAATATTCGTTCTAGGGAAGGAAGCACAATAAAATTCTTGTTACATTGTTGGGTTTTTGATAGTTGGAAACTTGGAATTGGAAAATAGCAAATAAAAACTGCAGATTGGAATCAGAAAGGTAAGTATAATGTCTTGTGCACTTACAAAGAGGTGACGTAGAGACATTGACAGTTGTAACAGATAAAAAACTTAAAACTAAATGTTGTGTTGCCAACATATTGCCGGGGCAACTGAAAGATTAAGTACTTAGCATTAAAGTTTACATAAATAAACAAAGCCTTTTTATTTGACAAAATTGGTACTTAAATAAAAGACAAAGTAAGTACGTATTATTAGAGTTAACAAAATAAAAACGTCTTTTTAATACACAAACGCAAAGTTTGTAACTGAAAGTACAAGTAATTACATACTTAAAATAAAGTTTAGAAAAAGGGGCAATTCACAATATAACATGAGAACTAATATTACTAAACAAACCGAAACAATTTTTTATCATATTAATTAGCACCACTACATTCTAGCGGTAGAACGCAAACTTTCATTACAGCTCTTTTATGTGTATGGCCGTTTGCAGTTTTGACTTCAACAACTCTGACTTTACCATCTTTACCTGGGTAAGTATTTGTGACCCTGGCTAGGGGCCAGTATAGTGGTGACAAATTGTCATCCCTTAAGATTACTAATGCTCCTACTTTTACATTAGGTTTTGTGTCTTGCCACTTAGGGCGAGATTGCAACAAATTTAAATAATGCCTACTCCAAACCTTCCAGAATGACATTTTCATTTCATTACAAATTTTCCAGAATTGAGATTGTTTTATTACATTTACATTAGGCTCAGGATAAGTATTTAATGCCCTTCCTATTAGGAAATGACCTGGGGTAATACAAGAATAATCGTTTGGATCATTAGATAACGGCATGAGAGGTCTACTGTTTAAGGTAGACTCAATTTGGCATATAACGGTATACAGTTCTTCATATGTAAGAATAGACTTAAGTAACACTCTTTTTAAGTGATATTTTACACTTTTGACGCCCGCCTCGGCCAATCCAGCGAAGACAGGTGAGTAGCAAGGTAAAAAATGAAAATTAATCCTTTTTTGAACTGCGAATTGACAAACCTGTCTTTGGTGAAGTGGTGAGGTTTGTAAGCTATGTAATTCATTTAATTGGTTCTTTGCGCCCTTAAAGGTTGAAGCATTGTCGCTATATATGTCTGTGGGCATTCCACGTCGCGATATAAATCTGTTTAAGCATGCTATAAAGGTCTCTGTTTTTAAGTCAGAGGCCAGCTCTAAGTGGATAGCCTTTGTCACAAAGCACACAAACAGGCAAATATAACCTTTTGAGATAATAGGTTTTCTGATCCTGGCTATTTTGAGCGGGATCGGACCAGCGTAATCTAAACCAACCTTTTGGAAGGGGTGACATACATTGACTCTGTCTGGCGGCAAAGAACCCATTAACTGTTTTGCTGATTCAGCTTTTAACCTAAAACAAACAGTACACTTATGTATAACTTTTTTAACTTGTCTTAGGCCATTCACAATCCAGAATCTTTGGTTTATTGATGACAGCACAAGCTTTGGACCCGCATGGAGGTTTTTTAAATGTTCACTTGTAATAATTAAGTTAGTGATACGCGAATCCTTAGGTAAAACAATGGGATGTTTTTGTGTATAAGGAATGGAGGCATTTTGTAATCGACCACCCACGCGAACCAACCCCCCGTCATCAATAAACGGACATAGTGGTTTTAAATTACCTTTAACAATTGTTTTATTACATTTTAGAACATGAATATCCTCTGACAAATACTTTTGTTGTTCATATTTTACAATCATTGACAATGACAGGATGAGTTCCTGAGATGTAATTATAATTATCCTTATTTTTTGAGATTTTTGACCTTGCATTCTGACCAAAACGTAAGATGTAAGCTAAAATTCTTATCATTTTATTAATATCAGAAAATTTTTCAAGAAAATCGAGACATAACGATTGCTCACCAGAAGAAGTACAAAGCGTTGCACTTAAGCATGCAGAGTCGACGCTAACCTCTGGTAAATCCTGTGGTAAAATTAAATTTAATTCTGGCTTGTACTCACGTGAATTCAGAAACGCTGGACCCATCCACCACAGGTCATGATTGGCTAGCTCGTTTGGCATGACTCCTCGACTAAGACAATCGGCGGGGTTCTCATTCGAGCTAACATACGACCATGTGTATTTCTGTGTAAGTTGTGAAATGACCTTAACACGATTAGCGATATAAGCCTTAAGTGTGTTTATGTTGGTTTTGAGCCAAGCTAGCACTATTTGTGAGTCAGAATAAAGTATAACATTCTGTATTAGCATTTTAATAGTCAATACATTATGAACTCTGCTAACAAGCTTTGCAAGCAACAGAGCTGCATTAAGTTCGAGTCGAGGAACTGACAAACTCTGATTGATAGGATTTATTCGTGATTTCGAACAAAGTAAGGATATTTTAACATTGCCTACTAAATCCACGGCTCTTAAATATATGCAACAACCATAACCAGTATTGCTAGATGCATCAGCAAACCCTATAATTTGTGTAAAACTTGTGTCATGCATACCTATATGTCGCGGTATAAGCAGTGGTTTCATTGTAAGCAAGCTATTATAAAATTTGTGCCAAAGTTGTAGAAGTTCAGCATTTGGTACTGAATCCCAGTCCACTTTGTCTTGCCATAAGCATTGCATTATAGCCTTCGCACTTAGCACAATAGGGCCAGCAAGTCCTAGTGGGTCATAGAATCCACTTATGAAGCTAAGAATTTCACGCTTAGATTGAGGCATGCTATTATCAGTTTTTGGACTCGATATAATGAATGAATCTAACTTAATATTGTAATTTATACCAAGTGTTTTTAATGAAAAGTTATTTTTCTGTAGATCAATCTCATCAAAATGTTGTTGATCTTTTGGTATTTCTTTTAATAATTCTGGTGAGTTTGAAACCCATTTATGTAACTGAAAACCTCCCAAACTTAACAAACTGCATAATTGTTCTTTGGCTTGTGATAATTTAATTAATGATTGTTCAGAAAAAAGAATGTCATCAACATACGTGGAATTATTTATAATAAAGGTAGCTACAGGGAGTTCATCTTGGTATTGATCTGCCAACATTTTCAAACACCGAGTTGCCAAATAGGATGAACTCTTTAAGCCATAAGTAACTGTGTTTAATTGAATACATTTAACACTTTGGTTTGGAGAATCTCTCCATAAAATATTTTGTAATGACCTGTGTTTTGAATGTAAGATTATATTTCTGAACATATTTCTGATGTCTGTTACAAAAAAATATTCATCAACTCTGAATAGCATTAAGACATCTACTAATTCTCTTTGTACTACCGGACCATTGAGTAATAAATCATTCAAAGATGTTTTTGTATTGGTTTTCATGGAACCATCAAATACCACCCGGCATTTTGTAGTCTTTTTATCTAACCTAAGCACAGGGTGATGTGGTAAAAAGTACACTGGATCAGTAGATAAATTGTATTGACTGATATCAATTAATGTACCATGACCTTGTTCTAAATATTCATGAATGAACTTTTTGTATAACATGTAAAGATTGTAATCTTTTTTAAATCTAAGTTCTAAGTTATGAAATCTTTTTAATGCTAAATGTAATGAATCCCCTAAAGCTTGATTCATTGAATCTAAAGATAACTTCAGTGGCAGGACTACTTGAATTTTATTATTTTTAGTATCATGCTCAACATTTTCACAAAATGTCTTTTCACACAATTCATGTTCAGAATGTGTCTCTGGAAAGGTCTCTGGAACACTTTCACACTTCCAAAACTCAACAATAGATTTATTTAAATCGGAATCACATTTTTTGCAAAATAAAGTAACTACTTGTTGTGTGTTATGTGTAGGTGCGTTACCTGCAATTACACAACCAAATCTTGTGTTAATTAATGGAGCTGGATATGTGACACTGCCATCCTGTTGCCTCCGTGCTGTATGGAACTTGAGGCTCAGGCGGCATCAGGATATGGAAAAATATATCAGCACCTAATAGTATGTGTATGTCACTTGGCTCATTAAACTTCTTGTCAGCTAACACAATATTTGGAGGTAAGACTAAGTCATTTAAATCAAACTTTCTTTGTGGTAATTTTGAAGTTATTTTGTCTAATAAGTAACAAGTGACTGAAATTTTATAATTTTGAGTGAGTGAATGTACTTCCAAATGAACTTTCTCCTTTAGTTTGTTTGAAGTGTTGCCTATACCGATAACCGGAGTATTGGCTGGATCAATTTGTAATTTTAACAGATTGGCAAGCTCTTTAGTTACAAAAGATGCCTGTGAACCAGTATCTAGGAGAGCCTTGACATGAACCTCAGTACCATTGCTCGCTAATATTTTTACCTGTGCTGTAGGGAGCAGTACTTGCTTAGAGGCAGCCTCGGACATCAATGTTACTGGAGACAATGCTTTGTCTTCATGGAGCAGTGTGTTGTGCCCTTCTTTGCAAACTCCACATTTAAAATGATATCTGCATTTTTTTGTATGATTATTTAAACAAATCTCACACATTTTGTTAGATGTAACAAACTTTATTCGATCACTCGCTGACATAAGCTTAAATTGAGGACAAGTAAAAAGCTTGTGGTTGGACTTACAGAGTATGCAGCTTCTTGTTCCTACTGTCTCCGCAGCAGCACCTGCATCCGGCTTAACCTTCTTTACAGCTGCAACATTAGCCACCTTTGACGTTGGCTGAGATCTCTCCTGTGGGCGGTCTGCATTCTCAAGTGCAAGCGCACGCTTGTCTAGAAAGTCAAGAAGTTGTGTAACAGTTGGGTCTCGTGCTCGAGCCAATTGGAATTCCCTACTGCATAATAAATCTAACTTTCTGGTCAGAATGCAAAGTACTATTGGGTCCCATTGATCAACTATATGACCTAGGTTTTTTAAGGCAGCTAATTGCTGCTTTACAACAGATACAAAATTTCTTAAATTACTTGCTGTTGACTTACTAATAGGAACAATATCTAACAAAATGTGTATGTGTTCATTTGTAATTTTATACTTATTATCATATCTATCGAATAGAATTTTCCTAGCCTCATTGTAACTCTCAGTAGACAGGGTGAGATTTTTAACAAGATCGTGAGGCTCCTCTCTTAGGAAATTACGTAAATAAAAAAACTTTTGCACGTCATCCAAATTGTTATTGTTGTGTATCAGCGAATCAAAGAGATGTATAAACGGCTTGAACTCGGAGTACTTACCAGAGTACGTTGGTACATCTATGGTAGGTAACTTTGTGTTGCACTTATTCGTAATACACTCGTTTGTACCAACTTTTTCACAATCAATTTTATCTAACAACTCCTTGATGACGGTGAGCGTGTTGATGTACTTTTCTTCAACATCATCATCGTCACTATCGAGGTCAGGTTCGATGCCGCATATCTCCAACGAGTATTCTTCATACTTCTGGAATGCATTTCGAAGACGCTCTTCCTTAAGGATCAATGCTTGTTTTGAGAACTTTTTGATTGCCTCTTTGTCTTTAAACATATTTTCAATTTTTGTAATCGAACCTTTGATTGACGATCGTTTCCTGACGAGCGTTTTAATTTGGCCGACTTCCATTGTTGAAAAGCTGAAAACTTGTTTTGAACACTGTAAAATGGATGTTACAACAAATTGTTTCGGTTGTAACTGAAATAACCTTGACGATACAAGAACAAGACACCGTAAATTAAGAATCTAATCTGTCTGCACAAGTGAAAGAGAAATATGGCGGTTGCGACGCGTTGCGATTCAATCTTCTGCCTCGGCGGGTGGCGTCGTGGCCTCGCGGGTGATGGACTCGCCAAAAAATATTATATTTCCAGTACAGCAGCCACCTTGCATTGTTGTCCAACAAATGTGGTTTGCGGTATAGTGTCTGTGGTCTCCTTGGAACTTTAGAGGTAGGTACTTGAAAAATAATTATATATCTGTCGGCGTCAGCGATGGCTGAGCGGTATGGTCGGACATCAGGGGTTTCGTGGTACTAGGTACATAACGTTGAATAATAATCTTCATTGCAGTAATAACCTCACTTAAATAAAAGTAATCACATAACATAACTCAGATAGGTAGACAGACAGTTTCGCACTGGACTAGTGTCTTCGTTGGTGTCTCAAATCCAACTGAGCTCTGCCTAGCTTCCACTTCCCAATACGACTGCATCCACGTGACATCGCTCGCGCCATTTGCCAATGACAGCCGACGTCACGGCGTTTACCACAGACTCTGTACTAATGTAATCAACTTCACAACTTCTTATTAAATTTCTGAATATCGTTCGCCACGACATATCTATTATTATTCCAACCAACCAGTTTTTTATTTGAAGGCTAACAAAAATAAAATAAGTAGGTAATAATATTTAGTGTTTGTGTGTGTTTTACATGACACAACTGCCTATTTGACCTTCAAAATCCAGAGACTGGTCAGCACAATACCACGTGGTTAAACTGTTCGTCTGACTTTTGAGCTTCTGACTAATCCTAACGATTGTCAAAGATCTACCATAGCCAGAACCCGTTGGTGGTAGCTGTCATTTGTAGATATCTAAACACGCACGGAACACGGAGTGATCTATTTTATAAAATTAATGGTCCTCATCCAAAAATAGACGTCAGCGATCCCTTTCTTTTTGAGGGTTGGAAAATCCTCATGGATGTCCTCCGTCCCGGAGAGGGTCTCTCAGACTCTTACTGACTAAAAACCACCCCGTGTTCCTTTTCACACCTGCGCCGGGGGTCACGGGAACAGAAGATACTTCGAATTTTTGGTTCTGGTACTTGCCGGTTTCCTCACGATGTTTTCGTTCACCGTTTTTGAGAGCAGTGGTGATGAAATACCTGGCAGGCGCATTACACAAAGTAATGCGCCTGCCAGGGTTTGGACCCATGACTTACTGTTCGTAAGTCGAAGCTGCCACCACTGGGCCAACGCTGCTCTATAAATTAATTTTTAACGCTAACATAACAACCATGAAAAAAAACTTTAGCCACTAGCATCGTTGGCTTTTCGACTACAATGAACCGAGCCCAGAAAGTCTCGTAACTGAGCAAAAAGGAGGAGGCACTTCGACAACTCTGTCGTTTAATCATAGTTCGCTGGTCGTTTCAATATCCTTGGCTCGCAGATGACGTGCGACCACGATGTTGAACTATCGATAACTCGCGTCAAACTTAGTTTAGCAGCGAGATCGACAAACTTGAGGACGCCATGTCGTAAAACGACCCAGTTTTTGTTACGGTTTGTTTGAAGAGGCTTTGCTGACTATACGTTTTTAGAATAAAATAAATACTATTTATTGTACACCATAATAAGTTATAAATAGTAGGTAACTGTATACACAACTATACAGAGTGGAAGGGTAATCGTCACAAATCTTAGCCATGAGTTTTTGACATCATTAGGTATGTACCTATTGAATTTTTTTCTTAATTCCCGAGTTTTAGCTGATTTTCTTTTAATTTGAAACTGTATAAAGTCATGATTTTTGTCCAAACTAATGACATTATACTTAAGTAGGTGATTTATCTTCTTTTTAAAGAAGAAGGGCAAAAGTATCATAGGGTAAGATAGGAATGATGACACTTTAAATAGTATCAGAAAAAACATAAAAAATTGGAAAAACCTACGAAATGTTTTTCATCTACACAATTACACATGTACCTACAATCCATCATCCATCAATCGGTTACAAATCCAGATGAGTGTGTGTGTGTGTGTGTGTGGAGCCAAGACATCGGGCGACGTGGGGCAATGTAGGGCGACATCGCCTGATGTCTCCGGGGACACATGTCGCTCGTCAAATGTTCCACTAAGTAAGTAATTCCACTAAACGCTGTCTTCGTTACATAAAATACATAGCTTCAACATATAGTAATTATAAAACTTCAAAGGCTCTAAAACTCGACATTTCTCATAATTCAAAGTAATGAACACTTCAACTTGACAGCTTAGAACTTGGTACTTAATAAAGTACAAACAAAGCGAGTATATCATACTAAGTCGTAAGTTTGTGCGAATTCGCAACATGATTGGATGACAAAGGGAACGAGTGCTTTAACGTTGGCAATTGTTTTGGTGTTAGTTAACATGAAGAGATATTAAAATTGACTGGCCTGTTGGTCTCGTAGTTAGTTGCCCTGACTGCTATGCCGCAGATCGTGGGTTCGATTTCCACCCATGACAAATGTTTGTGTGATGAACACGATATTTTGTTCCATGTCTGGGGTCTATAATACTTAAGTATTTAGAAATATAGCCATACATAACACAAGCTCTGCTTAGCTTGGGATTAGATAGCGTTGTGTGGAAGTTGTGGATTATTATTATTATTATACCTGTTATTAATTTGGAAGTTGAGTTTCTAAGCTTTGAAGACACATTTTTTGCCCAGTAATGTGTCTTAGCATTCTCCTGCCCTCACCTCAAAAATTTATTTTGGTATCGACGCAGCAATGACCCGGAACATCTACTAGAAGGTATAAAATAGAATAGAATTTATTTCCAAAAGTAAGCACCATCTGGGTTTTCTCAGTAGCAGCCCGGAGTCTGGGTTTGTGCCCGATTGATGGCAATAGGCTCGCCCCCTATTACATGGGACTTAAACATAACTGGCGAAATGTGAGTGTACTACCAGGTACGCCTCTGCCTAGCCCTTCGGGGATTACAGGCGTGACGTTATGTGTGTGTGTAGTAAGCACCGCAACTTAAGACTAAGTAATAATTAAAGTGATTAAGTAGGTACTTACAATAAATTTACATACTAAAAGTAAGTTACAATTTAAAAAAAATGAAGTAATCATGTCTCATATTAAAATTATGCGTTTTAGTTTTAACTTTCAACTAGGTAAACAAAAGATTGATAACGGACTATTTTAACGAAAAGTTTACTAATTGGCGATTTAGGGATTAAAATCATTTACCTTCCGTGCTAGTCCAACAACTATTATAGTTACGTGCGGAAATCAAACCCACAACGCGCAGCGCAGAAGTCAATCGTTCAGCCACTTCGCCAACCATGCTTATTACCTGTCTTCTTTTAGCGATTCTTAAAATTCCACTCACACAATATTACCCATCTAATCAGACCTTCCGAACTACAAATTAAGCTACATGTACACTTAAACCACTCAATAATCGTCTATTGTTATTTACAAGGACATTTCCATAATTAAGGCTACACACAGTACACACGTGCCAGTGCCACACAGGTAAGCTTTATAAGATCAGTCGGCATAGTGAACTGTCAGTTCTACTTGACATGATAATCGCGCCCCGCAAGTACGGCACCACATGATGTGATCCTTAAAACGGGTAAAGGTGTGGTTAAACAGGCGCGGGACTGTATGAGCCTCGCGCCAAGCCCGCGTATGAGAATATTACCGTGCCCGCGACGTTCGCGTTCGCGGACACTCGTCGCGCGCTCGGCACCGTCTATTGAGACGGCGAGCGGCGACGCGTGTTTACAAGAGGCGTACCTGGATGATGAAGCGCGTGAACTACTTATTATAAAATTTGTTTTTAACCCCCGACGCAAAAAGAGGGGTGTTATAAGTTTCACCGCTATGTGTGTGTGTCTGTCTGTCTGTCTGTCTGTCTGTCTGTGGCACCGTAGCGCCCAAACGGGTGAACCGATTTAGATGCAGTTTTTTTTATTTGAAAGCAGGGTCTCTTGCGATGGTTCTTAGATATAATTCATCAAAATCGGTTCAGCCGTTTCAAGGTTATCAGCTCTTTTGTGCTAGCTACCGTTGCTATTTTAGACGTCTTTGGGTATTTACTTTACTTACAAACATAGGTGTGTCTTAAAATTTCAATCACCCATGTGTGTAATATTAATAAGCAACATTATGGTGTATTTGGTCTGATGCAGCCAGGACATATAGCAGACTAATACACTCTTGGGAAAATAACAGCAGATATGTCGTGTTTGGGTTCATTTTAACCTGCATTTGATTCTGCACACAATACACTGATGGCAACTGGATGAGCTGATGCTGCAGCCAGGCTATCCAGCACACCATTAGGTAGACTCTTCACAAAATAATAGCAGATATGTCGTGTTTGGATTCATTTCAACCAGCATTTGATTCTGCACACAATGCCCTGATGGCAACAGGACGAGTTGATGCTGCAGCCAGGCTATCCAGCACACTAGTAGGTAGGCTCTTGACAAAATAATAGCAGATATGTCGTGTTTGGATTCATTTTAGCCAGCATTTGATTCTGCACACAATGCCCTGATGGCAACAGGATGAGCTGATGCTGCAGCCAGGCTATCCAGCACACCAGTAGGTAGACTCTTGACAAAATAATAGCAAATGTGTCGTGTTTGGATTCGTTTTAACCAGTATTTGACTCTACATACAATGCACTGAAAAATTCTCATAACTGTAAACTCTATAAAACAAAATTAATGCGTTTAAAAATTTTAAAATAAAAATTAAATTAAAAATTTAAAAAACCCCCACCGCAAAAAAGTAAACATTTAAAAAGTTAAAAATAACACTTTAGCCATGAAATTTTACGTAACGTCGGGGTACCGTTAAAATAAGTACCTACATACCTACAAGTACTAGGAAAATTCCTTACGTAAGCGGTACCCCGACGTTACGTAAAATTTCATGGCTAAAGTGTTATTTTTAACTTTTTAAATGTTTACTTTTTTGCGGTGGGGGTTTTTTAAATTTTTAATTTATTTTTTTACCAGACCCTGAAAACAATGACATTATTATGGTAAATCTTTGGATTGGTTTCATGATGGCAGCTCTGAGTAACTTTTAAACATGTGTACCTAACCTAATAGTGATCAAGTGCCAAGTTGGGCGCACAGTTTAACCGCACCTTTAGAGGTATTGAGTATTATGTTGGAGAATATTTTTTAAGTTTCATTCGAAATGTAGTACACATAAACATGTAACAAATGGATAAATAAAAAAGGTTATTTTAAATTATTTGTAACAACTGGTACTTAATTAACCATACAATTTTGGCAACTTTAGAAAATTTATTTCACGTGAACTGCCCTTGGGGATGAGCATGAAGTCCGGGTTTTAAGGTTTGATTCCCAAGTCGGGCAGCGTGATGTCACATAGTAGCTCCTTGATAAATTCTGGTATTAAGCTGCATCATGGAGCTAAGACTGAAAGCCCATCATTATTATGATCTACTGTGTGTGGTAAGTAAGTCACTAACCTGTTGCCAGAGTTCGTACTGCCTAGGCCTCTGACTTGGCTTGACAAACCGTTGAGAAATATCGCTCAACCATGCCTCAGAAATATTTTCCTGCATTTCCTCACGATGTTTTTCTTCACCGTGATACATTATTATTATTATTATTTTAGTCCGAATTGTCCCACTGCTGGGCAAAGGCCTCCCTCCATTCCTTCCATCGGTCGCGATTCTGCGCCACCTCTCTCCAATTCTTAAGGAAGACATCCAGGTCGTCCCACCATCTCCTTCGTGGTCTGCCGCGGCCCCGTGTCACTGTAGGGCACCAATTCTGGGTTTACGAGCCCATAGCTCGTTCGGCATGCGACTGACATGTCCTGCCCAGTCTCATAATATAAGTT
Organism: Euplexia lucipara; assembly: GCA_921972225.1. Classification (NCBI taxonomy): domain Eukaryota; kingdom Metazoa; phylum Arthropoda; class Insecta; order Lepidoptera; family Noctuidae; genus Euplexia; species Euplexia lucipara. Next base: position 18,184,634 of record OV179160.1, read on the forward strand.
GAGCAGCCTTTCGTGCACAGTCGACTATTTGTGTTTTGGAGCGCAGTGTGGTGTTTCGAACACGATCTGTGAGTTTGACACCCAGATTACTGCGCTCCATAGCACGTTGGCAAACCTTCAGTTTGCCAAACTGTGATAAACATAAATAAATAAATTATTCCACAACTATAAACAATACCCACATGAATCAGAAAAGTCAGGAGTGCCTTAGGTTCGAACAGGAGACCTGACTTGAGGAATTGACAGTCTATGCTATGACTTCTTAACCGACTTCAGGAGGAGGTTCTTAATTCGATCAGTATTTTTTTTTCTTATGTATGTACACCGATTACTCCGAGATTATTGATCCGATTTACGTGATTATTTTTGAGTTCGATGCGGAATAGCTGCCATTTGGTCCCATGAAAATATAACATAGTTTGACTCGGTAGTTTTCATTTTATGAACAATTTTATGAAAATTTAATTTATTTTTGAGCTCTTTTTTGTATGTATGTTCACCGATTACGCTGAGATTTATGTACCGATTTACGTGATTCTATTTTAGTTTGATGCGGACTTTTATGGTCTCATAAAAATATTACATAGTTTGGTCTGGTAGTTTTAATTTTATGAAAACTTTTGTTCATGAATTTTTAACAATATGATATTATAACTCCATGACAAAATTTACACTGATTTACATACCTCGTACATGACTCCCCATTATTTTAGTATTCATGTTATGACATCATGTCGTAATGACAGTAATTCTAATATAAATTGTGAATGATCGCACGATGAGCATTTATCTCGAATAATATTAGACGAAGGTGTAAACGTAGGTGGTAATAACCGTTTGATGTCATTTCCGTTGGGGAAACTATTATGAGGCAGTTCAAAAGGTATGTTTGGTTGGGAGTGTGAGATGTTAATTAGGACACCGCCGCCGCGCGGTTCTGTAATAGAACCACCCATGGGGTTAATTAGAATGTTTTAGCATGTTTTGCGAAATAAAGCAATCAGGATTCTTTGTTCGCGATTGAGTTTCCAAAAAGTCAACAAGCATAATTATTGTTTAGTTTCTACAACTTTAGCGTACAAGTAGGTACAGTCAGTGAACTACGTTACCTGATCCATTTTAGAAAAAAATATAAGGGGAAGCGCTGAATGCGAGCCGCTTCCAACCGGTCTCATTGGAGATTTATAGGGGAGGCGTATGTCCAGCAGTAGACTTCCTATGGCTGAAATGATGATGATAAGGGGAAGATGGGTCAGGTAACGGAGCTCACTGACTGTAAAGTCGCCAGCCTGCACATCAAGTTACCCTAATGTGTCAAATTTTCTCAATTGAATATGAACCTTATTCAATTTGACATAAAGTTGAAAACGGATCAAAGAAATTTGACACATTGGGGTAACTTGACGTGCTGGCGTCTGTACATAAAGTTCAGGTCAGCAATGTTTTACGTATGGAACAAAAATATATTTAAAATTTATAATTGATACCCCAGTTAATACGAGAACCTAGACGTACTTAGTGGTTTAAAAGCAGTTATGAAAATTCGTATTCCACAATTGATTTGATATATATTTCGAATTGAACTATAGTTTAACTCGTATAGAATCGATTTCACAATGACCAAATGAACAGAACAGACACCAGCAGCTGCACATCAAGCTATCTCAAGCTGGTAAATTGTCCAAATTTTAATTAAACCTTATTCTTTTATAATAAAGTTGCAAAACTATCAGAGAAATTTGACAGATTAGGTAATCACGGATGTGGTGCTGGCTGGCATCGGTACTATTAAAAAAGCATAAGCTTTTTTTATCTGCCTCATTGGCAGTGTGGCAACGGGCTCGTAAATAACTTGGAACTTAAACATAACCGGTGAAATGTGGTTGTATAATACACCTCTGAATAGAATAGAATAGCATTTATTTGCAAATATGGGTTATACATAAGTAGGTAGTAGTAGGTTTTCATCAGAGTTCTGCCATATTTCACCATTCGGTATGCAAAAATTTTCATTATATAAAATTGTTAAAATTTAAATTCTATTGAAACATTAAATTAATTATGTCATTCTCATTAAATAAAATTATTAAAACTCAAATTTTCGTTAAAAATATCAACTTAATTATTACACACCTATGTTAAATAGAATTGTTAAAATAAAAAAAAAATAAAAATAATACAATTTGTCAGTAACAGTATACAAGAGAAACAAAAACAATAATAGACTAATTAAAAATTTGAGGTAGTTTGATAAAAATTGTCCGTTAAAAACTCTATCTATTAGCTTTATCTATTAATAATTTACGAAGTCTACTTTTGAATTGCATCGTTTTTTTCTGCTTATCGCTTTGGGAAATACAGGCGTGATGTCAAGATAAATCCCTTCTGCGTTCGAGTAACTGATAGCTGATTCACCGATTCGATACTGAATGCAAATACGCCGTGTGGTAGCCACATACCAACGCATATGCCAACGTTCGACTGAATAAATTATACATAAGTTGTAGCAAGGACATTATGCGAGTTTTATCATCTGTTTGATCAACTACGAATGTAAAGTACCAATGTTGAGTAATATATCGGTTATTAGAACTGTGTTTAAGCTGTTGGTTGCAAAGGATACTGTTCCTGGGTTAGGTGCAGCATTGCAGACGACTGACTATCCGAGACGCACTTTTGCTTTCACTTTCTGTAAAAACACTATCAGCCTGCGTAGCATGAACACCGAAGAAACGGCCTTTGTCTACAGACGCATCGGCAAAGTGACAGATTATATAGACATTTCTTTCGTCTCGAGCATGACAATGTCAAGAAATATGAGAAGTTATAATAATATGTCGATTCGTCAGTAGACAAGAATCAACAATGCCGAGCATGAAGTGTACCTATTTCTCCACTTTTGACAGTTCTTTTCGAAACATTTCCTTTCAACAAGTGTCAAACAGTCTACATCAAATGAGACCTAGACAAGCAATCTACACCTCTAGCAACTTGACGGTTGCTATAGACAGCATGTAAATTTCTTTCTCTACGTACAAACCCCTGTCGACGAGTCGCCGCATCCTCGGGTAGAAGAAATGTCAAGTTGGACAGAAAGAACATTGTCGTGTCTCGGAAGAAAAGAAATTTAGTGTTAATGCTACGCGGGCAGGTGTAAAATAGCGCTAGTTTCGGAACTCTGTGGCTTTGATGGTTTTGTATCATTCATTAAATTGGTCACCGACTTCGTATCTTTTTGTGAAATCGGTTGTATTTTAATGTAAAAAAGTTTTTACTTTCCAATTTTTAGTTTATTTCTATGAATTTGGTATTTGTTTTAATATTACAACCAAACTTCTAAAGATAAACGATGGGGTTATAAGGTAAAAAATAAAAACACATTAAAACCTGCTGAAATGAGAACCTTCTCTTTTTTTATAAGTCGCTTGAAAATACTAAAACCTACTAGAATCATTTTTATATTTAATTTAACTTAAGTTTGACACAACTAGTGTTCTGTAATCATTTTAACTGCATCAAAGTTTGTTTATTTTTGAGCTCAGTAAAGGAATTATATTATAGGCATGAATATCAAAATTATAATTTTAGTCCATCAGATACCTAGATAATAAAAAAATTACTTACACAAGTATTTTTTTGCTTTTCAATTTGAAGTAAAATGTAATGGTTATGTATGTATGCATGCATAGGGCCCCCCATCGCCCGCCTACGGGATAGAATACCATATGAAATAAATCAGTGTGTAATTCACTAGCGAGTTTGATTGACGTACTTACGCATAAACATTTCCGTATCTAACACGTGGCGACGAGTATGGGATAGATTATGGTTAGATTAAGCGCATAAAATTAAGGAGAGGGGGCCTGTATAAACTGTACGGCCGTTATTTTTAAATTACGTGAAAAAAAAAATTGTTGTATACTTTCTAGTAATCTAGATAAGGGACTAAAACTAAAATTTAGCCAATACCCTATTATACCAAAATGCTTGTGTGGTTTCTCAGTAAAACTCGCACAGACAGACATACAGACGGGAAAAGGCTGTTTGATTTATTCATGAAACGCGGCGCTATTAACTTTGAATACTAAGTTTGTTTCGATATATAATATTTATAATTATTGGAATTTGCCATTACTACTTTATACCTGTTTGGGAGTTTTAAAATATGTTTTCCCTTCTCGTTATCATAAATTGGCCGTTTTATATATTATGTTCAATAACACTCTTGCATTTAGATACTTTCTGAAATTTTGAAACATCGCATCGCGGTGAATCGCATCGAATGAGTTGGTGAAAATTTGCGGGAATGCTTTAAAAATAATTGAACAGTACCTATCGGTTTACATAGTGAAGGAACATAAACACATATAAGACAGTGGTTGGTGCATTTATCTAAAGGTGGACTTTGCGAGGCATGTACCGCAAACGGCATTCAACAAATGGCTCTGCTTGAGGCGAAAAAATACACTAACAAACGCTCGAGTCGAGCCATTGCTAGCGATGCAAAAACCTTGTTTGTCTATTTTCATATTATCCGTGGCGAAGTATGTGTTACGTTCAGGCAAATACAGGTTTATTTACTTAGTGGAGGCGTGCGCGACTAACTATTATAATATTCGGACTGAGGCCCTTTAATCTTGAAGCGATTGCCGATATACATTAGCTCACCCTCGCACGTGCGTAGCTCATGCCTCGCCACGAATATGAAGGTGCCTTACGAGGCATTCGTTGTGCGCCGTTCACAACGCATGCCTCGCAAAGCCTATCCGCGTTTAGAGATTTGTCAAATTAGATTTTATCCATCAACGTTTTAGGTCTCTTATGTCATGTGCGCATTTTTGTGATTTAAGTACCTACCCCTGTAAGCATAAGTCCGCTCTTTCATACTGTTGTTTTAACTCGTGCTAGGTTTGGTTTGATCAATCAATAAATAACTGTCAGACTGACACCTGTCAACTGTCACTTGCGGGTGTTGTAAATAGGCCCTAGTTATTACCGTAACGCCTAGTAAACAAGAGACCATAAAGCAATGAGTCGGAAAGCACCTAAAGAAAACAAAGGCAGTAGTTGTAGGTACCTACCAACATTGCGCCGGCGGCGGCGTCGGCGTCGCTTTCCGTGACAACCGTTTCCTGAATGCAAAATTGCCCATTGTTTTGTACCAGCGTGATTAAGTAATAGAGTAATAAATACACTTTCTACGTTTATGTTAAGGCCCGCATCAAGGTATGGGAAATGGGTAGCAGGAGCTAGAACTGCTTATTTAAAAAATATTGTGTCTCTTTATTTTAGATATTGCACTTACCACTGTTTGTCTTTGCGTCTCTCAAAACTCAAAGGTTGACTTGTAGATAAAGTCTAAGGCAGTAAGTCTGCTCTGTAAATTAGTGTGCTTGAGTGTTAAATAAATGAATTAACATAATTATGTTGGTTGTATGTAAGTTTAGTTACTTACCTATCAAAACAAGATTTTCTCAGTCTCCAAGTTTTGCCGTCAGACTTTCGGGCTTCCGAGTTTCCGAGACCAACGGCTTTACGTTTTTTCCGGAGCACGAAGAGATCTTGATATGTAAAAAACCCATCCATCATCCATGTAGGGGCAGACCTCTGTACATGTAATTTAACTTAACCTTAGATTGACCCTTGCGGGTCTTACTATTTAGCCACAAGCCTTAAATCCTTTACAACGTATAAATGAAATAAACCCCGGTTCACACAGGAAGGGTATGGCTTCCGGGAACGGGAACCCTCGATCTCAATTTCCTGAAATCCTGCGTTTCCTTTCAGTTACGGGAAAAAGCTGTAAACCTTTATTATTCTAGGAAACGAATAAAAATATTCTTTGGATCAAGGAATATTTTTTTTAATAGCCATACAGGCAACTTTTTTCATAACAATCAATAAGAGGTCAAAAGACGCTTGTCTCAGTACAATGCAGTTACATTTTAAAAATCAAAATGTCATAATGCTGGGTATTCAATAAGGTCCCGAAAGTGAATGAAGTGTACTGTTTTATCGTATAATAGACAAACACGTTATGTGTTGTTACAACAAAATCGCCGGTAGAACTTAGTCATCCTTTCATTCGTGTCAATTAGAGACACAATAGAAAGACAATGACAGCGCAGACACCGGTGTCCTCTTGGGGTTTAATGAATTAAACATCACATAACATCACTCCTGTAATCTCCAAAGGGTTAGGCAAAGGTGTACCTGTAATACTTACCCCATATTTCACCAGTTATGTTAAAGTCCCATGTAATAGGGGGCGAGCCTGTTGCCATCAATCAGGCACTAATCCAAAGTCCTGGCTGTTACTAAGAAATTCCAGATGGAAAAACTCAATAACACTTTGCTCGACCCGGGGACCGAACTCTGGACCTCATGCTTAGCAGGAGCACTTGCGACCATTAGACAAACGAGGCAGTTACTAGTAAAGATAAAGAAAGAAAGAAAGAAAGAAAGAAAGAAAGAAAGAAAGAAAGAAAGAAAGAAAGAAAGAAAGAAAGAAAGAAAGAAAGAAAATATATTTATTGGCAACAGTAAAAATAATAAAAAATAATAATAATACACGCACAGTTAAAACACAACACAAAAAAAAAGAGACAAAAATGGCATGTCTCACGGCTGCGCCAAATGGTTCATTTCAGCGGTAATTCCAGACAGATGCTGAGATCCTGCCTAACGCTGATTTCCAAATGAACCTAAGAAGAAGAAGATAATTATTACTTTAATTTTGTCAAGTTACAGGAGATAGATGAATAGATTAGTCCACCGGTCAATTGAACACCAGCCAGTCTTCTAGATTACTGTCAGAGCTAAATACCAGGGATGGACCGGACGTACTGACGGCTGTATAAATGAGTAACACCGTCCTTTCCCTAAGGTTTGCGCAGTAGTGTCTAATTAATGCAGCTGTCTGTACGTACGAGTAAATAACTTTCGTTACACGTGAAGGCACTTTTAATGAGCTTTAGAGGGCTTTGTAGTTAAGGGGGTGCACTCCGATATTTACGTATTTATATTTATTTTATTTTTTTCCATTTGGAAACTGAGCCGATATCGACTATTCTGCCAGCGTCACGTATTGACTGCAGATCCACATGAGGTAAGCCGAACTTTGCACTTTGTGGTAGATAACTGTTATATAGTAGAGAGTTATATATAATTAAATACGTAATTAAATTTTAATGTCATTGTCATTAGTAAATTTTGACAGGACTTGCACTAGTTTAGGGGAAAAGTTAGTCAGGAGGGAATGGAAGTTAGTAGGAAGAGTGATTTTAATTTTGGGAAGCGTAAGGTATGTACAAGTCAAGGGATTGGGAATTCAAAAGAGAAAAATATATGATCCAAAGTACCGTTGTCAAGACCACATTGGCAAAGAGAGCTGTCACGAGTAGTTATATTAAATTGACAATGGTGCAAATTATTATGTCAAACTAATCTCAATTAAGGATATTTTCATCTTGTTCTCTCTTATACAATAAGAAAAGGACTTCCACATACGACTACAATTAGATGTCAATTTGATTCTGTCTCTGGCTTTAGTTGACATTTCAAACGCATCGACCAAAAACATAGCGAAATTCAAGGAAAAAGCTAATTTGACATCTTTAGCTCAGTTTTAATCTGTCACTGTTTGTCTCTGTCCTTTTTTATAACTGTAAGTCAGTAAGGAACGTCAATTCGCTTAATTTTACTTAGTGTTATAGTAAGGGAATTACGGGACAGGATTTTCTTCAAAACATTTCCTCAACAATCGGTCCAGTGTTGCCCTCAGCCATCGACGGCTTATGATCTTCACCAGATAAATGAATTAGCCTATCAAATATGAATGTTGGGCTGTAGTCTGTAGTAAAGGTGCTAATTAATACCTATTATTTGGAAATGGTTCATAACTAAATTCTGCATCATGATAAATATTAAATATTGCGATAGTTACCTACCTATTATTCAAATACTTCAATTGTTTTATAGTTTTAATGATGACACGACTTAGGTTGATGAATGGAGATACCAATTTCTGGTCATGTTTTTCCCACGTATGTAATAAATGTTATATAGGTACTTATTTAGTAACTTAAAAATTGGTAAATAGGTACTGATTTCTAATGACAAAGGTATTAAATATGTTGATTCTTTATTGCATTCTAAAATGTCCGTTCGGTAGTCAGTATTATCAAAATAGGGATTGCAATTTTTAATAAAAAGTCCCACCGAGTTCTATGTGAAAAATAGATCTTGTTTCTTTATCTGTAATGTCAATCCTAATGCCTTGTATTTGTTTCTTACATGTGCATCACTTGGCCAAAGGTTCTTTAGCAAATGAGCATTTCCTTCTTTCTATTTCCATTGTTGCTAATATACACTACACCCCCTTAAGTATTTTTAAATTGACCTTCGCTGCATCCCTCGCAAAACATCAGAATAATAATACTTCACTTTTTTATGCGTTGTTACACAACCGTGGTGGTATTTTAAACTAGTTCGTTACCACGTCGCGTCGTTATCGACGGGTGACATTTGCGCAGGTGCGCGGTAACCGTTGTGTTGGTAACTGTCGGTAACTAACTGTTACTTAAATGGTAACAAGAAAACTGTTGCGCGTTATTACGGACACTTTTTGCAGTATGAGTAATCTACGGTTGCAATTTTTCTAAATTTTGTGAGCCTCTTGTATCAAACGAATGAAAATCTAAAAGTCACTTATTGAAATTAGGCTTTTTGAACGTCAAACTTAGGTACACACTTATTACAACCCCCCAAATCCCCACCCTAAGCCACTTCCCAGAAGAAGTGGCCTAACGAACTACCAACCCGAGGCGAAGAGGAGATCTGCTGTATTGCTTAGTTTGAAAACCGTCATGGGTATGTCGCGCAAGCAAGATATTCTTGAAAAATAAGTTGTGAAGTTGATTAACTTAGTATAGAGTCTATGGTGACCAGCGTGACGTTACTTGTCATTTGAAAATGGCGCGAATGTGTTTTCGGTAATGTCACGTGGACAGAGTGCGGGGTGCGTGGGTAGCTGCGCAGAGCTCAGATTGATTTGAGGCACCAGCGAACACACACATCCAGTACGAAACTGTCAGTTACCTATTTGAGTTGTTTTGTGATTACGATTATTTACGATTGTTAAGTGAGGTTATTACTGCAATGATGATTGCTATTCTACGTTATGAACTCTGTACCACGAAACCCCTATCGGTCTCAGCTCATCGCTCATCCATCGCTGACGCCGACAGGTATATCTTTTGGAAAAAGCTGCTGGGAAAAGCCTCTTTTTATACAGAGAAGGCAATAATCAGCACCGTAGTCGATGTTGGTTGGCGATTACAGACTAATACCATTCCATACCATTCATTCAATTACCTTCACTTTTTTTCATATTTTAAATGCTGCTTCCTGTACAAAGGTCTTTTTTTGCTTCTGCGTTTAATGGCACGTGCTCTTTGAAAAGGCATGTGTATTTTTATCTTTAGATGCCCATTTAGGTACATGTGTAAATGTAGCATTTTAAATACAATTAACCTTTAACAAAGTCGTGCATTACACGGTAAGCTGAAGTTAAAAGTGTTATTATTGTGATAGTAATTTTGTACTAAAAGATAAGTGCAAAGGGTGAAAAAAATACACATTTACTTAATATAGTACCAGCCGGCTACTGTTCTACTGCAAGGCCTAGGCCTCTTCTTATACAGAGAAAGCACGAGCATTGATCATCGCGGTTGCTCAAGGCGGATTGGCGATTTTAACCTTATTTTAACTAAAAGTCCAGGTCCAGAGCTTGTGTTATGGGTACTTAACAACTGATAAACATACTTATATATTTCTAAATACATACATATTATTATAGATAAAGTACACCCAGACACAGAACAAATGATCGTGCTCATCACACAAACATTTGTGCTGGGTGGGAATCGAACCCACGACCTTCGGCATAGCCACTAACCACTAACCACTGACCACCAGGTCAGTCAAAAAAATAAATAATAAAGATCGCTGTAGAAAATGTGTGTGCCATTTAATTTTATTCCGCCTCTGTACATTTGTTTGCTCAAAGTAATAAATAAATATATAAAACCACACATAAATGCCGAATTCATTCAGCGCTTGCTAGAATACGTTTAGGATCACAAGTTAACCCGTACAGTTTAGTATAACATAAATAAAAATACAAAGTACAGTCGCGAAGTTAAAACCAGCGTCAGTTTTTAAATTCTTTCTTTTATTAATTCAGAACACAAAAAATCTATTAAAGGTAGTGGGCAGTGAGTGGATTATTGCATAGAAAACTGATTTTATTCACTTTTCAAATAGAGATTAGCACCTAGGCGTTTTCTAATGTCTAGATAACATTAATCAATAAACCGTTATAGTGGGAGACAGCCAGTCTTTATTTTGACAGAGTCAGTGTACTTTTTGAAATCCATGGAAGTACATTATTATGAATATGACAGTTTGTGAAGATGGATGTACTATGTGAGATGTTTGTTACTCTTTCACGAAATTACTACCGAAAGGGCTTATATAAAAACTTGACAGTAAAGTAGCTATATTAAAATAGCTTAACGGCTATTGTTTATTTAATACTTCAAGCACACTTTATACAGAGGCGGATCGAATGCCATTTTAAAAGGTATTATGAAAATTTTGGCAAAGGTACGCTGCGAAAACTGTGAGAGTAAAATCGCGGGGCTCAGCAAGATTGATATAAATCAGTTTCATTACAACTTCAATGTCACATTTTTAATTAGGAACTGGGTGTCATACTGTGACTTCGTTCATCTCCATAAACGTAGTCTATCATCCACGCCGCGAACATAAGTAGACCATAAAATGACGAACCCATTTTTACTGCGACTGTACATTCTATGTGGACGCACGAGACTGCTCGAAAAAATATGTGTACCTAATGTTTTTTTTATTGTAGCTGCAGTGAAAAGGGGACGCTTTGCCGTTTCCATGTTTTTTGCAGCTTTGTTATAAGTGCCACTATTAGTACCGGTATTAAAGCGAATACCGTAGAACGGGGTAGATAGAAACTCAAGGGTGAATAGAAACAAATCTTTGAGGAGGATTTTTACCCAAGTTTAATATTGTGTAATACTAAAAAGTTGTCGAAACTATTTATCTCAATTATTTAAAACCATAACAGTCCTCGTATGTAACAAACAACTTTTAACTTACGTGAATATCCTCCACCAAGTTTTGTTTCTATTCACCCTTGTGGTTCTATCCACCCCGTGTTACCCGCTACGTCGCATTTCGTTTTTTTTATAATTAACTAGACAAATAATAAACGTGTACAGTAAAATAATACCATTGAATTTTGTAGAGCTTTTTACCTGTAGGTATGTTTTTTCCTTTTTTAATTTTGTTTTGAACTGAGCTCAAACCTGTGCTAAGTAAATGGTCGTACTTATATAAGACTTATGTTGATTATAATGGCTAGGTTTCCCCATAATTTTTTTCTTCACCGATGTCGATGATGTTAGAAAGTGCATATACAGGGTTATTTTTCAATGACCGGCCAAATTTTCACAGGGCAACTTTCCCGTGAACGTCAATTTTTTCGTGATTTCGGAGTCGGTCCCTTAGTGAAAGTTGTTTATATTTATGGGTAGAACACCCAGTGAAAATTTGGCCGGTCATTGAAAAATAACCCTGTATATGAATTTAAAAAGTAACAGTAGGTAGAAATTGGCCAATTTAAAAGGAAGTGAAAGCCTCAAAGCGTATTGGCAAGGTTCACTGTGACAAAATTACTACTACACACACACTACATACACACACACACACACACTACAGAACTGCAGATAAATCAATCAGACAAAAGTATGTCTTAAAAAGTTAAGAAAATTGCTAATATTCAGAATAATAATCTGGAATACCATAAAAATAAAAATAGATATTTATTTATTTATATTAAATAAATAAAAATAGATACAACCTCGAGAGCCTTTCAAACGAAAAAGAAAATATAATTTAAAATCAGTTAATAATTTTATTTTATTTCATTTATTCGGGAAAATAAATAATTTATATTTATATAATAATTTATTTTATAAGTTATAAATATACAAGGTTTATAAAATACTAGCTGCCCCGGCAAACTTCGTTATGCCTTAGAGTTAATTTATTGCTCTTATAATTTTTTTTGACAAAAAATAAATCCAAACCACTTTTTTTTATGTAGCGAGTCTCTACTGTGATCTTATTTAAACATTTTGTGTTCGATAGAATTAAAATTACAACATGTATATATAACCTAACCTAACAAACCATACCTATCCTATAGCTAACTACCTAACCTAAATTCATAATTTTAATCTGAACTATTGCCTGTATGTTACATACAATTTATACTTATAGTTTTCCCGGTCTACTTTAATTAAAGTCTTAACAGAAGAATAAGTTCTATTTGCAAAGAATTATAGTTTGTCTCTGTCGTCATTGTTAATTACCTAAATTGATTTCTGAAATATAAATAAGACTTTTTTTATGCTACGAAAAACCTCTAAGTTTAGTAACAAAATAGATTTCATAACGTAGGTACGTATAAATTGACAACTTTACCTTCTTAGGTTTAGCTTAAGACTTGTCAATGTCAAATTGTCACCTGATAATGAACTGGGAAGTTTGACTCCTGGCATGTCATCCAAGGTGGCGATGAAAAATGTTTGAGACAACGAATATTCTTGATATTTATTTTATCGAGGACTTTTCATGTTTTTTATTAATTATTATGCTATTCCGGACAAAGACAAATCCAAAAAGACCAAAATCATTCAAATTGATCCAGCCGTTCTTGAATTATAAGTGGTGTAACTAACACGACTTTCTTTTATATATATAGATGTCCTTATAACCTATGAGATTTTCCATAACATATTAAAAGTTATAAGAAAGTTTAAAAAAATAAAAGAAAGTGAGTATTGGAAAGAAAAAAAATAGTGATGCACGTTGTACCTATGTAATAGGAATATAGAAGATATAAAATAACATAACTTTTAAACCCCTAGCTAAAGTCCAGCAACTAAACCAATCGGTTAATTGAAACTTTGGTGCATCGGTTTTAATTATCAACTTAACAGAACCGTATAAAATTAGAGTTTAACTGAAACTGAAGCGAACTAGTTAATGGGATTAGCGCAACTGCAACAGTAACTAGGTATTATCTATAACCTTTCGACCGCACGAGCACTTGGCGCACGATTCACAGATCGCACTTTGACTCTGCTGAGTAAAGTTTATGACCTGCGCTAATTGACGGACGAGACAACACAGTTTTCTATAGTTATCAATTTAATTTAATACCTACTTATCCAACGGAAACAAGGTTTATTTAAGTCATCAACGCTCTAGAGAAGAATGCATTACGAAGTTTTGAAGCCGATAACTGAGCAATAGTCAATCAATCGAATAATATCGATCCTACAAAAAAAACGTGTTGATAATTTAATTACTTTACTATAAGATTGAAAACCTTTCCTGTAACATTGAAAATCGTCGAGTTAGTCAATAATGAAAAATTCACCCTCAATTTCAAGATGACGCAACACGGTGGGAGTCCCGAAAACCGAAATGTAGACTGCCACCAATGATGAACTAAAAAAAACCGCGTCAACCCTTGTTTTGATCTATTTTGACTTATGGTCTATAATAGACCAGCAATCGAACCATCACTTATAGGGCAAGGTCCACAAATCTTACTTTGACTTCACCTTAAACAGTTTATAGTGAAGTCAAAGTGAGATTTGTGAATCTTGCCCTATGTGATGGTTTCCCAGCATAGCTGAAGTTTGGGCGCTCTAAACGTTAAATTCTGCAGTCGTGTCTCGCCTTTATAGTTATAACTTAATTACTTAGAAACGTGGCTGCATTGTTCTAACAATTAGGCTGCTTCCTAACTTAAGGCCTTAGATTTTAAGCCCAGAGTTAGATGCTGGTTGGTAATTAAAACAGAATTGACGTCTTTTAATACTAATTCGAACTTTCGACTAATTCGATTCTACGTCCCTAGCATTAATAAAAAAAATATAAAAAAAATGACGTATTTTATTTTAAATAAGTTTTTACGACTCTAAAAAAGGAAGGAGACTGGCCAGTATCACATGAGACCTGCATTAGTAACAGATGTAATATTCGTTTTTAATTTAAACTTTTCGATTCTCTTTGGTCGATGCGTTTAGAATGTCAACTAAATTTTATCACACCTAATACACTATACTTGGCTAGACTTGCTGTGAGACTTTCAAAGACTGTCATAGATCTACAAATAATAATTCCATAAAGTGCTTTACGACACACGGAGGGGTCTCAATATGTAATAAGTCACCCATCTACGGACCGACCTCAGTTACCGTTGCTTAAGCTTAAAGATTGAACCGTATGACTACTATTACTTAGCCACAAGGCCCTAAAGGTTTCATATACCCAAAACATCCACCAAAAGTTAAGCCCTTGGATATATCAAAGTGATACCCAAAATAGCGAGAAAATTTCGCCGGAATCAACTCGATCTTTTGCGACAAGATAAGTAGCTGCCACATTTTTTCCCTCCATTCGCAAATAGCTATGGAAATGTTGCCATTACCAACCTCCTTTCTTTTAACATATTTTTTATTCAAGAATCCTCTTTTTTTCTACACCTTTGCTACTGGATTTTAAACTCTTTTGCTTAAATATCTAGGTAGATTTTTCATTAGCAGCTCTAGGTTAATCTCGCACCTGAAATAAACAAAGGGTGTTTCAAGTAAATTGAATAGATTTATAGAGATATAACTTAACCAGTTTTATTCAACTAGTAATTGAATCAATTTACCATTGAAAATCTACAACGATTTCTTGGAAATTTCTGTTATCTTTTCATTATAACTTTTGTTTTAATTATTCAGGTTCACAGGAAATGTACCTAGTAATTAGTGACTTATAAGCGAACAAAGAGGTCCTTCCACCCGCTCCCTTCTGTAAATGTCTCCCTGCGAAAAGTTGGTTGAAGTGAGAACTAGCAATGTTTAGCATTAGTACATGATGACAGCTCATTTCGTCTTTACTTCGCCTACATTGTCTCATTGTCATTACTACTGAGAAATTCAGATGGAAAAACTCAATAACGGTTTGCCCGACCTTGCGAGCGAACCCGGGACCTCATGTTTAGCCGTAGAACTTGCGGACACTAGACCACCGCGGCAGTGACGTAGTCTTTTAAACTAATAATAAATGTATTAATTTAAACTTAAATTAGATTAATGTCCTCCACAGACTCTAAAAAGATTAATTCATCAACCCTAAAATGTTCCACAAAATCGATACTTTAACTAAACATGTCTCACTTAATCCAAGTGGCTTAAGTTAAGACTGGATGACGAATAACTACATTCAAAGTTACAAATAAGTAAGTGAAAACTGTTGGACATAACATTCCTTGTAAACGAAACATAATAAGTCAGTGACAGACAGCGACGACATGACATGTGTCAACTGTCAATGTCAGAATAAAAATGAAAAATTTATTGTAAGATGAAATTGATATTGTCTATGTACATTTAAATGCCTATCATAATGGTTTTTAAAATGCGTGTTGTGTTAAAAGTAAATCTGTAGTAAATTTATAGTGTCTTACACACTTATTACTTTCTCAATAAATGAAAGTTGTAATTTTTCTTATGTCATCTGAATGAATGCCTGGGTGTAGACAATAGACTATCCGAACTTAATTACAACTGGCTCAATGAACTTCTAGTAGGTACACCTCTGTCCATACCTTCTGAGAATACAGGCCTCGTGTTCGGTATATTTTATCTCCATTTAAAACGACTGCGATATTTACCGATACTTTCATCAATAGCAATCGCAATCACATCAGCTTTTAAAAACCGTATCGTACCGATTGGCTGTGCAGTACCTACACACTTTTAATCACAGTAATGCAGTGTACAGTCGAATACAGCCCGTTGAAATAATGAAATCGTTTAAATTAAAAGCTCTAGCGGGTTTTTCAACATCGAGTAATTACGTAACTACTTCATACCGATGACAGGGTAGTACTGGTGAGCGCGGAAGTGTTTCCCTATCCTTTTTGCGCAGGAATGAAAATAGACTAACGAACTACCGGCCCTGATTTGTGGAGCTTCTGTTTTCGAAAAAACGTGTCTTCCTTTTTTTCTCGTTTTTTTTACTGTTTTATTTGAGAGTTGGGTGCGTTCTTTTGTTTTTCGTTTGTGCTTTATGGTTTTCTGTTTTTTTTAAAGATGGAAAATAGAAATCGTATTTGTGCGAGCTAAAAATGAAAACATTATTGTATTATTATCTTTTCTTTGTAAGTATAACAAATATAAAGACTATTTGCTTTTCTCTTTAAAGAAGCTAACTTCTGGCACTGTCAGTAGGATTTTAACAAATCTTTTTGCATTTTATTGGAAAGTTATGGGCTATTTAACATAAAACTCCGACCAAAACAGTAGGGCATAGTCAGGTTTTAAGATAATAACTAAATGAAAATAGCTCAATTAATTTAATTTATAACTGACATTATGCATTTTGCAACTCCCCGCATTCATATAAATGTGTTTTGATTATATTTACGTGCTGAATGATAATTTAATAGAGTATTATGATTGTACGTTGGCAATTTTGCTGCTGTTACAAATACTTTGCGATAATTTCTACTAAACTATGTAACTATATCGGATATGTTACAATATCAATGAGTAATGAACTGTTAACACCAATTTCATTGGTATGTGGGTAATTTATATGTTACAGAAATCACTAATATTATGAAAAATGCCAACATTTATGTACTTACAAGAGTTGAAAAACTTTTACAGTACGAGTATGTTACATTCGATCATTTGAAGCGTCATTTATTTACTTGTTTTCAAGAAAGATTTTTGGTACTTTCTAAACCTCATCTGATGCTCCAAATTAATAACAAAATCACCCTCATCATCTACCAAGCCTTATCCTAATAATGATGGGGTAGGCTTCTAGTATTAACCGGATCATCATCTACTTAGCCTTTTCCAACTATGTTGGGGTCGGCTTCCAGTTTAACCGGATGCAGCTAAATACCAATGTTGAACATGGAGCGACTGCCTGTCAGACCTCCACAACCCAGTAACTGGGTAACTTTCTTCGGGCTTCTGACAGCAAGTATCGACTGTCAAAGATCTACAAATGACAGCCGGGACCAACGGCTTAGCGTGCTTTCCAAGGCACGGAGGAGTCTTGGTATGGTCACCCATCCACGAACTGAACACGTCAAGCGTAGCTTAACCTTCGATCAACCTATGCGGCTGTACTAATACAGGGTGTAAGGGACAGCCCTCCTCAGACTGATGGAGTGAATTCAGTATATTATACTAAGATGACCGGTACAACAAATTATTTCAGGAACGTTATAGGAATCCAATAAACTTGATTTGTTTTAATTCCTCATACGCAATGTAATTTAGCCGTGGCAAAACGCACGCAGCGAGCCTTCGGGCGCTCGCCCCGTCAAGTCGTTCGTTAGAGTACCTATTTCAACATCCATTGTTGGTTTTTTTTTATTTTAGCCGTATTATTTTTATAAATTGAATACTACTTTCAGAGAATATTATTATACATTGAAATAAAACAGAAAAACCTGAAAAAAGAGATAAAAAAAATTAAAATTTTCCTGAGAAAAACTTCGGTGGATTATGATTCAAAATCAGGAGCAAAATGCATCCTATCAGTTTGAGAAGGGCTGTTCCTAACACCCTGTATAGCCACAAGCTCCTCAATCATATATCGTATTACTAGGATGCAGCCGAATAATAGTATTCCAATCTTCTTTTAGTAAGATTACTAATTAACCTGGTGTCAAAGTTTTCATGACGCTTAAGCATCTGACCTGGCTTCACCATGCTATCGAAAAATATCTCACAGGCTGTAGGCCGGTTCCTCGCGATGTTTTCTTTCTTGATGCAAGTGTTAATTCTACAATCCGCATGAGAACCCGAATAGTCAGGGGTGCCTTTGTTTCTATCACAGCTATCACCTTCAAAGTTAGACTTTTCTATTGCCCATAACCATTAACATTCAATACAATACTATTGATAGGACATCACGAATAAAATTTTTATCTGATACTTGTGTCCAAATGGACACCAGTCAATAAATAAATAAATAAATAAAATTCCACAACTTTTCACACAACGCCATCTAGTCCCAAGCTAAGCTAAGAGCTTGTGTTATGGGTACTAAATAGCTGATAAACATACTTATATACTTCTAAATACATACATATTATAGATAAATTACACCCAGACACAGAACAAATGATCGTGCTCATCACACAAACATTTGTCCTGGGTGGGAATCGCACCCACGACCTCCGGTATAGCAGTCAGGGTCACTAACTACTAGACTAACAGGCCAGTCTAGTCACTCAGCTGCCGCTCCAATATTGCTATATTATGCTATATGGCATTACTGAGACATAAGATAACAGTTTTTCTATGTATTTATTTATTTAATACTCCAAGCACAATAATGTACAGATGCCAGCACATCAACCTAGCCCAAATTGTCAAATTTTCCCAATTGAACGTGAACCTTATTGTGTTCAGAATAAAGTTGAAAACCAATCAAAGAAATTTGACACATTGGGGTAGGTTGATGAGCTGGCGTCTGTACAAAGACGGACTAATGCCATAGGCATTTTCTACCAGTCAGCCTGTCAAATTGCACCTACCACTGCTTTTCTCTGCATCACCTTTAATGAAATAAAAAGAAAGCAAATAATTACTACTATGACACTTTTAACACAGTAATGACATTTCTTCGCATCTCTTAATCTCTTTGCCCGTAACCAAGAATCATAATTTCTTAATAAAAAGCAAGCACTTTCGTTGTTAATCGTACAAGTCTAGTCTGTAATACCCGCAGCACTTTCAATTTACTCATTGTCTTTGAAAACAATATGTTTTGAAAGTTCCAAGTCTGTTGTTTGTGTTTTTTTTTTTATTTCATCTACGATGAAACGCGATAGCGGTTTTCACGCTTTTTATTCCTTTGAAGTCTTGTGTGGTCTCGATTTTTAAACTTTAAATAGGGAATTCGTTCGCTTTATTTATGGTCCGTTACAAGCGCCCACAAGAACTGTAAAAAGGTTTTAGTAGCAAAAATTTATTTTAGAATGCCGTGATTTTCCAAAAGTTAATTTACCAATTGATTAACTGTTTTTGTTGTTTCAATGTGTGCCTTTTATATATAGATTTTACTTTTTTATTCATAGTCGGACAATTTACAGCCATTCCATATTTACAACCGAAGTGAGCTCCAGAAAGATGCCTGAACTTTCACCCCTAATAGGGGTTAAATACGGGACTTGTGGCTAATAATACCAGCCTCACGAATCGATCGAAGACCAGTCACTACATTCAAGACTCGGAAAGCACGTAAAGTTGTTGGTCCCGGCTGTGATTTGTAGATCTCTGTAACAGTCGTTACAGATAGTAAGAGGCCCGAAAAATCGGACAACCAGTTTAAGCATGTTGTTACCCAGTAACTGGGCTGTGGAGGTCCAACAGGCAGTCACTCCATGTTGGAAGCAAACCCAACATAGTTGAAATTTATTTATTTACGTACTGATGAAACGAATAATGAAACATAATTATCTTAGATTAGCTTATGGTACTAACACAAATTCAGCAAGACATCTGTGTCTGAACTAGATAAATAAATATCTGTATCTCAGACAACAGCGCTCTTCCCTAAAAATATACATTTAAAAGCTTACATGTTCATATTTAAGACTTAGGTATATTATGCAAATGTAATAAAAATAACAAAAACAAAGTAAAATGAAATATAGTGGGGTGGGGAGTTGAGAAAAGGCTAGGCAGATGATGATGATGGGTAATATACGCCTTATTGACGTAAAACCCAATCAAGCTCAAAGTTTGTAAAATATCATAAAAAGAACAGTATTTAAATAGCAAACACAGTCGCCACAAACACTGAACGAACTAATAGCTCAACAGATCGAACGCATTCCAAGTTTGAAACTTTTTAATTCCAACCGCAATGAACTTTAAAGCTGCGTCAATATGGCCGCCATTTTGAAACGGCGGGAAAGTTGCACTGACAGGCTGATAACACGAGACTCGAGTTACTCTTTGCAAGTTTATTTTCTTTTGATGACATTATCTGGGGATAATTTATTAAAATATTTTTAACCTTTGAGTTTATGACAGGTTAAGATATAAAGCTTTTTGCAAATAATATTAAATGAAATTTAACGTTCAGAACACGCGGTGGTGTATGGAATACATAGGTAATCAAATTAATTAAGTAATCTTTTTCGTAAAAATTGAGTTTACCGCCACCTATTGTAAAATCTAAGTCGCTTTTCATTTTATTTTATTTATTCGGGAAAATAAACAGTTTACGCTTAGTTATAAATAAACAAAGCTGTGTATAGTTAACCTACGACGTTTTCCACAACATAATTATTAAAAGTTAATATCTAAGAGTGCGCTATTCTTAGCTTTTAATGGCTTTTAAAACAGAGAAGAATCGTTATTTTGTGTGTATGATGTGGACAATAGAGAATTCTTTTCAATTAAGTATAAGTATTCTTTAAGTATTAAGAATTTAGTTCATAGATTTTATTTCTGGCCTTATTGGCGATGTTATTCAGAAAGGTCAGGTTTGTACTCACTACCGGCGTGTTTATCCTAGTATTTCTATCTAGGTAAAATGTAGGCCACCTGAAGACGACACGAGCATATCTCATAATAATACTAGGGATTGACAGGTCACTTCACGCTCACTGCTTCTAACATTGGCGGAGAGATGTGGCTGATGTATGCAGGTAAACGAAGCAAGAGGACATAGGTACTCCTTTTGAGGATCGATAGCTTTTGACGTGCTGTAGTTTCTGTTCCCATAGGTGTTGAAACACCTATGGGGAAAAGGTGCATTTAAGTTTATGCAGGTTAATTATTTTATTACGAGCCCAATTTTCACGGGGTGTTCTTAGCCATGAAATATAATATACAAGAACAACATTCTCGACAAAAAAATGAGAATATTTGGCTCAGAATAAAAGAATCCATCTAAGAGTATGTATGTATGTTAAATAATCCTACTAATACCTATTATAAACACGATAGTTTGTGAGGATGGATGGACTGATGGATGGATGTTTGTTACTCTTTCACGTAAAAACTACTGAATGGATTTTAACCCTAGATAGATAACCATATTGCACAGTACACTAAAGATAACCATACGTCGACTCGACGTGCGAATGTTTGAGTGACCATATTTTGGATTATGTATATATATACTAGGTTTATGAATGTGATATTATGTCTTTATATATGTAATTTTGTTGCGATTAAAGGAAAAACATCAGATTTTACATATATTTTTGTTAAAAAAAAAATGAATAACTAAACAAGTTACTTCTTGCTTTACAAAACTTAA
This sequence comes from Euplexia lucipara, assembly GCA_921972225.1. Classification (NCBI taxonomy): domain Eukaryota; kingdom Metazoa; phylum Arthropoda; class Insecta; order Lepidoptera; family Noctuidae; genus Euplexia; species Euplexia lucipara. The sequence continues at coordinate 18,206,108 of OV179160.1, forward strand.
ACATTTAGGTAACTTTTCGTCAGGCTTATAATTTACTATGTAAACTCTTCAAAATCCACTTTTTGTAATCATTATAACATAATAAATCTGAGTAGTTAACAGTATTTATTCATTTTGGCCTCAAAAGCACTTAGGATAGGCGCTGGACTTGTGCTCTCCAGAAATGGGATTTTTACAGCTGTCGCACATTGTCTTTGTCATCCTTCTAATTTTTTATGGACAAAGGGCACAATATTTTCTTTTCTTTGCTTTAGGTACACCTTCACGTTGTGTGGGGACGTTCGGCTTGCCTTTTTGGCAATATACCACAATCTTTTATCTTTTATATTCGTCGGCAAATTAAGCATTTGCTGCCTTGTCTCCATCCATGAGGTCATCATTGATGACCCATCAAGCTATTGCTGAGTTTTTTCATAAAATCTCTACCCTATTTTTTTCTTGGATTAGGACATTATCACAATAAATAATATATGCATTTATAAAAGCTTAATTTAGGATCCCATAAAACTCATACACTATACAGGTCATTTGATTGAAATTGTTGACTCCCGCTTTTGTTTCATTATAATAATGAATCATATTTTGCTTTGCCAGTTGTAGGATAAATTGTGCCCTCTTTGTAACACGATGATAAAACAAACACCATTTTCTAATAAATTATCTTCAGTTTTACTATACGCCCCCTGAATCTCTTCATCGCTCATTTTGTGCAACAACTGACTGATTTCTGCATCGTCTGCATGATTTTGTGACGTCATTATGTTATTTTTATCATGACCTCTAACAACTAAAAAAAACGAATAAAAACATAATGCATTTGTGCAAAAAATTTGAAGTAACACTTTTTCTCAAAAGTCTAAAAAAATACATTAAAGATAACCATACGTCACTTCGACGTATGGTAGGTAAATATTGACGAAAGTACTGCACATACCAAAGTGATAAGGGTGTATCCTGCAAGCTCCGACGGTCGGCTGAGTTGGCAGGAAAGGGCACTTTAGTAACGCGCGAAACAAACGAGTTCTACAGATTTTTCAAAATCGTATACGTCGTTTCGACGTAGGCTATCTATCTAGGGTTAATAAAATTTGTTATGGAGTTAGCTGACACCCTGGATTAACACATAGGCTACTTTTTTTTCCAGTATTCCCACGGGGACGGGACCTACGCGAGTGAAACCGCGGGATGTCTGCTAGCAAATAATAAATAAATAGGTATTCCACAACTTGACTGTTAGTGTGTCGTTAAGCCAACAGCTCTAACGATTAGTAGCCCTGACTGCTATGCCGGAGGTCATGGCTTTGATTCCCACCCAAGACAAATGTTTGTGTGGTGAGTATGATACATGGTTCTGTCTGGGTGTAATTGGTCTTTAAGAAATTCTCTAAGTAGGTCTCTAAGTAGGTCTCTAAGTAGGTCTCTAAGTAGTACTTTTAGCACCAGCTCTAGTTAGTTTGAGACTTTATGGCATTGTGTAATATTATTATACTACTTATTATGAAATTTGCAACAAACCAATATAAATAAAGAATAATATAAAAAGATAAAGAGTTGTCATAATTGATGTATCATCCAGTTTTCCGCTAGGATACCATAGATCGATCAATTACTTGCCGTGGCTGGCCGTGAGTCGGTTCGATGCTCCGACGTATTGCATTTGTAGCCCATATCCAACATAACTAGCTAGGTACAGTCAGCCTCATAAGTCGATATACATATCCATATTTCCTAAACTCATGAACACCTAACCTTACACAAATTGCTAAATAAGACTAGTGAATTTAGAACCTTTAAGACGTTAATTAAATCCTGGCACTAGTCTTGTTTAGCAATTTGTGTAAGCTAAGGTGTTCATGAGTTTAGGAAATATGGATATAATGTACATCGACTTATGAGGCTGACTGTACCTATAACGTGTCATGTTTCAATCTCTCCAAGCAATCAGAATGAGATAGATATAGGATCAGTGGATGCCAACCTGTCTTTGATCTGGGACTAAATACATTGATTTATTTTGCAGTTTATTTAAGAACGGTACGGCTAAGAAAATTAGACTGTGTCAATCTAGAAATTTACATTTAATCACGGAAAGATTTAGCTTTGTCAAACTTAAAGGCAGCATGCATTAGCAGTGTTTACTTTACACTGTTGTATAAAAGAAAACACAATCTTTCTTCTTAGAAAATCTAGTTAATTCGGTTTAAATTACTATGACTTTAGAGTTGATGACTAACATAACATTAACAACACAAAATAACATCCCTTCTTAAATACCCAATGGGTGGAGCAGAGGTATACCTACCTAAACCACATTTCGTAGTTATGTACATGGAAAGCGAGCCTATTGCCATCGGGCACACATCCAGACCCTAGATTGCTAATGAGAAATTCCGCTTTACCCGACAAGGGTATCAAACCCGGGACCTCATGCTTATCAGTATTAAATAATAAATAAATAAATAAATTGTTTTTATTGGGAACAACATAATTATATTATAAACCATTTTTTGTTAGTACAAACCTTATAAACTACAGCTGAAACACTAGGGTTAGTAACAAATTTGAACATATTAGGTATATTAAAACTAATGAGTCATGTACAGACGCCAGCACGTCAAGATACCCCAATGTGGCAAATTTCTTTGATCGTTTTTCAACTTTATGTTAAACTAAATAAGGTTCATATTCAAATGGGAAAATTTACCACATTGGGGTAACTTGATGTGCTGTCGTCTGTACTTACGAGACACTTCATGCTGACAATGAAGCCGCATGAGATGCCTCAGCACAGGAGCTCCCGGGTCCTCAGCCACGACTTTCAAATTGCTATTGCTACTCCCCCGAATCCTCCTCACAAGCGAAGCCACCTTTTTCCTGACGATGGCCTGGAAACCATCTGTACTCGAACAGGCAAACATCCCCGAGGCACTACAGAAACGAGGGAGTTTCAACATCATCCTGAACACATTATTATACTGGACGCGCAGGGCATCTAGTGCTCCCCGTAAACAGCTGAACCACAGACTTTCCGTGTACAGGCCCTAACAGTACTGCTTGCAGTATTGCTTGTAACCATTACACCAACAAGCCAGTTAAGAATAATTAGTAGATTATTAACCAAGGGGATAAAGCAGTGTCTTCTGTCGCGGGTGACGATTTAAATCGCGAGCTTAACGAAGGACTCGAGGTTTACTCCCGAGCGTAGCGAGGGTGTTAAAAACTTAAATCACGAGCGAAGCGAGGGATTTAAGACGAGTCCTGAGTGTAGCGAGGTATTTAATTTCACCCAAGACTAAGACAGCTTTATCACCGAGGAAAATACTCTACATTTCGTACCATTTGCGAAAAAAATAACACAATAATAATATGAGATAAGCATTTATTAAAAATAATGACAATTAAAAGTAGACGTATTTTTAGGACATTAACTTATTTATAAAAATAAATTAAAATAAACTTAACGTTTAAATATTTGAAGCATGAAGCAAACAACCCGGTTGTTTGCTCCATGATTTGAAGAAAACAAAAACGCGGCAAATTCCTAGATTAATATTTTTTTGTCGGAAAAGCATGATGCCTTATCAAGCTCATACGGCCTCGTCGGTTTTCGTAATTTTATTTTATCTGCATAATAAACGCGTATTCCTTTTTCAAAAAGATGTATAATGCTATAAATACAAACTCAATGGTGTAAACACAGATAAGTATTCCAAAGGGAATTGCTCATTCTTGGCTGAAACGTGGACAAGCTGATCTGTAAAAAGTATTCTTATGAGAAAATATAATTAAATCTAAAATTAATATTTTTTTAGTTGTCGTCGCCGGAAAGTAAATGTAAAAATATCTCGTTTAATAAGTATTGAAGCTGATTGACTTCAAAATCGTCGCCATTTTATAGTTGGAAACTGATTCTGTGTTGCCACATTAATAACAGCTGTAATTATTCTTACGGTAAAGATAATAATCGATTTCTAAAATATAAGTAATAATATGACTACATTTTCTTGAAAATCAGTAACCAAGTGATTTTTAAACGGTGATATATTTATTTTCGCATAATCATATTGAAAACAAACAAAACACATCGTTTTTGGCCTTAAAATCATTTTTATATCCGATTTTAATATTGATTCGTTTGTTGTCGAATCGATTTTTAAATCGATTTTTTTTAATTTTCTGACAACACCAGCTGTCAATAATGACAAATGCATACAATGAATGAAATCAAAGAGTGTACTAATGAAATTATGTTATGAAACGAATGTTTTGCCTCTGTGTATTGTGAATGTTGTTTCGATTACTTTCGCGAAGTTTTAAGTTTTTTTTTATGATGAACTCCGATACCGCTTTAATTGAAGACCCGGCTTTACCCATGGACACCGAATCTACTCATGACAATGATCCTGGTGCTATTTTGTTAAAATAAATGTTGAACTGGCATGTCAACCTAGGCAATTACTCAATATTGATGCAATTGCCTTGTAGGGCGAAGAACGGTGAGTTTCTGTGCTCACGTTATAACCATAATATAGTAAGCTGGGCAAGGCACGAAAGTAATATTATGCCGCCTGCCCAGTTTTTAGAAAACATTTTATTATTTTATGATTCGTTTGATGAATTTTATTTTTTCATTTACTTATATGACCTCAGGATATGTTACTACTGCATTAAAAGTTAGAGAATATCAGTTTAATAGGTATAATTATGATTTATTTTGGTTGTTTTCTAACATTAGTAGATATGCTAAATATAAACTATTTTTACACTCTCCTGCAACTTTATTACTATAATTAATTTCTTTGAGGTATAAACTATTAAAAACCACAGTCATTAAATATTATATTAAATGTTCACCTTAAGCCAAATGGCCCTAACAAACTGAGCAATTCCCTTTAAATCACATTCTCTCCCTAGGGGATGAATGAAATCCAGTACAATTTCTTCCCTGTTTTTAACAGATTAAAAATGACTATTGTTATGTTCGCTTTTTGTGGCATAGAATGTCACTTTTTTGAGCAAGTGGTACGAAAAATATAATTATTATGTAATAGACGACACAAAAGTTTTTTTTAAGTAGGTATTAAGTTTATTTGGCATTTGAGTTGAAAAGTTTTTAACTGTACATGACCAACTCGTCATAACACGACTAACGTGTCTTTCGCGGATCATTTTCAAGATAGGAATCTTGATCAGTGGTCGTCAGCGAACCACTAGTTGGGAATCTATGGCATATTTAGTCTGTGGCAAAGAGATTTATAAGACTATAGAGCGGGCATGTCAAGGAAATTTTATTTTATTTTATTTTATTTTATTTTATTTATTCGGGAAAATAAACAGTTATACATTAAAATGTTACACTAAGTTATAAATATACATGGTATATAAATGTATAACCTACGACATTTTCCACAAAATATTGAAAGTTATACCAGTGTGCTATTCTACAAGAAAATAACAGTAAACTTAAACATAAACGGGCATGCAAACAACATAAAAAGAGAATTATATATATATATATATTTTTTAAATAGATCGAGCTAATATTAACCCTAACCATTGTACTCTAAAATAATTTTTTTGGTAAGTGTTCTAAATTTTTGAGCGGAGACGAAGAAGAAGTCGATGTCTTGAAAGATCTTATTGTATTGATTGGTAAGGCGACGTAGGGGCGCTCGCAAGCCCGCGTTTGTGCGACAAGAACTTACTGCAAATAAAGGTCTTGCGCGCACTCCACGCCATAACGTTGTTCTGGGCACTACATAGCTGATTTTATTGCGAATATCAATACAGTCATAAGTGTTACACAGGTCAAACAAGAACTTTGTTTCCAGCATGATTCGCCTAGACTTTAAACTTTGCAGGTTATACTTTTGCAATAGGTCATTGTAGGACGCATAAGTACGATGGCAACGAAAATGCATGGCCTTTAAAAAATTTCTCTGTACTCTTTCGATCAAATCGGAATATTTACCATAGTGGGGACTCCATATCGAAACAGCATACTCCAGCTGAGGGCGAACTAATGACCGATATAAATACAAATAGGTAGAGGACCGGAAATGTCATAGAAAAACTTTGATCCCATGTCTCAGTAACGCCATCTAGAATAATATATGAATATTGGAGCGCCAGCGGAGCGTACTAAAAAAAACTCATAGACTTGTGTCTTGTACACACTTTTTCGGACGAATATTTTGTTTGTGATGTCCGGTCTATAAGTATTGAATGTCTTTGGTCTGTGGTAACACCGTGCGAACTCGTTGGAGAAATTGTAGAGAGTATACTGCGACATATAGGAAGTTATAATAAGAAATTACTGGGGTAATGGCTCTTAGAAATCCGGCTATAAACAACACATAACATCTCGCCTATATTCTCGATGAAGTAAGCAGAGGTGCATGTAGCGTGTTTTAGAAATCGGGGACTTACCTACTTACTAGAATATTATGAACAAATTTTACTATACCTAGGACGAAATCCGTAGTTGATATCAGCTGTTCAATTGACTATGGAACAAATATCTTTATCACTCTCAGTCTACCTTTGGGTGATTCAAAGAAAAACAATGGTACTTAGGTACTTAAATTGAATTCTGTTAAAAAAAGAAAGAGTCCACGTAGGTACCTACCTAATACCATCCACCTTTGCTCTGGATAAGATTATTATCAGCGCAAAATAAAAAGAGAAAATATAAGCGTGAGATAGCACACCCTAAGTTCCCATCTGACATTAATAATAATAAAAAAAAACCACAACTATCTGGTCCCAACTGGTATGGGTACTAACCAACAGATAAACATACTTTTATATTTCTAAATACATACATATTACAGATAAATTACACCCAAACACAGAACTCTTGCTCATCACACAAACATTAATTGTCTTGGGCAGGAATCGAACCCACGACTTCCGTCATAGCAGTCAGGGCCACTAACTTCTTGACCAACAGTCTAGACTGCCATTCATTCTGCTGATCTAAGGCCCTTTTGGCAATAAAATCTTTGTCTTCTGGTATCTCATAATATAAGTAGTTTTAAGTTATAAGGCTATAAGGCCTGTCCTTTTGTTCATCACAAGACTATTTATTCTTGGAAACTTGAAATAGAACCTACCTCATGCATACAACCGCATAGAGGTAACCATTTACAAAATATGCAACGTTGTTTTTGCTCCGTTTGGCGTACGTTTTCAATCCGGATTTGTGATACCGACACGTACCGGTTTTCCTACGACGAAGCTTCCGAAGCTAGGATCCAAAGTGGAATTTCGATCCCTTTCAATCTAACTAAGCCGTCGTATCTAGGTTTTTGTAACGGCCAATGCGGGCCTAGCACGGATGCTTGCCTGACGTGCATGTGTTACGTCAATTCGAACGAATTTAAAATTGATATTGTTTTTTTTTAACTTCTTTCTCTAAGGTGGCCAACAAGCTTGTTGCTTGCCTGATGGTTTGTAGTTACCGTAGTCTATGGTTGTTTGCAACACCAGACGTAGTCCTGGCGCGTTGTGGACCCTGTAAAAACCTTTTTACTACTTTTTTTTATAAAGAACTTCATGCTGTAGTCTATTGATAAAACCTCGGTGGGTGGATCCCTGCATTTTCGATTCAATAGATTTTCTTCTTTATCAGACTTTGTTCAATATCAGAATTGATTTCTAATACCTAATCGACCATTGTTTATACTGATTTTGAGAATGTTACTTATTGTATTAAGCATCGTTTTGGGTGCACCGTTTAGTGTTTATCAACATAACTACTTACCTTCCTTCAGTTACCATTCTGAACGGCGTTTGCAGCCATTGAAGTTTTAAAATTCAATTCCGGCTACGTATAACAGGCGTAAAACCTCAGCCATTCAAAATAAAGCCATCTTAATACCATTAAAACTTTCATAAAAATTGCCCCAATCGACACCGAATTGATTCATCCTATTGTCGCAGTGCGTGCGCGGTGCGCTTACGCAACGAATGGCGATACAATGGCGAACAGCCGAAGTCAGCCGAACACTTTCTCTAAATTGCTTCGGGTTCAACGCACCAAGTTCCGCCGGCGGAGATAAAGCACCCACACACCAGACTGATGACAAGAGATGACTGAATAGCTCCTGTCTTGATAGATACTTTCCTTTAGGAAAACTTAAGGTATCTTAAATAATAATACAGATAATGCCGTGATAATACAGATGTTAAGGCGCCTCTCATGCAGAAGCTTGTAGTTCAAGTCCGGGCTAGTAACAGTGCGACTTTTTAAATTAATTGATGTAATTTCTATGTTTACCTTTGACATCGGTGAAGTAGGCTATTACTGACCTATGCGATTTCAAAGTTACCTATATTAACTATAGGTTTAGGTTTCAATGTCAATAATGTCTGAAGATAAACTAAGACAGTACATGATTGAAAAAGTCAGAATACTAGCCTGGATTTGAAACTACAACCTCTTGCATGACAAGCAAACTTAGGGCCCTCACAATCCTACTAATACTATAAACGCGAAAGTTTGTGAGGATGGATGGATGGATGGATGTTTGTTACTCTTTCACGTAAAAACTACTGAATGGATTTTAATAAAATTTGGTATGGAGATAGCTGACACCCTGCATTAACACATAGGCAACTTTTTATTCCTGTATTCCCACGGGAACGGGACCTACGTGGGTGAAACCGCGGGACGTCTGCTAGTAAGTATCATGTCATAAAATGTATCCTAAATACGAAATCAAACATAGATTTTAAAGGCAATGCGTTTTTACGCCATTGATTATGGTTATTCGAACTGGGTTGCATGATTAAGTACATTTACGTTTTCACAAAACAAAAGCAGTTACGCACGGTTATCACTAATTATGTACATCGCTATCAAATTAACAGGATAAGCAGATAGGCAGGTTCAGGTTAACCTGAAAGTTATCTAATAACATTTCACCTATAAATACAACCGACAAACTCAACTTGCCTAGTTGTTTTTTCAAACTTTAAAATTAGGTATAGTTTTTTTGACCGGTAGATTGGCCACAGAATGCAGATTATTGTTTGAGTGATTATTTGAAGAAGAGCCAAACATAAGGTTGTCGTCAATATCTCGTGTGTAGCAGTCTTAAGAAAAATAAAGTAATAAAGTACTTACATTGTTAGAGCAATAGTTAATGAAAAGAAAATTAATTGGAGCGGCGTTAGTTCCCACAGTGCAAGTTTCATCATTCATTCTCTCATCTTAAGAAGTTGACTTTGTGATGTTATGAGTAAAATTGTGTTAGGTACCTAATAATGAACTGGTTTAAGTAGACCACCATTAGTTTTTATTTTATTTGTTAGGGACAAAAATAGCTACATGCCAAGTTTAACTAAAGATTCTTAAATTAACGCAACTTAGAAATACATTTGTACACAATCTCACATAATATTTACATTATTACACATGTACCTAACCAACATTGTCCACGAATTCACCAAAAAAAAATGTTAAAGAAAACAGACCAATAGTGTGCATCGTTAAAGATCATGAAAAAGAAAGAAAGTAAAGAAAATTTATATACTTATGACATGAAAAGAAAATGTATACACTACCTATTAAAGAAACTAGTGTGTAGAAAATGACAAGATTTCATACCTAGACTTAGGCACTACAGATTTTAAGAATGCAGATGCAGACGCATCGCCTGCATTCAAAACAATAAAGAGTTGTGTGAAAAAACGCAAAATATAACCATTTTTATTTACATAACATCACGCCTGTAATCCCCGAAGGATTAGACTGAGGCGCAGGTACCTGTTGTACACCCACATTTAAAGTCCCATATAATAGGGGGCGAGCCCATTGCCATGAAACAAATCCAAACACAGGGCTGCTACTGAGAAATTCAAGATGCAAAAACCCAATGACACTTTGTCCGACCCAGGGATCGAACCTGGGACATCATGCTCAGCAGTAACTTGCTATCACTAGACCAACGAGGTAGTAGAAACAATATTTCTGTAACACAATTAATAAAATTGATCGAACTCTTAAAACAACGTGTGTTCAATGTATAGACGCCAGCACATCAAGTTACCCCAATGTGTCAAATTTTCCCAATTAAATATGAAACTTATTCTGTTTAACATAACGTTGAAAAACGATCAAAGAAATTTGACATATTGGGGTAACTTGATGTGCTGGCGACTGTACATGCGTAAGTAATCCTCTGATAGCTTAATAGTTATAGGCAAACTACTGATTCCAATGAACTTCGCTTGATTTCTCGAAAAGGGAAAAAAGTAGAACATGCCTAAAACATTTCTATACTTTATGCTCTGATTGAGTACCTGTTTTTATATTGTGATTCATGCTTTTTGGCGTAAATAAGCATTCAAATTGGATATTGCGTAGCTGTGTCTAATTATTCGGTAAATTCGTTTTAGCGTTGTACAATTCAACACGCATTGAGATGAACCAAAAAAAACTTAGGTAAACTATGCAAATACGTTTTAAGTGTTTTATGCGTTCCATAGCCAAGCCAAAAACCCTTTTTAATTTTAGTCTCTTTGTTTGTCTGTAATTAAGACTGTCCGTCAGTACAGTAGTACCTATATTTGTTTTTCTATTCCAGTTTAGTTGAAGTTTTCAAAATTTCTGAATTAAGATATTTTTTATTTTTATTTAACTACTTGACATTTCAAATTCATAAAAACCATATCTATACTTCTATACTAATATTATAAAGAGGTAAAATTTGTAAGTTTGTAAGTTTGTATGTAGGGGGTAATCTTCGGAACTAATGATCCAATTTTAAAAATTATTATACTGGTGGAAAGCTACACTATTCCCGGTGGACATAGGCTACTTTTTATCCCCGTATTCCCACGGGAACGGAAACTACGCGGGTGAAACTGCGTGACGTCTGCTAGTTATCACATATTTCCATTTTAATTATCAAATATTATTGATTATACATGTTCTGTGCACACCTAATAATAAGTGACGAATTCACCGCAAAACTGTTGAAATAGAGTACATTGTATGTAATGATTAAGTGAATAAGTCGTTGGTGTGTCAATAAATATATGTATAAGTATGTCTGAATGTTTCACAGTCATTTTACATAGGCCGTAGTATAGTGGTAGTCTTGAGAGTGGTCGTAGGAGTCATGAACTCCTCCGCTCCAAACACATTACAATATTTCTTCAGCCCAAATCTGTTAAACATAGCGAATCTACGAAAATCTATACTGCTTTTCTAATATTATATAGAGGAGAAATTTGTATGTAACGCGGCGAATAAACTCCAAAACTGGGTACTCCATACACAACCTACTCCCTTTCTTCTCTACTCCCATTTACAAGAACCTGTGTCTCAATACACAGAACATTCTCAATGTACCTTCACTCATCTATTAAAGTCGTTTCAAAGCAAAGATTGAATTCGCAGAAACGCATACACAATACTGAAATAACGTTTATTTATATTTGAATGTACTTCAAAAGCCTGCCTTTGATGTTAAAGTGGCTATTTGTGATTCGAATATTAAAACTAATTGGCTTGTTAAAATGTATAATGTCTTGTGAAATACTGAAATCTTTTAGAATTCTGCTGTGAAACTTAGAGTTCAGAACTCTATTGCAAACTGCATTGATTGCGTATTAATTTCAAATTCTGTGTAAAAGTAATTGATTGGAAAACGGTGGAAAAGTCAATTTTGCTAAAAATTGGCAATTAACGTCAATAGGGACTTTACAATGACGCATGTATATATGTCGCAGCCAACTAGCTTAATCCGCCGTTCAATTAACTGCCTAGCCGTTTAACTAAACGCGCCGTTCAACTAGTGGCCTGAATGATATTCAGCCGTAGCGTTTGGCCTAAGCATTTCCAGCCAGTTTATTAATTGTTAAGACTTTACTTCGGCAGGACTCTTCGCCGACAGGACTCTTCGTCGACAGGGCATAATATAAAATACACACATAGCCAGATACTACTTTGGGAATCGATTTGTACAATCTATTAGTATTTAGTAGGGGGGTCACAGTTTCAAACTAACCTAACCTAACTATTCGATGCCCTGTTGGGCAAGAGTCGGCGAAGAGTCCCTTTTACATAAAAACACAATCAAATTTGTCGTTTACCGACAGCAACAATGAACTGGCTAGGCAAGTAATTAAAAGTAATCGATCCAAGTCATTTGCCTAGCTGTTTGATTCCCACCCAGGACAAATGTTTTTGTCATGAGCACGACCATTTGTTCTGTGTCTGGGTGTAATGTATCTTAAATATTTATTTAGAAATATATGAGTATGTTAATCAGTTGTTTAGTACCCATAACAAAACCCTCTGCTTAGCTTGGGACTAGATGACGTTGTGTGAAAGTTGTGAAATTTATTTATTTATAAAGATGTAAAGTTTTGACTTCTTTAGTCTGTGAGTTCGTGACGTCATTGTTAGGGGGTAATCTCTGGACTTACAGAACCGGTTTTGAAAATTCTTTTACCAATAGAAAGCCACATCATTATACATTTTATTTCCAACTAAGAGGGGGTGGGGGGAATGTTAAAGTACGAAATGCACGCGGACAGACTCGCGGGTGAATACTAATACTTAGTGTAAAGTTTGTGAGTGTGTGAGGCAGTAGGCGGTAATTCTTGTCACGTAATTTTGAGGATTTCCCTACAAAAAAACTAACAAACAATCCTTACCTCGTTTACAGGGCGTATGGTTAAGTACTTATTATTTAATTAATTTTACACACACACACACAACATACGCATAGACACTCACACACACTTATCACTCTGGTTGACGTCCGTGACACCTCACAACCTCAGGTTCAGTTGAAAATCAGCGTCAGGCACTAGTTGTCTGGCTTTTTTGCTGAACTGGACCTAATTGGCGCAGCCGTAAGGCACATAATTCTTTATTTTGTTTATTTCTATTGTTATTTTTTTTAGTTTAACTATTTTCTTATGTACGTTTATTTACTATCGTGTGCTTTAAATATATGCTTTTTCTTGCTTTCTTTCTATTAAATATAAGTATTAGTGACCCAAGGGCTGGCCTCTACTTTGGCCAGAGGCTAAGCATTGCCATTCAACGTGGCAATGCCGCCAGTCTTTTGGGCACTTTACCAGCTGGCAGCGATGCAGAAGAATTATTTGACGCTTTGTAGTTATTTATTGTTAGGTTTATTTATTTATTTATTTTAAGTTTTTGTATAATATAGTAAATTGTATTTAAAAACAAAATATCAATAACCAATTAATAAAAGTGGCACGTCATGCAAACAAATTAGGAATCATAGACAACTTCCAGTTAACAATGTTCTGACAACTTTCGTAAGTTTAAACACACCGTGTGTGGTTAAAGTTTATGTTAACCCATTGCCTTTACTACATAATTTACCGGTCCCCTTTAATTAAGTATTTCAAGTTGCGTAGGTGACAAATTGGCGCCTGACGACGTGAAATATGTCGGTACACTTTGAGATGGGGAAATACTTGTGACACCTCGTCTCAGTGTGAAAAGCTTTGTTACGTAGGATGCTTTGTGCTTATTTGGTGGGTACTATGTTGCAGTTTAAACTCATATTGACGGTACCTTTATTGGTGGTTTGGCCATGTCGAGAGGCTGAATGGAAGGTGACAAAAAGAGGTGTCAAAATCAAAAGACTTTAATTAAACTAGGCTGAGAATCAACACTTTTAGAACGTCAAAAAAAATACATAAGACATGCCCTTAAATGCCCCAACCTTCACCACTTCCTAGTGTTTTTCTTGGGAAGAAAAAGTGGCGGAACAAACTCCCCAGCAACACATTTGTCTGATTCGTTGGAAGAACTTGAATCTATACAATGAAATGCTCAATAAATAGCATTAAAGCTTTTTATCTCACCTGACGGTAAGCGATGATGTGGTCGACGATGAAGCACGCTTGCCTAGAAGCAACCTGTTCACTCTTGACTTAAAAACCCCTACTTAGGTTGTAGCTATCAGGAAATTTAATGGTCTTATAAGGTTAAACTCATTGTAACTACTTATAGCGTTAGAAATTGAAAGAAAAGACAAGAAAGAATGAATTTGGCGTGCTTGTTTTCTTTTTAATATTAGCTCGTATGTCCTTTGTGGACAATAAACATTTTTTCTTTGTTCTTTTGTTTCTTTTTACATAGGTACATAAATGGGGGGTTGTTCGTAACGGCTTATTCCCAAGAGCTCCAAATCTATTGTTCTCCAAACAATTTCTCTCCATACATTGATTCCCAACAGCTCCATAATTTTATTAGTTAAAAAATAAAATACTATTTTTTTTTCCCAGCGGCTCCAAACCAAATTGCGTAAGGTCAACAAAACACAAATTGTACATAGGCAGTCACAAATCAATCTTATCTTAGCTAAGTATGTGCAATCTGTACTTGATCATTTTTGGAGCTCATGGGAAAGATTTTAATTATTACTATAATATAGCTTTTTTAATTTGGAGCCGTCGGGAATAAAATTATGGAGCGCCTGGGAATAAGCCTTCGTAACATCGTAAGCAAACCAAGTCGTGTTCAATAGCTATTGCTAATATATATTGTTTCCACCACAACGTAGTAAATTCATAGGCAATTTACGAGATGACTACAAGCTATCGACACAACTCAAGCACCCAATTTTACGGTTGGAGAGAGTTTTTTTCAATAAACTTAATGTTGGGAGACTGTTGGGGACTGATAGGGACCTCTTGGTTTTTTGTTCTTTAATAGAAGATGATTTATTCATTGAGGACAAGCCTTGGGATACTGCTTGGTATTTTGCTATTGACTCTAGTACCTACATAATTATTATTGGAGGGTAATTGGGAAACGAATAACCTGATATCTTTAGATTACAGTACATTCCTATCTACATGATTCACCTCTTGGTTTTTTGTTCTTTAATAGAAGATGATTTATTCATTGAGGACAAGCCTTGGGATACTGCTTGGTATTTTGCTATTGACTCTAGTACCTACATAATTATTATTGGAGGGTAATTGGGAAACGAATAACCTGATATCTTTAGATTACAGTACATTCCTATCTACATGATTCAATACCCCCAGAAATGACATTTTTCGTGACGATCTAAATGTACAGACGCCACGCACATCAAGTTACCCCAAAGTGTCAATTTTTCCCAATTGAATGTGAACCTTATTCTATTTGACATAAAGTTGAAAAACGGTCAAAGAAATTTGACACATTGGGGTAACTTGATGTGCTGGCGTCTGTACATGAAAGTAACAAATGATAGGTATCAGGATGAACATTTAATCATCATCATCATCATCTTCTAATATAATAAAGCTGAACAGTTTGTTTGATTGAATGCGCTCTTCTCAGGAACTACTGGTCCGATTTGAAAAATTCTTTCAGTGTTAGATTGCCCATTTATCATGGAAGGCTATTAGTATATCATTAGGAGCGGAGCACCAATGAAGAATGTTTTAAAATCGGGGTTTTTTGTTTCCTGTAACTATTGTTGCTTGTAATTTAAAAGTGTTCAGCTGCATACACGTCACATATACTCACCTCTTTTTCCCATGAAGATAGGCAGAAACTACAGAACGCCATCTGCATGCTTCTTCTTACATACTTCTTTTTCTTTGTGTACGTTCATTCATGTACTTACTCATACACAAACGCCGGTTGCGACCACTACCACACACACCTGCCCCCCTAGCCAAGTTACAAACGATTCGTATCTATTCTCTTTCTACAATCGAGAACGCCTCAAATCCCTTTGTTTTGACCACGTGACTTAGCGAGACACGCTAAGTCACGTGGTCAAAACAAAGGAAAAACGGAAAGGAACGATTGTAGAAAGAGAATAGATACGAATCGTTTGTAACTTGGCTAGGGGGGCTGACCTTTCTGAAGGACATGGCCACATGTCAGTTGTCATACACACACAGGCTGGTAAATAGGTACCTGACCTTTCTGAAGGACATAGCTGGTTGCGAGTGCTACCCACCTGACTTTTCTGTTGGACGTCACCAATAATGTCTGTGTAGGTATGTTATTTTAGGGCGTCCCCTCCCGGCGTTTCTTCTTACATCAGCCTTATAAATACCTTTTGTTGTAATAGCAAGAAGAGTTTTCAAATTAGTTTTTAAACTTTCAATAATTGTATACCTATTTCCTCCTGATCGTAGCTATCCACGTTAATTGCGTTTCCTGGCTGTAATTAAGTAATTACGAGTGAATTATTAGTTTTCGGCAGCAGTTAGGGATAGACGCTTCGTGAATGCTAGGGTGATATGGTCATGTTGAGAGCATAATAATATTGAATGTTAACCGTCTTTTTTGTGCATGTTGTGTTAGCCAGTAAGTAGTTATTAAATAACAATAAATAATAAATATTCCACAACGTTTTCACACAACACCATTTAGTCCCAAGTTAAGCTTGAGAGCTTGTGTTATGGGTACTAAACAGCTGATAAACATACTTATATATTTCTAAATACATACATAATTATAGATGAACTGCACCCAGACACAGAACAAATTATCGTGCTCATCACATAAACAAATGTAGTTATTACACTTACAAATGTATTTTTTGGAAAATTTGTACTCCATAAATGTAATAGTGTACTGTTGGCTAACCTAATAAATAAATCAGTAAAAAGGCAGTTACAAAAGGTGTAGGTAAGGCAGATCTGAGTGAACACATCAGAATGGGTCGCCCTAGAGGCACATTATAATGACCTTAAAGATGATGTTCTTCAGAAAGGTCAGGTGCGTTTTATTCAATACTGTTCTTCACTCAACTAATGTTTGTTAAGGTCAAGACTATCAGAAGAAAAGTTACTGAAATATACGAGAAGCATTGAAACAAAGTATTGTATTGTAATCATTACAAATAGTTAGTTTATCGACGGATAAATTACGGGTGTCAGAAGTTTAGGATGCTTTTGCTTATCCCCCTATATCATCATCTTAGTCGCAATAGTAAATAGTCGCAATAATAAATTTGATGTAGACTTATTTGTATGACTGGAAATTACTTAATTTATTATTGTGATCTAATTATGATTAGAATAGAATAGAATAGAACACTCTTTAACTCTCTCTCTTTCTTTCTCTCTTTCTCTTTTCTTTTACTCTCTCTCTCTTTTTACTCTTTGATTAGGTGTTTATTTTTGCATTGATTTTGGAAATTTAGCGATATTATGATATTTGTATTTATTAATGAATCATCTCTCTAGTTATTTTGACATACTTACTTACCTAATAATTTATGTTTACCTAACCTAACAATATTTTTATTTTGAATGCAGCCATTTTTGTACGCGTCTTGGCATAATATAGCGACCTATGAACTCTAATTTTAAGAAGTGTATTTTCTAACTATGTTATTATACAAATAAAAATTATTTGATTTGATTTCGATTTTAAAATAATCGCTTTATGTAAAACACTTATGTAAAACATTCAGATGCAATGCAACCAATAAAATTGAAAACCGATCCCAAAATAGACTGGGAAAAAGCTAGACATAACATAGAAGCAAGTCCTAAAATCGCATTATAGAAGCTTTCACGAAATCTTTTCGTCTTTTACAGAAACCCAACAAGTTTACCATTCTAACCCATCTCCCCAGCAACTAATCTATTAATATAACTAACACAAATTCTATCAAAATAATGACAGAATTCCCAAGAAATATTATCTTCAAAATCAAGTAAATAAATCTCGAAAAATCATATTAAAAGGCAACTCAAGTTAGGTTTAACGACCTCGTCTCGAGATTTCGTATTGGGGGTAGAATGTTGACTGTGTGAAGCTACAAATTCCTAGAAGCGAATCGTATCCCCCAGAGTGGTGTCAACAAACTCTATATAAGCATAAGTCTTGTCAAATAAACAGTTCTTTATCTGAAGTTTGTGTCTATCATTTCATAGACCGTATTGTTTTTCAAAGGTTATTCGAGGTTATTGGCTGAAGTTTAGGCTGATATAAAGTCAAAGTCAAAGTCAAATCATTTATTTCAATTAGGCCATTTAAAAGGCACTTTTGAACGTTAAACTTACAAGTTAAATAAAATTTAATGATTCTAGTTGCCCCTTCCAAAAGGTAGTTTTGTATGGAGAAGAATGGGCAAGAAACTCCATACTTACTCTTTTAAAATAGTTTTTACAATATTTGTATACAATAAAAAATACATTATATGTGAATACGATGTACCTAGAATAAACAAAGTAAAATAAAAAAATAAATTAAAAAATAACATACTATGCTAAGATAGATTAAGCATTTTAGTAGGATAGATACATGGTACTCTCACATTTACAAATATTAAAATCACGGATTAATATAACAAATCAAGAAAATATTACATAAATAATAATAAAAAAAAAAATACACAGCAGAATAGCGTGAGTGTTGCATCTATAGGTGGTTGATATCTAGAAATATACTTATATTTTTGCAAGGCTAGGTTCTGCCTGCGACTTTACCGTCGAAGAAATCAAACATGACTGACTGTCCTGTTGGTCTAGCAGTTAATAATAATAATAATAATTTATTTATTTCACTTCAAAAACTCAAGCATCAGTGTGGCTCTTGTACTAGGAGTTCCTGTATCACAAGAGCCAGAAGCAGTTATTGTCCCTGACTGTCGGAGGTGGTGTGTTCGATTACGACCCAGGACAAAAGTTTATTTGACAGATAGAATATAGAAATGAATGAAACCCAGACATGCTGGGCTGATCACTAAAAAAATTAAATTAAAAATTTTAAAAACCCCCACCGCAAAAAAGTAAAACATTTAAAAAGTTAAAAATAACACTTTAGCCATGAAATTTTACTTCACGTCGGGGTACCGCTTAAGTAAGGAATGTTCCTAGTACTTGTAGGTATGTAGTGTAGGTACTTATTTTAGCGGTACCCCGACGTTACGTAAGATTTCATGGCTAAAGTGTTATTTTTAACTTTTTAAATGTTTTACTTTTTTGCGGTGGGGGTTTTTTAAATTTTTAATTTAATTTTTATTTTAAAATTTTTAAACGCATTAATTTTGTTTTATAGAGTATACAGTTATGAGATTTTTTCAGTGCATTGTATTTAGAGTCAAATGTTGGTTTCAACGAATCCAAACATGACATATCTGCTATTATTTTGTCAAGTGTCTACCTACTGGTGTGCTGGATAGCTTGGCTGCAGCATCTGCTTATCCTGTTGCCATCAGAGCATTGTGTTTAGAATCAAACGCTGGTTGAAATGAACCCAAACACGACATATCTGCTATTATTTTGTCAAGAGTCTACCTACTGGTGTGCTGGATAGCCTGGCTGCAGCATCAGCTCATCCTGTTGCCATCAGTGCATTGTGCTTAGAATCAAATGCTGGTTAAAATAAATCCAAACACGACATATCTGCTATTATTTTGTCAAGATCTACCTACTGGTGTGCTGGATAGCCTGGCTGCAGCATCAGCTCATCCAGATGCCATCAGTGCATTGTGTGCAGAATCAAATGCAGGTTAAAATGAATCCAAACACGACATGTCTGCTGTTATTTTCCCAAGAGTGTATTAGTCTGCTAGATATCCTGACTGCATCAGACCAAATACACCATAATGCTGCTTATTAATATTACACACATGGGTGTTTGAAATTTTAAGACACACATATGTTTTTAAGTAAAGTTAATACCCATAGACGTCTAATATAGCAACGGTAGCTAACACAAAAGAGCTGATAACCTTGAAACGGCTAAACCGATTTTGATGAATTATGTCTAAGAACCATCGCAAGAAACCCTGTTTTCAAATAAAAAAAACCGCATCTAAATCGGTTCACCCGTTTGGGCGCTACGGTGCCACAGACAGACAGACAGACAGACAGACAGACAGACAGACAGACAGACACACACACATAGCGGTGAAACTTATAACACCCCTCTTTTTGCGTCGGGAGTTAAAAATAGATTTCAAAACTTGAACCTTTCATTTAAATAAATTCTTTTTCATTAGAGTTAATCTCTGTGTTTGTGTCTGTTTGTTTCTATGTTTTCTGCAATTATATTATAAGTAAAAAGGTGCAGTAAATAAGGCTATAAGCGCTAAGCTAGCGACACGATAAAATGTGACTAACTAGCCACAATAATTGACCTCAGTGTCGTTTCGATCTGTCAACGGACGCGTGCGTCCGTTAGTGTGCCGTTTTTGAAGATCGAATGTTGTTTAGGTAACCTATCTACACCTTTTTACTTGTAATAATGTTCTGTGTGTTTGTTGGAAAAAAACCTTGTTTTTAACTGAATATTAGGTTTAACTTATTGCAACATTGTTTGTTACAGATACAGACGGGCTGTTGCTGTGAACCCTGTGTATGTGAAGTTACAGGTAAACGTTATTATAAATACATACCAACTATAATGAAATACGTTATACATTTGAAAAGCTGCGCGTACAAAAAAAAACCGGAATAGTGCGAGATCGAGTTTGCCAGAAAATTATGACATCTTTTTTATATTATTTCTATATAACTGCAATATTTAAATTAGATTTAAATCAAATGCAAAGGAATATACTCGTATATTAAAATTTCTCCTTTCAATTTATGATACTCCACTTGACCCACTAGACCAGTATCGTATTCCGATGCGCAGTTACAAAAATAACACACTTAAATAATAATTATACCGACACTTGTTACATAACTGTACTAGCATCCCATTGCATCCGGTACAATAATAAAACCTCGCAACTTATCAACTCAGCTTTTCTTGTTTTGACAATGCACTAAGCACCGTCTCCTGTGTGTCACGGATGTTAGTAACGAAAATGTGAATGTTTATTTGATGATGTCAAATAAATATTTTTCTTTCTTTCTTTCTTTCTTTCTTTTTTCTTTCTTTCTTTTTTATTTTTTCTTTCTTTCTTTCTTTTAAATTTGAAGGATTTTAATATTCAAAATAACGTCATCATCATTTGCCTAGTCTTTTTACAACTGTGTTGGAGTCGGCTTCCAGAGTAACCGAATGCAGCTGAATACTGGTGTTCGACACGAAGCGACAGCTGATCTGACTTCTAGAACTTAGTGACTGAGTACAGATGCCAGCACATCAAGTTACCCCAATGTGTCAAATTTCTTTGATCGTTTTTCAACTTTATGTTAAACAGAATAAGGTTCATATTCAATTGGGAATATTTGGCACATTGCGGTAACTTGATGTGCTGGCGTCTGTACAACGATACCACTGTCGTCCTTGTCGTCACTGAAAGTCAGACTACCAGTGACGACAGTGTGACTACCAGTTGTGACTGTCAAAGATATACCTACAAATGACAGCCGGGACCAACGCGTAAAAACATGTAAGTAGTTACGTAGCTTTTATAATAAAAACTGTTCGAATTTTACGTTAAATTCACGTCAGATATTTGTGCTAGGTGTTCAGCCAGTAATAACAATAGGCCGACATCACGAATTTCATTAAAATGTTGTGTAATATGAATCGCTTTGTTTCAGTCCAAATTGGAACAGTAGTTGGCAAATTACGTTGCTCGCAGTTTATAAATGTAGTTTGGGATGCGCGAGTAATGGGAAAAGTTACAAACGCATTACCTTTAACCTTTCGGGTGTCGACTTCCGTACACGCACATTACAACAATGTCGACGCTTTTACGAGTAAGATAATAACTTTAGGTAGGCCTTCAGAAAAAGGAAGATCCTGACCAATCCCTTAAGTGTAACTGTCCGACTTAAGACACTTGGAGCGCGGAGAGATTTTATAAGATTGACGAGTCTGTTTTGGCTGAAAGGTGAATTAGTTGGGAGTGTTATAACATGTTCAAGATAGCTACTTGATGATAATCGGTCAAACATGGCCGCCGCCACAAAATAGTAGATTACATTTTTTTTTATGAAGTTACGTTTTTGTCAAAATTTTGTTGGTTTATTCGTAAAGTTAGATACTTTTATGTAACATATCAGAAGAAAAAAAACACTGAGGGGTCATTGGGGTACCTACCCCAATGTGTCAATACCCCGATGCTGGCGTCTGTACATCTAGAAATCAAATCGGTCTTTTCTCTAATACCCAATTAAATAATCCTCTAAAATTAGATATTTTTACCACATATTACTACACAGTTTCCGCAGCTTGTATAATGGCAGAATTGAATCACAAATCAATAAAGAAACTTCACTACAGAAAGCAAAAAGTTACTTTCCGCAACATCAACCCAGAACTTTCAACCTAAGATTGCAACTCGTCACTTGACTTACAGGAAAAATCACCCAAAATGACATTGAAAGATTTAATGTTAACCGATCAGATGAAACTACCTAACTAACTTGCGATCCAAGTTTTCCGCTCTGAGCAAAAATATTTTTCCGGAAAAAGCAATCTAAGAAAAAAAAGTTTTTCCGTTAGCGGAAATAGATATACGTCACCATCGAGATTCTGTTGGGACACATTCGTCATTGAGTAAATCCAGTGAACCTGACATAAGGGTGGCGGTGGATTTGCGATTTTTAGTCGCAGCCCGACAATGTCGTGTCTGGGATTTTGAGTGGGTTTTTATAACGAGCAGATATGTCTAATTATCGTTTTTATTGGTAATAAACTGACAGAGGTCAAATTTTATTTCGAAATTGTTATTTAGTGTTATTGTGTGAATAAATGTGTCTGTAAATAAAATGCCTTTTGGCGCTATTATAATAGCAGCACTTGCCAAGATCGGTCCGTCGAGAACAATTATTACTCACTGAGACCTCTCCATGCTTCGAAAAGCATGTAAAGAGTTGGTCCTGGGTGTCATTTAACTGGCCTGTTGGTCTAGTAGTTAGTAGCCCTGATTGCTATGCCAAGGGTCGCGGGTTCGATTACCTTAGTAATATCGCAATACGCCCAAAAGTTAAATTGTTCAGTTCCACGCGGACGTAGTCACGGTTAGGTACACAACTAGTAATAGGTATAATAAGAGGATCCGGTATCTTAATCTCTGTGTTAGATTTTATCAGGTTATTTATATGCACCAGGTGCGCATATTAAAAACCGATTTTATTGTTTAATAAATTAGCTTTCGTGCTAAAGTTCGTTCTTATCATGTTCAAAGCCATAAAAAAACGTTGGGAAAATATCGTGCTCTTTACTAATCAAAGATTTAAATAATAAATGAAACAATTAATGTTAATATAATAAATGTTTGTTTATTTTCTGCGTTGTCTTCACTAACATAATTTAAGTAGGTACCTAACAAAAATATACTTAATATGTCATAGTTCTTTCTAATGTTTTTGTATGTATTAGGTATTTACCAAAAGTTGCTTTAACATTTTGTTCCAGTTAATTTCTGTTGCCTGGTAGTTCGTTTTAATAAATAAACAACTAACCCAGTTGATTTGAAACTGTCTATACCATTCATGTAGGCGACTTAGATTAAAAGTCGACCAGTCTACCATCAGCTCTTAATTGAAACAGACGGTTAAACCAATCCTATGGCATATTCACGACAATAAAGCGTATTTTACAAACCTTTATTAAACCACCAAAATAATGAGGTATCAAGGAATATACTGAATCAAACAGCCATCCGTTGGATAATGTTGGGAGTCATTCTATCTCATTTACTTCGGTTAGCTCAATAGAGTTTATGAAGGTCTTCATGTAAGAATAAAAAGTCAAGTACCTACCCTAGGGTTTGTAATTTCAGATCTTATTTTTACAGCTTTTTTGTTAAGACTTTCTAGTTTTCTACTAAGGTCAGCAACATCTTCATTTATTGTTTATTTATGTACACATAAATCTCTTAGCTCGACGCATGCTTTATGTGTAAAATACAAAAGAATTCAAAGAGATGTTTAGAATAGAGATTGAAAGAATCTTGTAGCTAAGTAACTACAGCCAAACAGGTCGTATTTTCAAGGGTAAGCAATGTTTGCTAAAGTCTGTCAGAAGATAGGTGACCATCCTTCCCGTCTTTGGTAAATGCTGATATTTGCTAATCTTTGACAGTCCACGGACCAACCATTGCATAACTTTAATCAACTCATGCGGCTATTGTGTCATATATAGCTCTACAAGCTCTTTTTGTCATACACCTATTGGACCATTAGACTTATCCTTCAAAATCAAAATCAATTTCTGCAAATTAGACTGAGGATCAGTATATATTACACTATTTGAAAGTTACAGCTCCCCAAAAAGCCCGCCCCCCGAAAAAGAGAAAGTGTCAGAACAAACTCCCCAGCAAAGCTTTATATAACACAACTCCATATTATGAAACTACAGACATAATACTCAACAATGACCTACCAATCAAGTATTAATACCGCTATTATACGTTCTATGAGCCCGCATCCGCTGCAGCGCTGCTAAGCAGTGCTATAAATACTGTAATAGAATCAATAAACTTTATAGCTTTGGTGGTAGTTACGCTGTATACTGCTGACTTGCTGAGTGGTCTTAAACGCGAAATGGCATCATTTTGACTTCTTGTGGGTGCGAATTATAAGCCAGTAGATATAATTAGTGTTAGTAATTACTTTATTATAGTAGTTTCAGTCAAATTTCATAGCATAATAAGAGCCATTTACTGTCCCACTCCAAGACAAAGGTATATTTTGCCTTCTTCTTGAGGACAAAAGGTCACGCATTCCTACAAATTCATTCGGTAACCACCGTCAGACAGCAGCAGCTGTCTGGCATCACCACTATTGCTTACCGCTAAAATGCACTTTTAAGCGCAGTCGTGAGCATGGCTTTTTTGTTTTCTTATGTTATTTCTTCTTTTTATAAATCAAACAAAAATAAAGAAGGAAAAAGAATGCTAGTGCATGAGCTAACACGCTTGCTCGGGGTGGGATTTTAGACTTATAAATCAAGATTTCCTTATGAGAATTATCTTCAACGATGACAACGATCAGCTGCCAGTCAGAAGCCGACCTCAACATAGATTTGGAATTGCTAAGCAGATGATGAGCAACGTCCAGTCGATCAGGAAACTCCTAGAGGCCCAATGATTATGACATAAATATATTGGAAATTCCTAAGCAGATGATGAGCAACGTCCAGTTGATCAGGAAACTCCTAGAGGCCTTATGATAATGACACAAAAAAATTGGAAATTCCTAAGCAGATGATGAACGTCCAGTTGATCATGCAATTTCTAGAGGCCCAATGATTATGACTCAATCCCACCAGAATACAAATCCTATATGAAACAGTGTCCATTTATGAACTGCTATCGATCCCTTTACCGGCGTCGCAATTACCACGGCACCCCAACGGAATTCGGAATTAGGGAATCATTGCACGTTTTGGCTGATAAAATGTTATATATCATAGGAGAAAGAATATTGGACGTTATTTCGGGGGTAAAGGCTAATCATGTTTCAAATATCTGTTGAGATAAAAATCTTCTTATGAAGAGAATCTATGAATTTCAGAAAGGTTCTAGCTGCCTCGGCAAACTTCGTCGTTCTTTCTAAAAAAAAAATAGATAATGTCCTATTCTCAGACGCAGAATATTCACACAAAATTTTATAAGAGTCGATCAAGCCGCTACGGAGGAGTTTTGTTACAAACACTATGACACGAGATTTTTTTAAAGTAGATAAGTTAATCTCTTAATTTTGCAAATACAGACTGAAAGGCACTACGACGAAGAACCTTTGTATAGTTTTTCATTGCTTTCTGATGATTTTTTTTAACTAACAACCATAAAAGAAGTTTTAAATTCACTGACAGCCAACGTACGAGTATTTACTGCTTAAGTCCATTTATTTATTGAAGTAAGTTCTTAACAATGTTTTCCTTCACCCATGTCAGCAACGTCAGAGATAAACTTAGAAACTAATTCTGAAGGTAACCCATAATTTTCGCTACCAACCAAAATATCATAAAACAAAACACCTACAAAATGGTTGACCCTGCGAAACTACCAGACTATTAACAACTTCTAAGACGCTTAATAGCTTTAATACCAGCGCCGATTATGCCAACGGCAGACACTGCCATAACAATCTT
Source organism: Euplexia lucipara (assembly GCA_921972225.1). Lineage (NCBI taxonomy): Eukaryota > Metazoa > Arthropoda > Insecta > Lepidoptera > Noctuidae > Euplexia > Euplexia lucipara. Next base: position 18,232,080 of record OV179160.1, read on the forward strand.
GTTGACAAAGCTCTAGATAGCCATAGCAAGGACACCCGTTATTTGTGTATTACACCATTATCTTTTATATCTTTTAAACGCTTCCTCGATGACGTCATGGATGTTGAGTGTCCGTGTCTACACAGTAAAATTTTTCATTTGGCGGAAACTGATTAAGGGTCAGTTTCCGCTAAGCGGAAAATTTTACGCAAACATCAAGCGTTTGCTTGCGCATTGTCTGCCTCGAATTTTATGTTTAAAACCAATTTGTTACAGAATGTATTTGTTCCCTCTTATTTCAAATATATCTTCAATAGATGGATATTTTTTAACAATTTATTCTTGTGTAAATAATAATAAGATGCATTTCTTAAAGACTAATAAAAGTCATTTAATTATATAAATAATAAAAAAGTACGCACCCTGTTGCACCTATCTTGTTCCATTTCTGCATCACCTTAAGGTAGAATGGTAGAAAATGCCTAAAGCATTAAGTCCGCTTTTGTACAGCATTTTTACTTATTTATTTATTTATCAACTATGGGTGACTTACAGCTAATGCAATCAGAATAAAATAATAGTATGTGAGACTGACAGCCAATTTAAAGTCATCACTTATAAAAAACAGGTTGGAAAGAAAGATAAAAAAAGCATAAAGTACAAAGAGCATAAAGTACAAAAAGCATAAAGTTTAAATAAATAAATGTGTCCTATGCCACTTTTCTTCTTGTCTCTATTAGAACGAAATACACATCGTGAATTTGGTTATTTGGTAGCACTATTTACATTACATTACACTATTCACTCTCACCAAACACTAACTCGAACGGTTTTGTTTTTTTTTAGTCCTTTATGTTCACGAGGATGAGAAGCTTGATGAGGGAAATTTAGAAAGTGCTCGAGTATTTTTCCGTTTAGCGGAAACTTTGTTGGACAGTGCTCTGGGACGGTGTTATTTTACATACCCTTTCATTAATGTGTATTGAGCTCTTTGTGTGTAAAACTATGTGCATTCGTAGTGGGAACGGAACGTACAGAGGTATTATTCATGAGATATAAGCAAACTGATATCTTCACGTGATTATGCATGATGTTGCTTGAGGCTTAATAATTGTTATCTTCTATTGTCTATCAATCGAAGGTTAAGCTACGTGTGCCGAGGTCGGTCTGCAGATGGGTAATTATTAGAATAGAATAGAATAGGCTTTTATTTGTGATACATAGGTAGTTCAAGGATCTTCAGTACAATAAACAGTGCTCTATGCTCAGCCATACAAAGGTTGATGAGGGAAATTTAGAAAGTGCTCAAGTATTTTTCCGTTTAGCGGAAACTTTGTTAGACAGTGCTCTGGGACGGTGTTATTTTACATACCCTTTCACTAATGTGTATTGAGCTCATTGTGTGTAAAACTATGTACATTCGTAGTGGGAACGGAACGTACAGAGGTATTATTCATGAGATATAAGCAAACTGATATCTTCACGTGATTAAGCATGATGTTGCTTGAGGCTTAATAATTGTTATCTTCTATTGTCTATCAATCGAAGGTTAAGCTACGTGTGCCGAGGTCGGTCTGCAGATGGGTAATTATTAGAATAGAATAGAATAGGCTTTTATTTGTGATACATAGGTAGTTCAAGGATCTTCAGTACAATAAACAGTGCTCTATGCTCAGCCATACAAAGGTTGATGAGGGAAATTTAGAAAGTGCTCAAGTATTTTTCCGTTTAGCGGAAACTTTGTTAGACAGTGCTCTGGGACGGTGTTATTTTACATACCCTTTCACTAATGTGTATTGAGCTCATTGTGTGTAAAACTATGTACATTCGTAGTGGGAACGGAACGTACAGAGGTATTATTCATGAGATATAAGCAAACTGATATCTTCACGTGATTAAGCATGATGTTGCTTGAGGCTTAATAATTGTTATCTTCTATTGTCTATCAATCGAAGGTTAAGCTACGTGTGCCGAGGTCGGTCTGCAGATGGGTAATTATTAGAATAGAATAGAATAGAATAGAATAGGCTTTTATTTGTGATACATAGGTGGTTCAAGGATCTTCAGTACAATAAACAGTGCTCTATGCTCAGCCATACAAAGGTGAGAAGCTTGATGAGGGAAATTTAGAAAGTGCTCGAGTATTTTTCCGTTTAGCGGAAACTTTGTTGGACAGTGCTCTGGGACGGTGTTATTTTACATACCCTTTCATTAATGTGTATTGAGCTCATTGTGTGTAAAACTATGTGCATTCGTAGTGGGGAGTATTATTCATGGGATTCAAACCATTGTTAAGTGTATTTGATAAGGTCATGTTGACCTTTGTAGTAGGTATGTGTACTCTAACCTTAATACTATAGCCTATAGCATTAGGCCATCTTGGAACATAAGATGACATCACGCCTGTAATCCCCGAAGTGTTGGGCAGAGGTGTACTTGTAGTAGGTACCCCCACATTTCACCAGTTATGTTAAAGTCCCATGGACGAGCCTATTGTCAACACACACCGATGTCACAAATCTGGATTTGTGGTCGATTGTTCTCGAGTCTGGACTCCGGGCTGCTACTGAGCAGTTCCAGACGTTTCCGTCTGGAACTGCTCACCTCAATGACACTTTGCCCGACCCGGGGATCGAACCCGGGACCTCATGCTCAGCAGTAGCGCTTGCGACCAACGAGGCAGGCCATCTTGAAACTATTTTTAATTATCTCCGGTGTGTGCTAAGTAGTAAAGTCTTTTGCAATCAATACTATCAACTTAAAAACACACGAAGATATTGAAACTGTGGCATTTGCACGCCAAATAGAACCTTTATAGCATACAGGCTGTAATAATATTAGCACTGACTGGATTCGAATCAGAATCAGAATCATTTATTCGTAAACATAGGTGATAATTACAGACAAGATCTTAAAAATTAGGTAGTGCGCTATGTTTTGCCAATTGTCATACAAATCATTTACAGAAATAAAAAATTGTATTAAATTAAAATATAAATTGGTCATAATATGAATATGCAAGTGAATAAAATTTCAATAGTTATTTATAATCAATTTAATTTCATGTCGAGGTTTGTAGTCAGTTCAGAAGATTAATTTTAAAATAAGATAAGTACAAAAAAAAGAAAATTTAAAAATATATTAATAATGTCAAGTATAACTAAAATGTCTATGTCATGAAGTTACAGAGATTCGTCATTAAGAAATTCACCTAGAGTATAATAACATTTTTCAAGAAGTAACCCATCTCATCGAATCTTTATATTTTCGTGTAGTAAGTGACTAACAAGCTATGTTATTCTGTGAATGGTTAATCACTTCGAACGTCATTTCGCAAATCATCTCGAAAGTCATACCTACTTACTACGAATCTCATGTCGCCTGAACAAGTTTCGGTATTCACATGTCAACGTCAAAATACTCACCCGTTTTAGTTCGTCTCACTTTGATCACCATTTGGTGGTGCCAGTGTCGAAATCGCTCCATTTAAGGATACGATATTTTAATTTTACATAATTTCACTGGGGATTCAGAAGTGATTCCGCAAATAAACTTTTCAGAATAGCACTGCTGCTGACAGAGTTTTGGCTTCGGCCATGGGCCTGTGATTTCGCTTCACATGCCATCGAGAAATATCTCTCAGGCATGCCTGGTTTCTTCACGATGTTTTCGTGTTTTTGTTTGGAAATACGCGAGCAATTTTAAAATAGAGAGGGCGCCATTTGGGTAGGTAGCTCTTTATGGAACACTAGCAGATGTCACGCGGATTCACCCGCGAAGATCCCGTTCCCGTGGGAATACAGGAATAAAAAGTAGCCAAAGTCACCCGGGGATAGTGTATCTTCTCAACGGTGAAAGATTTTTTCAAATCGTTTGAATTGGTTACAATATGCAAAAATACAAACTTTTCCTCTTTATTATTACCTATTATTATTTTAGGTCCAGCCCGGTACTAAGAAGTTTTAGCTGTTAAAACTTAATAACACTTGGTCCATCCTGGTTTGATCCCAAGACCTTGAGATCTTGCGACCTACCAAACCGTGGTTCTATTACTAATTTCCACAAACCATGTCTCTATTACTAATTTCCACGATCAATACAAATACTAATTTGAACCGGGTACAAACTATCCGTCTCCTCTACAAGCCTGCACTTATGTCAATCTGATAATTTAATCAGGAACTCAAGACCGAAGTACCTTCTCTGGTATTCAGAGTTACACAAGTATTTGTACACTGTGTACTTAGACAAGCACTTCTTGAAAGTACTAATTAATTGATAAGCAAACTGATATCTACGCGTGATTATTTATGTATGATGTTGCTTGAGGCTTAATAATAACAAAATCAAAAGTCGTTTATTCAAATTAGGCTGAGGATCAGCACTTTTTGAACGTCGAAATTACATAAGACAGTCCCCAAAAAAGCCACTTCCTAGTGTTTTTGCTGGGAAGAAGAAGTGTCGGAACAAACTCGCCAGCAACACATCTGTCTGATAAGTTAGAAGAACTTGAATTTACACAGTACAATTAGTTATAATTACAAAAGAATTAAAATAAGTTATTCATTACGTGTTAGCTAGCACACTCAATATACAGAATACCAGTAATACCTATATAGCTACCGACATTAAAACTAACCAAGCAATTCTCCAGGTATAAAGGGTGTGCCAGCTTACATGTGCAGAGTTGGATTAAATCCATAGATCTGCAAGACAATGTAACAAAATGATAAACTAGAACTGTTGAATGCGTTTATAGAATCAGCTGTTTGTCAAATGTCAAGTGTTAACGAGTAGAATTTGTAATATGGCTGAAAATTAACAAACAGTTGACAAACAGTTGATTCCATTTACGCCATTTTCTTTCTTTAATAGAAACAGAATAGAATTTGTAACACGGCTAGCCCTGCTGAATACATCTACATATTCCTAAACCTATGCCAGTTGAGAGTACAGACAAAACATTAGCAATAAGTGTGTCTGTGTGAAAGAATTGTAGCAGGTGGTCTTCTGTAGCTTCTACTTACTCCATTGAAAAAAGGCGTGAGTTCATGCATGTACCTATCAATGTACGTAGGTACGTTAAAGTCACATTAGTCAGTTTATATTTAGAATTTATCCCTCAGAAAAAAAAAGAAAAATGCTGGCCCAACATAAACCGTCTCAAAAAATACAGTCGCAAATAAACATCTTAACAAAATAAATAGACAATACAATTTGATTGCCAAGATCTTATCAAGAAAATTAACAATTTGGAGAGAAAGAGCTCAAAAGGCGACATAAAAATACAACATCAGCGTAAAAGAGGCACGAATTGATGAGTTACGGCCTCTGAGGGCTCGGACATAAACTACGTGGATTTGATGCGCTGGGCTTGACAGAAAGATTACAGAAGTTTACATAATGCTGTTTTACAAAAACAAAAAAGTGTGTGTGTGTGTGTGTATTTATGTACACGCATTAGATGTTTATACTTCTTTGGTGTAACAATGTAAAAATCTTTCCAAAAATTTTTTCATGCGCGTTATCTTACGTTTGTAAAAAACGAAAATGTTGACTTAATACTCTATTTTAATTTTATACTCTTGACTATTATGATGAATACATCGGGGTCAGAATTATAACCATCCATTTTAGTTCGCCGAAATAAGGTAAAAAAATCTGAAATATAGGTATTTAATTATTTGCCTTTAATGATGTGTGTAACTCCGGCTATTAAAGTGGGTAATAATTTGTAATGTTTAATCGTTGTCGGCAAAAGGGTAGCCACGGTAGGTAACAATTAAAATTTACATAATTCGTGTGGAGAGTGTGTTCATACATTAATTTGACACGAGTGTATTTAGTGTATTTTTTTATGTAAGCAGGTACCTACAAACATTCTATTATTCAGTGGACATCATTAATTAAGCGGACAAAAGTGATTGTAAAACTGTTTATTTGCCAACAATGTAGGTACTGGAATAAAATGGTATATGGTTGAGAATTTTCAACAATTTTTTTTTTTCATTTTAGGATCATTTAAAGTATCGTTAAATATTAAAGTCGGAGAATTGTGGTCGGTGAATCATCAATATTGTTATAATAGTCAATAATTCATCACTCTCAGAGGTGTACTTGAAAAATATAATTATAATTATCCATAATTATAATTATATTTTGTATTTATATTTTGTTTTTCTTCCAATGTTTGTGGGGAGTTTGTTGCACCACTTCTTCTTCGTACTTCGACACAAGGGAATTGTGAAGGGCGGGGCGTTTTAGGGTACTGTCTTATGTAACTCTTAACATTTAAAAGTGTCGATTCTCGAAAATAATATCGTATCGCAAAACACCACCATTGTAACAACAACATGTAGCTCTTCAAGTTATTATTTTGAATGTTTCGTATTGTATTTGATGCTATTATAAAGACACTCGCGTCGAATGACATGACCTACAATGTTCTTATCTATAAAACCCACCTTTCCGACACTATCCTATAAGGCGGTACTTCCCTCCCTTTCTTTTCGATCGCATCATAACATAATTTAGGGATGATCCTTACCAAAAATTCAGCGAAATGACTTACGTTAAGGAGACGGACAGAAACCAAATTACGCTCACTTTCAAACGGTCCCCCTACTTAGAGACTTACTTATTATTTGGCCCTAAAAACAGCGGCGAGGTTGGCCATAAATGGTGCGTGGTGGTGAATGGTGCCTTTTTGGCCTCGTACAGGTCTTTTTTTTTATTATTCTTTAGTTTTTACTCAATTTTTTGTATGTTCTAAATTGTTGGTATTTTTATTATAAACTAGCTTCTGCCCGCGACTTCGTACGCGGATCCTGTTGCTTATGCCAGCGACAACGGGGTCGTCAAAATCGAAGATCTGAAACGTCTGACGTCGAATTGTAAAAGCCTGGGGACGGCAAAAAAATGGAATGCGCGAGACGATCCAAGACGTTCCAGATTTTTTATTTTTGTTGGTCAACAGGAAATGCCATCAGACTTAACAACTTTTGCTAAGACGCCATTTTTATTATGTATATGCTATATTGTCGCTGGGCTTTAGAGTTCCACTACAGGTGCTCCAGATCTTCAAATTTAGTTTCACAGCAGAAAACACTCTTCACGTGAAATAGTTTAAGCAATGGCACCATTTTTATATCTCTTTTACTTTAGGTGTTCCATTTTCCAAAATAAATTATAGCCTATATGTTGCGTGACGTTCTCGCTCAGCGGTCAGTCGCGCATCTCCTTCCCCCACTTATCTCTAGAGTAGATGCGTATTTACGCTGAAAACTCAAGCGTCATGCTTTTTCCGTGAACGTCTCCAACTCGCGAGACAGTGCATGATGTTCATGATCAGCGGTCAGTCATATGTTCTTCACTGGTGTCTAGAGACCTGGATACCTGGTAGATGCGTAAATACGCTGAGAATGCAGGCGTGCTTCGCGATCCCAAGAAGTTTCCACGGAGCGAGTTGCAACCTCATGTTGTCGAACAGCATCAAGTCCCTCCTAACGCTCTTCGGTAGATTGTTGGGATCTTATGATCTTTAATCATTTAGCACTTTTGGAACATTGAGAAAGATTTGACCTCTTTCTAGGTATGGTTATAGTTTTATTGTGATGATACCTGATCAATTAAAATCTAAGTGGCTGCTCCCCAGCGTTACCGGGTAGGCAACCATGTAACAAAGATAAATAGAAAAGGAATTTAAACACTCAAATAACATAAGCCCGAAGGCATATTTATACGATAAAAAAAAATGGAAGTTTTGGCCAGTAGAGTCTAATTTTCAATGATATACCATCGTCATTGAAAATCAGCCCTGAACTGTTCCCGCCTTCACCGCGTGGAGGTACTTATGTTATTTTATAAATATGCAATGAAATTAGCGATAGCTTTAATTTCTATATCAAATGTATCTGATCTTCGATTTTTATAAGTCAACAGGAAATGCCTATCAGACCGAACAACTTTTGCTAAGATGTCATTCCTATGTGAGTTATGGTGTAGCTGGGCTCTTGGAGTTCCACAACAGGTGTTCTAGATCTTCGATATTTATACGTCAACAGCGAGTGCTCATAAGGCTGAACAACTCTTGCTAAGACGTCATTCCTATATATGTTATAGTGTAGCTGGGCACTTGAAGTTCCACATCAGGTGTTCCGGATCTTCAAATTTATTGTCTCAGCAGAAAATGCTCATCACGTGGAACAATTTTTGCTATGGTACCATTTTTGTATCTCCTATAGTTTAGCTGGTCTGTTGCGGTTCTGCATCAGGTGTTCCGGATCTTCAAATTTATTCTCTCAGCAAAAAATGCTCATCACGTGGAACAATTTTTGCTATGGTACCATTTTTGTATCTCCTATAGTTTAGCTGGTCTGTTGCGGTTCTGCATCAGGTGTTCCGGATCTTCAAATTTATTCTCTCGGCAAAAAATGCTCATCACGTGGAACAATTTTTGCTATGGTACCATTTTTGTATCTCCTATAGTTTAGCTGGTCTGTTGCGGTTCTGCATCAGGTGTTCCGGATCTTCAAATTTATTCTCTCAGCAGAAAATGCTCATCACGTGGAACAATTTTTGCTATGGTACCATTTTTGTATCTCCTATAGTTTAGCTGGTCTGTTGCGGTTCTGCATCAGGTGTTCCAGTTTCCAGAATAAATTATAGCCTATGTGTTGCCCAGACTTAATATCTATACAATAAAAAAAAAATCATTCAAATCCGTCCAGTAGTTCCGAAGATTAGCGCGTGCAAACAAACAGACAAACAGACAAACAGACAAACAGACAAACAGACAAACAGACAGACTTTTTTTTTTGGATTCGTGATCTATTACTGTTTCTAAACCCCCCTCAATTATTATTTTTTAAATATATTCAATGTACAGACACAGTTTTTTTACAGTCTTATTATATGTATAGATATTGTTGAGCGTCCAAATAAATGATTTTCTTTCTTTGTTTTCTTTCGACAAGTTTAAGTTAGCCACGAGAGGTTGAAGAAAATTTATGGGGCTGTTTACTTACCGGTTTTTCTATACTATCGAATAAACTACTGAATATAATGCTTGGCGTCGCTTAAGTGCCTGCAGGTAATCCCCATCTTAGGGTTGCGTAGTTTCAAACGCAATCTTTATCATTTTGTTCTATCTGTTATATGAGTTTTTTTTTAAACGTATTGAAGTTATATGAAATGTAATGATATTAATTGTTGTTATTAGATAATTCCAGGTACTTTTACATGTAATTTTTTTAAAAATATTAATAATAAGACATTAAAATTTATTTCAGACCTAGGTAGCCCATATACTGTTAATGACACAAAAAAAAACCTTTTCAAACTATTGTTGGTAGGGAACTAAAACTTAATGGCGCGCATTTTCAAAATGACTGACCACTAGGAAAAAATGCCGAAAGAAACTCAGAAAAGTCTAAATTTATCATGATGAGCTATGCAGTTCTAAATGTACCTACAAATGCAGATTTATACTTTAATTTTCCTAGTTTCTTTGAGAAATACTATAAAGAAAATACAAAGTTTTCGTGGTAATATTATGCATGCGTAAATGTTCATCCCGTCTACGGAACCTTTAACTTAAGCCATTTTCTTTCCGTTTTATTTTGTTCGTATTTATGTTCATTAAGGTATTATGTTATGGTCTTTATTGCCGAGTAACATGTTAATAATCTTTTTCTTTGTGTGGTTATCTGTTGTCAGAGTGGTTATGCCACCCATGAGCCGTAACTTGGTTTCACCGTCTCGTTAGTGCTGTTAAGTTTTTCTGGAATCTTTCAGTAACAACCCGTATTCTGGATTTGTTCCTGGGTGGCAGTAATAACCGTCTGGCTTCTATTACGTGGCTTAACCTAATCTTAAAGGGAATTGGCGGTAGGTGGCACTATTCTTAGAGTTTAGATAAAAAATATAATTATAGAAACTTCGACAAATGCCAAAACCAGTAGCTCATCGTTGACTGTTTTGTTCCAACCTAATTGGTATATTGAAGTGGATGAAGATCATTAATTACTGTATCTCGGTCACTTTCGTTCTATCGAGGTGGTGGACCGTGTAATACTTTTGCACCAATTTTTTTGTCTTCGTAGCAACAAGAAACTTGTAAGAAGTTCTTATAAATTATACTAGCTACCACAGTAAACTTCGTGCGCCTTTTTTATCATTTAACAATTTACGACCTATTCAGACCTACTGAATATACACACAAAATTTCATAAGAATCGGTCAAGCCTTTTCGGAGAACTAAGGTAACAAACACTGTCACACTAAAATTTTATATATTAGATATGACTAACTAGCCTTTGCCCACGGCTTCGTCCGATTTGAAGTAAAATATAACTTACGAGGTAGTAGTGTATTAAGCATTTAACTGTCGATGATATAGCTTTCCATTCATCATTGAATTCACATGATTATGCCTGGAGCACAGAGACCTCTAAGTTTTTGACGGTGTTTCAAGGAAAGAGATTAATGCTCGTGCCTTCTCTGTATGAGAAGACTCCTTTACTCTGCAGTGGGATAGAAACAGGCTAGGTTTTCATATTTTTACTGAACTGAACCTACTTAGCGCAGCCGCATAAGGCGTACAATTTAGGTCTAGCAGGTGTATTATTATTTAATTTATTTTAAATTTAACTTTTTTGTTGTTTGCTTTTGTTTTTATCGTGTGCCATTTGGGCCAAATAAATGCTTTTTCTTTCTTTATTTCTTACTTACTTACTTATCCCCAACTCCAATCCGCTGTTTCCGTGGCCAACTCTTAAGGCCAAATAGATAATAGTTTCATTTGTATTCGGTGCGGGAAGACCCGGAGTCCCGGGAAACGGTGTGATCCCAGAAAATGACCGATGTCTCGGAGATAACTGAGGTACATCGTAAACTTAGTAACTGTCTCAATCTCACTTATTCATCGTTGAAATTGGGTTACTGGGTTATCCTAATTAGGTTTTTGGGAGATAAACAAACTACATTAAAGTCATACTCTTATGATTGTATAGTAGATTATTAACCAAGGGGATAAAGCAGTGTCTTCTGTCGCGGGTGACGATTTAAATCGCAAGCGTAACGAAGGACTCGAGGTTTACTCCCGAGCGTAGCGAGGGTGTTAAAAACTTAAATCACGAGCGAAGCGAGGGATTTAAGACGAGTCCTGAGTGTAGCGAGGGATTTAATTTCACCCAAGACTAAGACAGCTTTATCACCGAGGAAAATACTCTACTTTTCGTACCATTTGCGAAAAAAATAACACAATAATAATATGAGATAAGCATTTATCAAAAATAATGACAATTAAAAGTAGACGTATTTTTAGAACATTAACTTATTTATAAAAATAAATTAAAATAAACTTAACGTTTAAATATTTGGCTTAGTAGGCGACTCGGACGCTGAATCTCGTCCGATGCGGTCGAGACAGGAATTTCATTATTATTAATATTTTTGAGTGGTGTTTCGGACGCATCCTTTTTTAGAGGCAAAGTACCGTCAGACACATAATTAAATAATACATATTTTACCTTGTCGCTATGGGTAAATTATTAATTACAAATAAAATAAACATTAAAACACATTGCACATTTTGCGAAAAAAAGTGGCATCAGTGATACGCAGAGTGAGGGGAGGCAGCAATAGCGTTCTGAAGGTATTTTCAGAAATATTGGAAGAGTCTACGATGGATAGGTTTATCAAGCAAGCTGCATGTCAGACATGGGTCTTGATGAATCTTTCTCGAGTTGGGAGCTGTTTATTTTGCTGTGTATAATTTGTGTTCTTGTGTGTGTTTAGATGTTACTACTAACATAGTTTTTAAGTTATTTTTGTACTGAATACTAACACGCTATGGGCCGTCGACGCCTGAAAATAAAGATTTTTTTGTATTTTTTATTAATGAGTGATGAGATGACAAGTATCCCTACTTGTCAGCTCACTCTTGCTTTGATACGATACCAATTCATCGGTATCAGTACCGTATCCTATTTTTATATAAGAGCATCGGCTCTTATAAAAAATATCTGCGATACTGATACCGTAACAGGACAGGTTATTATTTTAATAATATAAAAATAATAATCACAGGACAAACTAAACAAAATCATTTGAAACTATAGACAGGTTGAGATTAGTTAATAGTTTTAGTAATTAAAATTAACATTGATGAGATTTTTGTATCAAAAACAAAGTAGACGAGACAACACGCGCGTTTATTTTACATTTTCAAAGCGTGAAATTTTAAAAGTTTCGTTAAATCGGCCATAAAAATATCGCCGATGCCGATTTAACAGCAAGCTTCGAGTATTGCCGATATATCGGCATCGGTATCGGTATAGGATACATCCCTACGGACAAGTTGGTTATTGAATCATTGTTTTATGACATAATTATGTGAAAATAAATATATGGTGGTAATGGTGGAATATTGTTAAAATCCGACATGTACTTAATTTTGACATTGATTTTAAAGTAACGACTACCTAATTAAAATGATTCATATTGGACTTATTGTCAATCATTAAATCATATAATTAATTGTACTTAGCTATTAAATTTAAGGATGACATTTCAATATGTGTACACCATATGTTATGGTAGAGTTTATAGAACTTAAAAAAAATATTAATAGCTTAATATGTAAAACTACATTCTAAATATAATTAAATAAATTCTAATTCTAAATTCTGATATCTCACGAGTCGGTTAGTTTTTGACTTTTGGCATTTTGCACGCACATTGAGACATAAAAACTTCTAGTTGGTAGACATAGGTACACAAATGACCTTTTATCTCCCCGCGCCGATTCAGACACATGCCATGCCACGATTATGTATTTCAAAATTAACTTTTATACCTTTTTGGAAAGCTTACAGAATAGGCAAGTAGTTTTATTTATTTGTACGATTAATGTCATAGAAATTTTTGTGACGAAGCAACATTTTTGAAGCGTAAAATGAAAATATTGGTAAGATAATAATATCTCAAAACAAAATAATTAAAATAATGAGCGATATGAGATTATTCTTGTTAAGTTGTTTGAAATATGTCCATAGTTTAATTAAAGTGCCAGCTACAACATCATTCTTAATGGTACCCATTCAAATTTTTTTTTTATTTGGAAAATTTTGGTTGAATATCGAAAAACCCTTAAAATTCAAATATCTCGAAAACTATTGAATTTCGGCCATAAATATGGGGGGTTCAATTTGTTGTATTTCGGCCCCCTTATCAGCCCCTCACGTCTAATTACCAGTAACCCTGTATAAGACTGATTATAGTAATTTACATTTAATATTCTTGTTGTACACGTTCCAAATGATATGAAAGACTGATTATTGTTGTTAACATTTATAATTATTATTGTACGCTTTTAAATTGATATGTAAGACTGATTATTGTGATTTATCATGTTTACTGTTGATTGTTGTAATTGTATATTAAACTTTATCTCTTTCTAACAATTCCCTGACTTTTACTTAAGTAATAAAACTCTACCTAAGGTTTTTCATTCTGACTGTACAAAATTTGCTTAAAAAAAAGTATCGTCCGAAACACCACTCAAAAATATTTATAATAATAAAATTCCTGTCTCGGCCGGATCGGACGAGACTCAGCGTCCGAGTCGCCTACTAAGCCAAATATTTGAAGCATAAAGCAAACAACCCGGTTGTTTGCTCCATGATTTGAAGAAAACAAAATGCGGCAAATTCCTAGATTTATATTTTTTTGTCGGAAAAGAAAAGGGGCCTCGTCGGTTTTCGTAATTTTATTTAATTAATAATCATAACTGCATAATAAACGCGTATTCCTTTTTAAAAAAGATGTATAATGCTATAAATACAAACTCAATGGTGTACGTGACACAGATGTAGTTCAGTATAAATTTCGGTAAGTTAGGTATTCCAAATTTAAATCACATTCTCTCCCTAGGGGATGAATGAAATCCAGTACAACTTTCTTTCCCTGTTTTTAACAGATTAAAAATGACTATTGTTATGTTCGCTTTTTGTGGCATAGAATGTCACTTTTTTGAGCAAGTGGTACGAAAATGTAATTTATCTCTCAGAAACCTAGATTTCTTTTCAGCTTCACCAGGAGGCTTGAGTTGAGGTACTTTCAATGCAGAAGCTGTTGCTTGCCCACGATCTTATTTGATGGTTTTCTGTACCAACGGTCATGTTGATCAACAACCGCAACACGAAGACTCAGGAGCCTCTAGATATTTTAAATTTTTTAACATACTTCTTATAAATTAATTATAATATTTAAATATATTTACAACCTAATGTTTAAATATTTATTTCGGTACCCTACATCTATTATTTCAATAAACAATTTCTGAAAGTTGGTACCTAAAATATTATAGCTAAACTGAACTCATGGTGTATATCCCTTTCACCCCATATAAAACTCACGGGCAGGGTCTTATAATTTTAATGCTGGGACCCTCTGAAAATACGTGATGGGCCATCTCTCCCGCAAATCCCCAGTAAGCCTAAAAGCAAAGCGTGGTTAAAAAAACAACATTACGTGTGTTACGGATTATCAGAATTAATTTCAGACCTTTGTACAGAGGCCACCCGTGAGTGGACAAACCAGAATATTGTTATTCTAGTAAAATGATTAAAACAAATATTTAAGTACCTAATTTAATTCATAATTGTATCATATTTTTCATAGTCCCGTCATTTCCTTCGTGGCATGCCGCGACCCCGTCTCCCTGTCTAAAATTAGGCTAAGTATATTAAATTGTTAATTACTTAGCAGACGGAATAGCACTATTGCTTACTCTTTGGCTCCTCTAGATCCGTATAAGTAAATTATGCAATTAAATGCAAAAAACAAAAACAGTTCCGTCGCCACCATATTTGGCAAATGTATAATTCCGTATGCTGTTTAATGGCGCTTCACGTCCAAGATATTAACATAATATTCAGCTTTTTAGCGCTTTTTACGTATGTTAATAGCCCGTGTCCCTTGACAACAGTACTTTTTATTAGACAGAATTTGCATTCGACCTTAATTTCGCCATTTTTATGAGAATTATTTTTAAAAGGGTCCGGTCATAACTGGACTGGTTGCTTAGCGTTGCTAGACCGTTTATGTGGTATTAATTTAGAAATTATTGCTAAAGAAATAATCTTCTAGATTGTTGTGGAAAGGAACGCTGGATTTTTGGAGATCTATAAACGTGTTTTATTTAAATTGTAAAGGCTTTGCTTGTGGTGAATGGTAAAACAATAATCAATGATAGATGTGATAAGAAAACGATGTGTTTCTTCTTGTTTATTTGTACCTATGTTTTCAATATTATTAATCATTATTAGTTAAATTTCTCTCTATAATCACTGTTTGTTTAGTTATGTAAGACAGTTATGTTCAATGTATAATAATATTTTATTTCTAAATTCCATAGGCACTTTGATATTCTTCTTGCGCCAGCAGAACAATTAAAATATACAAATATACAACTTTGTGTAGTGTCTGGGTCACCAAGATACAGGCTGTGCCTAGTTTGGGGCCCGCTGTTAATCATGTCAGTTTTCTGTTGTGTTAGCTAAATAAATGAATTTGAATTTGAATTTGTTAAAAAAATACACTAACCTAAATGATTTGGTCACATTGAAATGATGAAGGTGACTGACGAAAGGAGCTAGCAGTTTCACAATGCATTTGTAAGTCACAACGCCAGTAAGGGACACCCTAAAAGAAATGGTGTTCAGAAAATATCAGGTGTGTGTGTAGTACTCGTAACCGGCGTGTGCATGACTCCACGCTATACATATACTTACATTACCGCAGCAATAAAGTTAAATGTCTGCCTAACTCTTTCGTAAATAAAGGCGTGATATTACGTAATATTGTCTCGTATTTCTAGAGCTTTGTAAGTAATGTTTACGGAAATTATAATTAAAGTTTAAATTACATTTTAATCACACTTTTCACACCTCATATTCACTCTTACACACAAAAAATTCAATACACTACACATTCTATACTCTCTTATTTACACATACAATTACACATCTTAGCACAGCGTTTATACAATAATTAATTAGTATTGTTTAAAAAATGTTTTTCTTTTAATTTTTATTGCATAATATTTCCTTTATTATTTATGAAATTGGTTCCCAAGATACAGGCTTGCCTAGTTTGGGGCCAATGTTCAAAAACATACATAGATACATAAACTCACGCCTTTTTCCAGTGGGGGTAGGCAGAAACTACAGAGCGCCGTATGCTACGATTCTTACATACTTATTTTGCTTCGTTTACATTCATAAATGTTGTCATACACACACGCCGGTTACGTGTACTACGCACCAGACCTTTCTGAAGACCTTACCAATAAGGTCTATGTACTATGTCCTTCTAGGGCGTCCCCTCCCGGCGTTCCACTTACAACATCTGCCTTGTAAATACCTTTCGTTAGTCGCCTTTCATTCTTTCTTTCAAAAATAGTGCACAATATTTATATTAAAAAAAAATATATATTATGTTTATCATGTTATGTTTAGGTCTTCTGTAAACCACTACAAATGACTATAATATGACGAGAAAACTATAATGCATTCCTTTCCCTCGCGTCGATCACTTGAGAATTCTTTCTATCAACCACTTAAGCGTAAATTCCTTCTACCAATTTAGACCTTTATCGAATAACAATGGTACCAGGCGTCGTCATCAACAAGAGTATAATTCGCAGCTCAAACAAGCCCTTATTGATCTGTCCTCGTAAAACCCAGGATTTATCAAAGGCCCTGCCCATAAAGAACTTAGCTTGTTTCACGTCTGACGCTTTTAGATTATTATTGTTTGGACAAAAAATGTGTTTGGGTTCAATCATACGTTATTTTGTTACCATGAAACGAGATTGGAGATTTTTTTAGCAACATTTAAATTTTTCACAGTAAGTAATGATACATTTAGAATATTAAAGCTTCTTAGTGCTCTGAACCTTAGAGAGTTAGATAATATTTGTATGTCATACTGGCAAAACATAGAGATCTAATATTAACCCTGCATATGTGACTATCAGATTGTATACCTACCTATGTTTTACAAATAAACTATTTGTAATAATCACGACTAGCACTGAGTTTTCTTGGTAACAGCCCAGGGTCTGAACTCGCGTCTGATTGATGACAATATGCTCGCCCCCTTTTACATGACAATGTTGCAGTATACCTCTGCTTAGCGTTTCGCGGATTATTGGCATGATGTTATGTTATGATACAAACTAACACTTTGCTTGCGACCTTGTCTGTGTCCATTCCGTACCTTACTCATCGAATTTTGACATCGCCTCCATCCCTAATAGTATTGAAAATTAAATAAACGTGTTACTTTGTTTGGATGTTTGTTACTCTTTCACGCAAAAACTACTGACCGGTTTTGGATAAAATTTAGTACCTACACAGATAGTTTATAACCTAGATTAACACATAGGATAGTTTTTTATCCCGATTATACATTATCTTCCCGTGGTATATTTTTCGAGTTGTAGCGGGCGGAGCCGCTGGAAACAGCCAGTAATTTATATATTATTCGGTGATCATAAAGCTTAGGAATTCTTTGAGTAAAATCCTTTTAAGCAAATAACCAAAAAAGCATTTTTTCCCTTTTTCTTTACCCAACTTCGGCGAAGCCGGTTCGTGTAAAAATAATAATAATAATAATAATAAATATTCCACAACTTTTTCACACAACACCATTTAGTCCCAATTTAAGCTTGAGAGCTTGTGTTATGGGTACTAAACAGCTGATAAACATACTTATATATTTCTAAATACATACATATTATAGATAAATAACACCCAGACACAGAACAAATGATCGTGCTCATCACACACACATTTGTCCTGGGTGGGAATCGAACCCACGACCTACGGCATAGCAGTCAGGGTCACTAACTACTAGACCAACAGGCCAGTCAAAAATAAACGAACAACTACCCACAGTACCTACAGTTATTCATATGACGGTTCATGCGATTGACAGCTCTCAACAGAACTGGGTAGCTGTTTATACTTTTACTTCCTTCCTTGAATAAATTACCTTCTGTATTTCCCCATCCCATCAAAAACATAATTGTGAAAATGGGAGCCAAGTTCAATATTAAAGTTTTCTTTTCTTCTTCTTTATCAAGTTCATTCAATGGTTGTCTCTCTAAAATCGCTCTTAAGGCGAGGTTTCCCCAGCAGTGTAGGCATTTAACGCTTACCTCAGGCCCCGCAACCAATAGCGCTACGTAATAAACTGCGATGCATCGGAGAAACGCCGCGCGCTGTCGTCGTACCGCTCATTCATGACTTCACGAACTCGAGTAGGTACACAGTTGCGTCACAGAATAGAGTAATGCAGTAGAGCAACTTCAATTTAATAATTTAGATATGATAGAATTCTTGAACTACGATATCAATATTGTAATTCAAAAATACTTAAATGCATTGAATGGTTATTTAATTTTAGTATCCCACTTAATAAGAATATAAGTATGCGTGGAAAGTATGGGTTTAGGGAAAATGGGTTAAATAAATAAATATTTGATTTGTTAATCACAGTTGAATTAATATTAGCTAAAATATTGCCAGATCAAAGTAAAAATAGAGGAAAAATCAATTAAAAGTATAGAAATAAAAGTAATAAAAATAAAAATATGTAAATTATACACATTTGGCTACAATTCGTCGAAACGTAGTTGACGTGGTTTGAATGGCAAAAACTAAAACCTTATAGATTCTTTATATCTGTCTGTCTGTCTGTCCGTATGTCACAACCATTTTATTAAGAAACTGTTAGGACTACACAGTTGGAAATTGGTAAGTGGATGTGATTTGGGAACCGCTATACGTTTTTTTACAAAAAAAAAACGAAATTAACTGAAATTACTTTTTTTTTTAAATGAAGTATTATAATTGCAGGCATAACGTAGTTTATATACAAGGTGTTTTTTTATATCCCATAACTCTAGGGTTATATTCTGTAGGTAAAAATAATACTATAACTCCTAGAATAGATGGTCCAAAAATGCATAGTTTCGGAGATTACCTATATCATCAATCATAATTAAATTATCAGTTGTTTAGTACCCGTAACACAAGCTCTGCTTAGCTTGGGGCTAGATGGCGTTGTGTGAATACTCGTGGAATATTATTATTAAGTATTATTCATATTATTTTTATTACCTCATTAGTTTATTTTCCCATACGCAAAATACGCGCTTTGACGTGGAGTTGCGGATACCAGCCCGGTATCTTTAATCTTTTATCTAATTAGTTCAAAAATTGTCACCAGTACGACGAACCTTCTTTCTAACATCACTTTTCTTTCACGTAAGGGTGTTTTACATTAATCATCGTGACTGTCGAATTATTTTGTATGATAGTAAAAAAAAAGGATGATTGAAACATAATTCATGTGCCAGTTGATTCTTTGATATGGTCTCAATCATACCCTAGAGTTATGGGATATACAAAAAAACACGTTGTATAACTCAGGCATTATAATTATATAACTCAGGCATAACGTAGTTTCGTATTAGCAAAAAATAAATGTCACCGAAAATAATAAACATACCTACCTGTAGGAAATGAGCAATGTACAGCTTGGCAAAAAAGAGTAGAAACGGAACTAAATTTTTGTCTGTTGGCAACATTTCCAAAACAATGACATCTCATAATAAACAAAGTTCACGATTTCGTAAAATTTTAATTTCGACCACCAAACGTTGATTAATAAACGTAAAAAGTGAAGAATAATGAATAAAACCATTCGGAGTGCTGGCAGGGAGGTTATTTATAAGGTGTACAGGCGATGTCTGGCGGAACATGAGGCCCAAACAATTCTATCTGAACTTCACAATGTTTACCAAAGAACCGCTGATAAGACAGGTATGTAAGAGTTTGTTTTGTTGATTTTAGTTGAATCAATTGTTAATTGATGAATAAAAAGCTATATTAATTCGCTTGCGTAAGGAATAACTAGACATTTGAAACAATAAATGTCGAGCACATAGGTTATGTTTACATTTTTTCTGCATTACTCTGGTATAGCGCGCTGAGATAAATTGATACTTTGGTGACTTGACTTTTAACTGAATGAAAATTAAATATCTACGTAAATTATACTTTAAGTGCGATATCAAGGGAGAGAATTATTTGTTCTAGTGTTTGCATTAGAAATGTAAAAAAAATTGTCGTGTCATTGCCTAAAAAATAAATCTAAATCTATTATTTTAATTTTGGGAAATCTGTTAGCGTTCTAAGAAAAATCGTGCTGGAAGTAGATAAACAACATTAACAGTATGTGACAAAAATGTTTTACTTTTAATATTGTTAGACATAAATGAAATATTTCGTCTTTACAGGAAGCAGCTAAACGTGCATTCCAAGCTATTACCGAAGAGGATTGGAAGAACTCGTGCTAACATGTAATAAAAATACAAAAGGATTACTGGGAAAAAAACTAACTATGAACGAGGAAATTGAGCGATTAGTCATAAATCTAGAAAATGATAGAAGCAGCACCTCTGAACCCGAACATGACTCAGATGAGTTTGCGGCCAGCTCTAGGCATGACATGGATGTGGTAAGGGTGGAATATTTGGAGGACGATTTACTAGATTAAAATATGGAATAAAGAATTAGGTTAAACAATATGATGTTTTATTTTTATAATTCCTAAACCATGTAAACTCAGGAGTATTTACCCAAATATTTATTTTTAGGTAAGTAATCAGTTGCGTGTCGAGAACACGTCCTTGTTCAATGAAACCACTACTAATTACTTACGGATTTAAAAATATAATACTTATACAGGTTACGAATATATTGTTACTTTATGTCTAAAAAAAAGTTGCTAAGTATCAAGATTAGGTCAGTACGCTATGCGGTTGCAACGGGTTGCCAATTTGGCATACGAACAGCACAGTGGCGCGCCTCCATTATTTTCTACTCTTTTTTGCCAAGCTGTAATACTGTACTTTGCTACACTGTGGTACGAGTGTGCTGTGGTACGTGACCTTCACAAACATAGACACAAAATATAATAATATTATTTGTTGTGTTGTGGTAGCTGTGGGTACTTTTACCTAATACTCATGTGACGTGCTGCTGGTGGTTTGATGTTCATACTGGAGACGGTTCCTATGAGTAGACGGTGTGACCACCATCCCATCTTATTCACTAGTTACTACAATAATGTTCATCATCATCAGCATCAGTCTATAATGTTCCCACTGCCGGGACACAGCCCTCCTCTCTATGAGAGGGAGTGGGCTATAATCCACCACGCTAGCCCACTGCGGGTTGATAGATGTCACACTGGGCCACCACTGCTCAAGAGTGTGTTGATGCGAGTATTTTTTTTTGTTTCAATGCGCAAATTCATGGCGCTACTGATTCGATACTGAGAGGAAATAATAAGCTACGTTAGGCCTTAGGTTACGTACGGCGACTTTATTTGCTCTATCTTGGGGTTCAAATACTACTGTTCGATACACTTGGTATGGTTGGTAAATACGTTTCGCGGTAAAAATAAAGCATGAAAGACTTTCGCGCTTATCGTTGTTATTTGCATTAGTATTTTTTTCTTGTAAACATTGTCCCACTCTAGGAATTTCTCCTGTGTCGTGGGTGCGTTTACAAACATTTAATCTCACATACACAAACACCCAGACCCGCGAACAACTACTTGTAGGTCATACAAAATATATTTGTTCCGTGCGGGAATCGAACCCGCGACACGCTGCGCAGCAGTCGATCGCTCAGCCACTGCGCCAACCGTGCAACCGTGTCCGTGTTGTAAAAGTATTATGCGTACCTAAGTTTGAGATTCAATATCATCTAAGGTATTATTTATATGGTAGAATATAATTTAGGTACCTACCTAAATAAAAAATATCGTCAAAGTATTCCTACCTTTTTGTTTATTCAGTCTTGCTTCCTTCTTTCAGTTTAGCCAATGAAGACAATTTTTTATTCTTGACCATTTTGATTTATTTTACTTACCTACAAATTTATCCTAATAATCTAACTAATAAAACGAAAAATATTACAACTATTTAAAAAACTAAATTAAAGTGATGATAAATAATAATATAAAAATAATAATAAAATTTATTTCAGACCATAAGTCCATAAAACAAAGTAAAGATAAAGTATGTACCTACATGTAGTACAATTTATCGAAATCGATTTTTTATCGGGGGATGACGGAAAAAATTGGCGCACGTCCGACCTCGAACACGTTCCGCTCGGGACTAAAGGACTCGGAGCGAGCGCAAACTAGTGATTTACACTTTGTTTTGGAATTTGTGATACATTTATTTTAATATTGCACATTATGTGACCCGAGATAATACACATTTTTTACGACCTTTATTATGATATAAGTTTTATTTTTCAAAGCCTAATATAACTCAAGTAAAACGAGTATTTAGCTATCATTTGGACATGTCTTTGCGATTTAATTGGATGCAGTGAAGTGTAAGTAATCGTGTATCGCATGCCCGGCATATCATTGTCGAAGAGTCAACTATGTAATATATTTTTTTCAAAATTTAAATCCGTTCCATGTACGAGTAAAACGCTATTGTTGACGACGTTTATTGGGGTCACCTCGCCTTAATGGGAATGATCATAACACCATATAATGTTTTTTTTACAGTTTAAGTGGTGTAGAATGTGTAGCTAGCGTTTAATAAAATAAAGAAAACTATAAGGCAAATATAAGACATCTAACTTAAACGTGAAAACTATTTCAAATAAGGTATATTCTAAATCAATATGTAGTGATAAAAAATATAATTTTATTGTTTTATTCAAAATAAAATTAATTATTTATCTAATAAACTTCTAGTTATTTTAACTTTGATTTGGGGATTCGAACTTCACAAATAAACTAAATGTTAAGAGTTTATTTGTTATCTTCATTTTAAGTACTTTCTAGTCTTAAGCTAAATATGGCTTTGGAGTCATATTTAACTATCGGTATTAACATTTAGCCATATTTATCACACACGTCTGCTGAGTCACCAGCTCCTCTTTCTAAAACTTGGCTCGACACACTACCGCGCTTCTAGATAACCGTTTTCTCAGATTCCCTGCAAGTTTCATGTTTACTGAAACAGCCAAGTATTTCAGCAATTTTATGAAGGCTGAACTTGTCCAATAAAATTTTATTTTCTGTTCATCGTATCGGCTTTATTGAGTTGAATATGGGAGCCCTTTTCTGTTGTGGCGTATCTTACTATCAAGTGTAGAATAAAAATTGTGTGTTATAGTGATTGAGTTTGGAAAAGGTTTTTTGTTATGGCGTTTAGGATTGTAGTTTGAAATTGGTTATCGTATTTTCTATGTAAGAAACCTAAAGGGCTTGTGGTTGAATCATAACAGCTTCACGATTCGATTGTAGGTTGAATTATTTATTTATTAAAACTTTATGCACTAGTAAAAGACACTGTACAAAGGTGGACTTAATGCCTTAGGCATTTTCTAGCAGTCTACTAAGGTGATGCAGAGACAGAACATGGAAGGCGCAAGAAGATAACAAAAACTAGAAAGTGTAATTAACAATAATTTAGAATAAATACATAGATACATACATATTATATACAATCCAAATACAAGCGATGTCAAGAAAAAAAAGATATATTACTGGAGAAATACTAATCTGCTAACTTAACTTCAAGATAAGTTTGCCAACTCCTTGTGAATGTGCTCATGTGCCATCACTTTAAAAGTGAACAAACTGGTTGCCATCCTGATGTTCAGAGGTAGCTCCTGCCTGGACGAAGAAGGAAGACTGAATGAAATCAGAACGGTGAGGAGGACATCGTAGAAGACGATTATTTATGGAACAAAGATTCTTATCGTGTGCCGAACACAAATAGTGAAAATAAGAAGTCAGATAATAATGTTGATGGATGGAATGTTGGTTGGAATTACGCTTGCCGTTTACGTATCAAAAACCTTCGTGCCTTAGAGAGTACGCTATTAAGCTGTCTTGGTCCTGCATGGTATGTTATTTTTAAAATCAGGTGCTTTTTCCCATATTATTTGTTTCGCATGTAACGCGAATCGGCAATTTGCGAATCGTATTTTCTGCGAAGCGCACTTCTGTTTACCTGCCTTTTGCAAATCGAACGTTCTGCGTCATGCATGAGCTACTATGGTACCGAAAAACAATCAGTTTTCTTTATAGAAAACCTTAATATATCTCCCGGTCTTGGTAAAACTGCGAACTTTAAACTACGGCTAGCTTTGGAGATATATTACAGTAATATATTTGAGAAAATGTTTTTCCGGTACATTTTCTTTGTTACGTAATAGGGACATTCAATTTGAGGACTGAATATATCAAGCCACCGAATTAATGGTGTGTCGTTTAAACTTCGTGTTTGTTCCGTTTATTGGCTTTTAAATTACTTTTTTTTTTGTGATTGAATTTTTCGTAAACTTACTCGCGATTGATACTAGACTTGGTGGTGTTACCGGCAGAATGCCAACTCTTAGGTCTCAAGTCCGAACCCAAAAAGTACAGACAAACTGTAAAATTTTCCCAATTGAACATGAACCTTATTGTGTTTAGAATTAAGTTGAAAACCTATCAAAGAAAGACACATTGGGGTAGGTTGATGTGCTGGCGTCTGTACACTTGACGATTACCTGACGTTTCGGAGTCGTGTACCTACGTATTGTTTAATAAATCTGTTGCTTTAAAAACAGTGAATGAAAACATCGTAACGAAACCGGCATGACTGAGAGATAATATTTTGAAGCAAAGTCAGAAGCCCATGATGATGGGTGGCTTGAACTCGGACACCAGTTTTGTCTCTACCATACAAAAAAAAGGAGACTCGCAAATCTACACTAATAATATAAAGAGGAAAAATTTGTGTAAGTATGTGTATGTTTGTAATGAATAAACTCAAAAATTACTGAGCCGATTTAAACAGTTCTTTCACCATTGGAAAGCTACATTAACCCTGAGTAACATAGGCTATTTTCTATCCCTGTATTCCCACGGGATCGGGAAATGCGCGGGTGGAGCCGCGTGACGTCTGCTAGTGGATGATAAAACTGGTTGTCAGACTTTCGGAGCTTTGAGTTTCTGACTACATACATACATAAACTCACGCTTTGTCCCATGGGGGTAGGCAGAAACTACAGAGCGCTATATGTTACGATTCTTACATACTTCTTTTGCTTCGTTTACATGCATACACACACGCCGGTTGAGAGTACTGCGCACCTGACCTCTCTGAAGAACCTCACCAATAAGGTCTATGTATGTCTTTCTAGGGCGTCCCCTCCCGGCGTTCCCACTTACATTGTCTTGTAAATACCTCTCGTTAGTCGCCTTTCATCCATCCTTTCAACGTGACCAAATCATCTTTCTGACTACTCACAACAAATACCTATTAAAGATCTGTAAGACAGCCGAGAACAACGGTTTAACATGCTTTCCTAGGCACGTAATGGTCTTCGTAAGTGATGATTGGTCACCCATCTACTGATCGAGCTTCGCAAGTTTAGCTTAACCTTCGCTGCGGCCAAAGAGATTTAAAATACTATAGAGCGGGCATGTCAAGGAAATGTCATAGAAAACCTATGATCCCATGTCTCAGTAACGCCATCTAGAATAATATATGAAAATTGGAGCGGCAGCGGAGCGTACCAAAAAAAAACTCATAGGCAAGTTTTGGATGAAAATTTATAAAAACTATAGTAAGTGATGAATGTCTTTGGCTACGGCAGTTTTTATTTCGCCACAAGCCCAATTTACTTTGTTAAAAATAAAATTTAAACAGACATTACAACCAGACAGACGCGAAAATAAAATATAATTCATAAATTAGCCTGAAACGGGGACACGTAAAATTTATTACGAGATGTTTCAAGTTGTGTTTTAAACATGTTAAAATGTATAACATACAATAAAAGTAATGTACAGTCGTGTCCCGAGGTATTGTGTAGTGAATTATGAGTGGTGTGAAGGTCAAATGGGAGGGCTGTTTTAACATCTCTTCTATGTTGTCGGTTTTCAAACCATTTTAGAGGGAAAAAATACCGTCAAAAAATATCTTTGAATTACTTCACCGTTTTTAATAATAATAATAATAATAATAATTGGTGCCTCACTGCATTAAAAACGACAAAGGGCCACTGCGAGTTGGCTTAGGCTCCTCGTACGCCTTCCAAAGGTCCGGAACCCAAGGGTTCCGAGAAATATAAGCTCATAATAATAATTTTTATTGCAGGCGACGCATTCCCAGAGTTATATACCTTAACCTAAAAAACATATATTAATACATTGTTTTTGAATCATACATTGTTATAGACAATACGCAAATAACCGATTATAAATTAATTTAATGTTTAATTAACTTATTGTCATGCACGAGGTTGCGGTACAAATCCGGGGAAGCACCATGTGACTTTTTTAATTCATATATATATTTTTATTGTACATTCTAAGTTTATCTTACTTTATGGAATCATAACAAAAAGTTAAAATAAATAAATAACTAAAACTAACAATAAATAACTACAAAGCGTCAAAAAATTCTTCTGCATCGCTGCCAGCTGGTAAAGTGCCCAAAAGACTGGCGGCATTGCCACGTTGAATGGCAATGCTTAGCTTCTGGCCAAAGTAGAGGCCAGCCCTTGGGTTACGGGAAGCGTTAACTAAACGTTTGCAGATGTCTTTGTAAAGAAGACGAGCACTCGGACCCCACGGCCCAAGAGTTTCAACCCCAAACGGCTCGAAAGTATAACTACCAACAAGGTTGCAGCAGCGCCAGCACAGCATGTTGACCCAGGAAGATGGGATGGCCCAAGAGTATCGACACAAGTAGCATCCCATACTAAAGGCCTACCCATCTTCCAAGGGAATAAAGACATACCGTCCGGTCTTTTGCCATCGTCGCGTGCCAAGCCAGTTTATCTTAGATTATCATAGAAAGAAAATACATTTATTTGGTACACGCACAGGAACTTAACAGCTAAAACTAAATCTAACATATAATAAAGTGCGCGTGTGTTTATATGTAACAGCGCGCCGCTATGTAATAATCATAAGAACTGATATTTTTCACCTGTGACAAACAATAAATAAATTTGAATTTGAATTTTGAATTTGAAAGTAACCAAAAGATCTGTGCGAGGCCAAGAAGTTCATTAGTATTACTATTTTCATATTATTTAACTTAAAGATTCTACAGGTCCGAAAAAAAGATTATTTTATTTATTTATCAAACATACCTACGTAAATATGTATTAAGTACCACTATATTGTTAGCTGACAAACATTTCAAACCCACAACAAAGCAAATAAACCAGATAATGTTTACTATAGTTACGGCTTATAATAACACCTTCATATAAAAGACCATTTCCTTTAAAAGAGAAGGTATATAAAAAGGCCTTTTATATTTGTTGTGAACTAAAACCACAGTCTAAAAGCCTACGGTCGTCCGACGAAGCCATCTAGACAGGGCAATGGTGCGGGGTGTGAGGGGCGAGACGCGGGAAAGCCGCTCCTGAACTGCGAACAATATGATGTTCGTAGTTCGGGAGGTATTATGCAGGGCTAACGCGTGTAGACGTTGTCGGCATTTTTCCAGATATCAAAGGCGTCGTCCTACTGTAATAATATTTATACTGTGCTAAAACATTGTGGTACTACAATACCCTTTATTTTACATTAAAATACTTTTCTTATCGCTGGCATAGTTCCCTTGGCGGGAAATATGTGAATAAAGAAAAAGATTATCCTTGTACGATACCTTTGGCTTCACAAATACGTATGGAAACGAAAAAAAAAAGATAATTGAGTCTTCTTTTTGAAAAACATATTCTTTCGTCTGCTTAATTCTCGGGGGTGTTTATTTTCTTTCGCTTGCTTGTTGTATCTATTAACCGACTTCAAACGCGGTGGAGGTTCTCAATTTGTCTGTTTTTTTTGTATAATAATAATATTACACAACTTACACATAACGCTATCTAGTCCCAAACTAAGCAGAGCTTGTGCTATGAGTATTATATGATATGAGTTTGCAACTGATTTATAAACATACTTTAAATATATTTCTAAATACATACTTACTTACGTATTACAGATAAATAACACCCACACACAGAACAAAAAATGTTCCTGCTCACTACTAAACATCTGATATACATAAGTACTTATATATTTCTAAATATATACATATTATAGATAAATTACACCCAGACACAGAACAAATGATCGTACTCATCATACAACCATTTGTCTCGGGTGGGAATCGAACCCACGACTTCCAGCATAGCAGTCAGGTCCACTAACATTTCTAGAACTACAGGCCAGTCCATGTATGTTTGTTACAAGATTATTCCTCTAATTAAAACTCGATTTGAAACAAACAAGAATACACCAAAGCCACCGACTTCCAAGACTTAAGAGTTATTTTACACCATTTAGTGTTTATTTTACAAATCCAGACTCCAGGCTGCTACTGAGAAATTCCAGATAGAAAAAACTCAATAACACTTTGCCCGAACCAGGGATCGAACCCGGGACCTCATGCTCAACAGTAGCGCTTACGACCACTAGACCAACGAGGCAGTCAGTCGGCAACCGGAGTCTGGATTTGTGCCCGGTTGATGGCAATAGGCTTGCCCCTATTACATGGGACTTAAAGATAACTGGCGAAATGTGGGTGTACTACCAGGTACACCTCTGCCTAGCCCTTCGGGTATTACAGGCGTGACGTTGTGACTGGCCTGTTGGTCTAGTAGTTAGTAACCCTGACTGCTATGCCGGAGATCGTGGGTTCGTTTCCCACCAAGGACAAATGTTTGTGTGATGAGCACGATCACTTGTTCTGAGTGTGGGTGTAATTTATGTATAATATGTATGTATTTAGCAACTTATAAGTATGTTTATCAGCTGTTTAGTACCCATAACACAAGCTCTCAAGCTTAAATTTGGACTAAATGGCGTTGTGTGAAAAGTTGTGGCATATTTATTTATTGGAACGAAGTTCCATATCGCGTGTTTCGAAAGGGGGCTAGACGGAAAAAAATCGGACGAAAAGTTGTAACGACACTTTTTTCTTTAGTTGTGGGCCGTGCGGCGTGCGCGTGTTTCTCTGTTGTGTGTGTTTGTTGTGTGTGCATATAAGCACTTCCATATCAATCTTAATTAGCCGACAGGTACTACTTTACTCCCTCCTCATAAATAAATCCAGTTCTGTGCAGTAACTCAGCACTTTCTCTCGAGGCTGATCTGCGCCGGCGCATGGAGGAAGTGAAATTACGATCGCTGTCTGGACAGGATACTGAACCGCTATTTAAGCTAGGGTTGCCATGCTTCAAGGCTGAAGAGAGACTGGAATATTAAATGGATGGTGTTCGATAAGTTCTAAAGAAACAACGGATCCTGATGATTGGTCACCCAGCCACGAACCAACCTAGGCACGCGTAGCTTAACATCAACCGTGCGGGCGCTATTATTTACACTAGGAAGTGGTAAAGGGTCGGTACTTAGGGGGACTGTCTTATGTTATTTTGACGTTCAGTATTGTAAGTAAAAAGTGCTGATTTTCAGCCTCATTAGAATACATGTTTTTTTTTTTCCAGACTGTTACTCGTGGTTCAGTAGTGTTAAAGTAAGAACCTATAATTATTTTGCTGTAATGTCAATTGACTCATTTTTCTATCTCACTTTTCAACCGACTTACAAAAAAAGGAGGAGGTTTTTACGGCTTTTTTTTAACTCCGTCTTTTATGGACCGAATAGTTTTTTTTTTGTTCGAGAGTGTAAACTTCCCGTGTGATGTGATCCCATTTGAAATTCATAGAAATCGGTTTAGTAGTTTGGTTGTAAATCAAAACAAATGGAAAATATAAAATCATAAATTAATACGAAGTAAATAACAGTTGCAAAATAAATAGGTACATTTTAATTATTAAATATTTCATGTATTTAAATTATGTAAATAGTACACCACAAACGGCCTACTCATCTTTTCTCCTCCACTATCAAGTCCATCCAAAGGTTGTCTGTAAGAGATCGCTTTTAGCTATAAGGCCGCCCATTGTAACACCCTATGTAGCCCATAAAGTTATAATTTGTAAGTTTTTATGGTGTACAATTAAGAGTATTGAACTATTCTTTTCTATTTATATTAACACCATATTGCCTAGCTTCGAACATGGTGTTTTCAACATTCTGAATATGTTAGTAGCCATTTTGACGTCATGACGTTGTCCGATTACTGATCAGAAATTGTGGTAAACCTTACTTTATAACGGATGACATTAAGCTCTCAATGGAGATGATTTATTTTCACCTGGGCTTATTTCATTTTCAGCTAATAAAATGGAGTTTGATATAAATGCATACCTACCTATGCATTATAGATAAACGATAAATGATATTTATTTATGTAAACTGGCTCTTGACGGGTCTGTTGGTCTAGTAGTTACAGTGGCCCGATGCCAGAGGTCGTGGATTCCATTCCCACCCAGGACAAATGTTTGTGTGATGAGCACGATCATTTGTTCTGTGTCTGGGTGTAATTTATCTATAATATGATTGTATTTAGAAATATATAAAACTGTTTATAAATCAGTTGTTTACTACCCATAACACAACCCTGCTTAGCTTCCAAAGCCAGCGTCTGCGCTTGTTTCTTGTTTATGTTATCCTACTAATATTATAAGCGCGAAAGTTTGTGAGTATAGATGGATGAATGTTTGTTACTCTTTCACGTAAAATCTACTGAATGGATTTTAATAAAATTTGTTATGGAGTTAGGTGACACCCTGGATTAACACAAAGGCTACTTTTTATCGCTGTATTCCCACGAGAACGGGGCCTACGTGGGTGAAACCGCGGGAAGTCTGCTAGTATAGAAATAAAATAAAAAACAGTTAATTTATTTGACCCATTTTACGATAGTCACACAATGTATAATGTATTATACCTACATACATACATACATAAGGTCGCGCCTGTAATACTCGAAGGTGATCCTGGTACCCCCACATTTCACCAGTTATGTTCAAGTCCCATGTAATAAGGGGCGAGCCTATTGCCATCAATCGGGCACGAATCTAGACTCCGAGCTGCTACTGAGAAATTCCAGATAGAAAATCTCAATAACACTGCCCGACCTGGGCATCGATCCCAAGACCATAATAAGTATGCTGTAAGTCCCCCATGTAGGTACTAAATAAGTAAATAAATATTCCACAACTTTTCACACAGCGGAAGGTATCTATTCCAAAAATAAGCAGAGCTTGTGCTAGAATAGGACTTACTAAACAACAGCTGATAAACATACTTATGTTATTGTAAATACAGATAAATTACACCCAGGCACAGAATAAATATTCGTGCTTTATGTGTAGGTATACGATGTACATAGAACAACACATATTACAATAAATATTAACCTGTCGAAAACTTCAAATTAATTATGAAATTGGGCACCGATATCTACAACAAAGAACAATAAAACAATAAAAACAGGAAGCAATAAGTAATTCGTTCAATATCAGTTTACAGTTTTGCGAAAAATATTTCGGTTCGCGAATCGCTGATGAATTTATTGATTTGCGTCAGTTTTTGTTGAGCAGCTACGGATATTAAAAGCCTTAATTTAGTGATGGATTGCTTGTTGACTTTGCCAAATGTTGATATCGTTGAAAATTTGATTGTAAGTAGCCGAGATTTGTCGGAGAAAGGGAACTCGGTGGGATAAGATTTGCAATCCCTACTTTGATAGTACTGACCACCGAACGGTTATATTCGAAAGAAATAAACAATACAGTGTCATAAAAATAGGCTTGTGATACCTTTATGCTCGTTACAAATTTGTAGCAGCAATATTTAAGTAACCTACTAACATATACATACACACATGCATACATACATAAACACACGCCTTTTTCCCATGGGGGTAAGCAAAAACTACAGATCGCCATATGCTACGATTCTTACACACTTCTTTTGCTTCGTTTCCATTCATACATGTTGTCATACACACACGCCGGTTGCGAGTACTACGCACCTGACCTTTCTGTAGAACCCCACCAAGTAGGTCTATGTAAGTCTTCTAGGGTTCTTCTAGGGTGTCCCCTCACGGCGCGGCGGCGTTCCCAGTTACATCTGCCTTGTAAATATTAGTCCTTTCGTTAACTACTAAATTAGTATATATGTAGTATTTATTACATAGATGGAAAAAAACATGACCCGAAAGACAATCCTAATCACTGGATTAGGATGTTATTTTTAATAGTCAGATTTCTAGTTCACATCCCCGTAGGTATAGCTAGAAATACCACCAGCAACAAAATACGATGGAAAAGCTTATTCATGGAAACGTTTAATCGATTTAACCACGTTTGTGACATAACCTAACGTAAATAAGACTACTTGTAAGCAAATGATTGATTAGCAATTCCATCTCGATTTTCACATAATTAATACTGCTCATACGACGATAATCTACTTGCTAAGTGTGTTAATCACTAAACTATCACCATCAATCACCATATTGTAAACTGTTGCCATTATCCCTAAAGTGCTGGCTCTGTTTTGGCCTCTTGGCTTTTGGCCAGGATTGAAGAAAACAGGCGTGAGCCTACGGTCGGCATTCAGTTGTTTTTTTTTTAAAGTTCGGCACCGTGTAGTAATGTTCTTGTCTTGATTTGTTGTTATTGCAATTATTTTCCTAAGTTGGTTTTAAATTATTTTTAGATTTTGTATTTAGGTAGGTAATAATTAATACTTTTGTTTTTTATGATTTACTTACGGTTTCAATTAAATATGGGATATCATTGGGTTACCGATGGTTGATCTGATCCTACCAAATATCCATTGATCGCAGTAGGCGGGACAAAACATTGGTTAAGTGTGCAAGTGGTAGTACGTAGGTACAGGGTCTGTACAGTGTACACATCAAGCAATCTGTCAAATTTCTTTGAAAGCTTTAACCTTTATCGCAAAAGAATGAGGTTTATTTTAATTTGGGAAAATATTAGATACAGTCTACGGTTGCTTGATGTTCTAGCGTCCGTACCATGTCAAGCAAAACACGCGTTTTGTTTTATTATTTGTTACGTACTTAGAGAATTCTTGTTTTAATAATTTGTTGTTGGACAACGTAATGCACGCTCTTCTGACAGACACACAGTGGGGTCTAAGGCTAGCAACAGACTTATAACACACCATGCCACGCGACGTCAATGTGGTGTTCTCATTGGTTAAATTATGTAACGTTTCAGATTTGACATTATAAAACAGTGTGGGATGGCGTCGGGTGTTACAAGTGTGCTGGAAGCTTAAGAGTCATGATGCACTCATGTCGACAGGTCGCCGGTGACTTGGTTGACTGTGACTTTAAACATGTGTTTACGTACTTGATCACCGGTCGTTGCCTTTGTTTTGGTCGCCGAGAGACCAAATCTCTGGTCACCAGTTGACATTGTGCATTGGCTCTTAGCAATCCTCCCTCAAGGGTCCCAATTACTTAAATAGGTGTTTACGCACTTCACTGCTGGTCGTTGACCTTGTTTTGGTTGCCGAGAGACCAAGTATACGGCGACGTAATGGTTCTTAGTAATAGGGCCCACTTTGCAACCTTTAGTTAGATACAAAATCTCAAGAAACGGTCATGTAGAAATAATTCTAAAATTAATCAAATTCAGCCAGTTGTTTGATTGAAAAATAACAACTTCGTGATTACTAAGAAACTACGAACAAACTTTCAGGTTATTAAATAAACCCTCCTTACTAAAACAAAACTAGTTTCTAACTAAATAACCAAACAATGTTACTATCTTCAATTAAATCTAAAATTATTTATTTATTTTATTTTTTATTTATTTACAACACACATACATACAGCTATCATTACAGAATTTAATCCAATGCGATAGATGTAGACACATAATATAAATTTACAATAACATTCAATTCAATTACAATAAAATTCAATTCAATTACAATAAAATTCAATTCAACTACAATAAATAAAATTACAATTTAAAAAATATATATATAATACAATTCAAATTAAAACACAATGGTAAACAACACGATAAGACACTCAATATAATACAATTAATCTTTTTATTCAAATATAATTTATTATTGCAAAGTTAATTTCAATTTGAATGATAACACAAAAAGTGTAATACAACCTTTGCGAACTCGCTCAGTGAACATGAGAACAAATCTATTTTATCCGCAATTAGGTTTAGTGTGCGCAGTGTTCTCGAGAGTGGGGCATTTGCCACCAGCTTGGTTCGACCGCGCGGCAGTGCGAACAGATCAGGTCGCCTACGACGACGTTGCACGTAACCATCGGGCGCACACAAACCTATCTTTTGCAACACACTCGGATTGTTTGTGTTACCCCTAAACACTCCAAGAACATACGATGCCAGAGCTAGATCTCTTCTCGTTTCCAACCTGTTGTATCCCACCATGCCTAAAACAAACAAGGTTGGATACATCAAGGGATAGAGAGGGTATACCCCATACAGCTTTAAGTACAGGTATCGCGTATATTTATTTTGTATGCGCTCCAACATAAGAGTGTGGAGACTCCAACATAAAATGGAATAACGAAACGCTGTAGTCGACTGTAGGTGCATTACTTCAGTACTCGGCTGTAATTAAAAGTTGTGTTGCCAGCTCAGTGCAAATGTAGCGTCTTCCGTATTTCCGTTGGCAACACTGAATCTGGTACTGCGTAGTTATCTCTGTGAATATCGTAGTGCTTATCCGGTGGAAATATGTGGCTTTTGCTGTAATGTCTGTGGTTGATGGGGAAAATAATAATTTGAATATTTTTTTTTACGGAATGTACTATACTCCATCCGAGTAGGTAGTTAGCTAAAGGTAAACAATCTTGACAAATCTTTTTACATAAACGCTTATTAATTAAATACAACTACAGACTGTTTAAACAAATTGTTTAATTGATTATGTAATCGTTTTTGTTGTAGGTATCTAAATTTGTTATCAGCTGCATTTTATTTTTAAACTGTGTTATTAACTAAAAATACATGTCAAAATTGTTTACCTTAGGTTAACTACCTAATCGGATGGAGTGTAGGTATCGAGATAAAAAGTGGATGTCCTTTTCCAAGGTTCAATATATTTTTATGCCACAATTCATCAAAATAATTAGGTTCAGAGGTAGGTTTAAAAAGATAACAAACATAGTAGATAAATATCGCATTTAAAATACTAGTATTGACTGAAAAATTTACAGTATCCATTACATACTCACAACGAAAAAAATACTTATTTTGCTGTTGATAAGATTCCCGAAAATCTGACCAGCAGTCTAACCAAGGGCTATCGTGTTACCCAGTAACTGGGTTGTAGAGGTCCGACAGGCAGTCGTTTCATGCAAAAATTAAATTAAAAATTTAACAAACCCCCACCGCAAAAACATTTAAAAAGTTAAAAATAACACTTTAGCCATGAAATTTTACTTCGCGTCCGGGTACCCCTTAAGTAAGAAATGTTCCTAGTACTTGTAGGTATGTAGGTACTTATTTTAACGGTACCCCGACGTTACGTAAAATTTCATGGCTAAAGTGTTATTTTTAACTTTTTAAATGTTTTTGCGGTGGGGGTTTGTTATATTTTTAATTTAATTTTTATTTTTAAACGCATTAATTTTGTTTTATATAGTATACAGTTATGAGAATTTTTCAGTGCATTGTTTGTAGAGTCAAATGCTGGTTAAAACGAATCCAAACACGACATATCTGCTATTATTTTGTCAAGAGTCTACCTACTGGTGTGCTGGATAGCCTGGCTGCAGCATCAGCTCATCCTGTTACCATGGTGCATTGTGTGCAAAATCAAATGCTGGTTAAAATGAATCCAAACTCGACATATCTGCTGTTATTTTCCCAAGAGTGTATTAGTCTGCTAGATGTCCTGGCTGCATCAGACCAAACACACCATAATGTTGCTTATTAATATTACACACATGGGTGTTTCAAATTTTAAGATACACATATGTTTTAGCGTCGGGGGTTAAAAATACTGGTATTCAGCTGCATCTGGTTAAACTGGAATCCGACCCCAACATAGTTGGGAAAAGGCTAAGCAGATGTCGATACTGTCGATAAGATTATACGTTCACTATACTTCATCTAGGTTTTTTTATTACAGAATAGACCGGCACAATGAATGCGGAACCCTTCACTGTGCTTGTTCCAACACTCACTTGGCCGATTTAAATTAAATTAGTATCCAGAGTATTAAAAGAGAGTTTCTAGAAGAGATATTAAAATGGTTGTTGTAAAAGAAATTCTAAGTAGACATGATACATTACGTTTTTATATTTAAAAAATAGGAATAACTTTAGAGTTCATTTTCATAGATAAAAAAATGTTAAGTATCTAATAAATCAAAGTCTAAAGAAGAAAAAAACACTTGATATTATAGATGAAAAATTACGAAATTTTAAAATGCCATTTTTTCCACGAAATTTTGGCATCGCTCCACTGTGCACCGGGTGTAAGCAACACCCCGTTATTAATAGCTATGCTGTGTTGCAATTTTTCTTGCATTCAGTTCGATGTCCGGGTCGTGCATTTAGTCAATGGAAACAGGTTTTTAAGTAGTTTACCTTTCACGTCAAACGGAATCGTTTAGATTGAAGGCTTTTAAGGTTATTATTATTAATAAAATAATTATGCAAAGGCTGCCTAGCCGACCTGGCAAGCACAGTTTTACCCGTGCAACACTTTTTATTAATTGAGCCTTAAGACTTCTTTTGATTAGACAAAAAATTATGATCGACGATGACGTCCGCCGCCCCCCACGTACATGGACCAGAAGTGGCGGTGAGTCGTGTTGCACACGCGCCCCTCTTATACGTCGCGGGAGTTTAACACCTCACTCCCCTCGCTGACTTAGCGAGGCCTGCAGTGCCAGCACCAGTTGGGGATCGCGGAAGTATCTTCTATTCCCATGACCCCCGGCGCAGGTGTGAGATGAAACACTGGGGTGGTTTTTAGTCAGTAATAGTCTGACAGACCCTTCCGCTGGTCGGACAGGGCTCCAGGGAGAGGAATTGCCTAACAATGCGGGCCGAGTCCAGATGAACTGCTTTTTGAATCAAGCCTCATGATCCAGCTGCCTGCACGAGCACGAGAGCCTCCTTAGATGTTGGTGATGATGATATCTAAGATGTTATTAATTAGTTAAATCGAGTTCTATGATTCATATTGTCGTATATTAATCTATGTTAGTAAATAAATACGCTAAGCAAAAACTTTGAATTACTTTATAAGAATTTTTGGGCTCAGGAAGACTGCTTGACTATAGTTAAAAGTTTGTAGAGAAGAAAGGCAAAAACACTAAAACCACTACTATAGGACCACTCGTATAGCTAAAATCCTTGAATATCTTTCAAAAACCTAGAGAAAATTTTAACCTAATATTCGTTAGAAACCAAACCTATTTTGATATTCCGTCATCGTTCACTCAAAATCTGAAACTATAATTTGTAATCAACGTAAAACACTCAGCACTGCACAGTGTTCCACGCTTAATTTCTAGTTTACGTCGACGTCAATGATCATTAATTTCATACGTGTTTGGTCCACTGGGCAACTGTGCCACAGCTCGGCCAGATTTTGTCCTGTGACATGCGAGATCGTCACACTGTGCGACGACCGTGGCTTTGTGTGTCATATGTGATATATTATTATGAATGTAGTTACTGTTTGTGTTGTACAGGTTTTGATGTAGATAATGATGAGATGTACATTATGTACGGCCAGTGTTCCGCTTTTCCTGATCCACGAAAGAAAAATAAGGGTAAGAAGGGTCAGACCACGCAGCCTTACGCAGTTCACTGACTGTACATAGGTACTTTATTTTGAATGTATTGTCCTAGCATAGCTCTTAACGATCACTGTTTCTTTTCGTTGAAAGAATCCTGCTGTTCTATTGACAATCACTGTAACTTCAATAAACCAGAATCAATTATGGCAACCATCAGAAAAATGTCGGGTCAATGATGTTTGAAGAGTCTTGGAAAAACGATTAATTTTTCTTGGATCTAAATCGGGAACTAAACTAGCTGAAAAGACAGAAAATAAAAACTCACTATTTTACTTTACCAGCGATACGATCTTCTCTTTAAAAACATTTTACCGTAGAAATAAAAAAAGATTATGAAATCTTAGATTTTTTTTTATCATCAATCATCGCTCAGGTTAGGTTCAAATACAGTTGTTTCTCTTCAGAGCCCATTGATTTTTCCACTCAGTAGCGACACATTTGTGCAGTTTGCAATTTACGATTACTATCGCTTTAATTTAGTCCTGATTACAAACTTCCCACAAATTCTCGACATGTCTTCATAAAAATTGTCAAGAAAACTAAGGAGTTCTTATAAAAAAGTCATAGATCACCAGCGTAAACTGAAGTCGTTTACAACGTGGCGGAAATCCAAGAGTTTTAACATATTTATAAGATAAGTGACGATGAGTTCCCGCGGTCCCCAAGTTACCCAGGTATTCCATTAGGTATGAAACTTCGTAAAATACTTTAAAGAACCGATTTGTAACTGAGACTTGGAAGTTTATTTTCTTTGAGGGAAGATGTTTAAGAAGTGCTGATATTTTGTGCAGTTACGAGAACAGTATGTTGGTGCCGCTGCCATTAAAATGACATCAGTTCCGGTGAGTAGTTTTAGAAGCAGCAGGAAATACGTAACGCCTTCAAAATGTTGTAACATTTTATTTTCTTTGAAAATACTTGAGAGTCTTTCAATCTGCTTAGACATGAGATAGTGTTGTGTTTTCATTTTGCTATCGACAAACAAACTTTTCGGGAAATACAGTAAAAATGCACATGTGTGTAGTATGTAGTCTAAACCACATTTGTTTAAAGTTTATAGAGGTAAGAGGAACAGGGTGCAAAATTGCTCATCCCCCATAGAAAAGGGAGTTGTGTCTGTCGACCAAACTGGTGTTGTGTCTGGTGGGCTCCTACAGCCTGACGGTTGTTATCGGGATCTTGTATAAGTTCAATCGCGCGGATAACTTTAATATCGCGATGTAGGATGTCAGTGTTTAGTTCATACCTTGCGAGATAGATGTCGCTACAAAAGTAATGAATTAAAATGAACACTGTGACCTCTAAGTTTCTTGCAATATTTCTTCTTAGAGTAGTCAGGTAGTCAAACGCTGACCTCACATTCCAATTAAAAAATGACATGTAAAATTGTTTGACTGTATGAACCTATCGACAGAAACAAATAAGATGAATAAAAAGAAGATTATAATATGATGAAAACTTATCACAATGACCATTGCGTTGTGTAGAAAGAAAGAAAATGAAAATGACCAAATGCCAGAAATAAGAGTTGATTTAAATTATTGCCTGTTGCAATGCTGTAGGACAAGTACCGAGGAAAACTGCGATAGCTTAGCATAATACTGCAAACCAGCCTTGACTAGATCACGTCAACCGGAGCAGCATTTACTGTCTCCAGCATAGAGACGAATACCTATGTGTTTTTTTTTATGTAAGTATATCAAACCAAACCCATATTGCTTAGTGACAGAAATAGGAAAGGCAGTCCAGGGTTGACTGGCCTGTTGGTCTCTACAACCCACGAACACTTATTCCAAAACGTGAACTCTTTTATCAGTATACACTACACTATTTTCAAACGCACCCTTTAAAAAGTATCAATGCTTACTTTAAAACTTGCGACACTTAAGTCGGATAAACTTTCTCAGCACCGTACTTTCTTAAGTCCATAACTTTTATTAAAAGCGAGAAGTATTAACTGTAAGTAAGAACACTATTTCTGTAATAGTTCACTTATTATGAAGTATGAACACTACGTTAGTTATTGTACTCCTTCTATTCAAGTAAAGCAGATACGTTGCTTTAGTTAAATTTTCTGCACAAACTCCTCAAAACGTTTTTGGAATATTAAACTCGCAAAATTCATCGTTATCATACATTTTGTGCCTGTTAGGTACATTGAGATCGTTTTTCCAATATTCAGGACAGTTATGCAATGCTTAATTTTTTGGCAGTCGAAGTATTTTAGCAATAGTAATTTTTTTTTTCTTGGTTTACTCACATACATCAGCTAATAGGTATAGGAAATTTTTATGTTAAGTTTCCCTGAAAGTGCAGAGAAACAGAATAAAAAATATAGAAAATATTTTGCGTATTAAACTTTCTTTAACTGTCGTAGTTTTGCGCACTTTAACTATGCCAAATCTTATCGCCTTTTGTGTATGCTATAGTATAGGTATAGGTATAAGTGAAAAGATTTTCGCTTAGCGTATTCATATAATGATTAAGACTTTATTACTTCAGAACCAAATAATCTTAATAAATAATTATAAGTTACCCTACAACTAGTTTCTGCATACCTACCTAAAAATGCAAACAAAAAGAGAATTAAAAGGATTATTTATAGGACATCAAAAAATTCGTTCGCATCGTGGTCAACCGACAAACTCCCCAAAAGAATGGCCGCATGATGATAACTAAAACAGCGGAACCAATATAACAAATAGTTGTAAGTTTCAACCCAAGTAAACACCCTTACAGTACCTAAACATTACTGCCTATTTATTTACTAGAAAATAATTTGGCTATCTTAATCCAAAATCTTGCCAAACACCAAAGTTTCCTTGACATGTCCGGGACATAGACGAAACATCATTAATTTTAGCGTATTTTGTCCAGCAGACAGATGTTGGCCGCCCACTGTGGGACAATGAAGAAGGATCGCTTTAGGCGGGCTATGATGAAGAGGAATTATATTCTGTTTGTTTTAGGAATTCCAATTTTCGAGATTAGTTTTTGAAGTTACTAGAGCTTGTTTTGTTGAGCCAGTTTTCTGGTGACCAGTGGCGTCCAGTTTTCTAAAAATAAAACGTAAGTGTTTAATAGTAGATTGTTTATCTAGGGAGCAAACAACTATTTTAAAGGCGAGAGTGTTTTTTTAATCCAGAGCGGAGCGAAGGATTCTAGAGTAGAATCCCGAGCGGAGCGAGGGATTCTTAAGTAGAATCCTGAGCGCAGCAAGGGATTAAAAGTATGTCACTCGAGCTTAAAATAGTGTTGCTCCCAAGGTGGACACTATACTTTTTATCACCCTCTATGAGAAAATAAGTAAGTGCAACTTATGAACAAGAATTTATTTACGTACAATTCAGAACCATAAGACATAAAAATAATATAAATAATTAGAGGCTGATGTTTATATTTGAACAATTATGGAAGTGTATCGTAACAATTTTTGCTCTTCTTGCATTTTTCCAAAGGATGAAATTGTTGTATGCTTTGACATATTGTTCACGGGATTTTGTAGGTAAAAGACTTTCCATCACATTTTTAGCGTCCGATACAATATTCTCTGGAGTCAATATAATACTTTCACTTGAGGAAGACGCACTCATTTTTTATAATTCTAAAATCTGAATATGAATCAACTACGAACGAAAGCAGATTGCATTTAATTTCGCGCGTTGTTTATTTTTCATCAACTTTTTTTAAATTTGGCGCGCAGTTTTTCAGCCAGTCACATATTCAATACATTGTTCTCGCATGGTTTGTGATTCACCTCTTTGCTGATTGAAACATTTACTAACAATATCCACATTCCAAATTCAAATCAATTTTGGTCCCTAGGGATTAATGAGCTATTTTGGTCCCTGTTTACGAGGAATAAACTAGCTCTTTTTGAATAGATGTGATAAAAAAAATGTTAATACTGTTTAAATAAAAGGATAGGACTCACAGTTTATCAGTAATGAGAAATCCGAACAAGTCACAACATATTTTTTTCTAATTGATACACTTTAAGAGAATGTTTTAGATAATTATGAAATCTATTAAGAAAACCAACGTTAGA
The DNA here is from genome assembly GCA_921972225.1 of Euplexia lucipara. Taxonomy (NCBI): domain Eukaryota; kingdom Metazoa; phylum Arthropoda; class Insecta; order Lepidoptera; family Noctuidae; genus Euplexia; species Euplexia lucipara. Next base: position 18,273,991 of record OV179160.1, read on the forward strand.
AAATCTGGACTTGTTATTAGACGACAGACAGTTACGAACAGCGTCACAAGTCTGACATCGTTAACCTGTGTTAAGCACCCGAAGTGGTTAATACTCGTGCCTTCTCTGTATGAGAAGAGACCTTGTTCGTGCAATGAGTACAAACACACCAACAAACTTATAACACCACTATTTTGGGTCGGGGGTTAAAAAATGAAGCCATTCCTCGTTAAGTATAGATAATAAGGAGTATGAGTAGATAAACATAGAATAATAGTAATGACGAGTAAAGTTGTACGTACATTCGAGAGGATGATAGCTAGGGATATTTACCTATATACCTATGTATGTATATAACCACATCTATTATACACTTCTAACCTGTTCAAAGACCTCCTATTCCACGCCACGCCACGTAGCGAATGAATATTGAATTTCGGAAAAAGGTGTGAAAAATGTATTTATTTCCCGAATAGTTGCGTGTCAGGCGGCCACCTATCTAGTCCGCGCGGTTTTAGGCGAACATGGCGTTTTATTTTACACTCTAAACCAGTGGCTTCCAACCTTGTCCTAACCTACGAGAACATTTATTTCTTTGCTGACACAGACACTATAGTTCGTTCGCGTTAAGAATGCAGTAAAAATGCAGTGCAACTGCAAGTTAAAGGTGTATTCCACAGTGGTGTTAAAAACAAAACAAATTATATTTTAAAAGGTTAAGTTTAATAAATTTATAAAAATGAATTTGAAAAGATTTGTTTGGTTAGGGGCGGGGCTAGGCCGACGGAAAATGATGACTTTACTGCATTCTTAACGCGAACGTACCTACTACAAACAGGTTAAAGAATAATAAACGGTGTCAATCCAAAAGTAATATGAACAACATTCACTATGAAAATAAAATAAATACCTACACATATTTACGTTTGACTCAACAGTTACATACATTAACAGTACTATTGTAATAAAGAAACAAAATGTTTCAATTAATCTGAGTTTTTAGTTGATTTCGACATCTTGAATCTTTTGCCACTGTAATTTTAGCTGTTGCGGCCCACAGGTTGAGAACCAATGTTTTTGTTAGACGAATGGTTCGGGCCTGTGATACCTTAAACCTTATAGCCCATTTACACTACCACGGACCATCTATTATCCGGATCGGTTTTGTCTATAGGTACCTAACCTATACGTTACCTATTGTTCAACAATATGGTAGCAAAAACTCAGTTCGCCATTTTGCCAGTATTCTCAAATTAAGAAAGAGTAGGGGGGGGGGGGGGGAGGCGTTTCCTCTCAAGATTCTTTTTATTATTTTTTTACTGGAAAAAAACAATATGAAACTCATACTTTTCGATAATTACGAGTATTAGGGACAAGTCCGTCATACTGTTTCTAAACTACTGCACCTCTAAGCGGCTAGAATCAACAATAATAACCAAAAACGCGTCAAGTCAATGAACTTGACAAGTCCCGGAGAAATGATTCATATGTCTCTTGAATCTTGCAACGAAATTATTCAGAAAAGAACAGTGAAGGAATTAGAAAAACAGACAACTTGAAACATGTGATCATCATTTGCCTAGCCATTTTGGCTCATGATCGGCTTCCAGCTAAACCGAATGCAATTGAATACCAGTGTTTTTCATGTAGCGTCTGCCTGTCTGAACTCCACAACCTAGTTACTGGGTAACACGATACCGCTTGGTAAACTGGTAGTCAGGCTTTCAGGCTTCTACTACCTGTAGCGAATGTCAAAGAACTACAAATGAGAGCCAAACAGCAGCGTGCCTTGGATAGCTTAACATGCTATCCAAGGCACGGAAACAGCTTTTTTTTTTAGTTTCATTCTTTTTTTGTAAGTACCTATTTGGGGAAGTGAGGGGGAGAGGAGGAGGTGAGAGGGATTGGGATAGGGGGACGGGTAGAGGCAGGGGTCGGGAGGGGTGATGGAAGGGGCGTGGGAGGTGTGGGGTAATGGGAGGGAGGGGGAGAGGGGAAGGAGAGGAATGGGGAAGGGGAGAGGGGGAGGAGAGGAATGGGGAGGGGGAGAGGAGAGGAGTTGATAAAAAATGCAATAGCATTTTCTTTCATTTTCTTTCTTTCTTTCTTATCTTGATAAATTATGTAATGATTGGTAACCCACCCACGGACCAACCTCATCAACCTTCGATCGACCAGTGTAGCTGTTATCACAAGCTCTAAAAAAAGCAAGCTGAAACTAAATCGGAAGATGATAAATATTTCATAGATTTTCTGTGTTATTGGTTCCGAAGCTTGTCCCCCTGAATAAACTGTTGAAGCAAGTTCACGCCATGGTAAAAAAAGATTAAAGATACCGGGCTGGTATCCCCAACTCCACGTCAAAGCGCGTATTTTGCGTAATCTACCACGCGGGCCCAATGCTAATTGGTAGATGTCACATGTCTTCGAATTTTTGGTTCTAGTACATGCCGGTTTCCTCACGATGTTTTCTTTCACCGTTTTTGAGAGCAGTGGTGATGAAATAAATTACACAAAGAAATGCGCCTGCCTGGCACGCCACGGTGACAAAAGTACTTAATCACTGCGGTAAACGGTTGACACCCGATGTGGTGCAGTTGCGCCACTAACTCATTCTCAAACTGACAGATGGCGCCTAGCGTCCTGTCATATTTTTGGTGGCCATTTTTATTCATATAAAGGAGAATCTATAAACCTAGATATTTTCTAAAACATTAGATTACCGTTCCTCAGATACTACTGCCTGCTTTAATATCACATACTAACGAAGAAAGTCAGTAGATACTGTACAGAACCCTAACAGTAAAAATAGTGCCCGCAATATCCCTTACACGGCTCTGATACTAATTTCTATTAACCTTACGGATTACGTCAATATGATGTAGACCTTTCCCAACTTATTCTGCAAAGAAACGCCGAGACAAAGTCAAAGGTCAAGGTCACTAGGCAATTTCTGCGGTTCCATATAATGTAAAAACAATTTAGGGTAACTTTCGGATTGACCTTTAGAGATGGATGATTATTTTCGTCTTTCGTTTATTCTTTGTCGTGTCAGTCTTGGTATAAATAAATAAATAAATGGTCCCGTACAGTGCGGTTTCAGAGGAATTTCCTCCCGCGTACACTTGGATTATGGAATGAGCTCCCTGCCGAGGTTTTCTCAGAGGGCTACAGTATGGAGTTCTTCAAAAGGGGAGTAAATAGGTTTTTAAAGGGTCGGCAACGCGCGTGTGGCGCCTCTGGTGTTGCAAGTGTCCATAGGCTACGGTAACCGCTTACCATCAGGCGGGCCGTAAGCTTGTTTGCCACCGTCGTGGCATAAAAAAAAAGTCTAAAATGAACCACTCAGTAAAATTCCAGCTGTACAATATGAACAGCTAAAACACTGACTAAGTGCAAGCTTAACTAACTCAAGAAGGATTTCGTACAAGTATCCTTTAAAATATTAAAAAAATGTTTGAGCTACACGATGACTGAAGCATGCATGCCGTCTGTCGGGACAGGTCAACTCAAAACTAAATTATTGATAGATACTTCCTTTAGAAGGCCTTTCCAAATTTTGCCCTGTATTGTTAGACTCACTTATTATGTTAATACAATGTTATGCCTGGACTTTAAAAGTGACCATGACCCCTGAGCTTCTTTCACCATTTCTTCTTAGGGATCAGTTATTTTGGAAATGGTAAGCGCCATTGAACTAGTTATAAAAAAATTGGCATGCAAAAGTATCTGGAAAGGTCGTTTAACAAAAATTAATATCATTTCATTTCATTAATTTACAGTCCATTCCCTATGTATCCCGAACGATAAGGCAGAGGCAACATGTAACTGGCAAAATAGGTATACTATTGGCAAACCAATAGTAAACCTATTTCGCCAGTTACATTTTACGCCTATCAATTGCCATCAATCGGGCAGAAATCCAGACTGCTCCTGAGAAAGGCCAGATGGAAAAACTTAATAACATTTGCCCAACCCTCAAATTAAACCTAAGACTTCATGATCAGGAGTAGCGCCGGTTTTTTTAAATTTTATTGGGGATTCCTAGTTTGTTTTAGTTACCATTGATAGTTAGTTCTTATTTCCCAAGGCCTCCTGACTTATCGCATTCATGTGCGTATTGTATTTATCTGCACTTGCTTTAAAAACGGTGAAGGAAAACATCGTGAGAAATATTTCTCTAGAGCATGTGATGCCAAGTTAGAGGCCCATGAGTGGCATTAAAACTCTGACACTAGTTTACTCAATAAGGGTGCTTCTACGCGGTGCATGTAGCTGGAGCAAGTAAAGATGCGGGTTACGCATGAGTAGGTGATATGCGCAAGCTACTTGCTCAAGTTACTCGCTTGTATTTGTAGGTAGATAGATAAAACATTTATTAAGTACACACAAAAGACATAGACAAACACACAACACAAAATCAAAAGTGATAAAACAATGAGCGATGAATATTACAGTGTGCGGTGTGCGTCTCAAGGCTGCACCAAATGGGAGTCCAGCTCAGCATGTGCCAGGCAAATGTAGGTACCTGGCGCTTGCAGTGGCTTACGGAAACCAAGCAGACAAGAAACTAAAATAAAATAAAATAAAAAATATTGAGAGAATGAAGAGGTGTTGTGAAATTGCAAATAACTGGAGCAAGAAAGACCTGGGCTACTTGCGCAAGCAGTTCGCACAAGTGACTTGCCACGAGCAAATCACTTGTGCGTACTGCTTGTCAAAAGCTACATGCGCAAGTAAACCGCGCGCGCGCCACAGAGTACGCAGGTTAGTTGCGCGGGTGGCTTACTTTGCTAGTCGCTAGACCCACACATGTTTACAAACGGTAAAGTTTACGATGCATACAATCTGCGCATGTGCCTCAATATGCGCAAGCTACTTGCACCGTGTAGCAGCACCCTAACCACACGACACGACTCTATCTTTCATACAAGTCGCAGGCGCGTAACGCAGCAATTTCTTTACCTAACCCACACGGGACCAAAAAGAATAAGTAACACTTAAAATCCCACAATGTTGCCAGAGTTAAAATATTACCTGTATTCAGCCATTACTTATCGTATAAAATTTGATATAAAGCTCAGACAAAGTTGTCCAGTACTCAGTAGATTCCATGTTTTATGAAAGTGAAGTTCTTTTTAAAAATACGATGTAATAAATAAGGCTCATGGCGTAATGCCGTGTTGTACAGTCGAGAACACAAGTGCTTTGTTGTGGAAAATATAAATGAAATGATTTGTGGTTCTATGTAAAAATATGAATTATTTCGACTAGGGATGGGCCACTTTGAATTTGGCCGTCAAAGCCGACTGGCTGACTACTTGGCCAATAAGGTCTTTGCTTTCGGTGACGTTCGGATGGCATCGGTAATCAAATGATCGTCACGCATCGCTTTTGTCGAACACGGCGTGCGCGCTTTCGTTCTTATGAACAGATTTCTTAAAAAAATACAAATTAATGTCAAGGACTGTATTTAAAATACAAATAGGTATTTGCGTATAAAGAAAGTTAGCTAACTATTCGGAGCTTCCTAATGACAAGTCGCTAACTACAAATACGGCCAGGTAATTACTATCTGTAATTTATTTTAACATACATTTATATAAAAGCACGCCGAACGGTTAAGCATAGATGTAAGCTACTTCTAGTGCTACCTGATTTCACCACACTATACTCTTATAATTCCGCTTAAAACACAACAGGTGTGTTAAGGAATGTAGTGACACGGATATCAGAGCGCAAGACGATACCACCGCTGGCGTGAAGAAGAGACCACGGTCCGCTACACATGGTCCAGAAACCTCATAACAGTGTCTTCTATTAGCGACTAATTTTACGGGTAGATGAGTAAATAGGTAGACTGCTCTCAGACCAGCTCTCAATAGTCTAATAATACTAATAATTATTATTTATTTATTTACCAAAAACACGGTAGAAGGTTGTTAAAATAAGTTTAAAACTGTTTTTCACATCTCGCTGACACAGAAAAATGCAAAATATATAAAAATTGACATTCATTCAACTCTAACCAAGATCATCTTAGCACAATAACCCAAATAGCTCATTTGGGTTATTGTTTTTTCTCTATTTTTACTGTTATTTAATTCGTTTCTTCAGTGCTTTTTATATGCTATCTCTTCCTTTCTTTATGTGTGTTTTTCGCATTATCTATCGGGGTTTTTTTTTTAAGTTAACCGTTTTTTTTTTAACTGAACACTTTTGTGAAGCCAGTACATAGGGTGTAGATTTCATTAGGCGTCGCGATCGGGGGGTCCCCAGGGGAATTGTCAATAAAATGTAATTGGAACTCCGAGGCAGCTGCGACGATCAATTAATAGGAGACACTGCTAGCCCATCCCCAACACTGCCGAGATTTTTTAGGTCTAAAAAGAGACTTAAGGCTATAAGGTTTCCATAAGTTTATCTGACTTATCAGAAAGACGTGTTGCTAGGGAGTGTGTTCCACCACTTCTTCTTCCCTGTAAAAACACTAGGAAATGATTTTTAGTCTAGTTTGAATCATTTTTTTTATTTGATTTTGATTTTCGGGAGAAACGGCTGACGAAGGTTGATCGCCATTTAAAATTCGTTAAGTAAAATAATATAAACCTATGACTTTTCTACTGTCGTGATGTATGGTTAGTTGGTTTAGCTATCTATCTCTTGTACACTGGGTTGTGGATTCAAATCCGAGCAATCACTAAAGTGACTTTATTTAAATAAAGTTTATTTAGACATCTTTAACATCGGTAAAGGCAAATGTCAAGAGGAACCTAGACTTATTGGTAGGCACATACACACGTTGACATAGGTACAAGTATGTCGTGCAAACCCTCCCCTGCACATAATTATCATATAGGTGAGAATATAATATAGGAGTCTTGCAAAAATTAAACGCTTCAGTGATTTAAATTCAAATCGCTATTTGCCGAATGCTTCCTAAATTCCAACGATATTATTTATCACTTAGACACCTGTCTCCTGACACAGCTACCATTAATTAAATCCTTGACAACATGACAAACTTTGCTCTAGCTAGGCTGAAAATAAGATTTCTGGCTAAGATATTAATATTTCCCAAACAAAATATCAGAAAGTTTTCTCTGCCAATTATTATATTTTGGAAATAAATATTATAACGCCGGAAGGAGATGGTATAGAAGAACATATTACTATGTATGTACAGACGCCAGCACATCAAGTTACCCCAATGTGTCAAATTTTCCCAATTGAATATAAACTTATTCTGTTTGTCATAAAGTTGAAAAGCGATCAAAGATATTTGACACATTGGGGTAACTTGACGTGCTGGCGTCTGTACCTACACTGAATATTTGGGGATGTTCTTCTGATAGGTCTGAAGCGTCATGCAAATGGCGTGCGTGTATGATTAGTTGTATGAGCAAAGCATGAGGATTATGTTATGACAGTAGCAAGTGACGAGCTATTGTACTGCCTTGTCCGATAAGGCAAGACTTTAAGTAGGTATGTATAATTGTATGTATGAGTAAATTGCCCGAAGTTCACAGCTCGGGTCACACCAAATTGATCCCTATCGCCCAGGGATAAGAGCTAGCCTAAAACACGCGCCTATATGAATCACGCGTATTTAACATTTTTTTTTTGTAATGGCATCTGGCAGGTCTACTTCAGCTGCTTAACCGGGCTATCCTGTGGATGCCTAAAATAAATTAAGACCTCCAGCTAAGGCATTAAATACTAGAAAACCAAGCATCAACTAGCTAAGGGCACCCTGCGAGATACGGACCTCGGGTTGGGGTGCGCAAGGGGAGGGTAGAAAGCTGGACCTGATCAAGGCATGTCCGTTTCAGTTATGTTTTAAGTCATTTATATTCCGAAACTAACTAATTACAACAGGTAGTTTCCAAATAAAGAAAGAAAAAGAAAGAAAGAAAGAAAATATTTTATTTGGACGCACAGAACATAAAACAAAAGAACAGCAATACAGATAAAAAAAAAGAAAAGATTAAAAAACTAAAGACAAAAAAACCTGTGCGTGACCAAAAAGACGCCTATCTCAGCATTACCTGCGATTTAAAAATATAAATATCGCAGCGCAAATATTTCCATGATTTAAGTATTCCTTAAATTCTCTGTATCACTTAATTCTTTTTGAAAATATCAAAATCTCTTTTATTTCTTAAATAGCTTTAAGTACTTATACTTCTAAGAACCCGAACTTTTGTAACTTATAAGTAACCACTCAGAAAATAAGTTGGATTCAATAAATTATTACAAGACATTAACTTGCCTTCGAAAACATTCAATTTGTGAGAATTATGGTCTCGAGAGTCTCTTTGTGTAAATAAATAATGAAATAGTTTCGATACGATACGCTACTAAGTTGTTATTAAGTAAAAATGCTTACAGAATTTTCGGAAGCTTTTATTTAGAAATAGTTTTCTAAAAAACCTTATTGAAGATAATGTTACAAAAGTGCTAAGTAAAAGATTAGTTTTTACGATACGGCCGCCTATTGTTGTAAGTAACACTTTAAGAAATAAAATAAACCTATATTCCAATCTTCAACTTTCGAAACTGTTATTAGATTTTACTTAGTTCATTTCGTCAAAAATCGACAATCGTATTCGTTTAAATGTCGTGATGGCCCAGAGGTTAAGGCGCCTACCTCTCATGCACGAGGTTGTGGTTCGAATCCGGGCAAGTACCAATGTGACTTTTTCAATTCATATGTACTTTCTAAGTATAGCTTAGACATCATTGAGATCGGTGAAGGAAAACATCGTGAGGAAACTTGGACTTATAGTTAATATAAGTTTGAAATCCGCCTTGAGCAAGCGTGGTGATCAATGTTCGAACCTTCTCTACATGAGAAGAGGTCTTTCCCCTGCAGTGGGACAGTCAGTAACAGGCTGTGGCAGTAACAAACGTTTTGTCACTAAGCACTAAGTAATTCTTCTAACTAAATAAGCACATTGCTCCAACTTACCCCCAGTAGCTACACAAAGTGAACAAGTTGTGTCAAAACATGTAGTTCTGTCCCACTGTGCACTTCTAGTTGGCGTTTGTTTGTGTAGCGGGAGCAGGATGTGCTGTCTAGCACCTGCCTTAGCTTCGTGCTAGTTTTCCTACATGTTTTTCTAAGTTTTGAAGCGATACTATACAATGTAAATGTATTATTTACTAGCTGTGTTCGCCACCGCTGTTTGAAATGACCAATACATGCCTTCTAATATACATATGAGAAAAGATCTATGCCTTGCAGTGGGACAGTAACTGGCTGGTTTTATCATTTAAGTTCAGCTGTGCTGTCCTTCGCGTAGTAATTTAAGTACTCTGAATTACTCAATATCACTTCAGTTATCTGACAGTGAAAATCCCTTCAAATTCAATGCGGCTGTTTCGGAGATTAACACTTACAAAAGGACAATAGAATTGTTTTTTTTTTCGATATAATTCTACAATTACAAAACGGACACCTCAGTTAATTTATTTTATTACATTGATATAGTAAAACAGTGTACTTACATGATAATGGAAATGGCAAAGGATGAAATGAACACTAAGTATAAAGTAGTTAGTTTTTTGATGCCCTATAATTGTTTTACTGTTCTTTTGTTTGTTTATTTTTTAGGCGTGTACAACAGTAATTTTTACAATATAGTGTTAGCTTTTGCTAAAGTTAGTTTTTAGTATAGAGAGTATAGATTTTTAGTATATAAAAATCAATGCTACTTTTCGTTGTAATTTATAACTCAAGAACAGGCTCACCTATCCAAACCAAATGTTTAGGCTTTGTCGGACTATGTAGGTAGTAGATTGTCTATGTCAAGTTTGCACAAAATCGGTCGAGCTGTTTTTCATTTATCACATTTTGAAACAACACAAATTGAAACTTTTTTCATATGTGGTATGTGTAAAATAGCTAGCAATTAATAAAATGTTTTTTTGTTTGTGTATAATGTATAAGTTTGACTTGGTCTAGTAGTTAGTGACCCTGACTGCTATGCCGGAGGTCGTGGGTTCGATTCCTACCCAGAACAAACGTTTGTGTGATGAGCACGATAATTTGTTTTGTGTCTGGGTGTAATTATCTATAATATGTATGTATTTAGAAATATGTAAGTATGTTTATCAGCTGTTTAGTAACCATAACACAAGCTCTCAAGCTTAACTTGGGACTAAATGGTGTTGCGTGAAAATTTGTGGAATATTTATTATTTATTTATTTATTTAATATGAATTTGATGTTACAATTTTTTTTTATTACCTATTATTATTCACTTTATACGTAGCGAAGCACGTGCAGGGTCGCTAGTACCTATATACTAACTTATTATTTAAAAAACAGCTTATATATTCTTTACTTAATATTTCAAGGGGGCATGTGAAGTCAAGTCAGGCCCATGGGCGGCATAAGAACTCTGATGGCAGGCTAATCAGTAACCGCACAACAAGAAGACGCTATTTTCAACCCTCATGAGTATTCGATCTAGCCTTTTGAAGCTCAAAACAAGATAGTAACAAGCGAAACTATTTGTTACAAAAAACTATGGGAGTCATGTGGGTTTCGCTCAAAGATAATTCTTGATAGCAGATGAAAACGGCGGTCCGCATTCGTACTGTGAGTGTGTACAGCAGGGAGAAAAAAATAGTTGGTCTCATATTATGGAACTAACACGAATGGTTGTTGGTATCTAACTTAACCCGGCGAGGATGTGGTGAAAAAGTTACGTAGGAATTGTGGAGGGTCATTCTGACCCTGTAATGGCTAAATGGCTATGCGTTTGAAATGGCTAAATTAATCGTTTTTGACTATGTATTCTGAGGTTTTAAGTTAAGTTCTTGATTATATTTATGGCTAGATAATAAAATACGTATACAATAGTACAAAATATTATATTTAAATCGGGTTTAGCAAACTACTACAAAATAATCACTTTAGCATAACATTTCTATACAAACATAAAATACAGACTTTTTTGTCAATTAACTTGTAATTCGGTATGTACGTAGAGATCAATCAGTTTCACTTACATTCTTATCATCAATTATAACCTTCACATCATTATTATCTGTGATTGGAGCACAATCCTGGCAGAACGAAACGGTGTGTTCTGAACAAATATTATTATATTTGTTGCTCTCGTCGCAGGCGACGGCCGTCTGAGTAGTGACAGCTATTGCGACGTCCAAATGCTTACTTAATATCGCAGAAAAGAAAACTATACATGAATAAAAATTGGCAGGGTCAAAATGACCCATCCACATGCTCGCCGGGTTAAATTGCTACGGGTACGAATAGTTTTTTAGGTGCACACACATTTTACATTAGTGTAGAACATGTTTAAGCATTTCTTCTTGTAATATTTATTCTTGACTGGCCTGTTGGTCTAGTAGTTAGTGGCCCTGACTGCTATGCCGGAGGTCGTGGGTTCGATTCCCACCCAGGACAAATGTTTGTGTGATGAGCAACGATCATTTGTTCTGTGTCTGGGTGTAATTTATCTATAATATAGTATGTCTTTAGAAGTATTTAAGTATGTTTATCAGCTGTTTAGTACCCATAACACAAGCTCTTAGCTGAGCTTCGGACTAGATGGCGTTGTGTGAAAAGTTGTGGAATATTTATTTATTTATTCATTGTGGAATATTTACCATCTTTCCTATCTGTGAAAAAAACTTATTTAATAAAGAACTAGATTAGATAAAAATCAAAAATTTTCACAACATCACGCCGTTAATTCCCGTTGGGCATAGGAGTACACACTTTTAGCCAGTTAGGTATATTTAATTATCATGTAACAGGGGGCAAGCCTATATGCCTCTACCACACACATTTCCAGACTCCCGGCAGCTACTGAGCAATACCAAAAGGAAAACCTTAAACACTATCTGCCTGACCCGAGGAACCACAAATAAAAACAGAAAAGAAACAGAATATATTAAGTTCAGCCCTATCTAACTTACATTGTATAACAACACAGAATAATATACCTACCAAAAACTTCCCCAACTAACTTCACAAACTCGAAAACTTTCGGTAACATCACTAGTTCTCAATTAACCGCGGTTACAGTTAAACGTACAATAACACATTATACTCACAGTAACTCGCGAACTTAATATTTGTGGAACAAACTGATCGAACCGACTGCTATTGAGTTAGGGAGTAATTAACTATCAACAATGGCCGAGTTTCAAACTTCTACTTTGAATATATAATGTAGGTACGTGGCGTATTTGGAGTTACTTAGCTTGCTAGACTGAGTTTGAAATAAAGAGTACGGTAGACTGGGAGTTAAGCTGTTAAAGGAAGCGTAATGGATTCAATATACAGGGTGTAAGAAGACCCTTAACGTAAACGAAAACTACATATTCTACCCATCACAGAGATAGTTTTTTTCTTCAAGAACATACCTGGGAATTCACTGGTTTTGGAGATATTGAAGGTCAAAGTGCAATATTTTTTTTCGTTTTTTTTCCTAATTGTATCTAAGTATCATGAGTAAACTTTCTTCCGAACAAACATTATCAAAATTATCGATTTTTCAAAACAAATTACGCATTTGAAGTTAAAAGAATGCAATGGATACTAAACAAGCGGGCCGGTCGGGTCAACGACCAAGTGCGAGTGGCCATACGCTCAGGTGACCGAAAGTTGCGTTGCGTTGTCGCGCTATGCAATGCGCGCAATAAAAAGCCTGTCTTTTTTAAAGATGAAAAAGAAAGTATTTTCCCAGCATTATTTTTTGGTTAAAGTTACTCAATTATATTATTATGTAGAGAATGTGGTTATCGGCTATGTGATCGGTCTTTTTACACCCTGTATACCTACCACTACATAATCATTAGCGTATGTAGAAAGGTTTAGCACAGCAAGCTAACCTCTTTCTGTCCAAAATCTATGAGTAATTTATTTTTGTTTCTGTAAATAGGTTAATACCAACACGTCATGTCATTTTTAACTCGAAGGAGAGGTCGGTGTTACACTATCTGACTACTCTGAGAAGAAAAACCGAAAGAAACACAGAGGTCACAGTCCCTTTTAAAGTCCAGACATTATCTTGGCCAGATCATGTAAGACTCATGTAGATTAGTGTCTGAAATGGTCTTTTGAGGAACCTATGAGGGGACCAGATCAGTCAGTGCAAGCATTTGTCAGAAATCGTGAGCTCAACTCGAAACTTGAGGAGCTATACATATAAAAATGTTAGTATCAACTGTCCCATGGGATTAGTGAGACATCATCATTCTACTTATCCCAGCATCATGGGACTGGGTCAATGGGACTAGTGGGATAGACCCAATTTTAGTTTATTACAAAAGAGTAAGGTCTGTGTTCAAATACGAGTAGTATAGGTAAGTTTGAGATGCCCTGCCAGATGCCTGAAGAACTGGCTTCTGGATATTATAGGCAAACTCACATTTTTTCCCTTATGGAGGTTTGTCAGAAACAAACAGTAGTTTGACAGTGGCTATACTGCCGAGAGAAATATGTATCTTAGAAATATTGGGAGATTTTGTTAAACCGCGCTGGTCACACTAGTGGCGTCAGCATCCGGGACTTGGCTTTTGCAGCGGGCACTTTGTGTGGGACGCTAGAGCTGAGCGATAGTGGTCGAACGGGAGTTATTTTGTATCGCGGGGCTAATGTTTTTCTGTAATAAGCTTACAAAGAAGTTAAGTTTATAAAGTAATGTTGATGAATAAGTTTTGATGCCAAATAAGTTTTGATGCCGAATAAGTTTTGATTACCAATAAGTTTTGATTACCAATAAGTTTTGATTACCTAATAAGTATTGATACCTAATAAGTTTTAAAGTAAATAAGTTTATACTGTTACTGTGATTGCTTTCTGAGACACCACACAAAACAAAAGATGGTGATGATTATTGTGATTAGCAGCTAAGGTGCAAAATCTTCATGAACAGTTCAGACGGACTTCGTTACTATTACCAGTAGGTAATCACCACACAGCAAGTAATTCTCGTAAGCTTCGTGCAGACACGAGCGAAATCGAATTCTTTAGTAATACCACTTGTGTAAATTCAATTCAATTCAATTCAATTCATTTAATTCAGATAAAATTACAACATAATATATTATAAATTATCCATATTTGGGGCGCTTAATTGATTAATTAATAATATTAAAAATGAAATAAACAAACACATAAAATACAATACAAATAATAATAATAATACAATAATGGACACACAAAATCATGCACGCAGTACATGTTGACTGGTCCAGTACTTCATAAAGGTGCTGTCAGTGTCCATTCTCCCAGCAATGAGCTGCAAGAAGCTGTTGGGGCTGCTCCGCAAGCGGCGCATCAGGGACGCTATTCGCTTGCGATGTATCGCTGTAAAGCTATCGACTCGCGCGTCTGCAAACATACCTGATGCGCTACAAAAGCGAGGCAGCCCCACTAAAACCCTGAACGCGTTGTTGTATTGGACACGCAGGGCATTATAGGTCTTCTGCGTATGCTTCACCCATAGGCTGCACGCATAAAATGACTGACAGTAGGCCCTGAATAGAGTTATTTTTACTTGCGCAGTGCAACGTGCAAACCTACGGGCCAGCATATTAGCTCTGACTGACAATGCCCTGCGTTCCCTCTCTACATCAACATCATCAGTGAGAGTCTCGGTGACCCAGTGGCCCAGGTATTTGAACTGTGACACTCTATTGAGAGCACTGCCATCCAATGAGATTTGCGGGACGGTGTCGTAACTCTTCGTCCCGGCTTTGAATATCATGATTTCACTCTTGCTCGTGTTATACCTGAGCCCATGGGCCTCCGCATAACCCTCACACACCCTCACTAGACGCCTGAGGGCACTGATCGACGGGCTCAGCAGTACCATATCGTCGGCGTAGCTTATATTGTTACAAAAAACTCCATCAATTGAACAGCCTACTTGTGTACTGCTGAGCTCACGGACCAGCCGATCCACATACAGGTTAAAGAGTTTAGGTGAGGTCAGGCCACCCTGCCTCACCCCACACTGCAACCTATACGAGTCCGATAGTGACCCAGCCCATCTGACATTATTATACTGATTGCCATACCAATATTTAAGAAGCGATGTGAGTTCGCCGGGAAATTCAGTCTCACTCGATAACTTCTGCCACAGCCTGTCGTACAAAACCAGGTCGAATGCCCTCGATAAATCTAGAAAGCACGCATACACTGGTGTGTTCCTGCTGGTGTAATACTGGATAGTGTGCTTGAGACTCAATATTGCTGTTTCAGTAGATAGCCCGGATCGAAAACCAAACTGAGCGTCATGTAGTTTAAGATGCTTCTCTAAATGCTTATCAATCACACTATCCAATACCTTAGCTATCACAGTAGCGAGCGATATAGGTCTGTAGTTGCTCAAGCTAGACGCGTCCCCTGTCTTATTTTTCATAATAGGGACAACTAGCGTCCTCATCAACGCCTCAGGCAGATATGAGTGCCCCACGCAGAAGGTGAAGAGCATGGCGAGCACCCTTGGCAAGTGGTCCCCTGCATGTTGCAAATGCTCAATACTCAGTGAGTCATGGCCAGGAGATTTTCCTCTTTTCATGCCCTTCACCGCCTGCGCGACATCCAAAAACGACGACCAATAAATATCAAGTAGGTAACTCCCTATCACTTTGAGACCTGATCAAATTATCGGGAAACTGTGCCCGGTGAACATCTTAGTACCTGATGGTATTAAACAACAGTAGTGACCTCGCAGACGTGCTGCATCCACAACGGCGAAACTCAGTAGGAGAGCATTAAAAACAATGTCATCTATTCCTGTAAATGTCAATTGTCAATGGGGCGTAATAAGGGGTTTTTTGGCCTCGTAAAAGTAGGTATTTTTACTTTATTTTCTTCTTTCTTTCTATTTTAATTTTTATTGTTTATATTTTTTGTTTAAATGCGTTTCTGTGCGTCCAAATAAATGCTTTCATTTCATTTTTTTAATGGAATGACAGCTCAATTTTTCTTTTAAGTATTTCACCAATAACACTGAAGGTTATCTGACATGTAAATGTACTGTTGAAAAAAATGCATAAGTGTGGCGTGGAATTTTTGTTAAAGAAAAGCTACTACTCATTAAATGAATATCTAAGTGATAGACTTTTATAGTCATAATTTTAGTAGTCAAAATTAACTCCCATCAGTCTCCCAATAGATACCTATTTATATTTTATATTCTATATTATAATTTGTATAAAGTAGTTTATCTTAGAAATTACCTACCTACTGTGTAATAATTATAATTTATAAGTGCTTCCTCTCTCCTAACTCACTTATTTTGCTGTGCCCGACGGGTCCATGTGATCTAAATTTAATTTTTACCACCTAAGTACTACATGTGGAATGCAATAAAGTATTGAGTATTGAGTAAACTAAAGGTGAGATACCCTACCTGTCTCAAGGATGGCAAAGCCTTCAAAAATCGGAAAAATAGTAGGTATTGACATAATTTATGAATGGCCTTTAAAGTGTAGTTGTTATGTGGCCCGTCTGAATAGACCCTGACAAAACCTGGAGCCCCGACCCGTCGGGATCTCCTTCAAATAATTACGTTAACTACGAACTAACAGAGCTATTGAAGTTTGTAAATCAAAGTTTGGCTTTCGAAGTAAGTTCAGTATCGAAGTGTAACAATGTGGAGTCTGATCGATTCCGAGTTGTTACACAGTTTCAGACAAATACTTGATCTAGCTCTATATAACACTATAATACTTAAGTATTCAGGCCCTTATGGTTGTTATTACGTGTGTAATTCTTGACAGAAGACAGAACACCAATCCGACCTATTTAAAAAATTAAAATACCTACAAAGCTACTCAGTAGTTATTTGGTTTTAATTAACGAAACAAGCACAATAAGTTAAACTTATTAAATAAGAAGAGAGCCGTAAAACTAATGGAACGAGTGTTTTTTTATCGTACTTTTCAACTCTACATTTGCGTCAAGCATTCGTGCTAGCCACAGATACTGATTTTTAAACGCAAACGAAGCCAAAGTATGTTGGAATTATCAGGAGGTAGTCTATAGTTTCTGCCTACCCCCATGAGAAAAAAAAATTACGTGTGGCACTCGGTAAAGCTATTGCATATCATTTTTTATCAACTCCTCTCCTCTCCCCCTCCCCATTCCTCCCCACCCCCACACCTCCCACACCCCTCCCCTCACCGCTCCCTCCCCTTCCCTCACCCCTCCCTCACTTTCCCCTCCCTCCCCCTCCCCCCTCCCTCCCCCGCCCCTCCCCTCACCTCCCACACGCACGCACGGCCTTCAAGCCACACCTCCTTGACCGTCGGAGTGGGGAGCGTGAGGTTTTTTTTCGTTACGGAATTTCTGGATTCGGTCCCCGCGCTCAAGGCCCGCGATAGAAGCTATGCAATAGCTTAAAAGGTTTAACTTTTGCTAGACTAAAATGAAAAAAAAACCCAACACTTAAACTCTTTCGTAGTAAACTGCCTAATAACGATAAGTGTTCTGACTCATTAAGCTGCAACAATTCATTATAATATAGGTGAAATATAATATCAAGATGGAAGACGGTTCTTGTCACATTGGAAGGTCTAACGATCTGTCTCCTCTCATTACTTAATGCTAAGTGAAATGGGTCGGGAAGTGCTGTCAGTACTAAATTGATTCGTACGAACATTGTGATCGTCTATAGCTACATACATAAGCGCTTAAACTTACGCCTTTTTTTCATGGAGGTATGCAAAAACTACTGAGCCCCGTTCCACGATTCTTACATACTTTTTTTGCTTCGTTTACTTTTATGCACGTAGTCATACACGCATACCAGTTGCGAATACTACGCACCTGGCCTTTCTAATCCGGCTCGAAGGAATGTTGTCTTTTGGGGAGTCCATTGCTACACGGGAAGCCGGTAGTGGCGGAGGGCCGGTCTAAGCCTCCGCCATCTGAATATGTCATCTGTATCTGATGTCATATATGGGTTTAATATAAAATGTTTAAAGAATAATAATGTTCTGAAAGACATCACCGCATCTTGTGGTGCGAATTTTTTATGAACAAACCAGCAGTGCTATAGCGCATCTCCGTTGAACTGAACGATGAACTGATGAACTGTCATAGTGATGATCACTGGGGGAAATGTTCAACTGTTAACTGTCAAACAGCTAGTTTCGTATTGGCTATCATCAGTGTGTATCTAGGATGACGTCATGCGCACTCGCAGAGATGTGACGAAACGCTCGGTACCCCGTTTGTTAGTCACCGTAACTTGAAGTCCACTAAAAATGCAATACCAATTTTTCGTAAATTCTCAGTTGTCATCGAAATTCGATCGCTCCAGTCTGTCACTGGTAATGTAAAGCTTGCCTATAACCCTCCAGATGGACGTTGTAACCACTTTGAACGGTGTTCACCACCCAGCAAGTAAATATTATGTTTTTATTGTTTTTATTTTGTATACACATCATATCTATCATTTCTGTAAGTATCAACTTTCCAAAAACCAGGTCAAAAATGCAATTAGGTCAAATCCTCGACTGCGTAGGTACAGTAATCAACGCAAGTTGGAACAACTATCATTCTTGCTCGCACAGTTTAAGACCACAACATGTGTGGGCTATCCTAACGACATGTAACCGAGTAAGTTTGAGCGGGACAGGAAAAAGTCCCGCTTTATTAGAAGGCCAGATTTTGGGACATTGTCTAAAGTTCTTTCGGGGATGTTATCGTAATGTGGGGCAAATTGTGGGGAAGTTTACTAATCTTTATTTTTATTTTGAAATGGGATGTCAGCAACAAATACAGACACGAGAAAAGGAGCACTTTCGATGGTGTTGGGCTAATGTTTACGTCAATAATAAAAATTATCAGACAAGAATATCTGAATCTGTTATTTATTTATTTATTTATTTATTTATTTAACAGAACACAATATAAGCTTACAGTTATGACCAAAACGCTTACATGCAAACAATTTCCACAATCCATTTAAAACAAATAATAATCAAGAATTCAAGAAATTAAAATAAAAAAAAATAGAAAAATAATACGTACATGTCAATAGAAAAATGTCAAAGGAATTTAACATTTAGGCAAAGAAAAAAACATATTAAAATGATACATTAATGTCAAAGATGTAAAAAAAAAAAAAAACAATTTATCAAATACAAAAAAAAAAAAAAAAAAAAATAGAAATAATAACCAAAAAATAACATGTCCAAATATAATATCACGGTCAAATTAAAAAATTACAATTAAAAATTTAAAAATAATAATACCACACAGTCCACTTAATCAACTAACTACAGTACAATTATATTATTAACTACAGTCTATTTAAAAACGACAATACATCTCTTCTTATGCTGTTGATACTATTCACAAATATGTCGGCATCTGGAATACTATCAAGGTAACTATTCATGAGAGAAATTGCTCTCGCGGTTGGGCTGCTATTGACCTGATGGGTGCGCCATGCCGGTGGGCACGCGAGAAGCTGATGCCGCCGCCGCCCTATGCCCCGCATGTATTGCTGCGGAACATACAAATGGATATGCTCTCTAGTCGATGGATTATCAATCTTATTGGTTAATAAGAGACAATAATGCAAAATATGCATTAAGTTGCGTCTCAGCTGTAAAGTATCTAATCCGATCATACCCGATACGAATAAAGAAGGATATAAGAATGGGTAATACCCGTAAGTCAGCTTATACACATAACGGCAAAATTTCCTCTGAATTTTTTCTACCATTATTATATACAACTTCTCCGTAGGATTCCAAACAATTGCATTATACTCCAGTTTACTGCGCACATATGCATTGTACAGCAACTTGACAACCCTGACGCTACGAAATTGAGAGGAAGTTCTAATGACGAAGCCCAATGTCTTATTTGCATCTTTGCACACTTTCCTAACGTGCTCGTGAAAATTAAAACTACTATCTAAGGTAAGTCCCAAGTCCCGTATTATTGAGACACGTTCAAGTGAAACATCCGCCAGCTTGTAGGCAGTAGTGATTGGCGCACGAGACCTGGAGAATGTGATGACTTTACACTTAGACATATTAAGCGGCAGCTTATTTCTCACACTCCAATCCAAAACTGCATCAATGTCCCGCTGAAATGCCAAACAATCCTCTGCTCCAGTGACCGACAAAAACAGCTTTAAATCATCTGCAAACATTAAGCACTCTGACGCAGATAAAACTGTCGGCAAATCATTAATCATCATTATGAATTGGAGAGGACCCAGTGTACTGCCTTGACTAACGCCCGATCGAGTAAAATATTCCTCTGACTGATAGCCATTGAGTTTAACAAACTGTCGTCTATCTCTGAGATAGTCTGCTAGAAATCGGAGAAGTTGAGGACCGAATCCGAGAGATGCAAACTTCATCAAAAGTATATCATTGTCTACCAAATCGAACGCCTTTCTAAAATCAAAATATGCTGCATCAACCTGACTGCCAGCGGTCATTTTGGTCTTCAAGTAGTCAGCAAAACATATATGGTTAGTTAAGGTGGAACGAGCAGGACGAAAACCATGCTGGGAATTATCCAATAAACCTCTGACTTGTTTCGAGATAGAATTATTTAAAATAGACTCAAAAATTTTCCCGAAGACTGGCAGCACAGCAATGGGTCTAAAGTTTGTCACGTCTGTTGATGATCCATTCTTTGGGACGGGTGTGACCCTGGAAACCTTCCAGAGAGTGGGGTATACAGAATGCCGCAGTGACAGATTAAAGACAAACAAGAGAGGCTCCTCCAATAAGGACAGGCAGTCTTTTAAAATAAAAGCTGGAATAGCATCTGGCCCAGAGGCAGACGAAGCTTTAAGCTTGCGGACTGCATGACGCAATTCTGATTCATTAATGTGATCTACACTGATCACTGGTAAACAGCCTCTATCAGTTGCACCGCGCTCAGCTGCCTCAGGATCTAACTTAGGAGAGTCAGTATGGAAAACGGAACTAAAATAATCCGCAAACGCATTTACGGCTCCCTGTCCTTCCACAACCTTGTCCTCATATACAAATTCGTTATTCTGTTCTTTATTTTTCTTTTTATCTTTTACGTACTTCCAAAACTTTGAAGGATCATTACTGATAGTGTTCTCAATTGAAGTAATATAATTTTTAAAAGCAATTTCAGTAAGATCCTTGACTTTAAACTGCCATTGCCATTTTTGTTCGCCATTGCCTGCTGTATGTTGTTGAATAAATACATAATCTTGTGCTTATGTTTATGTTTTAAGGCTATATTTTAGTAAAATGTTTAAGTAATGTAATTATATCTTAGCAATCTCGCAGCTACACCTTGCAATTCTTCAAAATCAACAAAATTAAGAACAATAAAACACAAAGCAAAACGATCAGCAAGCAAGGTCTCTGATGATGTTAGAGGGCACCTATAAGCAAACGCAGGAGTGGGTTTTAGTCGGTAAGACTCCGGCACTGCCCAGACTGACTCCCAGTGGGCCAGTGTGGGCGTCCATGAGGATTTCCCACTCCTTTTAAACCTAAAAAACTAAAAAAAAAGTATTTATATCTGTCACTTTGCCCCAAAGGTGCATTTGAAACCCACGTCATACAGCATATCTTAGCATCTGTCTGGCATTACCGCTGAAGTGAATATTTTGGCGTAGCCGTGAGACAGACATGCCATTTTTGTATTTTATTTTATTTTTAAATCATGTTTTTACTGTGCGTGTTGCAAGCTGTTGTCAATAAATGTTTTTATCTTTCTTTCTTTCTTATTTTTAACTAGTAGGTACTTTAAAATGAAACATTTTGTTTCCGATGCGAATTTTCTCAACATAAGAATCCCATGATTGTCTTCAGCTAGGAAGTAAATAATAATCATAAATACCAATTAATGGGTAGCGTTGTAAGCACTAATGGTTTAATTATGGCAAGAAAAGTTCCCATGCAAGCATAAAAAGAGGTTATTTTATCGGATCCCGGGGTTTTGTGTACGACTAACCTGTGCCCCGCCATTTTACTCGCTCCTAAAGGAAATACTGTGAATTTAAATAGCTAATTTAAATGCTCATGGATATCCTCCGCCCCAAGGAAAATTATTTAAAGGATGGTTAAAAACTAAGCGATTATACAAGGTGTTTTTTTTATATCCCATAACTCTAGGGTTATATTCTGTAGGTAAAAATAATACTAAAACTCCTAGAATAGATGGTCCAAAAATGCATAGTTTCGAAGATATCATCAATCATAATTAAATTATCAGTTGTTTAGTACCCGTAACACAAGCTCTGGTGAGCTTGGGACTAGATGGCGTTGTGTGAATAGTCGTGGAATATTATTATTAAGTATTATTAATATTATTTTTATTACCTAATTCGTTCAAAAATTGTCACCAGTACGACGAATCTTCTTTCTAACGTCATTTTTCTTTCACGTAAGGGTGGATGTTTAACATTAATCATCGTGACTTTGTCGAATTATTTTGTAATGTTAATAAAAAAAAAAGGATGATTGAAACATAATTCATATGCCTGTTGATATGGTCTATTATTTGATATGGTCTCAATCATACCCTAGAGTGCTGGGATATAAAAAAAACACGTTGTATATATTATTGAAAATAAATCCATGATTCGAAATATTGCAAGCGAAACCATGCGCCATTGTAGCGAAGCATTTATTAATTTGGTCTCAAGAGCGGTTTCTAAGGAAATTGGCGGTTTTCCTGAATGAACCGGGCGATAAAGGGTGATGTAGTATCGCACTATACTAGAACTTGCCGTTAAATTGAATTGTAATAGTATTTAAGTATATAGAGTTAGTGTATTATTGTAAGAGTATTTATACCTATAGAGTGATAACTACCTTGTCTGAGGAGCTTGTGGCTAAAAAATAATAGCCTCACGAGTCGTTCGAAGGTTAAATTACGATTAACAAGGTTTGTCCGTGGATGGGTAACCACTCATCACATATCAAGACTCATATGTGCTTCGGAAAGTTGGTCCCAGCTGTCATTAATTTGTAGATGACAGTCGTAACAGATCGACATAAGCTTAAAAAAAAATGACGTGTGGCACTCGGAGACTGCCGCGGTAAAGCTATTGCATAGCATTTTTTATCAACTCCTCTCCTCTCCCCCTCCCCATTCCTCTCTTCCCATTCCTCTCCTCCGCCTCTCCCCTTCCCCATTCCTCTCCTCCCCCTCTCCCCTTCCCCATTCCTCTCCTCCCTCTCTCCCCTCCCTCCCATTCCCCCACACCTCCCACGGCCCTCCCATCAATGAATGAAGCATAGAAATGTGTAGACTCTTCAGTCGACAAAGTCTACAATATCGAGCATTGACTGGCCTGTTGGTCTAGTAGTTAGTGCCCCTGACGGCTATGCCAGAGTTCGTTGGTTCGTTTCCCACCCAGGACAAATGTTTGTGTGATGAGCACGATCATTTGTTCTGTGTCTGGGTGTAATTTATCTATAAAATGTATTTATTTAGAAATATATAGGGTGTCTGGTAATTAGTGACCGATACTAAACCACGTGATTTAACTCATGAATACGAATAACTTTCCCAAAGAAACTTTTTTTATACTCATCAACTTTCAATTAATTCAATTACGACAGTACTGCACAACAGGAGCGGTGGAGGAAGTGGGGGCGCGTGTGACGTTACTACTAGTAGTAGTTTTTACCCTTCCCGAGGTCCATCTATCAGCTGATAGATCGTGCCGATCCGTGCTTACTGTGATCGAACACAGGCGCTCGCGCTGAAATTTCAAACGGCGTTTTTTGTTATTTTATTGTGTTATAAGTTATTGTGTAAATAAAAAAAAAGTTTCTTTGGGAAAGTTTATTGAAATCATGACTACAATCACGTTTTTAAGTATCGGTCACTAATTACCAGTCACCCTATATATGTTGCAGTCAAAACTCTTAACCAGTCAAAAGTACTATTGACTAGCAAAATCAGTCAAAACTACTCTTGACTGAACAGGTTGATCAAAAGTGGGTTTGACTGAAAATTATTGGTTATTAGTACTTTTGACTGCAAATTTGCAGTTAAAAGTACTTTTGACGATGAGCATCAGTCAAAAGCACTAAGGGATCTGGCTAATGGTCATTGTTCTAACCTAACCTAACCCACATGGTTCGCCATCCATAGACGGTTTTACCTGACTGATAAAACCAGTTAAAACCACTTCTGACGGAATGATCACTTAGTTAAAAGTACTTTTAACCAGCTCCATTAGGCAAAAGTACTTTTAACTGTTATTTTAGTCAAAAGTATTATTCACTAAAGCAGTAGTTTTGACTGATTTTGCTAGTCAACAGTACTTTTGACTGGTTAAGAGTTTTGACTGCGACATATATATTATTTAAAAAAAGTGTATAGTTCAGTAACTCAACGCTTCATTAAAACTGTAAGATGACCCTTGCTTGGAAAGGGTCAGACCATTATGATAATTAAGATTTTCCGCGGTTTTTCTAAACGAAACTTATAATGGGAGAAGCTTTTTTGTACTTATTCTAAGCTCAAAAGAGAGTAATATATACTCAAGCAGCAAAATAAATCAAGGTAGGTACAGTGAGCATTTCAACCTATCAGTTAAATCCATTTATCAATGCGTTCATTGGACAATTCGACTTACACTAGTCCAGTGATTATTCCCTCAAAAGACCATCTCAGACTCTTATTTTATCATTATTACAAAATATTTTGCTTGTTTAACATGTAAAAGTGTTTTGTGACAAAAATAAATTATTTTTATTTAATGAGATACTGACTGACAAGCGGTTGGAATCTGTATCTTTACTTTAAACTAAAATTACGAACAGTTAAATAATTTGTTCGTTTGTTGATCTGTATGTTTATAGGGCTTTAACTCAAAAACTCCTGAACCAATTTTAAACATTCTTCGACCATTAGAAAGCTATATTATCACCAGGTATCATACATAGGCTGTATTTTATTTCAAAAACTGTTTAAGGGGGTCGAAGGCATGACAAAGTATAAAGAGAAAAAATACGCAATTAACGTGGAGGGAGCAAAGTGTTAGTGTAATATTATAAAAGTAGATTCACAGAAGAATTAATGCTTTAACCAATAGAAATACGTCTGTAAGTGCTCATCGGGTACCTCTAGATCCAGTTAGGTTCCTACAGTCTACAGTACTTAACGACCTTTTTTCAATCTGACTATAAAAATCAACCAGGTCAGGGTGGATTGAACGATATTTATGACAGAATAAGTTCTCAAGACCCTTAAATGGAAGGAGTAAGACGGCGTGTCCTAGAAAAGAACCCACTATAACAGTAAGGCGGACTAAGAGCACTAACACACACGTATGTGACCTAAGATATATTATATACGGGTACGTAGTAGGGGTGGCACTAGAAATTTTGATCGAATTATATTTTTTTTTTATTTTGATGATGATCGTAAGAGATCCAAGAAACTGGATTTCTGATACTGACAACCCTAGATAGACCAACTTGAGAGGTTAGGCCCCAAATAACTACACAAGAGAACAAAGAACTAGATTTTTTTGGCAAAATGGCCGTTCCATAAATGTGGAACATTATGTAGGTAAAAAAAGAGTGAGATTGAGATCATTTTGAAAATGTACTAGTAAGGGGTCTTATGATACAAGACTTGGCAATGAGTTTTCGCAATCATCAAAAATGTATATGTTTACAAACACACACTTCCACACACTTTTGATCAAACCACACCTAAAATCACCAATTTATTTACTCATCCAATTTTTCTTAAAATCTTTTTTAGTTTGGTTTTCGTTATTCTGTAATTATGTTCTACAAAACATCTAATTTTGAATCTTTTCTATTAGCATTTAATTCAACGTGGCCGATTTAAATAAGGAAAAACTCGACCATAAATTTTAATGCTTCTGTCCAGAATCATGTACTGAACCCATGGTATCCGTTTGTGGGTCTATGCCCTTTCTACCCTGTTTAAAACGAATTCAGAACCCGTCACTTAATAAAATGTAACTGTTTCCAATAAAATTACTAAAAGGGTTACGTTCAACCCTATCTAAAACGGGGAAGAACAAAAAAAACTTGAGCTACCCCCAATGATTTATGATCGTATACCGTGACTTATATATTTTCTGATTTTACCCAGTTTAGTTCCTAAAAGAATAAAATTCTGAACTGTCTATTGTTTTCAAACGTTTCTCAGCAAATGTATACATAGTTACTTACAAAAAAGGTCGGATTGAATAAGAGCTGTTCTACTTCAAGATACAGGCAATAAATAAAAAACAAATGATTCCGAAGCCAAGGCAGATGTGAGAAGAAACGCTGGGAGGCGTAACCTACGAAGGACTTTCATTGACCTTGGTATTGGTGATGTATTTTGGAAAGGTCAAATACACGTAGCAAGAGGGCGTGTATGACTAGATATTTAGACGTTAGGATTATAGAAGAAGGTTTTGTAGTTTCTGATAACCCCCCAAGACATATAGTCGTGAGATTATGTGGATTTCTATTCTAAACAAATAGTTTATCTAGTTTTCTATCTATTTGAAGTACCAAAGATATAACTTTTTTTTACTAATAGACGCGCGTTTGACCATTATCTCACCCGATGGTAAGCGATGATGTGGTCGACGATGAAGCACGCTTGCCTAGAAGTAACCTATTCACACTTGACTTGTAGATTCCTAGGTTCAAACTTCCAGAAATCACGTAAATTACTATCTTAATCAACAATGATATATTCCACGTGTATTCTAATTCCTCAAATCTGAAGCTAGGTCTCGATTCTACGAAATTTGTATCACAAATCAACTCTCCAAAATCTGAATCGAGAATGACAGGTACCTAGATATTGGAATCAAATAAAATCATACATTAAGCCTGTTACACATGCTTATGAAGTTTAACACAATTCCGAGTTATTTGGAGCATTTATTGCGAAGCGTTTCTTAAGAGTTTCCTCTTCAATTACTGCCTTTTTTATATTTTATCCCTCGTGTGTTGCTACCTCACATGTTTGATTTTCTTTTTATTCTTTTCGAATCGTTCTGCCTTGTTGGGCGTCGTCTCTGGTAATCATAACGTTGTGCCAATTCCTTTGTTATTTATTTAATTAACGCTCTATATTGTAAAACATTAACAATGGTATTTTGAAAATTGTTGTAGGTATTGCAGTAAACTTGTCACTTATAGAAGTGCACAGCGCTCGGAAATTGTTGTAATAAATCATCTTAAATGATTAACGATAAAACATAATTATAAAGATTAGAAATTTAAAAAGAAAGAACTTATTATTATATAGAATAATTTTTTTTTTTTTTTTTTTTTTTTTTTTTTTTTTTTTTTTTTTTTTTTTTTTTTTTTTTTTTTTGTTATACGTCTGCGATCAGTGCTTAGCACTATAAGCAAATTTGGTGAGCGCGTTATGTCGGTTAGAGTGCGTCCTCCAGTGAGGGCGTCTCCTCATTGTCTATCCTTTATTTTATAATGTCCTTCCGCTTGAGGTGCTTTATGTAGCTACGTATCGTAAGCTGTGTTGCCAATGTATTGGGGTGTTTCACTAGCTTCTCCCGGTATTTCAATGAGACGTTTTGGATTTCGTCCGTTATTGTGGGCATATTCAGATGTTCGTGAATTTCCTGGTTTGTAATGTACCATGGTATATTGCTAATTGTTCGCAGTATTATGTTTTGCATTCTCTGCAAGCATGAAATGGTTGAATTGCTGGCGCTACCCCAAAGTTGGATACCGTACATCCATACCGGTTTCAGGATTACTTTATAGATTAGTAGCTTGTTATCTATCGACAATTTGCTGTTGCGACCCAGAAGCCAGAGTAGGTGCTTGAAGCGAATGTTAAGTTCATCTCTCTTCTTTTTTACATGTTGGTTCCATATCAGGCGCCGATCGAGATGCAGTCCAAGATATCGGACACTGTTCTGGTGTGGTAGGGTGGTATCTTCCAGTTGGACGGGGGGGCAGTTGCCTTTTCTAAGGGAGAAAGTAACGTGGACAGATTTCAAAGCATTTGCTTTGATTCGCCAGTCCTGCAGCCACTTGGTTGTTTTATTTAGTGCATTCTGTAGCAACTTTGAGGCAGTGCTCGGATCTTTGTCGCTAGCAAGGATGGCGGTATCGTCAGCGAACGTTGCGATTGTTGTGTGTTCTGCTTCAGGTAGGTCAACTGTGTATATGGTATACAGCAGGGGTCCCAGAACAGAGCCCTGAGGAACACCAGCGCGAATCTCTGAGATCTTGGACATTTTATCTCCTTCTTTAACTAGGAATAGTCGTTCAGTTAGGTATGAGGCCAGAATTTGATGGTAGCTGTGTGGGAGATAATTTTTAATTTTGCAGAGGAGGCCTTCATGCCACACTCTGTCGAAAGCTTGCTGGATGTCCAAGAATACAGCAGAGCAGTACTCTTTTTCTTCAAGAGTTTTTCTTACCCTTTCGTATACTCTGTGGACCTGCTCCACTGTGGAGTGCTGCTGCCTAAAGCCAAATTGGTGAGCCGGTATGACGTGATTTTCTTCCAGCAACGGCAGTATTCTGCGTAGTAACAGCTTTTCGAAGATCTTTGAAAATATTGGGAGTAAGCTTATTGGCCTGTACGAATTGACTTCATTGGGTGGTTTGCCATCTTTATGTACCATTGTTATTTGCGACACTTTCCACAATTTTGG
The DNA here is from genome assembly GCA_921972225.1 of Euplexia lucipara. NCBI lineage: Eukaryota > Metazoa > Arthropoda > Insecta > Lepidoptera > Noctuidae > Euplexia > Euplexia lucipara. The sequence continues at coordinate 18,302,616 of OV179160.1, forward strand.
GAAGTATTGCACTCTAAGGATACCATTATATAGCATTGTCAGAAAGGTGAATGCCTTCTTAGGTAGTTGTTTTATGATTTCCTTCGTAATTAAGTCAAATCCTGGCGCTTTTTTATCCTTGAGTCCCATTGATACTCTCCAGACCTCTCGTGTAGTTACAGGTTTCGGTGGTAAGGTCATTTGATAATCTTGTGCAAGGGTTAGTTCCACTTTTTTATCAAACTCTTTGTCAACCGTATCATTTGGGACGAAAACTTTGGAGAGATGTTCTGCAAATACAGTTGCTTTCTCTTGTGGAGTTCTTGCCCAACCAAAATCACACTTCAGAGGAGGCTTTGCAACCTGGGGTCTTCTGTAGTGTTTGGTGAACTTCCACAGGGAGTAATTTGTTGCCTCAGTAGCAGACAATGATTCTAGTTGTATCTGTAAAGTGTTATTACTCCATTCTTTTAATTTGTATTTCAGATCTTCAGTGGCTCTATTGAAGTTCGTTTTATCTCTTCCTAGTCTTGTTAAATGCCACACCCTACGTAGTCGTCTCTTTTCTAACAGGGAAGATTTTATTTCTAGTGGGTAGTTAGTGGTCTTAGTTTTACATTCGTTGTTTTCCGGGGTACTGATCCAGCAAGCGTTCTGTATAAGCGTTGTTATGTATTTTACTGAGTCCTCCACATCATCACTAGTTTTAAGAGCTACTTTCAATTCTATATTTTTATTTATATACTCTCTAAAGTGGGCCCAGTCTGTATTCTTATTGTGTAGGGTTTCTGGAGTTGTTATTTCTATGACGTTTGTGCTTATAGTTAGTATGACTGGCGTGTGGTCAGACGAGCCGTCATAGCAGGATTCTGTTTTAAGGTAAATGTTTGATACTCCTTTGATAATGAAGAAGTCCAGGAGGTCGGGTATTTTATTAATGTCACTTGGCCAATATGTTGGCTCACAAGAGGAGATGTGTCTAAGGTTGTTCTTATCCATGCTTAGTTTTAACTGCCGGCCTCTGGTGGTAGTCAGCCTTGATCCCCAGTAGGTATGCTTAGCATTCCAGTCTCCTCCCGCAACATATCGATTACCAAGTGTTTGCAAGAAGTGGGAAAACATAGCTTCTGAGATTTTATGCTTGGGTGGGCAGTAAACTGCAGTACAAGAGACACTGTTTCAATAATACGTTTGTAATTATTGTATTGGATACAGTTCTTAGCCCGTGCAGTACTATTCTGTAAATATCTACCCGTGAAAATGTAGGTGCAGTGAAGGTGAAGTAAGCTGTCACCCTATACCAATGCTTAGAGATCGACAATTCTTTTCACTTAAGTTTTCGCGGTGATATTTAATAGATTAACTGGTTGGTAGGCGCTGTTTAGTGCCAAGCTTCAGGTGTATTACTGGTGGTCTTAACTGGCGAATAAAACTTCGTAAAGACTATTTAAGTACTGGTAAAATATTGAGATAACATGACCGTGAGCGCACGCTAAAGGAGTCAGCGCGAGCGAGTGGCCATCGCGGTCCCACCACGTCGATCACGGTGGGGCTTACGAAGCCGTTGGGGGCTCGATGTGAACAGCGCGCGTGTCTTTAATTTCCATTAGTGACAGGCCTATTGCAATATTAGACAAATGGCCGTTTTACTGTGTTAAGGACCTTAACAAAGAGACTTGTGAGCTTTTGAACCTATGTGGTATCCTGCGGCACTTGAGGTAAAGGCAAAACACAAACAAAAATGTCACCTAAAAGGGTTCAAATAAAGGATGAAAGCTTCTATGGAAATGTTATCGAGCACAAAACCTGTTTCGTAAAAAAATATAAGATTATATTATCCAGTCTTAATATTTTTTGCTCGTAATGAAATAAGGTACATTTTGTAAATACTTTTCCTAGAATTGTTTGTCACAGTGGAACATTTCTGTTTCAAGTTATTCTAGGAAAATGCCAGCTCGTGTATCCTAATGGTCGAGGATCGATCTTCTATCGGAACAGATATTTCTTTAGCAATGCTATTTTTAGTTAATATCTGTACAAATATAATCGACTGTTACTAAGAAACACATGTTCTATGAGAACGTAAAACGCGTTACACGAAGATTTTCCATGTTTTTCTCTAATTGGAAGATATTATTAGAATTGTCGTTCTACACGTTAGACGATCATACGAAGACAATGAATAAAAATCAAAAATGATAAATCGATCAATTATCTATTTTGAATAACCCAAAGATGCGCCTCGGTTGTTAAGTTACTAATAAGCCGTTACTATCGTAAAGAAAACTGCCTATACCTGAGAAATATTTTTGAGGGCTTGTTAAGCTAAGTCAGAGGGCCCATGGGTGGCAAAAAACTCTGATACCAAGCTAGAAAAAACTTTTGAAATGACAGCAAATAGAGCAGGGAATGAGAAAATATGCTGTGTGTCTGTAGAGTATATAATGACAAGAGTATGATGAAACAAGGCCCACTGTGTGACAAAATCTATTTTTAATGGAAAAAATACTCTTAAACTATTGACAATGTTAAGTTAATATTTTAACAACTCATTTTTGGGACTGTTCTCAGGGAAAATAGACACAGCATGAATTTTTTAAATATTTAATTAGACACAAACGGTAAATTTGCAAACTTCTGCCCTAAAATTTCGTTTCATTTATTGTACGTTAAGTAGTGCAACACGTTCAAGTAATTTTGTCATTTTAAAAAACATTTCTGTTACAGTTTGAAGTTTCTTTTATGCCTGTAAATTGTGATACATTATACTCGTATCTGAAATCGTATAATCTCCGTGTTACAAATACCTAGGTGTTTCTTTAACTTGCCATTAGCATCGGAATCAAAGAAAATCCACACTAATAAATTTCAGATAGAAAAACCCCAAAAACACTTTTCCCGACCTGGACAAAGAACCCAGGGCCTCAAGCTCAGAAGTACCATTTATAACCACAACACCACCAAGGCACTCAGTCAGTTTAAAACGATTAGTATATTTAATTAAAGTCTTGTCGTTATCAAGTTGGTACTGTTGACCAAATGGTAAATAAACCACATAATGGCGTATATATATTTTAACTAGAGGTCATTAGTGAGCCTTCGTCTTCCCCTGAATAGTGCCATTGTTCTACCAAAGTTCGCGTTAATTTTTTTATTTGGCCTTCATTAAGAGCCACATTAGGGAGCTGGGAACTGCTGCTATTAGGTAAATGGCTGCTGCGCCTACTTCTTTCCATTGTTCTTCAAAAAAACATTTTGGTTCTTCAAGAAATTAAGTATCTGTTTTTTGGACCCAAACATCAGTCCCGTTTTTACCGAAGCGTTTGGCAGAGGTGTACTTGTGTAGCAAATAAACGTTTCGCTAGACAAAAGTTCGAAAAACTGTCCGTGTATTTTATTCATTTTCTATGTATATTTTTACGGAACGACAATTTTCGACAGAGACGGTTTAAATTTCTTTTGACAGCTGTAAAAACAACAGCTGTTACTTTTAAACACCTAGATCTTAACCTTGCAATCGTGTCAATTAGAGACACAATAGAAAGACAATGACAGCGCGGACACCGGTGTCCTCTTGGGGTTAATGAATTTAATTAAGTTATGCACCGACGGACATCGGACAATCGTAACTTAGAGGCAGTTATAGGTATGCAATTATGGCCAAGAGCTCTTGGCCTTTAAAAAATTGCATCTTATTCCTTAAAAAATGTATGGTAAATTATACCGGTAGTAATATCTTATTTAAAACAATTGTAGTATCAGCCTTGTAGCAGCCAGCAGCCCGGTAGCAGTCCAGACTGCTACCGGGCTGCTAAATCCAGATTTGTACCCGATTGATAGCAATAGGCCCTATTACATGAGCTTTAAATGAGCTTTAAACATAAGTGGTGAAATGTGGGTGTACTACCAGGTACACCTCTGCCTTGCCCTTCGGACCTGATATAATGTGGTGTTGTGTTTGTTACCTAAAAACTTTTATTAATGACTAGCTTTTGCCCGTGGCTTCGCCCGCGTGGATTTCGAACTTTCGTCCCCTATGTTTTCCCTTCAAGGGTTGAATTTCCAAAAATCGTTAACATTTACTGATTGCATTTAAGGCATCAGTTTCGATCACCAATCATCCTCCGATATTAATTTTGAATATACAATATTCAATGTACAGAATTGACTTCTGTACAGTTTTATTATAAGTATTATTTATTATCTTAGTAATGTGTGATAGTCCATTGAATTTTATGGCGAACTATATTGTATCTTAAGATAAAATATTATAGTATCTTAGCCGTGTGCAGCGCCCCTTGGTGAATTCCACTGCGGGTGACGTAACCTACGACAAACTTATTATTTGCGGTTGGTGCAGTAGTTGGGGTTAGGGATCGAACCGCAAAATTAAGTTTGTTTTTTTATTGTATATACTTTTCCGGGATAAAAAGTACCCAGTGTTGTGCCCAGGATATTAAAAAATAAGTATACCAAGTTTCAGCGTAATCGAACCGGTGGTTTTTGCGTGATTCCTGAACATACAGACAGACAGACAGACAGACAGACAAAAATTTTTTTAATCATATTTTTGGGTTTGGTGTCGGTCTAGTAACAACCCCCGCTATTTATTTTTTTGATATTTTCAATGTACAGAAATTATACTTCTACAGATTTATTATTATTTATTAATTATTAATGATTATAATTATTAACAAAATATTACTTTCTTTGTGACAGGTAATAGCCACTGTGCTGCCACACGGAACAAATCCTGGACACAAACATCTGTGAGAGAAATAATTATATTAAACACGAACGTTAATTCTATTCGTAGTGCCATTTATTATGTCTGGAAACGCTGGCATTTTGCCCAATGTGCGTTGGAGGCTGTTAATAAAAAAGTGTGTGTTTCCGTGCGTCTGACATCGGTGAAAGATAACATCGTGAGGAAACCTAGACTCATAAATTAATATACCTAAGTCTGGAAATACTAACTCGTCTTGAACACGCGTGATGGTTGATCTCTGTTTGAGAATATGCAATTTCCAGTATAAGCTGATTTCGCATTGTATAGGATTTTCGTACTATGCGAGGTCAGCGTAAACTGGAATTGGATAGCTTGATGTGTAGCCGTGTGTACAGTAACAGGCTAGTATGGTTTTTACGCAACTGCGCTAGAAAGAGTGTTCTGTTTTATATTAAAATTGTTTATGTGGTGTCATACATTTTTTTAATTTGGTAACCAATTAGCAGTTATCATTCATCGGACATAGTTCAAGATTTATGAAAATATATTGAAGTCTATCACAACTCTACTCTACTCTCTTAACTCTATTGCCACGTCAAAAAAGCAAAAACTTGCCGTCCGCGTCAAGCTAGGAATCAACCCTTTAAATTTGTCATATTATGGTCGTGACGCGTGGCGTGCTGAGCACATTTTGGTTTGTCATCGATAGGTGTTCAAAGGGTAGAAAATGTTGAATAATTTCCAAATGATTCCTCAATTTAATGTTTTATTGTTTTTTTAACGGCGAAGGAAAACATTATTAGGAATGCCTGAGCGGTGTTTCTTGACAGCATGTTAAGCCTAGTCATTTACCAAATGAACCACATAATTATAAAGCATAGCATTTTATTAAAACCTATCACGATTTACAAAAAATACCAATAATAAACATTAGGTACTTTCCATTAAATTCCGATCAAAATAGAAGAAGGTACTCGTACAAAACAACATTCGCAATTGAGTGAAAGGTACGGGTATAAATTGTAAATGAAATTAACAGATAAACCATGATGAATTTATTATAGCATAAAATCGAAGCGATGTTCCGTGAAATACTTTGAATTATTACCGATGTTCGGTTGTTAGACGTTTGTTAGACGGGAAATGTAGACAATATTGGTTATCTACACTAATATTTTAAATAGAAAAGATTTCAGTTATGTTTGTTTCGAATAAACTTAAAAACTACTGAACCGATTTGAAAAAATCATTCACCGTTGAGAAGCTACACAATCCCCGGGTGATTTAGGCTACTTTTTATTCCTGTATTCTCATGGGAACAAGAATTCAATTTACTATAATTGCACATTTATTAAAAAAATGGGTTTTCTTAAAACACATTCAACTAGTCATAACTTGTGAGGAGACAAAGTAAATGTTCTGCCATAGAGATAATTTTTACCCTGACAGTCACCCTTGTTGCTGGAAACTGCCCAATGTCTCTGGGAGACCACGAATATTCCACGACTATTCACACAACGCCATCTAGTCCCAAGCTAAGCAGAGCTTGTGTTACGGGTACTAAACAACTGATAATTTAATTATGATTGATGATATCTCCGAAACTATGCATTTTTGGACCATCTATTCTAGGAGTTTTAGTATTATTTTTACCTACAGAATATAACCCTAGAGTTATGGGATATCAAAAAAACAACTTGTATAGCTATTACTAAAAATGTAAATATCTATATATATAAAAGAAAGTCGTGTTAGTTACACCATTTATAACTCAAGAACGGCTGTATCAATGTGAATGATTTTGGTCTTTTTGGATTTGTCTTTGTCCGGAATAGCTCATAGCATAATAATTAATAAAAAACATGAAAAGTCCTCGAAAAAATAAATATCAAGAAAAGGCAATAGTTCAGATTAAAATTATGAATTTAGTATTTTTTAAATCAACGCATTTTAGTAAGGTAGTTAGGTTAGATAGTTGGGTTAGCTATAGGATAGGTATGATCAGTTAGGTTAGGTTATATATACATGTTGTAATTTAAAAGTAGTAGTAGTTATTATTGGTTTGGATTTATCTGTTGTCGTCTTATTCAACGTATGTATATCTAATATAAAAAAAAATAAGAGCAATAAATTGACTCTAAAGCACAACGAAGTTTGCCGGGGCAGCAAGTTATAGATAAATACCACCCAGACACAGAACAAATGATCGTGCTCATCACAAATATTTATCCTGAGTGGGAATCGAACCCACGACCTCCAGCATAGCAGTCAGGGACACTAACTAAGTACTAGACCAGCAGGCCAGTCCAATAGCATTACACTATTCTTCTAAATCAACAACTTCAAGTTATTATAAAACATTTTGTAAATGTAAAGATTTCTAAATCAAATTTTGTACTTTTTTCTACTAGACATGTTTTATTCATAGTATGGTAATGGATCTAAAACTCACAGCATTTGCAAAAACGCGTATCGATTAAGCAATTTTCTAAGTGCCCCGTTTAATATCAGGGAGTAAACTGTCGCCTAGAATATTAGATTGGCTTGGGAATTGGGAAAATGTACCAGCTTGTAGGTAATAACTGACAATTATATTAAGATCAGAAACTTAGCAATCTCTCGCTGCTATCTTAGTTTAAGTAAAACACGTCTACATGACTTATTTAGTTCTGTTTACTTTCCTAATTATAAAAAAAACAATTCACGCTTCACTTCGATCGTGCCTTAATTATGACCACAGAATTGGTTTTTTCTTATAAATTGAAGTAGCATTAATTAATTAAATCAGAGTCAGAGTAATTCAATAAAATCAATGACACTCCTGCAGTAAAATATACTTGAATACAGGGGTGTCGGTTACAGTTACGGTAACAGATAGTGTCGCGATTTCAATGGTTTTTTCACATCTCAAAAAAGCACAAAGCACTTATAAGTTTGGACTTAAAAAAAATACATAATACTCGAACTTGTGTGAAAAGTGGAATTTTCCACATTTCTCTGCGATTTTTGTCACTACATCTTTTTTAACGCCATTTACCATAATTACAGGACACAGATACATCTACTTTTTAATGCAGCAACTTTTAACTGTAACAAACAAACAACACATTTAATTAACATAATACTTCTCAAAATACCCCTTTCTTTGGTCTTCACCGTATAGTAACAGTTCACTTGTCACAAAAAAGGTAATTTATAGTCCTAATTTCGAGTAGGGTAGCAAGAAATAATAAATATAGGTAAGTACAGGGTAGACAGGACATCATCGCACATCCATACAAAATTAACAAAAAAAAACATTTCTTTTCGGACTAAAAATGTCCATAATTGATTCACAACAAGATGATTGTCAATGAGTTAAAAACAAAATCCTGCATTCCCAGCGCTTAATTTTGTCCTCGGCTTTTTCAAATTTCTAGGTTTTCCCTGAATTTAGTTTTAGTTTGAGCTCTAGGTAACTCCAACGTAAAAATGGCGGGTGTTATAAATTTGTGTTTTAATCGTGTCTGTTTGTGGCAGCGAGCGTACCTTACGAACAGATTAACCGATTTTGATTTTGTTTGTTCCTGTTTGACAGGTAAATTAGTCGGGGGTGTCCTTATTAAAATCGGTCCAAGTTGACCGCCCGCCGCCACAAAATGGCGGACTAGGCATAATATTTTTTACAACTCTCTCAATATGGGTGCCAAAATTATGAAAACGCTTAACTAGTAAAATACTACCTTTAATCAGTACCAATTTCAAATCCAAGATAGCCGCCACAACAATGGCAAATTACATATTTCTCTATTAGATCTTAAAGTATGTGATGAGGTTTTTATTTTTTTTTTATTTAAGTTGTTAGTTTAAGCTGTATAAAATCATGATTTCTATCTATGTCAATGTGATTAATAATGAAAAGAGTTAGTCCTTCACTTTTAAAGGACACATCTCATTTAGTTACAAGGAAATTATGATTTTCTTATGGCTATATTTACAGTTTTAAGTAAGTAAACATTGCAAAAAGACGTACAAATTTGGTATTAGGATGCGAATATTTGTCTCTTTCACCCTATACCTATATTTCGTAGATAACTCCGCACCCTTTTTTATGTCCAATAATGGCACTGAAAGCACCTGATGGTCTACCGTTGTTACATTAGGTAACTATTTTGCTGAGAAATATCTCGAAATGTTTGGTAAATAACGTTTCGTTTATTCTTGATTGTTAGATAAAATGTTAAGCTGAATAGAAAAAGTATGGATTACTGTATTTTGCTACGTAAATAATCTGTTATCGAAGTCTTTGACGTAACTATTGGGAGAGGTGAAATACGGTGTTTTTCATTGTTATGAAAATAGCTCTTAGATTTTTTTATTCATTGTATTATTATACCTAATACTAGCAGACGTCCCGCGGTTTCACCCGCGTAGGTTCCGTTTCCGTGGGAATACAGGGATAAAAAGCCTATGTGTTAATCCAGGGTCTCGGCTAACTCCATACCAAATTTTATTAAAATCCATTCAGTAGTTTTTACGTGAAAGAGTAACAAACATCCTCACAAACTTTTGCGTTTATAATTTTAGTAGGATATTGTATGTGTATCTATTTTGTCACGGTTTAATCTACATTATCTTTCCATTTACTCAACCTAATCCAAAGGTTGTCTGTAAGTGATCGCTTTTAGCAAAAATGTCGGCCATTGTAATCCTGTATGTAAGCAGCCCTTAAAAGTAATTTTATGTGAGTTTAATGGTGTGCAATAAAGAGTAGGTATAAATTGCATTCTATTCTCAGCAATCAAGACTCAATTTACTATTCGACGTAACAATTAATACAAAATAACATGAGTAGGTATAATGGAACGACCTCTTTTAACCGACTTCAAAAAAAGGAGGAGGTTCTCAATTCCGTTGTATGTTTTTTTTTCTTTCTTTAGGGTTTGTTACCTGAGTACTCCGTCATATTATGGACCGATTTTCATAATTCTTATTTTATTTGATAGGGTATACGAACAAATTGGTTCCATTTGTATCAAAACTCATATCTGATGAGGTATCCTCGAGGAATTGATGGAACTCCTCAAAAAATGTGAGTACGCACGCACCGATTTAAACATTTTCAGTAACAAATCAAGCATTGTTTCTACTCTTAAACCTCTTCCAATATTATAAAAAGGCAAAATTCGAAAGTTTGCATTATGAGGATTAACTACGGAAATACTCACACGATTTCAATAAAGCTTAAACTGAAAGAAACCTGCACTATAACCATTCTTTTCTGTTTTTCTTGTGCAAGACCAATAAAATATATTTTTTTCTTTTATTTCCGAGTAGGTACCATAGGAGGATGTTAGGTTTATTTAACGCGAACCAAGTCGCGGGCAGAAACTTTACTATTACTGAAAACCTATTTCAAACTAGCTCTTAGTAATACCAGCTATATAGCTTGCAAATAGATTAAAACAAAAACACGCACTTGTGGACTTAAATTATTTTGTATTCATATTATAATCCATGAAAAGCGTCTTACAAAAGGTATTTATAAGGCCGATTTAAGGAAAACGCTGGAGGGGACGCCCTAGAAGAACATATATATACCTTATTGGTGAGGTTCTTCAGAAAGGTTCAGATGCGTAGTACTCGCAACTGTCAAGTGTGTATGAGAACATGTATAAATGTTAATAAAGCCACATACGTGCTCGTAATTTGAACAATTGTAGAAAACAATTTGCTTCCTGAAATAAAAATACAACAATTTAATATGTATTCACTGAGATAAACACGTCATCACCATCCCGGTCCTTAGCAACAAATAAACAGATAAACAGACAAATAAACATTGTATTAGACAAAGTAACTGGTAACATGTTGGATCTAGCAATCTAAATAATGTAGATTTTCAACAAGTTCCCTCGCCACAGGTAATGAAGTGGTTTTATTGTACAGGGTGTTCAATTGTGGGTACAATGGAAGTGTTGTTTACTCGTTTCTCCTGTGAAATCGGAGGACGAATTTAACGTATTTAGTTCAAGGATAGATTTGGCTAGATACAGTTTATACATAATGTAATATAATTTATCATAAACAGGTCTATTTATTTATAAAAAATATTAATTGTGTATTAAGTATATTGATAATTTGTTACTCGTCCGTCATTTGTCTCCAAAGGTGCATTTGAAAATCAGCGTCAGGCAGCATCTCAGCATCTGTCGAATCTGGCATTACCGCTGAAATTAACCTTTTGGCGCAGCTGTGAGACATGCCATTTTTGTTTTTCATTTGTTTATTGTGTTATTATGTTGTTACTGTGCGTGTATAAAGCTTGTTGCCAATAAATATTATTTCATTTTTTCTTTCTTTTTTTCTAATCATGGGTTAATCGTCTAACACACGTGGAATAGAAATCATCATCAACATTTCAGCCATAGGAAGCCCACTGCTGGACATAGGCATCCCCTATGGATCGCCAATAAGACCGGTTGGAAGCGGCTCGCATCCAGCGCGTTCCCGCGGCCTTAATGAGGTCGTCTGTCCACCTTGTGGGTGGACGTCCTACGCTGCGCTTGCCTCCATACGTGGCCTCCACTAGAGAACCTTTCGACCCCATCTTTCCCTTCCCACTGCCATTCAACTTGGAATACCTGGAATAGAAATATGATGTGTATTTTTGCAATTCAACAACACTTATTAGATTAGAAACGTTATTGTTGGATAAATTAAGGACTTAAACATAACTGGCGAACAGTGGGAGTACTATAGCAACACTTCTGCACAATCCTTCGAGGATAACAGACGTAATGTGAATTTCTCAATCATCTGCTTAGAGGTCGCTTGTTAAATTCTACGGATAGTCAGATGCATTTCGGATACATTTTAGAGAGTGTGCACGAGTATTACATGACTTGATTCCGCCATCACCTTTCTACCATCGGACAACTCGGCGTACGGCGAGTGTCCACCCTTACATCGTTGGCACATCCACGATTCGGACAAAGCGTTTCGCTTCGTCGTTTATACCGCGTACCTACATCGAAGGACTGGAACAACTTGCCTGCTGCGGTCTGCCCGTTCGATTATAATTTAGGTCTAAATTATAATCGAACGGGCAGACCGCAGCAAGGCTTGTCTTGTCTTCAAGGCTAGAGTGAATAGGATTTTATTAAACTAGTGCGCTTCACCATCACTGATTGCATTACTGCTTACCATCAGGTGGGATTGCAGCACTAGTTTATAATATAAAAAAATGTGAGTGTGTATGTGTAAGAGTGTGTAGTGTACTGTGTTTGTGTGTATCTGCAGTATTACGAAATTCAGGTGCTGGTTTTATTTTCAACCAAAGAATAACTCTATACTATAAAGCCCGTCTCAAACCTCTCTAATGACAGGCTCATTGAATTGGATCTAGTCCTAATTAAAAAAAAGTTAAGTCATCAATCAACTGCTCAATAAAGAACTAATTAGAGTTTTATAAGAAACCTTTCTTTTCAAAGGATAATCTCTTTCAATTGTTTTAGGTGCAAAGATAAGACGAATTAAGATTTAATTTTTATCCAATTAGGGCAGTCTTCCAAATCTAATCAAATCATAATTATTTCTTTAAATGGGTTCATACAAACACTTTCACATGTAATGTTTTCACTAGAAGGTGAGGTCAGTGTTTCACTATCTGACTACTCTGAGAAGAAACACCGAAAGAAACTCAGAGGTCACAGTCTCTTTTAAAGGCCAGACATTATCTTGGTCAGAAACCATCCAGATTAGTGTCTGAAATGGTTTTTTTTTGAGGAAAGAACTACTAGCAGAGCAAGTATTTGTCAGAAATCGTGAGCTCAACTCGGAACTTGAGGAGCCCCACTCCAATCACTAAACACACTGTATATTAAGGTATCAAGACACGTCTCTAAGGACCAAACCGTGGTGGCCTCCCCTTAAGCCCAGTCTCATCCTATTAACGCATTTCTAGTGGCTTCTACTTAATTGCTTTGAGGTGAATATTTAGATCTCCTACTAGTCTTAGTAACAATGAACTTAGCAATATAGGACTTCCACGTCGGTCTAGTGGTCGCAAGCACTACTACGAGCATGAAGTAGATTCAATTACCGGGTTAGTAATAGCCTAGTGGTTTTACTAGCAGAAAAAAAACAAAAAGTAAGTATATATTCAAATTAGCCTGAGATCCAGCACTTTTTGAATGTCACAAACACAAAAGACAGTCTCCCAGAAACGCTCACTCTTGACCACTTCCTAGTGTTTTTGCTGGGAAGAAGAAGTGACGGAACAAACACCCCAACAAGCCTACAAAGACTGCCAAGCCTTCTGCTTCTGGTTTTTCAGATTCACGTGCATAGGTATTGCTACAAAAACGGTGAGGGAAGATATTGCGAGGAAACTGGCATGTCTGGGAAAAAAATCTCGTTGGCTTTTGAAGGCAAGTCAGAGATCCATTGGCGACATAAAAATTCTGGCACCTGGTTAGTCAATCAGGCAGTCACAGAACTACACTAGAAGATAAAGCAAGAAAGCCCATATTGTGTAACAGGGATATTTAGCTTCATCTGGCTAGTCTGGAAGCCGCTTCCAACATAGTTGGGAAAAAGTTTTTGAAGCAAGTGATAATTATGCAATACGCACATGAATCCAAAAACCCAGCCTTGGGTTCGAACTCGAAACCTGGCAATCCACCGGTCACACTTACTGCTTTTTAAAATGACAAAATATATAATTACAAAGGACAATAATAGAACTAGGTCACTCTGAAGTTCCATGTCTTTGAAATGTAATCTAAAATTCAAAGAACGTGAAAAATTTTCTGACGCACATCGGAGGTACGACTTTTGTCTTACGTTTTTGGCAAGTAGCCCACTGTGTAACGTGCAGAGAAATGATGGTCCCCGCATCGAGAATTCGCGTAGTTGTTAGACAAAAGAGATGTAATAACTGTCTTTTGTGGTATGATAAAATATGATATGAAAGGATATTACGCTGGTATTTTGTGTTTTGAAGAATCTTTATGTGTGTCATTATAAGAACAGTTTTAGCTCGGTTGGAGATGTGTGTTGTTTTGTATGTATAATGTTGAATTAAGGCTGTGTTATTACAGGGATGTGTAAGAAATGGTAAGGTAGAACGATAAAATGAAATGTGTTCTTTAAAACATAGGTTTTATCGATCAATTCGTGTTAAGTCGCCCGTAGCTGAACGTTTGGATTTCCGCTAGTCTGTTAGCATGGAAATGTTTTTGTTGTTTTAAACCTTTTAATTTGACTAAACTAATAACACGAGTTAACAAAAACTGTCCATTTGTTAGGTCTGTGAAGAGATAAAAAGATAAATATAACATAAGATTCCACATTTTTCACATAACGCCATCTAGTCCCAAGCTAAGCAGAACTTGTGTTGCAATGCTTGTGTTTTGCTTGTGTTGTGATTTTAGAACACACAAAACTCTTTCCTAACTATGTTATTCTGTGTTACCTTTTCCCAACTACGTTTTAATTTTTAATCGACTTCCAGTTAAACAGGATCAATACAAATTATTGAAAACATACCTACATAATTATATCTGTAAGTACCATCTTCGGCTTTAACTTAGCCTAGTTTTACCCCCTCGCTTGAAGCCTAATACTCCTCAACTTCAGACTCACGATTGACCTAAATGTAGGTCTATCATCGTTCAAGACTTTCTCTGAATGTAGACTTGAGAACTTGAGGCTTTTGGATTTTATTGAGGTCAATATGACTTCGAAACTTCAAAGTTTAAAAAGAATGGGAAAAGTTTTAAAAGGGTTTATTAGAGCTGGTAATTTTGGATGTTTTAGGTGTTCTACAAAATGGTTGTTAGGGTTCGAATGCTTGAGTAAAATTGGTTGTGAAAAAGGGCCTACAAGAAAGTAGGTAGGTACTTCGTTGCTTTGCCAAGAAGTGCGTGTGGGTAAAGAATTTTGGATGTCATAATTGCCATAATTAGGTACTTTGAGGGCTTCAATATAAGCAGTCTGAGTGTTGCCAGTGTAATTTAAAATACTTACCAATTACAATAAAGCTGAAAAACTTATTTCTTAAAGTGCGCTAATTGCTAAAACGGTTCTTAAATTATTCAATTCTTAAGGAAGGTCCTAAACTAATTAATACCAAGCAGTAATACTTCGAAGCGTGTAACACCATAGGACACAGCTGTCTTAAAAAAAAACTCTATTGAAATCACATTGTTCATATAAGCCTCCTCAAATCCCATTCTCAAAACAACGAAAGAGAAAACAAACCACGATATTATCATCAAAATTGATAAGGTGTCAAAATAATTACAACACCGCATTTAAGCACTTTACGAGTTACCACAAAAGGGAGATAATTCTTTAGGACTTTCATTATTACAAGGAAGTTGTATGATGCTAAATTTTTACGTTGCCAGCTGAAATAATCTTGTACCTAATCAAGATTCTGGGAACAAAAAAGACCCTTACGTTGGTATACAAAGTTGGTGACGTTATTAGATTTTTTACGCAACGATTGATCAAATGGAATGATGACGAAACGATATACTTAGGTTATTATTTTTCTTGAACAGGTTTTTAGGCTAAATTCTATCTATTTATAAGTATACGTAAAATATTGTTTATGTATGAAGTATAATGATAATTGTTACTCATCCGTCACTTGTCCCAAAGGTTCATTTGAAAATCAGCGTCAGGCAGGATCTCAGCATCTATCTGGCATTACCGCTGAAATGAACCTTTAGGCGTAGCAGTGAGACATGCCATTTTTTGTCTCTTTTTTTGTGTTATTGTGTTTTTGCTGTGCGTGTATCCAGCTGTTGCCAATAAATGTACTTTCTTTCTTTCTTTCTATATTTATTTCTATAAATAGGTTCATACATGCACTTTGACACGTATTTTTTTAGATAGGTGAGGTATGTGTTTCACTACCTGACTACTCTGAGAAGAAACACCGAAAGAAACTCAGAGGTCTCTTTTAAAGTCCAGACATTATCTTGGTCAGATCATAATATAAGAACCACAGATTAGTGTCTGAAATGGTATTTTGAGGAAAGAACCACACAGATATGAAGGGATCAGATCAGTCAGTGCAAGCATTTGTCAGTAATCGTGAGCTCAACTCGGAACTTGAGGAGATTGGTGCAGTGGTTGGGCGTCTGGCTGTTGCGCTTCGTGACAAGGGTTGACTTCCCTCACTGAACTAATATTTGTATGGCCTACATGCAGATGTTTGGGGTCTGGCTGTTTGTATGGGAGAGTACCAATATTATAACTCCAGCCACTGCTGGAGTTATAATATTGGTAAGACTTTAACACACAATAACATACAACACTAACACTTAAAATAACACTTTATTCTGTAAAAACACCCCGTGAAAACGAAGGTGAAGTGAAATCAAATTGAGTTGTCATTCCATACTAATGCTAGGCATTGACAGTACACTTCACTCAATTTTACTTTACTCGCACAGAATATAAACAACAAAATATAACATTAAACAAAAAAATATAATAAAAATAAGAAAACTCATATTACCTACCACGAAATATGGAAAACAAAAGATAAATCCCATATCTTTTCGTTGTAAAAAACTAGGGCATTTTCCCTCCCTTTGTGGCAAAGAGCCTGCTGTCGAGTTCTGGCGCTAAACATTACCTACAGCCAGACTGATTTTCTTTGTAAGGCACGCCCTTATTTTCAGGAAATTTTAAGGCGTGGATTTTATTGATATGTATGTTAAAATAAAATGAATGTGGCTAGTCGTCTTTATAGGGTTTTATGGCTAAGATAAACTGGTGACTATAAATAATAAATAATAATGCACAAGTCAATCAAAGGCTAAGAAAAGCTTACCGAGGTCGGTCCGTGAAAGGTGACCATTCATATCGAGATCCTCCCTGCCTAAAGGTCATGCCACATTATAACGGCACCGCAACTGCACAGTTACCGCACGGCGCGGCGTCGCCTCGAATTTAGGCTGCAGCTAGCTGCCAGTGCGCTACTACGCATCGGCATCGTCGGCAAGGTGCCAGCTTGCAGTCCGCACGCCGCCCGCGAGGTGGAAGCTCGCCGCCTGCGCGCTGGCCGCGAGGTGCAAGCTAGCTGTCACCGCGAACACAATTGTTATACCTATGGTATAGGCATTTATGATTGAACACGCCTAGGACTTGCACGTTTTCATAATGTCTCTCTTTTGCTGGCTACTCGGAGTTGGCGAATAGTAACCATGCGATCGGCCGCGGCGTGCTGTAAGCGTGCAGTCGACGCGCTCTAAGCAAATAGGTCCGCTCGCTATCGGCACGCGGGCTGCGAGTCGAGTTGTATGATAGTGGCAAGTACGCTGATTGCTCGCCGCTGGCTTTATCATATTGAAATTGTGAAATATATTATACTCAAAGAGATTTAAAAACTATAGAGGGGGCATGCGAAGAAATGTCATACAAAAACTGTGATCCCATCTCTCAGTAACGCCATCTAGCATTAAATAGCGATATAAGAACGGCAACGGCAAACTCAAGAATGAAATTGACTAAAATAATAATTCTGGTTGGTGGCCACCAAGCGAGCTATAGCCGAATTAAATTTTAGTGTTGTCAGATCAAAGGAAAATGCCGGAAAAATAAAAAATATTTCAAATCAGTTAAATAAATAGGTATTAAAACTAAACAAATTAAGCCAGGCATAAAAAAAGAAATACATTTGTAACTGAAATTAAAAGAGGACCGTAATGAGAAAGTGATTATCGTCTTACCTTAGGTACTAATTACAAAACTATTGACTTAGAAAATAAATCCAGTTTCATTATTATGCTTATAATAATTAATATGGTCTGCTCACTATTACGACCTTGTGTTTGGTTCAGCGCTGGCGCCGTATATTGTAGAAAATTATTAAAACTTCCTACTTAATAGCGCAGTATTCCTTACGTATGTTCTATTAAAAAATAAACTAAGAAAATATAAATTATGAATCTTATACGTATACGTTTATGATATATCCGAAGCAAGGTCGAAAATACGTAGATAAACGGATAAATCGTAAGTCTGGCAGTACCACGTGCCGTAAAGTAGAAAGTAGAAACTTGTGATAGGGATGTTACCATCTAGATTAAGGTATCGATAATATTGATAAAAGTTATAATATTTTTTTCACTTCAGTAGCTCAAACATGTAGGTTTTGCTGCCTGAAATCAGTGAGACCAAGTAACTTTTTAATTTTTGTTTTAGAGCCGCAAATATCTTAATCAGCCTCGGGTTAATCATACTATTTGAAACATTCACACTCTATCTCTTTCCCGCCATTAGAAAGAGAGAGAGAGAGAGACAAAGACCAGCCCTTTCGAAGTTCTGATTTTGAATTCGACCTCAGCCTCAAAGACAAACACGTTCGGAATTTCGTACTAACTAAAGAAATTTTGCAAAAAGATAATTATGTCTTGTAATGTAATTTATAGAATTATTAACTTATTGTTGTATTTAAGCGAAAATAAGTATTTATTGCAAATAAAACCGATATTTAACCTGTAAATATTTATTTCTAGTTTCAATAATGTTACGTAATATATTTTGAGTACTTAATAAAATATCATGGGTGCTATTTCCAAACACGTCTTAATTTAAATAAAAGAGCGGGAATAAAATTTCTTGGCTAGCGAAAAGAGTTGAATAAGTTAAAAAATATTAAAATAATCGTAAATACAAGTGAAACTAGCGACGAGAACAGTATTATAACACCGGAAGAGTTGAAACAACAAGTTATTAATGCAGAATTAAGTTTCCTACCTGAGAAATATCTGAAAGCATACCATGTCTTCAATGAATGGAGACTTACAAAGGGTGCAAGCAGTTTTTAGGAGACTGTGTTGCTATCTTATTTTTTAGATTTATCACAGACGAGGCGATCATATGCAATGTGGAGTATTTACCCAATTTTTAAGGCTACGTTAAAAATAAAACATAACGTGCATATTGAAACATACGCAAAACTCGTATCTTTACTAAAATTAATGCATAGAAATAAGAACATAGAAAAAAATTCTAATGAAGCTCCGGACTGCAATTTTCTTGCCGCTAAAGTAAGTGGTGCCTATGAATCTTTGTTGTTAGTTATTAAAATTTGTGTGTAGACTGTTATGTATAAAAATACTTACTGCCTTCTACTAATTACATCAAAACCACGTCCTCCATCTAATATTTAATGTAACTCTGTGCAAACCATGAGAGAGCACTGGTATCCATAACACAAGTTAAATCTTACCTTGGGTACCAGAGTTCATTATACTTTTTACAAATTTGAGTTATAAATTTAATAGATTATATTATTAGTCTGTAAGTGGAACTGTACAATCTATCTGGAAATAAATATCTTTTATCTTTTAATTTTTTGAGGTGAAATGAATCCTAGTCTGGCTTAGCAATACTGTTAAAATATTTAATACGATATGTAAAAGATGATGAGAAATGTTAAATTATGCATATTAATTCACACAAAAAACCGTATCCAAGTCTCGTGTTCACAACAATTTTCTTTAGGAAACCTTAAATAACAGAAACCTATTTGAAATGTTCATACAGTATAATATTTTAATAAATTTAATTTAATATTGTAATATTTTGTTGAGTTATCTATTTATTATTATTTTGACATTTATCGATAACAGAATCGATGAACTTTATCCCATCTCTAGAAAACAGTACTTTAGCTACTCAACACAAGAGGGCGTTAAATACAGAATTGCCAAATGTTCTAGAACAATCTATGAAAATGATTTAATTCTAATTACTAAATAAATACAAAGAATACCTACGAAAATAAAGCGTAGCGACGTCCATTATTTTTGTCGTAACGGGATTTGCAATAACGTAAGGCGCAACCATGCATGTTTTCGTAGAAAATAATATTTTTCAACTTTCCACAAAGTTGACACAAATGCGTCTTGACAGGCAGATGTCCTACGTAAGACTATGTGTCATCTGTCCGTTCGGACAGAAGTTACGGATGAAAATTTTGTTCGTGATGTCCGGTCTATAGTTTATTGAATGTCTTTGATTATACTACACACGATTTAATGCTCTAAATTGAATGACAAGTCAATTGCTGGTTGGGAGTGGTGCCGGTGCCGTAATAATGTGCCATGACCTTAAAAAAGCATGTTATGCCTTTGGTCCCTGCTGTTGTAGGTTTAGAAGCCGATCCTAACATATTTGCGAAAAACTTTAAATCATTATTATGAATGTTACTTTTACCCTGACTTGAATTTAAACGAACTTCGAAAACAATTACCTACGGCACGATTGGCGTAGCGGCTTAAGGATCGTAAGACATTGCGTGACGTGGATTCGATTCTCGCACAGAGTAAATATATCTTTATTTCCAGATTCCAGATAGGTAGTTGTTACCAGTCTGGATGTTTGTGCATGTGAGTTTAATTTCTGTGAATGCATCCATGATACACGAAAAACACTAGTAGGTACCTAGTTTTTTTTTTAAGAAAATAAGGATAAAAATTATATTTCAAAGAAGGTAGTTCCCGCACATTTCCCTTACAAGGAAGTATAAAACTATTAATTTTCATCACAAACACAATAACAAAGTAATTTTCACGCTTACATTCCCTTGTGATTGTAACTTGGCTCACATAATTGTTAGATTCCCTGCAGGTTCGCAGTTCGCACATAATTTTATTAAACGCGTAAGGCCGGTCTGACATGAATCGCTTCTAACATAGTTTCCTACAGTAAATTGCAATTTACTGTCATCTACAATATTCTTTGAAAATATAACATGGGTACTTATACGTATCTTTAAAAAAAAAAATACTGAATCAAAACTCATTCTTCAACATTATTTTTAGTATAAACAAATTCCTCAAAATTGAGTCATTGTAGGTAACTACTCTGAAATTGGAAAAAAGGACTACTAAGAATACTCTTTTAAATTTTTGTAACTTTAAGAACATGTACTTAGTATCTATAAATATTAGTCGCTTAGAACTTCTATGCGTATTCCAAATAATTAATTATCTTTCTTCCTTTCTTTGTACGAATGTAGCAACTATCCTGAATGCCATTAAGTATAACGGCCATAATTATTCCACTGCACGTATTTAAGTTAAATCAAAGTTATTAGTAGATTGGTTTCATTTCCCCTATTCAGATTAATGTTACATTCTCCTTTTGAATATTAAACATGGGGTAGGAGCACCCACTCAGTTGAATACTCCGATATTTTTGCCGGATTTTTGAAATAGTTACTTTTAGTAGAAATTAAAACGCATGTCATCTACAATCTATACTTATCTATACTAATTATAAAGAGGAAGGATTTGATTGTTTGTTTGTTTGTTTGCATTGGATTGGATCCGAAACTACTGAACCGATTTGAAAAAATCTTTCACCGTTGGGAAGCTATACACTATTCCCAGATGACATTGGCTACTTTTTGTCCCCCGACGCAAAAAGAGGGGTGTAATAAGTTTCACCGCTATGTGTGTGTGTCTGTCTGTCTGTCTGTCTGTCTGTCTGTGGCACCGTAGCGCCCAAACGGGTGAACCGATTTAGATGCCGTTTTTTTCGTTTGAAAGCAGGGTTTCTTGCGATGGTTCTTAGACATGACTCATCAAAATCGGTTCAGCTGTTTCAAGGTTATCAGCTCTTTTGTGTTAGCTACCGTTGCTATTTTAGACGTCTATGGGTATTAACTTTACTTACAAACATATGTGTGTCTTAAAATTTCAAACACCCATGTGTGTAATATTAATAAGTAACATTATGGTGTATTTGGTCTGATGCAGCCAGGATATCTAGCAGACTAATACACTCTTGGGAAAATAACAGCAGATATGTCGTGTTTGGATTCATTTTAACCAGTATTTGATTCTGCACAAAATGCACTGATGGCAACTGGATGAGCTGATGCTGCAGCCAGGCTATCCAGCATACCAGTAGGTAGACTGTTGACAAAATAATAGCAGATATGTCGTGTTTGGATTCATTTCAACCAGCATTTGATTCTGCACACAATGCCCTGATGGCAACAGGATGAGTTGATACTGCAGCCAGGCTATCCAGCACACCAGTAGGTAGACTCTTGACAAAATAATAGCAGATATGTCGTGTTTGGATTCGTTTTAACCAGCATTTGACTCTACATACAATGCACTGGAAAATTCTCATAACTGTAAACTCTACAAAACAAAATTAATGCGTTTAAAAATTTTAAAATAAAAATTAAATTTCAAATTTAAAAAACCCCCACCGCAAAAAGTAAAACATTTAAAAAGTTAAAAATAATACTTTAGCCATGAAATTTTACGCAACGTCGGGGTACCGTTAAAATTAGTACCTACATACCTACAAGTACTAGGAACATTCCTTACTAGGTACCCCGACGTGAAATAAAATTTCATGGCTAAAGTATTATTTTTAACTTTTTAAATGTTTTACTTTTTGCGGTGGGGGTTTTTTAAATTTGAAATTTATTTTTTTATTACTGTATTCCCACGGGAACGGGATTAATGCGGGTGAAACTGCATGAAGTCTGCTAGTAATAATGTTATACAGAGGAGAGGTTTGATTGTTTGTTTGTTTGTTAGCATTGAATAGGCTCCGAAACTACTGGACTGATTTAAAAAATTCTTTCACCGTTGTAAAGCTACACTATCCCAGGGTGATATTGGCTACTTTTTAAGCGACTTCCAAAAAGGAGGTGGTTGTGTTTTTATTTTGTTTTTTTTAGGGGTTTTTGTTACCTCAGTACTCCGTCATTAATGGACCGATTTCAAAATTATTTTTTTATTTTATCCCTGTATTCCCACGGGAACGGGAACTATGTGGGTGAAACTGCGTGACGTTTGCTAGTCTATCATATAGGTAGTAAAATTCGTTCTGCATTAGAAACAATATACATTGGGGGGGATCACTCTTATCAATGAGGGTATGAAAAATTGTTTAAGAACGTCCAATTCTCAGACCTACTGAATATAAGAATCGGTCAAGCCGTTTCGGAGGAATTTTGTCACAAACAGTGTGACGTAAAGAGACGAGATTTGCTTTATTGTTTATTTGTGGCGGTATACCTATAACTCAAAAACTACTTAACCGTTCTTCACCTTCACCTTTAGAAAACTATGAGGTGGTGGGAGGAATGTTAAAGTTACAGGGTAAAGTACGAAATTCACGCAGACGAAGTGCCATGTACAGATTAAGAAACAGCCTAGATAAGTCCAGTTCACGTGAAATGGTGAATTGAACGTGAAGTGAACTCATCATCTGCCTAGCCTGTTCCCAACTATGTCGGGGTCGGCTTCCAGTATACCAGTGTTTTACATGAAGCGACTGCCTGTTGGACCTCCTCCTCCCAGTTTCTGGATAACACGATACCCCTTAGTTAAACAAGTTTTCAGACCTTCAGGCTTTTGACTATCTGTGACGACTGTCATAGGTGTACAAATGACAGCCGGGATCAACAGCTTAACGTGCTTTCCGATTCGAGGCACCGAGGGACCATTCATACATATCCCGGCGGGCACGCCCTTTTTACTTGAAGGCATATTTATTCAGTTAGTTATATTTTATTTTTTGCATGAGTTTAGTTGTCAACGTCGGTACTTACTATTCTTATTACTACTGTCTTGTATATTGGTGTGTGCTAGCTAGCATGTAGCAAATTATTTAATTTAAATGATTAAGTTTATTAATTTCCAATGCTGTTTAAACTGTTCTTCTAACATATCAGACAGACGTGTTGCTGGGGAGTTTGTTCCGCCACTTCTTCTTCCCAGCAAAAACACTAGGAAGTGGCGAAGGGCGGGCGTTTTGGGGGACTGTCTTATGTAATTTTTGACGTTCAAAAAGTGCTGATCCTCAGCCTAATTTGAATAAATGACTTTTGATTTTGATTTTTTTTATTTTTTATTAAGATATGTATGAATGATCACCCATTCATGGACTGAACGTCGTCAAGCGTAGTTTAACTTTCGATCGACCAAAGCAAAATGCTTGCACTGACTGATCTGGTCCCCTCATAATCTGTGTGGTTCTTGCCTCAAAAGACCCTCTCAGACACTAATATGCATGGTTCTTACAAGACGTGACCAAGATAATGTCTGGACTTTAAAAGAGACTATGACCTCTGAGTTTCTTTCGGTGTTTCTTCTCAGAGTAGTCACTTAGTGAAACTCCGATTTCATCTACCAGTTAAAAAATGACGTGTAAAAGTGTTTTTGAATACCTATTTACAAAATAAACATCATTATATCATTTTAAAGAGGCTGTTATTATTAAGCCACGATGAACTGTTTACTTATATTCTAATGTATTTGTATAGTGTAAAGAAAACCTTGATTATGTTAGCATACCTAATTACCTATGTACCTACTTGAAAAGCACTTATATTACCACTTAACACAATACGTTAGAAAGTAAACTCCTAAAGAATAAAACAGCATTCTCCTCACAGATCCGTATGTATGGCAAATCTCAACGTTTTCTTCTTCCACGTATAATTTAAATATTCATACCTACGCTTTTCTCTCATATTTTTACATGCATCCATTATAATGTATTAGTTTTTTTGTTCGAAGCGTATGTAAGCGCACTATGCTTTAGAATCTGCATCAAAATTGTCGGCAAACATTTTAGAGTGCTGTGTGTGTGTGTATAATAGTGAGCTTGTGTGTGTGCGAAACTGGAGGATTATTGTGTGAATTGGGATGAAGTTTACTAACGTAGTTATTTATTTTACTTTTAAAATGCTACATAACATCATAAAAAGCCTATAATCTCAAAGGGTTAGGCAGAACCGTATCTGATCTACAGTTCCACTCACATTTCGATAGTTAGGTATATTTAAGTCTCTTATTCCTAATAGGGGCGACCCTATTGGAATCAACTAGGCACATTACAGACTATAGGCTACTACTGAACAATCGCTCTTAAACACGAAGGGTTCCGTACATAAGATACCCGAACTTTTGTTCATGAGATATTATGGTTCATGAGTTACAATCCGCGGAGAGACAGACGGACAAACAGCGGAAGCTTAGTAATAAAAACGTGACATCCAATAGACACTCAACAGAAATACCAGATGAAAACACGATCCCATAGTCTTGCAAACAAGCTTAATCCGAAAAAAATAACGAAAATCTTCCAACAATTCGATCAAAATCCAGATTTATCCGGATATCAAACACACACACACGCTCACATCTATGCAAGTGTGCTGTCGATCTTTGTGAGGCCCAAGCCCAATATAAGGCTCTTAGTCGGGCTTAGCGCTCCGACATGCGATATGAACGATGGAACGTTATGATGTTCTCGTATTTCAAAATGTAGTACCTATATGAGAGGTATATCTAGATTCCGTTTATAGGCTTACAGTGCTTTAATAATGGCCTTATATTTTAAAATATTCGACACATATTTTTTTTTTCACGTACCTACCTAATCAAAAAATTACGGCTATATCTACATCGAATCAAAATGTCGCATGAGGTCTCTAGCCAGTAGAGTTTATACTAGATAATGACGTTACAAGCCCCCTCTCAACTTCAATGCGCTTAATCTAAGCAGATTTCCATCAATTTGAAAAAGAAAAAAATATATATGTCGATTATTTTCTTGTAATCTAGATGAGGGACTAAAAACTAAAATGTTTTCAAATGGCCCATTGTTTACTGACGATAATTTTAGGTGAAAACGTCATTTGACAGTACTTGTCTATTGCTTGTTCCACGCTCTTCCTTGCACGCTCAGCTCAGGCGAAACGTGACAGCTAGTCGTGCTTTTTTGTGCCTGACTAACAATGCAAAAGAACCATGTCGATCTTATTATAGCAAATTTAAATGATACCATTACCACCTATTACTGAGCCACAGCAACGTGTAATCAGGTCAGTGGTAAATTTAAAAATAAACATTAACATACACACATACATAAACTCATGCCTTTTTCCCTTTTATATAAAATATCTAGCCCCCTCAGCAAACTTTGTTCCGCCTTAGAATTTTTTTGTTAGTTTTATTTAGTTTAATTCTTTTTTTGTATTCAATAGGTACCTAACAATTTTCACATTGTGTCTGAATTCTTTACATACAATTTACATTTAAATCATACAGTTTTCATACATCACAGTTCCAGATTAAATTAAAATTAGTAAAATGATATAGGTAAGTAGAGTAAAAAAAGATATGACATTAATTTTGACATTAATTCTTATGTGTACTTAATGTCATGTATTAATTATTGTTATAATAAATTAATTCACTTCTTATTCGCAGACCCATTAAATATACATACAAAATTTTATAACAATCGGTCAAGGTGTTTCGGAGGAGTTTGGTAACGAACACTTTGACACGAGAATTTTATACATTAGATAAAAAAAACTGCGTTCCTCCATTCCCGTGCAGTAAAGTGGGTTTCCTTGTACGTAATCTTTCATGCTGAAAGTTGCTGAAAACGTGTCATATTTTGGTTGGATTACATACGTGTAGACTTTAATATAATAAATGGAACGTGCCTTTTTCTAGCAGCCAGGATTAACAGGCACCTCAAGGAGTGTAAGCCAAGTTTTTCATTTTCTTACAGTTCTTTAAGTCTCGTAAGCATTTGTGAGATTACCACTCAAATTGGGAGCTTTCACGGTTCACTGTTCTTGGATTTTTTTCAGCCGCTACGACCCATCCAAGGTTAAGCTACTCTCACCGAAATTAGTCTGTGGTTAGCTGGCTGTCCATAACATAGTTTAGATTTGGAGACGTTGTATTAGCTCCATGGAAAAACATTTCACAACTTTTAGACAACGCCATTTAGTTCCAAACTAAGGAAAGCTTATTCTAGTACTAAACAACTGACAAACATCCTACCTACTTAAAAGATTAAAAGATTAGAGATTAAAGATACCGGGCTGGTATCCGCAACTCCACGTCTAAGCGCGTATTTTGCGTATGGGCTATAATCTACCACGCGGCCCCAATGCAAATTGGTAGATGTCACATGTCTTCGAACTTTTTGGTTCTAGGACATGCCGGTTTCCTCACGATGTTTTCCTTCACCGTTTTGGAGAGCAGTGGTGATGAAATAAATTACACAAAGTAATGCGCCTGCCTGGGTTTGAACCCACGACTTACTGTTCGTAAGTCGGGGCCGCCACCACTGGGCCACCGCTGCTCTCTACCTACTTAAAATGCTGGTGTTTAGTTGCATCCAATTGAACTAGAAGTCGATTCCAATATAGTAGACCAAAATTATTATAAGTACCTAACATCACAATAGTTTGTCGTGTTTATACCTCGTGTCACTAGATAACAAGGCTCTAAGTTTCTTAAACTTATCTCTGTCTCCTACTTGTCCCAAGATTTAAGATGAACTGCTTTATTTTTAAGAAAGTTTTATCTTTGGGTTTTCAAAGAAACTTGTCTCAAATGTCTCTGCAGTTTCAATTTTCTGGGTTACCTACTACATCATTGAGTTTTTGCATTTTCTTTGGCTTAGGTTGTGGGTGTAGTGGTTTGAGGATGTTGCAGAAGTATCTTCTGTTCCAGTTACCTCCGGAGACGGCACCAGAGTGTTTTTTTGTCAGTGAGCTTCTGACAGAACCCACCGCCTTCCCCGGGGTGGAGCACATTCATGAGGATTTACCAACCCGTACCAAAAAAAAGGCGGTTTAAGGTTTGATTCATGGGTTCACGGTACCGTAATTGAGTTTAAGGTTGATGGCATTAAGCTCGCTCCCTAATACATAGGGCATACACATAACAGGCAAAATGTAAGTGGAAGTCTTTTTAAAGCATACAGGCGTGACGTTATTTTAGTATATGTTAGTACTCGTGGTATTTTTCTGCTTTATTACTCATATACACAGTTCAGAAAAGGACTGCTTAAAAAGCAAATCACTGTCGGCCATAATGGGACCTTTCAAAAGAAAAAAAACCGTCAAACGAACTCTATTTTCAATAATTTAATGCAATTTTAAATCACGCAGCTGAACAAACTCTCACAAGATAAAACAGTAAGTAAAACCTATGTATACTTATATACAAATGAATAAATCTACAAAAAGTAAGCACACCTCATCAACTTTATAGATACCAATTTATTCCAGTAAGGTTTGGATGAAGCGCGGAACTTACTCGAAATACGTCAAAAGTCCAAATGAAATCCAACACCAAAACGAACCCGTCTTTGTTTATCAATCAGGGTGCTTCCGACGAGGCGCAAAACGCGGATCTCATTGTGCGGCTCATAGAACAAAATATCTCTCTGGAAGGTAAAGCCTCCACAGCGCTGAGAATCAATAAAAATCTTCAGCTCTGAACCATTTTGATAACTCTTGTGCATCGCCAGGCTAACGTTCGTCGGGGCACCTCGGCAACCTTCGGTTATTATCGTCGCTAATCGCAGTTCTGGCGAAAACCGCTTGTAAAGACACAGCTGGAGGCCGGCTTTGCAGACCGTGGAAGATAGTGAGAAAGTTGGTCTATCATACCGAGCGCTGATTGAAAACTCCGGGGTTGGTGGGTACGCCAGTGGCCTGAGCCCAATCTCGGCCCCAAAACAAACGTCTGGCAGGATCTTGTACATCCACTGCGTCACCATGCGAAGCGTGTTTGGGTCTACATCCTTGACAGAACATGAAATCGAACCCACTGACTTGTCATTCTCTTTCTCGAAGATTATTTCGGTTTCTGATGACACCAAGTCTCTGATCCTCGAAGTCAGCCGCATCTCATACGCTCCTTCCAAGGTTTCCCTGTACGTGGCTGTCGCAGAGCCAGCGGAGTCTATCAGCAGCCCTTCACCGCTGCTTTTTGGTTCCATTTCCTTGTGGATTAGTTGGGAGAAACACTTATAGGACTCTCTGGTCTTCCCGTAGTTGTACTGCTGAACAAGTTTAACCTTGTCCAAGATTTCCCTGAGGATGATCAGTCTGGCTCCTATGAAGCACTTCGGGAACGTGCTTTTTGCTTCTGCGTGAATGTCACATAGCTTGATTGTTTTGAGGCGGCGTGGTTCGACCACGATAAGTTCCTTCTTCTTAGGGAGTAATCTTTGCAGAGAGGTCACAAAGCTGTTAACTTCTTCCTTCAGTTTGTCCTCGTTTAAGTCCATTGTTAATAATTTATTTAGTTGGTAATTTGTTTGTTCAATAAAGTCGGATAACAGGTTAAACGTCATTGACCTGTCTGATTTTATTTTCGTATCTCTGAGCGCTAACGACGTGTCCGGCCAGTCGTACGCTGCAAGGAGTTTGTATATTTTTAGTTGTCTTTCAGATAGCGCGGACTTATTTTTGGAACTTCCTCTTGCTGGGTAAAGTTAAGCTATATGTAGGTACACTACATGCAAAGACGTATTAGTAAAAAATGCTTAGTGGAACTAAGCTAACATTTTCTGTTCTGTAAGAAACTTCCTTTTCACCAAAAAACCATTATCCTTTCTTTTTACCTAATATTTTGTCGTTTTGTTTTTTGTACTTCGGGTGAAGACTAGAAATTCGAGGTGGACACAGCCAATGTAATCCCTACATTGGCTGTGTCCACCTCGAATGTCTCATTTCTCTAACACAGAATTTATGCCCGCTTATTGGTAATAGGCTGGCCTATTACTGACAAGATGTTATGTAACTTTTTTACTTAAGTATTAAATAGCCCTAACACTTAAATATCAATACCAATCATCATCAATCTACATAACTCCGTTAATATAATCAAGAAACCGTCACTCCGTCGGCTGCCCATTCATGGCCCATTCGTTCACATTCGATGGCCATTCATGACACTTTTGTTTACTCGACCGTGACTCTTCGTACGTAACACAACACGTTGTAGATAATAGTGTTGTATACATTATTTATAGGTGATATTGTATAACTTGTGTGAGAGGGGATATAGTTTGAAAGGAGTCGACTGTAGAGATGGCGGCAAATATAGATGTAGTTATGCGGTCGGAAGGCGGGCTTCTTGAGGGACTGTGTTATGTAATTTTAACGTTCAAAACGCGCTGATCCTCTGCCTAATTTGAATTAATTACTATGATTTTGGTGGGCTTTCAGACATTTAAGCTCACATACCGTACAACAGCTTGATGTAGGCCATAAAATTACTACGAACACATATCGAAGCCGCAAGCTGCACTAGCAGCTGATCTAATAAAGATAAAGAGGAACACCTCTCCAAACCCCTTCTGAGATTACAGGCGCAATGTATAGTAGTAATATCAACCAATTTATTTCAACCAGACCTTCCAATTCAACAATCAACTAATAATTACCCAGTCTACTTTATTTCTAAACTCCCATCTAACAAACCACTTCAAACCCTCGACAATCACGCGAAAGCTTTTACTAGAAGTCAAATAAATTCAGCTTTGAACCTAAAACAGACCGTTCAAATGCTTGTCACATTTACAGCAATCCGCTAAAAGGGTTCAAACTGTTGTAGACCCAGGAGATTCGGGCATTTGGGCACAGGTGGGAAGCGACGAGGGAGATTAATCATTTCGTAATTGAAGAGCTAAATTAAAAGGTATTTCGATGGTACAGACGGCCTTGAGCTGGTTTAACGTGGAAAGAAAAGAAAGTATACTGAAATAACAACATTTTTATGCGACGGGTTAAAACACGCACGGTAAAAATATGTTAATATTAAATTTCTAAAAATACAACCGATTTCATAAAAAAAAAACACTAAAAGGCATACAACAACGTTGTAACATAACTCTAGCCAAAGTAATTTATTTGTATAACATTGGTAAAATAAAACTAAAATAAATAAATATTATTTCCCAAGACGCCATCTAGTCCCAAGCTAAGCTAAGCTTGTGCTATAAGTACTGATAATCATACATATATACTGATAATATATCATATATAATCGATTACACGTAGACATAGAACAAAAATGATCGTGCTCGTCACACAAACCGTGCCTTGGGTGGGAATCGGACCCACGCACGGCCTCCGGAGTTGTAGTCAGGGCACTAATCTGGACTTGGTGGAAATAATGCACAATTATATGTATGTGCAAGACTATGTTTCACCGAGCTAGGTTATGAATAAAAAACATGTTGGGTAAGTATCTTAACACTAATTATACCGAATACATTTTTTAATACATTTTCATTTTGATTTACTTGGCATGTTTATCACGTTCGTTTGTTTAAGTTCTTTTGTGTATCTATTTTTAATTTATTATATTAATCATATTATTTATTATTTTCACACACACATATATATATACAATAGGATGACTGGTAATTAGTGACCGATACCTAAACACGTGATTGTACTCATGAATACGAATAACTTTTCCAAAGAAACTTTTTTTATTAAACTCATTAACTTTCAATTAACTAATTTTATTACGACAGTACTGTACAACGGGAGCGGTGGGGGTGGCGGGGAGTGTGTGACGCTAGTACTAGTAGATTTTGCCCTTCCCGAGGTCAGACTATCAGCTGATAGATAGTGCCGATTATCCCTACTGTGATCCATCACAAGCGAGCGTGCGGGAATTTCAAACAGCGTTTTTGTTATTTTACTGTGTTATTGTGTATATAAAAAAAGTTTATTTGGCAAAGTTTATTGAAATCATGAATACAATCACGTGTTTAAGTATCGGTCACTAATTACCAGTCACCCTTGTATACATATATATAAATAGGTTATTTTTACCACTATTTTCATATCTGTTGCGGAATTTCACCTACCAATGTTTGTCTCTGCATGACCTAAAGGTTGACTACTTAGTTGAAAATGCCTAAAGCATATAGTCCCTCTGTACATTTGTGTGCTTGAAGTAATAAATAAATAAATAAATAAACTATTTTGTGCTATATTAGTCGAGAACGAACACAAAAACACAAGAAACTTAGGTACAAAATACCTATTTCTAAAACTGTAACGATCCAAGTCGATACTCTCGGCCGACCACCTCTAAAGGTTATTGAAACCGTTTGTTTTTAACTGAACTCTAGTAAAATAAACTACCGTAGCGGATACCATCAATATTAGGAATAGGTGTGAATTCCGCGCAACATCGCTCGCTTCCCGGTTCGATACTCGGCTCGGACAATATTTACTGCTCCGTAACGTGTACTGTTCGACTGGTTTATTTATTACCCGACTACGGCGGTAGCGAAAGAAGGTTATGTTTTTTTAGCAGTATTCTATTGTTCGTAAAGCCAGTTAACTTTATCGAACTATTGTGGCTTTTGAAAAAGGTTAAAAGTTTTCACACTAATATTATAAAAACGAAAGTTTGTGAGTGTCTATGTTTGTTACTTCTTCACGTCTACACGGCTGAAGCGATTATAATACAATTTGGTATGGAGTTAGTTGACACTCTGGATTAACACATACTCGTATTTTCCTTTTCATCCCCCCTATATTCCCTCAGGAACGGGAACTACGCGGGTGAAACCGCGTAAGTAATTCTATTCTTATATTTTCAAACCAAAAAAATTGTACAAAGTGGAAATTTTTCTTTAGTTTTTTTCCTAAAAACGTTTTTAATTAGGAATAAGCCTATTCCCATCAACCTGACCAAAAATTCAGTTTCAGTGGAAATACAGAGATAAAAAGTAGCCTACTTATGAGTTAATCCAGGTTGTCAGCTAAATCCATACCAAATTTTAATAAAATCCATTCAGTAAGTAGTTTTTACGTGAAAGAGTAGCAAGCATTCATCCATCCTTCCATCCATCTATTATACTTACAAACTTTCGCGTTTATAATATTAGTAGGAAGTAGGATGTATTTAGAAATATATAAGTATGTTTATCCGCTGTTTAGTACCTATAATACAAGCTCTTAGCTTAGCTTGGGGCTTGATGACGTTGTGTGAAAGTTGTGGAATATTTATTTTTTATTTATTCTATTTAAACCCAAGTACAGACGCCAGCACGTCAAGTTACCCCAATGTGTCAAATTTCTTTGATCGTTTTTCAACTTTAAAAATAAGGTTCATATTCAATTGGGAAAATTTGACACATTGGGGTAACTTGATGTGCTGTCGTCTGTACTTAAATGCTCAACAGCAGCGCTTGTAACCATTACACCAACGAAACAACGGCCTTATAAGGTAGTTATAATAAAAGCTATAAAATCCCGTACATTACAAATGTTTATAATTTATTAGTAGCACAACGTTCCGGGTTCGACACCCGGGTCAAACATTGTTTACAGTTTCAGCTCGTTCCGTTTTCTAATATATTACATGAAACAGATGTGCTTAGGTTTGTTACCCGACCGTGCAAAGAATGTGTAATGGTTTCACTAACAAAATGTTGCAGCTATAATTGGCTGTGAAACGATATTAAAAAGGTTTTGAGATTTTCGTAATGCGATGACGCTTTTACTACAGGGGTTAGGCAGAAGGCAACTTTTGTCTGTAGGCAATAAAATAAGTTTAAAAGTGATTAGACGGTTTAGAACAAAGGACTTGCATTTTACACTGCTTCGTAAAATACTATTAGACTATTTGAAATCTACTATTAAGGACTACACCATAAATAAACTTACGCCTTTTTCCCATAGGGGTAGGCAGAAACTGCAAAGCACCATCTGCTACGATTCTGAAATACTTTTGTTGCTTCGTCTACATTCATACATTCACACACACGCCGTTTGCGCATACTACGCACCTGACCTTTTTGAAGACCCCCACTAATAAAGACACAGAGAGGATTAAGGACTATTTAAATGATAAGTCTATAGTTAACTTTCTGACTACTCTGAGAAGGAACATCGAATTAAACTCAGACGCCACAGACGTCTCTTTTAATTTCTGTGTGTTTATGAGTCCTTGTAACTTGATAAATAAATGATTATTATTAAAGCATTGCATTTGTAAATCAAAATCCCTTTTCACTAGGATACACTTAGGAAGCACATCTAAAAAGGAAAAAGATATAATACTACTGGTAAGTACTTGATCGAAATTGAACCCACAACATTTCGTGATAGCCTCATCATCATCATAAGTTTTAAAAAATACGCAAAAATCTGAAGCAAAACTAATCAAAATCAAATCATTTATTTATTTTATACTTTAATCATAGGTGCTTATAGGTGTATTTCATTATTATAAATGTCAATTGCATAAACCCTGTCCCGCCGATAGGCAAACAAAATCATATTTATAAAGTTATTATAACAAAAATGTCAAAGAAATACCTATGCCTGTCAAATTATAAGATTGTGTTAATAAAATATGGAAAATGTCATGAAAATAGGAAAAAAATCACTTGGTAGGTAAGTATGTCAAAATGTTGCAAAAAAGCTGAGCAAATAATACTTGTCTGATAAACTTTGTTATCCAAATACTCGTTGACTGGATAATATGTACCCTTTCATTTAGTAAGCCTAAAAGCCTAAGCCTTTGTTCAGAAATCACGCTCTTCAAATATTTCCACGTTACTCTAGCAGCCTATAAATCGATCGGTCTCCAGTTGGGGAGAAGTGCCTCTTAAATAGCTCATAATATCCCAAATCTATTAAAGTTGATGGGACAAATTGGAGTTATTGAGACCTCCCCTTTAGCTGATTTTGTTGAAACTTATTAAGTGCTACCCTTAAGTTTCTGTTGAAGTTCAGATTTAAGACTCATTTTAGTTTAGAATAAGTATTGACGATGGTGACTTAGGGAAAGATTCACAGAAAGCAGTTTGACTTTACTTTCTTAAAGTAGTAGCGTCTCAAAATACGTGCGATCTTGTTTTGTATAAAATTAAAATTGTATTGAAATTGAATGAGATAAGGTATATCTTTGCTTGACAGTTTTACACATTATCATTATAAAACCTATGTCAAGTTTGAAATGAACTCATCACTTAGAAGAAATGCTAATAGAAATTCTCGGTCGCTTTTAATGTCCAGGCAAAAATTTGCATAAAACGCTTCTTCATATTTAAAACCCAAATTAAACATTACAACGCAAAACACAGAAATAGAAACAAAGTCAAAGTCTATGAATCCTCCTGCTCTTATCTTATAAAATAGGTCACTCCAAATCTTTCCATATTTTAATTTATTTGGGGTTGGCGCAACATGTCTCTTCAATCTTCATCCATACATTTGTTGTCAATGGCCGACACAACAGAAAGACAAGAATTGACAGAAATCTCCTGGAGATTTATCGGCAGATGGGGGGATATCCCTATTACTTGCCGTCATCACCATAGTTAGCCATTATAATCTATCACAAAATCCAAGTAAAATAAAGTCAAAAGGATGTCTGTGAATCTTGCTCTTAGAAGGCGACGTGATTGCGGTATTTTTGGGCCGAGCAATTGAAACTATATCAAGCGTTAGTTGCTTAATTAATTAAAAACCAACGTTTATTTATCGCTGGTTCTACCAGATAAATATAAAATAAAAAAATAAATATTCCACAACTTTTCACAGTTTTCACACAACGCCATTTAGTCCCAAGTTAAGCTTGAGCTTGAGCTTGAGCTTGTGTTATGGGTACTAAACAGCTGATAAACATACTTATATATTTCTAAATACATACATATTGTAGATAAATTACACCCAGACACAGAACAAATGATCGTGCTCATCACACAAACATTTGTCCTGGGTGGGAATCGAACCTACGACTTCTGGCATAGCAGTCAGGGTCACCAACTACTAGACCAACAGGGCAGCCAGATGAATGTATTTAGTCAAAAGCCGCGTACCCTCACATCTATTGAGGGATAGCTTTAAAACATATTATAAGGCATCACTTGCCTAGCCTTTTCATAACTATCTTGGAGACAGCCAGCTTGTCTAACCAACCACGACGGCAGGACATAATTATTGTACATGTATAGGGCTTGCCTATCTGACCTTCACAACCCAACCACTGTTTAATACTAAACTTCTCGTTTAGACAAAGCATTTGCAGACTTACGGGTTTCTGATTACGGACCTTTACGACTGTCAAAGATCTATAAGTAAATAACAGCCGGGTCCAACGGCTTAGCGTGATTTCCAAGACACAAAGAGGTACAGGTGAGTAATAGATGGCTGCCCATCAACTGGGTCTGTTGATGGCTAACCATTTATCCGGGACTGCGTAGCTTTACTTTTGATAATAATAATAATACATAATAATAATAATATTTATTCAAAATTAGAATTGGCACAAATGAGTACAATTTAAATCTTCAAAAAAAAAATGTAGGTAAGTATAACAAAATTCGATGCCTGTACTAGGTACTAGGTTAGATCTGTATCACAGGCGGCAAGTTTCTACTAATTACTATATGGACAATAGATTTGATAACAACAATATAGCAAAAATGGAATAAGTTTGTATAAGTTAAAATATTATGATATACCCTAATGTACTTTAACGTTAATGTAAGATATGAACAAAAATAATTAAAGTCTAAACATATAAATAAAAGGAAAAACAATTTGTAGCACATACTTTAACATACTAATATTACGATTGTCAGCAGTAGGTAATAAACAAATTAATAAGTAATGCAAAAATAATATCGTCGAGACATTGTTGTTGCGGGCGACAATTTGCTTAGACTGCGAAAATCAACGGAATTAGGCCAAGAATATGGCGCACTCCGTGCCCTCATAGTCGACAGAGTTAATGTATCTATGTTCCACTATTTTTCTAGCAGGGCATTCAGCCTCTCCCGTTTTGTGGTCACTGGGCTTTTTGAAGCGGGAGCAAGTCGCGCATTTCAGATTGCTTTCTTTGTGCACTCAGACATCATAATGACCTGCTTCACCGCTTGATGGATCCGTAATATTGCGTATGCAAAATTAAATAAAAAAAAAAAAAAACCCCCAACACCAAAAAGTAAAGGACACAAATTTAAAAGTTAAAAATAACATTTTCCTATCGTTGAGCCATTTCATTTTATGTCGCGTAGGGGTTGGGGGTTTTTAAAATTTATAATTAGATTTTTATTTCAAAATTTTTAAACTTGCATGTTTAAATTTTAAGTCACATATTATTATGATTGTATGTATATTATACACAAAAGAGCTGATAACATGGAAACGGCTGAACCGATTTTGAATGAATCATGTCGAAGAACCATCGCAAGAAACCCTGCTTTCAAATAAAAACCACATCTATATCGGTTCACCAGTTTAATTTAAGCGCTACGGTGCCACAGACAGACAGACAGACACACACACACACACACACACATACACACACAGCGGTCAAACTTATAACACCCATCTTTTGCGTCGGAGGTTAAAAATAAGTGTGTTAAAATAATTCTAAATCTCACGCCGTAAATCCCTCTGTAACTACCCCTAAAATACCCCTTTTCCAATTTAGTTATGCAACCTTCCATTAATAATAAACTGATGATGGAGTTAAGCCGACTCACCAAATACAGCTAACAGGCGATTAGCGCTCGTGTAATTAATGTGGTAAGGGTGAAGTTTGATTAAATCTGTTGCTGAAATGCAGGCCGGGCGGTGGGGTTGGCGTGTTGAAATGTAAAACATGGAATCTGGAATTTAGCTAACTTTAACTTTATGATGTACTGTACTTGTACACAGTTTAAAAGTTCGTGTAAATTGTTTGATTTAAAATTGATATTAACTTTGCTTTAAACCTCAAAGGGAAAAGATGCAGTAGTGTTACTCAAAACAATATATAAATTCTTAGGACTAAACACAGGCGCCTAACTCTGAAGTAGGTGCCTGTATCTCAGGGGTTACCCCCTAAGATACAGGCACCTACTTCAGAGTTAGAGTCGCCTCATTATTCGTATAGACGAACTACTTGTACCTATGTGTGATTTCAATACCTATAGCTAACCCAATTCCCTAACTGAAATTAAACTGAACTGTTTTTAGTGGTAAAGATAAAAACAATAACACACACACATTACATACAAAATACAACAATACAATACAATACAATACAATACAATTAGATTCTTGTTTGTCTAAATGAAGGCATTCATTTGCCACACGATACTAAGTAAATGGAATAAATGTAATGAAAAATGCCAGATATGGTAGCTGATTTTTTCGACTGTTTCTGAGGTGAGATAGATAGATAGATAAAACATTTATTCAGTGCACATACTTACACCCAAAAGACACAGATAAATAAATGAAATGGTAAATAAATACTGTAAAAGAGATAAAACACCACCTAGTGCGCTTTACCATCACTGATTCTTGCATCAATCTGCTAACCATCAGGTATGAATGCAGTCAAGCTATGGCTTATAATATGAAAAAAAAACAACGACTAATAATACACACACAACAAACACACACACACTGGTTGAGAGGTGTTTTCCGTCACGACCCTTCCGTACCTCATAAAGCACAATAGAGATGTCATGGAACAATCCACGGACTAACCTCGGGAAGTGTAGCTTAACCTAAGATCGATATTTGACCTTAAAACCTCAACAAATCTATTGACTGTCCTTTAAAAAATATTGGGTACCGTTAAACAGAGTCAGTAGAAGCTCAAGGGTGGATAGAAATAAAATTTCGAGAAGAATTTTCATACATCTCTAATTTATTGAATTTATTGAATTTTACTCCATCCGATTAGGTACCTAGTTAACAAAAGGTAAACAATTTTGATATGTCTACTTAGTTAATAACACAGTTTAAAAATAAAAAGCAGCTGAAAACAAATTTAGATACAACAAAAACGATTACATGATCAATTAAACAATTTGTTTAAACAGTAATTGTATTTAATTAATAAGCGTTTATGTAAAAAGACTTGTCAAGATTGTTTACCTTTAGTTAACTAACTACTCGGATGGAGTATAGTTTTAATATTAAGTATTTGGTAGTTACTAACAAGGGTGTCGAAACCATTATTAATTTAAAAATCGTTTGTTTTGTTCCTATTCAACCTCGAGGTTCTATTCACCCTGATTTACCTTTTACGTACATTTTTTTTATGTCTCTAAAA
This sequence comes from Euplexia lucipara, assembly GCA_921972225.1. NCBI lineage: Eukaryota > Metazoa > Arthropoda > Insecta > Lepidoptera > Noctuidae > Euplexia > Euplexia lucipara. The sequence goes on from OV179160.1 coordinate 18,341,226, forward strand.
TACCCCTTTTCCAATTTAGTTATGCAACCTTCCATTAATAATAAACTGATGTTGGAGTTAAGCCGACTCACCAAATACAGCTAACAGGCGATTAGCGCTCGTGTAATTAATGTGGTAAGGGTGAAGTTTGATTAAATCTGTTGCTGAAATGCAGGCCGGGCGGTGGTGGTGGCGTGTTGAAATGTAAAACATGGCTTCTGGAATTTAGCAAACTTTAACTTTATGATGCACTGTACTTGTAGACAGTTTAAAAGTTCGTGTAAATTGTTTGATTTAAAATTGATATTAACTTTGCTTTAAACCTTAAAGAGAAAAGATGCAGTAGTGTTACTTAAAAAAATATGTAAATTCTTAAGACTAAACACAGGCGCCTAACTCTGAAGTAGGTGCATGTATCTCAAGGGGTTACCCCCTAAGATACAGGCACCTACTTCAGAGTTAGAGTCACCTCATTATTCGTATAGACGAGCTACTTGTACCTATGTGTGATTTCAATACCTAAAGCTAACCCAATTCCCTAATAGAAATTAAACTGAACTGTTTTTAGTGGTAAAGATAAAAACAATAACACACACACATAACACACAAAACACAACAATTACAATACAATACAATACAATTAGATTCTTGTTTGTCTAAATGAAGGCATTCATTTGCTACACGATACTAAGTAAATGGAAAAAATGTAATGAAAAATGCCAGATATGGTAGCTGATTTTCGACTGTTTCTGAGGTGAGATAGATAGATAGATAAAACATTTATTCAGCGCACATACTTACACCCAAAAGACACAGATAAATAAATAAAATAGTAAATAAATACTGTAAAAGAGATAAAACACCATCAAGTGCGCTTTACCATCACTGATTGCATCAATCTGCTAACCATCAGGTATGAATGCAGTCAAGCTATGGCTTATAATATGAAAAAAAAACAACGACTAATAATACACACACTGATACACACACACACACAACAAACACACACTCACACTGGTTGAGAGGTGCTTTCTGTGTCACAACCCTTCTGTACCTCAAAAGCACAACGATATGTTATGAAACCATCCACGGACTGACCTCAAGCAGTGTAGCTTAACCTAAGATCGATGTTTGACCTCAAAATCTCAACAAATCATATGTCTGTCTCTTAAACAATATTGGGTACTTACCGTTAATTAAACGGAGTCAATAGAAACTCAAGGGTGAATAGAAACAAAATTTCGAGAAGAATTTTCATGCTATACTCCATCCGATTAGGTAGTTAACAAAAAGTAAACTATTTTGACATGTCTTTTTAGTTAATAACACAGTTTAAAAATAAAATGCAGCTGAAAACAAATTTAGATACAACAAAAACGATTATGTGATCAATTAAACAATTTGTTTAAACAGTAGTTGTATTTAATTAATAAGCGTTTATGTAAAAAGACTTGTCAAGATTGTTTTCCTTTAGTTAACTACTTAAGTACTCGGATGAAGTATAGTTTTAATATTAAGTATTTGGTAGAACAGTTACTAACAAGGTGTCGAAACCATTACTTATTGATTTAAAAGAATCAGAGTCCTCGTATGTAACAAACAACTTTTAAATTACGTGAATATTCTCCTCAAAGTTTTGTTCCTATTCAACCTCGAGTTTCTATTCACCCTGATTTACCTACAGTACATTTTTTTATGTCTCTGTCTGTAGTTGTTTTTAATTAACTTCGTGGTCTGTTATTTGAAAGAGTGTGGAGTGTATTGGACATGTTTTTAATGGGATTTTGCATGGCGAGTAATAGTGCAGTTTTGGTTAATCCTGCCGTCATATAAGCAGTTAGTTCATGCTGTCCTAACGATGTTTAACTCCACCGTAAATACATAGTGTGTTAGCCTGACCCGGAACCAAAACATAGAAGGTCTTTGGACTCTCTATTGCCATCTCCACTCCATTTAAAATAGCATTAAAAAAAGATGCTCGTAGAAGCAAGAATGCAGAACATTTTATTTTAAAGATCACATAAAACAATTTAAACTACAATTGTTTTTTTTTAAATTTAGAAGAATAAAAGTTAAACAAAGAACGTTTTATGTATTCTTCATATGCTTCTTTTAGGTTTTTATCATTGACACTCTGATTTTCAACTAAATTAAATCCACATTATTTCTGGAAAATAAATTGTTGAAATGGTTACAACTTAGTGTGATAGCTGCAGTGAAATTAGATTTTAATAATAAATCCGGCGTAAGTAATTGTAACATACTTAATGTGTACATACTTTCGTTACTTGAAGTGTGCATTAAAAAGAAGCTTTTTTATCTTCTGTCTAATGTTATTGTAAATGTAATATTGTTCCTCTATTTTATAATTATTTCGTAATCTCCTCATTTAGTAGTGTGCATTTTGCACAACTCGCTGATAACAAAGGATTCATAAAAAATATTTGATAATCTGTGGTTCGTGGTACGTGTGCTCTATGGATATCCGTCATGTTCATTTCATTTTACTTTTTTTTCCGCGCGCTGTGTACCCGTGGGTAGAAGTCCGGATTAATATTCGTTATAAGTTTCAATATTGATAAAATGCGAAAATACAAACGCAGAAAACGAGATTAGGCTATGAACGAACTAAGTGAACATTTACGAGATCTGAAAAAGTGGAAAAGGAGTCGTCTTAACCACGCAGGTAAGTTTTTTCGTGGTAGGTACCTACCTATCAGCTAATTACTAGAAATCGTATGTTCAAACAACAATCATGGTTATAAAGATTCCTTGTAAAGTAATAATAAGTTAATTTGTACATAAAAGCAAACACATAACATCGCATAGAGAATGAGTAGCTTGTACAGTTTAGTCAAAATCATCGTCGTATTCCAGAGCTCCTAAACTAGGTACGCAAAAACGTGCATCTCGGAGTCAGGAGTTATACGGCTTCTTTATACTACCGTGACATATTGTTACTAATACCTAGTTGTCAAAAGTATTTAATCGAATTAGTGATCGGTACCTAGTAGTTAAAATTCGACCGTATACTGTAAATGGATCATAGATCGCAGCGACGGATATTTATACGTCCTTCCGAACTAGGTATTTTCTCAAGAACCTGCCTAGTGCGGTCTTCCCGTCCGATTATAATTTAGGTGCCTTCAAGGCAAAACACTCGATTAACTTAACATAATGTATTAATGCGTTGGTACATAACTATTTTTTTATATGTGGTAGACAACTTTCCTTTACATTTTCGACAACATCAACATAATATTGTTGTTATATTTTTGCTTATTTTCTAAAAGGTTGATCACTATCTTATTATGGTTATACACTTGATGTTGGTAGAATTGCTAAACGTGTTACAACACCACTATTAATTAAGCTTGCACGTGAGGTTAGCCGTGGTTTGTGCGTAACAAAGTCATTTGAATTTGTGTATGTAGGTAGTACTTATAACCTATATGACGTAGGTATAGCAGGTTCGTTAACTGGGTGTTACATTAAATATTTAATTCGGACTGCATCCTAAGATCTTTCACGAGATGTTAGCCGATGACATTATCGTAAATTGCAAGGTATTTCAACTATCCTAAGACCTTTCGCCAACGCCGTTTTTCTGTAGCGACGCTTTCGCGCGTTCGTATCAATGCAGTCGTGATGCGGTCGCTAGGTGTTGACCCTTGCCCGCGCCTCGATTCTCGAGTATGCTATCGCGCTTCTGTCGCGATTCAGTAACGGCACTGATACTCGGTTCTCCACTCACAAGCCACTCTCCCTCCGTTCTCTCCCCAATGTCATCCGACACGGTCGCGCGTTTGCATCGATGCTGTCACGATGCTGTAGCGAGTTGTCATCGTTTCTGTAGCGCGTTGCAATTGCGACTAACGCGCGTTAGTAGCAAGAAGACGCCGCCAGTGGGCCTAAAAGCTTTCACGAGAGGTCAGGCATGGATATAACAGCAATTGAGGACTGGATGTCTTTAGGTAAGTTAGTCCGATCAATTGAGTTGTAACTTGTTTGTTATTGCCCCATCTTCTTGCAAAAAGGTTTTGAAGAAAAGCATTCATTCAATTCTTAGGTACCACAGTTTTTCAACTTTATGTCAAAGAGAATAAGGTTCATATTCAATTAGGAAAATTTGACACATTGGGGTAACTTGTCGTGCTGGCGTCTGTACTATAGATGGGACATTACAAACAAAATGTTCATCCGATACTTGTGTCCAAGTGGATACAACTCTATGAGTTTAGTTCGGTACGCTTGGCTGCCGCTCCAATATTGCCATAGTGTTCTAGATGGCGTTACTGAGATATGGGATAGTACTTATAGTACTTTAAATGTAGACCCTACCAGAATAACAGCGCTGCGGTATTTATTGTTTTTCTATAAATATCGAGGCATCGTGCTGAGATAGGGGCCTTTTTGGCCTCGCACAGGTCTTTTTGTTCTAATATTGTTAGATTTAGTTTTATTTTTAAACTGTTAATTTCCTGTGCGTGTCTCAAATAATCATATTTTCTTTCTTTCTTTCTTCTTCTTTTAAATATTTTTGGTTTTGAATGACGCCAAACAGCCACCGCGTGTTTTAAAGTTAAAAAACGTGGGTTTTCGAAAACTGGGCCAAAATAAAAGCTCTTTAAGCACCTAACCATTTGTTAATTAAGTTATCTAGAGCACGTGTAAGTTGTACCTTCTTGCAAATTTGTGATCAGGGGCTCCGTTGTTACTCATTCCTAATTAGCGGTGTTTGTTGAAAACATTGGCTAATCAACTAATGAAGGAATATTTCTTAAGGTGTGACTAACATCTGATTTCTATTACTGGCCCACTTGAACACAACATTACACCTACATTCCCCGAAGAGTTAGGCAGAGGTGCAACTGTAGTGCTCAAAACTATGCTGCTAAGAAATTCCAGATAGTAAAGTCCAATAACATTTTGTCCGACACGGGATTCGAACCAAGGAACTGACACTCAGATGTACCACTTGCGAATATTAAACCACGAAAGAGTCCCTCTATCTATACTATATAACATTATAAAGAGGTAAAATTTGTAAGTTTGTAAGTTTAGGTATATGTAGGGGGTAATCTTCGGAACTAATGATCCAATTTTAAAAGTTATTGTACTGGTGGAAAGCTACACTATTCCCGGTGGACATAGGCTACTTTTTATCCCCGTATTCCCACGGGAACGGAAACTACGCGGGTGAAACCGTGACGTCTGCTAGTTTATTATAATATTACTAGCAAGTTACAGTCCCACTGCAAAACAATGGTCTCTTCACATACAGAGGCGGCACGATCACCATGGTTGCTGAAGGTGAAATTGCGACTTTTTAAAATCCGTTCTGTAGATAATATTATTATAGATATTTGTTCCTCACGACGAAACGTAGAAACTACATAAGTACTCGTATTATTACTTTTCCGAACTAAAAATGTCACAATGATACTTGGCCGGATTGAACCACAACTTCAAGCACGAGAGGTAGGCACCATAACCTCTGGGTCATTACGACATTAACCTTATAGCTTACTCCACATTAATTAATGAGGGAGACACTCAATATTGATTAATTTAAAATCTGATAAAATCTATAAGTACTTATATTAATAAACGAACCGAAAACTATTATGTACCAAAAAAAATAGAAAAGTGTAATAATTATAATTATTTGTTATATATAGCAGCAATCTTCACCGGTCAAACGAAATCCTGATCGTTTCGTTTCAAAAATAAACAAGCCCTTATGTCCCCGTAACTGTCGTAAGAGGGTAGTGACAATTTTTAAATTGTGTGTGAGGGTAGGAACGACTTTCTAAAACTGTGCCAAATTGCAACTTTCAACGTCAAACGGTCTTCACAGAAAAGGGGTGACGTATGGACAGACATCGTGTCTTTTTAAGTGATCCTGTTCGCCAATAGTTTTCACGGAAAGTTAGTTTTTTGTTGTACTTTTAAAACTTTGGTGTTTACAAGGATTTTTTCTGTACCTACGTGTAGGTGTGTTTAATCACAATTGAACTAGCTTAAACGATACGCTTTTCCTCTACTGCAGAGGACTTGTAACAAATGTGACGGAGTGTGGGTGTCCTACTGCATGATGTAATAATATACAAATAGTCTTTTCGTTTTTTTGCCCGGAGTCTGGGTTTGTGCCCGATTGATGGCAATAGGCTCGCCCCCTATTACATGGGACTTAAACATAACTGGCGAAATGTGGGTATACTACCAGGTACGCTCCTGCCTAGCCCTTCGGGGATTACAGGCGTGACGTTATGTTTAGTCTTTTCTATTAATATTTGTTCCATGCGGGAATTGCACTCGCGACCCGCAGTGCTACAGCGAATCTAGGCAACTGCGATAACCGTTATTACTGTTGAACATCATTTTGTTAAGAAAAATCTTTTAATTCATACAACAAACAATTTCATAGGTCCTAAATGAGTACTTTTAAGACTTATAAAATACACACATCAAAAGTGTCTAGGGATCAACATAATAATATATTTTTGCAATAACTTTTCTCCTGATTGATATTAATTAAAATTTTCTTTAAGGATTCATAAAATAAAGTGTTTTCGTTTGTCACAGTAACGATAAACCAAGTCACCTTTGCATTAATAAAGAAATTTGCCATTTTCCTAATAAAGGGATTTTTGACATTTGAACCACTAACATTAAAGTTCGAAAAAAAGACTGAAATAACAGTTTTCTTTAAAATTTTATTGGGTAACTTAAACAATTAATAATCCGTGTTTCTACTGCGAACACTAACAACACAAGAACATCGGTTTGGCATACTCAAAATGAGTTCATCCAAATCACGCTGTGGAATGGCCGCCCATGTTCGTTGCAACATCAAAAAAAGGTCTTCTTGCGACTGGATACCCTCCATATTCGGCAGAGCTCTTCTCTGTAGCATATCCCATGCATGCTCAATCGGGTTCAAGTCTGGCGACCGAGCAGGCCAGGGCAGGACATTGATGTTAGCTGCGGCGAGAGTCTGTCTTACAACTCTTGCGGTGTGCGGTCGTGCATTATCATGCATTAACTGAAATAAGGGACCGATTTGCACTTGTAGAGGAACGATGACGTCTGATACAATCGTCTCAGCATAAATTTGAGCGTTGAGGTTGCCTCTGATCCAAATCAACTCGGTTCTTCCGCCGATCCAAATACCCGCCCATACCATGATGGTTCCACCACTATATTATAAGGATGGACTTCCTGGCAGGATTTTAATCGCTGTTGGCGTCCAGGGGTTCTCCAGTGTCGTATACGTCTTGTATCCGGTCTCATACCAAAACGAGACTCATCAGAAAAGCACACGAAACGCCATTGTTCTTCTGCCCAATTTCTGTGTTCAAGAGCCCATAGATATCGAATCCTACGATTGTGCATTGCTATAGGTGGTACCCGTAGCGGTCTTCGGGAATGAAGGTTCACTTCATGCAAGCGGTTTCTGACTGTTTGGTCGCTAATTAAGTTCCCTGAAGAGTGATGAAGCCTCACGGCTAACATCATGGCGGTTATTGTTGGAGCTCTTCGAGTTAAGATTTGAATGTATCGGTCTTGTCTCCGTGTGGTGCAGCGATACCGTCCTCCATGGCGCTCAGCCACGGTACCAGTGCTTCGGTAACGTGTCCAAAGTCGACTGATAATACTCTGACTTGTATTCAGAGCTAAAGCCACAGTACGTTGCCGGGAACCAGCTTCTATCATTCCCACGGCTCTGAGCATTTCTTCCCTGCTTAAATGACGTCGCCGCTCCATAATAACGTTGGTTTTAATCAGTAGTAGGGAAACAGTAGCACTAGCATAATGTCTTCAATGCGTTGTATGTTTTTATAGGGAAAATATTGACAGCTGATTTTCATCTTTTACTCGAATTTGATTCACAGTTCCTGATTCAAATTATGAAATGCACCAAAAAGGATCCATATAAATTTATAAAATCATAAATTTATTACAAAGCCACATCTCAATCTCAAGAAATCCGCATAAAAATGCTTGATCCCTAGACACTTTTGATGTGTGTACTTTAAGCAACTATTGTGGAGAAATAGTCGCCCCATGTGAAAAGCTGCATCCGGGTAGGGTCAGCGCAGACAGAGTGGAGAGAAGCGGAGAGGATTTTATTAAGGCACTCGAAAATGAACTTTAAAACTAGGTATTGAAATAAAGTGCAAGGCCCGCTGTACAAAATTTACCATTTTGTACGTGTCATTCTTTCCTCTATGTCTTCGCTGACCCTTAAGATAGCAGTGTTATTCTGTAAAACCCCGTGAATAACACAGTTGCCAGGCTCGAATGCTGAAGAATGATTATTTTGTTGTATGTCTTGTGTTAATTACCTAATGGCACTAATATATTAGTTTATTTATTGTATATTTATTCATTATTTATTTATTTATTGTTTATTTATTTAAACAACTTGTTCATTTCAAATATAAAACCTCAATGTGTTGTAAGCTTCTCAAAATTCCCCACCGAGCAACCGCGAACGAATTTACCAGCCAGTTAAGAATTCTTGTCATAAACACACGCCATTTTCGTATTCAGTATGCCAAGCAAATCCGTGTTTTCTTAAACGGGCATAACACCAAAAATATTACCTACTTACAAATCTGCGCAAAAAGGCTGTATATCAAGAGATAAAACTCATTATACGCCTGTTACGGAACAACGATTATGTTTCAACTTTTTAAGCGAAGGAAAACAACTGTGTGCCACATTGTAAATAAAATACTATAGTTCTACTTACCTACTGTAAGCTTGCATCATACCACTGCTGGGAAAAAACTTCTCCCCATGACTTCCAGTTCTTTCGATCCATGGCTAAAGTGGTCCACTGGTCATTTGTTTTGTCCAGCTCGTGTCGCCGTCTTTTACGTGCACAATTCAATTCCAGAATTGCATAATTAATTTCTGCGAAGCCTTTTCTACCATTGGACCACAGTATAAATATTAATACAGTAGGACGACGTCTTTGATCTCTGGAAAAATGCCAACAACTGCAACGTCTACACGCGTTAACCCTGAATAATACCTCCCGAACTACGAACATCGTTTTGTTCGCAGTTCAAGAGCGGATTTTCCGTGTCTCGCCCCTCACACCCCGCACGATTGCCCTGTCTAGACGGCTTCGTCGGACAAGATATACTTACGGCGCTGCGCCATCGGTACACATTTATTAATCATTACCATCATCATCCGCTTGTCCTTATCCCAATTTATTTGGAGTGATAGCAACAACGCATGCTCAGCATGGTTTGCCTTCCATACATCTACTTATATGTCGTCATGTCAATAGTCACCACCTTCCTAGACATATCGAACTTCATACAATACATCCATCGTTTCTTTGGTCTTCCTAAACTTTTACTATAATTAATCTATACTAGCCACACTCGACTCAGTAGAGCGCAGAGCCAAGAGGCTCATTGGTGACGAAAAGCTGGTGGGTACCAAGCTTCATACCCTGGCCCACCGCCGCAAAGTTGCATGTCTGTCGGTCTTTTACAGACTGTATTTCGGTGAGTGTGCTCTAGAGCTCCACGAGCTCATTTCACCATCTCCAGCTCGTTCCATCGTCGACCTTATCTCTGACCGCAGGACAAGATTGAGGTCAAGACTAGACCCATGAAAAAAAAACTAGGAAATATTATAAAGCTTGAAGAGTTTGTTTGCTTGGACGCGCTAATCTCAGGAAGTACTGTTCCGTTTCGAAAATTAAAAATTCTTTCAGTGTTTGATAAATTATTGAGGAAGGCTATAGATCATTACGCCAACAGCCGAATACTGAAACGCTACTCAAATCTCCTACTCATCTAAAAGCTACTTAAATTTAAGCATCCCTCAAATTTAAATGGTATACACAAACACCACTCAAGCAATTCGAAACCATACTTAAATAAGCAGTCCTCAAAATTGTTGTCAGCACGTTCTCATTTACCAAATAATTTAGTTTGCGTCTCGTAATCGTTTTACGCAGTCTTTTTCGAACAAATAATGTTTTTTTAATTGGCGACATTATTAATCAGTTGAAATATAACAGCGTAATGTAAGTTTGGTTTGAATTATGCATTTATTTACTTATTAATCAGATGAACACCAAAAGAAGACGTCCTAAGAAAATATTTTTTTTTTAGTTAATTGTCGTAGATTGGAACGTCACACTTGACATTTTACGCGGGATTAGTTAACTCCAAGTGTAGAAAGATATTATTATTTTTTTGTTTATTTCTACAAATCAAAATACTATAGAAAATGGAAGAAAATAAAAAGAAACGTGGGTGTATTACACAACTATGAAAAAAGAGATGTTGTTAGACCTGGTGAATAGCCCTGTTTCGTTTTGTTAACGGTTTGATGTTGCTTCCGAAGACTGAATCAAAATACATATAAAACTGTTTCTTTGCTAACGCGGAACCGTACACGAAATTTCTCGTTGATATATTTTTCGAAAGCATTCAGCTTTTCAGCGTTCCTGCGGCTCGTGGTGGGTCTTTCATGATCAGAAAGGGAAGATAACGACGAAACAGACATTTTAACAACAAAAAATAATCTAATTTAAGATTTAAGAGAGCCCGAGACCACTCTCAAATATAACACCTACTTAACTCGATTTGACAGTTGATGTGACAGTTAAAAAGCGCTAAGTGACGTTCCAGTATACGGATTTTATACAGAGTTGAGTTTAAGTACAACTTAATTTGAGATCCTGTTAAATTTAATCAATGCTTATAAATGACATATGAGAATATGAATTTCGACTATGAGAGCTTCTCAAACGTTTAAGTAGCCGTCAAATATTTGAGAGGCGTTTCAGTATTCGGGCGTAAGACTAATAGAAAAGGAGCACCATTGAAGAATATTTTAAAATCGAATCGAATCGATCGTTGGCACGATTCGACCAAAGCGTTTCGTCTCGTCGTTTATACCGCGTACATCGAAGTACTGGAATAATTTGCCTGCCGTCTTCCCGTCCGATTATAACTTAGATGTCTTCAAGGCTATAGTGAATAGGCTATTAATAAACTAGTGCGCTTCACCATCACCATCACTGATCGCATCACTGCTTACCATCAGGTGGAATTGCAATCAAGCACTGGTTTATAAAATTAAAAAAATGTATCCGGGTATTTCGTTTCCTGTTACTATTCCACGTGGACGAAGTCGCGGGCATAAGCTAATTAAAATAAAAAAAATAAATATTCCACAACTTTTTCACACAACGCAATTTAGTCCCAAGTTAAGCTTGAGAGCTTAATTTTAAATTTAATCTAATTAGAAACTAAATTCCGACTATGTCCCCAAAATGATTGAGGAAAGGATACGCAGATAATGCTTTATATAAGTATAAAATAAAGCGCAAATACACTATCACAAATTTGTGGTAGTGAGTATTCAGATTTTGCATCAACTAATCACAGCCTGCAGCTAACATTAGATTTGCATAGATAATGCTTGCAAAATCCGGAGTTTATCTATGTTTATTATACGTGACCAAGTTAATGCAATGATGGTCGTTGTCTAAAACTGCTTAAATTAACTCGATATCATTACTGAAATCAATTTAGAACACTGCAACCGTAAATGGTTATGGCGTGAAATGTAAGTTTGGATATATTATGACATGACAAATGTTTTTTTTTATGACTTATTTGTATGTGTTTAAATTATACTATATTATACACACCAACAGTTGAATGTCCTTAAAATTATGGATATCCCAGATTAACCATTCAGGGAATACGGGCGTGTTAGGACATAGCAAAAAAGGGTTGAATACTCTTTTCGTACAACATAAAATTATCTTATTATCATCAAAAAAATGTTTATTTGAAAATCAGCGTCAGGCAGGATCTCAGCATCTGTCTGGCATTACCCGTGAAATGAACCTTTTGGCGCAGCCGTGAGACATGCCATTTTTTGTGTTAGTGTGTTTTTGCTGTGTATCCAGCTGTTGCCAATAAATGTATTTTCTTTCTTTCTTTCTTTCTTTCTATTAATAACTGAAGTGGTTACAGAGGACTACGATTGGCGGTTTGAAGCACTCCTAGCCCGTAGTACAAGTGCCGGTATATTCCGGTAACTATGGTTAAAATTAAACAAAATTAAACATGCTTATAAATGCTGAGATATTTGTTTGCCTTTTGGGTCTCGCACTGGTCTTTTTTTATTACTTTCCACGGATCGGGTAAAGTGTTATTCAGTTTTTCCACCTGGAATTTGTCAGTAGCAGGCAGTGTCGTGGTATCGTGCCCGATTGATGGCAATAGGCTCGCCCCCTATTACATGGGACTTTAAAATAACTGGCGAAATGTGAGTGTACTACAAGTACACCTCTGCTAAACCCTTCGGGGATTACAGGCGTGATGTTATGTTATGTGTGTTGAACATAGAATAACTCCAGTTTTCTTCTTTTCCAGTTCAACAATGTGGTCAGCCAAGAAGAATGATAGCAACAACGCCAGCACTCCATCCGCTGAGGAGGAGATCAAGGTGGTGCTGGTGGGGGACACCCAGTGTGGGAAGACCTCCCTAGTCCAGAGGTTTGTCTCGGACACCTTCATTGAGGTAAGTCTTACTAGCTATACCTCTTTTTTTCTCCTGCGTATTCGCGTAACTCTAGATAACGGTTTCCGAATATCTCGCAGATGATTTTACATTTTCTGTCATATTTTGGCCAATTCCCAAAATATATTTATAAATTATAGCCTACATGTTAATTTGATGTATAAGCTACATAACTGTAAAGTTATATTGAAATACATTCAGTATAGTTTTTGCGTAAAAGATAGCAAACATCCACACTCGCATACATTAATCCTCACAAACTTTGACCGTTTATATTACTAGTGGGACATTGGACATTTTAACCGTATTTGGGACGAATCCTGGCAAATATCGAAGCGACTTTTTCAATTGGTACTTTTATATAGACTGTAATAGGTAGGTATCTAAGATTTACTCGTAAAATATAACATCAACAGTACGTACAGAAAATTATCGTGAGGACACTAACTTGAACTTATAATTTTAATTTTAAAAAAACCTACCAACAATAAATAGACAACGAAGCCTTAAATCACACACCATTTTATGAAGATATTAGGGTATTATTTGATATCGCACATAAACTGTAAAGTACTAATGACTTGTGTTAAGCAAATATTAACGCCATAAGATAACCCACCCAGAACACTGATGATGCAGGAATACAATTATAAATTAATTAACACAAATCGAGTAATTATCATGTTATTGACAGATGTTTAATTACTGTTAAACAGAGATCCTGGCGGTGATGTGTATTAGATTACTGTCTGCGAAATCTTAAATGTAATCATGTGTAGTTAGTTTGCCTTTTGCCCGAATGCGTCAGAAGGAGAGTTATGTTTTCAAAAGTATGTACTTAAGTATGTATATTTAATATTACGCAATGATTTGGTAAACGTAAATAAATAAATAAATAGTAATAATAAATATTTCACAACTTTTCACACAACGCCATTTAGTCCCAAGTTAAGCTGGAGAGCTTGTGTTATGGGTACTAAACAGCTGATAAATATACTTATATATATATATCTATATATATAAAAGAAAGTCGTGTTAGTTACACCACTTATAACTCAAGAACGGCTGGATCAATTTGAATAATTTTGGTCTTTTTGGATTTCTCTTTGTCCGGAATAGCATAATAATTAATAAAAAACATGAAAAGTCCTCGAAAAAATAAATATCAAGAATATTTGTTGTCTCAAACATTTTTCAAACGCAGCGCCATCTTGGATGACATGACAGGAGTCATACTTCCCAGTTTACAATTTGACATTGAAAAGTCTTAAGCTAAACCTAAGAAGTTAAGGTTGTCAATTTATACGTACCTACGTTCTGAAATTGATTTTGTTACTAAACTTAGAGGTTTTAAGTAGCATAAAAAAGTCTTATATTTCAGATATCAATTTTATTTACGTAATTAACAATGACGACAGAGACAAACTTTAATAATTCTTTGCAAATAGAACTTATTCTACTGTTAAGACTTTAATTAAAGTAGACCGGGAAAACTATAAGTATAAATTGTATGTAACATAGAGGCAATAGTTCAGATTAAAATTATGAATTTAGTATTTTTAAATCAATGCATTTTAGTAAGGTAGTTAGGTTAGGTAGTTAGGTTAGCTATAGGATAGGTATGGTCAGTTAGGTAAGGTTATATATACATGTTGTAATTTTAATTCTATCGAACACAAAATGTTTAAATAAGATCACAGTAGAGACTCGCTACATAAAAAGTAGTAGTAGTTATTATTGGTTTGGATTAATTTTTTGTCGTCTTATTAAACGTATGTATTAGATATACCTACTTACGTTTAATAAGACGACATGTAAAAAAAAGATAAGAGCAATAAATTGACTCTAGGGCACAACGAAGTTTGCCGGGGCAGCTAGTTTCTAAATACATACATATTATAGATAAATTACACCCATACACAGAACAAAAATGATCGTGCTCAACCAACACACAAACATTTGTCCTGGGTGGGAATCGAACCCACGACCTGCATAGCAGTCCTGACTTTTAGTTTTCAATATTATTATTATAGTCTGGCCTGTCGGTCTAGACAAGCCAGACTATAAATATAAAATTGAAATTCATAACTTTTTACAGTTGTTATTTATTCTCTTGTCGTTAAAACTAATAAACTAAAATAAGACCCGAAGTAATTTGTCCAGGATTCAGGGGATATTTATTTTCAGTTTAAATTATAGTTTCGTAGTCCATTACCACCATGTACCTACGTAACTGCGAAAGATTACAATCGCGAAGTTTGTCATTGCAAAAGTAGGTACTTTACTGCGAAGGTTTACTATTGCGACATACGTTGTCGCGAAAGATCGTTACATTCGTTACTAAGATAACCTAGGAAGCAAGAGCGAGTGTAAATTTGGGCACACCGACTCAGATAGGTTAGGCTAAGAAGTTACGGTAGAAGTCTAGAGTAGAGAACTGGGTTTTCGAGGCATCGCCATTTAAACAACTTTAAAGTGTTTTGAGGCCAGGTTACAACATAGGTACTTACGTTACAATAACTTTCGCAGTAACGTACAGACGCCAGCACATCAAGTTACCCCAATGTGTCAAATTTCTTTGATCGTTATTCAACTTTATGTCAAACGGAATAAGGTCCATATTCAATTGGAAAAATTTGACACATTGGTGTAACTTGATGTGCTGGCGATGGAAGTCAACGTAGTTGGGGAAACGTTAGGCAGATGAGGAACTGTAACAGCCCAATGGCTGATTCGACTAAATAAAAGAATGACGAATCTTGTTACAATAATATTTTAACGAGAAGGGTGAAGGGTGGATAATTTAATGACGTTGTCTTTCTTACTTTTGACATTCAAAATGTGCTGATTCTCAATTTAATTTGCAAGGATTGCAAAAACATTAAATTATTTGAATAGTACCTTCTGTTTCTGTCCTACATCTATCGAATACTGTCACAATGTACGACAAAGGTCTCATCTTATCAATCACCACATCTCGCTCACTGGAGGCGGGATGGGTTTTTAGACTTAAATGCTCCTGACTCCAGGTTTCCTCAAGATGTTTCCCTTCACTTAACTCAGTGGTCTCAAAGTTCACATTGATACTTGCCTGGATAAATCTAATGGGCCATAACGACTTAGCCTAGTAGGGGCTGATTTTCCATGGTCAAATAATAATAATAATAATAATAAACCCCGCAGGGCAGCTTGTGGCGAGCTGTTGGGCAGTAGTGACCCCACGGACCCGATCTCCCGGGAGATGTCTTGTGTTCCTCATCTCTGGCTTGCCTTAATTGGCCGGCCAGAGTAAATGTTGCCCTCTTGTCGCTAAGATATAATAATTCTTTATTGCCATTAAAACGAGTTACATAAAAATGTGTAAACAAATAACGCAATGACCTCAACTTTGTAGACAAGAAATACTCAGTACTGAAACTTTAAAGTCTTTTCACACCAATCACGACTGAAGACGAAAGCAGAAACTGACAAACTTGTCCCAATCCACAAAGAACAGTAACTTTATCGAAATCCTATGAAGAAGTTGTAGGACCGACACCAAATTAATACGGTTATACAACCGACTAATTCTCTTATAAATATCCCGCTCGAGGAAGCTGTCACAACTCAATCTACATAATTGCTGATAGCGCAAGACAGGCACAGATTAAATTTCACACACGCTAAATTTCTGACAGTACTAACTGACGTTTTGACATGTTGTTACAGTAAAATTACGAAGTAAACATGTTTTGATAAAACGTCGAGAGTTGAAAATGTCGCTGCGCTGTGAAATAGGGGGGGAATTTGGTTATTGTTTGCGTTTTCCTTTCCTCGTTTCTTTTCTTTTGTTTTTTTTCTCGGTGACAGATTGAAAGGAAATGTCAGTGAGCTGTCAATGTCAAGATGTATTTGACATCAATAAATCAGTGCTGTTTTTTGGGGTTAATATTTGTTTGTAAGAATTGTGAGTGTAGGTAGTGTCAATCATTGGTAAGCTTCATTTGAAACTCTGATCGTGCCGAATGATGCCGAAGCTTGCTGTGGCGTATCAATGAAATTTAAGTCTTAACTGTATTAAATAGGATTCGAAATTATTTGTATTATAAAAATATCTGGCCGGGCCATTCTGGCAGTGGACGGCGGGCATTCTCCTAGTATTGGAAACCTGAGATATCATATTTTTTAACCAAATCAGTACTTCGAGGATCTGTTCTTAAATACCTAATGTTTAGATACCTTTAAAAAACCATAAACATCTTATCTACAAGACCTAATATTCCAGTTACCTAATTTGTTACCAACTCACACCAAGCAATTAAGAGCATTTTTTTGAGACCTACCTACCTGTCAGATTACAATGCAATAGTACGTTCACAAAAGCCCCCAACGTGTCATATTTAGCCCCTCTTTTAATAAAAACATCACGCTTACCGAGAAATAGTTTAACATGTCTCGTTTGAACGTGAGAATGCAGTAACATAGTTAGTTTGAACCTAAGATAACATCCCGTCGTTAATTTGTCTAAGCTTAGCGACAGGATGCTCAAAGGCAAAGTCGATGCGAAATCATTTAATTCGGTTAGGCCAGTAGTCAAGGCACGATTTACCAACCTATTTTAAAACGAAAATAAATCTAGAATAGTTCCATAATTATGGAGAAGAATGGGGCTAGAAACTCCAAACTTACTTCTTTCAAAGAGTTTTTGTTTTACAATGTTTAATAAGTACTTACGTACTTACTTGTTTTATGAGCACTACCAACAAATCAATACAGCAGTTATCCGCTACACTATAAATAGAAACATTAAAATCGTTCTTCAAACCTCGTAATTTTCATAAAGAGTTATCAATACTTACCAACATTATATAAAAACTTTTTTACAAAAAAAAAACAACCGACTTCTTAAAAAAAACTAACAGGTGAAAAATAACTCCAGTTTCGGATTTCGGTGGCCAATAATGAACAAAACAAAACTACCAAAGCCACAGCTAGAGACTTCCGAAACTAATTTTTAGTTACTTTGTATGTAAAGAGTCTTTCATAACTTGAAAGAGTCATTGAAATTGGATACCAATTGCTAAAGAAGTTCTATCTAAACATTAGTATACAAATGAGACCAATCTGTTAGTATTGTCCTAGTTGGGACCAATCTGTTAGTATTATCCTAGTTGTCAGTGTTACCCTATCAAATCAAAACAGAATTTTGAAAATCGGTCCATAAATGACGGAGTACTGAGGTAAGAAACCCTAAAAAAAATACAACCGAGTTGAGAACCTCCTCTTTTTTTTAAGTCGGTTAAAAAAGGAAAGATTTGCCAAACATAAAAACTACTAGACCGATTTTGAAAATTCTGTCTCCGCTGGGAAGCTACAATATCCCCGAGTAACATAAGCTTACTATGTTCCCTATATCCATACGGGAAGTTTACAACTTAACATTTTATATGAATATCGGTCAGATCAAAAACCGTTAAAAGTCAGTTTCTATATTTAAAT
Organism: Euplexia lucipara; assembly: GCA_921972225.1. Taxonomy (NCBI): domain Eukaryota; kingdom Metazoa; phylum Arthropoda; class Insecta; order Lepidoptera; family Noctuidae; genus Euplexia; species Euplexia lucipara. The sequence continues at coordinate 18,359,262 of OV179160.1, forward strand.
TTCGCGCCTTTTGTCACTACAACGTAAGCTTGGCATCTTTCTTCTTGTCGATGATTCTCTCTCTGGTCATCACGTAGTTTATTGAATTAATATAAAACCATTCAATAAGGAGTCTTTTCAATAACTATCTATCACCCTCCTTCACTTCCGTAGTCGGGTAATAAATCAAGCTAGAAACATCCCAAGTCCCAACACTCGTTACTCCGTCAAGAGACATGAATGAAAGCAAAAAAACAACATGTCGAGAAGTGTTTTACTTCGTCCTAAATAAACATCCTGCCTGCCACCATGTTTTGTGGAAGCCATAAGATTCCCGTTTGCACGTTTATGAATCCCATTTCCATGTTTATGAATGACCATACATACATCGGTTAGGGATTTGTTGCATGACGTGTTTTATGTGACGTAAACCAACCATAACATCACGCCTGTTTGTCCGAAGGTTTAGGCAGAGGTTTAGGTACTTATACGAGTACAATGGCCTCCAAAACATTTTTGTGCTAGAAATTAGAACATAATATTAAGAAGATCTCGAGGAGGCAATAGCATTTATTAAAGAATAATTAAAAATAAGGTGTAATTCAGTTAATTGAGTTTTATGACACTAAGCTAAAAATGGCTATTTTTGTAGTTCTACCTTTTATTTAAGATAATGATGTTACGTACCTATGTATAGTTTACCAGTTTGTGTGTTACACACACACACACACACGCACACACACACACACACATGTCATAGGTAATCTACTATTTTCTACTTATGTTTTCCTTATATTTTACTTTTATACTAAGTCCGAGTATGTATAATATAGGTGTTTAGATTTGGATTATTTTTAAAAATTTTTGTTCAAATGTAAACGGAACGAAGGAGCCTGGAACTCACGACACAGGGAATCCTAGTGTGAGATTCAGGAACTTAACCTACTGAATGTATTTTAACGAACAATAAAATTATTATTATTATTAATTTCAAAATATGCTGATACAATTTGCTATAAACGTTTTTTTTTCTAAAATTTCTAACTTCTGTTAGAGATTAGAAAAAAAATGAAATTTTAATAAGTGTAGTGCCTACTTATTTGTTTTGCCGGCCAGTGTAGTAGTGTACAAATGGTATATAAGGCAGATGTGGAAATCTTCATTATCAGTAATGTAAATGAGACTTTGTCTAGATCCACAAATGTAGCAAAATTATTATTTAGGAATCGTAGTAGATGGCGCTCTGTAGTTTCTGCCTACCCCCATAGGAAGAAGGCATGAGTTTATGCATGTACCTATGTACTGTCGTCACCCATCCACAGACCGTCCTCGTCAAGTATACCTTAACCTTCGATCGACTCGTGGGGCTATTATTTAGCCACAAGCTCCTCAGCCATCACTAAGCTACCACTGCTTGCTAATTTACTAATAACACCCACAGTCTAATGACCAACAAAGATTGAACCCCAATTTGTCACCATTGAAACCGTTTTAACGACCACCTGTCACTGGTGAACACAAAAAAAAATGGATGCTTAACATTGATGGTCCGACAAGAACAAATGACTGAATTACAATGCAATCTAACAAATTGGCCGGCATTGGAACGTTGCTATCGATTTTCCGGCCTATCACCGTAAATGGAAAGCACAGAAGTATTAAGAATTATGAAGATCATCTAATATAATACACCACTAATTTTTAATTAGTACAAATACTTAGAGGGCGTATTCTAGACGGTCTTCTCATTATATTTGTAAAGTATCAATAAATAATATTCATAATTCAGAGTTATTAGCGTTTGTTTATATCCCAAAAAGTCACCCAATTTATGGAAATATTGTACAGGCTATTCATGACATAGTAGTATTCATTCATTGTCATCTCTCGCTCACGTTCGCGTGATCTTGCTTAAGCTTGCCCCGCCTCCCACAGCTGTTTTCGTTATTTAAGTTTGTCTAAATAGTGGCATATTTAAAAATTACATTTCGTTTTTTTTACTTTTGATAACGCAAATATGACCAGTAACAGGTACGAATACAACCCATTTTTTTTGTAATAATTAAAAAATAGCGGTGTATATCTCCGGTTGAAATTCCTAATCATCATCTGCCTAGCCTTTTACCAACTATGCTGGGCTGGTTTTGAGTCTAACTGAAGCTGAATTCGAGTGTTTTACGCGGAGCGACTGGTGACTGCCAGTATGACCTCCACAAACTATTAGTGACTAACACGATATCCTTGGTTAAACTGGTGGTCAGATTTTCGGGCTTCTGACTATGTAGGTATACTCGTAACAACTGTCAAAGATCTTTAAATGACAGCCGGGACCAATCTTAACGTGTTTTCCGAGTCACGGAGGTATATTTTACCCTGTCAAGGTTCGCTCATTTTTTTTATAATTTAAAGTGTTTACACTTGAAAGCTCTTAAATCATGTCCGCGAGATAAAAAAAGGAAAATCCATAGATTACAGTCATAACACAAGCTCTCAAGCTTAAATTGGGACTAAATGGCGTTGTGTGAAAAGTTGTGGAATATTTATTAACTAGCTTTTGCCCGCGGCTTCGCCCGCGTGGATGTCGAACTTCCGTCCCCTATGTTTTCCCATTAAGGGTTGAATTTCCAAAAATCGTTTTTTAGTGGATACTTACATCATTAAGAACACCCCTTTAAGTTACATGTCTCTAATACCAGCGGTTTGGGCTGAGCGTTGATATATAAACGTAATAATTTTAGCATAATACTTCCGGATAGACTACTTTCAAAGTTGATCCTTCCGGTATGTATGCATAAAGATTTCTGGAACTACTGACCGAGGAAAGAGCGCCGTACAACTGATCATGTGTAAAACAACTGAGACTAAGATCAACCTGCCCAGGCGTATTAATTACAACAGTACCAAGTTTGGTTAAAATCCCTATAATAGTTTTTGAATTATGCACATACAGACAGAGACACAGACAGACAAAACATTTACTGATTGCATTTTTGGCATCAGTGTCGATCACCAATCATCCTCCATTATTAATTTTGAATAAATATTCAATGTACATAATTATCTTCGTAGTATGTGATAGTCCATTGAATTGTATGGCGAGCGATATTGTATCTTAAGATAAAATATTATACTATCTTAGCCGTGTGCAGCGCCCCTTGGTGAACCACACTGACGTAACCTACGACAAACTTTTTATTTGCGGTTGTTACAGTAGTCGGGTCTAGAGATCGAACCGCAAAATTAAGTTTGTTTTTTATTGTATATACTTTTCTGGGATAAAAAGTACCCAGTGTGGTGCCCAGGATATTAAAAAATAAGTATACCAAGTGTCATCGTAATCGAACCGGTAGTTTTTGCGTGATACCTGAACATACAGACAGACAGACAGACAGTCAGACAAAAATTTTTTTAATCATATTTTTGGGTTCGGTGTCGGTCTAGTAACACCCCCTGCTATTTATTTTTTTTATATTTTCAACGTACAGAAATTTTACTACTACAGATTTATTATAAGTATATAGATATTATTTATTTATTTTTCTACGGCATTATGTCCTTATAGATTATTTGACAATCCAGAACTTCTGATCTATTTTAGCTATACTAATTCTAACCACAGTTCCGAAAGCGTTTTTTGTTTGATGTTTGACAAATTTATCTACATATAGACGGATGGAATTTAGAGAGGGTCTGTATTCAAACTGACGTATCGCATGAATTCGGAATTGAACCAATTTATAGTCACATATATCTGGACAGGCCTAGTCGTTTTTTTGTTGTTATAGGTTTTTAGGCACTTACTAAGCTTTATTGGAAGGCAATTTGTAGAGGCTTTGTGATTTGGTAGGTAACTGTTATGTTGGAAATTCAGAATATGTAGCAACTATTACCTTACATACTTAGGTGCTTACATAAACTCATTCCCTTTTTTTTGTTAAGGGTTGGCAGAAACCACAGAGCGCAATCTGCATACGATTCTTACATACTTATTTTGTTTTACATCGCTGCTACATTCATGCACGTTGACAGTTGTTGCTACATTTATACTCGCTGGTTGCGAGTTCACGACTTACGAAAGGTAGAATCACAGTATAAATATTAATACAGTAGGACGACGCCTTTGATCTCTGGAAAAATGCCGACAACTTCTACACGCGTTAGACTTGAATAATACTTCCCGCACTACGAACATCGTTTGTTCGCAGTGCGGGAGCGGCTTTCCCGCGTCTCGCCCCTCACACCCCGCACGATTGCCCTGTCTAGACAGCTTCGTCGGACGACTGTATGTTTTTGGACTGTGGTAGAAGGCAGGTAGGTATAAGACAGATGTATGAATGAGGTTCTTCATAAAGGTGCGTAGTACCTACTTGCAACCGGCTTGTGTGTATTGCTACATGTATGAAAGTAAAAGAAGCAAAAGTATGTAAGAATAGTAGCAGATGGCCCTTTGTAGTTTCTGCCTAACCCCATGGAAAAAGGCGTAGGTAAGTGTATGTATGTATGAATGTAAATTACCTAACAACATTTTAGCAAGGTAATCATAGTCAATCAATAAAATATGTTAGTGCTTGGTGCTTAGATAAGACAAAAACTGTATGCAATAAACACTATCGAGCACTCTTAACAATTGAAATAGAAAAACATCTACCATTCACCAGCCCTGGAAGCCAAGAAAAGATAGAATTTGAGTGACCTGACCTCCCTTCCCATACAGTGTACAACTTACAAGTAAGTAAGATTTATGGGGTACATGTGAGCGAGAACCCTCTCCGGTGAGCACCGCATGAGTCTGTTCGAGAGGAATCGGGAGGAAGCTAGGAGGGTCGATATAAATGAGATGGTGTGAGGGACAGTCTAGGACGCGAGGTTTTTGTCATTCAGACGACGTATTTTTACTCTCTTAAACAGGGTGGAAAGGATAGGTATTGTCGAATGTCGCATAACTTGGTGGGTTACTTCTAAATAGTTTCAAAAGTTCAATAAACAGGGTGACTTTGAATAAATGCGACAAAATGAAATGGGAGCTTCAGTTACTGTTACATAGTAATTATAAACTGTTTTGTCTATAATCTAAATCGTAAGAAAAAAATGTTACTCATGTAATTAAACGTAGCCGCTTCATTTTCATTCATAGCTGTCATTTACCTAATTTTGCCTATTTTCCAGTGAACAATCGCGCGACTTTAATTATTTTAACGTTTTTCGTAACACTGTTAAAAGTTTATTCATTTTAAATTTGACGTGGTCTAAATTTTCTTGACAGCACACAGTATTTAAATTTGTCGCATCTATTCAATTTCAGCCTGTATAGCTCTGTAGGCCTACCATCAACTTTTAGTTAGCAAATCAATTCCGATGCAAACCAGTTTAGGTTCCTAAACTGATTCGCTAATATTCATACCATGAAGTGCCTATAACTGAGTGGCGTTTGATTCGCTCATGGAGGAATGAAAGAACGAAATTTGTCGGTGGTCCGCGGTGTGAGAAAGAGATGACGCTAGACAATTGTTGCATAAGTATGTCTCTTTTACTCCAACCTATGCGTTGCGTTCCGAAACCTAGTAGTTATGATTTTAGCGGTTTTATTTGTGTATAAAATATCAACAAATATATTTTAAAATTGCGCTTATGAGTCAAATTATATACCATTAAGCCCAATTTTACTACTCATTAATGTAATATTAATTTAAATAATGCTTTAAAATAAAAATTAAAGGTTTGCTTAGTGTCGTCGTAAAAGTAAAATGATTATGACGAGTTTAGAACGCAACACACGCGTTTTGAAATATATACAAACTTTTTTGATAGAACCCAAGGAGTTCTAATTAGGTAGGTAGTACTCAAAAGAGTTTTTAGTTTTTAACGTTTAACTTGGATAAAGTAATTAGTAATACGAATAATGGCGTACATTTTACATTCTTACGTAAGAAACACATATTTAACTGAAATACCTTGAATTTGGTACGTATATTTCCACATTTTTTCAAAGTTTATAACAAAACGATTCAGTTTACGCCACGAAACTAGAAACTTTTTTTGGATCGCTATTTTTGACACTATGCGAACCAATTTAGGTTCAAATGTCACCTCATGGTACGAAAAATGAACGAACTAAAACAGCTTGCGATTCAAGTGCCGACTTGATTTGACGTCAACCTAAACCGGATCGTTTTAATGACGTCTTAGTATGAAATTGCAAAGCAGTTCATTTTAGGTCGTCAATTGAATCGTAATAATAGTTCATAGTAAGCCTGCTGGTCAGCGCTTTTATTTATTTTTTTTTTATTTAGGAAAAACAAACAGTAACATAATATTACCTACATATTTGTAACAAGGCTTAAATACTAAAATATGACAAATATGCTACCCACTACGTTTTCCACAGATTACTGTAAATGTTTAATAACTAGAGAAACATTTATGTATATAATATAAACTAATATAACAGTTACAATAAGTGATGCATAATTTACAAAAAGTTACATAATAGGCCACACAATACATTTATATAGGTACCTATATATTACATCACAATGCTCGACTGCCGATCCTTAAGAACTGCGTGGATTTGCTTCCCGAATACGTTTTTACTGAGGAATAGTAAGTATGTCGATTAAGCTAAACTCATCGTTATAAGTCTCAACCAAGCGGTGAAGAGGTGAGCGCGAGCCGGCGTTGGTTTTACAACAGCCAGTAGCAAAAACATTTTCCTAATTTTTGGATTCTGTACCTACCTCGTGTGGGGTTTTACATGAAAGGCACAAGCTAAAACTGATTGAAAATTATTTTGAAAAAAGAAAAACCATTTACATACGGTGTGCAAGTTTGTACAACGTAACCTTCGGTGCGCGAGTTTTTTTCACTTTTAACTGTGAATTTTAATTTTCCTTAAAATGGTGAAATATAAAAAGTCATGTTTTATGGTTATTACTTGAATGCCTACAAACATATTTAACGTTTCAATCATGCAGTGAACCATCAATCCGTAGTATCAATATGGGATTCACAGGGTGATTTTTACTTACACACACACTCACACTCACCCACTCACTCTCTCTCTTTCACGGCTGAACTCAAGGTCAAGAACGTCCTGGATATCTCTTCCACCCTGTACGGAAATCAATCTTACCATCCTAAATATACAAAATAGACGATTGTCGACATTAAGGTATCGACAAAACCGAAATATATCCAAACGGTTTTACTTTCAATGAAGCAAAAACGATGGTCAATACCAATAACACGATTGGTTGAACATTGAGCTATCAAGTAGAAAATTGTTAGATTCATCCTAAATATTAGTCGATATTCCATTGTTATGTATTTAATGGTCTCTTGTATTTTAGGCGATCTCTAGACCTACAATAACAATGTACAATACATTTTATCGTAGGTACCTACTTATGATAATATTGATAGGAGCAAATTTAAAAAAAAAAGACATGTAAAAGTATCTGAGAAGATCTTCTTACAGAAATAAGTATCGTTTCATTTCATCATCATTTCATCATTTCATTTCATTTCAAGGTGCTTTGAATCCATACGAATTAAATTACACGACTTCTGTATCCAATAGGAGAATAATGTTACTTATATGCCGCAATACTGACCCTACACGCAATGTAATGTAAAAATAAGACGCAATAAAAATTAAATTCTCTCAAACTTTCGTTCAAACATTGCGCAATCTTCAATATTAACCTGTAAAGCTAAAAGTACGTAAAATTAAAAAGGAGTAAGCAACATCTCAACACTACTCGTGTCTTCACAAAAATACTAATTCTTAACCAAAAAACCTTAGGTAGGTATTCAATTTTAACCTACCTAACATAAAATATCGTTAACTATGCCAAGTTCATTTAGAAATATGGCAACATAAACCACATTTTGACGGAGGCACTACATATTTTCTGTTAGTATTTTCATCTTAATAAAACTAGTTACGTAAGGCATTTTAGCCTATAAATTCTTGTAAGATTCTGTCTCGACTATCTTTTACGAACGGGACCCGGGAACCCTACCCTTAAAATTGATTTAAAGAATTGTGCATATTAGAATAAAAGCCGACCAAGAGTGTCTGTAATTCTATTTTTAAAATCACCCTGTGAAATCTTGAGTGAATTGAACTGTCAATGCCCAGCATTATTTATCTGGTCTATCTATGTATTACTTTTAAACGAGCAATTCTTGTAAATACATAAAATATTTCATCTAAATCTTGAAAACTGCTCAGCCAATTTACATGTCGGATATATAGCCCATATCGGTCTACACTGTCCTGCCAAACTAAGCATCACACTTATAAAATTGGAATAACTACTTTCTAAAATATAAGGTCTTACTTTCGAAATAAAAATGTTACTAACGTAGTTTAAAAGAAAATTGATAAAATTTCCTATAGGTACTATAACTTTCTTTTATTTTAAATCCCTAACTTCTATAATTTAGGAACAATTTAAATTATAAAAGCGTAGAACTTTATTTGCAGGCGAGTGTAGATCGATTTTTAATAGCCCTCCAACATGGAAATCGTAAGAGCAGTTTCCGAGATATATTTAATGTATTTACAAGAATTGCTCGTTTAAAAGTAATAGATACATCAGATAGATAATGCTAGGCATTGACAGTTTCCTTCATTCTAGTTTCCACAGGGTGACTTTTGCTGATTCAAGTTAAAAGATAAAAAAGATAAAAGATAATTTATTTGTCCAAAACATGAGTATACACACACATGGCATGCAGGATGTTATATCAAATTATTATACTTATGTCAGTCATGGTTTGTCAAGTTGATCATCAGTATCAAATAATTCCAAGAAAAAAACCAAATCTTGATACATAACGGGTGAATGTAGACAGACAGAAGCCAGAACATAGCATAAGAAAGACGTAAAAACTTAGTGAAATGTTTCTTAAGAAAGTTCTTATTTAATTTTATAAAACAAAAGTACACGGACCTACCGTTTGAAACTCGACTGCTTACTTCATTCGGATGTAAGTAGGATTAAAGTTTTCTGAATTATTTTCGTTTAATTCTTTGGAGGAACTCGCTCTTGCAGTTTTTCGTTTAACATAGAATGCTGTAGGTATTTCATCCAACTTCAGTTTAAGTTCGTAAAAACTCCTAAAATTGAGCATCTTGCTGTGTGCTTCAAAAACCAAAACAGCTTTATTTTTATCATTTTTGATTATATCACTAGGTAGGTATGTCGGACTTGTGTATCGAAAAAAAAGATAATAATAAAGTAATACAATATTTTATTGAAACAAAAGATACGAATTACATTTCCATTTGAAAACCTGACTTCGATGCTGGGTCAGACCTGAGTCTCTTCGTCAATTTTAGAGATAATGTTACATGTCATATGAACGTCTATGAAGTAAAAAGAGCTTAGCAATTACTAATACACAGATACATAAACTCACGCCTTTTCCCCATGGGTGTAGGCAGAAACTATAGAGCGCCAACTGCTACGATTCTTAAGTATTTTTTCTTCTACTTACTTACTTATTCATTTTGGCATGAAATCTATATCTATGTAACGAAATTCCTTGAAATTGGTCTAGACTGTTTAACCACTATTTCGGGAATTTATTATTATTGTAGAATTAACAGCTTGCTTAGATTTGTGGGAAATGAGGCTTCAACACGTAGCATATACCTACTTTATATAGTAGGAATTCTCAAAATACCATCAATATTTAGCGTATTTTTTTTTTTTTTTCGTATTTTTTTTTATTTTTTATTTCACGTGAGTTTTAGAAGTGAAATTATAAGGACCCGCGACTTCGTCTGCGTTAACGTATATATTCTTTCCGATAAACCCCAAGCTTAAAGCCTATGTTGCTCCTAATCACAACAGCTATCACACTATCTATCAGTGAAAGTCTTATCAAAATCAGTTCAGTTGTTTGAGAGATTGGCTGGAACAAACAGATAACAAAATATAACGTATCGGTCACTAATTACCAGTCACCCTACATAATTTCTAGAAACATACAAATTATAGATAAACACCTAGAAGCACATAACAAATGATCGTGCTCATCACACAAACTTTTGTCGTAGGTGGGAATCGAACCTCCGGCATAGAAGTCATTGTCTCTAACCACTAGACCAACAGGAGGCCAGTCTGATTATGATTTTTGGTCGACCTTTGACAGTTGACATGAGTAGTCGGAACCTCGCATATCTCATGATTAAACACTAAGAGATAAGTATGATGGGTATGCGGCAAGGTTAATTAGGCAGTTGTTTCACAAAAACACTGGTATTCGGCTGCAGACTGGAAGCCAGCCCAAACATAGTTACGAAAAAGCAAGCCAGATAATGAGTTTCCACTTTACAGGAAGGAACAGTAAAGGGAAAATTAATAAAATTCGAAACTCAATTTAAAAGTTAAGTCGTTACTTCTCTTTGACAATAACGAAGTTACAACTTGAGTCTTATTTTAAATATATAATGGCATTATTATTTCCTTATTAGTAGACTCAGAGCAATTTGTAGCCAAGTTCTTATTTATTACTCTCAGAGGGTATTTTGGCAACAGCGAGAATCAATCTGTAAGGGTAATTCATTCTTGTGACCATTATAAATCAATTAAGTAGGTAGAGGTACTTAATTAAAATTAGGCTAAGAATCAAATCAAATTTAAAATACTAAAGAGCGGGCATGACAAGGATATGTCAAAGAAAAACTTTCATCCCATGTCTCAGTAACGCCATCTAGAATAATATATGAATATTGGAGCGGCAGCCGAGTGTACTAAAAAAAAATCGTAGACTTGAGTCCACTTAGGACACAAGTTTTGGACGAAAATTTTGTTCGTGATGTCCGGTCTACAGGTATTGAATGTATTTACTTAGAATCAACACTTTTTGAACGTCATAAATACTTAGCACTGACAGACACTTTTGACACTTGACACTTTGACAGTTCGCCAATACGTCCACCCTTCAATACTTCCTAGCGTTTTTGCTAGGAAGAAGAAGTTGCGGAACAAACTGCCCATCAACAAATCTGTCTGCTTCGTTTGAAGAACTTGAATCTATACAATGAAATATAATTCAGTAAATAGCATAAACTTTGTTGCATTACGTTTCAAAATGATTATCATAAGCTTAATGTGATACATTCGTGTAGTAGTTACAAGTCTAGTCAAGGGGTATCGTGTTGCCCAGTAAATAGGTTATGGTGGCCATAAAGGCACTCGCTAAATGTAGAATTTAGGTATTCATCAGCATCTGGTGATACTAAAAGTTGCAGGTGGTTGCAAAAGAGGCAGCTAGGTGGATATGGTGTTCACCCACAACGTAAGTAAACCTTTGTTAGACTCGTTGTCAGACTTTCGCCTTCCTTCCACTTGACACCACCAAAACGACACCACCGGTGGTGTCGTATGGAATCTCTAGTCCATATGACACCACCCTAGTGATGTCCAGAATATGCAAATTGCAATGAACAATGTCAAGATGACCATTTGAGTGACAGATAAATATAAACTTTGTCAAATGACGTACCTCATTAATGAAACTGCTTGAACTTAATTGGAGTTTTCATATCAACAACTTTGTATGTAACCTCACTAATAGTCGGTGGTGTCATATGGACTAGAGATTCCATACGACACCACCAGTGGTGTCGTTTTGGTGGTTTCAAGTGGAAGGAAGGGACTTTCGGGCGATTTCTAGTTACTACTGTCAGAGATCTACAAATAATTGCTGCCCACATCCTACTGAGACATGTAGGAGTCTCACACACACGCTCGGTAGGTAGGTACACAACAGACGTTAAAAATAATAAAAGTTTTTTTTTGAAATAAAAAGTTTTTATTGTTTCTCATACAATTGTTTTACAGCTCAAAATTGAGGTAGCCCCTTTAAGTTATAAGGATACTTGTGGTGGGTTACCTCGCAACTTCCCATGGGTTACAGTTTACAATGTTGAGACATATTTAAAACAAAGTGTTGAGACATATTTAAATAAAAGAAAAGAAAGAAAAAGAAAATTGGTTTAAGGATGTTACAAAAGTTGTTCTAGCAAGTTCAGGTATGTGTAGTGGTTGTGGGTGTGTGTGGTGTGTGAGTGTGTGTGTGGTGCGCGAGTGTGCATTTGTGTTGAGACGTTCACCCATCCACTGACTGATCTAGCCAAGCGCAGCTTAATCTTCAATGGGCTTATTACGGTGTAGAGATAGAATAAATGTAAAGCGAAGCCTGTCTTATCTAGGGTTTATGGCGATAATCAATTACTTTACGTGGGTATATACGTAACTGACATATTTATTTGTAATAAAGTTGTGGTGTGTAGTTTCAATAGAGAGTAAAAACGTACACAAAAATATATTCCTCTTTCTATTCTTATATTCCAATAAATCAATAAAATAACAAGACATTCATCTTCTATACAACAACAATCATCTATTCTTGGAGCAGTAAATAATGGCGGGAATACCGAGCCGGCATTTAAAAAAATATGGCGCCGACATTCCACGAATGAATGCTTACAATTTGTGTGGTGTATGGAACTATGGACCGATACGAACGTCTGACGATTTTTCTATGGTCATCTCAGTAAAAAAACCTTGTGGTTATTCTTACAAGTAATGATTGATGTTTAAAATAATAGGCAATAGAATACAAATGAGACTACAAACTAGATTCATTATTATTATGGTCAGTTTAAGTAGGTAGACCTCAGTAGCCACATTATCTAAAATAGTTTTTTTTTTTTGCCATTTCGAACAATCGGTTTAAATGAAAAATTCGTACGTTAGGACATCAGGAACTTGTGGACAAATCATTTTGGTTGTATTGTTACAAATACGCATTATTTTCAACATTACTTATCTGTTCTATATACCTACCTTAGTTGAATGAACCAACAGAATTCAATACTTACCTACGTACTACTCAATATGTTTATTACTTGTCTTAGGTAAGTATTCTTAGGTGGTTACATTTTACATAAACCATAATGGACCCTGTTGGGCACAGCAAAGAGTAGAGGAGAGGATCATTTAATTTTTAACAAAAATAATTTACTTACATTAAAGAATTATCAAAATTTGGAGACCATAAGTAAATTCATTCACAAATTAATTTGAAACCTTGCTCCATAAATGCGGTTCCATTTTTAATTTCAAAAAGAGAATGCATCTAAACCGCTGCAATTTGTAAATACTGTGCGCGTTACACCGTACGGGAACAAAAGAACGGTTCACACCCACCAACTGAGATTTATTTCCCACAGAACATTTCAGTGCGTTACAAAATATAAATGTTTGATGCTTGCTAAAAAAAGACTGTTTTTGGAGTTGTAAAAGTTTGTTTTTTAAGACGTTGATTGTCCGTGCAGTAATGCATTTTTTGTCTGTTAATTCTGTTATAGCGTTGAACCGCCGTCTTTACCTTCGCCTGTAGAATGTATTTAATGAAATATTTCAGCGATTCACAGAATCTGCAAAGTACAGACGCCAGCACGTCAAGTTACCCTAATGTGTCAAATTTCTTTGATCGTTTTTCAACTTTATGTCATGCAGAATAAGGTTCATATTCAATTGGGAAAATTTGACACATTGGGGTAACTTGATGTGCTGGCGTCTGTACCTACCAGAATCTGGAGGTAGCTGAAATTTTTCATTTAATAAGTACACAAATAATAATTAAATACTTACATGGTAGGTACTTGCATTTATCTTCCATAAAACATTCAAAATCTATCCATTAATGAAACCCATGTCCAGAAAGTTCAAAATATTATTCTAAAAAAAGACCATAAAAACAAACAGAACACCGTCGTTCCCTATTAAGAGTCTCCCTAATTGAATACCACCCATTGAATGGAGCGTCTTCCACGAATTCTCGCTAAGTGCCAAATTCTAGGGAGCGCCTCCAATATATCACTTCCCTAACACGAGTGTACCGGTTTTGGTCCATTCAGCCTTTGTGGGATAAACATTTAATACTCTTTGGAGATTCAGTGGTTGTGGGACTGCATACCTATATACCTATCAGGAGAAAATTCTTTTCTTAAATAAGTAATAACATGACTGTGGTAAATAAATAGGAGATCAGACAAAATGTTTGCATTTTTACTAAAGGTATTAATTAAAATTCATAAAAAAAATGTTAATTTAAAATAAAACTACTTAAAAGCAACGCCTTAAAGAGCCAAAAGGTTTATTTTAGCGGATATGTCAGACAGGTGTCTGTGTTTTCTTTTTTGTTTATATGCACCACGTTATTTTTCAGATACAATTAATTATTCATGAATATATACGACAAAATGTACTTAGCTACTATGACTTTTGATTATTAATACTAATTATTGGTTAAATAAAAAGTCATGGCCGGTGTCAACTATGTTTAAATTCAAATCTAAAAAAAAGTCGCAGATTACAAGCTTGAAACTACGCCAAACAATTCCAATTCAAATAAAAACTATTATTCCAGCATTTCCAGCACAATCTTTTAATTCACTAACTCCACTAAAAGGCAACTGAAGCAGACACAATAATACATTTTACATAAAATCGCTTTTAAAAAAACTCCTGCAATACAGCGTACGTGCTGATTGCCTTTGCAAACACTCCAACGTTTCCGAACAAATCTGCGTAGTAGAAGCTTACCACCAATTTATTACACAACTCGTGCCACACAAATCTCGACGTTAGTCAAACGTAATAAGTACTAATAATGTGAACAGTTAAGATTGCTGTCGCTTACCTGTTTTGTTCTCATTGGTGTATGCAGTGGTGATTAGCCTTTTTGCTCGTAGGTACCCTGTTCCCGAACGCAGCCGCAACGGGTAACAGAAAACAGATGGATTGTAGGGTGGAAAAAGCGCGGGTAACTTTACCTGCAGGTTTTTTTTATTTTTGAATAAGGAACGAGATTCTATGAATGTGAATTGATTTTCAATTTTCAATACGCAGATTAATGAAAGCTAGTGAATAAATTACTGAAAGCTTGAGGTTTAGTGATTGAGTCGAGGGCCTTGCACCAAAGTTCGAAGAATGTTTCTACCGACACCCGGACGCGACACGGTGAGAGTTCTTGAACTGTTCATTTTGTGTTTTTTTTATCACCGAAAAAAAGAAACAAAATTACAAAATGTGTTTTTACCAGACTAAAAACATAATTTATATCCTATGATACAACACATAACTTTTACAGTGTTTCATGCTGGCATCTCGGTTTCAATATGGTTTTAAATAACGATTCTTTTTTTTTGTAACGAGCATTCTCATCAATCGAATTGAACCATATTTTCTAATTTCACAAATCTCTTGGTCACATAATGTTAATTCTTTTGGGTATTAACATTTACATTATTTTGACTAAAAATAAAAAAAATCTTAATCCTAAGTAAGCAAGTTAAAAAATTACTGCAACCTCAGCAATTGCCGAACAGTAAAGATAAATAAATAGGGTTAGCTATACAATTGTGTTTATTTAGTAGGTAGGTAGGTACTTAGGTACCAATATAATCTCCGCAAAATTGATGTTTTAAACATGTGGCTATTTTCTATAATAGTAAAGTCAAAGTCAAATCATTTATTTCAATTAGGCCATTTAAAAAGGCACTTTTGAATGTACCTATAGATGATTCTAGTTGCCCCTTCCAAAAGGTAGTTTCGTATGGAGAAGAATGGGCAAAAAACTACAAACTCACTCTTTTAAAAAAGTTTTTACAATATTTTCTATAATATGGAATGACCTCTTTTATAATTTATTTGCGGAAACCTCTAGCATCACACATTCGAACCATGATATTATAATGGCTTTTTGTATATCGTGTAAATCATACGCTGTGGTATCGCGACCATAAATAACAGAACAACGCACAGATCAAAAATAAAACAGTCTAGATTGAGTACCGAGTGTTTTATTACTTCAGTTTACTATTATAGTCTATGGAAATTTAGATGTGATGTAGTGTTGTATGATTTTGAAAAGAACATCTACGTTTTATCTAGTTATTTTTTGATGTTGCACGAGACTTCGTCTGCGCGGAATTTAACTTTTTTTTTTCTGCAGAAGCTTAATTATTTTTCTAAAACTCAAGTAAGTACCTACCTAGCTTAAGTTAGTTGTTTCAAATTAGGTATCTGAGATCCGTTACGGAGATTATCCCTAGCAAGCCGAATAATAGACCGGCAAAAAATAATAATAATAAAAATGTTTCTATTTTAGAAATAGAAATAAGGATCCGTGTTAAACCCATAAAATTCCAAACAGACGAAGACAGTTCAGCTATTCAATAAAAATCCTCATAGTTCAATCCCGTTCCAATTTCAAAATCCGTACGCTACATCAAATTCATTCGCTCTACGGAATCCCAGCAAAAATTTCATCAATAAAATTCGTTTTAACATAAAAATCACTACACATTCCGTTACCCGACAGTAGATTGCTGTACCCAGCACTTATTACTTCCATTCCATTGCGGTTCATTTACCGCCATTGGCTCCCACGCTACCATTCAGTCAAGTGCATTCATTACATCGTGCATTTAAATAAGAACCAATATTCATTGAGCTCTGTCTTCAAACCTTTAGAAGAGTTGCACAGTTCTACGTAAACTGGCTTCCTGAGACCGCCATCGTCGACTCGCCTCCCATCTGACGTTTAGCCGTTATAGTTTTTTTCTTTTCTATCGAAAAAATGGCTTTCAGTTCACTGGAAGAAGTTTGAATATGGATCGGACGGTTGGTATTGATATTATTTAGGGTGATTTTTTTAATGAAGGGAAATTTTTGGTTATGTGCGAGGAGGATTTTGTGTAAAATGCTTGGTACTTATTTATTGATAATATATTATTACAAGTATTCTTATGTATTCGCTAGCTGTGCCCCACGGTGTCTCTCTTTTAACGGTCGTAGCAGGATGATAAATAGACTACTTAATAAATATCCTTTCTCAAGAATTGCGCAGTCAAATGAAAAAAGATTTAAAAAATTCTAATCCGACTTGTGGTTAGGTTAGAGATTAGCGCATTTTAAGAAAAAGTTAATAGTTCCATTGAACTGGCTTTCAATGTAAAACGACTTAAAACATCTAGCTTAGGTTTATTCACTCTCCTTTTACTAAGCCTCCGTTGTACGTCCGCCTGTTCAATTCAATTCAATTCAATTCAATTCAATTTATTTGTCAAAAACACGTGTAGGTTCACAATCAGTTGGAATGATTACAAAAAAAAAATATCATTTCAACATGTTTTGCCTTTAGAGGCGTACAAATATAACAATAATATAATATATGTCACACAAAAATTTGTCAAAAGTTACGTAATAATTAAGTAATTGTAAAAAATAATATAATAAAAAAATAATCAAACTAAAATACACAAAAAAAAGTATATAAAGATGATCAAAATTAAATTACGAAAATTACTGTAAGTGAGCAGGCTGTATCTATCTGTATATCAAGGACCAAAATTATATATAGACATTTGAAATTTCCACAGGGTTTATTTTCATTACCACTTAAAAAGCATACAATATTTACAGTACCTACCTATATTAGTAAATCAATATACAATTCAATTAAAAAATAAAGTAAGAAAGAAAAATATTTATTCGGGACAAGCACAGGAACTACAAAAATACCTAATAATAACAAAACAGAATATAAAACTAAATAATAAGAGAGAAGACCTGTGCGAGGCCAAAAAGGTAAACAGACAAACACTCAATATTTTTCAGCATTTCTTGCTCAACTTTAACCAATATATTCCTACATAAACATAAAATATACAATATATATAAAATATTCCACAAGTTTCACACAATGCCAAGCTAAGCAGAGCTTATGTTATGGATACTTAATAAATTGCTAATAATATTACTTACTTATAAATTTCTAAATACATACCTACCATAATATTGATAAATACCTAACACCCAACCTCAGAACAAAATATGATCATATTTGAACATTGTCCTGGGTGGGAATCGAACCCACGACCTCCGGTATAACGATCAAGTTCACTAACTACTAGACCAACAGGCCAATCAAAATCGTTACAATCCCTCTACGGTAATACGGAACCCTTCGTGTATTTTTTTCTTCTGCGTTCCGTTTCACTTTAAACGGCCTCTAAATCATGGAAGATTAATGCAAATTGAAATAGCAACCAAATGAATGAAATAGTACAAATTTATGCCGACATTCATTGTCCACAAAATATATGTAGATGGTTGTATAACTAAATTGAACAAACTTTTGCGCACTTAGGGACCGTTTCGCACGCTCTCAAACTTTGGAATATTCATGCTAGAAATGTACCTACAAATTAAGGTAACGTACCTACGTTATTATGTAAATAAATATTCTGACTCAACACTGACGTAGAAAATGAATATTAAGATGGCGGAATTTAATGAATGGCGAGATCCCTTTTTAGGCACTATGCGTTTCTACCTCGCCCCTTTATGGCTTCAGAAATCGATAGCTCAAAGGACAGAGTGATAACAAAAAAAAATGCGTTTAATAATAATTATGTATTAAGATCATTACATTACATTACATTCAATGCTTTCTATAGATATAGACTGGGCATCACGAATTCACGGCACAAGTCAATGAGTCTGGTAATCCGGGGCTCGAGTCTGCTATTGCAATCGTGTCTCAATGACCGGCCATTGATCGAATATTTGACAACTTTGACAGTTTTGTATGGGAAATGTGTCATAAGTTTGACGTTATACGTCAAAAATCGATCATTGACCGGTCATTGAGACACGATTGCAATAGCAGACTCGACCCCCTGGTTTGGTGCGCTCCGCTGCCGCTCCAATATTGCTATAATAATGCTAGATGCCGTTACTAACACAGTTGACGTAATGCTCCTGGCTGGAGGCCTTGTGCATTGAGGTCGTCCACAGGTTTGACCGGTTGAGCAGATAGCAGCGCCACCCCTCAGTAGGGTGCACTGCGAGACGCCCTCTATAAGACTTAGGATTAGTTTCATAATGGCATTTATTTATTTATTATTTACCCTCGCATCAGAACGCCGTACAGCAATTACCTAGGAGCTAAATTCATAAAAAATAAAAGTAATATCATCTGCTTCTTAACATCATTCTATGTATATGCTTGCACGGACTGATCTGGTCCCCTCATTCTGTGTGGTTCTTTCCTCAAAAGACCATCTCAGACACTAATCTGCATGGATCTTACATGATTTGACCAAGATAATGTCTGGACTTTAAAGAGACTATGACCTCAGAATAAATAGTGAAATACCGATCTCATTTAAGTACTAAAAAAGGCCGTGTAAAAGTGTTTGTAAAAACCTATTTACACAAATAAATATCATTAATCATGTGTCATCGAACGGGCGGTGGCTGCTGTAGATCAGACATGCATCGTGGCTCTCTCTCTGCATTAAGTATACATTTATGAAACATATTGCTTTTCGGTATTTCTTCGCATGTCCTAATCTCCTATCATATCCTAAGCCCTAGTATCTCTTAGTAGCCCTTAATCTAATTGATTTTTCATTCATTAAGTCCAACAGCTGTGCTATTCTGCATAAAACCCTTCACCAAAGGGATGGTGAATTGATCTGTCATTCCATACTAATGCTAGACTTTGACAGTTCACTTCCCTTAAGTTTTCACGTGGTGAATTTTACTGAATCGATCGGCTGGGTTCAGAGTTATTATAAAATAAAATAAAAAGCCTTTTATTTCATGGATTTTCAGAGTTATTAACCCTCCTTATTTCTAGTATAATACCTATGAGATAGTCAAGAATAGTTAAGGTGGGAGTTTTTTGCGTCATATCGTTGTCGGAAACTATCATGTTTTGAGGAGTATCAAAAAAAAGGTCTACCTGTCTTAATGTGACGAACATCCGTGAGAAAGTTAAGATATTATGGCAAAAAAAAGTACCAAAATGTGACTACGGCGGAGACAAATAGAGAAGTAAATAATAAAGAACTTATTTATAACCAGATTGATTGAGATTGGCAGAAGACAGTGTTATAAAACGCAAAAAGAATTTTCCCGTACCGGGAATCGAACCCGAGCCTCCTGGGTGAAAGCCAGGTATCCTAGCCACTAGACCATACGGGATACTGACTAATTCGTTGAAATAGCAGTACATTTCATAAGAACAATAAAAATCATTCACAAACACGTGAATAATATTTTTTTATTAAGATGTAATAAATTAATACGAGTAGGTAACACCCGTTATCACACTTGACAGAATCAACGTGTAACTTTTGAAAATAACATTACGCTTCTAATCTCTAAACGGTTAGGCAGAAGCGCACTTATGGTTCACCTACACTATTCTAATTTAGTTGTATACACATAAATCCTATGTAACATGGGGGTAAACCCATCGCCGTCAAACGGGTACAAATCCGGAACCCGGCATGGTTTTTTTTTTACATGAATACGAGTTCATAAAATAAATTTGAAAGGGGTTGTATTGATGAGATCGGCCGACTAACCGACACTGACCGATTAATCGGTAACAAAATGGCAGACTAGGTATTCAATACATTACTTACCTAATTCCTTACAATATTGCCCATGACACATTTCGAGTATATAGTAGAGCGTATCACGGGCAATATAAATATAACCTTGAACGGACATTAAGAACAATTACAATAGCATTACCAATTTATTTATCATCGAAGCTAGATAAAAAACAAAACTGCGAGTATTAGAGGCAAAATTTCTTAAGTTGTATTTTTGCTGGTCAATTAAACTAAAAATCAATCGATGTTTAGAATCTGGCTTAGTATGAATCGAACTCGCCCAGGAATGATCCCGCAATATCGTACCTAAAGTGATTGTCATGCAAAAAGGCGAAAAAAATATGTCTTTTGTCATTTTACACACCTAGGGGCAATAAATATAGAGCGAGAGTGCCTATCTAATATAAGTGTACTAATAAATATTGACAATAATAAAAAAATAAACTTTCACTCCAAATCAGAGAGAAAACTTTAAGATCATTTATTAGGTAGATGCATAATATTGCACTAATATTTTCGTCTTTTTTTATTTTAGTAAACCGTGTGTCAATCAATAGTGTACCTACGTATATTATTTGAGAAACACTTACTATGAAAAATATTTCTAGGGTGGCCACATTATTGTATTACTTATTATATGTTTTCATAGCATTTCTCATGTCTGTATTTTTGATGTATGATTGTAAAAACATTTAAATGTAAAAGCAAAACACACACAAAAACAATTTCAATATTTTTATAAACATACACATCCTTACAACGAAACCCTTCAGAGTCTTCCCTTCTACGTTAACATCAAAAACAGTTTCAGTACAAACTCTAAAGTCCGCCAGTTTGAAGTCTAACAATACAGTCAGTAATAAATTGAAGTTTCTCCAGCGCCGTGGAGTGTGGAACAGAAAGTATTACAATTGTAGTCGTTACAAGTGTTATCTCCCGCCTGCCCTGTTACAGCAGGTCATTGCTTTTAACAAGGATATAGATCTGATAGAACCTTCTTTTTCAAATGTAGTAGTATTTTTTTTATTTGTTGAATACTTTAAGCACAATAATGTAGGTGGACTTAACGTCACAGGCATTTTCGGTCAGTCAACCTGCCAGTTTTGATCCATACACAAAACACACATATACACACAGACATAAACACACACACACGATGTCACTGACATTTTGATTTGAGTTTTGCTGAGGATGAAAGGGATATCTGGACACTGTCCCCCTGACCATGAGTTCTCTTGTTCATTGTAGACCCAAGCGTTTAAATTTTTCGTCAGCTTCTCCTAATTTACAAGTTTTACAAGTATTGATGCTCTTTTGACTTTTAAATGTACATTATCGTTATTTCTGTCCAAGCTTTGAGATTTTTAATTAAAAAAATCTTTTTTGCAAATTATAAAACCGACTTAAAAAAAAACACTAACCGGTGTAAAATAACTCTAAATTAGGAAGTCTGTGGCTTTGGTGGTTTTGTCTTATTCATGATGGGCCACCGACTTCCGAATTTAGAGTTATTTTACACCGGTTAGTGTTTTTTTTTAAGTCGGTTTTATAATTTGCAAAAAAGATTTTTATTTTTCCATTTTTAGTTGTTCCCATACAAATATTTTTGAAGTCGGTTAAAAATAGCCTATTTTTTAAGAATCAATCTCATATGGTTAGATAGAAATAATATATTTTCATGGTTCTTTACAGTTTTAGGCATCTGACAAAAACTTTGTTGATTGGTCTATAGCTTTAGAGGTTAGTGACTGCTATATGCCGTAGGTGGGTTCGATTCCCACCCAGGTTAAATGTTTGTGTGATGAGCACGATCATTTGTTCTGTGTCTGAGTGTAATTTATCTACAACTAGCCGACGTCACGCAGTTTCACCCGCGTAGGTCCCGTTCCCGTAGGAATATAGATATAAAAAGTAGCCTTTGTGTTAATCCAGAGTGTCAGCTAACTCCATACTAAATTGTATTAAAATCGCTCCAGTCGTTTAGACGTGAAGAAGTTACAAACATACACACTCACAAACTTTTGCCTTTATAATATTAGTATGAGTTTGTATGTTTGTATTTAGAAATACATAAGTACCTAAATATTTGTTTAACAGTTATCTAGTAAATCATAGTACAAGCTCTGCTTAGTAAGGGAAGGTTAGGGACTAGATAGCGTTGTGTGAAAATTACGGAATAAATTTCTTTATTTTATTTAATGCTGAGAAATTTCAAGAGTCGATTTATGTATGGAACTCATAACTATCATTATGTCCAACGATCTCGCGTCCACCCTGTATAATATGTAAAACGTCATTAATTCTCTTATTGGTTTCTTAAATCTATTCAGGCTTTGTAATGTATAAACCGTATATCAACGAATTTCTTTTTTTAATGGTGACGTATTTCAAGGCCATAAAGTTGAAACTAGGACCATATTTTACTCTTTGCCTAGATAGAAACATTGTTCGGAGAGAAAACGCCTAAGTACAGAATACAAATGACGGAATTATGTTAGTGGGACCTTAAGTAACCCTTTGTCGTTATCGTAAAGAATAGAAGTCTTGAATGTTTAAGTTTCTAGAACGTAATAAAGAAAGAATATAGCACTTAACGCGTTCGGTAGGTCCTCCTCTGTACGTAGGTACCTACATTAGTGTGCTTGAAGCATACAATCGAATAGAAAAGAACTGTATCACAGCGTTTCTTACCAAACTCTTCCGAAACAGCTTGACCAATTCTTATGAATTTTTGTGTGTACATATTCAGTAGGTCTGAAAAATGGTCGTAATATTTTATTTTAGTGGGCGGAATGAAGTTCGCCGGGCCTAGTGAATTAACAAAATCTTATTTTTTTTCTTTTCAAGTGGTTAGTACCCGTACCTCATGAATGATAGTCTAAACTCAAGGTTATTGAAAGTAAATACTAGTTTCGAACAAATTATTAAATTAGCTTTACGACTTTACTAATATCTATGGGTGATACCAATTGTGCTTACTTAGGTAATTCATTAACTTAAACGTTGCTAAATGATGACAGATATTTGCAATCAAAGTTTTAAAATCGTTCCAATTGACGTTACGCTTATGTCAAGACTCAAGACTATGCTACTGGTGTCAGAGTTTTTAGGTTTCATGTGGCGTCGAGAAATGTCTCTCAGACATCGGTTCCACACGATGTTTTCCTTCACCGGTTTTTTGAAGCAAATGCTAAATTATACAATACGAACGTGAATCTGAAAAGTCAGAGCCAAGGTGCGTGGTGCGTGCCTTAGGTTTGAACTTGAGACCTACCTAACTCCTAATAGTGTGAATAATAGATTTGGTAGTCTACCAGCCACACCATGACACTACCACAGTCTAAAAACATACAGTCGTCCAACGAAGCTGTCTAGACAGGGCAATCGTGCGGGGTGTGAGGGGCAAGACGCAGGAAAGCCGCTCCTGCACTGCGAACAAAACGATGTTCGTAGTGCGGGAGGTATTATTCAAGTCTAACGCGTGTAGAAGTTGTCTGCATTTTTCCAGAGATCAAAGGCGTCGTCCTACTGTATTAATATTCATACTTTGCAAAGAGATTTAAAAGACTATAGAGCGGGCATGTCAAGGAAATGTCATAGAAAAACTTTGATCCCATGTCTCAGTAACGCCATCTAGAATAATATAATTAATGAATATTGGAGCGGCAGCGGAGCGTACTAAAAAAACTCATAGACTTGTGTCCGGCAGGACACACTTTTTCGGACGGAAATTTTGTTTGTGATGTCCGGTCTATAGGTATTGAATGTCTTTGATACTTTGACACTACTATGCCATCACTGCTTAGTTTAG
This sequence comes from Euplexia lucipara, assembly GCA_921972225.1. NCBI lineage: Eukaryota > Metazoa > Arthropoda > Insecta > Lepidoptera > Noctuidae > Euplexia > Euplexia lucipara. The sequence continues at coordinate 18,383,555 of OV179160.1, forward strand.
AAAAAAAACACAAACAATAGATTTTGTGTCTTGCAGCTCTCTACGTCAATTAGGTATTGTTCAGCAAAAATACTAGACAACTAGTGCCTGACACTAGTTTTTGACTAGAATTTAAATCCATAATCGTGTCTCCTCCATTCCCCATACCTCCCTGTTCCTTAGCTCAACGTTTGCCTCCCACCCACTGTACTAAGTATATATTATTATGTACTTGTTTGTTATATACACAGCTAACGGGATGATGGGAGACCAATACAACTTGTACTGTTTCCTAACTGCAAAAACTTTTACTTTTAACAGACAGCGTATATAATATCGGAACAGACAGTAGTGCGATTTTGTTAAAACCAGCCCATGAAAATATTGGTGAGGTGAAGACGCATTGAGCTATCATTCCATACTAATGAAATGTAGGTACTTATGTTATGTTTATATTGTAGGTATAAGTAGAGCATTCTTGCCAACTTTTATAATGGGCGTGGAAGTGGATTAGGAGCTAGACTGAAAATACTGACGATGGCGTTCTGCGTCGTTCACGTATCAATAATAGAACGTACTCAAATATAGCTAAAATCGAAAACGTAGAGTTTTTTTACCTGTCCGCTTCACGTAGAATGCCCCACAGTTTGATAAGTGAAATGATAACCAGAGACAAGAAGAGAAGAGTATTTACTTTTTAATAGATTCGACAGCCAAATTCCCAAGAATCCTCATAAATTCACCCAAACACAATCAGTAAACTTATCATGTCTAATGACGTCACCAGGTCAACAAGGCATAACATGTGCCCTAAGGCTTGACACGTTCAGAATAATATTAGGGACAATTAATCATACTACTATGTGTCACCTGGCCCTGACACTGTGACTTGGCCTTACATTATTCCAAGAGGGTTAGGCCTTTGAAGAGGCTAGAGGTCTAGCTTGTCCGATGCGGGATTGGCGATAATTGAATGTCCGTGGTTTAAGGTACACTTTGGCCAGCTTGTAGATAGAAGGTCCTTATATTCTTAAGTAAATTTGAGGTAGACTTGAATGTTTAAGACAAGTTTCAGTAAATTGTTTAAGATTTCCGTCAACGTTTTGCTATTGTTGCCATCGTCAATATGACTGGTTGATCTTGAAATATAGTACCTACATAATAATATACTTGTGGTACCTACAGCATCAGTATGCTTCGTGACAAATAATGTAACATGTTATTGGAATAAGAGATGCACACGCATTCCAAACGACGACGACCGCGACGTTTTGAAACAGTTAAAACACAAATAGGTATACTGTCAATAAACTTAACGACCACGAAACAAGTATCTTCTCATTATACGCAAAAGGTTCTCGACTATATTTTTTTGTTTTGAAATAATGTAGGTTATGCTGTCTCACCCCCTATTACATAGGCGGGGCTTAAATATAACTGGCGTTATGTAGGTGTGAATATTAGAAATAGACAGATAGATTAAACACTTATTAAGTACTTTTACACAAATAACACAGACAAACATACAATACAAAATCAAAAGTGATAAAACAATGAGCGATGAATGATACAGTGATATAAATATATTTTATAGTTGCACCTCTGCCAAACACTGGAGCATAATTAGAGGTGGTGTTACAATATTATATTATAATATTTAGTGGTTTTAGGCATTATTGCATGCCTAAAACCACTAAAGATATTTGCTGATATTAAGAAAAAAATAGAACATTACTAGCTTACTTACATAGCTTTATGTGACGCACTTTACCGCATTAAGAATGCGCATGCTAGGACAAAAACACGAGTCTTATACATAGCACAGCATTATAGACCAAAAAAACAAAGCAATAAGCAAGATTTTCCTAGCAAACGTGTCAAAAATCTATTTGCAGAAACAACAAAGAACTTAGATATCCATAATACTGCAAAAACTTCTTCGAAAACCATTCTAGAAATCGCTTGATCTCGTATTCAAGAGCAGTATCTCATTATTATAACCCTACCAAATTTGATATGCGCTTGAATAGATGACCGATCAAATAACCAGTGGGTGTGAACGGCGCTCTGAGAGCCCTCTTGCACGTAGCCGAGATGCTGGGGCAATAACTGTAGAGCATTGCACTTTTGAAGTTGGTACAAGTTATGAGAAATAGAAATCATTTAAGTATTTTACTTGCCGCAAATGTTGATACATATAAATATAATATTTTATGGTTATTTTGTAGTGATTCTCGAAATATTTTACCTTGTGGCATGCAACGTTGTGTAACATAATAATAATTGAAAAATTGACCTTATTTTGATCAGATTATATGTGAACCATGCAGATAACTGACTGGGAAACTCTTTTGAGAAAAGAACCACACAGATATGAGTGAACCACTGGTCAGTCACCAACGATGGTGAAAAGTCGTGAGTAAGTAAGGAGTAGAACAATACCAAAGAAAGGACACTTGGATCGCCTGCATAAAGTATGTAGTTATAAAATTCTGCCTATCAGCAGTTTCTTTTTTGATTATTATGAATGAAAATCTGTCAAAACCTACGAAAAGTTTTTTCATTGCTGGATCATGTCTGGATCTCTGTTTATAGGACGATGTCTGGAACTTCCCTTATTAGATGTTTGCTTTTAAAAACATCACTCTTATTCAAGTATAATGTCATTACATAGTATCCATTGAGAATGTTATTCACCACCCGCTACATATTTTAACTTATACCAACATTTATAGTGGATTCCAACATCGTGATAGCGCAGAAAACCTACATTATCAAATCTGATCTTTTAAACACTTTGAAATGTAGAAGCCACTTTTGAGAACATTTATGCAGTACATTTGACGGGGTTATTTTCCTAAAGTTTAGGACAAAGGTACGAGTGTATGAATTAGAAGTAGAAGAAGATATACCAAAAATTTAATGAGCTGTTATAGCCTAGTAATGTGAACAGAGGACTGCCAAATCATAAATCTTAAGGCACGCACCTCAAATCAGATTCATATGCGTATTGTACAATCATCTTTCACTTCAAAAACATCGTGAGGAAACGGGCATGCCTGTGAGATATTACTTGACGGTATGTGACGCCAAGTCAGAGACCCTGGTATCAGAGTTATCATACCACCCATTGGTATGATAACTCTGATACCAGGTTAGTCTGGAACCACACAAAAAGAAAACCAAACCCTGTAAAGGATTTAAAAACGAAAATGATCGTAAATGCACTTGTCAAGATTAGCACAGTCCATTACCGTTCAAGGAAAGTATTAAAATTACATAAAAGAATAATGGAGAAATCCGTAAATATTAACGGGAAAATATAGGACGGCTTAGCAACGTTTACAAGGACGATTCTCGTTAAGGTAAACTTGTGAAGATTAACAGCTTTAAAGGGTAAGGTAATATGTGGGGCATTCTCAAAACATCTGTAGAACTAGAAAGATTCCAACTTTAATATGTCTTTCGTGAGTTATTACGGGAAGTTCAGTTATTTATCTTTGTCGTGTGTGTCTTATTTTGAAGAAGACACTGTGTTCGAAAGGTGTTTGTAGTGACTTATTTCGCTTTGTGCTGCCCGTCGTTTTATGGGCTGCCTTAAGGACATAGCTTGTCTCCTGTTAAGCTACGTTTCATGCCCAGTAACCATTTTTAATATTCCTGGTCCAGTGTTACGACCCAATTTGAAACTTTTATTGAACTTTATGATTGAATTAAAATATGTGTTCATGTTTATGGAGTTTAAGTTGGCAAAATTAATGTCTTGATTATGAATTTGAAGGATAACGGTGGAGTGTAACTTTATGTATACTTATACAGAGTAGGTACTAACTCCAGGGTTCGAAAATAAACTTAATGGTGCTTCCCAACAAAATGACAACGTTCGAAAGCGTGGGACCTAACTCAACAATCTAATTAAGCATTATGAAATATCCATAGCCATATGGCTTAAATATTTATGGCAAAAACGATCAGTTTCTATTTGGACTTCTTCGGCAAATCCGGTGTTGAAGTGTTCTGACAACTAGACTAGCCAAGACGGGTTTCTAAATATGGCGTCTCGTAGTACGCCTTACATGGAAACTTAATATACTCGCTCAAATCGTGATGACTCTTTACTCGCCTTGATATCTAGTGGTTTATATTATTTGAGTTATGACCCTATTTCCACTTAAAGAGCTCATTGCGAGATGAAGTCTTCAAGGGCGGAATGTACTTACTGTGTGTTATTCTCGATTCTAATAGTTCTGTCTTCTTGTGGATGTGGTTATAATTTGGTGGGTTGACATGTAAATTTAGCGAAGCAAACTAAGCTTCAGTTGTAAAATTACCTTTAGAACCTATCCTTGAACAAAGTCATTTAATACTTGCTATAGACAGGACATTACAAACGAAATTTTCATCCGAAACTTGTGTCCTAGTTAAGTGGACACAAGTCAATGAGTTTCATTTATAACGCTGCGCAGCCGCTCCAATATTGCTATATTATTCTAGAAGTCGTTACTGAGATACTATCTTAAATCTTTTTGTTCTTGAAATTACAACTGAAAGTGTTTTCAATAATATCACAGTCTAAAAACATACAGTCGTCCGACGAAGCCGTCTAGACAGGGCAATCGTGCGGGGTGTGAGGGGCGAGACGCGGGAAAGCCGCTCCCGCACTGCGAACAAAACTGATGTTCGTAGTGCGGGAGGTATTATTTAAGTCTAACGTGTGTAGAAGTTGTCAGAATTTTTCCAGAGATCAAAGAAGTCGTCCTACTGTATTAATATTTATACTGTGATAATATTATCCTGCTTAACTTTTAACATGAAATTTAAAATGCATGAAACATGCATATTAGGCAGAATATAATATTAAAACTGCAATTTATTGTTAAGCATGTCATTAAACCCTATGCCCACAGTAAAGATTTTAGAATTTTGTTTTGATTTTGATTTCCCATTGTTACAGGCGTACACACCTACCGGTTTCGAGAAGTATGGCTGTTCTTGTACAGTTGCTGACTACAGGGTTAATTTCTCCGTGTGGGATACATCGGGTAAGTGGCTTCAAGTTCATATTAATTATAGGATTTTGGACAACAGGCTTTGTGGTTCTGAGGCTGGTATTATTATAATATTTTATTACTCATACGAATTTGACAGAAAGACAAATAATCACTGTAAAAAAGATATTTAATTACAACTCGTTAAACCTCAAAAGAAAATCACAACCTACCAAATTGCATTTCAAGAAATTCTATTTGAAAATCCGTTTTTATTTTATAAAATTACTTGTATCTCGTTAAAGCTCTTTGAGTATACTTTGCAACAAAGAAATTTAAGTACTTATCACAAAGTAGGTATGCTTCTAGCCAGTATTATACAAATTCATAATGGCGCCTGGCCAATCTGTGCGCTGGTGACTAATTTTCACTAATTGGTTTTCGCAAGACGGTATAGTTAATAGACAGGGATTTCATAAGCTTGTTTTGCGATAACTTTCTTCTGCTTGTGAAGACAGTTTTCTCGAAGTTTAATGTAGTTTAGTTTAGTTTTAGGTTGACTGAAATAAAATGAATTCAAGTTATTTATTATGCAAGTATAGGATATGGAAATCACTTTTACACGTCATTTTTTCCTTTAAAGCTAGTTGAAGTCGATATTTCCGAACTGACTACCTCTGAGAAGAAAAGCCGAAACAAGCTCAGGGATGATCGTCTCTTTTTAAATCTAGACATTAAAAATATCAAAATTGTCGTGTAACAAACCATGCAGAGCAGCAGTGAAGTACCTATCCAACTCGATTGCTATCGGCTTCCCTATGGAGGTTCGGAAGAACAACACTACCGCTTATGAATAATGGCAGCTAGACTTAATATACTATAGGTATTTACACCAAAGGCATACAGGTGGTAGGTAGCTGGGCATTGACGGTCAGTTTTTCGCGTCAGTCTAGACGTAAAACTCCAATGGCTTTTTTTTATTGTTATAACAGTTAACTGCTTATTGGGTCACTTCGATGGTCCTAGATTATCATTTTAAACGTAGAGTCACAGCCTTATGAATATAAGCCAGCATTGCATATGTAAGCGGGTAGGTACGCTTTTTATACCTGGAGGCTGTTATTTTTCAGTTTTGTAGTTTTTTTTTAATAAAAAAAATAAATAATAACAGAATACTTATTATAAATTTTGCAAATTGTAAATCACACGTAAATAATTAATAAGTACTTGTCATTATTTAGCCTCAAGCTCCCCCTACTTTTTATCCGAAAATCGTACAACTTTTAACAATTGCGAATCAAACACTAAGGCTCATGTCAGTTGGTTTACAACGTCGTAAAACGAGGCTAAAGTTATCTCATGTTTATTTATTTAGACGATAATATTTTATTTACCCGTCCAAATGCTTTGCGCCCCTGCGTACGAAATGTTACGACCAACCTTGACGACGTATTGTTAGCTTAACTTTTGTAAGTTAACGATGGTTTATTTTTAGCTGCATCTTTTGAAACTTTAACTCTCTTTATTAATGGTGTTTGTGGAAGAGACACCTCACTTTTGCCAATATCACGTACTTAGGTTCTAACTAACTAGGTCAGGGTTTCCCAAACTGGGTTCCGTAGTATCAGGGTTCCGCCAAAATAATTTAATATTAGCTCTTAAATAATACCACGTTTACAAAATAAATATTATTCTAAAACAGCACAAAAAATGCGATGAGAAGGACTCCTTTTATTAAATGTGCATCGTTCTCCAGTGACACTTTTAATTGTTTGATTCGACAACAACTACTTATACTTAAATATAGGATCGCATTACCATGATTGAAAAAAAAAGATGCTATCCCCAGATACAATAAATTGTCCTACAATCACCATACTATTGTCGGAGATAATTCCGAACTCTAAAACAATTATTTTACATAAATTTAACATTCTAAATATTAAAACTTTAAGTTATGGATAATGTGTTTCAATTAATTATAATACCAATTTCTTAAAAATATATATATATATATAAAAATCCTGTGTTGATTTATAATCATTTGATATTGGGTTCTATAAAATAAAATGTATTTGTTTGGTGTTCCGTTTTCTTTAAAGGTTTAGAACCCCTGCATTCTAGACCATCAAACGCTGGTGATTAAATCAGTGACTGTTGTTTTAGTCATGAGAAAAAAACCCATTAAAATCAGATCTATGTAGTTTTTAGGCTATTAAATAAGGAATATTAATTAATTTATTATTTAGGTTACAGAACAGTGTGTGATTTTAGAGAGTCATATTTCGTTGCATATTTTGTGTCTCTTTTCTTGACGTAATACTTAAATAATGCCAGCTGTGGTATTCGCATGTCAGTTGTATATTTTCCCCGAAACAATGAACCATAAAATTGTTAATACCTGAACGAATCGCTACACACGGCTCTTATCTTCGTTCAACACGCACTTGCGAGCGTGACAAATGGCTGAACATTTGCATGCACACTGAATTTCATTTTATGTTTAATTATAAAGGCGAGACTTTGGTGGGACTTATTCTCCTAAAGAGAGTTGCATGTCACAGTGTAACAAAATAATTCAAAACGAAGTAAGTAGGAACTAAACTTTGGGTAAAGAAGAATTTGCTTTGAACAATAATAATTATTGATTACTTAGTGCCTACATACAACAAAGTACAACCCAGCTGCCTGCGTAGCATGAACACCGAAGAAACGGTCTTTGTCGTGTCTCGGAAGAAAAGAAATTAAGTGTTCATGCTACGCAGGCAGGTGTATTGAAAGAAATTTGACAGATTGAGGTTCCTGTCTATATAATCTGTCACTTTGCCGATTCGTCTGTAGACTATGGCCGTTTCTTCGGTGTTCAATGTGTTCATGCTACGCAGGCAGGAGTTATTATTAGATCTTTGGCAAATGTTACAACTTGTAGGTAGTAAAAACCCCGAAAGTCTGACAACTATTCATTCAGGGAGTATCGTGTCACTGGGTGGTGGAGACTGGTGGCCAGACAGAGTTCCTTGTGTAATACTGGTATTCAGCAGTAGGCAAAGACATGCAATACTTAAATCTCTTTGGCAGTAGGTATCATTATCAGTTAGACGTAAGACAACTGCAACATGATTAGGGACAAAAAATTGGTTGGATTTGTTTAAATAAGTGCTACAAATCCTTACTTAAACATCTATCTAGTTAGTGTGACAGTATTGAATGCAAATGCAAACGACTCCCACCAGCTCACACGCCATCATAGACCTTATTGACACACCACAGAGCTTAGAATCGCATCTCCGGCATCGAAAAGGAAGATTTCCAAAAATATTCGTATTTGGGCAATTGTCAGCTGTCACGGGCATAGTTAGAATTTTCATATTAACAAAACATCGCGCCTGAAATCCTCTGAAATCCTCAGGGCTAGGCAGAGGTGCAGGTACTTGGCAGTACACCCATATTTCGCCTGTAATGTTTAAGTCCCATGTAATAGTCCATGTGTCCCATGGGTGCAAGCCTATTGCCATCAATCGGGCACAAATCCAGTACTTACCTACCAGTACCAGTACCAGTAGTATTTACCTACCAGAAGGAAATACTCAATCACGCTCTGCCCGACCCGGAGATCGAACCCGGGACTTCATGCTCAGCAGCAGCGCTTGCAACCACTAGACCGAGGCAGTCCAATTCAATCAATTTCATATTATAGTGCATTAACAGTGACACTTACTGACATTGCCGGGTTTTAGTCTGGCCACCGAAGCTATCGCCCAGGGTGCCAAGTTCATAGAGGTTCCCCAACTGTGTAACGAAATTTTCGAGCTCGCTTCGTTCAACTTTCTATTGCTTTGTGATCGTCACCGAAGCACTTCTAGCTTATAACTTTGTGTTAACTTAACGTGCAAAATAGTAGTTTTGCTCGAGGCAACAGGCTACATCCCAGAGGCCAGCCCTGCTGACATGCTTGGCTTGTATCAACGATGTCTCTAGCAGTACTTTGAGGCTTCTTAACTCTGTGGATAAAATCTACATCTAGCTTAGTACTGATAGCCTAGGTAATTAAGGTTTAGACACGTTATACACACTAGGTAATCCAATCAATCGTGTTCTCTTGAGCAGTGTCCAGTCCACTGTTTGATTATGTTAGTTAGCTATGGGGACGTCAGAAATATCAGAACATTAGGGATGTCAGTTTTATTTTTTATATCAATTTCTAATCAATTAACTTTATTCGTTACATACAAAAATACAGATGTTTCCTAATTATAGTATTGGTCAGATATGTCATTATAAAATCATATAGGAAAAGATAGGTACATAAACAAATAGGGGAAACTTTCTTTCTAGGTGTGGTTTAACTCAATAACACTTTGCCCGACCTTGGGACCTCAAGTTTAGCAGTAGCGCTTGCGACCACTAGACCAACGAGGCAGTCGAGTCAGTTTTATCTATAATATGTATGCATTTAGAAATATATACCTAAGTATGTTTATCAGCTGTTTAGTACCCATAACACAAGCTCTACTTAGCTTGGGACTAGATGGCGCTGCGTGAAAGTTGTGGAATATTATATTAATGTTAAATATACACCCGAAAATCCCACGGGCAATCTACGACCGAAATAAACAGCTTTCCTCCATCCCCAAATGACCACTTGCCGTATAACATTGAACAACAGACACAGATAACTTAATAATTCTGAATATTGGTGCATTTTATTGTCCTCAAGTGTACAATCTGAGCTTCACTGGAGTTCCAATAGGTCAGTGAATACATCTGGTCAATACACAAATGTACATACATTTAAGTACATAAAATGTGTACATTGTGTATGTATGTAAAACTCGACTGTGGTATTTCAATAGTGTGATGTATTTGCATTACAATGTACGGTTGAAATGTTTGATTTTAAAAATGGATGCAACGCGAGTGTCGTTTGTATGTTTTATTGATTGATTTGGCTATTATTAAATAATGTAACCGGGCTCTTCTCAAACATAGAAGGTACGAGCATTAATCACCAAGTTTCACGGGTAGGCAATTTCTATACCCACGTCCAGTTCACGTCCCATATAATAAGAACTTGAGAAACCTGGCTGACCGGGGCCGAAAATCGAACCGCGGCCGGTCCGTAGGTATGCTCAGCAGATAGCAATTGCCACCGCTAGATAGACAATCGTCAAATCAATCAAGCAACCATAATAGAGTTGTAAATTATTTCATTACGAGTATCCCATTGAGTATGTTAGTATTAGTTAAATATCTTTCATAAATAACAGGTATTTATCAACGAATAATATCAACTGTAATTTGAAACCACAAACTCAGTTTACGCAATTTGGTTCCCACACCTAAATAGGTTGTACAATGGGTCTGTCAGATCGTGCTATGTCCACCCACGGGTGTAGGGTTAATTTACATCATAGCGGTCTTTATGTTCTAACTATAATTACTTTGGTATTTAAGTATTAGGTTCTCTTTCTTTAGAACCACGACAAGATACAACTATAAAGAAATATTACCTACATGATAATTTGTAAAAATAAGTAGAAAAGTACCTACAGTATGAAGGTGAATTATTGTTTGTTTGCTCGTTGTCGTAGGTACACATACATAAGTACTTAAATTCACGCCGTTTTGTATCGCACATGAATCGTAAGCAAAAACTATAGAAGCCGCCAGGTTTGCACAAGCCCGCATTATAATACCTACCCACAAACAAGGGCACGAGCACAAAAAAAAACACGCAAGCAATTTGAACGATTTAATTATTTTTTTATTTATTTAAGGACAACCAACAAAGCAAACACCAAAATAGGACATGATAAGGTTTATATTAAATTTCTTACATTTACCATTTACATGTTGCTTTTATTAAAGGCTGACACGACAAGCGTTAAATACAAAAGTAGGATAAGTAAAGTATGCAGTTTTACAAATCTTATGTAGGTACTTAGGTACACAAAACAGTTAGGTACTTATTATTAAAAACAGTAAATTGTTACATTAAACTGACATAAAATTGATTAATCGAAACTCTTCTACAGAGTTTTAAAGTTTAAAAGCACTGTTTGATCTATAACCAAGATTTATTTTTATTTACCAGCCTGATGCTGTGCCACAGCACTCCATGCAGGGCAAAAGGCCTCTTCTCAAACCAAAGATACGAATAAAATTTAAAAACTAAATTAATATTATAAGATAAACAAAAGTATTTTTAAATTTAGAATCGTTTGAACTTACTCTTTGTTATGTCACGCAGACGTTTTTAAAGTAAAACATCCACCTCAAGCTGGCCTCGCGTAGTACAGGATTTTAATAAAACAAGAGGTCAGCTCATATTGGTTATTTTGCCAGTTAACAACCTTATTTAGCACAATTTTGGATTATGAGTATGATTGTAAGTTACAAATTCGGAATCTTTTTTTCCGTATTGTATTTCACCAGTGTTTTTTTATTGAATTAATTTTAATTTATGTTGAAATCCTAAAAAGACCTCGTATTGAATCTAGGACCACAGTGTACTACTGGGTTATAACTTGTCGAATAGGCAATCTTGATAAATGAATAATAGGGAATATGCATGTAATTTTAATTTGGTTCGAATATTTTTTTTCCAACCTTTATTGGCAGAAAATATGAACTTAATCATTATTTTACTTTTTAATAGCGTCATAATTATTTAAAATAATAAATAAAAGTGCGAATTAAGCGCGGGATATTCAAAATTTTGTGAAACGCATCACCATTGGTTATAACGAAAACTGACGTCAAATACTACGACAACGAGACAAGTTACGCCTACAAAACAGAATTGGAATGAACTTTTTATTGGAAAACATAATTATTGCCGTGTGTGTTGTGAATTAATTTAATGTTCAACTGTAATTTTAGCTTCATAGTGAAGTTATAAAACATTTAAGAAAATGACTGAAAGTGCTTTTGTTAAAGCACAATCTGATAATGTTTTTGCATTCGGGTAGGCAAGCAATACCTGTAAACTGGTTTTTGAGCTTTTTAAAGAAATGGTTAGAAGAACGAAAACACCCAAAGTAATAGTAAAAGGATAATAGTAAATGACGTAGTCGAAATGGCTGTATTTTAGATATTTTTTTAAGCTTCATTAATGCATTTTTAAACATGTTTATATTTTTTTACTATGTTAAAACGTTGTAAACAGTGAATTAAAAATATAAAAAAAATACATGCATATACCCTATTGATTAATTCAAACATCAAATATTTGTCACTAATAAATAAATCATTAAGTAAGCACTAGGCAGGAATGCTTTGTATTACGCAAACAAAAAACTACTGAGGAATTCTTATCAGACTGTTCAAGGTGGGCCAGACAAGTAGTTAGATAAAAAATAAATTCATTGAAAATAACCTTGCAAGCAATGAATATCACACAAAAAAACATGACGTCACCAGCACTTATCATTACACAATCTATGTGTATGGTTATTTTAACACCACTCGTACAGCCGAAATAGCTCAGTTGGGAGAGCGTTAGACTGAAGATCTAAAGGTCCCTGGTTCAATCCCTGGTTTCGGCAATCTCTTTTTGCGTTTTCTTTTGATATTTTATAAAAAAGAGGTTAGTTTTATTTAATTAATTTATTACTTAAATATGTTTTTAACTTATATTACATACGTTTCATAGACTTGTTTTAAAATGTGTCTGTAGAAATAAATATTTGTGCTGTTGCCTTACTAGTAACAGGAACAGTGTTTAGTGGCGCCATCTGATGGAATGTTACATAATTATGTGTCGGTACTACCAATTTTTTTTTTAAGAAATACAGTTCTTGAGTTTGTAATTCATTTGAAATTCTGTTGTTTATAATAGTAATTATTTTTATAAACACCTTTTTTAAATCCTGCTTGGCACAGATACTAAGCTGGTTCTTTGTCAAAACACTGGTTAATTTATTATTATTTTCTTTCCAAACCATTTTTAAGGCGGCCATGTTGGATGCCATTACGTACCGATACAACGCGGGTCAATCTAGGTTATCTACCGGTAAAAGCGAACAGTAGTAGATATTTATCTGTTTCTTATCAACACCCATTCTTGATTAGAGTTATTTTTTAGATTTTACTTTTTACTATATTGGATCGGTTAATGAATTAAAACATTATTTATTTATTAAAATTCTTGTAACTAGTTTTAGTTTTAGTAGTTAACGAAAATTTTTACATATACCTACAACAGGCATTTAACACCTACTTTTGTGACTTGAAATTCTTACGTTAATTACTGCGGTCATGGGATTTGTATATAATGAATCTTGAATAGCAAAGTAATTGACATGACCTCTGAGTTTCTTTTGGCATTTTTTTTTCAGGGATCAGGTAATTTAGAAATGCCAGGGTCATTTTCTTGTTAAAATTAATCTTCGTCTTAGCGTATCGATGGCAAACAAATTAAAGGAGACTGGCGAGATTGGACCCACATGATTTAAAAATAAAAGAGGCGTCGTTCACTTGCAAGTCTATATGAATTTTAATGACGAGTATCATAAAGGTTTATAAAAAAAATATTGAGTTACTAGCTCATGGGAACAAAAAATTAGAAATAAATTAAATCTATTAAAAATAACTTATCGTGCAGTTTACGAACGCATCGCGTGTTTCCGTTTTACTTAAACCGTAATATAAAAAAAGCAACAAAGTGAATTCACGCAAAAATAGACATTTTTGATAAATAATAATTACAACGCCAGCATGTTATAATACCTACTGCTTAACCTTTTTTGTGTGAACGTCAGTTGGAACGTTTGCTACTATACATATTAGGTATATGGTTATAATCTTTTACCTTGCATAATTTTTTTCTTCCATCTTTTACAGCTGACTATCCATTTTCATTTTTGATAGTTTTGTATAGTTCTAGAAGTAGTACTAAGTTATAATAATGTACTGACGCCAGCACATGAAATTACCCTAATGTGTCAAATTTTCCCAATTGAATATGAACCTTGTTTTGTTTGCCATAAAGTTCAAAAACGATCAAAGAAATTTGACACATTGGGGTAACTTAACGTGCTGGCGTCTGTACATACGATTCTAATATCAATGGGTCCCAATTTACATATGAGCTAGCCATTCTTCTTTACCATGGTCACCTTCATGGTAAATTCAAGCTCGTAAGTATTTCAAGGATCTACTAGTATTATAGCCAATCAACGGGATTCAATTGCCCGGTCGTAACAGAGGTCAAGGAGGCTCCTTTCATGCACCTCATGATCTACTTACAGAAATATTATTTCGTAATGTTATGTTACGACACCTAGAACCCTATGGTGTACTCTATCAATCAGAAACTGCTCTTGCTAATGTTGTATCTTTTTAATTGTCTACAGGCACAACGGCATACGACACAGTCAGACCCCTAGCCTACCAGGACGCCAGAGTGTTCATGCTCTGCTTCAATATAGCCGAGCCTGAGACCTTACACAACGCTGCTGCTAAGGTATACTCGACATCAATAGCCTATTCGACTAAATTTTAGTTTTCAGTCCCTCATCTAGATTACAAAAAAATATTCGACACGTATTTTTCTTTTTTCACATAATAAAAAAATAACGGCGATACATCGAGTTAAAATGTCGCATGACGTCACTAGCCAGTACCTACAGTTTGTACTAGATAATGACGTTACAAGCCCCCTCTCATCAACTTTAATGTGCTTAATCTAAGCAGTATTCCACCAATTTTAAAAAGAAAAAAATACGTGTCGAATAATTATGTTCTTGTAAACTAGAAGACGGAATAAAAACTAAAATTTTGTCAAATACTTACCTCATTAACACATCATGTAATGCTCATGACATTAATACAAAGACATTCAATACCTATAGACCGGACATCACGAACAAAATTTTCGTCCGAAAAAGTGTGTCCTGCTGGATACAAGTCTATGAGTTTTTTGTAGTACCTACGCTCCGCTGCCGCTCCAATATTCATATATTATTCTAGATGGCGTTACTGAGACCTGGGATCAAAGTTTTTCTATGACATTTCCTTGACATGCCCGCTCTATAGTATTTTAAATCTCTTTGCATTAATACATCATCATCTACCAAGCCTTTTCCCAACTATGTTGGGGTCGGCTTCCAGTTTAACCGGAAGCATGGATTTTACATAAAGCGACTGCCTGTTGGACCTTCACAACCCAGTAACTGGGTAACACGATATGCCTTAGTTAAACTGGTTGCTAGATTTTCGGGCTTTCAACTATCTGTAAAGACTGTCATAGGTCGACAAATGACAGCCGGGAGTCGGGACCAACGGTTTTACGTGCTTTCCGAGGCACGGAGGAGTCTTGATATGAAATGAAAATTAATAAAAAAAATAAAAAATAAAAATAACAAAAAACAATTATAATAATACAAAGACATTCAATACCTATAGACCGGACATCACAAACAAAATTTTCGTCCGAAAAAGTGTGTCCTGCCGGACACAAGTGTATGAGTTTTTTTTTAGTACGCTCCGCTGCCGCTCCAATATTCATATTTTATTCTAGATGGCGTTACTGAGACATGGGATCAAAATTTTTCTATGTCATTTCCTTGACATGCCGGCTCTATAGTCTTTTAAATCTCTTTGTACTAATATAATAATTTAGGTGTCTTCAAGGCTAGAGTGAATACTAGGCTCTTAATAAACTAGTGCGCTTCACCACCACTAATTGCATCACTACTTACCATCAGGTGGGATTGCCGTCAACCACTGGTTTAAAATATTTAAAAAAAAAATGTTCATCCATGCATCCATCACCAACTTCGTCAACCTTCGATTGACCCTTTTGAGGCTGTTACTCTTTAGACTCATGAAATGAGGACCCTCATGAAATTAATAGTATAGGTACATAAAATATGACATTAATTGTATACCTTTTTTATTCTTCTTGTATTATTCTAATTTGAATTTAATCTGGAACTGTAGTAATTAATATAAATTGCATTTACGATGTTTCTCATAACGATAGATTTAGTCATGTGAATCCAGACACACAGGGATAGGGAGCTAATATTCAGGATTTTGTTTTTTATCACACGACATTTTTTTTAAGATGTTCTTTCTACCCTACCCTGTTTCATGCATTTTTGTCGAATGGGTATCAAATACTTAGGTATATCTCTTCAACTTACTTACCTCAGTAAATGCTCATGCTGGACGTATTTGGCGCAGCCGCAATCACATAATTTTGTTTTATTATTGTATATTTCTATTTATACTGTTTTAATTAATTTATTTTCTTTGTCGTGTGCCCTTTTGTACCAAATAAATGCTTTTTCGTCCTTTGTTCTTCTAACTTTAGTAATCAAATGATACATTATTTCCAGTGGTACAGAGAAGTACGAACCCACGGCGGCTCGGCCCCTGTGCTGCTCTGCGGCTGCAAGGCTGACCTTAGACATGAGAAGGAGACGCTCACCATGCTGTCCAAGCTTAGAACGCATCCAGTCACCAGTGAAGAGGTAAGCAGGACCTCCATGATGAGGACCTTAAAATAGAATAACAAAAATAAATAAGAAATAGTCAAATATCCATTTACACTCGAATTAGTAGAAGTGTCCATTTAAGCAAAAAGTTGCTTGTGAATATTTAAATAGAAAATCTAGAATCTTCAGTATTTTCACTGAAAGTAAGTACATCTTACACAGATAAGTTTAGAATTATCCTAACACTAACAACTTTATCTTGTCTAGGCCTGCAAAGAGTTTGAACTCCGAAAACTCTAAACAATTTGAAATTGGTAATACAACACTTCATGTCAAGTTACGAAAACTGGGATAGAGGAGGTGGTTTTATTTAAGTAGGATTGCGTCATAATCATGACATGGTAGCAGTCTCTAGTCTACATCTTTGTGTCTATATATGTGTGTAGAATACAAATATAATCCGTTCAATTTACGCATCCCATGTTGAATATCACGGCAGAACGTATAGCCGAAACGAACGTACAGCCAACATTAAGCAAGAACAGCTAAAAGCAGAAATTAGGTAACTCATCATGATAATAAACTTGTAATTACCTAAGTACCAGAAATCTCTAAATACCGCCCGTATTAATTATTACATATTCCGATGTATTGGCTATAGATAATACTGTGCTAGTTCCATCAAAATCTATTTTGTAATTTTTGATTAAGAGTAACCAACATCCGTATATCGTCACAAATTTTCACATTTATGATAATAGGATAAATATAGAATTCGTCGCATATGTTGCCGTTAGTAAAGAAGTATTTAGGTCATCTTATTACTTACCCTAAATGGACATCCACCACCGCAAGCAATCCCGCTGAAAAGAGACCAAAAATAAACATAAATAAATTTTATTCCAAACATAACCCAAATCCTACCTACGCAAACTTCTCGAACACATGCTCACGTAATTTAGGTTACCTTCTAATACTCCCGAATTTATTTTAACCTCCCCAATTACACGGACTTCGCCATCATCTCAAATTGGAAAGCTCCGATCTCTAGCAAAGCGATTTAACTTCATTCATCGGAATTCCTAATCTAAATTGAAACATCCTGACGCATTTACACGTATTGTATAACGGGGCAATTGAAAACTCGGTCGCAAATTCAGACTGGACGTCCGTATTAATTAGAGATCTTATTCAACTAGTTACCATTTAGTAAATGGGGGCAGAGTAATTGGCTCGTACCGTGAATGAATCGAATGGACTCACGGCTCGGGCCGATATTGAGGCTCCTTGAAGCGTTCTCGTGTGTTAATCACACAGTTTGTTTCAGTAAATTAAAATTTTCGATAACATTTGTAAATAAATTCAGCTTTTGATGAGGAAAATGAGATTTCAGTTGATTTATCATAATTTAATAAGATTCATATTTGCTTCTTAGCGGGAACAATGAAAGTAGTAGACATGAATATACAGTGACAATTTTACTGTTTTGATAATATAAAGTTTGAACTCCTTATTAATAATGGTTGAGAAAAACTACAACCTGTATGATATACAGATGTAAAAAAAAGGAAAAAAAATGGCCTAACTTTACTCCACACTTATTAATAAGGGGATGTGAATTACATAAACAACAATGACAATGTCTATTTTTTAACAGTCTAACTGTTTTTTTTATTTAATACAATAAATAAACTTCTACTTTCACATTGATTTGTTTAAGTTCACGTACAATTTCGGAAAGCCTTCGAATGCTAAATGAATCTCTAATTTTCACAGGCTTTAGCAGTAGCAAGACAGCTGGGAGCAATGACCTATGTCGAGACATCAGCTAGAGCTTCTACAAAAGGCGTCAAAGATGCCTTCGAAGTAGCTGCCTTAGCCGCTCTTGGAAAACTTAACAAGCAGCAGATGAAACAACAGGTACCCATAAATGATTTATTTTTACACTATATACAACATTACATTATCTTAATCTTATCTTCCCCCTCTTTTTCCCTTACGTGCTGGACAGCATTCCAAGCGGATTCTAAAGTAGGTACGTAGACAAAGCTTATAGCTATATAATCTTACGTGGAAGTCCTTAATTAATTTTAACACAACTTCCATTCATAAATACAAAAATGTACACAGTAAATAAATTATATTTTTTCTCAACAGAAACAAGTGGGTCGCAGCAAAAGCAAGCGCGATCTTAAAGCCGAGCTAAAAGGGCGCGCGAAGAGTTGCTGCGTCATGTGATCCGTGGCCGGCCACCCGTCCCGGTGGCCGCACGACTGCTAGGCGACCACCGCCCTTCTTCTTGAACCCAACTGTTCCTTTGAGGAACCTACCCGGGCCTAAATGTACGCCTTGCGGAACACCTGACGTAAATTTTCACCGACGAGTTCCCCCTCATAAATAGGAGGCAACAAATACGACACATATATTTAGTGTCATTATTTAAAATGTTTATGTGGAATAACTACGTGCAAAGTGATCCAATAATTTAATTCTAAGTGTGATTCATATTATCAAAAGCCTAATAGAGAACTATTATTATTAATGTACTGTAAATTTAAATGGGAGCGGAACGAAGTTCGGTAAAGGTATCAGTAACATAAAAAGGTGCAATGTAATTATAGCCCTCAGGGTTGGAGCGTGAGCCTGTGATAAAGATAAAAATAGAAATTTCGCGAGAAAAAAATAGAAACGTTTTAGATTGAATTAGAAAGGCGAGACGACGCTCATTTTGGCATTTTATCATCAATGACAATTGAAACATTAATTTAAAGAATCATGTTAGTTAGGAACAAAAGCGTGTTTTCATATACATTGACATAACGACGTAAGTGTAACTTGATGTTTTTCTATAAGATAGCATTTTCATAATGTAATGGAAGTTATAGAAGCTCCGTTGTTTTGTGTAGGACCAATGTTGCTCTTAATTTTGATGCGGTAGCTTATTTGTTTAAAGCTACGAGCGAATCATTTTCTTTGTGATATACATACGTAAATGTAATTGATAAAAATAAAAATGCACAATGGTGGACAATACTAAATTACGGAGGTCCATAAGCTAGTTAGTTTCACGTCCATGCTCGCTATAGGTGTTAGATTTTTGTACGTTTACAATATTATGAAAAATTAAATGTTTCTTGCTTGTAGTAGTTCGTAAACCATCACGTAAATTATTAGAATCATCTTTCCTTATCATTGAAAAATCTTTATTTGCCTTTGAAATATGACTAAACATATATATTTTATTATGTGACAAAGTCCGAATTTTAGTTAACAAAATCGTTATATTTAAGATTAAAAAATGCATATTTGATTTTGCCCACAATCGTTTTTACTCTTCGAATATTATTTGTTTTGCCTTGTCCGACCAATGCGCGATGCTAGAATCAACTTTAAATCAAATTCCAGTATTTCAATTGGAGCGACAATATTTTTGCCCTCCACAACCCTGTTACAGGACAACACTAGCCCCCTTAACCCCTTGGTAACACTAGTGGTTAAACTGAAGGATTTGTACCTACCCGTAACGACGTCAAAGATCTACAAAAAATCACTATGACCAACGGCTTAGCTTGCTTTCCAAAGCTCAAAGGAGTCACCCAGCATGCTTGCCGTTGTTACGTAACCTTGAATATCATTTTGTGCGGCAGTTTCGTGGCGAGGACTCCTTGTGTAAAAGTTCTTATTATAAATAATTACTTGATCATTCTGTGAATAAAAATGGTTATCGTGATCCGAGAAGCCAAAAACGTCAAATAATAATAATTGAACGCCTCCATTGAGTTTCGTAATTAGGTTTTCAAGTCACGCGTGGCAAAGGCGAGGCTTCAACGGAGTCACGATTGCCTTTCAGCTCCCTAATGTAAAGTAAAACTAAAAATGAAAATAAGGCATGAATATATTCATAACACGGGTTTTATTGTATTTTGTGAAACTTAATGTTTAAATAATTTGTTTTGTTGTAATAAACCTAACTACATATAGATTTTTGTTTGTTTACACAAAAGCCAAATAGGGATTTTTAAACGTATCATCATGAATAGTTTCATTAACTATGAGAAGAATTCTAAAATCGCGAATAAAAATCAGCTGTTACGTAGCACATTCTATCAAGAAAAGTAGTTGTTCGTTGGTCGTCATTCGTTATTGTAATCAGCTTTTAATATGGAACCAACCATGAAATTACGAACAAGAAATCTTATCAACTGTTCCATATATTTTGTCGCGTTAAGACAACATTTGTTTTGTTTTTTATTTCAAGGTTTTTCACAAAAACTGGGTTTCATAATTCTGTCATTGTGTATTTTTTTGCTGGTGAACTAAAATTTATCGTTGCGATACTAATATTATGCTAATGCGTCACATAGACACTTCAAATTGTAAATTGATTGTTGGCAAAATCAGGTATTTTTTTCAAATTAAGTACATTTCTAGTTAGGTAAACTAAAACTCTTCTTATTGAACAAATTACTAAATGTTAATTTTATTATCATTATTATTTTCGATTGTTTAAAGTATTGTAAGTCGATATCAAGCTTTAAATTCAATGTTAGCTTTAATTATCATTATATTTAAATATTTAAACATCTAGTTTTAGTATTATTATTTTTTTCATTAAAAGCGATGATCG
The DNA here is from genome assembly GCA_921972225.1 of Euplexia lucipara. Taxonomy (NCBI): domain Eukaryota; kingdom Metazoa; phylum Arthropoda; class Insecta; order Lepidoptera; family Noctuidae; genus Euplexia; species Euplexia lucipara. The sequence goes on from OV179160.1 coordinate 18,404,593, forward strand.
GACTAAATTTTTATTTATTTAAGTACCACACCTCTTTATTTATGAACAAATGTACATATCATGTAAGTTTTGTATAAATAAGAACTCTGATTTCATTTCTTACGATAAATTAACTTTTGTATGTTCCAATAAAATATAGTTTTCAAAATTGTGAAAAACGAACATTTGGTTCCTGTGATGTGATTGGCTGTTTCAAAATATTCAGCCAATCACAACAGTTCATGCAGTTTTGTATTTGACATTAGACATTGTAGGTACCGGGGAATGAAAATAAAAAGTCTATTAAGTCTGTTTAGTAGATAATAAAAAAAACAATAGAACACAAATGATTTTAGTTTTTTTTTTTCAAATTTTCGTTTTAGACATGTTTCGTTCTATCGTAGACAAAGAATGTAAATCAATCGTATAGAACAATTTATTTAGACGAATAAATGTACCAAAATAATAAAAACTAAAGTTGACTGACATTCAATTACCTATCTCGCTGTGTTTTCTATAAGAAATGTGATTACAATTTCATTTCAAATTTGTAATTGAATTTTAAGCATTCGGATTACTATTTTAGGAATGCTTTTTTTATTTAAAGGTAACTTTTCACAATTTATTTTTAAAGCCCAAACACAGATTCTGGTTTAAATTATTTAATGGAGCCAATGATATTTGCAACTCATGCGAAATAAATCTTATCGTGCAATTTCGTTTAACTCTGAATATCACCGTAGTTTTTGCATTAGGCATATTTTTCAAGTTTTGCAAAGCTGCGTTCAAAATTAAAAATATTGTTTTTTTTGTCCTTTACTACTAATTTGATACATAACGTAATATGACGCCTTTATTCCACGAAGGGTAGGCAGAGTTGTACCTTTAGAATTAGAAGACTACCATTTTACTTATGTAAGTTCCACGTACAAGACTATTGTCATTAACCGGGGTACTGCTAAGAAAACCTAATAACATTTAACCTGACCCGAGAATCAAACTAAGGACCTCACGCTCACCAGAAGTAGGTACTTTCAACCATAAGACCAATATTCATATTTTGATTTAACCTTTGGTATGGATTTACGCGAGACACAATTGCTTTTTTAATTGTTTCTATAATATGGCATACGAGTGGTTAATATATTAAGAAATGGCGTCAGAGTTTCTACAAATGCCTTATATGTTATTTCTTAATTGTATAATATAAACAAAATGTTTTTAATTAATACTAGACAAGTTAACTCGACGTTAGGCCACTTTGAATGTTGTTTCTAGATATCGAATATAGCGTTCAGTGTTTTTGATATTCGTGTTTTATTTTACCTCAACAAGGATCCCTACTTCCCTACCCCTTCCCTACAAAAAAACTACGGTCAATAGGCCAGCACTGACCTACCAAACCGATACCAAAAAGATTTAAAATGCTATGCGAGGAAATGTTATAGTAAAACTTTAATCCCATGTCTCACTAACGCCATCTAGAATAATATAGCAATATTGCGGCGGCAGCGCAGCGTACTAAACTAATAGATTTGTCTCCACTAGGAGACAAGTATCGGATGAAAATTTTGTTCGTAATGTACCGTTTATAGAAAAGTGTATTTTAGTTTAATACCTATTTGCTACTATTTAGTACCTAAAGTGAAATATTTGGTACCTTTGCACAATTAAATATATCAATGAAATAAAGTGGCCAGCCAGTATTAAATGGTTCACATGGTCTTAAGGTCATACCTCACTTGGTCCAGTCATTCTGACGGTCACTATAGTACTATTTATTTATTTATTAAAACTTTATGCACAATAAAAAAAAAACTGTAAAAAGGCGGACTTAATGCCTACTAAAGGCGGACTATGCGTTTCAAATGAGAATAGGTACGAAAATGGCGTCTATCTGTCAGATGTCACTTGAAAAATACGGTCCACACGGACTATTTCTTTTTAGACGTTTTTTTCATTTTGAATAACTGCGACTCGGTAAAACATAAAACTAAAAAAAACTTTTTTGCAAAAAAATTAAACCGACTTCAAAAAAAAACACTAAACGGTGTAAAATAACTCTAAATTAGGAAGTCTGTGGCTTTGGTGGTTTTGTCTTATTCATGATGGGCCACCGACTTCCGAATTTAGAGTTATTTTACACCGTTTAGTGTTTTTTTTTGAAGTCGGTTTAATTTTTTTGCAAAAAAGTTTTTTATTTTTCCATTTTTAGTGGTTCCCATACAAATATTTGCTATATATCCTATTGTTAATTGTAACAGTACATGTCATGATAATAGTAGGGTTATCCACTTATCCTAATAAATGAAAATTAACATACCTAACTGTCGAAATCTAGGTATATTGTACACATCTGCGTACCCCTCAGAGCATACCAGGCGTGATGATACGTCATGATGTTGTATAAACGATAAACATCCAAGCGATTCCAGCAATCACGACAGATTTGCCGTCTATTTTTGAAGAGTTCCGTTGCATATCTCCGAAGATCAGCACCAGATCTTCACCAAATTAAAATGGGACCACCTCGGGAGTATACTCTTTCGAATAAAAAAAGAATTTCGAGAATCGGTCCACAAATGGGGGAGAAATCAGGTAACATACATAAAAAAAAAAAAAAAAAAAAAAAATACATACACACGAACATAGAACCTCCTCCTTTTTTGAAAGTCGGTTAAAAATAATCAATTACGCGAATAAGGTTTCGTTGCAGACCGTACTTTTCAAGTGACATCTGACAGATAGACGCCATTGTCGTTCCTATTCTCATTTGAAACGCATAGTAAATATTGAATGTCTTTAGTTCGTAATGATGCCTGCGAAGTATTCAAAACGAGCATGCTGTAATTTTTAAGTTTTCACCAGTGCTATTCTGAAAAAAATACCCCTTGAACATTTAGATGAAGTCAAGGCAAATTGAGCTGTTATTCCATACTAATGCCACTGTCTAAAAACCTACAGTCATCCGACGAAGCTGTCTAGACAGGGCAATCGTGCGGGGTGTGAGGGGCGAAACGCGAGAAAGCCGCTCCCGCACTGCGAACAAAACGATGTTCGTAGTGCGGGAGGCATTATTCAAGGCTAACGCGTGTAGACTTTGTCGGCATTTTTCCAGAGATCAAAGGCGTCGTCCTACTGTATTACTATTTACCTATACTGTACTAATGCATACTAGGCATAATGCTAGGCATACCTAGACAGTTTACTACACTTAAATTTTCAGGGGGGTTACTTTTAATGAATCGACCGGCTGATATAGGATTAAAACATCTTAACTTAATAAACAAGCAACATTAAAAAAAACACTAACGTTAATTAACAATTGATTTACTAACATTTACGACCTTATTTTCGTGTTAAGTTTATTATACTTTACTTACACGAAAAATAGTTGTTGAATGAGCATAAATGTATCTAAACTGAACAGTTGATTTTTTAATCGCGATTTAAAAGTTGGTCATGATCACGAGCAAGTATTTAAACTATTAAAAATAAGATTATGTAAACATAAACTCATGAGTATTTCCCACAGGGGTTGGCAGAGTCTACAAAGCATCACGTTCTACGATTCTCAAATTCTTCTTTTGCTTCGTTTACCTTCATACACAAACGCCGGTTGCAATTACTAGGTATACGCGTTCTAAAGAGCATAACATATTAGACTGCCTAAAGACTGGCCTGTTAGAGGTCCTGATTGCTAAAACAGACGTGGGTTCGATTTCCACCACATTTCCACATTTTCGATTTTTTTTCTTCTCCATACGAAACTACCTTTTGAAATGTGCAACTAGAATCATATTAATTTAATTTATTTGTAAGTATAACGTACAAAAGTGCCTGTTTTCAGGCCTAATTGAAATAAATGATTTGACTTTGACACCCAAGACAAATTGTACCTATGTGTGATGAGAATAATCATTTGTTCTGAGTCTGGATGTAATTAATTTATAACATGTGTTTAGAAATATATGTAACGTACGTGTATCAGTTGTCAAATATTCATAGTACAAGCTCTGCTTAGTTGTGAAAAAATAAATAAATAAGTTATTTACAATTTGCTGGTCATTTACTTTACCATCTACATAAATTCTAAGGTCTGAACGGTCTACTAGAAGGTACCCGAGTCAAATATACACGTTCAAGGTTGTAAGTCACTGTAACAGCCCATATATATCCGTAAATGTCCAATTCCGAACATAGGCCGTTACGACTAACAGATCTGGGGTAATATCGTCACCGCACCGGACGGCGGATCACAGTAAGATATATTTCACTGATAGATGCTGCCCATTTATTTAATTGAACTGTTTAGGCTTCAGACGAGCAAGAATTATTTTTTTCGAAAATCAGACAGAATGACAGAATGAGTAGATTACGGAATCTCGACGCACAAAATGTCGATGAACGCTAGGGACGTTGCTAAAAAACCGCGATGCACGTTACCGTGAAATACCGTCACTGAGAAACCACTACTTATACTTCGCACTATGCACAACAACAGAAAATTTAAATAACGTGATTTTTCCAGCCAAATAGAATAGAACTACCCTTTTTTGTACACCATTATAACTTACAAGTAATTATTTGAAGACCATACAAGACATAGGGTGTTAAAATGACCTTACAGACAAGTTTCAGTTAGACTTGACAACAAAGAAAAAAGTTATGTAGTACATTTACATTACGTTGTAAATTTTCTAATACATATATATTTAATAAAAAAGCCGAAACCGCTCGACCAATTCTTATGAAATTTTGTGTGTAGGTATACTAGAAGGTCTGAAGTATTTTTTTGGAATGAAAGCCGGATGAAGATAGAATGATAATATCTATACATCTATACTAATATTATACAGAGGAAAACTTTGATTGTTTGTTTGCATTGAATAGGCTCCGAAACTACTGCACCGATTGAAAAATTATTTCACTGTTGAAAAGCTACACTATCCCCGAGTGACATAGGCTAAGTCTGTTATATTTAAAAAAAAGTAGTGATCCTTAACGAAACTCCAATAATGTAACCTAGTACATAATACAATTCTTGTGTCACAGTGTTTGTTACAAAACTCCTCCGAACGGGCTTGGCCGATTCTTCTGAAATTTTGTGTGTAGGTAAGTATATTCAGTAGACCGTCTGAGAATAGGACGTAAACTAATAAAAAGCAATAAATTAATTTTATGGCGTGTGCTCGGCTCTGTATTATTATATACCTAATATAGCAGGATTTTTCCACTGACTATAACAAGTTCTGGACCTCCAGGAATGATTTTTTTTTTCGTTTTAAGAATAAGAATCAGAATTGACAACATTTCAAAGTTTTAACCTCCATGTTTCATTATGTTATCTAAAAGTGAATCCAAAACTAGACGACCCATATTTTTGGTTTTTCGAAATCACGTACTTTTCATTTATAATTTTAACTTGGAAATTCGGTGCATTCTAAAAAGCGTAAAATTCGTAAGCGCCAAACGACGTCATTCATACGGTGGAATGGCGATAATTCCTTTGCTTTACTGTGATACGTAACGAATAAAAAATCAGTTTCTTAGATGTCACTGTCATTTAGCAGTTGTCAATGTCACACATTGACATTAGATATGTCTTGTTTGACATTAGATATGTCATTTTTGACATTAGATATGTCTTTTTTTGACATTAGATACGTAATTTTTGACAGAAATGTCTTGTTTGACATTATTGTTTTCATCTTAAAAATTAGCTTGCTTTCGCAAAGGTAAACACCTCATTCCATCGTATAAGTGACGTCATCGCATGGTTTTGGTTTTTATTTTTTTTTCTCAGAAATTAAGCTATAAATTTTTAAAAAATATATATATTTGAACTCAGCATACAAAAATGAAGAATCGGTATTTTTGTTTTAGGGTCATGTCAATTTTGAAATGTTGTCAATTATGTACAGATATCATGGTGTCCGTTATGAGAGAAGTGGGTTCCTTCCACTCTACCAGTGAACATATCTCAGTGTCCTCACCACAGGGGTCACTCATAGTCGTGCCTAGTCATAAAAGTGACCTTGTATTATCAAACACATTAATGGATGACATAATTTTCTGAACAGAACAAAATGTTTCAATGACAAGGCACTACAATATCTACCCATTGAGATATGTCCACTGTAAATAATTGTAGCCAGTAGTTCAGCTGAAAGGACTTTTGACTACTTGAAACATATTTATGAGAGAGACAATTGTTAAATCAGACAACCGGTTTAACAAGGTCAGATAGTCACCTCATCATCATCTGCTTAGCCTTTTCCCAACTATGTTGGGGACTGCTTCCAGTTTAACCGGATGCAGCTGAATACCCGTGTTTCACATGGAGCGACTGCCTGTCACCTCCACAGCCCAGTAACTGGGTAACGAAATCCCTTAGTAAAACTGGTTGTCAGACTTTCGGGCTTCTGACTACAATTTAAGTAGTACTGTCAAAGATCTACAAATAACAGCCGGGACCAACGAATTAACGTGCTTTCCAAGACACGGAGGAGTCTTGGTATGTAATAAATGGTCAGACATCCACGAACCGACCTCGTCAAGCGTAGCTTAACCTTCAATCGACCCATGCGGCTGTTATAATTTAGCCACAAGCTCCTCAAGAAGCTTCTAAATCTGGTTACACAATATTAATAACATGTCCAACATAAATGTCCAAATTAGACGTATTTTTGACAGATGAAAACGTTCTTGAAATTACCGAAATTAAGCACCTTACCCTTCTGATATTCTCCGTGTCTATGGACCTTCTATCTTTTATTTCTAAAGCGAACACATAACCTCTTTCCAGTGGCAGTTCGTTTTATTACAACCGAGGGAGCGAACACGTCTCCCTAAGTGCCAATTCCAAGCTTATAAGCTATATACTATAACATCTGACAAGATGTCTGCTAAATATTGATGGAGTAATGTGGGGTATGAGTGTGAAGTAGTGTAGCGTGTGTTTCTGGTTCAATAATGGGCTAGTTTTATGACGTAACAAAGTGGTAAATAATCTGGTCAAGTGCGAGTCTGACTCGGAAAAGAAGGGACAATTTATTGTATGGAAATATACGCTGTAAAAGTTTCAACTGTTTATGTTTAACTTCGGTTTATGTATATACCTAATGTATTACGGTTCATGAGATATATAGCTCGCTGTCAGACAAAGGCACGAGAGATTAGTATTTAATCAATATTTACGCCGCAGCAATATTCAGTAAAAATCCCCACACGAAAATAGTGAACTGTAGGCGAATGGATACTAAATATAATGATTCTGGTTGCCCCGTCCAAAACGAAGTTTCGTATGGAAAAGATAGCAAGCTATTGCAAGGCATTGACAGTCCACTTCACCTAGGTTTTACAGCTAGGAAGGTAAGTTGATGCAAGAGATATAACACCCGTATTTCAAGAACTTACTACCACATAAAGCTTGATTCCTTGATACATCAAAGTACAGACGCCAGCACATCAAGTTACCCCAATGTGTCAAAATTTCCCAATTGAATATGAACCTTATTGTGTTTGACATAAAGTTGAAAAAATGATCAAAGAAATTTGACACATTGGGGTAACTTGATGTGCTGGCGTCTGTACATCTAGATTAAAATTGAAAAAAATAAACTTTTTTACAAAAAACTACAACCGACTTCAAAAAAAACACTAACCGGTGTAAAATAACTCTAAAATTCGAAATTAGGAAGTCTGTGGCTTTGTTGGTTTTCTCTCAATTACGATTGGCCACCGACTTCCGAATTTAGAGTTATTTTAGACCGGTTAGTGTTTTTTTTTGAAGTCGGTTGTTTTTTTTTGTAAAAAAGTTTTTATTTCACAGTTTAAAGTTTTTATGTGTAGATGATTCATTATTTTCCATTTCTTTTAATATTACAATCAACAGATCAATATACAAAAAAAACAACTAATATTGATTATATCAGGGGTCTGTTCTCTCCGCGACACTTTTCCTGCTACACATCAATGACCTCCTTGTTCCTGGTATTGTTGGGTATGCAGACGACAGCACTGTCATGGAGAGTTACACATGTAGCGCAAGAGCCAGTGGTGTTGAATTTCGGTCTTTGAGAGAGGCCATGGTAGAGCGAACGAATTCAACCTTAAGTCTTGTCTCCAAGTGGGGTGACGAAAATCTGGTTGTTTTCAACGCCACTAAAACACAAGTGTGCCTGTTCACCGCCAAAAGGAGCCCCTTCAATCTGGCTCCTACTTTCCGAGGTGCATCTGTACCAGTTACCGACGGCCTCGAGCTTCTTGGCACGAAGTTAAGTGCAAATCTTAACTTTGGTGCCTACATTGAGTCAAAAGCTCAAACTGCGGCAAAAAAGCTGGGCATCCTAAATAAAGTTAAGCGGTACTTCAAAGCTGACCAGCTTTTAGTTCTTTATAAAGCTCAAGTCCGGTCCAGCATGGAGTATTGCTGTCACCTTTGGGATGGCTCAGCCAAATACCAACTAGCCACACTCGACTCAGTAGAGCGCAGAGCCAAGAGGCTCATTGGTGACGAAAAGCTGGTGGGTACCAAGCTTCATACCCTGGCCCACCGCCGCAAAGTTGCATGTCTGTCGGTCTTTTACAGACTGTATTTCGGTGAGTGTGCTCTTGAGCTCCACGAGCTCATTCCACCATCTCCTTTCCTCCATCGGGAATCCAGACGTACTGCAGGTTATCACCCATTCCTTGTAGATGTTCCACACATTCGCACGAAGCGCTTTGCCTGTTCCTTCATTATGCGCACAGCCAAGGAGTGGAATTCCCTGCCTGCATCAGTGTTCCCGAGTTCATATGACCCCAATCTGTTTAAGTCGCGAGTTAATAGGCTTCTTATGGGTAAGCTCGTTCCATCGTCGACCTCATCTCTGACCGCAGGACAAGATTGAGGTCAAGAGTAGACCCATTATATATATAAAAAAAAAAAAAAAAAAAAAAAGATTATATTACAGATTTCGTGAAATCAAAAAGAAAAATTCTTGAACAAAAATGTTCATAAAATGAAAAATATCACGCCAAACTATGTTAATGTTATAAAAGACCAAAAAGCAGCTAGGTATCCCGCATCAAACAAAAAAAGAATCATGTAAATCGGTACATAAATCCCAGCGTAATCAGTGCACATACATACAAAAAAATGTTCAAAAATAACTTAAATGTTCATAAAATGAAAACTACAAGGCCAAACTATGTCAAATTTTTATGGGACCAAATGGCAAATATTCCGCATCGAACTAAAAAAAAACACGTAACTCGGTTCATTAATCTTGGAGTAATCGGTTACATAAAAAAAACAAAAACCGATCGAATTGAGAACCTCCTCCAGAAGTCGGTTAAAAATATGGACATAAATAATCGGGAGAAATCTTTCTACGATCTGTCACTTAAGTAGTCGATTCTTTCGTTGACAGAGCCCGTTTCTTTCAACGGTGATCATGCTACGTGTGCCTGTTTGAAAGACATTACTAGGTATATTAATGTGGTTTACAAGTTAGAATTAGTTTTGCGGTCGTTACTGTGTGGTTAATGGTTTCGGGTTAACTTGGGAAGGTTCAAAGGTGTAGAACCAAGGTTGGCTATAGAAATGGGCGTCTAAAACATTGATGGCTAAGTTTCCCAGACGGGGCAAAGTTGTGTCTAAGTAAATTAAGCTTTGAAGCATGTAGTGTGCTTCGTCGACTTGTAGGTTTAGTTATATAAGTTCTCTTTGGCTGTTAACCAATATTGATTTATTTATTTATTTAACTAAACGGTTTGAAAGTAATACTAACTAATTTAGAGACAACTGCTTCGTAGGTCTAGTCATTGACAGTTCCCCTGACAAGCTTAAGGTCATGGGATCAATTCTCGGGTAAGGTAAAGCTAAAGTGTTACTGTTGAGTATTTCTGTTTAGAATATTTCAGTTGCAGCCCGGAGTCTGCAAAATGTTTCCTTTACAGGGAAAAATCCAGCTATATTTTAAAATAGAAACAATCAAATCACTCACTCAACGTCCCCAGTATCGTTTCGACGCCAATTATGTTTTAAAATTACCTTTAAGAAACTACATTATGTCACTCTTCGTAAACACTACCCCACACTTCCATTAACTTAATAAACTTCGAAAAACATCTAAAAATAAACACGAAAATTGTCAAGTTAGCGTAATTACCGTCCTACGCAATATTTGCTAACTTTATGGAACAGAAACGAAATTAAGGCTAAAATAGCTCCATGGGTTACATAATATTGAACCCTACTGACACCGGGGTTTATAAACAAACCGTACAATAACTATCTATGGTAAACGGTTACGGTTACCTTAGATAACGCTTTCACGGCAGTTATCAACCCACTGCTTAGTTTGGGAGCCAGTGAACGAAAATAGAACGTCATTTGTCTATACTAATATTATAACGAGGTAAAATTTGTTGATTTGTAAATTTGTATGTTTGTAAGTTTGTATGTAGGGGGTAATCTTCGGAACTAATAACCCAATTTTAAAAATTATTGCACTGGTGAAAAGCTACACTATTCCCGGATGACATAGGCTACTTTTTATCCCTAGAATCCCACGGGAACAGGAACTACGCGTGTGAGACTGCTGGACGTCTGCTAGTTTTTTATAAATTACCCTATACTTAAGTCTTCAGATTCGCAAGTATTCTGAGAAATGACACGAAAAGGGCTCTCAATCCGCATGCATATTATAAATTTTATTTTAAAAAGGAGGAAGTTTTAAAGTCGACACGTAAATTATATTTTTTTTGCGGGACCACGCATATTTCTTTACAAAGTAGTCTGATTTTGATAGAGACTGGGGAACTGGGTGGTACTAGGTGTACTGAACTTCGGATACAGCCATGGTTTTATGTCGCACAGTCAAAGTTTTAACAGATAAATTATTCAACTTTGTACCCGAGCTCCGCACCTACATGGTAACGCGGCAAAAACAAAATAATCTGTTTTATATTGACAATAACATGGAACGCGCGTACGTGACAAGGCGAGCGGAGGAATGGTGAGATGGGCATAATAACTCCACACCAACCGTTTATGGAATTCTTTTGGGGAATTACTACGGGTAATATAGTATGACAGCTCGTTTTTATGTTGTATGTAATAGTTGGAGTTTGAATACAGATATAGGTACGTTAAAAAAAATACTAAATGATATGTACCATGAGTACTGTACTTACATGATTCCACTTCAGAGTTGAAAGTCGGTTTTTTCTTATTTTTTACGTTTATTTTATGATATTTGTCTGTTTAGGATTTTGCACTAAAATGGTAAATAACAAGAGAAATGGCCAGCTGAGAGTCGGGCTCAAACTGCACCACCGTGCAAGATAAGCTTGTAATTTTGTCATTTTGCCCAAATTGGTGTGGGAAAAAAATAAAGTAAGTACATAATGATTGAGGCCAATCTATATCTATACTTCTATACTATTATGAAAGGGAAGAAAGATTTGTACATTTGTATGTAACGAATTATAACTTAAAAACTACTAGACCGATTTGAAAAATTCTATCACCGTTGGGAAGCTACACTGTCCCCGGGTGTCACAGGCTATTTTTATCCCTGTATAGAACTACGCGGGTAAAACCACGTGACGTTCGCTAGTACTTAATAAAAATTAGCAGCTAATGAATTTCAACAAGAACTCTAAAGTATCTCGAGAAGAAGTTAATTAAATTGGTAATATGAACTAAGTTAGCAGTCTGTCGTTAACTTTGTCTTATTAGAACAGGAGTTAATCAAGGGAACTCTAAAGGTACGTTTGCTGTTGCTCAACATGTCGCAGGTTTGATAACCGTACGGGACAAATCGGTTCCGGATCTGGCTGTCGTGTGGGAGTTTAAATATCTGTGAACTCACCCACTGAGATGTGTTGCTGGGGAGTTTGTTCAGCCTCTACTTCTTCCCAGCAAAAACAGTAGGAAGTGGCGCAGGGTGGGGCATTTTGGGGACTGTCTTATGTATTTTTTTGACGTTCAAGAAGAGCTGATTCTCAGCCTAGTTTGAATTAAGACTTTTGATTTTGATTTTACGATACAGAAGAATTTACTAGTTTACAAGTTTAGCTAGGCCACGTTTAAAAAACCTTCCTCGTCGGTCTAGTGGTCGCGGGCACCACTGAGTTGTGGTCTTGGGTTTGATTTAAGGGTCAGGCATTCTTTATTAAAATAGGCCTAAAACAACAATGAACTTCCTACCTCATTGCGGTAAATTAAAACCATAATAAGAATCAGTCAAGCTGTTTCGGAGTAGTTTTGTTACAAACACTGTGACACGAGAATTTTTAATAAGTATTAGAAGATTAATAAATGTAATTTGACAATCACCAAGTCAAATGCTCGTACCTTATCTATATAAGTTGAGGCCTGCTTTCTGCAGTCAGAAAATAACTGGCTGGTATTATAAAATGTTAATATATGTCGGAGTCAGCGACGGCTGAGCGATGAGCTGACACCAACGGGGGTTTCGTGGTACCAAGTTCGTAAGAATAACAATCTTCATTGCAGTTATAACCTCACTTAACAATCGTAATCACAAAACGGAACTCAAATAGGTAACCGACAGTTTCGTACTGGATGTGGGTCTTCGTTGGTGCTTCAAGTCAACCTGAGCTCTGCCCAGCACACACTAGCACGACTCTGTCCACGTGACATTACCGAAAACACATTCGCGCCATTTTCAAATGACAAGTAATGTCACGCTAGTCGCCATAGACTCCGTACTAAGTTAATCAACTTCACAACTTATTATTCAAGAATATCGCTTTTCACGACATATATATATATATCATCAAAACGGCACAAACAATAATCTAAGCACCTTCATTACATAATGATAATTCACCACAAAATAGTCCCAACAATTTTAATACCGAATTTGTTCACGTTGACCTAGAAACGGACTTTTTTAATATCATGACCCAAAACGTTCGCGGAATACTGTCACGTAGCAAACGAGCCCTAATATCGGCCGTCGTGTCCCAGGAATGGCCGGCCCTAAGTTCTTATATTTTAATAAAAAACTTATATGAATTACGCTTAAGTTTGGCCTATTGGCCGTGACGCTGCGAGGACGTGGCAATAAGTTTTTAGGCTACGTGTAATGGGTACTTTTTCTTTTCAACCGACTCACTAAAAAGGAGGAGGTTTTCAATTCGGATGTTTATTTATGTGTGTTACCTGTTACTTTATAACTCCGTCGTTTGTGGACCGTTTTGAAAAAAACATATTTTTATTCGAGTGGCTATACTTTCTTTTCATGCAAGGTCTTAGGTATATAACAGTGGCTCACGACATGTCTGCCATTTCTCATGGCAAAGGTAAATTATTTAATTACCTACTTAGGAATGATTCTGGGCGCCTAGACAAAGTCACGTTCATAGAAATATTATATCTATGGTCACGTTATTATTGAATATTGCGAAGTTCGATAAAACCGAAATATATAGAATTCATGTACAAAAACTATGTACCAATCTGTATTTCTTTGAATTAATAAACATTTTATCATTTATACATAATGCCAATTCCATACGTTTCAAATTCTTCGAGTTATTTTTTTTAAAGAATCCGATGGCATAGACCTTAGATAATATACCTCTAGATCGAGCCACCGCGTGGCCGCACATGCGACAGCAATATAAAAGTTCAGTGTTGCTATTCCTTAAAAAAGTCCCAAAATACGACCAAAATTCTACTTAACTGCGAGTTCCAATTTTAGCACTATTGTTAATTATAATTTACGTATTCAACGTGGTAAAATAGTGTAGAAGTATCCATGTGTGAGAAAATATAATTTCACGTAAAATACCTACTTTCAATCTTACCTTGATTCTCACAAATAATACACTACTACCAGGTGAAGCTTGATGTGTGTACATAGAAGTAACTCTTTAGAAGAGCACAACATTATTTTTTCGCGTGTTATTTATCATTGAAATATATTGAGGTATGGCTGACATCCAGTGTGACATTGACATTGCTGTATAATAACTATTGTCCTTTAGACAAAACCAACTTATTTTGAAAATATCTAATTTTTTGTTTATACTTAACATTTATTTATAAAATGAATTCTTACTTCCAAATATCTATAAGTACCTACGCGATTGCCTTCAAGAGTATAACTTAATGATTGTCGAAAGGGCTCTGTTCGTTCGTACACATGTTCACTTAAACTTAAAAATAAGGGTTCGCCCACAAATTTGTGTGTTTAGCCACCATAGATTTATTTGATTATTATGCCTACCTTTTGAACATTAGGCCTGACAGTTAAGGGAAAAGATTTGAAACGTGTAGCAACACTGTAAGTAAGTATTCCTAGGTTATGTGATATAAGAAATCAAGTTTATTTTAAGAAATCTTCCATATTTTGGTCTGAAAGCCATGACAATAAAAGCGCACAAATGTATAAATTCAATAATCATACTATAACACTAACAGTATTGAAAACTTTCGAATGAAAAGTGATTTCGTTAATATCCTTTTCTGTGCGGCTTTTACATCCTCCCATCGTAGAGCATACACCATACATTAAACACTTAACTAATGGAGTCCATTTCTCATTAAATTACTCAAACTATTACAACAATTGCAAAAACCATCCGAAAACTTAAATTAAATCGACCATAATAATATACGTGACAGTGACAGCACTTTGTTTGGCTAACATTCAAAAGTTAGCCATGCAAAAATACGGCACGCCGTAAGGGACAGAAGATACTATGCTTTGTCTCAATTTTCCTACGAACTTTGTATTAATGCGTCTCACTTCCACACTTCACACTGTAAATTGGGCTACGTCTAGAGGTATATAGTCTAAGGCATAGACTAACTCATACTTTCATTTATGATAACGAATTATCGTAAATGAAAGTGTGAGTTAGTCTATGCTTGCCGTTGCCGTTTTCTTTAAAATATAACTAGGTAAATCAAACCCTCTTCATAACTTTCCGTTCCAGCAATTACAAGGTTGCAAAAAGCTATCGTTCCTAAGAAGTAAACCACTAACAGAAAATATAATAGTATAATATCACCATAATGGCGGATTGCTTTCACAATATCATCTGCCGCCATTTTACTCCCGCGTTCCTCGTCACCACATAAAACCCGATCAGTAGATCCACTGCAAGCAACTTGTGATTGTAACAATAATCTACACAGTAGCGACACAAGATAATGTCAGTTCCACCGCACCTTCGTTTAGATATTTAGAGATATGTGTTAATTAAACTCGTTTTTTACAATTATAAGTTTTTAAGCTATTTTGTTTAAAAAAACTTGGTTCGACTATGTATTTTAAGTTTACAAATGTAATAATGTGTAAAAGGACCTAAATAAATTATATTATTATTATTATTATTATCTATCTAGCCAGAAACGAACTAAAGACGCATATCTATCCTACATCGCGGATTAGCAAGTTATCCACGCGATTAAAAAAATAAAACAAAGAGAAATGCACATAGTTGTTGTTTTATAATATAATATAATATATAATGGCTATTCTTGACCTCAATCTTGCCCTGAGGACAGAGATGAGGTCAGCGATGGAACAAGTATACCCAAAAAAGCCTATTACCTCGCGAATTAAATAGATTGGGATCATATGAACTTGGAAACACCGATGCAGCCGATGCAGGCAATGATATTATAAGTAAAAAGGTGTATATAGATTACCTAACTTGTACTTGTGGTTTGACTGGCCTGTGGGTCTAGTAGTTAGTGACCCGGACTGCTATGCCGGAGGTCGTGGGTTCGATTCCCACCCAGGACAAATGTTTGTGTGATGAGCACGATCATTTGTTCTGTGTCTGGGTGTAATTTATCTATAATATGTATGTATTTAGAAATATATAAGTATGTTTATCAGCTGTTTAGTACCCATAACACAAGCTTTCAAGCTTAACTTGGGACTAAATGGCGTTGTTTGAAAAGTTGTGGAATATTATTATTATTATTTATTATTATTACCTAAACAACATTCGATTTTCAGAAACGGCACACTAACGCACGCGCGCGTCTGTTGACGGCTCGACGCGACACTAAGGTAAAGTGTGGCTAGTTAGCCACATTTAAACGTGTCACTTGCCGAGCACCCATAACCTATCTACACCTTTCTACTTATAATATCATTGGATGCAGGCAAGGAATTCCACTCCATAACTGTGCGCATAATAAGGAACAGGCAAAGCGCTTCGTGTTTTATGTGGAACATCTACAAAGAATGGGTGATAACCTGCAGTACGAAAAACTGAATTCCCGATGGAAGAAAGCAGATGGTGGAACGAGCGCGTGGAGCTCTAGGGCACACTCATCGGAATACAGTATGTATAAGACCGACAGACATGCAACCTTTAACCCAAAAACCGGGTAATCGGGTAACCGTGATTACAGTCAACAACTGTATTATTGCGTTACCTCTTAAATGGGTTATGAAGATTAAGTAGACAGTCGTCGATCCATGTAAAACACATGAAAAGAAACTGACGAAGTAGCAACTCGATTATACTTGGAACTAAACCCACTGTTATATCTTCATAGAGGCAACTCATTTACTGAAATTCGGCGGAATAGTTAGTTAATTTAATTATCACGCTTTTAACTTCGGACGGCGTGCAATTCGAATTCCTTTGCGAACGTTACGAATGATTGTATTTTCGCGTAATTTTCTGCGATGGACGTCTGTAGGTCGAGTTTTGTGAATGTGATATATTACATGTAGTATGGTTGTGCTGTTTTTATTTGCTGAATGTAAACAGGTTTGATTGGCGCTGTGGCTGTGCCGTGCTGCGTGTTTCGAGATCGATTCACGCCAAAGAGACTTAAAATACTATAGAGCGGGCATGTCAAGGAAATGTCATAGAAAAACTTTGATCCCATGTCTCAGTAACGCCATCTAGAATAGTATATGAATATTGGAGCGGCAGCGGAGCGTATACTACAAAAAACTCATAGACTTGTATCCAGCAGGACACACTTTTTCGGACGAAAATTTTGTTCGTGATGTCCGGTCTATAGGTATTGAATGTCTTTGATTCACGCGCAGAACATAATATTTGTGTGGCCTACAAATGGTTGTGCCGGGTATGGCTGTTTGTGTAATCTAAACAGGATTATTTGTAAATAACCAAAAACAAAAAAAAACAACTCTCCATACATATATCCGAACAGTTGATCGAGTTTTGTATGGAGAGTTGATTATTTTTTGTCAGTTTTCGAAAAAGACGTAGAACAAATGTTGTTGTTTATAATGATGTTAGTAATCTACTCCTGCGAGGTTGTTGGTTGTTTTACAAATAACCCTGTATTTGTTTTAATGATTAAAAACGCACGCATGCACGACATAGAAAAAAACTGTGTACTTATTTAAAAGTATTTTTTTAAACCTGCAGGCCTTTATGCCATATTACAAATTCTACTCTCTTCTTATCGTGTGGTTAGTAACTAACCTGGTGTCAGAGTTTTAATGCCGCCCATGGGCCTCTAACTTGGCATCACATGCCGCCGAGAAATATCTCTCAGGCATGCCGGTTTCCTCACGATGTTTTCCTTCACCGTTTTTAAAGCAAGTGATAATTATACAATACGCACATAAATCCGAAAAGTCAGAGGTGCGTGCCTTGGGTTCGAACTCGAGACCTATGATTTGGCAATCCGCCGGTCACACCACTAGGCTATCAGTGCTTTTCAAATACAACACAAAACAACACACAAATTCTACTCGTTGACAAACAGCTGACTCCATATACGCCATTTTCTTTCCTTTGTCGCCTTATTGATTACGATAATAGAAATAGAATTTGTAGTATGGCTAGGCCTGGGATACTAAACTCAAAATACCAAAAAGATTTTAATGTAGTATGGGCAGAGTAGTATTTATGCTTGTTTATAGCTAAATAATAACAGCCGCACGGGTTGATGAAAGGTTAAGCTACGCTTGACGAGGTTGTTTCGCGGATGGGTGGCCATTCATTCCTCCGTGCCTCGGAAAGTAAGTTAAGCTGTCGTTTATAGATCTTTAACAGTCGTTAAGGGTAGCCTGAAAGCCTGTCAACTAGTTTATCCAAGGTGTGTGGAAAAATATTAAACGCAAAAATGTACAGACGCCTCCACATCAAGTTACCCCAAATTTAATTTGGTATAATATTTTTAAAGTTTTTTTCTTCTAATTTTTTGATGGACTTATCTCTGGTTTTTTCTACGTCCACAGAGTATATCGACAAATGAAAATGTAGCGTGACGACCCGTTCATTCGAAATTTAAATTTGAAATGTTATAATCTTATGGTTTTCTTTCAATGATTTGTTTTTTAGTTACCCCAATGTGTCAAATTTCGTTGATCGTTTTTCAACTTTATGTCAAACAGAATAAGGTTCATATTCAATTGGGAAAATTTGACACATTGGGGTAACTTGATGTGCTGGCGTCTGTACTTAAAACACTGGTGGATATACAGTCTGCTGCATCAGGTTAATCTGGAAGCCGACCCCAACACAGTTGGAAAAAGACTAGGCCGATGATGAGATTGAGATGAAAATGTAAAACATTTCATTTAAATGGCAAACTGACTTGTTCTAGGGACATGAACAAAATAAAAACTAGAACATCTGCCTACCTTCTGTTTGCCAGGTATGACAAAACTGCTTGAATTTCGTGGAAGCTTCAAACTCGCCGCTGCTCGCTGCTGGAATGACTTGCCAGCTTCTTTTCGTGCTGTAACAACAGTTGACACTTTATTATCAACCAAATAGTTTTAAGATATACAGGGTAATTTTTTAATCACCAGCCAAATTTTCCCAGGATGTTCTACTCATAAATATGAACAACTTTCACTACGGGACCAAGTCGTAATACCTATTCGACCGAAATGTGCATAGCTGATTCTTTCTTCGAGATTTCCGAGTTGGTTCCATAGTGAAATTTATTCATATTCATGGTTAGAACACCCCGTGAAAATTTGGCTGGTGATCAAATAAATACTTTGTAGAGAGGGCTTGCTAAGAAATGTCATAGAAAAACTGCCTCAGCCAGGCCATCTAGCAAAATAGGTATAGCAATATTGGAGCGACAGACGAGGATACTAAACCAATCAACTTGTGTCCGCTAGGTCACAAGTAAGGTCAAATTCTTTCACTGTTGAGAAGCTACACTATCCCTGGGTGACATAGGCTACTTTTTATCCCTGTATTCCCGCGGGAACGGAAACGAAGGTGGTGAAACCGCGTGACAATTTCTAGTAATTTCATAAGTGCTTAACTTCGAGCTTAAGTCGACTGAATTTTGCAAATATCGGTTCATAGAAAATGTAAACGAAAGATTAAACGTCACGGATGCACGGACGCGACGGGAACGTGCGGCATTAAGTCCACCTTTGTACAGTTTATTTTACTAGTACCATAAAGTTTTAATAAAATAAATAAATATCGAGCGTTTCGTATTAATTTTCTATGACACATTCTCCTGTTCTGTGCAAATAAAAACACGTTACAAGTACGCACCCATGCAGCGGTTTATAGCAGTAAACTCGAGACATACCTAATAACTTGGTAGTCCGCCCCTGCCACATCACTAGCAATCACTTGCTACTTATAACCTACGGCGCGCATCTTTTTGTTTTCGGATTGATGGGCGTATTTTAAAATGGTCACTTGTTTTCTATTGTTTCTCTAATTGACACGATTGAAAGGTTAAACACGGTGATTACGGTGAAGGAAAACATCGTGAGGAAACCTTCATGCCTTAGAGACATTTGTCAACGCACGAAAAGAAGAAAAGTAAACTTTATTCATTCTACCGTCACAACATAATTCACCATACCAACTTAAACTTATTAGTCGCACACAGCAATGACACAGCAATACTTCTACTTACTTATCATTTTTATAGTCTGATTTCGTAACACTAGTAGTTATTTATAAAACTTATTGAAATAAATTTAGTTTATTAAATAGTTTTAATGATTTTTTTCTTCTAATTTTTGAGAGCCTTATCTCTGGTTGTTTCTACGCCCACAGACTATGGACAAATGAAAATGCGCGCGTGGTGTTCATTCGAAATTTAAATTCGAAATGTGGTAATCTTATAGTTTTTTTTATCACATCTATTCAAAAAGAGCTAGTTTATTCTTCGTAAACAGGGACCAAAATAGCTCATTAATCCCTAGGGACCAAAATTGATTTGAATTTGGAATGTGGATATTGTTAGTAAATGTTTCAATCAGCAAAGAGGTGCGGTGTACAAACCATGCGGGAACAATGTACTGGCTGAAAAACTGCGAGCGCGCCAAATTTTAAAAAGTTGATGAAAAATAAACAACGCGTGAAATTAAATGCATTCTGCTTTCGTTCGTAGTTGATTCATAATCAGATTTTAGAATTATAAAAAATGAGTGCGTCTTCTTGATGTGAAAGTATTATATTGACTCCAGAGAATATTGTATCGGACGCTAAAAATGTGATGGAAAGTCTTGTTTAATACAGTTGCTCAAAAAGTGGCGTATTGCAGGGACGTATAGCGTTCGGGATGTGGGCTATTACATACCTACTCGTGCTTTTTTTTACCTTTCCCGAACTCGTGCGTTCACTTTCCCAACTGTCAAAATAATGTCTATTATAAAGAAAAACCAACCATGAAGTTTTTACTAAAAAAAATCGTAGAGGTTTTTAAGATTCACGCAAATACGTAGGTATATTTCTTAAAAGAAGCTACTAATTTGTTTCAATATCCTAGATTTAATGATTTGATTGAATGAGTTAAGTTAGATTTCATTTCATTTCATCACATTAAATTTCATTTTCATTTCATATTTATGCAGGCTCAGTTGATAGGTACCTAAATATTAATAAGTATCTAGTAGCCAGTTCTATATTTAATTTAAAAAAAAACAAATTTATCCCGCCACAATTTTCAGCGATCGCAATGGCGGCCATTCGACCTATTTGTAACCAATTTACATGCGCGAACAACTCTTTATTAAAATACAATATCAATACTCGACTGTAACACGAAATTATCAATGCAATATCGTTTAACGTTGTCCCCGAACAAATACGGCCGCCATTTTGTGCTCCACGACTGTTATGTACAGGAAATGGTGTCGTTTCTAAACGCGAAATAGTTTCCTCTCAACGTGCTGCGATGGCACACGCAACGGTTTATACAGCCAATATTGAAACCTTTTTTACGATTTTAGTGTCAACGGTTGGGAATGGTTTATGTGTTGTACTTTTATAGAAATATGATAATGGTGTTTACCGTGGCTTATTTGTTTTTGGTTGACACTTGCCAGTTGTTTTTGGTATTTAAACGTTTAATGTTTAACGCCATGAGAAATACCTGAAATCAAAAAGTAAATAATTTACTTCATTTATTTGTCGTACTGTTCATAGGCGTTTGGGGTCGAAACGCCCAGGTCATGGGGCCCGAGAGCACACTCCGATTTCTTGCCGGCTGGTCGACACTTGGCTTATTCTTTAGCCAATAATAAGAATTTCTATCTGACCTGGCAACGCTGCCAGTCTTCTGGCCCTTCTGGGCACGTGACAATGATGGGGAAGAGTACTATGCTGCCTAAGTGTTCTGGTTTTGTTTTTCCCCATTTGGGTTTTTTGTACTTTATTTGTAGTCTGGTGTGGTTTACTTGATTAACACTCTCACTGCCAAGGGATTCGCTGGTGGGCCCCAAGTTTTTGAGTGCCGGACAGCCTACCGCAGCAGATTTGTTGGCACCCGCCGGCGGACTCCATGGCTTGCTGAACTTGAACCATGCTTTATATTAATAGCAGTGAGATATTAATGTGTAGCCAACCGCGGATCCACCGTTGTGGGCACTGTGGGTATGCCCAGAACCTTAATTAAGACTCGTGCTCATCACACAAACATTTGTCTTGGGTAGGAATCGAACCCACGAGGCCACTAGTTCTAGATCAACAGGCCAGTCAAAGTAGTACTTTAAATATAATTATTAACTCCTACTAATACTATACTTCAAGTACTACTACCTACTCTAGTATTGTATGGAACATAGAGACACACAGCGCAGTAGTTCAGTTTAAAATGATGTATTTTGTATCTTTCAAAATCAATGCATTTCAGTAAGGTAGTTAGGTTAGGTAGTTAGGTTAGCTATATGATAGGTATGGTAAGTTAGGTTAGGTTATACATATGTATATTATGTTGTCTTCTACATTCGATCTAACACAAAAGGTTTAAAGAGCACATTAGAGAATCGCTAATGTAAACGTTATGAAGATTATTGAAAGAAAAAGAAAGAAAGAAATAAACATCCTTTTGAAAAAGAAATACGCATTTATTATGCAGTTATGATTATTAAATAAAATTACGAAAACCGACGGGGCCGTATGAGCTTAATGCCTTTGCTTTTCCGACAAAAAATGCTTATCTCATATTATTATTTGTGATAAAGCTGTCTTAGTCATGTGTGAACTAAAATCCCTCGCTACACTCAGGACTCGTCTTATATCCCTCGCTTCTCCTGTTATTTCAGTTTTTAACACCCTCGCTACGCTTGGGAGTAAACCTCGAGTCCTTCGTTGCGCTCGCAATTTAAATCGTCACCCGCGACAGAAGACACTGCTTTATTTCCTTGGTTAATAATCTACTATTATATGGGGACACGCAAATGAACTTAAAAGTTCAAAAATAAAAACTAAAACTAAAATATTAAATAACAAAAAGACCTGTGTGAGGCCAAAAATGCCCCTATCGCAGCACGATGCCACAAAATAAAAACCACAAAACAAAAAAAAAACAAAATAAGAAAAAACTAAAAAAAATAATAAGCAAACATTGGTAAATACTAACTTCTTTATAAACTTAGTTCATAACAGTTAAACATACTCTTAACTCTTGACTACAATGAAACAGAAGACCTATTAAAATCGCAATATACATGACCAACAAAGTGATCACTCTACACTCACTCACCCTCACACACACACACACCACACCCACACTCTCACACTCACACACACATACACACACGCACTCACCACACCTTTTCACAGCAGACTTAAGCACAATAAATTACTCCTCTTGACAAAGACATTCAATACCTATAGACCGGACATTACGAACAAAATTTTCGTCCGAACATGTGTGTCCTGCTGGATACAAGTCTATGAGTTTTTTGGTAGTACGCTCCGCTGCCGCTCCATTATTCATATATTATTCTAGATGGCGTTACTGAGACATGGGATCAAAGTTTTTCTATGACATTTCCTTGACATGCCCGCTCTATAGTAGGTATTTTAAATTTCTTTGCCTCTTGACAATTCGTAGGTACTACATAAGTATGACCCCTATGACGAAGTATGACCCCTGTAACACAGCTTCCAACCTAGCGTGGGGGTCATTGAAAAAACTCGTGTCTATATAGGTAGGTACAATTACTGACTGTAGCAATTACTGTACACTAATAAGTCCTACGCTGCAAATGCTGCGCATACCTAACTTGTATATTCCTTATGGAAATAAACTATTTTTATTATAATCGATACCAAAATATGATTGCTATTATAATCTAGAGACTTCATTAAATTTCTCAGTTCAAATATTATCGATACCAAATCTGAGTGCTGTAATCGAGAGCCGGTAGGTACCGATGGTGTTTGCGAATCGATTTAATCACGATTGCGTATTTGATTCGACCTGAAACATGACGGTTCAACGGATTGCGGTATTGTAATAAATGTTTGGTTTTGAGACCATTTCAGTAAATGTTTTTAGGGTAAAACAGAGATTTATATTATTATTTTTGTCCTAACTGTGATCGTGACTTCGTTTGCGAGATTTTGCAAGTTTTATATTTTTTACAGATTTTTAATTATTTTTCCACACTGACAGTGTAAATCTCGTCCATCTGTTTTAGAGATTGGTCTAAATAAAGAAGCAGACAAAAATAATAAAATTGTTATTGTGATGTAACCATAGATATAATAAAGAAGTTCTATGGATGTAACAGTGGTGAAAACTTTCTTGGTTTTTCAGTAAAATGCTGATAAATTGATGTTACAAACAAACATTTGCTTTTTCATTTATTTTGTTACCTAGATGTGTGTAGGTATTATTTCATAATAGGTTTATCCCAGCAATGTTAAAAGGCCAGCCCAATTCGTCTGCAGTGACAATTTTGCCAGGTTAGCCATTTACTCTTTGAGGATTAAGAATTAATAAAAGGATTTTTCGTATCTCTGTAGCACGAGTGTTTCAAGCAAACGTTACGTTGAAATGCCAGTACTTCAAGCTATACCAAAGTGTAAAATTTTGGTTGATAGCTTTTCAACATTATTACAAATAGAATAAGGTTCATGTTCAATTGGGTAAATGTGACAGTTTAAATAACAATTTCGAATTTAATTTAAAATTAGATTAAGACTAATGTAATTTTAAATCAGTTTTTTTTCTACTTTTTTTTGTCCAACCAACAGAGTGCCTAGTGCAAGTTTGTTTTACGTTAACGCGATCGACACGTTTATGACGTTCGGCGCTCCGATTGGCCCGCTCCAAGCTTTTAACCAATCAGAGAGCCAAACGCGGTGAACGTTTCGATCGCGTTAGCGTAAAAACAACTCGCACTTAGCGCACAGGCTAGACAAACAGACACTTCAATTCTTGTTATTTGTATAGATGTACATATAGATATATGTAGACAAAGCGAAATACAATTGCGGTAAAGCAAAACTGTAATCTGCAAATACTAATTATAATGGGTACCTAGCACCTACTGAACGGTGCCATTAATTTTATCAAACGCGAACCACAGAGTGGTTGATGCGGTTTCAAATACGTGTCACACAAAACTCAAATTATATTGGAATGCTTTTAGGGATTATCAGAATTATTATTTTGTTTATCCATCTATAGCTAATGTTATATAACACCACGCCTGTGATTCCCGAAGGGTAAGGCATAGGTTTACCTGTAGCACACCCGTATTTTGTTAGCTATGTTTAAGTGGCCTGTTGGTCTCGTGGTTAGAGACCCTGACTGCTATTGACTGCCGGAGTTCGGACGAGGGATCGATTCCCACCCAAGACAAAAATGTTTGTGTGACGAACATGATCATTTGTTCTGTGTCTGGGTGTAATTAAAGTATGTCGTGGCGAACGATATTTAGAAATAAGAAGTTGTGAAGTTGATTACATTAGTACAGAGTCTATGGTAAACGCCGTGACGTCAGCTGTCATTGCAAATGGCGCGAGCGTTTCACGTGGATGGAGTCGTGTTGGGAAGTGGAAGCTAGGCAGAGCTGAGTTGGATTTGAGACACCAACGAAGACACTAGTCCAGTGCAAAACTGTCTGTTTACCTATCTGAGTTATGTTATGTGATTACTTTTAATAAAGTGAGGTTATTACCGCAATGAAGATTATTATTCAACGTAATGTACCACGAAACCCCTGATATCGGCCCATACCAATTACCCATCACTGACGCCGACAAGTATATTATTTATGCTGACTGCCTGTCAGACCGCCACAACCCAGCTACTGAGTAACACAATAGCCCTCGGTTAAGCTGGTTGTCAGATTTTCGGGCTTCTTAATATCTAAGATAAGGTAAGATAAAGTTTATAATCAAGTGCATATCAGATGAGTGTTTGAACGGTGATCTCCTAACTAGACGTTAGTCTGTATCTTGGGGGTCAGAGTTGTACATAAATAGACGTTTCCAAAATGTCGTACTTAGGTACATGGTGATTATCAACAAAATTAAAATCAAAATGAAGTTTGTGAATCAAGACTAAATAAAAGCAACTAAAGTATTAAGGTGTGATTAAAAAATACAAACAAATAAGAATAACAAGAATAAAATGGGAAAAAAAAATAAAACAAACAATTCATACAAGATAAAACTTAGTTGTGTGCGTGTGCGTTTATGTGCGTGTGTGTGTGAGTCTGTGTGTGCGTGTATGTGTGTGTGTGTGTATGTGTGTGTGCGTATGTGTGTGTGTGTGTGTGCGTGCGTGCGAGTGTATGCAGTAGTAGTAGGAGTACTGTCGGTAAGTGCAGTATATTATGTGGTTATTTGTAGACAATCCTTTCTGTCTCGTCGTAGGATAGTGTAAGGAGCCAGTTCTTTATGATCTTTTTACACTGGTATACCTTGAGGTCTATTATGTTACAGTTCTTTGAGGCTGTAATGATTCTGTAATGATTGTCATAGATCTACAAATGACAGCCGGAACCAACGGCTTTACGTGTTTTCCGAGGAATGGAGGAGTTATATGTAATCAAACAAGTATTATGTAAATAAGCATTTTCTGTATAATTCAATGTGAGTTACGTTGAAAGTTCAGGAAATAAAACTCTAGATTGCATTGTTCCTTGCACAATGAAGGAAACCGACGCAACATTTTACAACAACTTGTATTAGGACAGGCGGAATCCCGGCTTTTGTATAAATTTTACGAGCGCTACAAAGATCCTCTGTTCTATCAAGCAAAACCACTACGAGTTTTACGTATTATGTTTCTAGAAGCGAAATATAAAATATTGAGTACATTACTCAACATTTCATCAATCAAAATCAGTTAGTAGCTTTTTATTGGCGCCCAACTGGGACCTATTTTATTATAATTTAGTGTACTTAATAACTAGCCGACCGCTAGATTTACCTAAACACTTTTCAATTAAACTTTTAAGTTGCATTCTTTTGTTATTACTTATGACTTTTCAGTTGGTCAAAGTAAAAGCTGACCCAGTTGGGCGCCAATAACAATAGATGACCGGATAGACAAAGAAAGTGGTAAGAGGCGGATATTTTTACATTCGTCCATGTCTACTCATCAGCTCTCACTTACAATAGCTAAAGGAAAACATTGATAATTCAGTAACTTTTATGTCAAGTTAACAAATTAATTTCGATTTTAGAATCAAAAGTGATTATGATTTAAAAGGGGGCAAGAGTTTAACTATGCTAAGGCCAAACGGCACTCTAAGTATCAAAGATAAGAAAAAACGTCATCTGCGTTTTAGTAAAACACCTCACAAAGGCCTTAAAGGGGTCTAAACTCCGAAAGCGTGTGGTTCTTAGCTATGATAGCTATTTAAACAATTTGTTCTTTTCCTGTAACCGTATATTTGAATATTAATCAATATGGGTCTCACATTACACACACAACAAAAAAACAACAAACACAATAAAAACAAAAGAAAAGTAAATAAAAATATGTACCTACGTTTAATTAATCATAATGAACAGTAAGCTCAAAACTCCCAGAAGCTTCTTTTAGTGAAATTATTAACAGGTTTTTTTTACGGCTTATAAATCTCCGTAATAAAACCCTGTGAACGGTGTCTGCGCGACGTGCATTCATAGATTGAATGTGGGTGCTAGCACTGACTGATCTGGTCCCCTCATATATGTGTGGTTCTTTCCTCAAAAGGCCATTTCAGACTCTAATCTTCATGGTTCTTACATGATCTGACCAAGATTATGTTTCGACATTAAAAGAGACTATGACCTCTCAGTTTATTTCGGTGTTTCTTCTCAGAGTAGTCAGATAGTGAAACACCTACCTTCACTAGGTACTCGTTTAAACCTTAATAAAAAAAAATCTCCAACGCAAATAAGTAAATCTCTCATTTAAAAATAAAACTTTTCTATCGTTGTTGAGCCATGAAATGTTATGTCGCGTCGGGTCACCGCATAATGAGAAATCCTAGTAGGTATATAGGAACCTATTTATATTACAAATCTACTAGAACCGTTGCAAGAAACTCTGATTTTAAATAAAGAAACCGCATCTATATCGGTTCACCCGTTTAAGAGCTACGGTGCCACAGACAGACAGACACACACACATAGCCATAACAGTCAGACTTATAACACTCCTCTTTTCGCGTCAGGGGTTATAAATTGACAAGTAAAAGTGTTTGCTTTACAGACATACCTAATACATATCATTTATCAGATTGAAAGTCCATCACTTTTACAAAGGTCCTTATCAAATGACCTCGGAAAGAATAAACCAAAACATCATACATTTTATGTCTCACGAAATAAAACGGGAAAGCCGTCCAGTTTATGCTACAATCCGAATTGTTTGATAACAAAGTTAAGCTCTTAGGGATGGCTCACAATCAAAACTCAAGGAATTAGATAAGCTGGTTTTACTGATGTTGGGACTGTTGTACTGTGATCACCTCATTTCAAGTCATTATTCTTTACACATTTTTGGTAGACATTTGGTTTACAATTCCACATACCTGTAGGTAAGTTCGGATTTTTTGATTGCCAGGGACGCATTTTTTGCATTATTCATTTATTATTTTCACAAGAAAATTGCAGTGCAATTTACTGGTCAGATTTATTATTAAAATAATTTGGTAAAGACGTCTTATTTTTAGAATAAGACGTAAGCAATCTAATATAGGTATTACAACGCCATCTAGTCCCAAACTAAGCAGAGCTTTTGCTATGAGTACTAGATGACGTACCTACATACATTCGTCTTATTTTAGATTAATAAACTCATACCCAGAACAAATGATAATACTCATCACAAAAACATTTGTCCTGGGAGGGAACCCAACCCACGACCACCAGCATAGCAGTCAGGGCCATTAGCTACTAGACCAACAGGCCAGTCTAATCTAATCTGTATTATGTTTACTTACCTCGTAATTTGAATGATGTACAAACAATAATTATTTAAAAAATCTCCGTTGCAAACTATCCTTACAGGTTTTCCCAATGCGATAGTGTTGTCCTTAACCTCATGACGTCCTTACTCAAAAGTACTTATTACTAATATCTGCAATTAAAGTACTTACGTAAAAATAAAAAATGAAAATACTAAAAAACAAAAATAAATACTTTCCTCAAACAAATCAAACTACAAAATGGAAGTTACAGGAACATTAACACTTCTTACACCCTTGCATAATAATTTGACTAACTAAACATATAAACATTGATATATTTGTCATTATGCGGATATCAAAGTAAAATACGTAGCCGTACACATCGTACACACGTGTGGCTATAGTTTATAGTTTCCACAGTTTCTATCAGCACAACATTAACCCATTTGCGTAGTGACTTCAATTTACAACTAAAACGCCTGAAAATTTTCCCGAGTTCATCACACGTGTTATGGCAGCATATTGCTCGTCGGAACTTAACAGGCGCTCGACAGTTAATGGGAGATGGGAGTACACTGCGGCGGCGGCGAGCTGCCAAATAATATTACAGTAGTTTAGAAAAGCTTGTTAAACAGAACTCGGATGTAGTCCAGTACTAGGTCAAATATTTAAGCTTAATACTGGAAGATATACTTGAGAATAAGAGATACTTGGAAGATAGGTTGGACAAAAGTTAGTCCGGAAATTTCTTCCACTACATATCAAGACTCCTCCGTGCCTCGGAAAGCACGTAAAGCCGTTGGTCACGGCTGTCATTTGTAGGTACATCTTTGACAGTCTTTATGGGAAGTCAGAAGCCCGAAAGTCTGACAACTAGATGAGTACCTTGTTACCCAGTTACTGCAATGTGGAGGTCAGACAGTCACTAAATGTAAAACACTGGTATTCAACTGCATCCGGCTAAACCGGAAGCCGACCCCAACATAGTAGGGAAGAGGCTAGGCAGATGATAATTAAGTACTAATTATACTAATTTGTTACTGTTTAAATGGAAGTCATAATACGAGCTCAATAACTTAGATCATTAGGACACAAATAAAAAAGCGTTGCCAACTGCTGAATCCTGGGTGTTACGTACTCTTTGGTTTTTTATACTTTTTATTTAATATGTGAAATTAAAATTGTTTTTTTGTCTTCTTTTATAACTTTTGGTCAAAAGGTCTGATTTTCGTTTATATGGATTATTCCTAAGACCCGAAATCCTAACCCGGTTGCGGGTTAGGTTTGGAAGTTGCAAAAAAATAATAATGTTTGTTCCGAACGTAACCCTCTTCCTAACCTGACCCGACGTATCGTTCCTATCATAACCCGAATTGTCGGACGAACATTTTGTTCGTGATGCCCCGTCTATAGTTTATTGAATGTCTTTGGCTTTATCACACTAGCGAGTTGCGAGCGAGTGGAAAGCGGGGCGGGCGCGCCGTGAGTTCGCGGTGAATCAGGTGTATGATCCGCGTTTTGTACATTCTGTGCCAAGTGCAAAGCGGAGCGAGTAAGCAGCGAGCTCGCCGCGAGCTTGCTGTGCACCCGCGGCGTCATCGCGGTGCGTACCTACTCGCCCCGTTTCCACTCGCTCGCAACTCGCTAGTGTGATAAAGCCAAAGACATTGAATTAACTAGTTAATTATAGGCTAGTCGCGAGTTAATAGGCTTCTTTTGGATAAGCTCGTTCCATCGTCGACCTCATCTCTGACCGCAGGACAAGATTGAGGTCAAGAGTAGACCCATTATATTATATAAAAAAAAATATTTCAATTTTGGTCTTGATCTAAATATTTTTTTCATACTCATCCAGTGTTATTTAACCTAAAACCGGACCCCAATATTCTGAAAAACACTAGGATCAAACTATCTCTGATACCATGTAAAAGGATAAGAAATGGGGAAAAAAAATATGTGAAACACAATTTGAAGATTCCGCTTATTACATTGTATTTATAACGGATCCGACCCTTTGTCCCCAAAAAATGATACCACAGTAAACTAATGCAAAAAACGACCCTTTTGTTGGAGTCTGTTTGGCTGAATCAAAAATGGTTTCAGTATTTTAACATAGACTTATGACTTATACCGAATGGAAATGACTTTGTCGCAGATACCTACTGATAAACACTGGCGTGCAAAAATAAGTATCACACTATTAAAATAGGAACAACTTTTTAAATGCATATACCGCAACATCAAATCAAACCAAATCAAAGGTCATCTATTTAAATAAGACTGAGGATCAAGACTTTTTGAACTCCTACGTATCAGACAGACGTCTTGCTGGGGAGTTTGTTCCGCCAATTCTTTTTTCCAGCAAAAACACTAGGAAGTGGCGAGCTACACTAGACTGTCAAATTTACCTAATTGAACATGAACCTTATTCTTTTTGTAAAAAAGTTGAAAAACTATCAAAGAAATTCGACACATTGGGGTAGCTTGGCCTATGTCCCTTCCACTCTAAATAAGTACCTCATGCAAAGAGTATTAATAATAATATGGGAGACCTATGGAAAAACTACTCTCGTCAAAAAAAATGTCTCTTGTCTCTGCTCGAAACATACTTGCATACTTTACAGACTTTACTGTAGCTAAAACCTTTTTATTGAAAAACAAAAATAAAATTATCAACGCAATAACTACACCATAGATATCCGGAGATATGCCTTCACTCAATATTTGTTCAAGTTCATGTGTCGCCACCGTGTCCCCCCTCCTAAAACTCACACTAAAACGAAACGAATAGATACGCCACACATGATTCTTATCATAATGCACACATGATCAAAAGGGGCGGGCACTAGTATAGGAGCCCAAAACACAAAAAATAAAATTACCGGTATTTTTCAATTTAGGGTGATGATTGTGAACACTGATGAGTCCGGCAGTGATTAAAACGATTTATTTTTGCGTTATCCCACAATAGGAAATTGTCCTGTATGATCAGTGCGTTAACAAACTTCAAAGAAATCAAACCCGAGACACGCGGACACGCCGCGCAGCAATCAATCGCTCATCCACGGCGCAAACCGCGGAAGCGCTTTATAAATGACTTCTGAGGATTAGGAATATGCAAACTGTAATTATATTGATTAGCATTATACATAGATGTTAACCCCACGATACGATTTTGTAATTATTTACCGTCATGACTAGATGGTACTACCTACGCTGAATTAGTATAATATATTATTGTTTTCTACATTATGGGCCACTTTTGTCATCATGTCAATATTTTCATGTTTTCAGGCGCTGTGATGCTGAATATCGGTTATTTTTTGAGACCACTGGTTTAATTTTTAATTTTCCCTAGGTGTGTGTGACGCTTCTGGCATTCGAAGTTGAGTACTTTGTGCGAATCTAAAATCTATCATTCAACGACATTCTAAAAAATCACTTGAGTAATTTTTTTTTTTTAATATGGGTTCACAAAAAGTGTTCAAGTCGCGTCGGTCGCAGGAATAGCAATGTTTTTTTTTTAATTAGTGGTTTAGGAATGAGAAGAACCTAATTTATCTATTTACTTAATACGGTTTAGCCGTATAAAGATGTGGCGACGAAATTTGGCCACGGGCTCTCGTACTTATAGGAACGCCCACTCAATGCATAGGGCTTGGTATTTTGTTACATCTATAAAAATATCGATGAAAACCGAATGTAAAAAAGAGGTTGTCTATGAGCGTAGTTTGTATCGTTTATCATGATTACTGATTATGGTATATTGTAATTAATATTAAAAAATAAGTGACTATAGTAGGTACACACGGCTGCACATCAAGCTATGTAAAGATAAAGATACCGGGCTGGTATCCGCAACTCCACGTCAAAGCGCGTATTCTGCGTATGGGCCATAATTTACCACGCCGGGCCCAGTGCAAATTGGTAGATGTCACATGTCTTCGATTTTTTGGTTCTAGGACATGCCGGTCGATGTTTTCCTTCACCGTTTTTGAGAGCAGTGGTGATGAAATAAATTGCACAAAGTAATGCGCCTGCCTCGGTTCGAACCCACGACTTAGTGTTCGTAAGTCGAGGTATCTACCGAGGCAGGCCACCACTGGGCCACCTCAGTGGTGGCGGCCCCGACTTACGGCTGCTCTCATCAAGCTATGTATTTCCAGTATAAGCTCATCTCGCATGATATAGGATTTCCGTACAATGCGAGGTCAGTGTAAACTGTAATTGTATAGCTTGTTGTGTAGCTGTGTGTGTGTACGTGGTCTACTTTAAAAATCATTTTCTTTTATTTCTAGTTTCAAATTACCTCATATCATCGTCATTTTTGTTTCATTTTCGAGTGATCCCATACTCTTTATTTCCCATTCGAAATCGCTTTAGTAATTTGGTTTATCATCAAAATAACTGGAAAAACTAAATCATCTACATAAACAAAAACTAAAAATTGAAAAATAAAAAGTTCCCACACCTATTAAACTACCATTCACATAAAATAACATTAAAAAAATAAAATAGTTGTAGTGTCAGAAGCCAGTGGCAATATATAGAGTGAAGTCGGTTGTATTTTTGTAAAAAGTTTTTAATCAAATGATATGACTTGTAAAATATAAAAATTAATAATGAAATCATTTTATTTACAAAATAATATTAAATTGCAAATATTACTACCTAATTATGAAATTATTTTGTAAGAATTTCTATAAATTATCGATATCTAGAGAAAAGCGCTACGCACCACTAATGTTTTGTTGTGACATGCGTCAGTCACGCAAAAATATTTCACAATGAGATATTTGTAAAATCTATTAATATTATAATTAGTGCAGTGATTTTTATTAACCGGTGGTAGGACACGCCACTTTTCTTAAGGTTTGTTGTAGTTACCCTATTTTTGCAAAATAGAACTGAAAAATTCGGAATTTCGTAAAAATACGAAATGACACGACTCATTCCGATGCTAATTTAGTACTAGACAATGTTCTCGGCTGTCACGTGTTACTTTGGCCAAACTGACCAGACTTCAGGCACACTTACCACGCCTACATGCCATATCCCTCGATATCCGTGAACTACACTTTAGACAAAAAGCAACCTTTTGGCTCGGACATAAGGTATGTCAGGGTTAATTTTGGTAGCAGTAGAGGGCTGGTAAATTGACTCATTATTTTTTGTGGTCTCTCGCATTCGCACTAATGAGATTTCGCGATATCGCTCCTTTAGGGTCGTTGGGCACTGGATAACTATGATTAAAGAGCTTTTGTAGGTAACTGACCTTGAATTGGGAAAGGGGATGGATCATGGATCACGGTTATTTAGCAATACTAGGAACTGTACCTATTATTTACTGCGTATTCGTTACGTTTAATAAAAAAATACAAAATAAAAAAATGTCGTACAGAAGAAAATTTGCTGAAAAGCTACTAGACTGTGTAAGCTTTCTCTTGTATTTTGTACAAGGTAGGTCCCAATTTCATAGGTTAGATATTATCCCTTAGGTTGCAAAAATACAAATTGGACTTTTGTTCTCAATATTGTTAAAACTAATTCTGTTAACAAATAAATATTATTATTTTTCATTCGTTTTAAGAATTCGACATCATAAAATTGAGGTCAAATTTGACTCTCAATCGTTGAAGTATTTTTGATAAATAATAATACTAATATTCCAAAACTTTCACGCAGCGCCATCTAGTCCCAAATTAAGCAGAGCTTGTGCTATGAGTACCTAAGTACCTACTAGACAATGGATTAACAAACAAAACTCTGAATACCTACATACATATTACAGATAAATTACATCCAGACACAGAACAAATGATCATGCTCATCACACAAACATTTTTCTTGGGTGGGAATCGAACCCATGGCCTCCGATGTAGCAGTCAGGGCAATTAACCACTAGACTACTCGTAACGACTGTCAAAGATCCACAATTGACAGCTGGGACTAACGGCTTTCCCGAGGCACGGAGGGGTCTTGATATGTAATAAATGATAAATGATATTTATTTCTGTAAATAGGTTCATAATAAAAACACTTTAACATGTAATTTTTCAACTAGAGGTCGGTGTTTCGCCATCTGACTACTCTGAGAAGAAACACCGAAAGAAACTCAGAGGTCACAGTCTCTTTAAAAGTCCGAAGATCTTGGTCAGGTCATGTAAGAACCATGCAGATTAGCGTCTGAAATGGTATTTTGAGGAAAGAACCACACAGATATGAGGGGACCAGATCAGTCAGTGCAAGCATTTGTCAGAAATCATGAGCTCAACTCGGAACTTGAGGATCTCCACGTGCCCATCTACGGATCAACCTCGTCAAGCGTGGCTTAACCTTCGATCGACCCATCCTGCTGTTATTGTTTAGCCACAAAGCGCTTCTAGATAAGAAGCAGAGCCGGTAAAAAAAAAAGGAAAAAACTAATATAAGAAAAAAAAAAGTAGTAAAGTAGTAAGTTTTTAAATGCTTTTTTTTCTTTCTTTCTTCGTTCTATTCTGAAAAATCATCCCGTTTAAATGTAGGCGTAGTGAGGGCGAATTGAGCTGTCATTCCATACTAATGCTAGACATTGACAGTTCACTTCACTCAAGTCTTCACTGGGTTTCTTTTACAGAATCGTCCTGCCGGTCTAATGCATAGCTACCCTAATGAAATTGCCGATGAAAATACCTTTTTGTAACTAATTAACGTGAAACGGTTTTGTTCGTGAATCCAACGTTTTTTCTCGCAATTTTCTCATTCATTCAGGTTTAGGTTATTTCTTGGGATAGCTATATTCAATTAGGACGTTTGCAATGAATTCAATAGGCCTTATGAAGTTTGACGTAATTATCTGGGATTAAATTCAGTTAAATAAAAAACAAAAATGGTAACAAAAATTGAAAAGAGTATGCTTGAAGATGGCTTAGATGGTTCGGTCACGTTGAAAGGATGGATGAAAGGCGACTAACGAAAGGTATTTACAAGGCAGATGTAAGTGGGAACGCTGGGAGGGGACGCCCTAGAAGGACATAGGTACATAGACCTTATTGGTGACCTTATTGTAGCATATGGCGCTCTGTAGTTTCTGCCTACCCCCTTGGGAAAAGGCTTGAGTTTTTGTATGTATGTGTATGTAAATTCAGTTACATCACGTATGTTTTCTTAAAATGGGACAGACAGTCGTGTAGCGTATGACCTAGTATACACAGTTCACATGTCGTCATAAATGTCTAAGTCACATGTGATAGGAACCTAGTTTGGGCTTTTTTTAAGGTAAGGAGCTTGTGGCTAAACAAGAAAAGCCTCACGAGTCGATCGAAGGTTAAGCTACGCTTGACGAGGTCGATCCGTGGATGGGTGACCATTCATTACATATCAAGACTCTTCCGTGCCTCGGAAAGCACGTAAAGCCGTTGGTTTCGGCTGTCATTTGTAAATCTACGAAAGTCGTTAGAAGCCCGAAAGTCTCACCAACAGTTTAACCAAGGGGTATCGTGTTACCCAGTTACTGGGTTGTGGAGGTCCGACAGGCAGTCGCTCCATGTAAAACACTGGTATTCAGCTGCATCCGGTTAAACTGGAAGCCGATGATGATGTGATCGGTGACAAGCCGATTGTCATCAAATGGGCAAACTTACATCCCTTTGACTAGTCAGCTCGCTGGTAACAATACTAAGCTTTATATTTATAATGTAGATGTAAGTAGAAACGACGAGAGGGGATGCCGTAGAAGGACATACATAGACCTTATTGGTGAGGTTCTTCAGAAAATCCAAGTACGTAGTACCTACTCGCAACCGGGGTGTGTGTATGACTACGAGGTATTCCTCGAAACGCTACCATTTTGAGGCGCACCTAATGAGGCGCTCCTTTTTTATTCCTCGGAGCGCACCTTTTAAAACCAATCTAAGGTCAAGGCGTACAGAGTTTTTGCAAATTGTGTAAAATAACATGTTTTACTTATCATCGATAGTTTCAGTTAGTATCCTACCTCTATTCGAAAGTTAATCATAGGTGCGCTTCGAGGAAAAAAAAGTTAATATTTTTAATTGCTACCGGGAGCGCTACTAAAAGGTGCGCCCCGAGGAATAAAAAAGGAGAGCCTCATTAGATGCGCCTCAAAATTAATTAATTATTAATTATACTCCACAACTTTTCACACAACGCCATTTAGTCCCAAGCTAAGCTTTAGAGCTTGTGTTATGGGTACTAAACAGCTGATAAACATACTTATATATTTCTAAATGCATACATATTATAGATAAATTACACTCAGACACAGAAAAAATGATCGTGCTTATCACACAAACATTTGTCCTGAGTGGGAATCGAACCCACGACCTCCGGCATAGCAGTCAGGGTCACTAACTACTACACAAAATGGTAGCGCTTCGAGGAATACCTCATGACTACATGTTTAAATGACAGTACCTAAACGTAAGAATCGTAGTAGATGGCGCTCTGTAGTTTCTGCCCACCCTATCATGACATCACGCCAAGGCTTAGACAGAGGTGAAGTACCTCGTAGTACACCCACATTTCGCCAGCTATTTTTAAGTCCCATGTAATAAGGGCGAGCCTATTGCCATCAATCGGCACAAATCCAGACTCCGGGCTGATACTGAGAAATCCCAAATGGAAAAAGTCAATAACACTTTGCCCGACCCGGGGTTCGAACCCAGGACCTCATGCTCAGCAGTAGCGCTTGTGACCACTAGACCAATGAGTCATTTATTTACGTAAATATTGTACAATTATGTGCCTATATATTTGTAAGTCTTGTTTCTAAGTTACCACCGATTTCACATCTAGTAGACCATAAGGGGAAAAATTAGTAGTACATTTTTCTAATGAATATGCTGCTTAAAATTTCTACCCAAAAAAGGGTATTATACATTACAGAAATTACGATCTTAAAATTACAGGATTATCCAGATAAATGTGCGTGTAATGGGTAAAGGGATACATTAAAATGTCTACGGAACCACATTGGAATATTTATTGCTCCACTTAACCGTCCTATAGGTACAAGGTGAGGATCTGAAGAATGCGTAAAGGGATGAGAAATGAAGTTTATAAATACTTAAAGGGCACAATTGGCACTTTAGTAAGACGTAGGAGCACTTGTTGCGGTTGTCTAACATTACATTTGATTGAATTTGGTCATAACATTGAATAATTTAAAAAAAACTCCAGACCCCGCTAAATAACACTTTTGCCGACTCGGCAATCGAACCTGTGTCCTTACGCTTAATAGTAACACATGCTACCACAAACCGACATGGCAGATAAGTGTTTTAAATGGTTAAAAATTTAGGTGGTGCAAAAATAAACACACTTTTTTGTTTACCAAAAAAAAAATTTAAAGTAAAGTAACCCACAAGGTTTGCTCTTCAGAGCATCGTTGCTACGACGTAGCAGACACGATGACGTCATACGCTACGCCTCCGTAGTGGAGAACTAAACCGCTACGCGACTACGCTTCGCTCGTAGTCAATCTTCATTATTCTTGAGACATTGCTAACCGACTGACGTGTTTGTTGGAGGCTCTGAACAATAACGAATTATTTTGTACTTACTACTTATTAATTAATTATTTGAACTGGAGCTCGTGACTAAATGATAACAGTCTCAAGGGTCGACCGAAGGTTAAACTCCACTCGACGAGGCTGGCCTATGGATGGGTCACCGTTCATTCAAATCAAATCAAATCAAATTTATTTATTTTGTGAATACAGAGTACATCAAGATGTTATAATAATAAAAAAGGTTCCGAGCTGTGTCCCGCCCAAAGGCATACAAAATATTGAAATACATTATAAAACAATAGATGAAATTAGGTACAATTACAATAATAAAATAAACATGTCAAATCTTAAATGTCAATAAATAAAATAAAATAAAAAATTTAAAAAACCCCCACCGCAAAAAAGTAAAACAGTTAAAAAGTTAAAAATAACACTTTAGCCATGAAATTTTACTTCACGTCGGGGTACCGCTTAAGTAAGGAATGTTCCTAGTACTTGTAGGTATGTAGGTACTTATTTTAATGGTACCCCGACGTTACGTAAAATTTCATGGCTAAAGTGTTATTTTTAACTTTTTACTGTTTTACTTTTTTGCGGTGGGGGTTTTTTAAATTTTTAATTTAATTTTTATTTTAATATCTTTCAACGCATTAATTTTGTTATATAGAGTATACAGTTATGAGATTTTTTCAGTGCATTGTATGTACCTAGAGTCAAATGCTGATTAAAACGAATCCAAACACGACATATCTGCTATTATTTTGTCAAGAGTATACCTACTGGTATGCTGGATAGCCTGGCTGCAGCATCAGCTCATCCTGTTGCCATCAGTGCATTGTGTTTAGAATCAAATGCTGGTTGAAATGAATCCAAACACGACATATCTGCTATTATTTTGTCAAGAGTCTACCTACTGGTGTGCTGGATAGCCTGGCTGCAGCATCAGCTCATCCTGTTGCCATCAGGGCATTGTGTGCAGAATCAAATGCTGGTTAAAATGAATCCAAACACGACATATCTGCTATTATTTTGTCAAGAGTCTACCTACTGGTGTGCTGGATAGCCTGGCTGCAGCATCAGCTCACCCAGTGGCCATCAGTGCATTGTGTGCAGAATCAAATGCCAGTTAAAAAAATTAAAAATTTAAAAAACCCCCACCGCAAAAAAATAAAACATTTAAAAAGTTAAAAATAACACTTTAGCCATGAAATTTTACTTCACGTCGGGGTACCGCTTAAGTAAGGAATGTTCCTAGTACTTGTAGGTATGTAGGTACTTATTTTAACGGAACCCCGACGTTACGTTAAATTTCATGGCTAAAGTGTTATTTTTAACTTTTTAAATGTTTTTTTTTTTGCGGTGGGGGTTTTTTAAATTTTTGATTTAATTTTTATTTTAAATTTTTTAAACGCATTCATTTTGTTTTGTAGATTATACAGTTATGAGAATTTTTCAGTGCATTGTATGTAGAGTCAAATGCTGGTTAAAACGAATCCAAACACGACATATCTTATATTATTTTGTCAAGAGTCTACCTACTAGTGTGCTGGATAGCCTGGCTGCAGCATCAGCTCATCCTGTTACCATCAGTGCATTGTGTTTAGAATCAAATGCTGGTTGAAATGAATCCAACCACGACATATCTGCTATTATTTTGTCAAGAGTCTACCTACTTGTGTGCTGTATAGGCCGGCTGCAGCATCAGCTCATCCTGTTGCCATCAGGGCATTGTGTGTAGAATCAAATGCTGGTTAAAATGAATCCAAACACGACATATCTGCTATTATTTTGTCAAGAGTCTCCTACTGGTGTGCTGGATAGCCTGACTGCAGCATCAGCTAATCCTGTTGCCATCAGTGCATTGTGTGTAGAATCAAATACTGGTTAAAATGAATCCAAACACGACATATCTGCTGTTATTTTTCCAAGAGTGTATTAGTCTGCTA
The DNA here is from genome assembly GCA_921972225.1 of Euplexia lucipara. Taxonomy (NCBI): domain Eukaryota; kingdom Metazoa; phylum Arthropoda; class Insecta; order Lepidoptera; family Noctuidae; genus Euplexia; species Euplexia lucipara. The sequence continues at coordinate 18,444,643 of OV179160.1, forward strand.
GATATCCTGGCTGCATCAGACCAAATACACCATAATATTGCTTATTAATATTACACACATGGGTGTTTGAAATTTTAAGACACACATATGTTTTAAGTAAATTTTAATGCCCATAGACGTCTAAAATAGCAACGGTAGCTAACACAAATGAGCTGATAACCTTGAAACGGCTGTACCGATTTTGATGAATTATGTCTAAGAACCATCGCAAAAAACCCTGCTTTCAAATAAAAAAAACCACATCTAAATCGGTTCACCCGTTTGGGCGCTACGGTGCCACAGACAGACAGACAGACACACACATATAGCGGTGAAACTTATAACACCCCTCTTTTTGCGTCGGGGGTTAATGAATCCAAACACGACATATCTGCTGTTATTTTTCCAAGAGTGTACTAGTCTGCTAGATATCCTGGCTGCATCAGACCAAATACACCGCAATGTTGCTTATTAATATTACACACATGGGTGTTTGAAATTTTAAGACACACATTATGTTTGTAAGTAAAGTTAATACCCATAGACGTCTAAAATAGCAACGGTAGCTAACACAAAAGAGCTAATAACCTTGAAACGGCTGAACCGATTTTGATGAAATATGTCTAAGAACCATCGCAAGAAACCCTGCTTTCAAATAAAAAAAACCGCATCTAAATCGGTTCACCCGTTTGGGCGCTACGGTGCCACAGACAGACAGACAGACAGACAGACAGACAGACAGACAGACAGACAGACAGACAGACAGACAGACAGACAGACAGACAGACAGACAGACAGACAGACAGACAGACAGACAGACAGACAGACAGACAGACAGACAGACAGACAGACAGACAGACAGACAGACAGACAGACAGACAGACAGACAGACAGACAGACAGACAGACAGACAGACAGACAGACAGACAGACAGACAGACAGACAGACAGACAGACAGACAGACAGACAGACAGACAGACAGACAGACAGACAGACAGACAGACAGACAGACAGACAGACAGACAGACAGACAGACAGACAGACAGACAGACAGACAGACAGACAGACAGACAGACAGACAGACAGACAGACAGACAGACAGACAGACAGACAGACAGACAGACAGACAGACAGACAGACAGACAGACAGACAGACAGACAGACAGACAGACAGACAGACAGACAGACAGACAGACAGACAGACAGACAGACAGACAGACAGACAGACAGACAGACAGACAGACAGACAGACAGACAGACAGACAGACAGACAGACAGACAGACAGACAGACAGACAGACAGACAGACAGACAGACAGACAGACAGACAGACAGACAGACAGACAGACAGACAGACAGACAGACAGACAGACAGACAGACAGACAGACAGACAGACAGACAGACAGACAGACAGACAGACAGACAGACAGACAGACAGACAGACAGACAGACAGACAGACAGACAGACAGACAGACAGACAGACAGACAGACAGACAGACAGACAGACAGACAGACAGACAGACAGACAGACAGACAGACAGACAGACAGACAGACAGACAGACAGACAGACAGACAGACAGACAGACAGACAGACAGACAGACAGACAGACAGACAGACAGACAGACAGACAGACAGACAGACAGACAGACAGACAGACAGACAGACAGACAGACAGACAGACAGACAGACAGACAGACAGACAGACAGACAGACAGACAGACAGACAGACAGACAGACAGACAGACAGACAGACAGACAGACAGACAGACAGACAGACAGACAGACAGACAGACAGACAGACAGACAGACAGACAGACAGACAGACAGACAGACAGACAGACAGACAGACAGTCAGACAGACAGACAGACAGACAGACAGACAGACAGACAGACAGACAGACAGACAGACAGACAGACAGACAGACAGACAGACAGACAGACAGACAGACAGACAGACAGACAGACAGACAGACAGACAGACAGACAGACAGACAGACAGACAGACAGACAGACAGACAGACAGACAGACAGACAGACAGACAGACAGACAGACAGACAGACAGACAGACAGACAGACAGACAGACAGACAGACAGACAGACAGACAGACAGACAGACAGACAGACAGACAGACAGACAGACAGACAGACAGACAGACAGACAGACAGACAGACAGACAGACAGACAGACAGACAGACAGACAGACAGACAGACAGACAGACAGACAGACAGACAGACAGACAGACAGACAGACAGACAGACAGACAGACAGACAGACAGACAGACAGACAGACAGACAGACAGACAGACAGACAGACAGACAGACAGACAGACAGACAGACAGACAGACAGACAGACAGACAGACAGACAGACAGACAGACAGACAGACAGACAGACAGACAGACAGACAGACAGACAGACAGACAGACAGACAGACAGACAGACAGACAGACAGACAGACAGACAGACAGACAGACAGACAGACAGACAGACAGACAGACAGACAGACAGACAGACAGACAGACAGACAGACAGACAGACAGACAGACAGACAGACAGACAGACAGACAGACAGACAGACAGACAGACAGACAGACAGACAGACAGACAGACAGACAGACAGACAGACAGACAGACAGACAGACAGACAGACAGACAGACAGACAGACAGACAGACAGACAGACAGACAGACAGACAGACAGACAGACAGACAGACAGACAGACAGACAGACAGACAGACAGACAGACAGACAGACAGACAGACAGACAGACAGACAGACAGACAGACAGACAGACAGACAGACAGACAGACAGACAGACAGACAGACAGACAGACAGACAGACAGACAGACAGACAGACAGACAGACAGACAGACAGACAGACAGACAGACAGACAGACAGACAGACAGACAGACAGACAGACAGACAGACAGACAGACAGACAGACAGACAGACAGACAGACAGACAGACAGACAGACAGACAGACAGACAGACAGACAGACAGACAGACAGACAGACAGACAGACAGACAGACAGACAGACAGACAGACAGACAGACAGACAGACAGACAGACAGACAGACAGACAGACAGACAGACAGACAGACAGACAGACAGACAGACAGACAGACAGACAGACAGACAGACAGACAGACAGACAGACAGACAGACAGACAGACAGACAGACAGACAGACAGACAGACAGACAGACAGACAGACAGACAGACAGACAGACAGACAGACAGACAGACAGACAGACAGACAGACAGACAGACAGACAGACAGACAGACAGACAGACAGACAGACAGACAGACAGACAGACAGACAGACAGACAGACAGACAGACAGACAGACAGACAGACAGACAGACAGACAGACAGACAGACAGACAGACAGACAGACAGACAGACAGACAGACAGACAGACAGACAGACAGACAGACAGACAGACAGACAGACAGACAGACAGACAGACAGACAGACAGACAGACAGACAGACAGACAGACAGACAGACAGACAGACAGACAGACAGACAGACAGACAGACAGACAGACAGACAGACAGACAGACAGACAGACAGACAGACAGACAGACAGACAGACAGACAGACAGACAGACAGACAGACAGACAGACAGACAGACAGACAGACAGACAGACAGACAGACAGACAGACAGACAGACAGACAGACAGACAGACAGACAGACAGACAGACAGACAGACAGACAGACAGACAGACAGACAGACAGACAGACAGACAGACAGACAGACAGACAGACAGACAGACAGACAGACAGACAGACAGACAGACAGACAGACAGACAGACAGACAGACAGACAGACAGACAGACAGACAGACAGACAGACAGACAGACAGACAGACAGACAGACAGACAGACAGACAGACAGACAGACAGACAGACAGACAGACAGACAGACAGACAGACAGACAGACAGACAGACAGACAGACAGACAGACAGACAGACAGACAGACAGACAGACAGACAGACAGACAGACAGACAGACAGACAGACAGACAGACAGACAGACAGACAGACAGACAGACAGACAGACAGACAGACAGACAGACAGACAGACAGACAGACAGACAGACAGACAGACAGACAGACAGACAGACAGACAGACAGACAGACAGACAGACAGACAGACAGACAGACAGACAGACAGACAGACAGACAGACAGACAGACAGACAGACAGACAGACAGACAGACAGACAGACAGACAGACAGACAGACAGACAGACAGACAGACAGACAGACAGACAGACAGACAGACAGACAGACAGACAGACAGACAGACAGACAGACAGACAGACAGACAGACAGACAGACAGACAGACAGACAGACAGACAGACAGACAGACAGACAGACAGACAGACAGACAGACAGACAGACAGACAGACAGACAGACAGACAGACAGACAGACAGACAGACAGACAGACAGACAGACAGACAGACAGACAGACAGACAGACAGACAGACAGACAGACAGACAGACAGACAGACAGACAGACAGACAGACAGACAGACAGACAGACAGACAGACAGACAGACAGACAGACAGACAGACAGACAGACAGACAGACAGACAGACAGACAGACAGACAGACAGACAGACAGACAGACAGACAGACAGACAGACAGACAGACAGACAGACAGACAGACAGACAGACAGACAGACAGACAGACAGACAGACAGACAGACAGACAGACAGACAGACAGACAGACAGACAGACAGACAGACAGACAGACAGACAGACAGACAGACAGACAGACAGACAGACAGACAGACAGACAGACAGACAGACAGACAGACAGACAGACAGACAGACAGACAGACAGACAGACAGACAGACAGACAGACAGACAGACAGACAGACAGACAGACAGACAGACAGACAGACAGACAGACAGACAGACAGACAGACAGACAGACAGACAGACAGACAGACAGACAGACAGACAGACAGACAGACAGACAGACAGACAGACAGACAGACAGACAGACAGACAGACAGACAGACAGACAGACAGACAGACAGACAGACAGACAGACAGACAGACAGACAGACAGACAGACAGACAGACAGACAGACAGACAGACAGACAGACAGACAGACAGACAGACAGACAGACAGACAGACAGACAGACAGACAGACAGACAGACAGACAGACAGACAGACAGACAGACAGACAGACAGACAGACAGACAGACAGACAGACAGACAGACAGACAGACAGACAGACAGACAGACAGACAGACAGACAGACAGACAGACAGACAGACAGACAGACAGACAGACAGACAGACAGACAGACAGACAGACAGACAGACAGACAGACAGACAGACAGACAGACAGACAGACAGACAGACAGACAGACAGACAGACAGACAGACAGACAGACAGACAGACAGACAGACAGACAGACAGACAGACAGACAGACAGACAGACAGACAGACAGACAGACAGACAGACAGACAGACAGACAGACAGACAGACAGACAGACAGACAGACAGACAGACAGACAGACAGACAGACAGACAGACAGACAGACAGACAGACAGACAGACAGACAGACAGACAGACAGACAGACAGACAGACAGACAGACAGACAGACAGACAGACAGACAGACAGACAGACAGACAGACAGACAGACAGACAGACAGACAGACAGACAGACAGACAGACAGACAGACAGACAGACAGACAGACAGACAGACAGACAGACAGACAGACAGACAGACAGACAGACAGACAGACAGACAGACAGACAGACAGACAGACAGACAGACAGACAGACAGACAGACAGACAGACAGACAGACAGACAGACAGACAGACAGACAGACAGACAGACAGACAGACAGACAGACAGACAGACAGACAGACAGACAGACAGACAGACAGACAGACAGACAGACAGACAGACAGACAGACAGACAGACAGACAGACAGACAGACAGACAGACAGACAGACAGACAGACAGACAGACAGACAGACAGACAGACAGACAGACAGACAGACAGACAGACAGACAGACAGACAGACAGACAGACAGACAGACAGACAGACAGACAGACAGACAGACAGACAGACAGACAGACAGACAGACAGACAGACAGACAGACAGACAGACAGACAGACAGACAGACAGACAGACAGACAGACAGACAGACAGACAGACAGACAGACAGACAGACAGACAGACAGACAGACAGACAGACAGACAGACAGACAGACAGACAGACAGACAGACAGACAGACAGACAGACAGACAGACAGACAGACAGACAGACAGACAGACAGACAGACAGACAGACAGACAGACAGACAGACAGACAGACAGACAGACAGACAGACAGACAGACAGACAGACAGACAGACAGACAGACAGACAGACAGACAGACAGACAGACAGACAGACAGACAGACAGACAGACAGACAGACAGACAGACAGACAGACAGACAGACAGACAGACAGACAGACAGACAGACAGACAGACAGACAGACAGACAGACAGACAGACAGACAGACAGACAGACAGACAGACAGACAGACAGACAGACAGACAGACAGACAGACAGACAGACAGACAGACAGACAGACAGACAGACAGACAGACAGACAGACAGACAGACAGACAGACAGACAGACAGACAGACAGACAGACAGACAGACAGACAGACAGACAGACAGACAGACAGACAGACAGACAGACAGACAGACAGACAGACAGACAGACAGACAGACAGACAGACAGACAGACAGACAGACAGACAGACAGACAGACAGACAGACAGACAGACAGACAGACAGACAGACAGACAGACAGACAGACAGACAGACAGACAGACAGACAGACAGACAGACAGACAGACAGACAGACAGACAGACAGACAGACAGACAGACAGACAGACAGACAGACAGACAGACAGACAGACAGACAGACAGACAGACAGACAGACAGACAGACAGACAGACAGACAGACAGACAGACAGACAGACAGACAGACAGACAGACAGACAGACAGACAGACAGACAGACAGACAGACAGACAGACAGACAGACAGACAGACAGACAGACAGACAGACAGACAGACAGACAGACAGACAGACAGACAGACAGACAGACAGACAGACAGACAGACAGACAGACAGACAGACAGACAGACAGA